>CM028760.1:34277517-36727517 GCA_016801395.1 Leptodermis oblonga
CTAATGACTTTGGTCAAAATATTAATTAGTCCATTTGACTCAAAACTAAAAGTTAAAGTTTTTCTTTTTAATTCAAAATTAGAAAGTTATGATTTCAAAAACGTATGGCCCGGGTCAGCCCGACCCGAATGGGTCCAATCGCTTCTATTGTGGTTGTGAAATATCAAGAAGGTTTTGATAGGTTGTTTTTACTACAAAAATCATGCCATGTAATGCACTCAAATTTATTCAACACAGCGAAAATGTGGTCAAATAATCGGGGAACCGAGTAATTAAAACAATTTTCTATCAATCTCTTTTTAGAATTTCTATAATATTATCATAAAATGCACTATTGTAGCTTAGTGTTCATTATTATTTCGCTTCAAAGTTCCAATTAATTTCAATTTACCACTCTAATTTATGGTTGCTAACACTAGTACAGAATTGAACAAAGGAGGCGCCCCTTTGGAGGCTGGTGTTTGAGGTGGGTGCAAAGCTTCCAATATCGTGTTTATTGGAGGCGGATGCATTTTTACAAATTTTAACCAATAGTAATTCAAAAATTCTCTTTATTTTAGACTGTTGAAAGTTAAAAATAAATTTGAAAATAATTCTCTAAGATAATTTTGAAAGTTGAAAATAATTTAGAAAAAAAGGCGATAAATTACTAAGTAATACAAATCACAAGTTTTGGAAGAAAATATATAAATATATACTTTCGATTTCAACTTTATGTACATGAGTATATGCAGTCTAGTGGTAAATTTAATGTGCAAGAGTCAAGTGATTCTGCAGGCGTGAGTTCGATTCCTACTGAAGCCATAAATTGAAGAAATGATTATTGGAGCACCCGCCTCCAATAACCCCTCATAAGGGAGGGGGGTGTGGGCCCTCCTTTTGGAGGCGCCCACACTGGAGGAGGGTGCACACACCCGGCACCTGCCTCCTAAGCCTCCAATAACCTGCCTCCCGTTTCCAATTTTGGGGTAGTGTAATTATCCTATTCTAGACAACATTATGCATCAAAAGTAGATTTGTGAGATACAACACCTAAAATAAGTAATGTCCACCACATTTTCACTTATATCCTTAATTTAGATGTAAGGGTTAATTGTGAACCGCACATTGTTATATTTGTAAGGGTATGTGATGTAAATAAATTCAAAGTGGAATGAGACAAGATTTTTTTTTCAAAATGGACTCTTTGAGTGGGACGAAGGGAGTATAATATAAACTATGATTAATAATTATGACATTTACTTTACGGAGCAGCTGCGATTGATAGGGAGAAGGTTTAAGATTACTTTCGGAGCAGTTTGGTGTCGCACAAAGGAGAAGGATAAGGTTTAAGATTTCTCCGATGGTAGCATGAGCATTTTATCCTTTTAGTACTTAAAATTTTAAAATGGTCTTGCATTTAGTAATAGTTGCTACAAATAACAATTTCCTTTTTAAAACATCATAAAGAACACCCCAGTGGCCATCTTTGGTCATTAAGACTTTTTGGATGTTAAGGCATTGAGAAAAAATGTCCTTTGCCCGAACAATTAAAGCGAATGATGTCCCTGGCTGGCGTTATCGGCGTATCGTAGAAGGTCATTTGGCAAAGTTCATTGCGGACATTATAGCCATGCGTTCTGTTAAGGAAAATATTGTATGAGCTATAAGGATAATATTTTATGAGCTGTAAATTGATATATTTAGTAATTAGGATACATAATTTAGCCTGCAATTACGTCTTGTAATTACTCATGTATCTTAGGAGATTAGTTAGCCGTTATCTCCTAAAATAGCTTAGCTGATTTTACTCATTTTCCTCCTAGACTATAGGCTTTCCTTAGCTGTTGTATCTGTATAAATATTGCATCATAACAGAATACAACACACGATATTTTCTTCTCATTCATGTTTCTATTTTTTCATGGTATCAGAGCCAGTGCAAAAGCAATTTCATTTACTGACTCTTGAATTCCACAGCCATCATGAATGAAGAAACATCTTCAAAATCCAATTGTTCAACATCAAAGTTGATGTCTGAACATGAAGTTTCTTCTCCATATTTTCTGAATTCGTCTGATAATCCCGGCAAAGTTCTTGTTTCATGCCTCCTTAAAGGTGACAACTATCCAACGTGGAGGCGTGCCATGATGAATGCTCTCCTAGCCAAAAACAAGTTTTGTTTTGTTGATGGCTCATTACTCAAACCAAAGAAAGATAGTCAAGCATATCAGGCCTGGGACAAATGCAGCTCAATGGTAATTTCTTGGATCTTTAATGCACTTGCCTCATAATTGCATGACAGCGTTGCATTTGTCGATACTGCTTGTGAGATGTGGAGAGATTTGCAAGAACACTTCTCTCAAGGAAATGCTCCCCGCATCCATGAGTTGAAACTAGAGATCTGTCTGGCGCAGCAAAATGATCTCTCTGTTGCAGCCTACTACACCAAATTAAAAGGTCTTTGGAATGAATTGGCATCCTATTCTAGCATTCCTTCATGTACATGTGGTGCTGGAAAAGATATTATAGCAGAACGAGAGAAGGAAAAAGTCCATCAATTCCTTATGGGATTAAATGATCAATATGGAACCATCCGATCTCAAATGCTAAACATGGAACCATTTCCTACAATCAACAAATCTTATGCTCTTGCTACAAAAGAGAGAAACAACTAGCCATTACTTCCATTGGTCACTCAACAGAGGTAGCAGCATTTGCAGTCAAACCATTTATCAATCAAGCAAAAGAATATCCAAGCAAGCACTTCAAAAGAAATCAGCAAGGAGGGAAAAATAGACCAAAGTGTACACACTACAATAAACTTGGTCATATCAAAGAAAAATGCTTTAAGTTGGTTGGATTTCCTCCAAATTGGGAAAACAAAGTAGTAACCCCAAAAGGAAAGGTAGACCATGTTTCATCTAACAATGCCATTGCAGGTTTAAGCCAGATTACGGGACCAGGACTGAGTTTCACTCAAGAGCAACATGATCAACTCATGTCCCTAATTCCGTCCACTAGTCAGAATATAGCAAATTTTGTTGGTAAGGCTACCCAATCTCATGATTTTTCAGATTGGATACTAGACAGTGGTGCCTCTGAATACTTTACATATGATGCATCCTTTTTCTCTGATATAAAAACTATGTCTCATGCTTCACCTGTCAGGTTATACCGAATGGGACATCTGTTCCTATACACTCTGTGGGTAAAATTAAACTTCCCAATATGATGCTAGATCATGCTCTTTATATTCCTTTATTCAAATGTAATCTTCTCTCAATAAGTAGACTAACGAAAGCACTTCACTGTGTAGCCTTATTTTTTCCATCATTTTGTGCCCTAAAGGACCTCAAATCGAAGAAGCTGATTGGAATGGGTGACTTACGTGATGGCTTATATTACTTTCGTGGGCTTCAAGTGCCACCTATAGCAACCGCAACATCCCTATCATCCTCATCTTCACCAACCTTATGGCATGAACGTCTAGGTTATCTTTCATTTGATAGATTATCATTAATTCCTCAGTTGTCCAGTTTATCATTTAAAAACTTAAATAAGTGTTGTGATGTGTGTCATCGAGCAAAACAAACTAGGAATTCTTTCAGTATTAACAAATCTGATTTTCCCTTTGATTGAGTTCATTGTGATATTTGGGGGCCTTATAAAACCCCATCTCTTTCTGGTGCTTACTACTTTCTCATTATAGTTGATGATTGCACAAGATGCACATGGGCTTATCTCCTTAAACATAAGTCGAAAGCACAAAAATATTTTATTCAATTTCATGCCATGGTTAATACTCAATTCGATTGTAGCATTAAACAAATTAGGAGTGATAATGGTTTATAATTTATTGTTGGTTTTATAGATTTTTTTTTTTTCTCTTAATGGTATTTTGCATCAAACATCGTGTGTTGACACATCACAGCAAAATGGAATAGTAGAGCGAAAGCATTGTCACTTGTTAGAAGTTGCTCATGCTCTTCGATTCCAAGCAAATTTACCAATTAAATTTTGGGGTGAATGTGTTTTGACTATAGCCTATTTAATAAATTACACCCCTACACCTAAATTATCTGGAAAAATTCCTTATGAGATGTTATTTTCAAAAACTCCTTCATACTCTGATTTATGTATTTTTGGTTGTTTGTGTTATGTGCATAATAAAAACCGATCCAATGATAAGTTTGCACCGCGTTCTAAACCTTGTATTTTCATTGGTTATCCTATGGGGCAAAAGGGATATAAAATTTATGATATGAAGTCTCATAAAATGTTTACATCACGGGATGTCATTTTTTATGAAAATCAATTTCCATTTTCTCAAGATACTCCAAAAGAACCAAATGTTGTTGTCCCCGTACCAATCATGGATTCTTTAGCGGATGTGTCCCCTTCTCATAACTCCCTAATTCAATCTCATGAAAAGGACCATCATATTGTCTCATCTGATTCTGTTAAACCAAATTCTGAGATTGCATCTCAAGACTCGCTTCCTAATCATATTCCTTCTGAACCAACTGGATACTTACAAAATCCTCCCCTTAACCTCACGTCTTGATGATTATGTGTATCAGCTACCGGGAGTAGATAAGTCATCACAGTCAACCGCCAATGTAGTTTCTCCAGGTAGTCAATATTCTATGTCTTGTTATTTATCAGATTCTCGTTTTGTTCCATCTCATCAAGTTTTTCTGGCTAATATTTCTATTGCTAGTGAGCCTAAATAATTTTCTGAAGGTGTTCTAAACCCCAAATGGTGTGAGGTTATGCAGTAGGAAATTGTTGCTTTGGAACAAAATCATACATGGAATTTAGTGACATTACCGTCAGGGAAGAAACCAAATGGATCTCGATGGGTATACAAAATAAAATACAAGGCTAATGGCTCCATTAAGCGCTACAAAGCACGCTTGGTATCTCAAGGATATAAACAGATTGAAGGATTAGACTACAATGAGACTTTTGCACTTGTTGCAAAATTAACAACTGTTTGGTGTTTGTTGACAGTCGTTGCAGCTAAAAATTGGGTATTACATCAATTAGATGTTAATAATACATTTCTTCATGGTGAGTTGCATGAAGTATATATGTCCCATCCACCGGGGTATCTTAAAACAGGTGACACTCATGTATGTCGGCTCCATAAATCTTTGTATGGGCTGAAGCAAGCTCCTCGTCAATGGTTCAGTAAGTTCTCTTTGTCATTAAAGAAATTTGGTTTCGTACAATCTCACCATGACTATTCCCTTTTACTTTGACCGAAGGTACTTCTTTCCTTGACATCCTAGTCTATGTAGATGATATGATTATTGCAGGGAATGGTACTTCACAAATTCTAAAGTTCAAACTATCTTAGGACATGTTTCTCCATCAAGGATCTTGGTAACCTTAAATATTTTCTTGGCCTAGAACTTGCTCGCTCACCACAGGGGATATCTCTTTGTCAATGTAAATATGCACTTGACCTCTTGAAAGAAACTGGGATGTCTGGTAGCAAACCAACTGGTTTTCCCATAGTGTCAACAACATCGATTGTCTTCTGGCTACGGTGAACCTTTAAGGGATCCAGGCTTATATCGTTGATTAATTGGGCGTCTTATTTACCTCACTATTTCTCAACCTGATATCACATATGCCGTCCAACTTCTTAATCAGTTCATGCAAAAACCGTGTCATCCACATCTTGATGCTGCATATCATGTTCTTCCTTATTTGAAAGGTTCACCAGGATAAGGTCTCTTCTTTCCTTCTTGTAGTGATTTTCAAGTCAAAGCTTATTGTGATGCAGATTGGGTAAGTTTTCCAATGATGAGGCGATCTGTTACTGGCTACTACATTTTTCTTGGTGATGCTCCTATTTCTTAGAAGTCTAAGAAGCAATCTATAGTCTCACGTTCCTCTGCAGAATCTGAATATCGCTCTATGGCAGCAACTACTAGTGAGCTAATATGGTTACGGGGTTTACTTGCTGATCTTACTATACACCATCCTCAACCAATGATGTTACACTGCGATAATCAATCAGCTTTACACATTGCTGCTAATCCCGTTTTTCATGAACGTACTAAACATATTGAAATCGATTGTCATTTCATTCGGGAGCACATGCAATTTGGCACCATTTCCACCAAATATGTTTCAACTCAACAACTGGCAGATATCCTCACCAAAGCATTGGGATGAGATCGCTTTCATTTCCTCCTTTGCAAGTTGGGCATTCAGGACCTTCATGCTCCAACTTGAGGGGCGATGTTAAGGAAAATATTGTATGAGCTGTAAGGATAATATTTTATGAGCTGTAAATTGATATCTTTAGTAATTAGGATACATAATTTAGCCTGCAATTACGTCTTTTAATTACTCATGTATCTTAGGAGATTAGTTAGCCGTTATCTCCTAAAATAGCTTAGCTGATTTTACTCATTTTCCTCCTAGACTATAGGCTTTCCTTTGCTGTTGTATCTGTATAAATATTGCATCATAACAGAATACAACACATGATATTCTCTTCTCATTCATGTTTCTATTTTTTCACGTTCAGTGCTATGCAGGAATGGTGCCTTGGCCCCTGCATTAGGTGTCCATGCTATTGCCTGCTTATTGTTGTGCCCTGTCGATTATTGGCTGCGGCACCTTTTGGAGATTCTTGCCCATAAAGCACAGGATTTTATGAATTAAATTGCTGCATAGCCGACCTTGAGGCTTCCTTCTCCTCTCCCTCCATTGGCAATTTGTTCTTCGGTTACGGACTCTCTTTCCCCACATATAAAGTCTGCAAGATTAAGATCTTACCTAGATCGATTTGGATGCGTAGGATTGGGATCCTATTAAAAAAATGTGCACGAGTCTAATTACTCATAAATTATTAAAATTACTTTTCTTTGAGTTATTTTAATAATTTTTTTAGAATTGCTTAGGATCGATTTGGTATGTTAAGATCGTAAGATTGTAGTTAATTAATGGTTTGGATCATAAGATCCGGATATATGGATTGTGAATAGATATGCCCACATCTATTTCCACGGTTCACCTTGAGTTGATTATATTTTTTAAACACGTGAAAGAATAAAAATATATAGTAAAACCTCTATAAATTAATAACATTGGGATTATAAAATTTTACTAATTTAGAGAGATATTATTCAATCGATAAGTTAATAATTTATAAATTTAAAGAATATTGTTTGATGTTCGTAAATATAAATTTTTGATTAATATGTGTACAAGTTAGTTGTATCTACGAGCTGATGTTATTAAAGTCCTTCTAAATTTAGATATTCAATATGTACAAATTAGTTGTATCTATTAGTTCATTGTACATTAAAATTTAAAACATGCGATGTATGATGCCAAATTAAACTACCATATAAACCAAACAATATTGATTTTTTTTTACATATAAATAAATTCCCGCGGTTGCTTCTTATTTAAAAGGTATCCAAATTAAGAAGCACTAAAAACAACAATGATTTTGCACAATTTCTTAATGCACCACATCAAAAATTTTGAATGCAATTAGAAAATTTAAATATGAAATTCACCTAGATTTAAATTTCAAAAAAGGCAAATCAAAATAAATTTATATTAATCAACTATTGTAATTATATTTATAATTTTTCAAAATTATTCATTTATGATATTGGTGGGCCTATATATTAATTTATGATACATGGGTCTTTGAAACCATTATTATCTTATTATTTTATAAAATTTGTACTTTTTTGAATTGGTTTGAGTCGGGGCTGATGTAAAATATTATTTTAGGGAGTTTATTAATTTATAGAGATTTAATCTATGGGAATGAGATTGTACTCCGATTAACTCAAATATAGCGTCCCATTCAAACCAAAGTCAATGTAACGTCCTACGTTCAAAACATATTAGGAAAGCTCATAAAAATATACATACAGATGCATCTGCAAATTCAATGTATAATTTTGATACCCAGAATTCTGTCTTCTTACAATGATAAAAATATATTCTGGGCATTACTTAACATTAGGAATTTGGCCTATAAATTGAGGCTTATGCTTAGCCAGCTAATCAATATAGTGAACTCCAAAGTTTAGCAGAGAATAACGTTTTCCTCCTTGAGTTGAAGTTTAAGGTCCTCCATCTTCACCCTGCATTTCTTTCCAAGTTTTCATATTAGGGTGTTATTTATTTCAGATTTCAAACTAGTTTGTATTGTAGAACTAGCAATTTACTGTGTCCATAGTGATTTATGTCTGATGCCTAGTCTATCATCTGGGCACCTGTTTTGGTGATTCAAATATTGAGTAGCTGTTATGTTGGGTTTAATTATTTGAATGAATTAACCATAGGATCTATCTAAATTTATCTTCTTTACTTACTCTGAACCATTTCTATGTTGTTTGAAGCACGATTTTCCAGGTTGGTGAGATGGAGAAGGACTTTGAAACAAAACTTTTGTTTTCTGTGCTGATTCAGATTGGGGTGGAGCTTCTGACTATTCCAGAGAATGTGGATACTATTCTTGCTGTACTGAATGTAAGTTCTGGTTCAGATCTTCGTGAAAATAATATTGAGCTAATTGAATCTAGCTGCTCTGATTCTGTTGTAAATTCATGTTTAAGAACATGACTCACAACTTATTAATTTCACTTCCCCAAATGTTTGTTTGTTTGGCTGTATTGATTAAGCTCATTTCGGTTTTTTCCTGCTTCCCTAGAAATTTGAGGGCCAGTTAGTCCTGTTGGGGCAAGATGCTTGGATACGTCATGCGCTTGAGCCTGCTAGAAGGGGGCTAATAACTGACAGGCTTTTTAGACATCCTGACATGGATGTCAAAGTTTCTGTGCTGTCGTGCATTCATGAGCTTATAAGAATATTTGCTCCTGAAGCACCTTATGAAGGTGACAGCTTGAAGGTTAGCATAACGCATGATATCTACACACACTCTGTATATGCATGCTCCCCTTATGAATTTAGCCTAAAAATGTTTGAATTGTGTACAGAAAATCTTTCGAGAAACTCTTGTGGTATTAGAGCAGCTTTCTTTGCTTTCTGGTCGCTGCTATAACAAGGCCTTACACATTCTTGAAACTGTCGAAAGATACAGATCCTTTTTGCTGTTGTTAAACCTAGGATGCGATGGACTGTTTATTCAGATGTTCCAGCTTTTCCTTGGTACCATTCGGTAAGTCTTGAAATTAAGTTGTGTTTAGCTGTTAAAATAGGCTCACATTAACCGAACCGCTATTGTACTTTTAGACTATCTGAAAAACTGTTTCTCTAAAGTTTGAATTTGGAAAAGGTTTTATGTTGCTGGCTTCTTGAAATGGAACTGCATATGATCTTCTTTATCATTATAAACTGCTCATTTACAGTTCATATATATGATGCCAGTGTACCATCTACCTTAGGTGTATAGTTGAAATTGTTTTTATTGCTTTGCATCATTGTTCCCGCCACAGGATCGTTTACTGATAGTTCTGTGTGTTCGAATATTTGAATAAGGTTGAGCCATTCAGATGTGATATCCTCACAGATGGAAAACATAATGACTTTGGTCATTGAGGAAACTAACGAAATCTCAACAAGTCTTCTAAGGCCCCTTTTAGTTAGTGCAAGAAAGGAAAACAAGGTACTCTTTTTTGTCCTCTATATGTCTCTCAACCTTTGCTACCTTCTTGTTTTATGTTACAATGAGCAACGTGTGTTTTTTGCAACAGAATATTTCCCCACCTTCCTGGAGATTAGCTATGAAGGTATTGAACAACTGCTCGGCTAGAGTCATACCTCATCTCGTGGAATTAGTGGAACCAACGAGGCAATATAGTGAACAGTTACAGTACACGGATGTGATTACTTCAGTTTTGCCTGATAAGCCAGCAGCTATCGAAAATGTAATGTGAAATTTCCCTTTCAGCCTAACTCAAACCTTTCTTCATTTGCCTTGCTATTTCTTTATTGTATTGGCTTGCTTTTAATAAAAATGCAATAGTGGATTTACTTTAGTTATGTTCAAATGATCAGGTGATGAAAGAAGCCTTAGAAGTTTCCCGGAAGAGGAAGCCAAAAGAGAGTATGGAGAATGTTGTTGAAGGGAACAAGGGAGTTGTAGAATCATACAATCCTTACTTGAAGAAACATAACGTAATAACATTAATAACAAAATTGTTTCTTGTTGCTGCATAAGGCATGTTAGAGATCGATTATCATTGACTTGTTCTGTCTTACTAATAGGGTCAGGAGTCGCTTTCTCTTCCTAGGGATATTGTTCTCTCTTTTGAACCCAAACGAACAACGACGAGCCGGTATCCTGAGGTGAAATGGGCCCAGAGGGAGGATAAAGTATACATCACAGTGTTTGTGCCTGATTCAGAAAATGCAAAAGTTAATCTTGACCCTGAAGGTATTAATTTTACATTCTCTGGATCAGCCGGAGCTGAAAACCACATCGATGAGCTGAAACTCGAGCTTTTCGATAAGGTTAATGTAGAGGAAAGCAAAATAAAAACTGGTGTGAGAAATATAGTCTGCATTTTGGAGAAAGCTGAGAAGAATTGGTGGAAGAACCTATTACGAGAAGATGGGAAAGCACCTCACTATGTTAAAGTAGATTGGGATAAGTGGGTAGACGAAGATGATGACGCTGCTCCTGCTGATTTAGATTTGGGTGGAATGGATTTCTCGAAATTCGGCATGGATGATGTAGACTGAAGTTGCTTCAAGTCTTGTTGAGAGATCATATCAATGAGAGGGTCCTTTCTTAACAAGAATTAAGGTTGACAATAATTTCCTTTTCTTTGGGCAGGAATTATAATTCTGTTTTTTATTATTTAAGAGTTTTGTTACGTTTAGCAAGTTTCATGGATAAACTCGATAAAAGGGAAGAAAAAATTTGAAACGTTATCATTCTGTCCCTTTATTGCAAATTACTCATTGAGTAAGTAATGTTTGAGAGCCCAACCCCACAAATTTTCTTAATTATGAGCCTTTATTGCAAATTTTTGGCTTGAAACTCTATTCATTAATTAACTTTGAGCAAGTGCATTTAATGCCGTGAACTAGAAGAATTTTAATTTCAGTCGTCAACGAAATTAATTTTTATTTTTATGTGCGAGACATATTATTGTAATTCTCAATTAGCCCGTTGTTCATATGGAAACGCATGCAAAAGAATACTGGTTTGTTTTGGAAGAAGAAAGAAAATGCCGAGGGTTGGCGAGTCTCATTTGGTGTCGCAGGAATAAAGTCGGATACTGAATCAACAAAGCTGAGCTAGGTTAACTTGTGCTGTGATTGTAACTGCACGCAACCACAAAAGCCTGTGCGCCTGATAAACTTGCTCTACACTTGGTTAGTTAGCTAAAGGCATTTTGGAAAAAACCACTTGTATAAATGGTTTTGAGTGCGAAAGGAATAACAGTAAATATCTGAATAGGAGACTGTAGACTTGTATAAATGGGTGTTGAACGCAACGTTCGGGCTTATTGGATCCTACGGTATCACACTAGGATTTGCACCTTTGCCCGATTCTTGGTAGTTAACGACAAATTCAGTAGAAATTGGGCTACGTCAGTTGCTCATTCACGGTGCGCTATAACTAGTTGAGATAAGGGAATTGATGAATCCATGTCTGTGTGATGGAACTAAAAATTGCTACTGTGGAATTATTGTTACCAGTGCTTAATTATCATAATTTGTTGTTAAAGTTTTAACATCGTTTATTAACTGTGCTCTTGTTTGATAAAAACTGACCTTCACCATCAAAAGCGTGTTGCTAACCAAAGAAGAGATTGATAGAAAAAGGACGTTTAATTGCTTAGTTCCCTATCGAAAACTGAATCAGGGCTACAGAATGTGAACCTTGGGGTTCAGTCTTATTTCTTTCCTTTCTTTATTTTGTGGTGATTAATAAAACGGGTAACCAATCCCACTACCAAACCAAAAAAAAAAAAAAAAAAAAAAGGGAAAAGAAGTTTAATTAGGGAAATATTTACAAAAAAGAAAAAGAAGTTTAATTAGGGAAATATTTACAATAGAGCTGAGAAATCGAACCAAAAAAAATTGCTTAGTTCCCTATGGCTCCGACCATGTTTTCCGCTATATTGAATAATTTTGAGTGCAATATTACAGGACTTAATTTTTGTAGTAAAAACAGCCTATTAATAATTGCTTGATATTTCACAACCGCAATAGAAATTATGAACACAACGAAGTCTGATGAAATGGCATCAACTGAATATGATACATGTGGATGTTAAAGCCATCATCAGAGATGGTTAAAATTGGTTGAGAGAATTAGATAATCTTCTTAAAGTTTCACATATGATTTAGCCTAATTGAACATCAACTCTTGTAAGACATGCATCTAATAATAATTCAGATGAACATTAATTTCATAAAAAAGGTAAAAAAAAATACTATGTCATAAATGAGCACTTCAATTCTCTATAGTAATTTTTTAGTCATAATCAACATCCTTTTTTAAGTCTAGCTAATTAAGAATAAAAACAATTTCTTTTTCTTCTTTTTTTGAAATTTTTAGTTGAGGCCCCTCATGGGCCAACTTATCTATTAAACCCCACTGTTTTTTAGATGGTCAGTATATTATTTCGAATTTGAAACCTCTCTTTCACCTCATCTCATTTTCCTTTTAGTTTTTTGGTATTTGATTTTGAATTTGAAACTTCTCATCTCAAGTCCAATTTTAGCACCTCACCACAACGAAACAGTAAAATTGGGTCATACAAATACATGCAAAACTTAATTTCGTCTTTCTTATTCTGTTTACATCCAAAAATAATTGCTGCTATGCAAATATGGATTAATGTGCCTAAAATTATATTAGCAAATTAAGGATTAGATAAAGTAACATGTCATAATTATTAATGCTAGTTTATCTTATATTCTACTTTTCATGCATAATGTTGCCTATGATAAGATAGATTAGCAACCATAAATTAGAGTGATAAATTGAAATTAAGTGGAACTTTGAAGCGAAACAATAACGACCACTAAGCTACAATAGTACATTTTATGATAATATTATAGAAATTGTAAATAGATATTGATAGAAAATTATTTTAATTACTCCATTCCTTATGCAGCCAACCATGTTTTCCGCTATATTGAATAAATTTGAGTGCATTACATGACTTAATTTTGATAGTAAAAACAACCTATCAATAACTTCTTGATATTTCACAACCGCAATAGAAAGTATGAAGAAAGCATAGTATGATGAAAAGGAAGTGACGTTGGCACTTGTCTCACCTAGGGGTGTCCAAAGTTTGAAACCTGCTCCGAACTGATCCACGGGTAATCAGATCGAGTGCTCTCGGAGCCCCCCTTGCAGCCTGGGATTCCTTTTTTAATAAAGAGAGAAGGCAGCACTCCTCGAGACCAAGGACGGGGTCGAACAGTCATTCCAAGATCTTTTATTTCCTGTGCTAAACACATAGTGCACCGATCACCCGATGGTAAGTAATGAGGCTAGTCTCCCCCTGCTAAATAAAGAAGTATAGAGGCCCCCTTCCCTCCAACCAATTTCTCGAAAATTTCGTGCTCGGACCGAACCGGCTAGTTCAGGTCAAGCTGACCCGGGCCATACTTTTTTGAACACTTTACTTTCTAATTTTGAATTCGAAAAACCTTAACTTTTAGTTTTTAGTCAAATGGACTAATTAATATTTGGCTTAATCACTGCTTAACCCCTTTGTGTTATTGGCGTTTGACTATTTGTCTCCCCGTATTATTAAAACTAACTGGTTGCCCTTGTGTTTCTAAAATTAATTGTTTTCCCCCTCTCTTACGAGTCAAGCCATAAAAATCTCTGAAAAGACAAAAATAACCCTCTGAAATGCTGACATCAAACCTTCAAGTTTAAGTAAAAAATTTCTGACAAATATACCTAAGCATTAACTGCACATTACTTAAGAAAGAAAAAAAAAACGAGTGAAGGTTTCTCCGATACACAATCGCCAGTGCACTTTTCCCGCTCCAATCACGGTTCTCACAAAGAACCCTCTATCATTGCCGTTTCTCCGGAACTAAGCGTTTTTTCCAGGGAAAAAATTATCTCCTGGCGTTTTTCCCAAATCTTGGGGGTATATTTACTTAAACTTGAGAATGTGACGTTAGCATTCTAGAGGGGTATTTTTTTCTTTTCAGAAATTTTTATGGTTTGACTGGTAAGGAGGGGGGGGAGGGGAGAGGGGGGGGGGGGGGGGGGCAAGCAGTTAATTTTAGAAATACAGAAAAGAGTGAATGCAACCAGTTAGTTTTAAAAATACGATTGGGTAGTGGTGGGGGGAATAGTCAAAAGCAAATAGCACAGGGGATAAATAGTTATTATAGACCAAAATCATTAGGCCCAATATATTAATAATTGATTGGGCTTGTAGATTAATACAAATCCAGTTGTATTAGTATTCTTTTATAGGCATTTAACTTGTTATTGTCCATTTTCCTAACCAATGTGCGATAGTGTTATCTTTGGTATTTTTGTAGACTAGTTTATTTTTCTTATTTTTAATTTTTTTTATACTAGAAAAGGGTCCATTTACGATGACTTTTCTTGTCTTAAAATCGCAATATTCTTGTCCTAAAATGATTTATACGTCGAGAAACCCCCTCCACTTATGTCATTGTGAGAGGCTTCAACGTAAGAAATCTTACAAGGAGATTGGTTGGCACAGAGTAAATGGGATTTTTACAACGGGTCATTTTTCTGTCCATAAAACTTCATTTGCTCGTCATAAATTTTCTAAGTCGTACAGAAACTTAGCTACAACTATAAAACTATTTGAAAATTATAAAACTCGTCCTAAAAAATCGTGGTAATTGTGAGAGGAAGGAAAAGTCATCTATTGCTCCGTTAGGGTTTTTGAGGTGCCCTTCTCCATCCTTCGAGTCCACTTTGATCAATGACTCAAATTCACATAATGCGTATGCTCATAGGAGATTTTCATATTCCATGTACGCAAGTACTTTCAAAATGCATATCAGAATGTGAAACAATGCAAAGAGAAATAGAGAAATGGCATAACAGCGAAGCAATAATGCAGCTACCGTAAACATAGAATCCGAATTGAAGAACTAATTATAGCTCTAACTCGATGAGAAAATGCTTATCATTTTGAGCAAAGAAAAATAAAGAATACTTGTGAATCTGGAGCTTTAAGATTTCCTTTTGAAGCAATTCTCAACCGCCAAATGGAAAATCCCCAAATTGATAATCTTAAATTAAATTTCAAAATCATTTTGATAGCACAAAAAATTTACCTATATAATTTTAATGAGCAAAGCTTTGGGAAGTTGACGGGACGGCGAGCAGAGGCGACCGGATGGCTAGTGGAGGAAATTTGGAGGAAGGGTGAGATGGAGGCAAAGAGGGGTTAGGTCGAGTGGAGGCAATTTCTTGTTAGCCGTAGGAAGTGAATGAATTAAAAAGTAATAAAAT
Organism: Leptodermis oblonga; assembly: GCA_016801395.1. NCBI lineage: Eukaryota > Viridiplantae > Streptophyta > Magnoliopsida > Gentianales > Rubiaceae > Leptodermis > Leptodermis oblonga. Next base: position 34,292,939 of record CM028760.1, read on the forward strand.
TTTTTTATACGGAAAAAAGTATAATGTTAATAAAATAAAAGTCTGAATTAATTTCTTAATTTATTTATCTTTACAGCCAAATTAGAGCTTTTACAAGGAAATTAGGGTTCCTCAGTACTTGAATGGTAAATTTTTCGTCAAGAATAAAAGTCATGCCTGTATTCATTATTATTTAAGAAAAATTCGCCCTTATCGTAACTGTTAGTTGTAAAAGACCACTATTTCTAGTAGTGATAATCAGGCCCAAAAATTTTCGCAAATAGACTGGGTGAAGTAGCACATAATCAAAAACAAACTAAGTTTTCTTGGTACCTGTAAGCCGAACCGACCAGAGATCGACCTTTGATTGAACCGAACCAAAAAATTTGGGTCGGCGAGGCGGGTCAGAGGTTTGAACTAATCCATGGGTCTAAGTATTGTGGAAATAGAAGGGAAAAAAAAAAAAAAAAAACATAAATAGATGAAAAGCACCGGATTAATTGAGAACTAGAAGAAAATGTTTATTTTTCTTACTCCTTTTGTTGGATAATGTTGGGTAAAAAGTTTACAGAGTGCAAAGGCAAGTTTACGGAGTAAAAAGGTTTTGTCCTTTTTTTTTTCTTTGATCTTTTTTTCTTAATGTAAGTGTCCACTTATCATTTTAAATGTAAGTGCATGTCCACTTATCTGTTTTGTTTATTACTTACAAGGAACGTTGGGCCCATGTGGGCTGCATCTAATAGGAAGAATGACACTTTTCGTCCCTAATGTTTGAGGGTGTGACACTTTTGGTCCTTAATATTTTAATTTTAACAGTTTTGGTCCATAAATCGGCTATTACCTGTGTTTTATAGGTAATTTGGGGTCAAAATATAAATTGTCTAAAATATTAGGTTCAATAAAAAATTTTGAAAAATTCACCACTTATTAAAACCAAAGTTTTGCGGGATTTTTTATCATGAAAGTTGGCATAATTTTGATATGTGCTTGTGAATGCAATGATAATCAATCTGTTTGTGTTGGATGAAATGTCTATTAGATATGGTTTAGCATGTACACTTTCTTTACTGGAATGGATGAAACATATACTTTTTGATGACAAATTGGTTGGTGCATAACTTTGGAGTCTTGAGACGAAAGTGAATGAAAGTGTCATATTAACTAAAATATTCTTTTAGCAAAGAAAAATTGCAAACACTTCAAAAATTATACTATTAGAATAAAAAAAAAAAATTCCAACACAAACAGATTGATTATCATTGCATTCACAAGCACATATAAAAATTATGCCAACTTTGATAAAATTAAAATCCTGCCAAAACTTTGGTTTTAATAAGTGGTGAATTTTTCAAAATTTTTGATTGAACCCAATATTTTAGACAATTTACATTTTGACCCCAAATTACTTATAAAACAAGTAATAGCCGGTTTAGGGACCAAAAGTGTCACTTGAGCAAAACATTAGGGACCAAAAGTGCCAAAATTGAAACATTAGAGACCAAAAGTGTTACTTGAGCAAAAGATTAGGGACCAAAATTGTCAAAATTGAAACATTAGGGACCAAAAGTGTCACACCCTCAAACATTAGAGACAAAAAGTGTCATTCATCCGAATCTAATACATCAAACATGAATATACTAATACTATTTTTTATAAGATTTGGGGAGGGCTGAAGCCTCCTCTAGCCGTGAGCAGATGTTATATAATTAATAAGGCTAGTGTTATTGTCAGATAACTTTTTAGCGTACGGAGTAAAAAATTTATTTTCTTACTAAATTACCCTTATTTAGTTAAGTGAAGGTTTTTTTTTTTTTTTCCTTTTTCCTTCCCGTTTCTGGTACTGTAGAGAGTTCTTGACACCGCCGCTCCGATCGCCACCATGTTGATCAGTATAATCATAATCCGTGGAACCATCAAAGCCGTCCGCCTGTCTCTCTGAACTCGTACAGCTCTGCCTACTCATCTTCTTCATTATTATGAGCTACCGATTTGGATGTCAACATAGTGAACGATCGAAATGTCAACTCTGGCAATCACCTTCAACAGCCCCTGAACCACAGTGGCGGGATACGCGTTGGTTCCTCCGATAAGCCAGAATTGCTCGTTCCTCCACCAGTCGTGAAGAGTGATTCTGGACCATTTGATCCGAAGCAATGCAAGCATACACAGAATGAGAGAGTAATTGCGAACAGGAACACCAAAAACGTGACATTCAAGGATTGAACGATGAATTTCCCTGAAAATAAAGAGAGAGCCAGAAGAAGGCATTAAACCAGGAGGAAACAGAGGTGAAAGGGTACATTCTGACATTGAAATACGATACTCTCTACAAAAATTTCATTCTGGGATTGGCGAATAATTAGGCATTGTTTCTGGAGAAGAAAATCTCGAGGGAGAATAAGGCATTCTTGTACTCGATCGAATGAAATAATCATGCTTTCTTACTTTCAGTCATACTTTAATTCTCTAATCTTTATGGTCAATTGATTGGTTTCTTACTTTCACAGGCTTGTTTTATCCTTTTTGTAAAATGTAGCGGCCAGCAGCTCACATCATCCATTGGCATCTCAACTCATCAGCAAGGTAGCTCAGCTCAGAATCTCAGAACATAGCCTTGATGATGTGGCTTCTGAAGTCAACCAATTGGATACTTAATTCAGCTCAAACTAATGCACTGGATTATTGTCTAATTGGATAAGGTAGCCACGTGTACACATATAGCACCAGCTGCATTAATCACAATCATGCAACTTGCGCTTGATCCTAAGTCAATCTTTAAATCTAGTTTAGCTCAGAGATTGTACAGCTGTAAATATAGTTAGTGATTGTAGTTAGTTAACCACACGTGATTAGCTTGTTGATCATGCATCTAGTAAACTATATAAAGGAGGATCACTGTATGGTGTAAGTTAAGTTCTCAGAATATCAGGAAAATTTTCCCAATTTTCAATTTCTCTGGTTTTCTTCATTTCAGATTGTAAACTTCTGAGATTTCTACATGGTATCAGAGCATCAGGAGACATAATTCTCACTGATCAAAGTCACAATTACAGCTATTTCAGAATCAATTTGAAGTTTACCTGCACAAATGGAGGATTCACAGAATTCTGAAGGAACTTTTCAGAGATATGGCAATAAAGATCCTTTGTATCTTCACAGCTCAAAGCATTTTGGAATTATCCTTGTTTCTGAGCTCCTGACAGAGAAGAATTACATCAGATGGAGTAGAGCAATGATCATTGCTCTTGAATCACGAAATAAGCTAGGTTTCATCACTGGAGAGATCCAAATGCCTAGCACAGATTCCCCTACCTTCAAAAGATGGAGTAGGGTGAATTCTATTATTATTTCATGGATTCTTAACTTTCTCAGCAAAGAAATTGCTCATGAATTCTTGTTTGCTAAAGATGCAAAAGTACTGTGGAAGGATTTTGGGAGAAAGGTATGGATCATGCAATGGCCCTCAACTGTTTGAGCTCAAGAGAGATATGAGGACTCTTGTTGCTGTATATTACACAAAATTGACAAGATTTTGGGATGAGTTAGCTTGTTTGAAGCCAAGAAGGCGATGTAATTGCTGCAATTGTGGATTTTATGCTCTAGCTGTGACTGATGATAATGAAGACAAACTGATGCAATTCCTCATGGGATTAAAAGAGGAGTATGATGCAAACAGAAATCAGATCTTGTTGATGGATCTGTTGCCTACAGTTAATAGAGCTTATTCTATGATCATTTATGTGGAGAAACAGAGGTTAGTTCAAAGCAACTATGCTGAAGCATTTGAGAGCAGTGCCTTAGCTGTTAAGACTGACAAATCTTACACTGCTGAAAAAGGAGGTTACAAGAAAAGGAATGTGAAGAGGCCTAATCTGAAGTGTGATTTCTGTCACAATGAAGGCCATACTCGAGATACCTGTTTCAAGTTAAGAGGCTATCCTGATTGGTAGAAAGGACCTAAAGATTTCAGTAATACGGGCAAACTAAAGAACACCTTGGGACATAGCTCAGCTAATGTTGTAGCTCAGAATGTTAATGTTGCAGAAACTCCCTTTGATGTTACTGGTGGAATAGAAGGAGGATAGATGAATGGGGGAAACCTGCAGGCTATGGTTTCCAATCTCTTATAGCTGGAGCTTGGAAAACTCATGAAAGGCAAGGTGAAGGAGTCAGCCTCAGACAACAATCTGGTGAACTATGCACACTTTGGAGACTTTGCAGGTAGTGTTCTAACACAATTTAGTAATTCTGCCTTTGTTTTAGAATCAGATTCCTGGATTGTTGATAGTGGTGCATCAAGTCATATGTGCAGTATCTCATCCCCAGTAATAACTCGGAGTAGTCTTATCTCTCATGAAAATGAACGCGATATGAACATACTAAGCTGTAGGTACATGAGCTACTATTTGCAGCAGAGGCATGTCATACCTGTTTGTCTTATACGTCGTATCCATAAACAACACGTACGGAAACAGAACAAGTAGACGAGGCGCCTTCTTGTGCGCAAAGAAGATGTGGCCCACTGCATTACTGTCGTCATCACCTGAGTACGCATAGAAGTATTCGTGATCATGCAGAAGTTTGAAGAAATACTACATGTTAGTCATATCTCCCCTCGCATCCCTTTTACTTTTTGCTGATTCGTTGTAAACCTGTCTTATGTGGCTGACATTTTTCTGATCATCCGCGTGCAATTGGGCCAATATATGCTCGGCCTGATGTTAATACTGGACATTTCTGCAATCTTCTTCTTCTCCACTTCTGTTAACCGTGTCTGCGCTGAATGACAGTTTCGAACTTCTTTCTAATTCATGATTGTGCGTACCGTTTCTAACCTCTAACATCCAATTTCCCCCATCAATTTCTCGTCCCTTCAGGTGAAATGGACAGTTTGTCATCTTGCTGCTTGTATTGCTCCGCCTGCTTTTTCCTTCCGGTATGGGTGCCTTCTCTATAACTTTTCCTGATCTATCGCACCCTATCTCAACTCTACCTTTTCTCCCTCTTGTAAGAACAGCCCCAACATTTTCGAAGAGGAAGTAATTTTTGACGTCATATTGTTTTCAGTTGCTCGTGCTTTAACCCATGCAATCATATCTTCCTTACTTATGAACTCTTCGTTCGTCTGAAATACTTCGGTGTGATCAGCATAATGGTCATCACTCTCAACATTGAAATCCTTTTAATACAAAAAAGTTGGTTCAGTATACTTAAACACAAAAATTTCGATGCAACAAATAAATTGCACAATTATCTTGTCGGTGAGAGCCGAAGTTCTGACAGAATTATGATTAGCATAGGTTGGAGGGATATTGCAAATGTCCCGGCATTTTCGGCCGGGAAAATCGCCCGAAATACGGCCGCCCTCCGAAAAAACAACCGGCAGCCGCCGGTTTTTTTCCCACCGAAATACCGCCAGCCGGCGGCGGTATTTCCGGCCAAAATACCGCCGGCGCTATTTATATGGGAAATACCACCGCCGGCCAACGGTATTTTCTTGGGAAATACCGCCGATGGTATTTCCCCTAGAAATACCGTCCGCCACCGGGGGTATTAACCCGAGAAATACCGCCCGGGGGCCTAGCGGTATTTCTTTGGCCAATACCGCGGGACGCCGACGGTATTTCACAGGGAAATACCGCCGGTCGCCGGCGGTATTTCCAATAGAAATATCGCCATGTGCATGGCGGTATTTCCGAGAATTTCGTCCGGGGAGACAGCTTCCCCGGCCGAAATGTTACAGAAACAGCAAAAAACGTCCGGACAATCGCAGATCCGAGAAAAAAATCTCAGCCATATTTGAATAAACGTGTCAGTGATGAAATGGAAAACAAATGTTTCTACAGTTTAATGTAAATGGAAAACAACTAACTCTGAAGGTTGAAAAAGGATGAAAAACAAGGCACCTTACTTATAGGTGAAAAAATGAAAGAAAAATATTTTTTAACCATAAAGGGCAATTCAGACTTCACAGGGGAATGTTACCACGTTTAGTAAAACGGTTACTGCGTTTAGTATGCCTCTTTCTTTATATCAAAGTGTAGTTTTTCACTACATTCATTACTTTTTCAAAAACAGTACTTTTTATTACAAACGCTACTTGTTAAAAAACAATGTTCTTCTCACTACAAACACTACTTTTTTCAATACAGACACTACTTTGTTAGAAACAACACTTTTTCACAACATGCAATACTATTTTTTCTTAGAAACAATACTTTCTTAAATAAGTGATACTTCAACACTTATTAACACTACTTTTCACTAAAGGCAATACTTTTTGAGAAACGTTATATTTTTCACTACAAACAATACTTTCTTTAGAGACAGGCGATACTTCAGCGTTTTAAACAATACACACTACTTTATAAGCAGTACTTTTTTCACTACATGCAATAATTTTTTTTTTAGAAACAATACTTTTTCATCCCAATACTTCATAGCATACCGATGATACTTTTGAGGCTAAACTCAATAGTTCGGTATGTTAAAAAATATATATCACCTATTTCTTATATATAAAGAAAAAAAAAACAAAAATTTTTGCCGCTTGAAGTGTCAAACGATATGGAAAGGTTGGATACAAAAAGTTGTATCTGGCGTGTCTGGCAGTCTGACAGTTCACATGTCGATTTTAGATTCAAAAGTAACGTGTGAATGATATGAAAACACGCGCATCGATTTTAGCTAATGATACATCACGTATTGAGTTTAAGCACTAATATATCGAGTGTTATTCCTGCTTGAACAAAATCATAATATTAGTAGAAATAATATAATAAAATAAAATAAAAGTAAAAACAATAATTTAGAGAACACTAGTGCGTCATGGGCTGAGGCACGTAATCGCTATTATTAAGTGATTCAAGTGCCTCAAGAATTCGGTGTAGCAGATCACTATCTTTTAGCTTGTCACCCTACACTAGCTGTACACCACTCATCAACCTGCACCGCTAATAGAGGGTAACTCGGATTTACACCATGTCGTCTTGTCATATCGCTATAATACCTTAGATTAACACTTCTAAACATATCTCGAATATGTAAAGTGAATTTCACGTCTCTCAAAGATATAAAATTTTGTTTAGAAATAAAAAGAGTTTTTTCTCCATCCCAAAACATCACACACATACCATTATATAATGTTTGTCAATTTTTATAGGCTAGTAACCCATCAAAGCATCCAAGCAACGGATTTACTAATTTAATTTTCCAAAACAAAATCATGAAACAGTTTATCATGCAAAACAATTTGTATGCATTAAAAACTAATAATTGTGTAATAACTTTGGCTAAGAAACCGTTAGTCACAAAGATGATAAGAGATTAAGAAATTTGTAACTTAAACAATAAACATTATAAGTAACTCCTGCTAATTATGATAACAAAAACAATTAATTATTTTTGTAACTGAAATTCTTTCCACAAAATTAGCAAATTATTTATTATTTTATTAAAATCTCCAACAATCCCGCATTATTTTAATAAAATCACTCCTGCTAATTATGATAACAAAAACAATTAATTATTTTTGTAACTGAAATTCTTTCCACAAAATTAGCAAATTATTTATTATTTTATTAAAATCTCCAACAATCCCGCATTATTTTAATAAAATCACTACTACAAAATTGTTAAAAGCCACCGGGTCCACATGCACAAAGTCACCACATGTTCACAATTTCCCCCCGGTGGCTATACGAGGGGTGGCTTTTGAGGTAAAAGCCACCAGCTTAAGAACTGGTGGCTTTTACCAAAACATGGGAAACAAAGCCACCGGGTGGAGGTATACCTGGTGGCTTTGTTGCGGAAAAATATATAATATAGCCACTGGTTGGAGGTATAATCCGTGGCTTTGTTTCGGAAAGTTAAAAACATTTTTTTAGTCGTTTGAGTTTACGAGTTTAGATGAGTCCAAATAAATTTATTTATATCTACATTATTGGCCATGAAACTTATTAATTTTTGCCTTAACCCCCCTATGAAAGTAAGTTACGCATCATCCCCTTTACTGCTTTTATAAAGGAGCTTCACCTCCCAAAATGAGTCTCCAGTCAATGTGGGATATGTCAATTCTGCCAAGAAAGCAACCGGTAAAGCCACTGATATTTGATGAACAGGTGACATTGCCGAAAAAGCGTTCGATAAAGCCACCGGTTCATCGAAAATCGGGTGGCTTTGTCTTTAGTTAAACAACAAAGCCTCTTAAAGAACAAAGCCACCGGGCTTTCTTAAACCGGGGGCTATATCCAATAAAGCCATCGGTTTAAGGATAACCGATGGCCTTGTCACTCATTTTCGGGAAAAGCCATCAGTTTATAACAAGCCAGTTGCTATATATGCCGCGTTTTGTGAAAGCCAGTAGTTAATATGCACCCTGTGGCTAAAGTTGAGTGGCTTTGTGGCATTTTGTAGTAGTGAATATATCGCATATATTATATGAATTATCTACATGTATTATCTAATATGGCAAGAAAGGACCATCATGCATCATATAGGTAGCAATGCCTTGAACCTATATTTAGTGTAAAGGCAATCTCCAATACCAGAGCCAAAGTGAACTTTGGTCTTGAACTTTGGACTGCTATAAAGATAAAGGATATTGCATCACACGCATGATTATTCAAGTGTCTTCATTGAGCTTTTATAAGCTGGCACATTTATGGCCTTGTGCTCTAATCCCAGTTTTTCATGAGTGCATAAGTAGAATAAGTCCATATTCTCTTTGGGCGGCCAAACCCTACACTTATATAGGTGAAATCTATCAAGAGTGATCATGCAATTCTGACACCCCACTCATATATTGCTATAGACTTCATTAAGGGCAATAATCCACAACCCTCAAAAAATCATTACAGTATGCATGTATACCACAAGGATGGACAAAATTAATTTTGTTCATACTATTACAATCAGTATGTAATTCATTTTTCCCTTTGAACCTAACTCTTGGGATCTCCAATCATTAGGTTGGGTATCCTTACACATGATTTTTGTATTTTAATTGGACTTGCGTCTCATCCCCCTCAAGGTACTTCTTTGTAATTGCACCAAGCTTGGATTTCTCATAATAGCAAAGACATGAATTTTTGACATTTTGTACTCAATGCAATGTCAAATAAATTGCTAAATTTTAGCATCTCAAATGTTTCACAAATCACATAATGGTGAAAATATCTCATAAAATTTGAATCACCTCAAGATATATAAATATTTATATATCTCTACAAATTTGATCTCCGGATCACCAATAGTTGGCATATCAGTATCGTCGGAAGCCTCACTACTAGGAATCATGATAAAGATGATCAGTAGTCACTACTGCAAAACTAGGCAGTGGAGGCGGGTCCTAAGGGAGTTAGGAGCATGCGGCACCCGCCTCCTGTGTGGGTGTCTCCCTCTGGAGGGGCCTGCACCCGCCTTCCTTCATGCAGCCGCACCCGCCTCTGGATGTAGTTATTGTGCACCCGCCTCCAAAAACTATTTTCCAATAAATAGTTATTGGAGGCGGGTGCAAAGAGCAGCCGCCTCTAATTTATATGGAACTGCTATATATTATATGGAAATGCTATAATATCTTGGCAGCAAAAGAAAATACATGAACTTGTAAAAGAAAGCAGCAAATAAACAGAGTTTCATTGATTAATTTGGAGAACAACTCATATAATTTTCAGATCCACAGATGGCAATAGTCAAATGCAGGATGAAATGGCATCCTCTCTACGAGACTCAATTTAGTGCGGCATTGTGGAATGATTTCCTCAATGATTGGAATGAATGATAACTCTATTTTTTGCGCATTGTAGGTGGTATTTTACTCCCATTCAAGAGCCAATATGTTGTGTCTTACTGAGGGTACTATGCCAACCATGCTCATTGAATTTTCTTTCTTATCTTCTAATTGTTTCTTGACCAGACAGTTAAAGAGAATACACATATGAAACCAGAATTTGTTGGTGAAGTCATAGGTCATGAGAATTCTTACAGCAAGAGATAAAACAATTAGAAAGATGCACTTTTCTAGATTTCCAATATGAATCAAGCCTGAAATATTTGAGAATATGCAGAACAGCTACAACATGTTATAGCAATCCAGGACACTTTGTGCAGAACTTCAATCCTACACTGGAAGAAACAATAGCTCAGGCTAATGCTACAAGGAATTGGCACAATAATTCCAATGGGAACTGGCAGCAGAATGTACCCAGGAGGGATCCATAGTCAAATACATACAATCCAGGATAGAAGGACAATTCGGCGTTTGGTTGGAAAAATCCAGAAGAAGGAGTTCAAGTTCCTTTTCCCTCAGAAGCAAATCAGCAGGGTCCTGTTCAGATTATGGAAAATCCCAACCAACAAGCTTCAAATCCGAATATGGGAAGCACTAACCGGAGTACTGGGCCAATGTACAGGCCCCCAAATCAGAGGAGTTTTTTCAATCCGAATCAGAATAATCCAAGAGGGGGCAGACCAATGGAAGAAGCCATAGCAGAGCTATTTGCTCAGTAGAAGGAGCAGCGAACAGCCATAGACGGGATTGCCGGAGTATTATCTCAGTTATCTGCTTCCATATAAGAATTAAGAGGGAACCAAGGCCATTTACCCTCTCAAGTGCAGGTTCCGCGTATAAAAAATATAAGTGCAGTAAGTCTGAGAATAGCAAAGGAACAGGAACCAGCTGTCCAAAAATTACCATCTGCAGGGGACGATTTGCCCAAACCGACCATAGTCACTGAACCAGAACTGGAAAATTCAGTATCTAAACTGCAGAATCAAGGGGCAACTTATAGGTCACCCCAACAGATGTATTTTCAGAATCATAATGCTAATCAACAACATAAGGATGGTAAATCAATAGAGGATGTGATTGGCGAACTTGTTGGACAATAGAAAGAACAAAGGACCACTATTGATTGCTTAGCCAATATGATGTCACATTTAGCCATTTCTCTTAAGGAGATAAAAGGTGACTATGGTAAACGGCTCGCTCAGGTCAAGGTTCTGCCCAGGGAGAATATCAGTACAATAAAAAGAGCAGAAGTACTGGAACCAGTTGTGCAAAAATCGCAGTCAGCAGGGGGCTGTTTGCCCAAACCGACGGGTGATCCAGAAGCTGAAAAATCAGAGCAACCTGAACCTGAGGAGCCAATCATTATCAAATCTGAATCTGAACCTGAGAAGAGCCCTGCCCCAGTTACAGTGAGCAAGATGTGTATAAACCTATGCCGTCATTCCCAAATAGCTTACGGCCCAAGGCAAGGAAAATAACACAGGACCCAATTGACTACTTGGAGGTTTTCGAAAAGATGGAGGTCAACCTTCCATTCCTAAAAGCAATTAAGCTTCCCCCAGTTGGGAAGTTTCTGAAGGAATTCATGGCAGGGAAGCCAAGAGGGGCGAGCAAGGTGGTGTTAGGAGAGAATGCCTCGGCAGTAATTTAGAAAAAGCTCCCTCCCAAATGCAAGGATCCAGGTATGTTCTCTTTACCTTGCATCATTGGAAATAAGAAAATAAAGCATGCTATGCGTGACCTTAGTGCTACTATTAATGTTATGCCTTTGTCAATTTATGAGACTTTATCTGGTGTTAAGTTGGTGGATACAAAGATAATAATACAACTAGCAGATAGATCATGTGTGCACCCTGAAGGTATACTTGAGAATGTTTTGGTGCGTGTGAATTCCTTTTTTTATCCTACTGACTTTTATGTTATTAATATGCATAATGATCCTACCAAAGAATCTGCGGGTGTATTGTTGGGTCGCCCATTTTTGAAAACTTCTAAGGCAGTGATTGATGTGTATAATGGTTCTATCCGTTTGGATCATTGTGGTCAAAAGCATACTTTTAGTATCGATAATACCATGAATAATCCAGAAGTAGTTACGAATGTAAATAGTGTTGAGTTGAATAACCCTCTTATCCAAGAATCTCTTGAGACCAATTTTTTGCAGGACAAAGAGAAGAAGGTTCTCTCTCATGGATTGATTGATTTCAAGAGCCAAAATAGGAGTGAAGGAAAGGCCCCAACACTTGACTTGGTGGAACCTCCAGATTATCACAAGGATCAGCATTCTACAAAAGGGTGTGTCAAAGCCAAGGTGCGAAAAAGAAGCAATGCAAAGACATGGCTTAGTACACCCGCAAAAGTTGATAAAGTGAAGCTACTGGGCGAGGGGTCTGTTTGCCCAAATGGAGCAGTGCGAGCGCAAGGCATGCAGTACTTCAAAGATTCTGGCCAGATCAGAACAGTGGAACAAAATTCACTGTAGAGCTTTCCTAATCATTAACAAGAGCTGAAGTTGCATCTAGCCAAGACGTTAAAGAAAAGCGCTACTAGGAGGCAACCTAGTTTATTGTAATAGTTTAGTAAAATAGTTAAAAAATAAAAAATAAAAAAAAATGAAAGAAAAAAAAAAGTTGTTTAGTTGTTTTTTATTTGTTTTATTAGTTTTTTTCACAATTTAATTATTTTTTAAGGGACTGGAGGAGTGAATTTTGAAGCCAGAAGGGCGCATTACAAGTTTTGGGGGCCAAATTTCAATATTCAAGAAGTCCAGGGGCCGGTGGTGCAATTTTTCCACACCTACAGCATTGATTCCAAATTTGGGGGGTTCCAATTACAAGGTTTCACAAAGTTCTGGGACTGGAGCTCCAGTTATTAGGTGCAAGGGCCATAAGTTACAAATTAGGAGGCCGAATTGTGAAGTCCTAAAACTGCAGGGACCCCATTGCAAATTTGAGAACCCACCACCCAATTTTGGGGATTTTTATGCCCTAACCTCCTATTCAGCCCACCAACCCAATTACCCACACAATTACCTAACCCAGCTCCCCAAACTAACCTAATTCTCCCACAAAATTCATCCTTCCTCTTCTTCCTTTCGTTCTTTGTTCTGGCAGCCACCCAAAGAAAGCACCCACCACCTTCTCTTCTGTCCGCCTCAGGTAAGTTTTTCTATTTTTGTTTATCTTGTAGGCTATTTTGAGTTTTAGTTTTTTCGTTGTTTGTTTTTCTTGGTATGTGTTTAGCCCTGCATTTTGTTATTTTTTTTCGCGCTTGAGGACAAGCTTTCTTTAAGTGTGGGATGTTTGCAGGGCTGATTAATGTTTTTCTGAATTGTTGTGTCATTGAGTATCCCCTGTGTTTCATTGTGTTTGTTTGGGGACAAGCAATTGTCTAAGTGTGGGGATGTAGGGACATTTGTCCTAAAATTTTTGATTTTGTCCTACTTATGAGTCAAGTTGTCTCTGCCTTTAATCTAATTTGGATCTGAAATATGCATCATAGATGAAGTGTGCATGAAGTATGCATGCTGAAGTTTTGAGCAATTAATCTGAGTAGTCCTGAATTAGTTAAATCTAGAAATATGCATGTTTTCCCTTTTCTTAAGCCATTCTGCTGAGCCTAAATGCTTAATTGTTCAGGGAGAATCATTTGCTTGCCTATGAGACTGTCAAGATGGTATGAATAGTATATGACGGGATGATGGGGAATCTTCTTAGGATTAACCACTTTTGGCTTGCTTTCTTAACCTACCTTGTTATATCCCTAGAAGCCAAGTTGAAGCCTTGTATACAAATGTTTTTTTTAAGTCAGTAAATAAGCCAAGGCCAATTTTTGTGATAAATCCTTTCTACCCCCCAGTGTGTTGAGTTGCTGAATTATGAATGAAGTCAAGTGGTGCAATGTTTCAACAATATGTGTGGATTATTTGGCAATGTATATGTGTGCCCAACGTTAAAAAGCTCATGGAAAGCAGAGAATAAGAAAGAATGAAAATAAATGTTGATGTTTTGAATTTTGCAATGTGTTGAAATTGTGATATATGATGAGCTGGGTAGAAATTTAAAGTGTGAATTTGTAAACCATAATCCTCGCAAAGTGCAAGAATGCTGAATCAAACAGGCACCAGTTTGCCCAACCAAAAGGGGGTTGTGAAGAATTTTGAAGAAAGGTATAGCAAAGGAAGTTTGATTTTTTTGAGAACACACTGGGTTTGAATTTTTTGCAGGTGGCCTAGAACCCTTAGGATCTGTCCAAAGGTTCGAACCCAAGCCTCACGTTGCGTCCCTTGAGTAGAAGTTTGTTTCTTAACTGCAGTGTATCTATTCCTTCTATACTGTGGCGATGGTCGACTATCAAGCATGTATAATTCTGGCTAGATTAGGATTTACTTTTATCCTGATTTTTTCTTAAAAATGTGAGATTGTGTGCATTACTGACCATAGAGTGTTGTTTTGGGAATTATTGCATGCTTTTGGATTTAGCCAATGGCAGGACTGTTTTTGTGAAGTAAATAGAACACATGCATATGAATTGAAGTGTTGATTTTGTGGTGTGAGTAAGTTCCAAAAAAGAGAAAAGGCAGATTTCTGAGTCTTGTTTTGAGTCTTATTTTGAGCATAGTGATAGTAGTTGTTTTTATTCGAGTCAATCCAAAGAGTCTTGTGTGTTTTGTTTTGTTTTGTGTTTGTGTTTTTTCTGTCTGAATCAATTGAGAAAGGAAGTAGGAATGCATTGCTGAATTGATGGGTATGCTCTAGTTCTTCACTTCACGCTTGAGGGCAAGCATTAATCAAGTGTGGGGATATTTGATTTGCAAATTTAGGTGAATTATTTTAGCACTTGTTATGGCAGTTCTCACGGGCTTTTGCCCAAAGTTTTAATGTTTATTTGCAGTTTTGGAGATCGGGCCTAAGAAGACAAGAATGTGCAAAAAAAGTAAAATAATTGGAGTAGATGAGTCACGCCTGAAAAGCCCACACGATTTGTCAGCTAAACCAAGAAGGAAGCCCACAGCAAAGGTCAGCCAACCTAAATCACATGAGAGAAAGAACCAAACAAGCAAAGTTCTAAAGCAAAGAAGGAATAGGTTGCATGGAAGTTGACTCCAATTTGGAATGTTGATCCAAATTAATTCCGTTTGGAATCTTGGTTCAAAATCCAATTGGATTCCAATTAATCCACAGTGGGCTGTCTCCGAATTCCAATTGGAATCCAATCCATTGGCGACCAATCGCATGCAAGGAAGATGTGATATGTGCGTGCGTGATTAAGGAAGAAGCAAAGAGTTTTTTTTGGCAATTACCAATTCAAGAAGGAATTAAAGAGAGAAGTTGGGAGTTACCAAATTTGAAGAAACTCCATGTGCTTAATTAATTCTCTTTCCAAGTAGAAGAAAGTTTCCTTATTCCATTAGGAGATTGGTTAATTGCTGATCTGTATCCCTATATATATGGGGATTATTCCTGCACTTTTGGACAGAAGTTTTCTAAAGAAGTTTTCCAGAGAGTAGTTTTCTTAGCTAATTTTATTCTCCACGCAATATACAGTTTCGTTTTAGTTTAGTTTTCCTCTGTTTTTCTCTGTTCTGTTCTGTTTTGCTCTGTTTCAATCGCGACTTGGATTTTCCCGACGGACAGTCTACCGTTTGGCCAAACCGCTGGGTGCCAGATCACGAATTCTTAAATTTCAGTACAGTATTCTCTTTTCTCTTTTAATGTCTTCTTTTATATTTATGTGTTTTTCGTGTTTTATCATGAGTAGCTAATTTATTAGTTCTGGTATTATGTATGAAGCCATAATCCATGCATGTATGAAACCCATGAATTAATCTAAGGTCTAATAAATTATGTTTTTAAATTGTTTGTGTTTATATGTCTAATTACTAAGATTCTATTAAGTATGATCAACTTAGTTTAATCTGGTAGAGTCAGTGAGTGGCACAACTACCGGCCGAATAGTACATGATTAATTGGGTAATAATTTCTAATGCATCGTCAGTGGAATTATTAGTTTTGGGTTCTTCTAGTTCTTAATGCTTCTATTTGTTAATTAATAAGGTTTGCGGGGACTTGCGGTTTGTTAATTAAAGTAGTTAGAGAATAATTCCTTTGCGGGGACTCGCGCGGAATTATCAAGAATCTTTGGGAGAATTGGAATTATTTGCGGTGACTCGCGGTAATACTATAACTGAAACGGCATAAGTAATTAGACAAGTTAAGAGGTTTATGATTGCATGCATGAGATTAAGGTTGGTTTATATAATACCGGAATTTCCTCTCATTAATTGATATCTGTTTAAGTCTTTATTTTATTATTAGTTTAATTGTTATTTTAAGTGACAATTCTAAGGTCTCTTAAGAGACAAAAAGGTGACTACTAGTCAAAGTTTGGTTATATTTGCACGCTATTTGGAAATTGGATTAAATTGTCGTCTCTGTAGATTGACCATGTCTACTACTATGCTATATTTTATTAGGATCTTAATTGTAGGTTTTAAGCAGTACTTTTACTGTATTTGGTAGACTCACGATAAGTCCTATCACTAGTGAAATGGAAAGCACTGTTGTTTCATAGGGTGTAACTGTTAAAGAACCTAAACAAGTGCCTTCTATTGATTTCAAGTTCTTTGGCTTGTCTATTCTTTCTTTTATTCCATGGAATATCAACTCTAGAAACAAGATCAGAATGCCTTTTCTTTTAAGTCTAACCCTTTCTTAATTTCCTTCTTGTTATTTCTTTCTATTCTTCCCTTGCTTTTAATAAAGAAACAAGAGTGACTTTACTTTTGTTATGTTGAAATAATCAGGTGGCAAAAGAGACTGAAATCGGTGCCTCTGATACTGTGCCTATGCCGGGTGATGGCACGAGTGAGAAGAGCGGCATTAATAAAGGCTCATTTTGATAGGCTAACGACAGGCTTGTCAATCAAGCAACTAAGCAAAGAACATACAAACAAACTGATTTTAGGCGGAATCTATGGATGCCAAAATGGGGTAATACTTGTCGTGAAGGCCTCGGCAGTTGATAGGCGGAGCCCACTGAGCTCCCATATCATTTTTTTTTAGTGAAGTGTATTTCTGGTCAGGGAACTTTGCCAATGTGTAAAAATAATCACGCAACTTTCAAAAGCTGATTTTTAATCACGCAAATTTAAAAAACGTGCAAACAAGGTCATTCCATTAGGGATAGCCGTTAACGCTCTAACGGAAGCTAATTTTTTAGTGCAAAATCATCCAATTTCCTTTTTCTTTGTCTTATCTTTCAATTATTTTATTTTTATTAGTGAATATTTTTGTTTTAAATTATAGTATTTTTAATTTAAGATAGTTTAATATTTTATTTTTCATATTTAATTTTTACAAAAATAATTTAAATTTGTTGCTGTCCTAATTAAAAAATAAGTTGGGATCCTATTATGATATTTATAATATTTCATCTTTTATTTTAAATGTTTTTAAAAATAATGTAAATTTTATAATAAATTGTTTATTATGCTTTCATTTATTTTTGGTCGAATATGTTTAAAAAAAAAAAAGAAGAGAAAGATTAGGGTTTATTTGCTAATAAAAGTAAAATGATTGAAAGATAAGACAAAGGAGAAAGAAATTGGACGATTTTGCCCTTAAAAATTAGCTTCCGTTAGGGAGTTAACGCTGTCCCTAACGGAATGACCTTTTTTGCATGTTTTTGAAAGTTGTATGACTAAAAATCAGTTTTTGAAAGTTGCATGACTAAAAATCAGCTTTTGAAAGTTGCGTAATCATTTTTGCAATTTCTGTAGAGTTACGTGACTAGCTATGCAATTCACTCTTTTTAAAAAAAAAAATGATAAGCATGGGATTGGTTATTCGTTTTACTCCCATATCATTTTATCCACGTCATCCGAGAGGGCAAGATCCTCTTCCAAGGCCTGCACAGTAGAGGTTGAGAACCAATGAACCAAAACTAGTAGGTAAGCAGCCTTGTTGACGACAAAATTCATGACTGTAAGAGCTGAGAAAGTACCTGCTCCCAAAGAATTCACATCCCAGAAACTACACTCTCACGACCTACCAACACCCATGAATTATCCAAGGCAAACAAATTAATGTCTGAGACTCTCTTCAATGTTTGAGAGTTCCGTTAATGTGGTGTCAAAGACCACACAAACGATGCCCTAAGACTCCCTCCAACCTATAGCTTCCACCATATTTTGCAGAAAAAAGTTTGAATAATAGTATCCATGTTCTGACTCCCAGACCGTTTTCGTCGGAAAGGGTAAATGAGACCAAGCCCGCCATGTTCTTTTAGGGCCGAATTGAGACTCGCCGCAAGAAATTAATTTTTCAGAGTATAGTTCTATAACTAGACTATAGGATTTCCCTTATAAAAAAGAAAATTGAACCCTCGTGTGAAGGCGTCCACAACCAAAATTGTAAAATGTCTAACCATAAGGGATAGAATTAAAGTGTGATATTTCTCCAAAAAATTCTGATACATCACATTAAATTTATTTATCTTTTTCCATTAGAGGTCACACGAGAATTATCAATAATGACATTTAAAAGATTCATTACAGCTTATTTCCACATTTAGTTTTTTTTTTTTTTAAAGTGGGATTAGTTACCTGTTTTATTAATTGCGGCAAAATAAAGAAATAAAAACAATAAGACCGAACCCCCAAGCTCAGATTCTGCCCCAATTATTCAGTTTTCGACAGTTTACTTTGGGTTGCTTCAGTTTTCAACATTTAGTTAATATAATGACATTTGTAAAAAAGAAAAATCATATATATTCTACTGTAATAATGCAGAAGACACTATTACTAGTTTTTTCTATCAATATCTAGTTGTGATTGATACATATATATGTACTCCCAGTAATTAGGGCTTCCTCTTAATGTACATTAGATCTAAGGGATATTTTTATTTTCTATTTTTTTTCTGGACGAAGACTTATGTAAACAAAGTTTAAAATTAAGCACTCGTACGTATAGCTTGCCTTAATTTTGTTAGGAATTATGGAACCCTAAAGATGGTGAATGGGTAGCAAATGGACTTCTTCCTTTTCTAAAACGTATGTGCTGGCCACGGGTACTCACATTACACTCCGAAGTGCCTTTTTTACTCAATTGGACATTTTAATCTTAAACTAGAGGGGTAATTGTCTGTTTTTAAATTGAAGGGAAGATATTGTCCATGTCACAACAAAATCACAAAAGGTAAACTGTATTTAACCCAAAATCAAACTATTATTGAATGACACAGAGAACTGAAAATCAAACTATGATATCATAAACGTGCTTTAAAATCAATAATCTGCAACACGGTCTGTACCATTAAAATTCAATTTCAACCTAATAACATGATAGAAGTATCCGTGTCATTTGTAGGAGGGAAGAAAACAGCCAAAGACAAACCCTGCTCCGGAGTCAGAGTGACACATTAATTGAGCTCAGCCCCATTTGCAGGAGGGAGGAAAATAAACTCATCATCATCGTCATTCTCACCATCACTGATCCATCCATAACATGGTTTGCGTTTTGGCTTTGTTGACAGACAGTTGATCATATCACCACCATCTTTAGGAGTGTCTTGTGTTCCAGGCAGCGCCCATGGTCATCCTTTCAAATGACAGGATTATAGATAAGACTCAAAGAAAATGCAGTCAAAATATGTAATGATGGAAATGACTATACAAGGCAACATCGGTACATATACTATGAACAAGACGACATATGTAATGAAATTGTTCTGAAGGTGTATGCAATTTGCACAGTGAGTAATAATGCAACAGATATAACTTGGACAACTTCTTAACCAACAATGAATGCTCCATGGAGCTGGCATTTAATTTCTTTCTGAAAACTGCACGCAAGTGTTTTCTAAATCAATATCGATCTGTTGACATAGATATGGTTCTTCAAAACACAAAAGAAGCCCCAAATATGACTATGTTCCGACCCAAAATCAGCACCAAAACCTCACACATAAGAAAGACAAAGTAATAGAAACATAATACAACAATCAATGGCAGGTCAGCATATATAGCAAGGTATTCAAGAATAAGAAGAAATTATCATATTCCCAGCGAGGAAGAAGCATATCAGAAAGGGCAGCCTATTTTCTCTTTTAGGAGTAACTCAGGATGGGACTTTCTCATTTTATTATTCAATTAACTTATTTGATGTTCACTATTACTTTATTAAAATTAAAGATGTTCTGTGCAAGTATTGAAAAGGCAACAAAAATATTTTTACCACGATCTGGTCATCCGGTTCTGGTTAGACATGCTGCAATGGGGATTCAGATTCACCACTCACACTTGCCCTGTCCGTTACTTTCCTTCCAGCTTCACAAGGAACTGGACTTTTCGACTCAGCTTCAGCACTAGTCTTGGCACTTTCATTTGTGGCACGTTTGTGTTCAGTTTGTCCATTGAGAAGGGTATGAATGAGGAGCTTGTAGGAAGTCTCCTCAATGAAGTGCCATCCTTCTTCCTCATCCGCAAAAACCTTCAATTTTTAATTCCAAAACAATTATTGATCAATAAAGCCGAATAAAGACTAACAAAAAATGTCAAAAAGCAAGATTATCGAACCTTGAACAACTGTTCGACATGTTTCCGTACCACACTAACAGAAAACCCCATTGGACACATAGCCGCCAATGCAGCATCCATGCCCATCTCACCTGCCTGCAAAACATTCACAAATTCCATTAAAATCAAAATTCAGATCTGAAAATTATGTGATACAGTTTAAAGCTTTGAACATTGGAGGTGCATCAGAATAGTTTATTCACTCAAATATACCCAACAGAACAGCTACTCGTTAGGATCACCAAAACACTTTGGACACAGGAAATTGCTAGTTCTAGCATACAAACTAGTTTAAAAGCTGAAACAAATAACAATCTAATCAACAAAGACTTGATGAAAAACTTGGAAAGAAATGCAAGATGAAGATGGAGGACCTTAAATTTGAACTCAAGGAGCAAAACGTTATTCTCTGTTCAACTTTGGAGTAGTTCAGTCTATTGATTAGCTGGCTAAGCATAAGCCTCAATTTATAGGCCAAATTCCTAATGTTAATTATTGCCCCGAATATATTTTTATCATTATAAGAAGACAGAATTCAGTGTATGAAAATTATATATATAATTTGCAGATGCATCTGTATGTATATTTTTATTAGCTTTCCTAATATGACGTTACATGACTTTGGTTTGAATGGGATGCTATATTTGAGTTAATTGCACTACAATCTCCATAGATTCCCTAAAATAGTTTTTTTCTTCAGTCCCGACTTGAACCAATTCAAAAAATATTAATTTTAATAAAATAATAAGATAATAATCATTTCAATGACCCATATATAAATATATAGGCCAACTAATAGGCTGTTTCTAAAAGAATAAATAAAAATATAGGCTGACCAATATCATAAATTAATAATTTTCATAAATTACAAATCTAATTAGAATAGTTGATTAAAATATATAAATCTATTTTGATTTGGCTTTTTTGAAATTTAAATCTAGGTGAATTTCATATTTAAATTTTCTACTTGCATTCAAAAGTTATGATGTCGTGCATTAAGGAATTGTGAAGAATCGTTGTTGTTTTTAGTGCTTCGTAATTTGGACACCTTTAAAATAAGAAGCAACTGTGAGATATTATTTATATAAAAAATAAAATCAATATTGTTTGGTTTATATAGTCCAAAGGTGCCGCATCATACATTGCATGTTTTTAATTTTAATGTACAATAAACCAATAGATACAACTAATTTATACATATTGAATATCTAAATTTAGAAGGACTTTAATATCATCAGCCCATAGATACAACAAACTTGTACACCTTTTAAATTAATAAATTATTAATTTATCGATTAAATAATATCTCTCTAAATTAATATAATTACTTAATCTTGATATTATTAATTTATAGAGGTTTTAGTGTATATTTTTAGCCCTTAACATGTTATAAAAATATAATTAACCCAAGGCGGACGGTGGAAATAGATGTGGGCAAAGTGGTTCGGATCACAATCAATATCGTAGGATCTTATTATCCAAACCATTAATTAACTACAAACAATATCTAAATTAACGACTTTTCTTTATATAACTTATTAAAATGGCACAAATAAAGCATTTTTAGTAATTTTGTTAGTAATTTGACACAAGCGTATTTTTTTGTAGGGTCTCAATCCTACACCCAAATCGATCATGCATGACATTTTAATCTTTGCAGACTATGTATGTGGGGAAAGTGATCCCGAACCGAAGAACAAATTGACAGTGCAGGGCTAGGAGAAGGAAGCTTCAAGGTTGGTTATGCCGCAATTTGATGTACAGAGAATCCAGTGATTTAAGGGCAAGAATCCCCAAAGGTGATGCAGCAAATAATCGACATGGCACAACAACAAAGAGGCAATATCGCTGATCCTGCAATAGATATCGAACACTAGCCGGCTGTTGATATCGCCCAACACCGTGTTTGTATCGACCAGCAACGGTTGGTCCTAAACATTTGGAGACCCAGGGCGAAATGCTAAAAGATGTCCCAAATGAAATTTAATGTAAAATTTTATATTGTGAGCTTGAGGTGGAAAATTTGAAGGAAAAAAAAAAATTCATTATGAGTTCCATTCAAGTTACTTACTTGAAGAAAAATTCATTATGAGCTATGCTGTTTGAAGAAAATCGACACTCCCTCGAAGGGTTTGCGAGTGTCATTCGGTGTCGATAGTACAGGAATAAAGCCAGATGTTGAATCAACAAAGCTGAGTTAATCTAACTTAAACTGCCAGATTGTGGTGATATTAAGTACTGCACGCAACCACAAAAGTATGTGCCTGATAAACTTGCTCTACACTAGACTAAGGCTCTATTTACTTTACTGAAATATCAATTTTTCCTCAAACAAAAAACTCAATCAAAACCCTTTCACTTCTCCTTAAATTCAAAATTTAAAATTTAAATTTCCCTCTGAAATTTCGCTCAAATAATTTCAACAAATAATGTAATCATTACACTGTCTCTTATGTTTTCTGCATAAAGTCCCAAAAGAAATTCCCTCCAAAAAACTATTTCATCCTAAAAACAAAAATTTCCCCTTCAGGCCACAAAGTAAAAGAGAGCCTAAGTGTTATTAATCTAAAATGCATGTGTGGTTTAAGAAATGAAAAACATAAGGAATTATTAGTAGGTATATTGATTTTAAGAGCTTGGTGTTTCTTAAGAAATTAAATATATAGCAACTATGAATATCTATTAATCTTTTATGTGTATATTAAAATATACAATTTTTTTTAAGCATATTAAAATAGACATTTGTTATGAATACATAAACATATGCATATATAATAAATGTATATATCTGAGTAATTGTGTTCGTGTGGGAGTGCATGTATGTTTATGACCCCGCGAGTCAGTACGAATGTAATGTACTTATACGCGGGTCATTTTCTAAAGAAAAAAATAAAAGGACATTGTACCTAAAATAATAAGATCTGAGTGTTGACTCTACTTTAACTCAACTCAAACAATTGAATATTGTTGGTTAAAATTTAACTCGTAATTCATTTAACTTAACCTAATAGTTAGTTGGTTCAGGTTAGGTTAATACGTCATAGATCATACCACCCCTAGTGTTGTCTTATTATTTTTGTTTAACGAATTAAAGTAGTGCTGTTTTTCTTTTAATTAAATGTATTAAACAATTAAAAAAAGTTTTTATTCAAAGTCAGGGAAACAAAATTTTAAAAAAACTAAAAAGGGTTCAAATGTGCAAAGAACTAAATAATTACAATTATATATCCTTATCCATGAACGTTCATAACTTAAGTGAATTGTAAGCAATGTGGTTAGACCTAGTGAGGTTAAGGGATCGCATGATACGGGGGTCAACCCGGATGACGTCATAAATCAAAACAATTAACATATATTTTTGTATTAATTAATAACTTGAGCCCAGCCTTCCCTTTTTCTATTAAGCTATCAATATGCAACGAAACTTTTAATTTTTTGCAATTCAAAAATAATAAATTGGGCTTGAATTTGAGATAATTTATAATGTGGACCCAAATTTCTAGGACCGATCACCGGGTGAAAAACAAACTGTGTTGGACTCCGTACCCGTGGCTCAAATCGACCCAAGACCTTAGACTGAATCAAACCCAAAATTTTGAGTCAAGGCGAGGCTGGTCAGCAGTTTCGACTAACCCACGAGTTTTCTGCACACCCCACCCTAGTCTCACCACTTAATCCTTGAATAACATCGTCATCTTTGTAACCACTGAAAGAAGTGATAGAATGATATGTTAATGCCATAATAAAAGATATTTAAATTTTATTGAGAGAAATAAATAATTTAGATAATTTTTTAAAATTGTCACATGTAATATTGTGCAAGTCACTACACATGGTTTTGCCCAATTGGAAACCAACTCTTGTAACACATGCAGATTATTCAGACCAACATAGTTTTTCATAAAAATAAAAACTAAATAGATAAAAAGTTAAAAGTACTATGTCATATGTGTGCGCACTTGAGTTGAGTTCACCATGTCAATATTTTACTCACAATCAACACCTTTTTAGTCTGATTAAGAAGAAAAATGCTTTATTTTTTTTGTTTTTACTTGATGCCTCTGGTGGGCCAAACTATCTACCCCAACTATCTTTTTAGTAATTGTCAGTATGTTATTTCGGATTTGAGACCACTCATTTTCATCAACCAACCGACCCCCATTTTGCTTTTAGTTTGTCAATATCTGTGGAACTTCTCATCTCAAGTCCTATTTTATCACCTCGCCACTTAGGCATGCAACAGTAATCTTGCGTCATAAAAATACATGAAAAAGTTAATTTAGTCTTTCTTATTCAGTTGATAATAGACCCAAATTAATAAGAAAAATCAGTCTAACTTTATTAGTATTAATATCAGTATCTAATAACTGCAATTACAATTTCACAGTTTCCCTTCCAAAAGCTAATTTGACCCTTGAAGGGTGTAAATAAAATAGAATGGTACATTTGAAATTGTCATAAAATGTAAGATCCTAGTTAAGAATTAAGATTGTTTTGGTAAATTTGTATAGCACAACTGATTCTAATATATATATATATAGTATTCAAATTAGAAAAATAAATAAATATATTTATATAATTAAGTGACCATAGTCAAATGTAACGTCAGAAGGTCAATTACAGTTTTTTTCAAATTTGAAGAGTTAAGTAAAATGCAAAAAGTGTCCGGCTCTCACAAAAATTCGTACGGCCACCATTTTGCATCCATTTCCTATACTTGAAGTGTTTTTTCAGATTCATTTTGTTTTGAAATCTTCTTCAGCCAGTAAGTCTGAAAGCACGGCGTCAGGAAGAACAACAAAGTAGCACTGCTCCTTTGCTACTTTTGCATCAACAATCAGGTTTTTTATTTCATTTGTGGTTCTTTGAATGTTAATTCGTTGTTGATTGTTTCTTGCTTTCCCTTGAGGTGTTCCTTGAGTGTTTTTTTTTTTTTTTTTTTTCCAGAAATCCCAGGTTAGAGAGTCCATCGATCCCGGCAAGGTCCGCCCCTCATCGATCACTTTTACTTTTGATTTCCCTTTGTTGAATTTATAGTTTTTTTTTTTTTTTTTAAAACCTAAGATGTTGATTTCAGTGTATTGAAAAATTGGAAGTGAAGATAATCTTTGATCGAAGAAAAAATAGAAACAAGATTCAGCTTAGATGATTCCAATCTTGTTTGCCACATTCACCTACATATGCCTTCTTCATTATCCTCAATCTTCTTCATGTCAGATTCAGTTGTCAATTGATGTTTGAGAATCCAATTTGTTCCTTTTCAAATTGATCGATGAAACCAAGGTGGGGCACTGATTCTTGGGTACTTCGGATTTTTATCCTTTTTCAATGTCTTGGGACGATGGAAGGTGCGGATATTCTTAGCTTTCTTCTTGAAAGTTGTCCCAGACTTCCCCGCCATTGCAACCTTAGGTAGCAGTCTGACCCTTAGAGTCGGCCTTCTTTGAGCTATTGGCTTTAGGAGCCATTGCTGAAAACTGGCTGCTAGTTTGTTGAATTTATAGCTTTTATTTTCTTAGCTTTTATTTATTTATTTATTTTTTGAACATGCAGGAACAATTTGTTTGACTTGATTAGGAAGTTTCAAAATGGCAAAGCTGACCGTCGCGGCTTTGCAAAATGACCCACTTTATCCACTGATTGAGGCGGGGATTAAGGTTCAGACTCCGCCTGAAAATGTCCCAAAATCCTCACTCTCCTGGATGTAAGTTCTGATTTTTTCGAAATATCTTTGCGTCGATTGTGTATGATCAGCTTTCTGTTTTTGTGTTTATTTGTTGAATATGCATGTGAAAGACTGTTCGGTCCAGTTTGATGGTTTAGTTCTTGCTAAAGTCCTTTGCTGACAATGTCCTTTGGCTACAAGTCTGCCTTTGTATCTGTCGGTCATATGATGGATGGCTCCAGAACCTATAATCCAAAAACCATCAGGTTTGGTACAAGCAATTGTACCAATTAGAATTATACCTGACTTGGCTAGAGAGCAAGAGTGGAAAGGATTACTGTTGCCTATGGATAGGCTAGAGAACAGTTTCTGTAGATTCTATCTGGTCTTTAGAGAAGGGAATAGTTGCTGAATTCGATGTTTGTCTTGAATCAGAATTGGAGATTTGCCGTGCATGCCATGCCCTCTTGCAATGATCACACCAGGGCCAAGTTTTGCCTTGTTTTTCTCCTTCTGAATTTCTGATCACCAGTGTTGAACCCACTTTTTCTGATCGTGATTCACTGTGTGGAGTAATCATCACCTTTCTCCTTGCTTCCTCCATTTGCACCTCATCTAAATCCTTGTTGAGTCCATACAAAAAAAAAACACTCGCCCTCTATCTACTTTGTTCTTGTAGAGGAGTCCAGAGGGTTTGCCCATTTCTCAGCTTCAAATAGGTCTAGCTCCCGAAATCTGCCATCATCTGGTTATAATACACCATGACCTCTGGATCTCCGTGTTGCATATATCTTCCACACAAGTGAATTCAGTTCGAAAAGTTGGAAATATTTTCCAAATCTGAGTAGGTTTCCCTAACAGCATCCCAAACCTCATTGGCAGTAGGAAGAAAAATGAATGGTTTTTCTATAACTTGGTCCACAGAGTTAATCAACCATCACGTAACCATGGAACTGTCGCCAATGCATGTATTTAGCGTCAATCAATCCAGGGCTTGTACCTCTCCATTGAGATAACCAAGCTTACCCTTACCGTCTATCGTTAGTTTTACTGTTGGGACCACTCAAAATAGTCTTCCCATTCAGTGTGGTTTGTACGAGGGTTAGCTGTTAGTGTGGGATTGCTTTTTGAAAGCATCTCTGAAATACCAGCATCCAAGGATTCTGAGGAGGTACCTATAGCCTACCTACTTGCAACTTTTAACCCCTCAAATGATAGCTATGAACCAACCATCTTTGAGTCCCAATTCCTTGTTTCATAATTTGTCTATTGTTCGTTTTTCACTCTTGAAGTCACACTGTTACAAAAAGGGTTACTATGGCAGTCATTTTAAGGCTGGTTAGACAAAAATCGCCTTTAAAAATGAAAATACAGACTTTCTAAGGTAGTTTACTAAAAAGTTCCTCAGAAAGTCAAGTATAGGAACATCAATAAACCTAACCTATGCCTCTGATACCAACAAGAAACGTATTTCTTCTTTTTTCTTATTTACTGAAGTTTGTTTTCAGGTCGTAAATAGACTGTACAGGATCATACAATAGGTAATCTAACAAGCACAATGTCCTATTTTGTAGGACTATTCCTTATCTAATTCTAACTTTTATATTTACTTATGGAATAAACTTATACTCTCCTTATCAATCACTGATTCTTCTAAAACCACTCACAGAATCGTATCTTTCCACAGTAACCAATGACAAATTATGGATTTATACACTACCACCTTGAGCTCTAACTTCATCATTCAAGAATAAAAATCCTCCATACAAAATTACCTGAAAATGCCTAACTGGTTTTAATTAATGTTGAACAGTCTGCACTGTTGAGAACAATATTTGTACTAGATTGAAAGGGTGAGTTACCTGTAGGCAAGAAATCAGCTGAAGGGCGAGCTTTAACAACTTTAGAATGGTACAAAGCAGTAATTCGGCCATCCAAACCAAGCCCTTACCTTACGATCAACAATCCGAAGCTTCTGCAAGCAGCGTAGAGAAAACCTACCGATCTGAAACTCACAAATCTGATGATATAATAACTTGACTCATTGTGAAAGTTGTGAAAGCA
This sequence comes from Leptodermis oblonga, assembly GCA_016801395.1. Taxonomy (NCBI): domain Eukaryota; kingdom Viridiplantae; phylum Streptophyta; class Magnoliopsida; order Gentianales; family Rubiaceae; genus Leptodermis; species Leptodermis oblonga. The sequence goes on from CM028760.1 coordinate 34,321,015, forward strand.
ATCGCGAAGAGAAGCCAATATTTTCTTGACAGAAAAGTAGCAAACTAGCTATATAATAACTTCGTAACTAACCATACACGTGTGAGCTGAGCTGTCATATGTAATACTTTGTACAGTTCTCCTGACTTAAAAAATGCTGTTGTGTGCTTCAGATTATTTGTGCCAGTAAAATGACTCGTAGCAAACTAATGTTCAATCAATTGACTCATAGCTTGTTAGATTACTTCTTTCCTCGCAGAATTATCTCTGTTTCACAGTAATTCAGCTCATTTTTGGTTTTTTCCTGTTCATAGCATTGAGGAGCTTTTAAGCTCGTTGGGGCAAAAACTGTCAGATCCAGTACTTATAGCACTAGTGCCCTCTACAAGGGGGCTAATCTCAGACAAGCTGCTTAAACATCCTGATATGGATGTAAAAATTTCAGTGCTATCTTGTATTCATGAGATTATGAGGCTTTTTGCTCCTGAACTACCTTATGTAGAGGATATCATGAAGGTAAGCATACCGCGTGATATCAATTCACATTCTTTACATTCATGCTCCCCTTGTCAATTTAGTGTATAAATGTTTGAATGTTATTGTATAAATGGTGTACAGGAAATCTTTCAGCAACCGGTGATTGCATTTTAGTAGCTGTCTTTGTTTTCTGGCCGGGGCTATGACAAGGCAGTGAAAATTCTTGAATTTGTCGCAACATTCAGATCTTTTGTCATTTTGATAGACCTAGAATGTGATGAATTAGTCATTCAGATAGTCCAGAAACTCCTTCATACCATTCGGTAAGTCTGGAATGTTCTTACAGCATTAGCTGAAGCACTTTTCTGATTTTGGGGTACTTAAAACATTGTTTCTTCCTTTGAAAGTATTGAAATTATAAGCTTACAGAATTACTGTTTGAGTAATTAGTTAATGTTGACTGAAGTTTGAATTTAGAAACTCTTCCTGACTTCTTTAAATGGAACAGTTAATGTAACAGTTAATCTTTTGCTGATAGTTCTGTGTGTTTGAATGTTTGAACAGTTGAACCATCCAGATACCATATTCTCACACATGGAAGCCCTAATGATCTCGGTGATAGAGGAAGCTGATGAGGGGTCATCAGATCTTCTAAAGCCTCTCTTAGTTAGCGCAAGAAAAGAAAATCAGGTACTCTAGCTTCTATACGTACATCTCTCATACTTTTTTTTCATTCTCATTCTAGGTTTGAATGAACAAGCTGTGTTGTTTGCCTCAGAATACGGAATATTTCCCCAGCTTCCTGGAGATTAGCAGTGAAGGTACTGAAGAACTGCTCCGCTAAAGAGAAACCTTATCTAGTGGAACAGATGAGGAGAGATGTCGAAGCTTATACTGATATCATTGCTTCAGTATTGCCTGATACACCTACCGGTGAAAATGCAATGTGATGTTTCCCTTTAAGCTTAAGTCTAACCTTTCTTAATTTCCTTCTTGTTATTTCTTTCTTTTCTTGCCTTGCTTTTAATAAATAAACAAGATTGACTTTACTTTCGTTATGTTGAAATAATCAGGCGGCAAAAGAGACTGAAATGGGTGCCTCTGATACTGTGCCTATGCTGGGTGAAGGCACAACTGAGCAGAGGGGCATTAATAATGGCTCATTAGTTGACACGTTAGGAGGCAGCGAGCAGGTTGAGCAGCCGCAGGCAACAGTTGACACGCTAGGAGGCAGCCAGAAGGTTAAGCAGCTGCAGAAGGTTTCTGAAGAATCTGGTAAACCTGATGCTTCCCAGGACTCACTTCCCCGGAAAAGGGAAAGAAAGCCTGTTTCTTACCCCAAACCTGAGGAAGGCTACCAAATTCTGGAGTCAGTGGTGGTTCTTCTAAAGTTTCTCAGAAAAGGAAGAAGAAAGACCACGATGCAGAAGAATCTCTTCCAAGGGTATGCAACAATTAGATGTCTTTTTGTTCTTCCAGTGATGGTTTTGCATAATATGAAAGTATTATAACAAAAATTTTTCTGCTAGTTTATCCGGTTCATCAATTTTGATTCAAGCCTAGAAATTTATCTTTTCTGTTTATCTGATTCTTGTGTTCCACTGATATTTTGTTTTGATGTATTGTGAATTACAATTGTTTGCTTCAGAGCTCCAAAGAGTGTCGTCAAGAATTGATCGGTTCGAAGATAAAGGTTTGGTGGCCCATTGATGAAAAGTAGGTGCCTTAGTTTAGGCTATGATACTCTGCAATATATATTATTGATTATGTGCTGATTTTTCCTACCACTTTGGACATATTTTTCTCTTTGAAATACTAGTTATGTACAGACAGATTCACTGATTTTGTGCAGGTACTATGAGGGAGTGGTTGAATCCTATGATCCCTATAGGAAAAAACATAAGGTCATAATATTAACAAGTAACAACGCGTGGTTGAGATATTCATTGGCTTACTGCAAGATTCTTATTCTTTATCCATTTGCTACAGCATATATATATATATATATATATATATCTGACCTTGTGTTTTCTGAGATATATATTCTCTCATGGGCTTTGATCAACATTTCAGGTGGTTTATTCTGATGGCTTTGATCAACCTACCGAGCTCATCTTCTGCTCCTATTGAGTAAGTACTGTTTCAGAGTGATCAATTTAATTTCCCTCCTTTTTTGAGCCTTTCTTACAAATTTTTTGGCTGGAATTTCTATTTGTTAAACTTTCAGTAAGTTCATTTAATGCTCTAAAAAGAAAATTTTGTGGTTGTTGTGTTACACTCCCATTCTCATGTCTGAATCTTTGCATCCTTCCCATTTACAACTTAAAGAAAATTTCGGCTATAATATATGAATCGGAACTCAGAACTACTGTTATTGCATGTATACATGGCCTTTGTCTCGCAATTACTGCATGCTAATTGCTTATATCCAACATTCGCAGAAGTTTTTCTTCTTAAATTTGCATTTTGCTGAAGTCTTTCTTGTTTGGTCTGTATTTGTATATAATTTGGGACTGCAGACTTGTTAGAGGAATGATCAGGACATTAATCCCTCTGTTGAATTGTCGACAAATTATTTTTCATTCGAACGTGCTGTTATTTCAATTCTGCTGATTTTTCAATATTGTAGTAGCATATGAATATATATTGCTTTTGGATTTGCCGAAGTCCTAAAAACATCTGCTTAATATTCAGCTTTCAACCCCATGCTGAAAAACTCGGAGATACAGCAGGAGCAAGCTCTACAGGAGGCATCCTTGCCTCGAACACTGATCCGGTGGATACCTTGAAGGAGCGTGATGAAAGTTGATGCATCAGAGGACGGCTGCCTTTTGTATGAACTTGTTTGGAAGCAGCACTCTCTCCTTCCTTCGGGATGCCTCCACTCAATTGCTCATCCCTCTGCACAGAACTCAAACAATTACAAACAAACATGGTTACTGGCCCCTATCGAAATAGGCTCTTACATAGACATAATTATGGGTTGAGCTAATATGTTTTAGTGGAACTGCCGAAACATTTTGTTTGGTAAAATAATATAATCATGAACACAGTTAATTAAGCATATTTGATTAGTTTTAAAGAAATTACAGTGGTGGAAAAAATGATGTCATTATCAGTTTCTTTATAAATTTGTGAAAATTTTTTTTTTTTTTGTGAAAATATTTGTCTAAGCTAAATGCTTCAATTTAGATGCATGTATAGAACATGCATGTTTACATTTTATTCTATATAATATATGGAGAAATCTATAATTCTACTACGATTGGCGGTGGCACTCATCCTCTTACAATCATCAGTTTATAGTGTCTACTCTGAATTCTAATTAATTAAAAGCCTTGCTTTCAAGATTTTGATTCCAATTTAGATGCATGTATAGAACATGCATGTTTACATTTTATTTTATATAATATATGGAGAAAAAGGCTCTAAAATCCTACTACTACTGGTGGCAGCACTCGTCCTCATTGCTCGTTTCCGTCAAATTTCTATTTCATCATCAATGAGTAAAATATCACTGGTGTCTTTATAACTACAAAACTGGGGTTTAACATATATTTTCTCTCCATCTATTTTAAAATATTATTATGATGGAAATCCTATCTTAAAAAAATTTCAACTGACTATCATTCCGATGATTAGATATTTGGTAGGGATGAAGATCCCAGTTGGGAAGGTGATAATAAACAAATATATAAGGTTTACACAGATCTGAATCATTCCTTGTTTTTTCCTTATTAATTGAGGGTAATTATGTCTATATAGATGTGTTTTTACCTTTTGATTTGTAATTAATAATTTAGTACCCTTATTTAATATTAGGTAAAATTTACACCCTAGTTATTAATTTTGAAAGCTTTACTGCCCCTTATGAACATTTTTCCTCAATAAAAAGCAGAGCATTAACAAAAAAAAGAAGCACAATAAAGATGAAACAATCCAAATCTAAATTAGTCAAAAGATATTCTTCTCATACAGTCGTTGAGAAAGCAATTTACTACATCTCTTACATTAGTAATTAATTTTTGAGCAGTCAAAAGATTAGTTGTTTGTCTAACATATCTTCAATATGAATGAATACAATACTAATTAAGAAGAACTGTTGAATAGTACATTAGATATATAATTGCTTATGCTTTAGGGGGCTGAATGTTTTATAAAATTGTTATATGTATAATGTAATTTTTATCCTATTTTTTAGTATTGGGCCCATATATATTATATGTATGATGTGGGTAGATGGTGACACAGAATTTTGATATTCAAAAAGCCCATTTCTTTTATTTTTTTGGTTTAACCATGGGTAAAGTCCATCAATTTATTCTTTTTAAACCAATTGATGAATTGATATTTTTTTAAAAAGGCACACATGTTTTTTATTTGTCAAAGGACCCACATGTTTTTAAACAATGTGTAAAAAATTACTCAATTTTTCCTCCTTTCAAAAGTGAAAATTTTCTACCGTTCAAATTACTTAGATTAGAATGAGAATACTCATGAATATTAACTCTTTTAGAATGTTTTGATTTAAGTACAATTATATTTGCATCTAAAAAAGGTCGAAGAATTCATTTAGAGAATTTTAAAATTATATTTAGGGCCCCATTTTTTAATTTTATACAGGGGCCTCGTAAGTGTGAGGACCGGTGCTCCTTATACTCCCAGTGTCGACGTAGTTTGAAAGTTCAAAATCGGGTGGATGGAAACCTAGAGATAGAGTGGCATCCAGTGGACAGGATAAAGATAGGAAGGTGGCAGTGAGGTTGAAAGGCGGTGGTTACATGGACAGGTCGGTGCTCTGTGGACTGGTGGGTGGCATGCCGCTATATGTCTTCTAAGTTATAAATACCCAGAGGCAGAGCGGAGAAACACCGGTGGGAGAGAGGAGAAGCATCGGTGAAAGATCGGACAAGCACCATTGCCACAATTTGTGAGAATTGAGGGTTGCATGCAATTGGGGTTTATTTTAGGCTTCTTTCAGTTCTAACACCAATCACCGTCTATTCCGTTTGGTTTACTGATAAACCCTTCGGATGACTATGAAATGCAGTAAAAATACTGTTAAAAACTGCACCAATTTAGCTAAATAAAATGTAGCACAGCAGAGTATATGGTAGATCCATAGAGACGGCAATTTCAACACAAATTCCAAATTAACTTGCAATTTAACCAAACTTGACTAATAGTCACCTTTTGTGTGTCCTAGAGACCTTGAAATTGGCAATTGTTTATAGAAATACGCAAAACTAAATATCCTAATAGGTTTATAAATCAATTAAGAAGATATTCTAGCATTATGCAATCCACCTTAACCGTATGCATACAATGATAAACCCCTTTTTACTATCTAATTATCCTATATCGTTTCAGTTATATATTACCGCGAGTCCCCACAATCATTATCCAATTCTCCCTTAATTAATCGATAACCCCCGTGAGTCCCCACAATCAAGGTTATTTTCATATCTAGTTTAATTAACAGGCCGTGAGTTCCCACAATCACCGTATTAACTAATCAAGAAGCACTAATAATAATAAGAAGCCAAAACTAGTAACCCCCTCGACGATGCTCAAGAGATTACCACCCAATTAAACCTGTACCACTCACTGGCCCTACCAGATCTATATTAAGGTGATCAAACTTAATACGACTGTAGTTTTTAGACATATAAACACAGGCAATTATGGAACGAGTTAATTAGACTGGAATTCATGATTTGGTTTCATATATGCAATGGTTAAGGTTTCTCACATAATACTAGAATAAAGGATTTAGCTACTCATATAATTAAGCATCTCACGAATAAAGATTAAAACAGCCATGGAAATAAAAGCAAGGATGGAATAAGAAAAAGAAATACTTTACTGAAAATTACTACTAGAGACTATTCCAGTCTTAGCAATAGGTAGCCTGCCGGACGAAATTTTCAAACAAAATAGAACTACTACTAGAATAATGTATCATGATATGCTTACTCTATCACAACTAAATCAAAAGCTCAATGTAAAAACTAAATGAAAAACTAAATGAAAACTGAGTGCAATTGAATGTCTTTTACCTATGAGAGTACCCCTATTTATAGAGAAGAAAATTATCTCTCAATAAAAGGGAAGTAAATCAAAAGATCTCAGCAGTTAAAGAGATAAATCAATATTTGAAAGAGTCAGCAAATCACTCCAGGATAAAGGAAACAACTGATCCTCTTCTAGATATTCTTCTAGAACTTTAGCTTTTCACTTTTACTGCAGTAACTTTTGGATTCTTCTAGAACTTTAGCTTTTCACTTTTACTGCAGTAATTTCTGGATCCTTCTAGAACTTTAGCTATGGGCTTCTGATCGGCACCTTTTAGTTGCCCAATTTTAGAGTTTTATCCCACATATTTGATGGGCTTTTGCCTAGGTATTGCATGGTTATGTGCAGGTTAAGAGGCTATTAATGAAAGAAGAAAAGAAGGTGATTCAGAGCACAAAAGAAATAGAACCGTGAGGATGGGGTCAGCTACTTCAGGCCATCCACAGACGACGTCAGCCCTCAGATGTGCTCAACCATCAGGTCATTCACCGACGACACCAGCCCTCAGATGTGCTCAACCATCAGGTCTTCAAAAGACAACGTCAGTCCTCAACTCGTCCACAGATGTGGCCTGCCCGCAGGTCGTCCATTGACGTCGTCAGCTTTCATGTCATCCCGTACGACATCAGCCGTAGGTCGGCCACTGATGAGCTGGAGTTCTAGAAGTTTCTACCGTAAAAGAGAGCAGTTGGAGATAAGAAGGAATATGCATAAGCGAAAAGGATCGATTGCTTCCTTTTCGGGATTGATTTGCTGTCGTTTCAAGGATTGATTTACTTCCTTAAGTGATAAGTGATAAGGATTGTTTTATTCTCCTTAAGTGATAGAGATTTGATTTATTTCTTTTTGGCTGAGAGATAACTATCTCTATAAATAGGGAGATTTTTGAAGGAGAAAAGGAAGGAAGTTCAATTTTTCGTTCAGTTTTGATTCAGCTTTTAGTTCAGTTTTAGAGAAGGCAATCTGCCGTGCTACATTAATCTTTCAATTGCTTTCAGTAGTCAATTTCCATAGGGAAACACTTAGCGTTTTTCCCTGTTCATATTTTTCTGCATCTGTACGCCAGGCCGTTGACCATTTTGGTGGAACGGACAGGTGAATTCCCCATCATTTCAGCATTAATTCAGTAATTTCTTATATCTCTATTTTTATTCTTACTATGTCGTACTTTATTATTATTTGTTTTTCCGTTGAAAGCATGAGTAGCTAAATTCTTAATTCCGGTATTATGTAAGATATTCGAATCCATGCATGTATGAAACCGAATTAATATTGCGTCTAATTGGCTATATTCTATTCTATCTTGTGAATCCATTTAATTGCTAAGTAAATATTGAGTTTGATCACCTTAGTATTGAACTGATAATTGTTATCAAGTAACAAGGCTACCGGCTAGGTAGTTTCGGATAGAATAGTGTTTACCTTTAACGGTCACGACTAATAAAGAATAAACAGTGTTAGGTTCCTTAATTCTTAGAAGCTCTTTCGGGCAGTGATCTTTGCGAGGGACTCCACGAAGGATCACCAAATTACATAAGGGATTGGGTATGTCTGAGGGACCCACGGTACCTAGAACTAACCGGTGTAGATTAATTTATACCACAAGGTGTTCATGATTGCATGCATGTGAGAAGAATTAATTGCATAATACTGGAATGTTTTTATCAAATGTTTATTTGTTGATTATTGTCTTTTTCTAGTAATTATAAGTTGAACCAACTCTAAAGTCTCTTGAGAGGCACCAAAGGTGACAACTCGTCAAAAGTGTGTTTTTTTATGGCATTAATCTAGAATTAGAAGTGATTTCTCCGTCTCTGTGGATCGATCATGTTCTTTCCTATACTATTCATAGTTAGTAATTTGCAGGTATAAAAACAGTAATTTTTACTATATTTGGTACGACACGACAAAGTCGTTTATCAGTTTCAGATTTCTCCTTTTTTTGGGCCACAACCCATGTGACATTCTGCCCCAACATCTCTTGCTCCAAAATCCTCGTTTTAGCATCTTTCCTCTTCACTTGGGCTGTTCTCCAAAGCTGTAGTAAAACACTAAAAACTTGAGCAAAAGCCCATGAGACTTCCTTTAAAGATGCTAAAATAATAGTCCGAAAATGGTCAGATCATTCACACAAGCACCATGGCATTCTATCGAGCGGAGAAGCAACGACGGGAGAACAAAAAAGCACCGGCAGGACGGAGAACCACCGTGACTGGCTCGTAATGGAGAGAATGGTGAGTTGCAATTGAGATTTTTTTTAGGACTCTTTCCAATCTATTCGTTTAGTTTATACTCTTTTAGAAGGAAAAAAAAAAGAAAAAAAAAACTCCTAATGCAATTTTAACCTCGCTTCACACCCTCCTTCCGTCAATTAAAAAAATCTCCGTTAATTAACCCCAAAAAAAGAATGCAAGTTTACCCATTTAAAAATATATCCATGAAAATATGAAGTTGCATTCGGTGAATGTAACTTGATTTGTAAAGTTGCATTCTCCATATGCAAGGACCTTATTTTTCCCAGCAGCGAAAAAGGTATCCCATTTTTTTCACCTTTTTTATTTCTATTACACTTTAAGAATTTACTCGAATCTTGGCCATTACCTTTGTAACGAATATTAGAACTGAACACTTACTTTGTTATACTTTTGATCAGCACCATTTAGTTGGTTAATTATAGAGTCTTTTATGGCAGTTCTCACTCGTATTTGGAGTGTCTTTCTATGTTAAGTACATGTTTTAGGAAACAAAGCAGAAAGAGAGAAAAGTTTCTAAAAGAGCATAAATAAGGGTCCGTTTGAGCAATTGAGTGCCTATGAGCATTGCACATGAACAGTGCCCACATTCTAGAAGACGGTGAAGAAGCTAGGCTGGGGAATTGTTACTTGGGCTGAACTACTTTGTTGGGCTGAAAGCTAACTCTTTATGGCCCAAGGCAATTAATTAATAAGAGAAGCCCAATCCAAGCCAAATTCCAATTCCAATCCAAATTTTGATTAGATCAAATCCAAGTGATTTGCATGCGTGAGTCCCTTAAGAAGCAAGATGCCAATTATGGAAGACAAGTATTGATTGACTTGTGACGCAAGTAGGACACTTGGTATTTCCTTTTCCTAATCTGATGCAGTGAATTGATTTGCGAGATTCTCTAGGGCAACATCCCTTAATTTTACTAGTGGCCTGTGGCAATTATTTTCCTTCTCTAATTAGATGATTTACTTCTTCTACAAGTTATTTCCTTTTCCTAATCTTATTAGGAGATAAGTAGGATAATTCCCCTATAAATAGGGTAAAGTTGTGTACAGTGAAGTATCCCGTTTTTACCCCCATAATACCTCCCGCAGGGGGAGCTTCGGCTCCAACTGCTTTTCTCTCGTCTATGTTAAGTTATTTTCTTTTATTTCTTTTCCTTAATTTAGTTTTATTGCTTTCTTTTCTTTTCTAGTCGAAGTTTAATCAAGGTTGTTCTTATAATTGTGAGATATAATCGTTCTTTAAGTAATGCATGCATTGTTTCCAATCTGTGCAGGGGTTGGGTAATGATTCTTAAAGGTTACAGCCGATAGGAGTCATTAGTGTCAGGTTTCTCTAATTCTTAATGCTTCTGACCGAATTAAACAAAGTGCAGAGGGAGCCCACGGCTTTGGTTAGTTTAGGTTAGTTGGAGAGTAATCCTTGCAGAGGAGACCCCCGGGGGATTGCCGATAAATTAAGGGGAAATTAAGTTATGCGGAGGGGGGCCACGGTAACTATAACTGATCGATTTATGTTTGCATGAATATATTTGCATCAGTGATAGATTGTATGAATTAACCGAGATTATATCTTCAACTAGGTGTTTTTAATAAAGAGAGAAACAAAATTGTCAGTACCTATGGAGACAATCATACTTATTGCTATACTAGTTTTTAGTACGTTTTTATAAATGTTTTTGATAGCTAAAACGATACCTATCAACTTTACAATATATAGCTAGCTCACTAACTGGTTTTTATTTTTATTTTTTTTTGTAATTGTGATTTTCCCTTTCCTTTTATAGGTTTGGCTTAGAAGCAATATTTGTCACATTGAAATGCATAGAATCTAAAATGAAAAAAAATATAGAAAAAAAAACCATTATTAGGACCCTGCTTAACAAAATTTAAACTATAAAAACAAAAAATACTAGACTTCTACTAGCTAAAATACCAGACTGCTGGAAGTGGGAGCAACTTGAAATGTTGGAGCTGAACTTGTACACGATTTAGAGAAAGGCGACCTTGACCAAATATATGATAGCTCCTCTCTTTTCTAATTTCACGATTAAGTTTCAACACAAACTAATACTCCTTCCTCTATTCCATCAAAGAAATTAAAATATAGTGGTACAATTATTTTGAGTCACAAGATACAATTAGGAACAAATTTTTTATTTAGAATGGATGAGAGAACATTCAGTGCATCAGCTGCATTACATACTATGGTGCAGCCAGATACATTAGGTGGATATGGTGCTACTTTGGTGGAAAGCGAGGTACATGTAGAAGCCCATGAATTAATATAAATATGAATTTTTTAATGTACTATTTTTAAAGATGCAGTAGATTCATTCAATAATTTTTCAAAATTAGATATTATTCTGTGCATGTACTGTACCGTATAGGATTGTGCAGCCACATACAATTTGGAAGATAAGTGATATTTTTTAATTTTCTTTTTGAAAAGTGATTAGGAGAGTTAGAAATAAAAATAAATTTTTAATTCTTATTTTATTATTGGTTTGTATCAGTATTTTTGAGAATGCAACAAATGCACTCAAAAATTCTACAAATTGAAATGTTTAAACTAACTCAATATGCCACTAGACAACTTGATTTTAGCCAGGCCCTGCCCAAATGCAAGAAAAGCCCGGGTGACGGCCCAGGGTCCAAGTAATTTCAGTTTATAAATTTTTTTGATTTAGCTCCAAGTAATTTTAGTTTATAAACATTTTAGTTTTAGGCCTAAGTAATTTTAGTTTATAAAAATTCTAGTTTTAAGCCTAAATTAATTTTTATATGAAATGTGGTAATGTAAAAGTTCGCTTGTTTCTTTCTTTTTTTATTCAGATGACAGTCCAAAGTATTTTTTTTTTCCGTGTTAAATATACTGCACGTGTTTTCTCGACAGAAACTTTTACTGCACTTTTATTTTTTCAAAACGATTTTATGCACTTTTTTCCAGTGTTGTTTGGCCCGACCCGGCCCAGCGGGTCGACCCGGGCGACCAGCAGGCCTTGCCGGGCCAAACAACAGGGCCGACCGGGAACCGGGTCAACCCACAAAGTTTTTTTTTTTTTTTAAAAGACTTTTTAAAAATTTTTGTTTTTAGTGGGGATTGAACCTTGGTCTCCAATGTAAACAATATGAAGACTTACCACTAGACCACAATGGCTTGTTTGATTATTTTTGTGCAAAATAGTATTTTAACTCATATTTTAATATGAATCATGAGCTTTCTTCCAACGTGGGATAAAATTGTTTGACAAAATTTTCACTCCATCCTATATAATGCTTCCCATTTGCTTTGCCAGTTTGCTGCCCTTTTAGTGCTTTCACTTATTTGCTTTGCTGTCCTTGGCTACTTTATATTTTTTTAAACAAATTTGTTGAAACTTTTTATATTTATTTTTTGTTATAAATTTTGATATAACTTTGATATTTAAGTTAGTTGTTAAATATGACAAATATATGTAATTAACTTAAAAATATGTTTTTAAATGTTGAAATATGAAAAATATATATATATATTTATGTGAATTATTAATATATATTATTTAAAATACATTTATGACGTCACGGGTCGACCCTCGGGTTGACCCGGGTCGACCCCCGGGTCATGCGACCCTCTGGCCTCGCCGGGTCGGCGTCCGGGCCGGGTCAAACAACATTGCTTTTTTCTGCCCAAAACTTCATTCTGTTCCGGTCTTCTTCTCCATTGTCTTTAACTATACCCATTAGAGCTGAGAAGTGAGATTTGAGAATTAGGTTTTTTAATTCTGCCATTAAAGTTTCAATTTTTTTTATTCATGTTAAAAAAAACCATTGAAATCAGACACCCAATATAGAGTCTTTGCTATGGAACCGCAAAAACAAGAGTTTTTCAGTAGTCACTTAATCAGTTGTTCCCTTACATATAAAAATTTTTAAAAAAATAAATTATTTGGGGCCACTTTTTTATTGTTTTTCTCCGACACCTTGTGACTGTAAGGACCGGCCCTAGTTTTAATTTTGTTTAAAATTGATTTGTAAAGCCTTAAATATTGTTTTATAACTCTAGTTAATTAGTAATTTTGAGAAATTGATTGTATCTTAAATATTGTTTTATAACTCTAGTTAATTAGTAATTTTGAGAAATTGATTGTATCTTATTCACATGGTCTACGTGGTGGAATTGTTCATTGGAGTGGAGACTTGATCCATCGTCGTATATAAAGTGAGTATAAATTTATAGGCAATCCTATTGTTCTGTTACGAAATAATTTATTAACTTCTTAAAGGATAAAGATCTATACAATGCCATCAATGACGCATTATTTGTTATTAATTATACAATGAACAATTGTATAACGAGATTGGATTATTTTCCTAAATTTACATTCTTTTATGAAGGTCCTACACAGCCAAACCTTTTGAAACTAATTCGGCAAACCCATATTAACTTGGAATCCATTCACATAAAAAAGAAATAAAATAAAAATAAAAAAGACAAAAATAAAATCTTACTCTTCGTGTCTTGTCATCCATTCATGCCGACAGGGATGAACCAAGGGAAAAATATTAGATGGTTAACAATCACCACGTCATTGCTGATGCTTTAATTTGAAACCCAATCCCATTAATCAAAAGTTTCTGGTTTCTGAATGCCCGGCTATTGCTATTACTAACCGGAAATCATTTCCCCTTCAGTTTTATCTCCGGATAATCGCCTCTTAAAAGGGCGTTATAATTAACTGGCGGTTTTGAAAGCGCGAAAGAAAAAATGGGCAGCAGCAGCATTGATGATAATATGATTAACGAAGAAAGTAATCATTTGGCCTTAACCATTTTTGTTTAAAGGCTTTAAATATAATCTATCACTAGTTCAATATGTTAGATATAAGATCTCAATCCAACCCCGTCTGGTGATTAAATTAATAAATAAATAAGTGAGTTAGTTATTGAAAATAAGAAAATATAACAACTATGAGGAACAGGAATTTGAACACATAGTGGTTCGACATCGAAATTTAAAGCGTAGAAAATCTCTCACAAGATTCTACTTGGCATAGATAATAGTCCCTAAACGTACAACTAGCAATCAAATTCGGCAACTTAGAATCAAATTATTAAATCGCAATAGCACATTTTAGGTAAGAGAAAAAAAAAGATAAAACATAAAAAAATAAATACAGAATCTAAAATCATTGGATGTCACAACATAGACCATGCATGCAGGCTTTACCATTTTCAACAAACTGGATGTTCAGTACACAAATTCGATGGAAAAATAGACATTAATTAACACAAAAACTACTAATCGTTCCAAAACATAAAAAGATTCAAATAAACTTCAGTCATAATATAATTAACTATAAAACAACTAATTATTCTTTGCCCTGTCCAAATGATGGCTCCCCATTCCCAGGAACCTCATCAGCCCCAAATGATCTGGTCTGGTCCTGACCCAAGTGAAAATGTGGTGGTGGAAACCCATAGCCTGCCCGAGGAATTCCTAAGATAGAAGGGTCAAAGAATTCGGCCATGTACTGACCTGAGTGAAAGTCCGGTGGCGGAGGCAGTAGCCCATAGCCGTCAGGGATAATGTTAGAGAAACCCCCTGGAAAATCCAGTGGCGGAGGTGGTAGCCCATAGCCGTGAGGGATCATGTTTGAGAATCCCCCTTGAAAATCTGGTGGCGGAGGCAGTAGACCATAGCCGTGAGGGATAATGTTAGAGGATCCCCCGGGAAAATCCGGTGCAATTTCTTCAGAAGGAGCGGAAAATTGTTCAGCAACTCTCCTCTCCAATAGTCCACCTCTCACTGATCTAGATTTCCGGCCATGAAATTCCTTGTAGCGACAGAGATAGAGTGTCAACGGATCGATATAGTCATCGAAGCCCAGATTTTCCATGGCCAGGAGAACATCCTCACCACTGAGGGTCTTCCGCTTCACCAGCTAGCAATGGTCACGTGCTTCTTCGGTGATGAAAGTGATGAACTGAGAGACACACTCTTTGATGGCTTCTGTGGCATCATAAGAGATTTTGGCTTCTCAAGGCAACATCTTTCGCATAATCCTTACCAAATTTGTTGTGGTGATCTGCTCAGGATCAGTGGCTGCAGGAGGAGGGGCAGAGAGGAGGAGGAGCTTCCACCATCGTTGTTCATCTTGGGTTTGCACACGCAGGTTTAGTATTTGAATAATTGGGAGAGAATGATGGGTTGAGAGAAGAACAATTTCAGTCACAAGGTGGGGAGATCGTAAATCGTAAACATATTTAAAGGTGTGCGATTTCATGAGTTTTGAAACAAAACACATGAACTTTTGAAACAAAACACATGAACTTTAAAGCTGGCACAACATGGATCCTCAAACAATCTAGCCCCCACTGTCACGTTTAAATCATAGACAAGCTTGTAAGGATTAAGAAAGCCAAATTATCGTGAAAAAAGGAATCTTACACATGAATATATTACTCTTACACCTCGTGTTCTAACACAACAAAAGTTGATTTAAATAATTTGGGTTATGACTGGAACTGATCGATCATCTAGTTTTGTGGCTATGAAACGAACTTCACATGTATCGCACTAAGTGCACAGGATCTTTTGTAATATTGTGGGAGTAACATGTATTGTTACAGGAACTGTCTCGTGTCTAACGGTCGACATGAGCAAAACTTTAGCCTTTAAAGGGACAGTCGAAACTTTTCTTTCTTTCTTAAACCAGGGATAGTTTTTTCTTTCTCTTTTTATATGTGATACCTTAAAAACCAACAATACATCCGACACTTTATATTGGCGATAAATATTTTTTTAAACAGGATAGTTCAACCCTTAAAATTGATACTTATTTTTTCATTGCAAATGATTTTTTTCTATTCCTTACGAATACGCAATACACATTAGCAGCTAAATTTGTTACTTTAGAGGTTGTAATAATGGTATAAGATATATAAAGCGGTACCTTTTTAAAACAAGCAGGCAATACTTCAATCCTAAATCAATACTTGTTTTTCACTACAAACTATTTATATATATTTTTTTATATTGTTTTATAGAAACATGCGATACATCAGCAATTAAACTCGAACAAAAGTTATAAACGATATGCTATATATCAGAGGCTACATGAGATACATATGATACACACCATACTTTTAAGGCTAAACTCAATACTCGTGTCCTTTAAAAAATGTGTGTGTAACCGTCTAAGTTTTTGCATTTGTTTAGTTTCTTAAATTTTAAAAGAATTCTTAAGATAAAAATATATATAAATAAAAATCTAATGGAATGTCTTCTGTGACTGTGACTGGTGGTAATTTCATCTGTGTAGTATCCGAATTGACCAGTTTGATTTTAAGAGTTCGCATGCCATCACTCGAACCCTAATATTTTGTCTAATTATTGTGTTAACAAATTTAACCCAAGACTCAGCCTTACACTACCAGGAAACAGTCTTCAACACCGACTTTTTACCCCCTTTGGTACCGGCTTTTGAGAAATATGCGCTCGGTGTTAGTGATATGCAATGGTAAAGATATCGGATAATTGAAATCGGCTTTCCTGAAACTGGTGCTAATGACCTATTGATTCATACTGGTTTCGGTGACCAGTGTTATTGAAGAAAAGCATCTGGTGTTGCAGCTTTTAACATTAATATAATTAGGTGATGGAGAACAGTTTGCTGGGTGAGCCCTGGGACTTAATTGGAAACGAGCTGGGCATTGTAGAATTAGCAAGAACGTCTAAAGTACCTGCAATAGTGAGAGAAGTATACCTCGTTATCACTCCGAAGCTTATAAATTTAGTATAAATTAAGGTGGGGAGGAATGACTTGTAGAGATAAAGTAAGCAGTTTTGCATGTACCTTGAACCAATGATGGTAAGGGGGATTTATAGGGTGGGTGCAGTTCCTTCAGCCGGTTGGCGGGCGCCAGGTTTCTCGGAACTGCCCCGGAATATCGGGGCTCGCGCCCATGATCTAGTAAAGGGGATCAGGGGCATATCCATGGAGAGGAGCCCAAGTCTTCTGACGTCGTGCACCCATGACCAAGAGGTAGTGGCTGACGTGGCGCTAAACTTGACGGAGTCCACTTACCAATGAAGCCACTGACGTGCTCAAGTGACATTGGGGCGAGGAGCCCTGGGGCTTGCTCGTCTGGACTAACTATGGCGCTAAGGCTTTGGGCTTACCGTTTGAGCATAGGATTGGGATATGCCTTAGTGGATCCACCAATAAGTTTATTAATGGTTTTTAAGTACTGTAAAAGCAGATGAATTAATTAAAGGATTATCTGATAAAAGGTTAAATATTTTACAAATCGCTAAACTTCATTTATTTTGGACAAGAGTATGTACTACTACTAAATCATTTACGTCAATTTGGTTGTAATCTAACTTTCTATTATCAGCTTGATGTTTTGGTTTATTGCGGGAGATATTGATGCCCCAGAAAGAAAGAAAGCAATTAGTTTAACCAATGAGGTTAGTTGAGTTTAAAGTGATGCTTTTATCACTTTTTTAAATGTATATAAAGTGAGATTTCGATGAAAATTGGGCAAAATAAGAAACTTGGAGAGTGAATTCCCGGTGATGGAAATAAAAAAGGTGGACAAAAATGGGGTGCTTTTTAGTCGGTTGAAAAAATACACTACTTGCATTTGGAGAATGCAACTTAACAAATGAAGTTCATATTTTCACTTTTTAATTATCTAAATGCTGGATATTATTTTAAACGGCTGAACTTGCATTAGGCAAATGCAACTTCAGGTACTGTTCATGGGGGGTTTTTTTTTTTTTTTCCTTCTTCTTCTTCTTCCTCTGATGAAGACCCAAATAAATCGGGTCTTCATTTATTTGGGTCTTCATTTTGGCCCAATTTGGATATTCGTCGGAGGAAGAAGAAGAAGAAGAAGACCCGATTTAATTGGGTATTCATCAGAAGAAGAAGAAGAAGGGAAAAAAAAAAAAAAGCCCCAATGAACAGTGTTACACGTGTGAAATAATGATTCTGCCCCTGTCTTTTTTTTGACTGTTAGCCACTTAACGGAATTGATTAACAGAGTGGTACTTTTTGTACATTTTGAAAGTAAAGTGTTGTATTTGCAGTTTTTAAAGGAAAGTATTTTTTTTGCAAAAGGAGATAGTTAAGTGGTATTTGGTGCATTTAAACCTTTTTTTAATTGAATTTTGTCATCAATTGATGGAAGGTTACAGAAATTTACGAGCAGGGCTTCTTTGTGGGACGTGAACTTGCATTCCAAGATTTTTTTTTTTTTTAAGTTTTTAAAATTTTTAATTTATACATATCTAATTTTGTAGTATAAATATCTAATTTTGTACCAAGATACGAAAAAATATATATCATTTCTCAATTGAAAAAGATTTTTCTCGCATTAAAAAAAGCTTACGTTAACTTATTATATGCTAATTAAAGTATTAGATAAGGGTTTAGGGTTTTGGTAGGGTCTTATAAATATTTAAGGTCAATATTAGATGATTACGTTGTATTTTATGAGACCTAGCTATACGTTAGTGATGTGTATAAAATTGAAATCCCCATTGGGCCTAGCCCTATTAATTAAAAACTAAGAAACAGTAAAAGATAAAGAAGCCCAGATCCATGTTCAGGTCAGAAAGATCACACAAAATGAGTCTCTGTTACAAAGTTAGGTCGGTCATATAATCTTATATTAGTCATGAAGAATTGAACAAGAAAACTCACTAAAGCTTAGGTCGGAATAAACTAATCTTAGATCGATAGACCTTATAGCCCAGATCGGTATGATTATGTCAGTATTATTCAAGAATCTCAGGTCGGTAAAAGCTTAATGAAGTTAGATCGGTCAAATGTTATAACTCATCCCTATTTAGGTCGGTAATTTATGTAAGATTAGATCGGTGAAGCCGACCTGAAATAAAGATAATAAATAAAATATCATGGTAGGGCCATTATTTTAATGTGTGCAGATCAATTATGACAAAGGGGCCAAAGTTAAAGCCAGTTTTCCCGGAAAAGCAAAAAACATCATTGCAAAAGGAATAATTAGGAGCGTGTCTCCATTACTCAACGGAACCATCAAGAGTAGCTTATAAATACTCAGGCACAAGCCTCATTCTGGTAGGTTCCAATAAGTAATTTCTGGCAATTCTCACTAGCAATTCTGAAGCTATTCTCTCATTTACAATTTCTTGAACACTCTTGTTCTATAATGCTTATCTCTTTCATATTACTGACTTGATCGTCGGAGCCTATACAGGGGGGAAAGCCCCGCTCCTTTTCTGAATTAATTATCAATTGGTGAAAGGAGGAGTGCAAGATCATCAAGCTTCATCATCTTGGCCGAGCTCAGCAACTCAGATTATTCCATCATTTTCAATTTTGTTCATTCCCTTCACAGCACAACTTCATACAAATTGGGCTATTACTGTCTTCAAGAGTTCATTGGGCCGTGAAGAAGCATCGCTCCCTTATTGTAATTTTTGCGTCACATCAACTGGCGCCGTCTGTGGGGAACGTTTGATCAGATTATTTCATCAAATTTTCCTCATTTAAATAAATTGTTGAAACCATGACGCAAACTCGTTCAGGAAAGGGTGCTTCTTCTTCTGACAACCTCAATGGGCTCACCGTTACAACCGCTTTGGTCCCTACCGTTTCTGTCACCAGTTCTAATCCTCCATCTGATCCACCAACTACTACCACCCTTGTTGAAACTCTCACCTCCGAACAGGAACAGGCAGAAAAAGATAGGTTCTTCCGTTTATTTCCAGAAATATTTCACTTAATAAACCATGTTGCTCCTATCATCTCTACTCTTAATACAGAACCTCCCATTACAACCACCACCACAGAAGCAGTTAACACAGAACACCCCTATGGTTTACATTGGTCCCCAACCGTTCCCCCACCTAGGGCTGTCATCAACCCTGTGTCCAACCCCTCTGCTGCTTTAATGTCTAGTCTCCCCCCACAATCTATATGTCCTCCACAACCTGGGAGAGTTAATTTTTCTTCAATCAGTCATATTGCTGGTCCTCCTAACCCTTCTGTGGCACCACCTGTTTATACCACTGTAGCTCATACTCAGGCTAATCTTACTTTTCCGGATCCCTTTATGGCCCCCAATGCTCAGTTCAATAACGGTTCTCTTATGTCAGGCCTGCCCTTTTCCACTTTAGGACAACAAATAAGTCAATTGAATCAACCTGGCCATGGCATACAAATCGGCCAAATGAATCAACCCTGTTATTACCCCGGATACACCACTACAGCCAACCCTGCAATGTTTCAGCATTATGGTTTAGGCAATAACCGAGTCATGCAGCCGCCCTTAGAAAATATTCCTTTACTTAATCCAAATTATTATCCCGGGCCCGGCCTAGGAAACTATTACCTCGGCCTGGGGGGACACCCCTTAGGTCAGTCCGGATACCCCCAGCTCGGCCTACCCGGATCTGGATATACTCAATCGGACGAACTGCCCCCACGTCTCGCGTGTCTCATCCTTTTGGATGGGAGATTCAAATGGCACAATTTCCCCCTGGATACAGAGGCCTAGGTAAGGTTGACAAGTATGACGGTACCACCGACCCCACGGCTCACTGGATGCAGTGCATGAGCGTCATGGATGCTGCCAATTTGTCCGACGCTAACCGATGCATGACATTCCATCTGACACTTAAAGGTCAGGCCATAAATTGGTATTGTACTTTGCCCCGAAATTCTATTCATTCTTTAGATCAGTTTGGTGACCTGTTTTTAGCCAATTTCATGGGTAATAAGATATTGTCTAAACCAATTTCACATTTAATGAACATAACACAAAAAATGGGAGAGGGATTACAGGCATACATAGATCGGTTCAATATAGAGTCTAGGCAATGTCATGAAAAAGATGATAGAATAATGATGGGATCATTTATTAATGGGTTACGGTCAGGACCTTTAGCTACTGAATTGGCCATTCGACCCCCACATTCTTATTTTGAAATGATGGTTACTGCTGTTAACTTTGCTGTTGTTGAAGATGCTACAGCTATAAAACAGGAAAGGGAAAGAAGTTTTTCCGATTTATATGGTAAGAGGAAAGCTTCTTCCCCAATTATTACATCGGGAGGAAATAAGAAATTAAACTTTGCCAATACCACTAATTCCATTCCAAAGGCCGGGGTAAGTGTAAACACTGTGCAGGTAGCCGAGCCCTTCTCAGTCCCCCGAGCTGACATATATGCTGCCATTCAGAGTCAAGGGCTGCTGCCCCCAGCTCGACCCATGACGGGTCCCACAGATCGGCTCAATCCGAGCAGGTATTGTAATTACCATAAAAACATTGGTCACAATACTAATGACTGTCGTGATTTAGCTGCAGAAATAGCTAAATTAATTCAAGCTGGGAAACTACCACAATATACACAAGTAGCACCTCTACCTAAACCGGTGACTTCAGCAATCCGTGAACGACCTAGCGGATGCTACCGATGTGGAGAGACCGGTCATTTTGCCCGCGAATGTCCCCAATCCGACTCCCGAGCCCCAAATACTGGGGGTAACACCGACCTGAATATAGCGGGGATTGTAAACACCATAGCAGGAGGACCAACCCAAGGCGACTCTAACCGCCAAAGGAAACAGGTATACCGGCAAAGGAACTCTATTCTAGGTAAGCGTAAATCAGATACCATGACACCAGGCATTACTTTCGATGACACAGATACATTTCTGTCTTTCAATTGTGACGATCCACTAGTGATCGATTGCTACATTTCAAATTACCAAGTACGTAGGACATTGTTAGACACGGGTAGTTCTAGCAATATAATTACAACCAATGCACTGGCTGGTTGTCAATTACACAAGTCACAGTTAAGTCCAGTTCGGACACCATTGATTGGCTTCGGCAATCACCATGTTATACCTGTGGGACACTTGAGTATTCCCGTCACGTTACTGGCTGGACAGCTAAAACGTACGGAAACCATAGACTTCGTGGTCATTGATGAGCCATCACCATACAATGTATATTTGGGACGACCTGGACTAAATCAGTTCCAGGCCATAGCATCTACTGTACACATGCTTTTAAAGTTCCCCACCATAGGTGGGGTAGCTTCTATTCGTTGTGATGTCTTGCAGGCAAAACAGTGCTACATGGCTTCCTTGAAGGAACCGACCCCCGTAGATCTGAAATCAAAAATTACTTCTACAATCAGGCCGACCTCCGTTAACATTACCGATTAACAGGTGGCTCGGACCTGTCCATTGAAGCAGGGGCCGAGGTAAGAATTATTCCCCTCGCGGCCGATCCAAACAAGGTAATAAAAATTGGGGCTGATTTGCCCCCTCAATTACAATATGATTTGCTTAACCTTTTGCGTGAATTTGCGGAAGTTTTTGCTTGGGGACCGGAGGATATGCCTGGCATTTCTCGAAATATCATTGAACACAGGTTATCCATTGATCCCAATCATAGGCCGATCCGACAGCGAAAGCGTAATCTCGGGGGAGAACGTAATAGATACGTGGAGATCGAAGTCAACGCCCTGTTGGAAGTACGTATCATCCGAGAAGTAGATTATCCGGAATGGTTGGCTAACCCCGTGTTAGTTTCCAAACCAGATGGTTCATGGCGCATGTGCATAGACTTCACCGACTTAAATAAAGCATGCCCCAAAGATTGGTTCCCATTGCCTTTGATCGACGTGTTGGTTGACGCTATAGCTGGATTTCGATTCCTTAATTTCTTGGATGCATATAAGGGATATCATCAAATCTTCATGGCCAAGGAAGATGAAGAAAAAACATCTTTTATTACAGACAAAGGTACATATTGCTTCATAACCATGCCTTTCGGTTTAAAGAATGCTGGAGCTACTTTTCAACGTTTAGTGAATAAAATTTTCAAAAAACAGTTAGGTCGAAATATGGAAGCATATATTGATGATTTACTTGTAAAAAGTAAAAATGAACTTGCTTACTTATCTGATTTACGTGAAACCCTTGAAACACTAGCCCAATATAAATTAAGGTTAAATCCAAAAAAATGTGTTTTTGGAGCCACTTCAGGAAAGTTCTTAGGATACATGGTTTCTGAGGGGGGTATCTCGGTTAATCCTAAGAAAGTAGAAGCTGTATTGAAAATGCACCCGCCTAGGACAATTCGGGAAGTACAACAATTAACGGGTAGATTAGCAGCTTTGAATAGGTTTTTAGCCCGATCAGCAGAACGAGCATTACCATTTTTTAACATTTTAAAGAAAACTGATAAGTTTTTGTGGACCCCGGAATGTCAAAATGCTTTTGAACAATTAAAAAAATACTTAGCTTCTTTGCCATCTTTGACTATGCCTATTCATGGAGAACAATTGTACATGTATATAGCTACTACCAAATCTGTCATTAGCTCGGTTTTGCTCCGAGAAGATAACCGGGTCCAGAGACCCATCTATTTTGTTAGTAAAGTTTTGCAGGCCGCAGAGAAAAATATTCTAGCCTAGAAAAGCTAGTCCTGGCTCTAGTTCACTCCACACGGCGTCTTAGACCTTATTTCAACTCGCATGGAGTCACCGTTTATACTGACGCACCCCTCAAAGCCATCTTGCAAAAAGCAGGAGTTTCAGGTCGACTCACCAAATGGGCCATTGAATTAGGAGATTATGACATCACCTTTGCCCCACGCACAGCAGTCAAAGGACAGGTGTTGGCGGATTTCATAGCTGAAGGAGTACCAGACAGCCAAGAGAGCATATCTAGCCCGTCAGAAAAAACCGATCTGCTTTTAGCTATAGCCGAGGGTGACGATGCGTGGATCCTCTATGTAGATGGGGCTTCAAGCCAGTCCGGATCGGGTGCAGGGATCGTACTCACCAGCCCGGGAGGAGAAATTCACACGTATGCTTTACGATTCTGCTTCACAGCCACAAATAATGAAGCAGAATACGAAGCTATGATAGCCGGCCTGAAGCTAGCTCGGAAATTTGGAGTCGAAAATCTAAAAATTTGTTCAGACTCTCAGCTCGTGGTTAAACAAATTTTGGGGGAGTATAAGGCTAAGGATCGACAAATGGAGGAGTATTTAACATTGGTGCAACAGCAACTAAAATTCTTTCAAAAATGGGCTATAGAGCGGGTCCCGCGAAGCAAAAATACAAATGCTGATGCCTTGTCCAAATTAGCTTCTTCGGTTTTTTCTCACCTGACTAAAACCGTCCTAGTAGAAGAAATACATAACAGGAGTACAGCTGAACCAATAATATTGTCTATAAGTGAAGGACAGGATTGGAAATTTCCTATATGGCAATACCTACAAGATGGCACTTTACCAGAATCCCGGAAGGAAGCACAACGGATACAAAAGAAGGCTGAATACTATCAAATAATTGGAGAAGACTTGTATAAAAAGGGTTTCTTGATGCCTTTGCTGAAATGCTGGTGGGATCGGGAGAAGCAAAGGCCATGCTGAAGGAAGTACACGAGGAGAGATGCGGGTCTCACATTGGGGCTCGGAATTTGGCCTAAAAAAATAATCGGGGCTGGGTTTTATTGGCCTCGGTTATTCCAAGAAGCAGTAGAGTATGTTCAACGGTGTTCCAGTTGCCAACACAACGCGACAATTCACAAATTGCCGGCCTCCAGCTTTACGGGGATAATTGCCCCATGGCCTTTCGCAGAGTGGGGGATAGATCTTATGGGCCCGTTTCCTAAGGTCGGTTCATGCCATTACCTTGTTGTGGCCATAGATTATTTCACAAAGTGGGTAGAAGCCGAGGCACTTACAAGTATTACGGGGCGAACCGTAGCTCGGTTTCTTTGGAGGCAAGTCATTGTCGTTTCGGTGTGCCCAGATCGGTTATTTCGGACAATGGAACTCAGTTCGAATCTAAGGAGTTCACAGCCTTGTGTTCAAAACTTGGCATCACCCAACGTTTCGCATCGGTAGCCCATCCTCCAGCAAATGGACAAGTAGAACTAACAAATCGAACTTTGTTGCACGGGCTGAAATCCAGACTAGAAGATAAAGGTAAAAATTGGGTAGAACAGCTGCCCCATGTACTTTGGTGCCACCGGACTACTCCAAAATCAGCCACAGGAAAGACCCCTTTTGAGTTAGCCTTCGGGGTCAATGCTGTCATCCCTCCAGAAATACAAAGTGGAGCCCCGCGAGTTATGCACTTCGAAAGAGATCAAAATCAGAAAAACTTGGAGCTTGGTCTGGATCTGATAGAAGAAGTTCGGGACTCGGCCTATGTACATCAACTAAATTACAAAAATTTAGTTCGGCAACACTATGATGCTCAGGTCAAACATCGAGCCTTTGTACCAGGAGATTTAGTTTTACGAAACCGATCTATCAGCAAACCACAAGAACAAGGAAAGTTATTTTCTAATTGGGAAGGGCCTTATCGGATAATCGAAGCCCGACCTACCGGAAGTTATGTTTTGGAAGACTTGCAAGGACGATTGATTCCACGAACTTGGAATGCAGTACACTTGAGAAAATATTATCAATAAAGCAGTTCGAGTCAACTTCTCATTCAAATGTTTGAAGGAAATAGAAAAGATCATTCTCATTCAATAATTCAGCTCGGTTACAAAGACGATCTGAAAAGTACAAAGTATAAAACCAAGTACATCACTGCAACTGCATCTAGGCATGCTACCTACATTCCTCACACAGCTGGAAGGAAGAGCAAGCCCGATCTAAAGAAAGGCCGATCTCAGGAAGGAGGAGCTTGAGAAGAAGCTTCATCTGCTGTCTCTTGGGGGTCGACCACAGGATCCTCCTCGACCTTTTCTGGGATTGGAACACCGATGTCTCGGCATTCTTGCTTGATTTCTTCTACTAGGTCGTAAGGATCGCGTCCCTCCGGAAGCAAAGAACCCTGGGCTATGGAGTCTTCTGGAGCACCTTCCACCGACCTGGAGCTCTTTAGCTCATCCCAGCACAGAGTATACCCGCACTGGATTAACTCAAAAAAGCGCCGATTCATCAACTCCAGCAGGGTCCCTTCCTTGAAAGTTTTTAGCTCGGCTTGACGAGCTGCTTCAACATCATCCGGGCTAACCATCTCGGCAGCTCTCTTTGTAGCCTCTTCTGCAGTTTTTTTAGCTTCATCGGCAGCTTTCTCCAGGGCAGTTTTCTCCTTCCCCCAAGAAGACTTTTCTTCTTTCAGGGCCTTTATCTCTGCTTCTAGGCCCTGGATTTTGGTCACCAGTTGGCTGGACTTCGTGCTCAGGTCTTGGTTTTGCTGCATTAGCCCGGTTTTTTCAACTTCAAGACCTGAAATCTTGCTTTTCTCAAGCCCCAGCTGAAACTCTAGTTCCTCCACGGCCTTGTTCGGATTCTTTGATCTCTCCAGTTCATAGCTTTGGGCTAAGACATCCAAAGCTGTTATTCTTCTATTTGTGGCCGCATAATTGAACAAGACCTGCAAAGATCCGAGACAAGGATATTATGAGAATAATGTCCCAGGAAACCATTTATTTCAGAAAAACCTTAATGTTTGGAAAATGACCTTTTTGATGTGTGCGGCTATAAGGGCCTCCTGCGCCACCGCTCCATTCAAATGGTCCCGGAGTTTGTCGCCAGCTCGGATAATCTCCTCAAAAGATTGAGAAGATTCGACCGCCACTTCTTGAAATGGCATAAGGTCCTCCGGGGGTGGCTCCAACGAATCAACCTGGTGAATTGGCCGAGCTAAGGAGATCGGTCTTTCCTTTTGATCCCTTAGAAACAGGACCCTTTCTTTGGTCACCGGGTCTGCAGGTCCTAACAGATCTTCTGGACTTGGCAGCTCAGCTCTAGAAGTAGGGCCGGACAGGGTTTGTGGAGCTTTGGCAGCTTTAGCTGCCTGAATTTCTTCGGGGTCGGCCTGCTCTTTTTTGAGACCCGGGTTAACAATGCCGAGCTAGGAGGATCGGCCACTTCGACCTCTTCAGTAAGGTCGATCTCAGCTGCTCTTTTGGAAGACCCCGAAGCAGCAACAGGTTTGTTGGCTTTTTTCTTCCTTCCGAACCCACTGAGACCACCTGAAAATAAGCAACTTGCAGAAATCAAAATTACCGAGCTATGAAAGATGAGGATACCATAAATAAAGAGTTCAAGGGACAGGTATTTACTTTCTACATTGGGGGATTGGCTTAGCCCGGCTGAAACAAGTAGAACCTCTGAAGGAAATTTAACTGAGTATTTGTCCGAGCTACTATGGATTCTTAACGCCTTATAGTCCGATTGAATTCTGGGGTCGGACTTATCCCGGGATTGTTCAACTGGTAAAATAAATGGGGACCAACGGTAGGGTAGGTTTGCTTCCTCAGCCTTTACCATAAAAAACCTAGCCCTCCATTGTTTATTGGTATCGGGGGAGTCGGTAATTATTACAGGACTATTCCTACGCTTCTGGAAGGTCACCCACCATTTACCATAGGGGTATTTACGGACTGTATAAAATTGAAAAAACAGGTCTACTGTAGGTCGGACCCCAGCCCCGAAACACATATACATGAACCCTATCAAAAACCTAAGGGAATTGGGTACTAGTTGGCTCAGCCCAATATTCAGAAAGTCACATATCTCGATCAACAGGTCTAGGGTCGGAAACCTCAGTCCAAAGTTAATATGATATTCATACACCCCGACCCAACCTTCAGAAACAGTATTTATCCTCTCCTCAGGCTCGGGTAAACGAATAGGAACAGAAGGATCTATATAATGGGTCGACCTAAGGTTTATTAAATCGGCCATAGTCATTTGTGAAATTATTTCCTCGGGTTTATTTAATTCGTGTGTGGCAGCTGAATCTACAAATAATCATAGGTAAATCAATCCTATGCTCAAACAGGATAGAAAATAAATCATCAGAAAGAAAGGTACAAAAGGATACTAACCTGCTGCCGGAGTCTGGCGCGATGCTCCGGTACCTGAGCTTCTCTCGGAGGCCATTGCAGACTGATAAAAGGAAGAAAAGGTATGGCAACGGAAGGTAACAGCGGCGGGACAACAATCTTAGCGAAGATTGCAGGAACTAGGACACGACGATAGAACTCCGGCAAAATTTCGAAAAATTCCGGCGAAGGGAAGGAGAAGGAAGGTAAGAACAAATTTCTCTCTTTTCAGGAAAGCAAATAATGTAGGGTGCCAAATGTGTGTTGCTATCACGGTTTTTATAATGGAGCCTCGGGGAAATCGAAGAGACGTGGGCAGACCAAAAGCTGCATTCATTAATGACGCTTTGAGGACACAAAATGGCCTTGGAAGTCGTATCGATTGATAAATGTAAAGGCGTGTCCCGACCGGTCCGCCTCTTCAAAATCCCGACCTAGGGTAACGCAAAGGTACGTATTTATGATTACATTTATTTGTCCGAAAACTGTTCAAATTCTTTAGATCGAAATTACACTTATTACACAGTCGGAGGAGACTCTTCTTTGTAGGTCGGATTTCATATTTCATGTTTTTATATGAAGTATAGGTCGGATAAATACTGGAAAATCGCCTTAGTCACATACGGTTAGTAAAAATACGGTATGTTGCTTAGTTCGGAAAATTGGCTCGGATTAATCTAGAAAATCATATCCTTTATGCTAGGTCTTAGCTCGGAAAACCCAAAGAGTATTAAGTTTTAGATCGGTAAAACCTAATACTGAGGGGGCTTGTTGATGTGCATAAAATTGAAATCCCCATTGGGCCTAGCCCTATTAATTAAAAACTAAGAAACAGTAAAAGATAAAGAAGCCCAGATCCATGTTCAGGTCAGAAAGATCACACAAAATGAGTCTCTGTTACAAAGTTAGGTCGGTCATATAATCTTATATTAGTCATGAAGAATTGAACAAGAAAACTCACTAAAGCTTAGGTCGGAATAAACTAATCTTAGATCGATAGACCTTATAGCCCAGATCGGTATGATTATGTCAGTATTATTCAAGAATCTCAGGTCGGTAAAAGCTTAATGAAGTTAGATCGGTCAAATGTTATAACTCATCCCTATTTAGGTCGGTAATTTATGTAAGATTAGATCGGTGAAGCCGACCTGAAATAAAGATAATAATATAAAATATCATGGTAGGGCCATTATTTTAATGTGTGCAGATCAATTATGACAAAGGGGCCAAAGTTAAAGCCAGTTTTCCCGGAAAAGCAAAAAACATCATTGCAAAAGGAATAATTAGGAGCGTATGTCTCCATTACTCAACGGAACCATCAAGAGTAGCTTATAAATACTCAGGCACAAGCCTCATTCTGGTAGGTTCCAATAAGTAATTTCTGGCAATTCTCACTAGCAATTCTGAAGCTATTCTCTCATTTACAATTTCTTTGAACACTCTTGTTCTATAATGCTTATCTCTTTCATATACTGACTTGATCGTCGGAGCCTATACAGGGGGGAAAGCCCCGCTCCTTTTCTGAATTAATTATCAATTGGTGAAAGGAGGAGTGCAAGATCATCAAGCTTCATCATCTTGGCCGAGCTCAGCAACTCAGATTATTCCATCATTTTCAATTTTGTTCATTCCCTTCACAGCACAACTTCATACAAATTGGGCTATTACTGTCTTCAAGAGTTCATTGGGCCGTGAAGAAGCATCGCTCCCTTATTGTAATTTTTGCGTCACATCAGTTAGTACTAAAAAAAAGTACATGTTTATATTGGAAAAAGAAAAGAAAATATCACAAAGAAGAAGAAAAACAAAGACCGTTGCCGTCTTAAAAAAAATACCAATAAATAAAAGGAAATATTTTCATAAGGAATAGTGGAACTTTCAAAATTAATAAGTAGGCTGTAATTTTTACAGAATATTTAATAAGGTTAGTAAATTATTTACTAAAAAATAAAAATACATCTATGTAGACATAATTAGCCACTTATTTATTAAACAAAAAAAAAAACAAAAGACGCTCCTTAATTGTGTCATGTAATTGATTATACAATCAGTTTAATATCGGTCAGGATGATCCTGACATAGTGACACCTAAAAATCCACCACCAAATTGATTGCAACGCCGTTGAGACCTTCTTCTCTCGCTTCTCGCTCAAAGCTTCAAAATTTCAGAGCCTCGTTGCTCAAACATACCAAAAGATAAGTTTTGATCTAGAGAAAACCCACAACATATGTAAATGAAGTCGTAAGCACACTGGAATAACTAATTAAGAGCAAAACAAATTTAACGGACCATGTTCATTCACGATCCACAACAAATAATATACAACCACAATTTTTTCTGTGGCTGCGAGAAAAGAAAAAAACTTGAAGTATGAAGGCTTCTAATTGAACAAGAAAATCAGCCCAACAATAATTAGCAAACAACTTTATATGATAAAAATATGTTTGTGGAGAATAATGAACAAACATAATTTTTTTATTAACAAAGGCTGAATGGATTATTGATAGAAAGCCGAAAGGATTTAGGAGGATGAATGAAGAAACCGACATCCCGGGAAAATTTTTTTAATTTAACATCCGTGCTGCAACCGAATTCACAATTCCTCGCCGCTACGAAATTTACAGTTTTGGACTCTTCTCTTCACCAGCGACCAGGTTTTGTTGCCGGAGTATGAGAAAGAGATTGGGGGCATACGATTTTTTACTATCAGTAAACTGTATGAGTTGTTTTAGATGGGATTGGATGACTTTAGGAAATTATTAAAAAGGTCTATGTGGCAATGTTTGATAAGTTGTCTGATAAGGGTCTTGTTAGGATCATTCCTGACATATATTAATTTTCTCATATATAATATATGGAGAAAAAGGCTCTAAAATCCTACTACGATTGGCGGCGAAGCTCCTCCTCTTACAATCATCAGTTTATAGTTTCTACTCTGAATTCTAAAAACCTTGCTTTCAAGATTTTGATTCCATTAATTCATTCTTCATTTAAAAACATTCAAGTTGAACATAAATTATATCAGTATCAGCCATAGCCCTCATTGCTCATTTCCGTCAAATCTCTATTTCATCATCAATGAGTAAAATATCACTGGTGTCTTTCTAACTACAAAACTGGGGTTTGACATTTTTTTCTCTCCATATATTTTGGAAGATTATCATGATGGAAATCCTATCTTCAAATATTTTCAACTGACTATCATTTTGATGATTAGATATTTGGTAGGGATGAAGATCCCAGTTGGGAAGGTGATGATAAACAAATAGATGAGGTTTACAGATCTGAATCATTCCTTTTTTTTCTTTATTAATTAAGGGTAATTATGTCTATATAGATATGTTTTTACCTTTTCATTTGTAATTAATAATTGACTACCTTTATTGAATATTAGGTAAAATTTACACCCTAGTTATTAATTTTGAAAGTTCTACTGCCCATTTCATCGGCACCTTTCAGTTAGTTTATTTTGGCACTTTTGTTGGCAGTTCTCGCAGGCATATGCCCAAGTTTTGTGTGCTTAATTGCAGTTTAGGAAGAAGCCGATGAAGCAGGAAAAGAGTGCAAAAGATGCAAAAAGAATAGAGTTTTTGTTCAAAAGGCAGTCATCCATTTGGCCAAATAGTGCGTTGAAGAAACATTGAGTACCCAATTCAGTACTTAAGATCTGCATGGGCCGAGATCAAGAAGGCCTTGGTCATGTTGATAAGTTGGGCTGGATCCAAGAGGAAGGAAGTAATTGCCGCAAACGAGATTGATTCAGAAGGAAGCCCAAATTGCCAGCTCAAATCGGATGGAAAGAGGAAATCTCGAAGATTACCAAATTGGAGAGACTTCTGCTGCAAGTAAACGACTGATTGATTCCTTTTCTGATTCCGCATCTTTAATTGATAGACAATCCTTAATGGATGAAGAGAATATTCAGTTTTCCTTAATGGAAGGAACTTTTGAAAGAAGGAGAATCGAAAGTGATAAGGATGGAATTCAAAGTGCTGATTTATAGTAATATAATTGATAAGGATATCATGTTGATTTAAGAGAGTTAATTGCTGGAGATATTATGCTGATTTGGAGGATTATTCTTTTTCCTATTTTATAGTCATTGCTATCTAGTATAAATGGGAGAGTTCTGAAGGGGGTGGGCATTTT
This sequence comes from Leptodermis oblonga, assembly GCA_016801395.1. Taxonomy (NCBI): domain Eukaryota; kingdom Viridiplantae; phylum Streptophyta; class Magnoliopsida; order Gentianales; family Rubiaceae; genus Leptodermis; species Leptodermis oblonga. Next base: position 34,352,799 of record CM028760.1, read on the forward strand.
TGGGGTGACACTTAGTTTTTAGTCGATAGTCTTTTCTTCAATTTTGTACTCTTGCACCAGTTTTCAGATGCTTTCACATCTAGTTTTTAGTCTACGACACAATAGTTTGCAGTTCTATTTTGTTCATTGTTTTGAGTTCCCGACTGCGAAGGCTACCATTTGGCCAAGCACGAGGTGTCTCCGACTAGCGATAAGTCAATAGAGTAATATTTCTTTTCCTTTATTCACTTTGTTCAATGGCTTTCTTAGTAATTGTTAGTTTTATGTTTGAAAGCATGAGTAGCTAATCTATTAATCTTGGTATTATATAAGAAACCGTAATCCATGCATATATGAAATCTTGATATAAATCAGTCTAATTACTATATTCCTAATCTATAATGTGTATAAATTAATTGCTAAGATTCTATTAAACCTAATCAACTTTGTTTAATTTGCAATAGTCAGTGAGTGACAAAATTACCAACTGAGGTAGTACGAGATCATTAGGTAATAATTCTCAAAAGTTACGACCAACAAGAATTAGTAGTGTTAAGGTTTCCCTAATTCTTAATGCTTCTGACCAAATTAAACAAAGTGCAAAGGGAGCCCATGGCTTTGTTAGTTTAGGTTAGTTAGAGAGTGATCCCTGTAAAGGGAACTCACAGGGGATTTCTAAGAAACTAAGGGGGAATTCAGTTATGCAGAGGGGGCACACGGTAACCTAGAACTAACCGGCATAGGATAATTAGCCAACTTAAGGTGTTAATGATTATATGCATGTGACGAAGGTGGATTACGTAATACTAGAATCTTTCTCTCTATGTTAATACAATCTATGTTCTCTTAAGTTTACTTTTCTACAATTAAGTGACACATCAATAGTCTTGTAAGAGGCACAAGGGTGACTGCTAGTCAACAATTGGTTATTTCAACATTAATCAGGAATTAAGTTTAATTGTCTGTCCGTGTGGATCGATCATGTCTCCACTGTGCTATTGTTTATTAGCATATTTGTTGTAGGTATAAAGCAGTGTTTTACTACATTTTGGTAGCCCTACGACAAGGTTTATCAAATTAGCACCGTTTTCGGGGATGGTTTTTAATTTTAATTCTTTTTCCTGCTTAATGTGCACCAGTGTGTTCTTGTGTAGTTTATGAGCAGGTTTTCAAGGCCGACATTATTTAGTAATCCGGAGATAGAAAAAATTGCTAAACGCCTAGCTAAAGAGGCACGGTAACTCAAGAACAGGAACCGACGGTGGTCCGTTTGATCTAACGGACTATAGATCCGAGTCAGATTTTTAACTTCTGAATCTGAATCAAATAACATAGGGGACCGACAAGAGGATTTGGAGGAGCAACGCAGAGTGGTTGTCCCTTTAGCTGAGCCTACTTTGAAGGACTTAAGCAGCCATGACATGACTGATCGATCTTCGGCTATGGTTAATCTGGCCTTGCCGAATGGTTTCTCACTGAAGAATAGATGGCTGAATGGAATTCCAAAATTCCATGGAATCAGAGGCGAGGATCCGCACAATTTCCTCGACAAGTACATCAAGAACTGCAAGGTGGGAAGGATACCAACTGGCGCAACCAATGACCAACTAAAGTTGGTAGCTTTTCCCTATGTGCTGACGGGGCAGGCAAACCTCTATTTTTCATCTCTTCCAACGAACTCAACCACTAATTGGGGACAGATGAAGGAGATGTTCCTCAAGAAGTACTTCCCTTCCACCAAAAGAAATGCGGTGATGAAGTAAATTAGCAGTATTCAACAGGAGTTTGACGAATCCCTCAGCAACTACTGGCTGTGATGTCCCAATCACAAGTACACTGAGGCTCAGTTGCTCCATTATTTTTACCATGTGATGAGAAGAGAAAAATGAAACCTAACAGATTCTGCTAGTGGAGGAGCCTTCAAAAATAATACTGTGACTTCAGCTAAGAAAGTGATCGAGGATGTGATTGAATCCCGAAGTGAGTTCAGGGAACCTGTCCGTTTGGCCAAGAAGATGGGTAAAGTCAAATTAAGATACTGGCTAGGAAAAGATGAATCAACTCACTGCCAATGTGGAAAAGTTAACCGCATTGGTAGCAAAGTTAGCAACTTCAGCTAGTACCAGCAAGGAGGAATATGGCACAAGAGGAACCTGTAGCTCAAGCAAATGCTGCTGGCAATTGGAATTAGCAAAATTCCAATGGGATTTGGAATAGGAACCAGTAAAGGAGGGATCCTTATTCTAACACTTACAATCTGGGATGGAAAGACAACCCAATCTTCAGTTGGAAGGATCCAGATAAGGTGTTCAGGTCCCGTTTAAATAAGAATCAGGCCAGCAAGCCATGAATCAGGGCTATGGGAATTCAAATAAGTAAGCTCCCAGTTCTGGTAACAATCAAATTTTAGGGCTTGCATATAGGCCACCTCTCAGCAAAGAAATTATCGAACCAGCAACAGAGAGGTGGTAGGATGGTGGAAGATGCCATTGGGGAGCTCTTTGACCAGCAAAGCGGTTGTTCGACCAACAAAAGGAGAACCGAACCACCATGGATGGTATCGCACAGGTGTTATCCTAATTGTCAGCTTCCATGCAAGAAATAAAAGGAAACCAGAGCAAGCTACCTTCTCAGGTGCAAGTTCCACCCAAGGATAACGTGAGTGAGATCACACTCAGAAGTGGGAAGGTCCTAGAACCAGTAGTTCAGAAATCAGAAACAGCAGGGGCAATTTGCCCAAACGGACAGGGGTTCCTGAAGTAGAAGAAGAAGAATCAACAGAGAGCATTGAGCTGATTAATAAGATTACAGCCTCTAAGGAGAGGCCTACCCCAGTCACAAGGAAGGGTGATCTGTACCAGGCTGTTCCACCATTTCCTAACAGCTTCATACCAAAGGCAAAGAAGTAGAAAGAGGATCCCATTGACTACTTGGCAGTCTTTGAGAATATGGATGTCAATATTGTGTTTCTCAAGGCGATTAAAATTCCCCTGATTGGGAAGTTTCTGAAGGAGTTCATGGCAGGGAAGCCACGGGGAGCCAGCAAGGTGGTGCTGGGTGAAACGGTCTCAGCCATCATTCAGAAGAAGTGCAAATGCACTTATACTTTAATTGCTTCAGACAGAGACAACACAAACACAAAACAAAACAAAACACAAGACTCTTTGGACTGACTCGAAAATAAGACTCACAAATCTGCCTTTTCTCTTTTCTAGAACTTGCTCACACCACAAAATCAGCACTTCAATTCATATGCATGTGTTCTATTTACTTCACAAAAACAGTCCTTCCATTAGCTAAATTCAAAAATATGCAATAATTCCCAAAACAGCACTCTATGGTCAGTAATACACACAATCTCACATTTTTCAGAAAGAAATCAGGATAAAAATAAATCCTAATCTAGCCAGAATCATACATGCTTGATAGTCGACCATCGCCACAGTATAGAAGGAATAGATACACAGCAGTTAAGAAACAACCTTCTAATCAAGGGACGCAACGTAAGGCTTGGGTTCGAACCTTTGGACAGATCCTAAGGGTTCTAGGCCACCTGTAAAAAAATTCAAACCCAGTGTGTTCTCAAAAATTAAACTTCAGTTGCTGTACCTTTCTTCAAAATTCTTCACAGCCCCCTTTTGTTTGGGCAAACTGGCGCCTGTTTCATTCAGCATTTTTGCACTTTGTGCGGATTATGGCTCACAAATTCAGCACATTAAATTTCTACCCAGCTCATCATATATCACAATTTCAGCACTTTGCAGAATTTCAAAACATCAACAACTTTTTCATTCTTTATCTCTTTTTCTGCTTCATTTTCATTCTTTCTTTTTTTCTGCTTTTCATGAGCTTTTTAACATTGGGCACACATATACATTGCCAAATAATCCACACATATTGTTTAAACATTGCACCACTTGACTTCATTCATAATTCAGCAACTCAACACACTGGGGGGTAGAAAGGATTTATCACAAAAAATTGGCCTTGGCTTATTTACTGACTAGAAAAAAATTGTTGTATACAAGGCTTCAACTTGGCTTCTAGGGATATAACAAGGTAGGTTAAGAAAGCAAGCCAAAAGTGGTTAATCCTAAGAAAGTTCCCCATCATCCCGCCATATACTATTCATACCATCTTGACAGTCTGACAGGCAAGCAAATGATTCTCCCCGAACAATTCAGTATTTAGGCTCAGTACAATGGCTTAAGAAAAGGGAAAACATGCATAATTTCATATTTAACTAATTCAGGACTTCGCAGATTAATTTTTCAAAACTACAGCATGCATACTTCATGTTACACTTCATCTATGATGCATATTTCATATCCAAATCAGATTAAAGGCAGCGACACTTGACTCACAAACAGGACAAAAAACAAAAATTTTAGGACAAATGTCCCTACATCCCCACACTTAAACAATTGTTTGTCCCCAAGCAAACACAATGAAACACAGGGATACTCAACAACAATTCAGAAAAACATTAATCAGCCCTGCAAACATCCCCACACTTAAAGAAAGCTTGTCCTCAAGCGCAAAGAAAAGAAAAAACGCAGGGCTAAACACAGACAAAGAAAAAATTAAAACACAAAACAGCCTATAATACAAACAAAAATAGAAAAAACTTACCTGAGAGCCTAGTCATTAGGAAAAGGGGGGGGGGGGGGGGGGGGTTGTGGGCGGCGGCTAAAACAGAGTAAAGGAAGAAGAAGAAAGTCGTGAAGGAATGTTGCAGAGCTTATTTGGGTTAATTAGGTTAGGTAGGGTGGTGGGTCGGGTAATTGGGTTAATGGGCGGGTAATTGGGTTGGGTTGGGGCGGGGGCGGGTAATTGGGTTGATGGGTAATTGAAATCGGGACTGGGTACTGGAAATGGTGAATTGGTGAAGTATTTATCATGTTGCAATTAGGTCCCTGGAGTTTCATGACTGTGCAATTGGGCCCCTTAATTTGTCACTTGTGGCTCTTGGTCTGAAGAATTACAGCTCCAGTCCCTGAACTTTGTAAAGCTGCATATTTGTACCCCCGAAATTACCGAATCACTGCTGGAAATTGCACCATTGGCCCTTGGACTTCCTCAATGTGCGATTGTGGCCCCAAAATTTGTACTGAGCCCTCCTGGCCTCAAAATTGCTCCTCTATTCCCTGTAAAAAAAAACAATTAAATTGTGAAAAGACGAAAAAAAAAAAATAAATAAATAAATAAAAACAAGCAAATAAGGTTTTTTTTTTTTTTAAAAAAACTAATCTATTACAATAAACTAGGTTGCCTCCTAGTAGCGCTTTTCTTTAACGTCTTGGCCAAACGCAACTTCAGCTCTTGTTAATGATTAGGAAAGCTCCACAGTGAATTTTGTTCCACTGTTCGGATATGGCCAGAATCTTTGAAATACTGCATGCCTTGCACTCGCACTCTCCATTTGGGCAATCAGACCCCTCGCCCAGTAGCTTCACTTTATCAACTTTTATGGGGGTGCTAAGCCATGTCTTTGCATTGTTTCTTTTTCGCACCTTAGCTTTGACACACCCTCTTGTAGGATTTCGGTCCTTCTGATAACCTGGAGGTTCCTCCAAGTCAAGTGTTAGGACTTTTCCTTGGCTCCTATTTTGGCTCTTGGAATCAATCAATCCCTGAGGGAGAATCTTCTCCTCCTTGTCCTGCAAAAAATTAGTCTCAAGAGATTCTTGGACAAGAGGGTTATTCAACTCAATACTATTCACATTCATAACTTCTTCTGGATTATTCATGGTATTATCAATACTAAAAGTATGTTTTTGACCACAATGATCCAAACGGATAGAGCCATTATACACATCAATCACTGCCTTAGAAGTTTTTAAAAATGGGCGACCCAACAATACACCAGCAGATTCTTTGGCAGGATCATTATGCATCTTAATAACATAAAAGTCAATAGGATAAACAAAGGAATTCACACGCACCAAAACATTCTCAAGTACACCTTCAGGGTGCACACATGACCTATCTGCTAGTTGTATTATTATTTTTGTATCCACCAACTTAACACCAGATAAAGTCTCATAAATTGACAAATGCATAACATTAATGGCAGCACCAAGGTCACACATAGTTGCTTTATTTTTTTATTTCCAATGATGCAAGGTAAAGAGAACATACCTGGATCCTTGCATTTGGGAGGGAGCTTTTTCTGAATTACTGCAGAGACATTCTCTCCTAACACCACCTTGCTCGCCCCTCTTGGCTTCCCTGCCATGAATTCCTTCAGAAACTTCCCAACTGGGGGAAGCTTAATTGCCTTTAGGAATGGAAGGTTGACCTCCATCTTTTTGAAAACCTCCAAGTAGTCAATCGGGTCCTCTGTTATTTTCCTTGCCTTGGGCCGTAAGCTATTTGGGAATGGCGGCATAGATTTATACACATCCTTGCTCACTGTAACTGGGGCAGGGCTCTTCTCAGGTTCAGATTTAGATCTGATAATGATTGGCTCCTCAGGTTCAGGTTGCTCTGATTTTTCAGCTTCTGGATCACCCGTCGGTTTGGGCAAACGGCCCCCTGCTGACTGCGATTTTTGCATAGCTGGTTCCAGTACTTCTGCTTTTTTTTATTGTACTTACATTCTCCCCGGACAAAACCTGGACTTGAGCGAGCAGTTTCCCATAGTCACCTTTTATCTCCTTGAGAGAAACGGCTAACTGTGACATCATGTTGGCTAAGCAATCAATACTGGTCATTTGTTCTTTTTGTTGTCCAACAAGTTCACCAATCACATCCTCTATTGATTTGCCACCCTTTTGTTGTTGATTAGTATTCTGATTCTGAAAATACATCTGTTGGGGTGGCCTATAAGTTGCCCCTTGATTCTGCAATCTAGATACTGAATTTTCTAACTTTGGTTCAGTGACTATGGTTGGTTTGGGCAAATCTTCCCCTGCAGGTGGTAATTTTTGCACAGCTGGTTCTCGTTCCTTTATTCTCAGACTTATTGCACTTATATTCTCCACACGTGAAACCTGCACTTGAGAGGGTAAATGACCTTGGTTCCCTCTTAGTTCTTGCATTGAAGCGGATAACTGAGATAATACTCTGGCAATCCCATCTATGGCTGTTCGCTGCTCTTTCTGTTGCGCAAATAGCTCTGCCATGGCTTCCTCCATTGGTCTGCCTCCTCTTGGATTGTTCTGATTTGGATTGAAAAAATTCCTCTGATTCGGGGGCCTATACATTGGTCCATTACTCCGGTTATTGCTCCCCATATTTGGATGTGAAGCTTGTTGGTTGGGATTCCCCAAAATCTGACCAGGAACTTGCTGATTTGCTTCTGAGGGGAAGGGAACTTGAACTCCTTCTTCTGGATTTTTCCAACCAAACGCCGGATTGTCCTTCCATCCCGAATTGTATGTATTTGAGTATGGATCCTTCCTGGGTGCATTCCACTGCCAATTCCCATTAGAATTATTGTGCCAATTCCCTGCAGCATTAGATTGAGCAATTGTTTCTTCATGTGCAAGATTGCAGTTCTGTGCAAAGTGCCCCGGATTGCTACAACATGCACACACCACCTCCTCTTTGTTACTGTTGTTCGAGGTTGCAAGTTTCGCCACCAGTGCAGTCAATTTCTCCACATTGGCAGTCAGCTGATTTAATTTTTCCTCCCCTGAATCATCAATAAACCGAACTTCAGCCTGCCGTTTGGCCAAACGGGAGGGTTCCCCAAACTGGCTTCTTGACTCGATGGTGTCTTCAATCATCTTCCTGGCCTTAGCTACTGTATTATTCTGGAACGCCCCATTGCTAGATGAATCCATGTGATTTCGATCATTGGTACACATCCCATGGTAGAAATATTGCAATAATTGAGCCTCTGAATACTTATGATTTGGGCAGCTCTCCACCAACTCATTAAATCTCATCCAGTAATTGCTAAGGGACTCATCAACTTCTTGTTGAATGCTGCTGATCTCCTTCATAACCAAATTGGTTTTTGTCGGAGGAAAGTACTTCTTCAGGAATATCTCTTTCATCTGCTTCCAGGTGGTGATAAAGTTTGGTGGCAATGATGAAAACCACCTGTTTGCTGGGCCCGTCAGGACATATGGGAAGGCCACCAATTTCAGCTGATCGAGGGTGGCACCTGTGGGTAAGCGCCCCACCTTGCAATTCTTCACATATTCAGCAAGAAAGTTGTGTGGATCATCCCTAACACCCCCATGAAATTTTGGGATGCCATTTAACCAACCGTTCTTCAATGGAAATCCGTTGGGCAATGTTGGGGTGACTACTGCTGACGCTCTATCATCTGCATCATGGCTGCACAAATCCTTCAGCGTGGGCTCTTCTTCTGGGCCCTCTACGCGCTCTCTGTCACCCATTGGTTCTGATTCAGAGTGAGAATGTGAAAATTCTGTTTCGGAGCTATCGGCCGTTTGGGCAAACAGTCGACTGACAGATTCTGTTTCTGCGAGTTTTCTTAATCGTGTCTCCTTGGCTAAGCGTTTGCAGGTCTTCTCGATCTCTGGATCACTAAGTAATTCAGCACCTGAAGATCTGGTCATACACAAGACAAGGAAACACCAATGCACATTAAACAGGAAAAAGAATAAAAATTGTAACCGTCCCCGGCAACGGCGCCAATTTGATAGGACTTGTCGTGGGTTTATCAAATACAGTAAAAATATTGCTTAAACCTGCAATTAAGATGCTAATAAAATATAGCACAGTAGTAGACAGGGTCAATCCACAGAGACGGCAATTTAATTCTAATTCCAATTTAACATGCAAATAAAACAAAACTATGACTAGTAGTCACCTTTGTGTCTCTTAAGAGACCTTAGAGTTGTCACTTAAATATAGCAAAATAATAATTAAACTAATAATTAAATAAAAGACTTAAACAATTATCAATTAATGAGAGAAAATTCTGGTATCATGTAAATCCACCTTAATCTCATGATGCAATCATAAACCTCTTAACTGGTTTAATTACTTATGCCGTTTCAGTTATAGTATTACCGCAAGTCCCCGCAAATAATCTCAATTCTTCCATAGATTCTCGATAATCCCCCGCGAGTCCCCGCAAAGGAATTATTCTCTAACTACGTTAACTAACAGACCGCGAGTCCCCGCAAACCTTATTAATTAACAAATAGAAGCATTAAGAACTAGAAGAACCCGAAACTAATAATTCCTACTGATGATGCATTAGAAATTATTACCCAATTAATCCTGTACTACTCGGCCGGTAGTTGTGCCACTCACTGACTCTACCAGATTAAACTAAGTTGATCAGGCTTAATAAAATCTTAGTAATTAGACATATAAACACAGGCAATTTAGAAACATAATTCTTTAGACATTAGATTAATTCCTGGGTTTCATACATGCATGGATTATGACTTCTTATATAATACCAGAACTAATAAATTAGCTACTCATGATAAAACACGAAAAACACATAATTGTAAAAAAAGACATTAAAAGAGAAAAGAGAATACTGTACTGGAATTTAAGAAGTCGCGATCTGACAACCGCCGGTTTGGCCAAACGGTAAACTGCCCGTCCGGAAAATCCAAAGTTGCGATCGAAACAGAGCAAAACAGAACAGAACAGAGAAAAAACAGAGGAAAACTACACTACGCGAAACTGTATGCTGCGCGAAAATTATTTAAAACTAAGAAACTATTCTATATAAAATTTATCTATAAAAACTTCTATATAAAAGCTTATCTCTCCAAAGCTGTGCTCTAAAAAATAAGCTATATATAAATTAATCTATCTCTCAAAAGTGCAGGAATAATCCCATATATATAGGGATACAAATCAGCAATTAACCAATCTCCTAATTGAATAAGGAATCCTTCTTCTACTTGGAAAGAGAATTAATTAAGCGCATGGAATCTTTTCACTTTTTGGTAACTCCCAACTTCTCTCTTTAATTCCTTCTTGGATTGGTAAATTGCTCAAAACTTCATTGCTTCCTTTTTTACTTTCTCCGCATTACTCTGCGCATGCCCACGGCTTTATCTTCATCCACCTGATTCAAATCCAATTGAATTGGATTAAATTCCAATTGGATTCAATGAATTGGAATCGGCCCATGTGCTGACTTTTGAATTGGATTGAACTCAAATTGCAGAAAGGCCCATGCATTGTTGTTGGATTAAATTCCAATTGGAATTGGCCCACTGGAAGCTGATTTAACTTTTTTGCTTCTTCTTCTTCAATCGTGCGCAGCTCTGCTTGCGGGTCTCCTTCTTGATTTAGCCCACAAATCGTGTGGGCTTTTTAGGCGTGACTCATCTGCTCCAATTCTTTCACTTTTTTGCACACTCTTTTCTTCTTAGGCCCGATCTCTAAAACTGCAAATAAACATTAAAACCTTGGGCAAAAGCCCGTGAGAACTGCCATAACAAGTTCTAAAATAAAACACCTAAAATGTGCAGATCAAGAAGCTACCCCCAAAGTGCAAGCATCTAGTTATATTCTATTTACCTTGTGTAATTGGGGAAAGAAAGCATGCAATGTGTGATCTTGGTGCATCTAAAAATGTTATGCCATTATCTGTTTAAAATACTCTATCTGATGTTGAGCTAATTAATACAAACATATGCCTTCTTTATGGCAGATTCAGTTGTCAATGGATATTTGAGAATCCAATTTGTTCCTTTTTCAAATTGATTGATCAAACCAAGGTGGGGCACTGATTCTTGGGTACTTCGGATTTCTATCCTTTTTCAATGTCTTGGGATGATGGAAGGTGCAGATCTTCTTAGCTTTCTTCTTGAAAGCAATCCCAGACTTTCCCGCCTTTGTAACCTTAATTAGCAGCCTGACCCTTAGAATTGACCTTCTTTGAGCTATTGGCTTTAGGAGCCATTGCTGAAAACTGCGACCCAACCCTTTACGTGGTGGGGGGAAGGGGGAGAGTGTTGGTATCCCTTAAGTAGCTGCTAGTTTGTTGAATTAATAGCTATTGTTTTCTTAGCTTTTATTTTATTTTATTTTTTGAATATGCAAGAACAATTTGTTTGACTTGATTTGGAAGTTTGGAAGTGGTGAAGGTGATCGTCGCAGCTTTGCAAAATGACCCACTTTATCAATTGATTGTGGCAGGAATTAAGGTTCAGACTCCGCCTAAAAATGTCCTTGAAATCCTCACTCTCCACTTTATCAACTGATTGAGTTTAGTTTTTGGCTTTGGTTTTCCCTCAGAATTTCGTAGCATAGTAGTTAATTGATTTGGCTTTTGAAGACACTTAATCTTTGCTGCATTCTATTCGTCGGTTCGAAGTCCAAACGGCATCGGCATTTTATTCCAGTAAAGTATTTCGTATTTTTCTCATGATTTCTATTCTAAGTTATTACTGTAATTATCAAGTCATGAGTAGCTAAATATATTGCTCTAGTGTTATGTATTGAAATTGTAATCCATGCATGTATTAAACTTGAATTAATCTAAATCTAATTAACTATGTTCTTAAATTTAATCAGTGTTCATAAGTATGATTACTAAGATTTTATTAAGACTGATTGACAGAGATATCGTATACCTCTGCAAACACAGTAATTATACAGCTTTTAACCTGCAATCAAAGGCTTAAATAAATCTAACACAATGGTAGTCAGGATAGATCCACAGGGACGGATATTCTTAATTTCCTTTTATTTATTAATGTGTGAGTAACTATTTTGACGAGTCATCACCTAGACCTTTAGTTTGTCATGAACACTTAAGAGAAATAGAAATAACAATTAACTTGTAGAAATTATAGATAAAGTATTCTAGTATTATGTAATCCACCCTTATCACATGCATGCAATCATGAACACTTAAGTTATCTAATTATCATATACCGGTTAGTTATAGATTACCGCTAGCACCCGCTTGTCATAACCCAATTTCTCCTTAACTTTTTGGTAATCTCCGCGAGTCCCCGCTAGTCAAGATTACTTCTCTAACCAACTAATTAATTAAGCTGTGAGTCCCCACTAGTCATCTAATTAATTATTTAGTAGCATTAAGATATAGAGAAACCTAACACTACCAACTCCTATCGTCGTAATTCAAGGAATTACGGCCGAAGGTTGTGCCACTCGAAGGCTCTACCAGATTAAACTAAGGTGATCAGTCTTAATAAAATCTTAGTAATTAGACTTATGAACCTGATTAATTTAAGAACATAGTTAATTAGACTTAGATTAATTCAAGTTTTATATGGTTTCAATACATAACACTAGAACAATATATTTTGCTACTTATGACTTGATAATTAAAGCAATAACTTGGAATATAAATCATGAGAAAAATACAAAATACTTTACTGGAATAAAGTGCCGGTGCCATTTGGACTTCGAACCGACAAACAGAATGTAGCAAAGATTAAGTGTCTTCAAATGCCAAATCAATTAACTACTATGCTATGGAATTCTGAGGGAAACCCGAAGCCAAAAACTAAACTCAAGAATATTGCATAAACCTGCATAAAAGAAAAGGTCTATCTCTAAAAACGTATCTCTAAAAAGGTCTATCTCTAAAAACGTATCTCTAAAAAGGTCTATCAAGTTCCATATATATAGGACTTATGAACTAGTAATTTGGAATAATACTATCTCCTAATCAAATAAGGAGATCAATCAATTAGCACTTCATATTTGGGAAGGAGATCTCTTGCACATGGATTTCCTATTTCCTTCTTTCCTTATTGGATTCTCCTTCCTTTTCTGCTTTCTTGTTTCACACAGAATTACTTATTTCTATTTCCTCTTTGCTCTCGGGTTTTTTGACTCGCAAGACAGATTTTTCGATTCCAAACTTAACGCCGAGCTGGCGTGACGTCGGCCTCCACCTTCTGCTCAGTCATAATATTATCTTTATATCTTACACGTGTCAATTGGACTCTGGACATCAGGTTGGCAATGGACGAGGTCAGCTCTTCAGGTCGTCCGGCCGAGGTCAGCTCTTCAGATCGTCTAGCCAAGGTCAGCTCTTCAGATCGTCCCAGATCCACTTGGATGCCTTTGTGCTCCTAAAATCCACCTTTCATAACTTCTCTTCTGTAGTTGGGCTGCTCTCTTAAATCTGCACAATTAATAGAAACCTTGAGCAAAAAGCCCATGAGAACTGCTAATTACTCTCTAAATTATCAAGTACAATATCGAAGGATCACTGATCACCTTAGTTTAATCTGGTAGAGCCTTCGAGTGGCACAACCTTCAGCCGTGAGGTACTATTAATTGAGTAATAATTCCTTGAATTATGACGATAGGAGTTGTTAGTGTTAGGTTTCTCTATATCTTAATGCTGCTAAATAATTAATTAGGTGACTAGCGGGGACTCCTGGCTTAATTAATTAGTTGGCTAGAGAAGTAATATTAACTAGCGGGGACTCGCGATGATTACTGAGAAGTTAAGGAGAAATTGGGTTATGACTAGCGGGTGCTCTCGGTAATCTATAACTAACCGGTATAGGATAATTAGATAACTTCAGTGTTCATGATTGCATGCATGTGATGAAGGTAGATTACATAATACTAGAATACTTTCTCTAAAATTTATACAAGTTAATTCTATTTCTCTAAGCGTTCGTGACAAACTAAAAGTCTCTTAAGGGACACAAATGTGACGGCTCGTCAAAATAGTTACTAGTACATTAATAGATAAAGGAATTAAGAATATCCATCCCTGTGGATCGATCCTGACTACCATTATATTAGATTTATTTAATCCTTTGATTGCAGGTTAAAAGCAATATAATTATTATGTTTGCAGAGGTACACGACAACTCTGTCAATCTGCAATGTGATTTTCTGCACCTTTCTTGTCCTTGATCTCCCAATCAAACTCTTGGAGCAGTAAAATCCATATGATCAATCTGGGCTTGGATTCCTTCTTGTCCAATAGAGGTCTCAAGGCAGCATGGTATGTGTACACGATGCACTTAGATCCCAACAGATACTGCCTATACTTGTCAAAGGCAAACACCATGGCCAAAAGCTCTTTTTCAGTGGTTGAGTAATTGAAGTGAGCTAGATTTAGGGTCCTGGATGCATAATAGATGGCATGACTCTCCTTCCCAATCTTTTGTTCCAACACTGCACCTACTGCATAATCACTTGCATCGCACATTACTTCGAAAGGATACTCCCAGTTAAGGGGGGGGGGGTTGAATAATAGGTACAGAAACCAGCTTGCTCTTGATGACATCAAAGGACTGCTTACAGTCGTCCGTTAGGGCAAACAGAACATCGTCTTTCAACAAATTTGTCAAAGGTTGTGCAATCTTGGTGAAGTCCTTGATGAACCTTCTGTAGAAACCGGCATGCCCCAGAAATCCACGGATTTCCCGTACACTTGTAAGGTAAGGGAGTTTGGCAATTAATTCCACCTTTGCTTTGTCCACCTCAATTCCTTTTGCAGAAATCTTGTGCCCCAATACTATCCCTTCAGTCACCATGAAGTGGCACTTCTCATAATTCAGGATGGGGTTTTTCTCCACATATCTTTCCAATACAGAATCCAAATGTTCTAAGCATTCATCAAAAGAGTCTCCATAAATAGTGAAATCATCTATGAATATTTTGATGCATTTTTCTATTAGATCCAAAAAAATGCTCATCATACATCTTTGAAAAGGCCCAGGTGCATTACAAAGGCCAAAGGGCATTCTTTTGTAAGCATAAGTGTCGAAAGGACAAGTAAACATTGTCTTCTCTTGATCCTCCCGATTAACCTAGATCTGGATATAGCCAATGTACCCATCCAAAAAATAGAAAAACATCTTCCCTGCTAACCTTTCTAATATCTCGTCGATAAAAGGTACGGGAAGTAATCCTTCCTTGTCACAGTATTGAGCTTTCTGAAATCGATGCACATCCGCCATCTAGTAAGGAGACGCATCAGAACCAACTCATTCTTCTCATTTTTCACCACCTCAAAACCGCCCTTCTTGAGGACTACATGAACAGGGCTCACCCACTTGCTATCTGAAATAGGATAAATGATTCCCATCTGCAATAGTTTCAGAATTTCCTTGACTACAACTTCCCTCATATTAGGGTTGAACTTACGTTAAGGGTCTCGAGATGGCTTTGCATCTGGTTTCAAGAGGATAAAATGATGGAAGATGTCTGGACTGATTCCAGTAATGTCAGCTAAAGTTCATCCTATGGCCTTCTTGTGCTTCCTCAATAGGCGAATCAATCTCTCCTCCTGCCAGGCAGTCAAACTACTGTTGATTATTATTGGCAGGGTTTCTGCATCCCATAGATAGACATACTTCAAGTTTTCTGGTAGGGGCTTCAGTTCCAGTTTTGGAGCCTTTTCTAAAGAGGGTAGCAACTTTTCTATGGCAGTCTGCTTGGACAGATCGACCATCTTCACTGCACTGTGAGCTATTCAACTGCATACAGAGACATTATAGTCTCTCTGACCTCGTCATCACTCATGTTCTACGCATCGAAATCATTCAGGTTCTGTGTGAGAACCATCTCCAACTTATCTTGTAAAAAATGTGTCTCAAGATGCTCTTGGACAAGTGGGTCAATGAGTTCAGTGCTACTAACATTCTCAGCATCTATTGGACTTTTCATGGCATTATCAATACTAAACATAAATTTTTCACCATAGAAATCCGAACAAATAGTTCCATTGTAAACATCAATCAGAGACATAGAGGTTTTCAGAAAAGGCTGTCCAAGAAGGACTCCTGCAGACTCTTTAGTAGGGTTTCTACTCATTTTTACCACATAAAAATCAGCAGGGTATAC
Organism: Leptodermis oblonga; assembly: GCA_016801395.1. Lineage (NCBI taxonomy): Eukaryota > Viridiplantae > Streptophyta > Magnoliopsida > Gentianales > Rubiaceae > Leptodermis > Leptodermis oblonga. The sequence continues at coordinate 34,368,525 of CM028760.1, forward strand.
AAATGAATGCACTCAAACTAGTACATTTTCTAACAAACCTTCTAGATAAACACAAGACTTATCAGCTAATTGTATTACTACTCCAGTTTCTACTAATTCAACACCAGATAATGTTAAATAAATAGATAGAGGCATTACATTAATCGATGCTCCTAAGTCACACATTGAATGCTCGATTTGCCTATCACCAATAGTACAAGGGAGAGAAAACATACCTGGGTCCTTACATTTTGGAGGCAACTTTTTCGAGATCACGGCAGATACAGTTTCACCCATTAGTACCTTGCTTGTACCCCTTGGCTTACCAACCATGAACTCCTTTAAGAACTTCCCAATTGGTGGAATCTTGATTGCTTTTAGGAAAGGAATGTCCACCTCCATATTCTCAAATGGAGCCAAGTAATCTATTGGATCCTCTTTCGGCTTCTTCGATTTAGTAGAAATCAACCTTTCTGGAAAGGGTGGATCTACCTTCCCGCCCCTTAGACTGAGCCTGGGAGCAGGTGTCTCAGTAATCACAATAACCTCAGGTTTAGCTTCTACGTCCTCATTTTCAATATCAATGGTCTGTTTGGGCAAGTCGACCAGTGGTTCTGAACTTCTTTTCATCACAGGTTCCAGTACTTTCCCACTCCTCAGAATTATCTCATTCACGTTCTTGGGAGGGTAGTTTTCCTTGATTACCCCTCAACTCCTGCATGGAAGCTAAAAGTTGGGACATCATTTGTGCTAGAATATCCATGGTTGCCTACTATCATTTCTGTTGTTCAAGGATAGTGTTAATCACATCCCCAAATTCCTTACCACCCTTTTGCGACTAATAGGAGTTCTGGCCTTGCTGAAATCCCCTCTGCTGAGGTGGCCTGTACACCTGATTCTGGTGCTGGTTACCTTGATCTTGGCTACCTGGTTCAGTCCATCTCAAATTTGGATAATCTTTCCACCCTGGATTGTATGTGTTGGAGTAGGGGTCCCTCCTCTGATTCTGTCCATTCCAATTCCCTGTAGCATTCGCTTGAGCCAATGGATCAGTGGGTGCAAGGTTGCACTTATGGGTAAGATGTCCCCCATTTCCGCATATACCACAAATTTCCTCTGACTGAACTTTGTTTGCCCCAACTACCATTTTATTCATCATTTTAGTCATCTTTCTCATTTCAGCTACCAGCTGGGAGTTGCTCTGCGTCATGTTATCTTGCTCAGGAAGTCTCACGTCATCAATGATGCTTATTTTGGTGGTCCGTTTGGCCAAATGGACGCTGGGTTCAGCAAAGTCATTATGGGTTTCTAGTATTTCCTTGATGAATTTATAAGCAGATATGGCCGTATTGTTCAAAAATGCTCCACCACTGGAGGAATCCATGTGTTTTCACTTTCCGTCATTCCTTGGTAAAGGAATTGCCTCAACTCGCCATCAGAGTACCTATGATTTGGGTAACTGTCACACAATTGCTTGAACCTAAGCCAATAGGAGTGGAGAGACTTATCATAGTCTAGTCTAATCCCACTTATCTCTTTCTTGATTGCATTTGTCTTCGTGACTGGGAAATAATTTTTAAGGAATGCCTATTTCATCTCTCCCCAAGTAGTGATGGAATTTGGTTCCAAGGCAGCGAACCATTTGTTAGCTTCGCCGGTCAGAACAAATGGGAATGCCATAAGCCTGAGCTGCTCAACAGTAGCTCCTATCGGTACTTTGCCTACCTTGCATCCCTTGACCTACTCACTCAAAAAGTTGTGGGGGTCTTCTCCTAACTTACTATGGTACTTAGGTAGCATATTCAACCAACTCGATTTAAGTTGGAATTGAGCAGTGACCTCAAGCATTACAATGGGCGAAGGCGCATCTTCAGTATCATGGCTGATTAGCTCCTTCAAAGTGTCCTCTCAGGAGGAGAAGGGTTCCTTACAACTCTTCTCCTTTCTTCTCTGTCATGCTCGACTTCTCTGTCACCCATCTCACTGTTCAGATCTGAACCAGCTTCAGAAATTTCAAATTTTGATTCACTACCGTCGTCCGCTTGGGCAACGAACCACTGTCGCAATCAGTAATAGCGTTCTGGCGTCGTTTTTGAGCCTTTTTCTTCAACCTCTTGCCACTTTTCTCAATTTCAGGATCGGTATGTAGCAATATAGGTTTCGATGACTTGCTCATACAACACCAAAAAATTAAACGTATCAATAGGTACAAGAATTAAAATCTATACACCGTTCCCTGGCAACGGCGCCAATTTGATAAGCGGTTTGTCACACCCTATCAAATGTACTAAAAGTAGTACTTTAACCTCCAACAATTAATTATAAGAATATAGCAGAGGCATGATCGATCCACGGAGAATAGAGTGAAATTAATAGAACCATTGACGCAAAGATTTGTTGGTTAGCAACCACCTTGTTTCCACACAACTGAATGTATGGGCAAAATTTGAGCAATTACTACCAAAAAGATTACTAAGCACTTGAATTATATCAATTACTAAAGAAGTCCAGCAATCATGTAAATCACGATAATCATAATATGTCAACCATAAACTCATGGATTTGTTAACATGCATGTCATCAACTAATTATAGGTTGACGAGAATATGTTCAGAACCCAACCCAATTTCCCCTTTCCTAATCGACAATTAGCTAGAACATGCTAGGACTAACTGTTCTCTAATTAACACATAACGGACCGGAATATGCTACCACCTATTTAATGTACTAACAGTATTAGTTATTAGGGAAACTCTGTTTTAGTTCTTCTAACTTGAATATGTAGTGATACAATTACTAACCTATTTATTCTCAATTACCAGAGGGTAACTTTACCACCTTATTAGATTTATCCACTAGATGACTTAATGGGATCTAATTGGCTCTACCGAATCTAAGCAAGTTGCGCAAGCTTAATTAGAGTCAAGCAGTAGAATCTATCAACACAGAGTAAATTGGAACACATGCATATTAATTTAAGTTCAATTTGGTTTCATGACATATGTAGATTAAAGATCCTTACATGTTTGCCAGAATAGATATTTAGCTACTCATGCTACTAAGATAAAAACAGATAATAATAAGTGAAGCCATAGAACAAAACGAAAGAAAGAAAAGAATGATTACTCTAGTAACTATCACCAGTCGGAGACACCCCGCTTTGGCCAAATGGTAGCCTCCACAGTCGAGAACTCAGAACAGCAAACCAAAACGAAACAAAAACTATTGTATCGTAAAATAAATTCTAAACTGTGGAAACGTAAAACTCAGCATCGAGTTGCGTGCCTTTCTTGCACTTAAATCCCCATATATATAGGGGAAGAACTCTAATCACAAAAGGAATAAAATCAATCCTTATCAATTGAGGAAAAATCTTCAAACAAGGAAACTCCCATCTGGAATCTGAATTGGATTCTCTTTCCTGCAATTAAAGTCTCCTTCAATTAAGTAACTTCTTGAGATTTCCTTTTCTTCTTCAACTGCTGAATCCTTTTCCTTAACGGAATTAATTTCCATTTCTTGCACCCCACGCTGCTCGGCATCGGCTTCCTCGGATTTTCTCCTTGCGAAGCCCACAATTTGTGTGGGCTTTCGGATGTTGACTCCTGTGATCCACATCCTCTGCTTTTTGCGCATTCCTTTCTTCCTTGACCCGTTCTCCAAATCTATAATTAAACACTAAAAACTTGGACAAAAGCACGTGAGAACTACCATAAGAAGTGCTAAAATAAATCACCTAAAAGGTGCAGATCACTAAGTTTTGCCTTGTTTTTCTCCTTCTGTATTTCTGATCACTAGTGTTGAACCCAGTTATTCTAATTGTGGTTCACTGTGTGGAGTAATCATCACCTTTCTCCTTGCTTCCTCCCTTTGCACCTCATCTAAATCCTTGTTGAGTCCATTCAAAAAAAGAAACACTCGTCCTCTATCTACTTTGTTCTTGTAGAGGACACTGTCCGGAGGGTTTGCCCATTTCTCAGCTTCAAATAGGTCTAGCTCCTAAAAATCTGCCATCATCTCGTGATAATACACCGTGACCTCTGGATCTCCTTGTTGCATATATCTTCCACACAAGTGAATTCAGTTAGAAAAGTTGGAAATAATTTTCCACATCTGAGTAGGTTTCCCTAACAGCATCCCAAACCTCATTGGCAGTAGGAAGAAAAATGAATGGTTTTTCTATAACTTGGTCCATAGAGTTAATCAAACATGACGTAACCATGGAACTGTCGCAAATGCATGTATTTAGCATCAGTCAATCCAGGTCTTGTACCTCTCCATTGAGATAGACAAGCTTACCCTTATACTTATAAGGGAAGATCAGGGGATGGAAGCATCGAAGTCCAGAGGCAACTACCGTCTATCGCGAGTTTTACTGTTGGGACCACTCAAAATAGTTCTTCCCATTCAGTATGGTGTGTACGAGGGTTAACTGTTGGTGTGGGATTGCTTTTTGAACGCATCTCTGAAATAACAGCATCCAAGGATTCTGAGGAGGTACCCTATAGCCTACCTACTTGCAACTTTTAACCACTCAAATAACAGCGATGAACCAACCATCTTTGAGTTCCAATTCCTTGTTTCATAATTTGTCTATTGTTCTTGTTTCACTCTTGAAGTCACACTGTTACAAAAAGGGTTACTATGGCTTTTATTTTAAGGCGGGTTAGATGAAAATCGCCTTTAAAATGAAAACACGGACTTTCTATGGTAGTTTACTACAAAGTTCCTCAGAAAGTCAAGTATTGGAACATCTATAAACCTAACCTATGCCTCTGATACTATCAAGAAACATATTTCTTCTTTTTTCTTATTTACTGAAGTATGTTTTCAGGTCTATAATCTTTCCCATTTAGATTCATATCAAGTTTTCAGATCACTGATCCGAGCCTGTCCGAATCCGTTCGGATCGGATCGGATCAGATTTCTGGATTTAAACAGCCGTATTATCAACAATACATAGAATTTATGTTACATAAAAATAAAGGCTTCATAAGTAATACATATTCTAGTACTCCACTAATTAATAAGGTTGTGTTATGTACCACACGTTAAGTTTTCATTAAGTGAGTGATATTCTTTCCCGTTTCATCAAAATATATGCATTATCTTTTTTTTCCCTCTTTGTTGCCTTTAATTGGTTTACGTCTATATATCATTGTGCACACTAATTTTCAAGCAGAGGCGATGCACTAGCTCGAGGGCATTGGAAACAGTCCGGAAGTAAGGCAGCTTCGGTAAAATTTCACTACATTATCTTTGTGCCATATCTATAGGGAAGCAAACGTAGTTCTAGAATCCCTTGATTGTTTAGCTCTAGCAGCTTCCAACTGTCGGCTCAATTCACTCATTTCTCTCTTTACCTGTTGACATTCGGGGACTAATTTCCCTCTACGCGTGTAGGTTTCCTTACGTCAGACCTTGATGTAAATTTTTGCTGCTCTTATTATATTAATAAAGGCCCCGGCACCTTCCAACTAAAAATATATATCATACAATATAGTATTTTTTTTACTTTTTGATCCTAAAATTTTTTAAAAAATTTATATACCCTACACCAAAAAAATTAACTCTTAATCACAAAAAAGTATTATTATAAAAATGAATATCAATGTTAAAATACTAAAACAAAAAAATAATTTTTATTGTTAGCTATTAAGATGGGTTACAAGGAGTATTACGGAGGATCAATCCAAACTCGATTTTACCCTTTGATTTGATAAGTTACCTTATAATTGAAAACACTAGTAGAAAAAAGGGTTATAGTGACACCCTTTTCACCACACTACAAAATAAATGTGATAATACACTACTGCAAAAAGGGTGAAAGGGGGCGGGTTTTTAGCCTAATTGGAGGCGGGTTTCGCCGCCCGGCACCCGCCTCCAAAAGGGTTATTGGAGATGCACCCGCCTCTAATAACCCAATCATTAAGGTTATTGGAGGTAGGTGCATGACCAATCAGTAAGGTTATTGTCATGCACCCGCCTCCAATAACCCAATCACTAAGGTTATTACCGCCTCCAATAACCCAAAAAAAAAAGTAACAATTTTGGAAGCGGTTCTTGCGGTACCCGCCTCCAAACCTCCGTCGACAGAATCAGACGAAATTGTTAGGCTCGTCCGAGTCTACAAATCTAAATTTTTTTATTAATTGCGTATTGGCCATGGAATTTGTACCATTGGCCCCGCTAGAAGATGTGCTTAGCTTGCTGCTCATGTTGCTAGTTTTATACTGGAGTTTCATGTCCCTAACTTTGTTGGTTGGCGATGTGGGATTTGGCAAATGAAGGTTAAAAATTTCAGAACATTGGATGATGGAGGCGGGTTCTTTTGCACCCGCCTCCAAAAAGTTCCCGTATCAGAACCCGCCTCCATTATGTTAACATAATGGAGGCGGTTTTCCCAGAACCCAGAAAAACCCGCCTCTAAAAAATGACCAATATTGGAGGCAGGTTTTGGAAAAACCCGCCTCCATTTGGAAGTCACATATTGGAACCCGCCTCCATTATGGAACCTTTTTGGAGGCGGAACCCATTGTGAGATGTGAAATTATTCACAACCTTTGGAGGCGGGTGTTTGGCAACCCGCCCCGAATGGCTATATTGGAGGCGGGTTCCACTCCATTAACCATTTATGTGGTAGTGATAGTCTTTCTATTGTGACACAAGTTTAATGAAATTAGATAAGTGTGGTGTCATGAATCTATTGACACACTAAAATAGTACTATTAACCCACTTTAGGGAAAATGTGGTTAGATCTATCTATTGACACGCCAACTAAAATTCTATTATCACATAGTAGGTTAGTGTAGTTATAAACCTAATATTATCACATTGCCAAGTGTGGTAATAAGTAGACTATGGCCCACTAGTAAAAAAATGGTTTTAGTCCCACCATTAAAATAAAATGTCAATAGGATTTCTATTGTGACACTAAATCATTGAATTACAGATGCTTATTGTATTAGTATAGTTTTAGGATTCTGTAAAAACATTAAAAGAATGCTAGTAACGCACATTATTAAAGTGTATTTATAAAGTATCTATTATTACACCCCTAATTTGTCTATATATAAATTTAAAAAACTTATCACATTTTTATACCCACCAGGGGGAATCGAACTCAGAATCCCACCTGTAAAACAACTAGGAAATACCACGCAATTTTGTTGAACGTGTTATTATGATGATGCATAAGTTTGATGAGTGAAAAATGACAAATTTCTTGGTCATTGAGAGGTTTCGATCCTTCGACCTTTGAAGTAAAAGTTAATATTGCCTTGGCTCTTCCCAACCAGGCAACTTATCAATTTTGCTATCTTCTACAACTTACATGAAAACATATCTAAATAACAATTGTATATGCCCTTCACACTTTTTAATAATGTCACTAAGACACCCTAATATTTTTTTTGTAGTCCATAACTTTTAATAATATCACTAAAACACCCTAATAGCCTTTTGTTAATCCATAGCTTTTAATAATGTTAATAGCACACCCTATTGGCCTTATTGGTGAAACTAATTTTGACAATATTATTGTTTGTGATTTCAATTAATTATACTATAGCACCTACTATTTATGAATTTATATTATTATTTTATTTGAATTGCATCATCTATTGTGATTAGAATACGTTACTCTTTAAATATAGTAAAACATTTGAACATTTATAGGTAATTAGATTTCTTATAATCAAATATGTTATGAAAAATAAGATATTTTTTATTTATATCTATCCAACCATTCAGGGTACAATTTCATTATCTATTGTTATTATGAGTAATGATAGATATTTTAAATATCAATTACAACTTTTGCATAACAACTCATATGTCATTCATTTATTAGTTACATTTTTATGAAATAATTTATTTAATATCACGTAATTGACCAATGAATGCATGCCACATAAATTGTTATGTAAAAGTTTTGATGAATAGTTAAGATGTCTATAATTACTCTTGTTACTATATAGCAAGTTATAATATAACACTTTATACACACACAAACTTAAGTAGTTATAACAAATCAAATAGCCAGTAGAATAATTTATAACAACCAGTTATTAGTTGATACTTAATTCGTCCTATTAAAGCAATTGTCATTGGAATTGTGATTAGATTCATAAATAGTTATGCATTTTGTCTTTTTATTGAAATTGAAGGAGTATATGATAAATAAAATTACTAGAAGAAATTATAACATAAATAGATAATGTATAAATCGAGAATTTAAGCTTGTATATTGCGTTAATCTATTATGTAAACTATAATATTTTCATATTATATTTTTAAAATTTATGCACTAATCTTATTAGCCAATTTAAAATTGATCATATATTATTAATTAAGTTTACATTCACGTATTTTTAATTTAATATCTTCAATAAATTGAATTTTTACTCTCTATGTTTCTTTAGAAGGGTCCAATTTGTTGTACTGTATTAGTACAACAAATTGGGCCCTTCTAATTGAACAGAAGGAGTAACATATTATGTAAATATAATTTTAATATTTATATTTAATTTTGTCCATGAAAATTTTGAAAATTGATTATGTCAAAAATATATAAATTAGAATATGCACATTTCTTGAAATTATCTATAAAATTTATAAATTGATTTTACTAAGTATTTGATTAATTTCTTAAGAAAATCACCATTTTCAATTTAAAGTACAGATGAAGAATTTAATTTATAAGGTCACAACATAATCACTAATTTTAATGAAATCATTAGCGTTTAGCCTAGATGAGAATAAGTAAATTTTAATTAAGTTGAAAATATTATGAGAATCAACTAATAATGATAAGAGAAAAAGTACGTGTTGATAAATAAAAATAAATAAATAAAAAACAAAAAGGAAACTTTTTATAATTTATAGAATTAACCAAGTACCGAGTAATATAATTATCAATTTTGGTAAGGAAACAGAGGGATTGGGAAAAAATAATCCTACCAAAACTGAGCACTTAACGATTTATACCTAAATTTGCAAAGAAAGTGTAAAAATTAGCTAATTTTAAGAACCTTCAAGGCTTCAACCCTTATTGATGCCAAGCTCAAACCCAAACCCTTTCACCTCCATCCCCATCGCCGAAACCCTTCACATCCACCCCTCGGCGCCACCTCACTGTCATTCCTCTGTCATCGCCCCCTTCAATCCCCAAACCCTCGTCATCTGCAAAAAGCTTCCAGTTTTCCATCATTTCGATTCCGGGAGCTAAGCTCCGCCACAGACTTCGCCACTCGTTCTCTCAAAGCGGCCGCAGCCGTTTCTCCACTTCCACCACCGTCAACAGAGCCGAGTCCACCAGCGGCGTCGGCTCCAAGCCTTCTTGTTATCACAACTTCGATCTGTTCACTATTGGTTCTGGTTTTTTCTCGTTCTTTTTGTTTTCCTTTCTAAAATTTCAGCCTTGGATGGTTTTGGTTATTGTCTTATTTCATTGTATTTTTTTGGGTATTCCTTGAGAGATTTTCCCTCTGTCCTTGGGGTTAAGGGTTTAGCACATTAGGGGGTTCAGGTTGGATTTTTCTTACAATTGGCTTACTGTTTTTTAGAATTGACTTACTAGGTATGCATTTCTAAAGCTCTTCTTTTCTTTCTTTCAAGTCTCCCCCTTACTGGTTAATATGTTAGTTATGAGAAGGTTTGAATTTTGTTTTCCAAAGCTTTTCTAAGTCTTTGTTTCTGTGTTCAACTCTTTTTGTATTATGAGAAGCATCATCTCATTGGTGGTTCATGTGAATTTATTGTCTATTTAGGAAAAAATGGATTTCGCTTATATGTTTATGTTAATGGGATTGAGGCTAAAGTTCTGCTCACGTTCTGTGTTTGAGGAAAGCAAAAAATTTAATCAGAAGTGTTCCATTTTGATTTACTTAATTAGTTGTCCATCTGTTTTTGTTCTTGTGATTTTGTACTTTCTGATTTTTACATCTCAAGTTCAGATGGGGGAAACTGATGTTTGGTGAAAGTTCAACAGAAATTATGGCACAGATGTTGTGAATAAAGGGACAAATTTCTGCAAATTACTGTCTATCTTAGGATGATGATTGCCTATGTTTGACATCAAACCAAGATTTGGTAATAATTGACTAATTAATTATATTTCTAATGATATGCTAATCAATTCCTGTGTTTGAGAGCCCTATCTTCACTTGATATCGGGATCAAATGGCATAAATTGTGGTTCAATGCATTGTCTTTATCTCATGCATTTGATTGGTTAGTGTTATAATTCATGATGCCTTGGATGATGACACTATGTTTACCATTTGAATGAGTTTTTATTGGATAAACAGAAAAATCAAATGGAGCCTGATAATGTAGCGGTATGCTTTTATGATATGTCTCTGTGCATGCTAGTCTTACTTGATTGATTTTTTTCTTGGAAGCACATTAACAGGATCCAAATTTGGTTTTCTAAATGCCTTTTTGCAGCTTCTTAATGAGTCAGGCTTGAGCACCTCATTTGTTGAACCCCTCAAAGGTAATCTATGGTCATGAAGTTTTATACTTTTGCCTTTACTCATGTCCTTTTTTGGGTTTCCTTGACTGTGGCATTTAAGCTGTCTTGTGAGAGTATGGTTTACTGATTTCCACCGTAAACTAGGAAATGAACTAGCTGATGAAGAAGTTGATATTGGTGGAAATGATCTACTAACATCGAAATTTCCTCCAGTGGAGACTGACAATGCTACACATAGTTCAAGTGGCTTAAGTAGTGACTCAGGTTCTTCATATTCTGGTCTGTGTTGCAAAACATTTTATGCATGGTTTTGTCATGATTTATGCATTTAGTTTTCCTGATTTGAAGCTTGTTAGTGCTCAATTCAATCACTTGTCAACCTTAAATGTTCTGTGATTAATCTAAGATTATGATGTTTTGGGGGTTTCTGTATGGTGGGGATAAGTATCATGATTAAAACATCAAGGGTAGTGAACAAGATCTTATCTATAAAGGTAGATAGATTTTTAATTTTAAATGGAGAAAACTTCCATTGACTTCATCATCCAAGACACTAAAATTGTAAAGAATTCAACATTCATTAGATCATTATATATTTGCATTTGAATAATTTTAATGAGTTTGTTGATTAACAGGTTGTATGGAGCTGCACCTTGGCAAATATTCACAGATCAGAATGCTTACACCTTAGTGCGGATATGGCACAACATTCTTCAAGACATCCGGGTGGAAATTCAAGAGATTCTTAGAGGATATTTAAACCAATTAAGAATAGTTTAATGTTTGTAGTGTTTAAAAAGTTTGTATAAATGAGGTTAAGATAACTCATGAATTGGCACTTTATGTAAATATCATTGTAACTGTAAATTGAGTTTATGTTTTTAATATATTAATTTCTTTTCAAATAAATTATTATCTTTACTATTGAAATAAATATAACTGTTTATTCCAAATAATAATAATAAATGTTTTGAAGAGAAGATTAGAAACAGTAAAAAAAAATGTCACTAAATGTAATTAATTATATGAATATATAATGAAATATTTAAAAAAAATAATATGTGAGGATTATAGTGACATTTTATAGTGTCTTAAAAAACTAGCTATCATCATACATTACAATGTGGTTAATTGTATTACATGTTAAAAACATTATCCTCTATAATCACACTTTTACCTATAACTACTCTCACCTACACCACACTAAATGTCAATGTGGTGATAGGCTATCTGTTGACACATTTTTGTATGTGTCTAAATCTCATTTTTCTACTTGTTAAACATTTCTTTATTGGGTTCAGTGAATAAAATAAATCAGCAAAAACTCTTCTATTGTTTATTCCCCATATGTAAAGTAGTAAGTAGTCATATGGAGTAGATCTATTGAGATCAAACCACATTAAATCTTGTGTGTTTTATTTTCTGTTTTTCAATTCCGTTGCATGTTCTTGTTAGAATATTTCTTCCAACCAGTGGTTCAAAGATCTTGAGGGATATTTTTCCTAACAAGTAGTATCATACCCCAAGGTTTGGGCCATTGCGTGTGTGCCTCACAATTGGCCCATTTACTCAGCAAGTTGAGCTTCCTTGCTCAAAGTAGATATCGGCTTTGGTATTAACCCATTTATTTGACAAGTTGTCACCCCTTGTCCAGAGTAGATATGGGCTTTCATTGGAATCAAGCGGTGGACTACCCATGACGGGGGAGATTGTTGTGGGTCATTGGTAGGTGTTTAGTAATCCACAATAAATAAATAAAAAAGAGTGAATTAGAGTAAGTAGTATTAGGGCCGGAGGCCATAAGTCAGGGGAAGAAAATCAGAAAAGACGTTGAAGAAGTTGTGCACTTTCGTTCACTAGTTTTGATCGACCGCTGCAAGAGATTTTGGTTGAATTGAGCCCCCGCAGAAACTCTCATCCATATCCTTGCTGTTTGAGGGCTTCCGGAGGAAGGGATTGGATCAATTAATTTTTTTGATCGAAGGCAAATTCTTTAAGGAAATTGTTATTTGCAAGGACAAATTTACTAAACGTAGGTACTACTTAAAATTTGTAAGGAGTGAAAATACATAATTGTCCCTATAGGTTTCTCAATATCCGGAGAAAGGAGGAAAACCTCAGTAAAAGAAAAAAAGAAAGGCCGCCAAAAATTGCAGTCTATGATCAGAACGGAAGGGGAGTTCTTTTTTTCTTTCTTCTTTCTTGGGCAACTTCCGCTGAAAATTGCAGAACTGAAGGTTATGCTATTTCAGGGGAAAGGAGGAAAAAAGTTCTGCAATTTTTGGCGAAAGGAGGAAAACCTCCTTATAAGGAAAAAAAAATAGCGGGAGAAAACTTCTGCCACAGGACGCTGAAGTTTTAAAAACTTCCGCCACCCTATGGTAAAAGTATTTTAACCCAGAAACCCGGCCTGCCACGATGACGATGATTCTGCTGTACAAAGGGAGAGATGGTGGCCGTCCGGCGCCTGAAATTGCAGGTCCTACGAACGGAGAAGACTAAAAAAAAATTTAAAAAAAAAAGAAAAAAAAGCTGGCATAAAACTTAGGCCAGTTGCAGGCGTAACTTTTTGGCTTCTGATTTCCCGATCGGTAGGAGCTGAGGTCGGCGGAAGCTTTTCTGATGGCAGTGGAGATTTTCCAGTTTAGAGATGGAGATTTTTTTTTTTACTTTTGCATCTCAAAATTTCAATATGGACAGTTATGTCATTTTATCCATTAAATGTTTTAAGTGGTACCTACAAATAGTAAATTTATCCCTGCAAATAACATGCCCCTGTTTAATTTGGTGTGAGGTCCGATCATAGAAAGGAAAAGGTTGGTTTTTGTTTTACATGTTAATGGTGCGGGGCCCGCAAGTTTGAGAAAAAGGAAGAAAAAGGATGGAGAGTTTGGGTTGCTTTGTTTATGCTTCCGCCACAACATTCTTGTTCAATTAAACAAGATCTAAATGATTAGTTGTGAGGTTCGAGCTTTAGAGCCAAAAAGGAATAAGGAATTGATTTATTTTGTGTTTCGACCGGTGAAGCAAAATAAATTATGTCAGAGTTGTTTCTGTTGTGAGCTGCCGGAGTACAAAGTACACATTGGACTTGTGATCGTTCAAAGCTTGATTGAAGGATGATATTGTTGGATCGCAATATGATTTGATACAATAGTGCAGAAAGCATAGATAAAACAAGTGAACAATATGTAGGGGAGGTATTTTGGAGATGAGTTGAGAAGAGATAGAATTATCTAGATTCTCTTGGAATACTAAAAGACATACCTTAATTTATTCTTGACTCCTTGAATATCAAGACTCTTGGAATATAAACAGGCACTTCTTGACTTTATAATAAATTCATGAGCCACGAAACATAATATTTAAATTTAATATGTTGCTACAGATATGTTCTTGATTCGAAGAATGAGTATTGTCATGAGTTACGGATTTCATCTATAAAACAAATGAGGCTGCGATGCAAAGTAAAATGCACCATTGTGCTCACACAAAAGGAATAATACAATGTACGCTTACAGTTTGTTGGATCGTAAGATGAACTGCTATATTAGTGCGGAAAACGTAGGCAAAAAAGTGAACAATTGATGTTGTAGGCGAATTATTTTTGGAGATGAGATGAAAAGAGATATGACTATAAACAATACTCAAATATACTAATATCATTACTAGGAAGAGGGAGGTTACAATATTCTCATATTCATTTCATCATCCTCCACTCTTGCTTAACCCTTTATAGGACTCCCTATTTATAATAATAGTAGAACTATCTAGACTCTTCTTGAAATACGAAAGGACATATCATTAACTCATTTTTGAGTAATTAAATATAAAGACTCTTAGACTTTTGAACTCTTAAAATATCATAGACACTTGCAGAACTAATACTAAATACATGAACCATAATAATTATAATATTTAAATTTACTGAGTTCCAACACAGTTCATTGCCATGCATGAATTTTTTTTTTCTCTCCTGAATCCCATCAATCCATTCTGTATGAACTCGATTGGCCGCACTTCTAATTGCAGCAAGGAAAGTAGCAGATGATGCAGCAAACAGAAAATAGAGAAATCAGTTTTGAACCTTCCATTCATTTTATCAAGTTGGACGTTTCTCTTTTATTTTACGACCTCAGTTTTGAACCTTCCATTCATTTTATCAAGTAGGACGTTTCTCTTTTATTTTACGACCCTCGGGGGGGGGGGGGGGGGGGGGGAGGTTACGAAAGTTTTCTTCGTGCTGCTACAGAGGAAGGGTAGATTGCTTGCAATCTTTCAGCCTCTTGTGAATGAAATTTGCTTACAGATTAGTGGAGTTGGATTTTCTATACGGCATATGTGAATTAGCCATAATGAATTTTTTATTTGCTTGGACTAAGGAAAGCCAAAGTTGAAGTTAATTTTCAGGCCAGCATTCCGTTTGACCCGGGTGCAAAACTTTGATGGTACTCGAAATTGGTAAGATGAAAAAAAAAAAAAAAAAAGATAGACAGAAAGTTTGTATTCTCAATCTCAGCTAAAAGTAGGCTTACATTTTAAGGCCGGCTCAGTTTAAGGGCCGGCTCATAAATCGCAAAAAGATCAGGAAAAAAGTTGATGGTCCAATTGAGGCCACTCCTAAGGTATTTATGGGTCATGGGAGCACCAGCCTGTTGTCCTTCCACCGCAAGAAGCGGGAGGTTTTCGTTGCTCTGTAAAACCAGCCTAACGCGGTGCCCTCCACTTTAGGGACAGCATGGCCCAAGCCTTCGCCCAAGTCATACAGCCCAGCTCTCCACTTGGAATGGGCAAGCCGGAAACAGCTCCCATGGTCCTACATTCGGAGGTAACCCAATATTCCAACAACTTAATGTCCTCACTTGAGTTACAATCCTGCGTGACCAGGATCGACATTTAGAAACGTCATCTCCACAGGTTAAGAACAGAGCAAGCATACTTCTCCTTAGGAATGTGGGATTAGGAAAAGAACTTATTTGGGGCTTCCACAGTATCACCCCATTATGTAAACAAAAGCGTGGACAATCAGCTCATTAATTCATTCGTATGAATGAAGTAACATCATATCATTTGGTACCTAAATGAAACAGATTATGCGGGCATTAAAGATCAAAAGTCCATGGAATGGGAATTAATAGAGACTTCCTGACGAAACCCTTCATTCGTAGGACTGTATAGTCTGTATTCGAAATCTGCATCATCAAACTTTAAATTTGAAGAAGCATTTTGGTTCAGAAACTGAAAATCAGTATCACTTCCTCTTTTTTTCGTGTGCTGCCTTACAAACTATAAACAAATCTCTCTTCAAAAACCATTCAAAGGACAGATTACTAAACCAGACATTGTGAGTCTTACAATTTCAAAGTTTATCATTGGGAACGACGAATCGATCTAAAACACTTTGAATCATCAAGATTACTAAACCAGACAACTTCCAAGAACTGGCAAGAATCCTATAATTAAGACAGATTACATTTACCGAAAATGCCGCTGTTGTGCAAATGAATCCATTGCCGTTTTATTCTAGTCTCTCATATATATCACATCAGTTTTAGTGCAGAATCTGGCTGGGGAAATTGCACGTTTACCGCTCATTATTTTGTCCAATTTGGTTTTGGGCAATTTGGGTCTTTATGAGTAGCATCTCTAAAGGAACTCCTCTCGATGCCATTTCAAATCTTTCGTTAAAGTTTGATATCATCAGTTGATTTACTGCAACGACTCTTACACGATGATTTTTCCCTGATAACACAATTTCTGCCTTCCACCGCGTGATTAGCATTTCATTTATTTTCTAGGTTTTTAGGTCTATAGGAATGTATTTATCACTTTGCAGCAATTGAATTTTGGTGGCTCTGGATTCTCAGTTACACTCTCATGTGTAACAGAAACAAAAGTATAACAGAGAATCCTAAGTAAATCTTGGGCAGTTGTTATTAACGGTCTAGGAATTGAGTGAAGCATTCGGCTTGCACTGTGAACTCTCACATCTAGATATAGGGCCCACGCAATGGCCTAGGGCCTAGTAAATGTGGGAGCCCAAATTTTTTTAAAAAAATTTTAAGTATCTGTACATACAAATTTTAATTAAGGCCCAAAATAATTCTGTCTAAGAAGGTTTAATAAGGAAAAATAAGGCCCACAAACATTATAATTTTGTTATTGAATTTCCTGTCAGTTATTTTAGTGCAGAACACAAAAATTGCCTTCGGTGACTATTTTGTTTTGAAATTTCTAAAAAAGCCAACCCTAAAAATATTTCAATTTGTTAACTTTTACTATCTTTCAAAAAATTTAATTCTTCTGGGCCCTCTTTTGTATTTCGCCATGGTGCCTCCTAAGTATCAGAACCGGGGTTGCCTAGAGAACCCCAACCAAAATTAGCCGTACCAGAATTGTTCTTGCAGCATGCCACAATTAACTGATATAAAAACTTAACAAAATAGTTCATTCAAAAATCCAACTCCACTAATCAAATTAAGCAAATTTCATCCACAATAGGCTAACATATTGAAGAAACTAAAAAAAAAAAAAAAAATGAAGATTCTTGATGCTTTATCTATTAAAAAGAAAGTAGTTTGACACAAGGAGAACAGAGAAATGGCTTTGCCTTTGGATGCTGGCGTGATGATCTTGGATGGCTCATTTCTCCGCTGGAAGCCACGTGAGAATGAGAGCAGGGTCGGCCCTGCAGCAGGACGGGCTTGGGCTACGGAGTAGAGCCTAATATATATCCCCTACTATAACATATATATATGTATGAGTAAATAATTATGTGGGCTAAAACATAACTTTTGTGGGCATGTTGTTAAAGGAAATAAAGAAAAAATTGGAAGGCCCAATGTTGTTATAATCCAACAAAATTAGTCCGTCAATACCCCCTTTTTTCTTTTCCTCAAATCAAAATTTTTTTTTTTTTTCTCCAATTCCTCACCATTTTTTAGGTTTTTTTGGTAGACTGCATTACGGGGTTTCTTGTGAGAAAAAGATTTTTCAATCCTTAGAAAGTTACAGGAAAATGTGATCGAATAGGCATTTGGCTAAAACGACACAACAAGAAGTTACAACTTATAAGTTGCAACTTTTGAGAATTAATTGGATGCAACTTTTTGCTTAAACAGTCATAATTTAAACAAGTTGATAACCTTTCATAACATCTAAAAGGATGCCATGAACCCTATAAAAGGGTCATCTTGGGGTTTGGATGCTGCAAAATTTAGATCATCAAGAATCAGAAAATCTCTGCTCTCTATACTCTTGTCTTAAGGGATTGAGGAACTTAGTGCAAGAGTTCACTCTTTCAACTTCATCTTATCCCAAAGGAAATTCGTCTTGAATACTATTGCTATAGCTGACGAATTAAGCCTTAAGGAAAGTGTCTTGTACACGATTTGAAGTCAAATATATAAACTTATATATAGCCATCTTGCACCTTCTCTTATTTTTTCCAACAGTCTTAAGGCTTAATTAGTCACTTAAGATGGCTGGGTTCTTTACAATATTTTGCTTCCAATTTTATAAATATTGAGCACTTCAATAGAGGAATCTTTGTTCGTTGGAAGAAGATGGTCATTTTCTACTAATGGTTCTCAAAGTGTTATATGCACTTTCGACTCCAAAGCTTACAACAAGTGATGATGAAGAGTCTTTGAATGACTTTCGCAACAAGAAAAAATGGGATTCAAATGATGAAAGTTGCAGAGGACACAAGGAAATGTACATAAGAGAAACTTAACAAGTAAGAAGTTTCTTGTCTCTAATATTTTCTACTGCAAAATGGTTGATGGTAAATCTGCCATGGGATAATGGGATGAAAAATAAAGTGTTAAAATCACTTTAACAAACATAGCACAAAAATGAATGAGTCTACATTGTGTGATTTTGGGTTGACAAAATCCAACAATCATTCAATGATTTTAAAAGGGACCTCAAACATAGAAATGATGACACTGCCCTTGAGACTCAAGGAAGAAAACAAAATGCTTCCATCAATTACAACATGGAAGGGCAATACAAGTATACGTGCATGCTTCTAAATCAGAAGTACGATAATTCTTCCAATGATAATGAAAATAAAGGTCTTGTGGTAATGATTTCTAAATTGAAAATCATGAAAGAAGACTTTACTTGATGGATTGATTCCTGTTCAACCATGTGTGCATTAATATTTCATTCGTAATGATATTGTATCATCAACTTAAATGTCATACAGAAGTAAATTAGCAGTATTATTTGTTTGATGTTTGCACAATTTTATGGCATGTTAAACTTTGACATGTTACTTACATGAAAGTTATGCCACGATTAAATTTGACTTCTTGTTTCAAAATGGATATGTTTCAAATAATAATGAGAAATGTGAAACATGCATATAAGCCAACATAAGGCAACCAGTTCAGAAACTGAAAGAAAGACTAACAAGTCATATGTTATTAATTTATTGATTTTATGTATAGTGATCAATCTTTGTCACTTTTATGATACACCCCTTTATAATGATATCAATGATCTGCGAGATGTATTGATGATTGTACAAGTTTTATGAAGTTCAATTTTTGTTGCAATTTAAATGCTGAGCATTAAATGCTTTTATATATATAAAAATGCATTTGAACTTACATAAAATATTATGATTATATGCTCAAAAACTTGTCTGGATAGTGAGTAGTATAATAGAGGATTTTTCTGAATCCAATGCATAAAACATGACATGGGGTGAAGTTGTTATTAACAATGTATTACATGTCTTTTATTCAACTACATCTTATGAGTTTTTGTAAAAAGAAACCAAACCTTAATCATTTAAGAGTTTGGGTTGTAGAATCGTTGCAAAGGTTCTTGAAACCTATGAAAATGAATTTGGGTGAAAGAGGTGTCAAGTGCATTTTCTTAAGATATGCAAAAAATAACAAGGTCTATCATTTTGAGAATAGAACCTATTGATTCAAATCAAGAGTTGCTATTTTAACAAAGAACAAATTCACCTGATCAGTACCTAAATGGATCAAAAAATGGTTTGAAGAAAAATGAGACAATAATTGGAAAGTACCAATTATTGGACCATGACATATATAGCATGGTGAGGTATTTGATCATCAATAGTATGATAACTATTGATTTGGTAAGATCAAAAGGAAATATATTGATCCTTTAATAAAAGGACACTTGCAAGAGATTTGGTGTATGCAACATCAAAAGACATGGGATTGAAGTCCAATTACTAAAATCACTCACAATGGAACCTCAATTTAACGCTAGTTACAATGACTAGTCGTGATTTCAATGAGTCAAAGTACATTGGCTAAGTGATTTGAACACTGCAAAATGATCCCAATGGTGGTAGTGTTGGTATTCCCTTCTTGTTAAAGAAGGTTGAACGTTGAGTTCTTAACAAGTTTCGGATAATGCTACTAATGGCGAGGGCATTGAGAGCTTGCCTATATGGGTATTGGATTTCTGGCATCCACTAAGGTTTTGGACTTAACCTTGGAAATACTCATGAGAGGATATGGACAAGACCAAATGTATCGTACAAATGGCAATTAAGATACATTGTGAAATTGTGTGTGAGAGTTTACGTGGCTTGTTAAATGGTCCTTTGGTTCAAAACTTGTCTACCAAATGATATCGACAAGTTATAATAATTTTCACTAAGATAATGGTTCAATCAAAAGACACCATTATTGACACACAATTCATCAGTGATTTTCAGTGATCCAAGAATACTTTCAAAGTATTGAAAAATGGTGAGGGATTGTGAGAAAAAGGATTTTTCAATCCTTAGAAAGTTGCAGGAAAATGTGATCGAATAGGCATTTGGCTGAAACGACACAACAAGAAGTTACAACTTATAAGTTGTAACTTTTGAGAATTAATTGGATGCAACTTTTTGCTTGAATAGTCATAATTTAAACAAGTTGCTAACCTTTCATAACATCTGAAAGGATGCCATGAACCCTATAAAAGGGTCATCTTGGGGTTTGGATGCTGCAGAATTCAGATCATCAAGAATCAGAAAATCTCTGCTCTTTGTGCTCTTGTCTTAGGGGATTGAGGAACTTAGTGCAAGAGTTCACTCTTTCAACTTCATCTTATCCCAAAGGAAATTCGTCTTGAATACTATTGCAATTATAGTTGACGAATTAAGCTTTAAGGAAAGTCTCTTGTACACGATTTGAAGTCAAATATATAAACTTATATACAGCCATCTTGCACCTTCTCTTATTTTTTTCAACATTTCTTCCTCTCAAGCTCTCCTACTCTCAGTCCAATTTCACATCCACACACAATTTTGTACACCAAAATTTAATAATGGTAAAGCGCATTATGTCCTCCTTCTTCCCAGTAAAATTTTGGCTTATCTTAATAATATGGTCCTTATGCATGTAAGCTAGTTGATAGTTTGTTTCTTAAATAAATTTTACAAAAATATTTATAGATGACTACTTTTATGGCCCTTTTTATTATTATGCCCAAGGGCCTCCTAAGTATCGAGGCTGAATGGGAGAGTTCTCCCTGGATGGCACACTCAGCGAGTTTTTTCACATGCTTTGCAGCTTTTCTCCTACGTAAAGCTCTCCTATATTTTCCAAAATCCAGTAAGCGAGAACTCGTAACCTCTGGGGGTGAACCCAACTGATTGGTTCCACCACCGCCACCAGCAGGTTCGGTTCCACCGTCAGTTTCGCTGCTATCTATCTCAGTCGTCATTTCCTTTGCTGATGGTGCCGCCGCGTTTGACATCATTCGTGACCTTGTTGGCATTGACGGCTACATCAGTGATTTTGGAGTATTTTTTATGCGACTCTCTTATTGGGACCAAAAAAAAAAAAAAATAGAATCATGACTTTCTTATTGGGATTAAAAATAAATAAATTTAAAAGCGTGAATCTTTTGATGGGACTAGTATAAGTTCATTCCTGCGTAAACAATAGTTGCACGATGATTGAACAAACTTTATGCACAGTGTATTCTCAAGGTTTGGGTCCGCTACATGGGAGCAACCGATTGGAATCAGAATTGGTCAGATGAAGATAAACAAAGATAATCTCTTTTGTTAATTTTTTGTATAAGTTAATTCTTGCACGCTGCAGCCACAAGCTTATGCGATTTTCCTTGTGCTGGATAACTTTCTCTTTAATTTTCATTTTTACTGTATAAGCATTAAGACTGCTATTTTTTAGGGGTTGAGGCAATGATCTATGTTCTTTACGCTTTTACTAAATTGGAGTAAATCCTGAATGGAATTTGATTAATGGAGTAGGATTTTATGTATGGCATATGTGAATCAGCCAGCTATAATGAATTTTTTATTTGTTAGACAAAAGAAAGTTGAGGCTAATTTTCAGGCTAACGTCCTTTTGAGCCACGATCAAACTATGATCATGCCCAAAATTGGTGAAAAGCAGGTAGTGACAGACTTTGGACGTTGTATCCATTTCAACTTTTTCTAAATTTTTTTATGTAATTAAAAGTTAAGCCTCTTGAAGAACAACTTGGAATGAAACATAATAATCCGGCTTTTGTTTTGGACCAAATACTCAAAGCGATTATCATATTTTGAAGGTCCGTTGTACCCCCCCCCCCCCCCCCCCACCACCACCAAAACCCCCACCCACCTTAGATATTGATGGGCCATGGGAGCACCGGCCTATTGTCCTTCCAACCGCATGGAGCAGAAGATCTTCACTACTCTATGAAGCCAGCCTGACGCTGTACCCTCTAATCTAGGAACAACATGGTCCAAGCCTTCGCCCAAGTCACACAAGCATGCTCTCCACTTAGTGAAAATAATGCACGGAGACAAACTTTGGATGTTGTATGTTATCATTTAAACTTTTTTTTTTTATGTAATTAAGTCAATTCGCTTCAAAAACAACTTGGAATGAAACATAATAAGCCGGCTTCTCTTCTAGACCAACGCAGAAAACCCAAAAGAAAAAAAGGTGATGGTCCAATTGAGGCCACTCCTTAAGTATTGATGGGCCATGAGAGCACCGGCCTGTTATCCTTCCACCGCAAGGAGCGGGAGGTCTTCGTTGCTCTGTGAAGCCAGCCTGACGCGGTGCCCTCCATGCTAGCATGGCCCAGACCTTCGCCCAAGTCACACAGCCCAACTCTCCGCTTGGAATGGGCAGCCCTACCTTCAAAGATGGCCCAATTTTCTATTACCTTAATGCTCTCACTTGAATTACAAGCCCACGCAACTGAGCTCAGCAATCAGAAGCATCATTTCTAGAGGTTAAGAAGAGCGCAACCATTCTTCTGCGAAGCAATGTGGGACTAGGAGAAGAGGTTGTTTGGGGTCCGTGAGAACTCCCACAGTTTCACCCCATTCAGTAAACAAAAGCATGAAAAATCTGCTCA
Organism: Leptodermis oblonga; assembly: GCA_016801395.1. Lineage (NCBI taxonomy): Eukaryota > Viridiplantae > Streptophyta > Magnoliopsida > Gentianales > Rubiaceae > Leptodermis > Leptodermis oblonga. Next base: position 34,391,348 of record CM028760.1, read on the forward strand.
TTCATTCATATGAATGAAGTAACATCATTGCATTTGGTACCTAAATGAAATAGATTCTGCGGGCCTCGAAAGTCCAAAGAAGGGGAATACAGACATGCTGAGGAAACCCCTTCATTCTTGGAAGGACTGTCAATTGATGCTATCCTCAGTACTCAGTAGGGTAATGAAACTCAAGGACCTGAAAGAAGTATCAAAGGGATTTGGAAGAAACTCCTACATCATTGAACCAAACACTCCAAGACCCCGAAAAGCTTTCAATGCATGGATGACGATGCCATTGAAAGGTTTTGTTGGATCGGAATATAAATTGATATATTAATGCGCAAAGCCTAGACAAGACAAGAGAACACTTGATGTTGTAGGGAAGTATTTTTGGAGATGAGTTGAGAAGAGATAGGAATATAACAATACTCAAATATACCAATACTCATATAATTACTAGGAAGAAGGAGAGTACAATATCTTAAAACTCATGTTCATCATCCTCCACTCTTACTTAACCCTTCATAGGATTCCCTATTTATACTAATAGTAGAACTATCTAGACTCTCTTGAAATATGAAAAGTCATGACATTATCTTATTCTTGACTCATTAAATATAAAGACTCTTAGACTTTTGGACTCCTAGAATAACAATAGACACTTGCAGAACTAATACTAAATACATAAACCATAATAATTATAATATTTAAATTTATTATGTTCCAATAGGTTCTAATTCCTATCAACTAAGAACAACGCAACTAAGACAGCAAATTCAGTTTTTACTAACCTTCGTATTGCCTTGTTTCTGTTTCCATTTAATTTTGCGACGATTTTTCTTTTTTCTTTTCATGAATTATACTGTAGAAGCTAATGTCTCAATTGCTATTTTATGTTTGTGTATTTTGAAATGAAATATTTTTTCAGAAGGAAAAAAAAAAAAAGTGAAATTCTTTTGGTAGCGTGCAAGAATTGTTCATGCAGCGTGCAAGAATTAACCGATATAAAAATTTAACAAAAGAGTTGATTCACATAGGCCGTATAGAAAAAGAAGAAGTAAAAAAAAAGGCTCTGAATCACTTAATCAACTGTTACCTAAAAAAAAACGTATAGAAAATCCAACTCCAGTAATCAAATGAAAGCAAATTTCATTCACAAGAGGCTAACATATTGAAAGCAATTAAAAAATGCAACGCAGATTCTTGATGCTTTATTTATTAAAAAATAAAATTAAAGAGAAAGTACGTAGTGTGACACAAGGAGAAATAGAGAAATTGCTTAACCTTGAATCATTCAATTGATTCCCAAAAAGGTGAAGCGTTTGGAGATTTTTCAACAGCCTAACTTCACTCAGAAGAATACCTTTGATAAGTAAACTCATGAGGACAAACAGCTAGCTAACTCCTTGAAATTATATTTACTTTTCAATTTTTAATCAAATGTTGCCAAAATAAATGAAATAAGAATATTGTATGAGTCATGAATATTGTATTAAAGTGAGTTAGCTTGAAAAAAGTCCACCTCTTTTGCTAAGTGTTTGCTGACTTTATGTCCACTGCATTTTATTCTCACAGTTAACCAAAGTCTTCAATATCATGAAAGACCTCATGGATTTCAGCCTTAAAAGAAAAATTGGACCAATTGGTATGAACATTCTTTCATAAATGATTAGTCCTAATGTAAGAATCATGAGGTACAATTGTTTACGGGCCACTATGTACAACTTCAAACAGGACTCTTTTCTTTGTTGCCTAGTTATGTTTCCTTTCAAGACTATAAGCCAGTCGGTGAGAAAGAATAAACACTGTTACAGCAAACATATATATATATATATATATATATATATATATATTCTGTAACAATCAAACAAGATAATCTGTACGTACAGGTTGATTTTGCTTTTCTCAGGGGAGGTGGTTGTGTTGTTTGTATTCTAAGAACAGATATTCTCCGGTTTTCTAATGCAAATTGTTTTTTTTAGAGATCTTTCAAGCATATCCTCATGCCGGCAACAACAATAACAACACAAGCACGTGACCGGAAAATATGCAGACTAGGGAGCAAGAATCAATTCAAGGGAGCATGCAGATTGTGCAAACAGATGGGATTAGGCCAATGGCCACGCATTTTGTCCCCGATGACCGCTACAACGGCACGCCTATGAGCAGCTATGATGCTTTTATTTCCAAAGGAGAAGACAGATCCAGGTTGTTGGTTAATGACTACCAGAGAACAAAGGGAAAAGCTAAAGGCATAATGGGAGGAAGTTCTAACTCTGAGGAGTCATTCTTGATGAGCTACTATGATAATCCTGGATCACTTCATAACTCAATGCTTAATGGCTATGGCTCGTCAAGAAAATCAAATTAAAGTACCCCGAGAACATGAAATCAAAGATTAGTGAATTTTTAGCCAGGACCATATTCTGATTGTGTCCTGAATTTGGATCCTTTAAAATCTTTTGTTAATTTTTTATATAAGTTAATTCTGTCATGAACAGTTCTTGCACGCTGCATGAATAAACTTTGTGCGCTATATATTCTTGCTTGAACAATTCTTGCACAGTGAATTTTGATTTTAATTAGAAATTTCGAGGTTGGTTGAAGGCTTGAAGCAGCATATTCTTGGTTCTCGAGATGGAGAAGGAGTCGGTTGCAGTCTCAGCCTGAAACAAAGCCTCCTTGCTAGTGGCTGCTACAAGGGGGCTAATCTCAGACAAGCTTTTTAGACATCCTGATATGGATGTCAAAATTTCTGTAGTCTTGTATTCATGAGGTTATATAAGGATTTCTGCTCCTGGCGCGCCTTATATTGCGTGAAGCTCATCAAAGCCCATGATATCTATTCACATTATGTACAGGAAATCTTTCAGCAAACGTGATTGCATTTGAGCAGTTGTCTTTATTTTCTGGTCGGGACTATAACAAGGCCGTACAATTGAAAAACAGTATCTCTGCTTCTGTGTGATTCTGAAATGAAAGACAGACAATTCAGTAGCGTGAGAGATGCTGAAGAATCTCTTCCAAGGGAATGAAACATATACTTTAGTAATTAAAACACATAAACAGTACAACATATATTGTGAAAATAGAAACTCATCACATTTTTTATATTAAAAAATAGAGTTCTAATAAACATTGAAATTTGTGCAAAAACGAAAAACAAATTGTGCACCTAATGTGCGTATGGTGTGCAGTGAGTAAGTTTGCCTAACAAACAGTTCGCTGTTGGTACAAACAATTATTGGACACAAAGTAAAACTATTGGACCTAAATTTGACACTCAAGTGAAGATTGTCGACCTAAAATTTCAATTTTAATCATAGGTTTGACTAACGTTCGCCGACGTCTCATGTTAATTTCGTTTACACCGTTAAATTAATTGACTAATTACTAAAAATTGAAAGATTGTGACTTGACTAGCTAGTTTACAAAGAATGTGAACCACATTTGATACCTATACAAATATTGTGGACAAAACTTGAAAAATTTTCATATAAAGTATTACTTTTGAAAATAAGGAAGCCTATACTTTAAAAATTAAGATATCTACTTTAGAAATTAAAATTCATACTTCTCTTCCTGAAAGCCTTCGAAATCTTCTACATGCTAACAGTCCTACCATCCTACGTCCCTTCCTACGGTGGCAGCCATGCTGGGCTTCGCTGGCCAAGACCTCCATCTTTTGTTGAGACGCTTACTGAAGTCAAGTCGATCACGAAAAAGTCCATGAAGACCTCAACATAGCACTCACCGAGGCTATCATGTTGTCTTCCTCCGCATGAATTGGAAGAATGGGATTCATAGAAAGAGTTCAAATCGGAACAAGAACTGGATATTATAGCAGATGTATCAAACAAATCAAAACGGCAATGATCTTTATGCTTTTCCAAATTGTGGGTATTTCTTCTTTTCTTGCTTCTACATATGAAGGATAGTAATTAGATTGCTTTCAATTTGTTAGCCTCCTGTGAATGAAATTTTGTTGCATTTGATTGGAGTGTTGGATTTTCTATAGGACATATATCAGCTGTAATGATTTCTTTATTTTCTTGGACTAAGAAAGCCAAGGTTGAACCTAATTTTCAGGCTGGCATTTCCTTTTGACCCATGATCATACTCTGATTTTACCCAAAACCGGTGACACGAAGGTAGACAAAGACAGACTTTGGACGCTTTAATCAGATCCTCAATCTCATCTAATTTGTTTTGTCAAATTTTTTATGTAATTAAGTTCAGTCACTGCAAAAAGTAAGAACAAATTGATTGATTACAATTGAGGGCGAAGATAATAAGCGGGCTTCCGTTTTGGACCAATGAGTTTAAGGGCCAACTCAGAAAACTCAAAAAAAAATGGAAAAAAAAAAGGTGATGGTCAATTGAGACTACTTCTTAGGTATTTATGGGTCATGGGAGCACTAGCCTGTTGTCTTTCCACCGCAAGGAGCGGAAGGTTTTCGCTGCTCTGTGAAACCAGCCTAACGCAGTGCCCTCCACTTTAAGAACAACATGGCCTAGGCCTTCGCCCAAGTCACATAGCCCAGCTCTCCGCTTGGAATAGGCAAGCCAGAAACAGCTCCCGAATGTCCCTACCTTTGAAGGTAGCCGAGTGTTCCATCACCTTAATACCCTCACTTGAGTTACAAGCTTGTGTGACCAAGCTCGGCATTCACAATTATTATCTCCAGAGGTTATGAAGGGTGTATGCATGCTTCTCCTAAGCAATGTGGGATTAGGAGAAGAGGTTTGTCTGGGAATATTCCATGAGAACTTCTACAGTTTCACCCCATTCAATAAACAAAAACATGGACTCATTCATTTATAAGAGTGAAGTAAAATCTTTTTTTTTTTGGCACAAAAATAAAACGTTTGTGATGGCCTAGTTTCGCCATACAATTGTAAATGAACAACCTTCCATTGTAGAGGGCATATGTGCAGTGCAAAAAAAAAAAAAAACAGAGGTGTTTGAATTTTCAGAAGCTACCGAGAATGATAACAAGACGCTCCATGGCTTGTTTCGAAAAAGTCTCTACCAATGCTTTAAGTACTGGGGGTCAACAACAACCAGCTGCATTTTTATAACAACACGATCACATATCACTCTTAAGAAGAATACCTCAGCTGATAGTCACCACTGATGACAGCCTTGTTTAGAACATTATCCAGAAGCATCATTATCATATTAAAAGTAAATACTTTAGGAGTAATTTCAACATCACAAGATGATTTAACAGAGAATCGCATTAAAAAACCATTAATAAATCTTCCTTCAAACTGACTCTTTTTTTCAGCGTTCAAGATAACAAGCTCAGTTTTCATCATCACTTAAACATTCCTATCCTCAATCGAAGTTGCCTCCCTTATGTAAAATTGAGGCTCAAACATAATATAATTATGCAGTAAGGCTTTTTTTTTTTTTTTTTTTTCCTAGTTCATAACTCAAAACCCCATCATTCACCATCACACAACAAATACGTACCCATATTTTTCAAAACTACAAAATCCACATCCATCTATTTCAGCAAAATACTACAGATTAGCTCCATTCTTGATGTATAATGAGCTGAAAATCTCCATTTAAGTTGGTCGGAAAATCCGTAACACTAATATATAGTTCAAATTTTTGAAGCCAAGCTCCAAAATATTTTCCACTGACATATGGAAATTCCATTATCGCATCCGGAGTAAAAGAAGTGAATAGAATGCGAAAACAAAATTCAAGTCATAGTCAGTTCTAATACCTGAAATTAGTAACATTGGAATGCAAAAAATAGAGAAGGAAGGGAAAAGAAGAAGAAAGATCAGAAATTGAAGTTGCAGAACAGAATAGAGAGTAGAGTTGAAGAGGAGAAAGAAGAGAGATGCGACATTCAACACACATTATCTAGTAGAAAGATTACTGTAGTAGCTATTTATAATACTCCCCATAATCCTCAACAGACTGATTGGCTATAAAATAAATGAAATGCAGTAGACATAACACCTAAACGGCACGACTAAGGGCCAGGGCCGTCCCTACTAAAAAAGGGCCATGTTCTAAAATATAAATTTGGGTCTTTTTATATTATCGTAAATGTAAAATAATATATATATATATATATATTTAACATTTACGATAATATAAAAGAACCCAAATTTATATTTTCGAACCGGCCTTTTTTTAATACTCTCCATGTTCCATTAGAAAAATGCTACTTTCAATTTTTTATTATTTTTTTTTTTTTTGTTCGAGTGGAAGAGTCTACTTACAAATTGTTTACTCTTCTTACCCATACTAATATAATAATTTGCAATCTATAATTAACTCACGTATAAAAAGTAAAGACATAGCTAGAATCAAATGAAAAAATTAATACGTTGTATATTTTGAGATCCGATTTTTCTGATAGAACGCTTACTCGATAGAGTTTGAGTACGACACAACTCTTAGAAAACTTTCATCCCGGGGGGGAGTATTCATTAATAAGGCTTTCAAAATTAAAATATTTCAACAACAAAAAAATATATAAATAATTAAGTCACAAAACAATTCTAAATAATATATATACATATCTATCATATATAATAGAAAGTAATATAGGCTTCATATAAATTTGCCACATGGCTGCCACATAAGCTTAAAATTTAATAAACAATGTGGCTACATAAGCTTAAAATCAAAGATGAGTAAAACAATATGTTTGGCGAAAAAGACGTAAGTGTGAATGTTTCAAACATATATCTACCATATATAATAGAAAGTAATATATGCTTCATATAAATTTGCCACATGGCTGCCACATAAGCTTAAAATTTAATAAACAATGTGGCTACATAGCTGCCACATAAGCAATTATCTCTTTTTCAAATACTGCCATGTGTCATCCTAATCAGCAATTTTCCTTCTTTAGCTTTTCATCTTCAGACGTTCAATTATTTACTTCCTAATCAACAACTTCCTTCTTTAGCTTTTCATCTTCTTACGTTTCATTCTTTCATTATTTATCACCACTTTTATCTTACCAACATCATGGAATGGGAAAAGATTAAGGAAAAAAAAAAACAGTGGCGAAGCTGATCCACTTCCACAACATGCATGTTCCTTAATTTTCCTTCCTTTAGTTTCTCTTACCGTCGGCTGACGCCCATCAGCAGAACCAATACTGCACGGTCACCATCCATCATCTAAATTTAAAGGTACTCTCAGATTTTTCCCTTCTTTATGCAAGTGTTACCAGGTTTTGATTGTTTTTTCCTTCTCTTATTCTTGATTTTGTTGATGCGGATATAACTTTGGTTTCCATCTGGATCCCTGCTTGTTCCTGAAATTCGCATTGCCACCATCAATTTAATTTCTCTCTTTCTGCTTCCTTAAAATTTGTCTTTTAGTTTCACACAACGAAGGGATAAAAGTGGGAGAGAGACGAAAGGAGGGAGGGTCCATGGGTAATTTGGGGCATTAAATCTGGTAAACTCGTGACTTTTTATTTTTTTTTCCTCGATTTTCCATCTTTATGAATTGTGTTACTAGGTTTAATTTGGGTTTTTCCCTTATTCTTGATTTTCTTGATTCAAACATAACACTGTTCATTAAGTCAGAGTATTTCTTCCTTTTCAGGGATTCCTAACAGCAGCTGGCTTATAGATTTTCTTTTATTTATATTAGTTTCAGTTTTTCTGTAGCAAAGCCTTTTAGTAATGAATTACATGCTTGATTGTTGTTTGCATTTTTAGTAATGAATCAAGTTTTTATATTTCTTTTTCACATTAGTGATACTCTGCAACTTCTATGCAATGGTTTTGGTAAAGGTGTTTCCTAGAAATGCTTATTTACTATGATCTTTAGGTACAATTATTGAAATTCACTTTGTTTGATTCCGTAGCTCAACTTATTATTATATTTACTCTTGATTTATGTTAAGGCAATACATTCATTTGTTTCCATTAAACTCCTAAATTTACCCAAAAATTGAAAACTGGTTGAAATACTTTTAATTAGAAAACTGATTGAAATAATACATTTTAACAATCATGATGGGCAATTGTCGGGCATTGCACGGGCAAACACCGTCTAGCATATATATATATATATATATACATAATCTCACATAAAATAAAGGTGAGTGAATGACGGTGAATTTACAATCAGTTAGTAGAGTAATTAAAGTAAATATTATAATACATATATTTAATAAATTAATAATATATATATATACTAATAATAATAATTTATGGGGCCTGGGGGACCCATAAAATTAGGGGCCCTGCACGGTGGCCCAAGTGAGACACCGGCAGGGCCGGCCCTGCTAAGGGCGATCACTCATCAAAACTGTTTTGTTAATTTTTTTTTATGCAATTAAGTTCAAAATCATAAAATGTCCTTAAATTGTGTAGTATTTCTATGTTGTACTTTTGAACGTTCTAGCTCGTGAAGCAAGAGGCATCCTTGGATATATGAAGCTATGGGATTATCAACCATGGTCAAAGTCTAGCTCTTTTAGATAGCAATTTAGTTCCTAATGGAAAATTGCTTGAAGGTGATGTATAGTTATAGAACACTTGCATACCACCAAGTTTTGTACTCCAAGGTAAGGCGGCCACTTGATCAACTCTTTCCCAATTGAAATTAATAAAGGTTTTCCATGCAAATTGATTGGTTGTTCTTTAAATAAATAAAAAAAAATGTCCAGTCGCTGCAAGTAAGATTACAATTGGGGGAGAAGATAATAAGTGGAAAAAAGGTGGCCCTGTCGCTGCTCTGTTAAACCAGTCTGACGCGGTGCCCTCCACTTTAGGGGCTGCATGGGCCAGGCCTTCGCCCAAGTCACACAGCCCAGCTCTCTGCTTGGAATGGGCAGGCCAGAGTGCAGCTCCCACAGCTCTACCTTAAAAGGTGGCCCAAAGTTCCATCACCTTAAAATGCTCTCACTTGAGTTACAAGCCCACGCAACCGAGCTCAGCAAACCAAAGCCTCATCTCCAGAGCATAAGAAGTGGGTAAGCATGCTTCTCCTTAGAAATGTGGGATTAGGAGAAGAGGTGATTGAAAAAAAAACAAAATCCCATAAAGTTATGTAAAAGAGCGTCCGATCGAGCAATCTCAGATTTTATTTTGATTCGCTCTATCGATAACATTACATAATACAGAAGTGCCAGTTTATAACAAATTCTATTTGCTAGATTGCTGATGATATATTAATTTCTTATATATATAGTCATACTGACAATACATCAGGTGAGGGCATTAACGATAGCTTTCAAGTCCTCCAAACTGAGAACGCCATCTCCATCAATATCTATGGAAGCCACGATACGTTGGCAATCTTGAACACTGAGTTCGTTTTGTTGCCCCATATTTCTATTCGCTTCAAGAATTTCTTCTGCAGTCACAAACTCTTCTCCATCGAAATCAAAGCCGTGGAAGAGCCTTCCCAGGGAGGTTGCGAAGTCCGCACCGATTCCCAAGTCCTTGGTGCTGAAATTCATAAACTCCTCAATGCTTAGAAGTCCATCTTTGTTAGTGTCTCCCTGTCGCATCATTTCTTGTACCTCTTTCTCACCTGAATTGTACCCCAGCGATCCCATGATCCCGCCCAGCTCCGCCGCGCTAATTGAACCATCGTTGTCTGCGTCGAAAGCCCGGAACGCCTCCACCAGCCTCACAACATGACTCAGAGTCTCCATTTCAGCTGCAAAAGACTGTGATGTAGCCATCAAAAGAAAGGACGAGAGAGTTTAAATTTCTTGCCTTCAAGTAGTTGAACCGACTTCATTAATATAGATATTCGGAAAGAAAGTGCCGGTCCGTATCCAAATTTATTCTTCTTTATCTTGTGGGTTAATAGGTTAATAGATTCTTATCATCTTGCGTGAGTTGCATCAGAGAATTTTTTTTCTTTATAGATCAAAGCTACTTTTTGTGCAACTTGTTAGTCGCTTAATTGTGTGAAGAGAAAAAAAAAGTTTATCCAAGAGGAATAAGGAATGTGCAATGTGAATCAAGATTCTTTGCGCCACTAACTTTGTATGAACATGTACTACAACAGACCAGAAAATGAAATTTATAACACTGAATGAAGAGTTTTAGAATTGAGGTACAATTTGGCCCTTGTGATTTTAGGGTTGTGTTCTAAATAAGCTTCTCAAATTTTTTTAGGGGGCAATATAGCTCTTTCAAGTGGATTTTTAAAATAGCCCTTTTGTCTAACGCAAGAATGCTGATGTGGCTTTAAACAAAAAAAAATATGACACATGGCAGTCAAGGTGAAACAAAAATTAATATAAAAAATTAGGTGGCCATTCCGACGAGCATGGCATCCACCACAAGGGCATCTTCCTCGGGAAAAAGTTCATTTTAGCCCCTAATATTTTATCCAATGTCCAAATAAGTCTCTCTAACGTTATTTGGGGTCTAAATAAGCCCCCAGCGTTATAAAATATGGTCAATGTAGCCCTTTTACGTTTAAATGAACATTAACGGAGAGGCCTAATTTCGCCCACTTTTGTAAATATTGAGGCGTATTTGGACACAACCGATAACACTAGGGCCTATTTGGACATAACATATAGACACACATTGGAATGGTTATGGAGTGTTTTCAGTGTTTAAAGATAGCCCAGTTTGTTTTTCTACTATTTTCAGCCACTTTTGAAACCATGCCCCTAAAAAAACTCTAGGGCTTTATTTGGACCACCCTTACTTTTGAGAATAAAACTCATAATTAATTTGTGGGTTTTACCAAGTGGGTCTGATCTATTCTTTTCAAGTGTTAAAAGTACTTAATATTTGGTAGAGTTAATTGCAAAAATCACGTCAAATTTTACTTCGATTCGGTTGCCCTTGAACTTTTATTTTTGTCCGAAACTATCACTTCATTCAAAGGTCAAATTTGTATATTGTAATTAAGGGTTGGTCTCCCATGAAATCGGTTCACTGTGCAACCACCCCTTTCAGGGATGGAGACAAGGAGGGGTGGGGTGATCTCCGGACCCTCCAACTCCCTCCTACACCCTTATTAATAGTGTATATTTATTTATTAAAATTTATTTACAATGTATTTAACTGTAAAAAAAATGTTTATACATATATTGGACTCCTCCAAAATTTTTTAAATGTAGTTTCTGACTCCAGCACTGGCCTCTTTCTACTGTTCACGTGAATATATAGTAGTATTTGATATTATCCATGTGAACAATACACATCTTTTTTTTTTTCACTTTCAAATTTATACAAACGAGTATCGGTCATATTATTGAAGATTATCATTTAAGTAATAAAAAAAGCAAAAAAAAAAAAAAATTTTAAACACCAATAGTACTCTCATATTGTGCATAATATGGCGGAGCAAGAAATTCTTTAAGCCGTTAATATGTACAAGTAAATTATTAACAAAAGTGTTCAATACTGATAATCATTAATGTTTGCAAGCTCACTTCAACAATTTTAGTCCCGAAAATTTGTAGTTAGAGGCCAGTCACTAAATACTACTCCGTCCGTCCCAATAAGTGATTCATGTTTTCTTAGAGTTATCTTAAAAACTCGTAAACTTATAATATACCTCGAGCCACTAGCTCCATCAAAGCTACGCTGACTGCATCTGCATAATGAATCAATGTATCTCGATCGATCACATATGTGCTTCCTTTCCATGAGAAAATTAAGATGCATGGAAGTTATTTAGCGTACGCAACTGTTTGTGGATTACCGAAGTGGAAGTCTAAAAGGACCAGCACAAAGTAGTAGTGTACAATACATTATTCATGAAGTAACATTAGAGAGCTTATAATTAGTTTATGTAATCAGATAACTGATAACCCACTAATCTCTTCATTCCAAGGCAGGAAGCTAAGATTAAACCCACTAGTTTCTTCCACTTTCTGCAGAAAATGAATCTTAAACTCTGCAAATGGAGCCGCCATACATCAGCATTAAGTATCTTACTTAGCTTAATTAATTAAATCATAGCCGATCAATCGATCACTAACAAGTGCATAACCTCAATTTGTTACTTTCATCCGTCCTAAATGGAAAAACCCACTTCTAAAAATGTTTTCATCAAATTGAAGAGTGCGTTTTTGTTTTTTCACTTTTCATACATACGCCTACTAATATCATTATATGTGGTTTACAATTAATACAGTGAGTCGGGAAAAAAAATGGTGACAAATTACTTATTTTTTGTGTTGTACTTTTGGACCATAAAATATTACACATTTTCGAGTATATAAATTAAGCTCAGAGCTTCTTATTTGAATTACAACTAAGTTATACCAATTTATACGTGCTTGGATCTCCTCTATCTCCAAGAAACCATGAAATGCTCATGCCTGTTTAGTTTCTATTCCTTTCTTTTTACTTTGCTGATGTTGTTTTCAGTTGCCAGGCCTCAACTGAGCTGTGAGTTTTATGCATCGGCATGCCCTGGCCTTTTGAATATAGTTCGTAGAGAGGTCATGAATGCCATTAAGAATGAATACAGAATGGCTGCATCTCTGCTTAGGCTTCATTTCCATGATTGCTTTGTCAATGTGAGTCGAAAGTTTCAAAGATCATCGGTGTTTTAGGATGAAATTTCATTATGGGATGATTCATTTGTATGTGTTCTGATGTTTTTGTAGGGTTGTGACGCGTCGTTGCTGTTCGATGGAACTGATAGTGAGAAGTTAGCCTTGCCTAACTTGAATTCTGTAAGAGGATTTGAAGTGGTAGACGCTATAAAAAGTGCAGTGGAAATTGCATGTCCTGGAGTTGTTTCCTGTGCTGACATACTAGCTATAGCTGCTAGAGACTCGGTGCTTCTGGTAAATTTATACTACCTTACCCCCGTCTTAAATAGAAAGTCTGGTTTTCTCAAAAAAAATAGAAAAATGTCTCAATAAAAGAGTACCGTGTTTCTATTTTTAAATTATAAAAAAAATAGTGTGAAATTACTTATTTGTTATTGATGAAGTCCAGTCCGAGCGTAGCTTGGGTTTGACCCTGTAAAAGAAGGAACCGTCAGATACACTCCCGGGATCGTTTCCCAAGGAGTATCTCCAATGGTAAAGTCAGCAAAGAGGAAGCTGAGTAGTTAAGAGTCTGGCTCTGTTCTCTTGTGGCTTTGGTAGAAGAAATTTATTAGAGGGAAGTTTTTTTTTTGGAAGGAAGTTTTTTTTGGGAAATTGTGTAGGTGAGAGATAAAAAAGTGTAATGATTGTGTTTTTTTTTTGAATTTATGTGAGTAGGTATTTAGAGGGAATTTTAAAATTTTAATTTTAAATTGTTGAAAAAGTAAAGTTGTTTCTTTGTGTAAAGTTTTAGAAAAAAAAAGTGATGATTCTCTACCAAAGCCACAAGAGAACAGAGCCTAATGTGTGTAGAATAAAAAAATATTCTTCTCCTTTTATATTTTGTTCTCTTTATCTATCTTGTAGAGAGAAATTAGTGTGGCTGGTCCACGTGGGACTGTCTCCTGGATCCGCTACTATGTTGGGATCGATCATATCCCATTTGGGTGTGGTACAGGGGACGCGCGTCCCTTGGCTGTAGTCCCATGTATCATATACCATTATAAGTGTTGTAACTTATTATCCATTAAACATTATACGTTTTTCAAAGTCGACTATTTTCAAAGTTGGTCTGGTAAAATGCACCCAATGTACTGTATGCATCTCCGGCGCGTAACAATATAGCCGTATGTATAGATAACTTGACAAGATTATGCATCTGCAGAGTGGAGGGCCTTCATGGCAAGTTTTACTAGGCAGAAGGGATGGATTAGTGGCAAATCAGACTGCAGCCAATGCAACAGTTCTGCCTTCACCTTTCGATTCGCTTGACAGAATCATCGCTAAGTTTGCCGCGGTAGGCCTCAACCTGACCGATGTTGTTGCCTTATCAGGTAAATGTAGGAAAGTCTACTATACTTTCACTTGTTTCCCAGATTTCTTTTGGTATGTGTTGATTTTACTACTTTTGATGTCGACATTTAGGCGCGCACACAATAGGGCTATCACGGTGCGCCTTCTTCAGTCAGAGGTTGTTCAATTTCACAGGAACTGGAGCTCCAGATAGCACAATGGACACTAGTATGGTGTCTGACCTAAAAAGCCTTTGTCCAGAGAATAGTGATGGAAATAACACAGCCGCCCTCGATAGGAATTCGAAGGACTTATTCGATAACCATTACTTTCAAAACTTGGTTTCTGGAAAGGGTCTTCTTCAGTCTGATCAAATCCTGTTCTCTGGTGATGCAGCTGCATCAACAACCAGAAGTCTGGTACAAAGCTTTAGCAATAATTCTACAAATTTCTTCGGTAACTTTGCCAGTTCCATGATCAAGATGGGGAACATAAGCCCGCTGAGCGGTTCAAGTGGAGAGATTCGAAAGAACTGTAGGGTGGTTAATTCATAAATTCGCTGCTTATACTCCTTAAAAGATGTCTCGACCATACAAGATGGTAAGATATGATTCATATATCCAATCTCACGTAGTAGTACAAAAGCTTAGTTGTCGTACGCTTCTTTGGCAGATGATCACTAGAACTGATGTACAAATAATAAATATGCTTCCATGAGATTCATTGATGCAATTTGTTTTGAAGTAAAAGATAGTCTGAAATAGACACTCAAAGTAGCTCAAGGTTTCTTTAAGAATATTCTCACAGAAGTATCGAATAAAGGGCAGCGCCCGCTCCCAGAAACTCCCCTCATGTGGGGAGTCTGAGGAAAGGCAGAACCATTAAAGCCTGACATATGCTGTTTTATCTTATATTTCTATAAGAGACTGTTTCCACAGCTCGAACCTGAGACCTCGGGTCACATGACAACAGCTTGATATTACTGCGCCAAATATTTCTATAAGAGACTGTTCACAGCTCGAACCTGAGACCTCATCGCATGACAGCAGCTTGTTACTACTGCCCCAAGGTTCTATAGACATATCGAATGCGCAAGTGAAAACTAGCACATGTTCAGAAGAGTGCATAACCATAATTAGCATAGATCATCACTACTTCAGCTAGAACTCTTCACCTGAAATGATATAAAACAATAACTGCATCTGGATGATCATGGAAAGAGAAACCAAACCTGCTTAAACTCCACACAAATCCCAGGTCGGAAGTCAGAAAGATTAAGCATGTTTAATATATAACACGTTTTCACATTGAAAGATCATTGCAAACATTACTCATCAATGTAAAGCACAAAGTTAAAGGCTACACCAATCATCACAATGCAAGATCCAACTGGATGAGAGCACATCCAACTCAATCCAATCCTTTTTTGCGACAAATGAGAACAAAAAACCACATTCCTTTATTTTCAACTCAAGTGTATATATTAAGATACAACGTGGTCATCAGCAGTGTCAAATCCCAGGAAAGTTGTGTAGCAGGGACCAGCTCCAAGACAGCCTTCAATCATTTGCCTCTGCAGGACCCCAGTAAATTAATGGACAACCACAGACCCAACACATTCTCAAGACAAACCAATAACCCTTCCAGTGGCTGTGTCAAGATCAATATCATAGAAGCAGGGTCTAGTTGGAAGGCCAGGCATTGTGCTCATTGTCCCAACCAATGGATAAATGAATCCGGCTCCTATACTTGCCCGCACATCTCTGATCGGTAAGATAAATCCGCTTGGAGCTCCCTTCGCTGAAGCATCGTGTGAAAAAGAGTATTGGGTTTTTGCCATGCAAATTGGTAAACTGGAAAATCCTTGCTTTGTGTACATCTCAATCTGTTTCTCAGCCTAATGCAAAAAAAGAGTGAAATCACTTTGATGAAAAGGACTCAGAATAGCTTCTGGCCTAATCCATAACTTTCATAATGAGTAGTTGTCTTCTGGTCATACTTCAAACTTTACAGATGTACATATAGTTGGGGTCGGCAAGGTTTATGCAATCAGGAACAAGAAATGCAAGGTTCATATGCAATTGAGATTAGCAGGCAAAGTCTAAGCTCAACTGAGAATGTAAGCAATTTGTATCATTAGTAGACAAACATAATACCCTCACTATTGCGAAGAGAAAATTGACTAATCAATGAGATACGGATGCTGCAGTGTCTAAGTCCTACTGTTTTCAAACATCAAGTGCAACTTTTCTATCATCATTTTTATAAGTAGCCTATAGGAAGGACATCATAGCATAAGATTGATGCAAAGAAATTATTGTTTCAGTAAAATCCCTCAAGTGATCCAAATTAAGCACTCAAAAAAAGAAGCCAACAAGAATATCTGCATCTTAAAGACGAGAATACCTGTTCCGAATATTCTACGCCACTGGCCCCATATGATTTCGCAATTGCTTCTATTTTTTCTTTGATGCTGGAGTCCAGAGGATACAAGAAGTCCAATGGATTTGAAACATTCTCACAAGCTTTTTGAACTGCAATACCAAGGTCTACCTGAAAAAAGGAAGCTAATATGTCATATTCATCAACGGTTTTCACAAACATAATAGGCGTTGACACTCCAGGAAATGCAGATGAATATAGATGACATGAGAGAACCACAGGAAGAAAGGGGACACAAATTTAAAACTGTTATACCACATGAAGATATTCTACAGAAGGTACCATATAGCATCGCTTTCCATTAAACATAATAAAAGGTTGCACTTTGATCTAATAGCCAGAGTCCCCCACAACCCCAAAAAACAAGAAGTGTTTCAATGAGGAATATGTAGGTAGCCCCAAGTTGTTTTGAAAGGGAAAATGGGTAAATGTAATGGAACAAAGAAATGCTAGAGATTCACAAAATTCATCAGATCAACTAACCGCTCCTTTCCCTCCATGGGCATGGTGAGAACAAATTACAGCATCAAATGCCCCAGCTGCAAGTGCTGCGCTCCTTACTGCATTCAGCTCAGCGTCAGAATCTGTCACGAACTTGTTCACAGCAACGACAACATTGACACCATATGCCTTCGTATTTGAGATATGCCTGGCCAGGTTTACACAGCCAGCTTCAACAAGAGAGACATTCTCAGTTAGGTAAGCATGATCAAGAGGCTTTCCAGCTACCACTTGAGGCCCTCCACCATGCATTTTGAGGGCCCTAATGGTCGCGACAATGACAGCACACTGAGGTTTCAACCCACTATATCTGCACTTTATATTCATAAACTTTTCCGTCCCAATATCAGCACCAAAACCTGCTTCGGTAATTACAAAACCACCACGTCCCACCAGCTTCAATGCAATCTTATCAGCAACTATAGATGAATTTCCATGAGCAATATTCGCAAAAGGTCCAGCATGAACCAAGACAGGGGTGCCTTCAAGAGTCTGCATCAGCGTAGGACTAATGGCATCTTTCATCAACACAGTTAAAGCACCTCCAACACCAAGATCATCAGCGGTAACAGGATCACCAGCCTTGCTATTTCCAACAACCATGTTTCCAAGCCTCTCTCTCATATCAGCAAGTGAAGTAGTGAGGGCAAGGACTGCCATTATTTCACTGGCAACGGAAATATCAAATCCTGTTTCTCTTACCATCCCTTTTTCTTCCGGGCCCTGACCAATAGAAATCTTCCTCAGGAAACGATCATTAATATCCATAACTCTTCTCCATGTTATAGAATTGGGATCAATATCAAGCCTAGCAAATTTTTTTATTTCTTCTGGGGTGAGATCCTCAGGTCTTGTCTTGGAAATGCCAAATTTCTTCAAACGCCTAAACATAATATCACTGAAGCTCCTCTTTCCTTCTTTATCAGGTGGGCATAACCGGTTGAAAAGAGCTTTATCACTCTGGGAAGATTCATGAAAGATTCTTGTATCAATGGCTGCAGCAAGAAGGTTATTTGCAGCTGTTATTGCATGAATGTCACCAGTTAAGTGAAGATTGAATTCATCCATGGGAATCACTTGACTGTAGCCACCACCAGCAGCACCACCTTTAATTCCAAATGTTGGTCCTTGAGATGGTTGGCGAACGCATGTAAAAACCTAAGAGTATCGGAAGAGATGAAAAGTTGGATCTGTCAGGCTATAAAACAAAGGATAATTTCACCAGTTCTCAAAAAAAAAAAAAAACAGAGGATAATTTCACAAGTGAGCACATGTTGATATTTCAAACAATTACATACCCCAAGGACAACAGTGGCCAAACCTTAATACCACTTGTGAAACAATGTAAAAAGGCGAAAATTCGGTTGAAAATCCACAAGTTGATACTTTTTGAACAAAGGGTAAAATTTGCTTAGAATTCAAAGCCCCTAAAAAAGTGCCGTTTCTTTTATACAATTATTTTTGGCAGAAGAGATTATCCTCTGCACCTCAACCACAAGACCAGGAAAAGAAAATCTTCGGATCATGTCATCAATATAGACATAGAAAGATGTTTTCTCTTCATGATTGATTGATTCATCTTTTACCCCACGAGTCAGGTCACTAACGTTTGAAGCCATTTACAAACTACAAATACATCCCTCAAAGGAATGCCCTCAGCCTGCAAAAACAGAGGGACACTTTTGCATACCATCTTCTTTATTACTCACATGAAATTTGAAACAATATCACATTCAGTTATTTCACTTTCTTTTTCCCTCCTCCCTATATAGCTTTGACACCTAGAAAGCAAACTTCAATTCAATTTCGGTTAACAGGAGACGATATCCGGTGCTCATTAGAAAGGGCAAAATAGATGGAAAACATGCAAAATTAACAAGATTCACCTTTTTATCAAGAAAAGCTCCCAAGGCCTGACAAAGGCCAACAGTTGTGGTAGACTTGCCTTCTCCAAGGGGAGTTGGAGTAATCCCTCCAACCACCACATAGTAACCATCCTCACTTCCTTGCAAATCATCTAGAACCGACAATAAGACCTGCAATACTCATGAGCATCACTAACTACCCAATACACAATTAAACTCCATACTTGTTTTGTTCACTACAGATGATGCTCATTGTTGCAACATAATCAAAATACATTAGCAACTAAACTCAATACATGAGATGCGGTATCTACACTTCATATATCAGATTGTTAAACTACAAAAAAACAGATTGCTAAACTCTAACACACACAAAAGATTCATTTTTCCCACAAATCAGGAACCCAGAAAACAACCCCCCATTGGCAAAATTTGTTCATACTTGCAGCATTCAGAACAATACCAGATAATCAACCAGACACTTTAAGCTAACTCTAAAGACAAAGTTATGACCTCCAAAACTTGGGAATCAAAATCTTTTATCCACAACCCACAAACCAAACCCCATTAAGAACAGTGATTAATCAACATAAACTGGTAGAGATTTTACCTTGGCTTTATACTTTCCATACAAATCATAATGTTTGGGGCTAAGATTGAGTTCTTGGGCAATCTCAGAAATATGAAGAGGCTCAACTGAGTTGGCTATGTCTATATCAGCAGGAACAGGGGACGCAACTTCCAGTTTCCTCACAGTCTTCCCCATTCTCTTTGTTTCCTTTCTCGATTCGTTTCTGGGCTTCTTCTAATCCGATGTCACAACAACAGCAGCAAAAGCGTTGAAATTTTTCTAATCCCTTTATGGCACAAGCCATACAAAATTTAACACACTGACCAATTACGATCAAAAAGCACAACTCCCTATGCAAAGGGAGTATACTAGATTAAACAAATACAAACGGGAAAAGAAAAAACAAATTCAATTGAATTGAATTATTGTTGTTCTTGACTTATTGGAGTTTGTCTGGTTGTGGGGTTCGTCGGTATACGTTTATCTGGCGCTAAAGGGTCGGTAAAGATTGATTATAGATTCATGTGGTATAGAAAATAGACAGTAGGACTCCACTGTCACGTGGAGGACACTATTGAAACTTTGAAGAATCTTGTAGTAAATCGTGTAGAATTTATCAATGGCTGGAAATTTAAAAAAGAAGAAAAATTGGACGTGTAGAATTTATCTATGGCTGGAAAAATAAAAAAATTAAAAAATCGTGTAGATGGCTGGAAATTTAAAAAAGAAGAAAAATTGGAGATGCGGGGTATCGATCCCCGTACCTCTCGCATGCTAAGCGAGCGCTCTACCATCTGAGCTACATCCCCATCGCATTAATATTAGTCCCAACAATCTATTTATATGAAGTAAATATGTCAATCATATTAACAACTTTATAAAATTATTATTAACCAATACACGAATGACACATGAGTTGCTAAGAATTAATTGAAACATGTAACATAAAGAATTTAATATGTCAAAGTTTAAATAATTTATTTTATTTTTTATACATGTCAAGTTGTCTACAATTTTATTTCTCCCACTTTATCATTATTCTTTTTAGGCAACAACATAAAATCTTATGTACACGCGTTTATATATGTGATAGAGCTAATGACGTGTTTATACGTGAATGTTTATTCATGTTCATTCCTATAAGTAATACTCATAAGTGATATTCTTGTAATACTTGTCAAAATTGATCATGTTACTCTTGAAACAATGTAACTTTTAGTGGTTAATTATACTAGTTTGAAATGTTACAGTTAGGGCTGAGAACGAACACGAACGTTCACGAACAAGCTCGGGATCGACTCGTTAAAAGCTCGGTTCGAGATCGTTTATTTATTAATAAACGAACACGAACAAAATTTTAGCCTCGATTAATAAACGAACAATAAATGAACAAAAGGGAACTCAGCTCGATTACGTTCGTGAACAGCTCGATAAGAAAAAATAATTTTTAAGAAGGATAAAATACATATATAATTTATCATTCATACATATAAGATGAAAATAAATTTGGTGCAGTGGTAAGACATCAAAAAGAGAAGCAAGGGAATTAGGGTTCGAATCTTCACAAGGCCAAATTTATTTTATTTCACAATTTTGAGGTGAATTTCACCCAATCTCACATCGGAAATGAGAGAAGATTTGGGAGGAAAATTCCTTATAAATAGATGAGCATGACACTTAGGGCTGAGAACGAACATGAACAAGCTCGGCTCGGCTCGATTAATAAATAAACGAACACGAACAAGATTTTAACCTCGATAAATAAATGAACAATAAATGAACACGTCAAAGCTCGGCTCGGCTCGGCTCGATTAATAAATAAACGAACATGAACAAGATTTTAATCTCGATAAATAAATGAACACGTCAAAGGTCGGCTCGGCTCGGCTCGGCTCGTTATCACCCCTAGTTACAGTTGATCCACAAAGTAATACACGTAAGCAAAACTTGTGATACTTGTCAAGTTGAAGAGTATTACTCTTGAGGCAAAAAGTAACACCCATAAAATGAAACATTTATTATACAATTGACACTTCTGACACTTATCAAATTTATATTACTCTTAAGCCAGAGTTTATCATACAATACATGTCAAATTGAAGACTGATGCGACGCAAATTGTCCTTTGATGGATGCTTCTTGCGGCCTAATAAGAATTGTGATACAGCAAGGCCCACTCGTTCATTTGCTGGTTCAAGAGAAGGGAAACCGCACTGGAAACCGGGCTAGATGGCTCGGATGGACTCGAATGAAAGGGAAATTTGATGCTGTGACTAATTCTGATGACAAGCACAAAAACGCAAGAAAGAAGCGGGGCTTTCCCCCCGGTGTAACTCCGACGGTCAAGCTAGTAGGATGGAAGAAGATAAACAGTACGCACCAAGATCTCAAAATGTAAATAGTTGCGTACATCACTAAGTCTCAGGACTTAGTATTTATATCAAGACTCGGTCATGCCTGTTGAACCTTCATGATTTGCACTTTCACCTGCTCCCTTCTATTTGCCGTGACATGCACGCCTTATGCCATTATGACCTGATTTCATGACCTCTTTTTTGTCGAAGATCTAGGAAATCTCTGTATATATTCAAAATGTATACATAGTCATTTAATGATTTCTACCTACTGTGTCAGAGTAACATCTCGGTTCGATTTAACTTCTATGGCTCAGTAGTGATGACCGTTGGGAGGAATAAAGGAAAACTTAGTGAGACCGACCTAAGGGTTAAACCGATCTAAGCTTATGTCTTTGGCTCGGCCTTATGGCACTTTCCGACCTAAACTTGGTTTTAGATCTTTTCAGATGTCTTTATCTTTTAACTGTTAATCATTTCTTTCCTTTATTGGACCTGGCCCAATGAAGGCCTATTTTTATGCACACCAACAAGTCCCCCCAGTATTAGGTTTTACTGAGCTAAAACTTAATACTTTTTGTGTTTTACTGAGCCAAAAATTTGACTAAGGTATTTATCATGCATCCCCCCGATATCTGTCCAAACTACTTTTAAAATTTTCTTTCTGACCTAAGCCAACATGAAATGTGGATTGTTCCGACTTAAGTTTACTAGAAGTGTCGAACTATTTCAAGTGAAGTAGTAAAAATGGTTACCGACCTACCGAACATCATAGCTATCAAAAGAAAAGCATGAGCCAAAAGCTAATACAAATCCGACCCAAAGAAAATAAGATGTTAGCCGATTCATAAGTAAATAGTGTGGTGTTGACCCAAAAAGACTGAATTTATCAATAAAGGCGCACCTCGGTTTTTGAAGAGTCGGGACATGACAGGACACGCTCAGCGACTTTCGAGGCGCTCTGTACGACTTCCCACGTTTGTCCGTTTCTCGAGGTGGTATTAATAGCTCCAACGGTTGGCTTGTCTACTACACTTCGCCTTCCCGAATCTTTCTTTAAATACGAAGAAACCAGCATCGTTGCCTCTGCGCTTTCTGAGAAAAGAAAGTTTCTATCCTTCTTCTTTTTGACGTGACTGTTCGAGTTGTTAGTTCTCCGCCGCGCCTGTTGGTGTTGCTGCTTCTATTCGCCGCGTTAGCTTGTGCCACCACTTTCTTCCATTACCCCTTCGTTACTACCTCGCAAGATTCCATGGCTGAGGAAAGAAGTTCCGGTACCGGGGCGCCTCGTCTGAATCCATCCTCAGGTTAGTTTCTTCTTCTTCTTTCTTTCGATAATTATAGCTGATTCACCAGCTTAGGAATAGTTTTCCGGCAAGCGTGATGTATGATCCTTTTTTTACTGCCGCCGGGTGTAGGTCGTAGTACTAATTTAGATTTATCCGTAAGATTTTCTGTTTTCATGAAATTATGCATAATCCCGATGTATTTGTAATGCTCCCTGTAGATACGGCAGCCATTTCGTACGAATTTCACCCATATGAGATAACTTCCGAACTTACCAGGGTAGAATTAGAAACCCTAAGATCGACCCACTACTTTGACCCGGCCATCCAAACCCGACTGCCCACACCAGAAGAAAGAATAACTAGCACTTCCGATGGTTGGGTCGGTGTATACGAATACCACATAAAATTCGGGCTAAGATTTCCAGTCCCTGGTTTTTTAACCGAGCTTTGTAACTATTTAGAAATCAGACCGAGCCAATTAGTACCCTATGCCTTTAGGTTTCTAGTGGGTTTCATGTGTGTCTGTTCGGGGCCAAGATCCAACCTACCGTAGATCTGTTACTTCAGTTTTACACAGTACGTCAGTACCCCTATGGGCTGGGATGGGTATCCTTGCAGAAGCGTAGAAACGGACCCACCCTTATAACCGACTCCCCAGATACAAATAAATATTGGAAAACCAGGTTCTTTATGGTGAGGGCCGGTGAAGCGAATCTCCCTGCCGATGGTCAGAGTTTGCTGCGCCGACAGATCAAACCCGGGACAAGTCCAATCCCATAGTGTTGTCGGATTATAAGGTTTTAAGATCTTACACCCAATCGGAGAATATTCGGTTAAATATCCCTCTGAGGGCCTTCTTGTCTGGGCTCGGCTGAGCCAAGCCCCCAATGTCGAACCAGAAAGTAATTACTTGCCTCTGAACTTTTATAACTGTGGCTTTATTTATCTTAGCTCGGTCTTGCTGATACTTTTGCATCTGCCTTTTCTGTTTTCAGGTGGCTTCGGTGGCTTCGGTGGATTCGGTCGGAAGAAGAAATCCCATAAGCAGACTGCAGCCTCGGGATCTTCAAAAAGATCCCTAACAGAAATTGACCTGACCCAAGAAAGGGAAGGGACCGATCTACCCCCGGACGCCTTAATTCTCAGAGCGTCGAAGAAGAACAGGCCGACCTCCACCGAAGTTCAGGCGGCCAGACAAGCCAAGGCCCCGCAGTTGTTGAAGGATTCCACTTTGGGAGCCGAGCTACCGAGCCTAGATGAGTTGTTGGAGCCCTTGGACCCGTCGTCTAAGGAAAGAATGATAATTCTTAAAGATCAAAGGGAAAGACCGAGCTCCCTAGCTCGGCCTGTATATTAGCCTCACTTGACGGGGCCTCCGCCCGAAGATGTTTGGCCGTACTCGAAACTGGTGGCCGACTCCCACAGCTCCTTCACGGAGATAGTCGAAACGAGCAACCAGATACGGCAAAGCATCGAATAGTTGGCAAAGCAAGAAGCCTTTTTGGCTTCACAAATAAAAAGGGTAAACTTCTGAACTTCTAGCTAGTTCCTTGGAATGAATGATTACTTTGTGCGATATTTTTATAAGGCCCATAATCGGATTTTGCAGGTCGGAGTAAATTACACAGCCACGGCCAAGAGGACCGTGGCTTTGGATATTCTGGCCCAAAGCTATGAGCAGGAGAGGTCAAAAAGGCCGACAGAGGCGATTGAGGATTTTGAGATGAAGCTGGGGGTCGAGTCCAGCAAAGTCACCAAGCTCCAGGCCACTAATACTGAGCTCTATGCAGAAAACCAGGAGCTCAGTACCAAGGCCAGCCAGTTGGAAACCAAGTACCAGGGCTTGGAGGTTGAAGTTGCCGCCCTGAAGGAAGAGAAGGCCCCTTGCAGAAGGCCATAGAAGAGGAGGCAAAGAAGTCCGTCGAGTTACTCAGCCCGGCCGAAGTGGAAGCTGCGCGTCAAGCTGCTTCAAGATCTTTCAAGGAGGGGCCATTGCTGGATCTAATGAACCAGCGATTTCTGGAGCTCATTCAGTGCGGGAATACCTTGTACTGGGATGAATTTAGAGTCCCCAGATCGGTGGAGGGCCTTCCTGAAGATTTCTTGGCCCATACTTCTTTGCTCCCTCAGGGTCGTGATCCCTTCGATCTGGTTAATGAGGTCAAGCAGGAATGCAGAGATACCGGTATTCCTCTGCCGAGGAACGTAGAAGAAAAGGATCCTATGGCCGATCCAAATGGGGCAGCGGATAAAGAAGTGACTTCCCAAGCTCCTCCATCATAGCTTTTATTTGTATAATTTTTCGGAATTTTTTAGAACAATCTTTGTATTAGGCCGGCATAACTTTTTCCTTTGAATATATGACTCGACTTTTTCATTATCTTGCCTCCAACTTGCTTAGAGATAGTATTTCCTTAAGTGTGCTGCGTTCCAAGCCCGTGGAATTAACTGTCCTTGTAAATCTTCTAAAACATAACTACCAGTAGGTTGGGCTTCGATCACCCGGTAGGGTCCTTCCCAATTGGATACTAACTTACCTTGATCTTAAGGTTTACTGATAGCTCGGTTCCGCAAAACCAAATCTCCCGGTACAAAGGCTCGATGTTTGACCCGAGTATCATAGTGTTGCCGAACTAAATTCTTGTAATTCAATTGGTGTACGTAAGCAGTGTCCCGGATTTCCTCCATCAAATCCAAACTAAGCTCCAAGTTTCTTTGATTCTGGTCCCTTTCGAAGTGCATGACTTGGGGCGCACCACTTTGTATTTCTGGGGGTATGACAGCATTGACTCCAAAGGCGAGCTCGAAATGAGTCTTTCCCATAGCTGATTTAGGCGTAGTCCGGTGACACCATAACACATGAGGTAGCTGTTCCACCCAATTCTTACCCGTATCTTCTAGTCTGGTTTTCAACCCGTGTAACAAAGTTCGATTGGTGAGTTTCACTTGCCCATTTGCTGGAGGATGAGCCACAGATGCGAAACGTTGGGTAATACCTAGTTTTGAACATAAGGCTGTGAATTCCTTAGATTCAAACTGAGTCCCATTATCCGAGATAACTGAACTGGGCACGCCGAAACGACAGATGACTTGTCTCCACAGAAACCGAGGTACAGTTCGCCCGGTAATATTTGTCAATGCCTTGGCTTCCACCCACTTAGTGAAGTAGTCTATGGCCACAACTAGATAATGACAAGAGCCAATTTTAGGAAATTGCCCCATGAGGTCTATCCCCCATTCCGCGAAAGGCCAAGGCGCAATTATCCCGGTAAAACTGGATGCCGGCAATCTATGAATCGGTGCATTATACTGGCAGCTGGAACAATGCTGAACATACTTGACTGCTTCTTGAAATAATCGAGGCCAATAAAACCCAGCTCTAATTACTTTTTTTGCCAAATTTTGAGCCCCGATATGGGACCCACAATCCCCCTGGTGTATTTCTTTGAGCACGACCTCCGCCTCTCCTGGATTCAAACATTTTAGCAAGGGCATTAGGAACCCCCTTTTGTATAGATCATCCCCAACTATCTGATAGTGTTCAGCCTTCTTTCGTATTCGCTGTGCTTCCTTTCGCGAGTTTGGCAAAGTACCATTTTGTAAGTATTACCATATAGGAGATCGCCAATCCTGACCCTCGCTTATGGACAAGATTGTTGGCTCGGCCGTACTCTTAGTCTTTACTTTTTCTACTAGAACACTTTTAGTCAGATGAGAGAAAACCAAAGAAACCAATTTGGATAAGGCGTCTGCATTTGTGTTCTTGCTTCGTGGAACTCGCTGTATAGTCTATTTTGAAAAAATTTTCAGCTATTGTTGTACCAGTGCCAAATATTCTTCTATTTGCCGATCCTTAGCCTTGTACTCCCCCAAAATTTGTTTGACGACCAACTGGGAGTCTGAACAAATTTTTAGATTTCGGACCCCCAGTTTCCGGGCTAATTTCAGACCGGCAACCATGGCTTCATATTCTGCTTCATTATTGGTGGCCATAAAATAGAATCGCAAAGCATAAGTGTGGACTTCCCCAGTAGGGCTGGTGAGAATGATCCCGACACCCGATCCGGACTTGCTAGAAGCACCGTCTACATAGAGTGTCAATGATTCCTCGCCTTTTGCTATGGCTAGAAGGAGGTCAATTTATGGTGATGAACTAGACTCGTCTTCCTGAATGTCTGGTATTTCCTTGGCTATGAAATCTGCCAACACCTGACCTTTGACCGCGGTACGAGGCCCAAAGGTGATATCGTACTCCCCCAGTTCAATGACCCATTTGGTGAGACGACCTGAAATTCCAGCTTTCTGTAAAACGGCTTTTAAGGGTGCATCAATGTAGACAGTGACTCCGTGAGAGTCAAAATAAGGTCGGAGACGTCGGGTGGAGTGAACTAGAGCCAGGACTAACTTTTCCAGGTTGAAATAGTTTTTTTTTGTAGCCTGCAAAACTTTGCTAACAAAATAGATGGGCCTTTGAACTCGGTTATCTTCTCTAAGCAAAACCGAGCTAATCACAGATTCGGTGGTGGCTATATACATGTATAATTGGTCCCTAGGAATCGGCATAGTCAAAGATGGTAGAGATGCTAAATATAATTTTAATTGTTCAAAAGCTATTTGACATTCTGGAGTCCATACAAATTTATCTGATTTCTTTAAAATTCTGGAGTCCATACAAATTTATCTGCCGACCGAGCTAAAAACCGATTTAACGCCGCTAGCCTACCCGTTAATTGTTGTACCTCATGAATTGACCTAGGAGGGTGCATTTGCAGGATAGCCTCTACTTTCTTAGGATTAACAGAAATATCATCTTCAGAAACCATATAACCTAAAAATTTACCCGATGTTGCCCCAAAAATACATTTCTTAGGATTTAATCTTAACTTGTATTGGACTAAGGTTTCGAGTGTCTTACGCAAATCAAGTAGATAATTAGATTCATCCCTACTTTTAACAAGTAAATCATTAACACATGCTTCCATGTTCCGACCTAGTTGATTTTTAAAGATCTTATTTACTAGGCGTTGAAAAGTAGCTCCAGCATTTTTCAAACCGAAAGGCATAGTAATAAAGCAATAAGTACCTTTATCTGTTATAAAGGATGTTTTCTCCTCGTCTTCTTTAGCCATGAAGATTTGGTGATAACCCTTGTAGGCGTCCAAGAAGTTGAGAAAACAAAATCCAGCTATGGCATCGACCAGCACATCAATTAAGGGCAAGAGGAACCAATCTTTGGGGCAGGCCTTGTTCAGGTCGGTGAAGTCGATGCACATACGCCATGAGCCGTCTGGCTTGGGAACTAATACGGGATTAGCTAGCCACTCAGGATAATCCACCTCTCGAATGATACGTACCTCTAGCAAAGTGTTGACTTCAATTTCTATGTATTTGCTGCGTTCTTCTCCGAAGTTACGCTTTCGTTGGCGAACCGGCCTATGACTGGCATCAATGGATAGCATGTGTTCAATGATGTTTCGAGAAATGCCAGGCATGTCTTCCGGCCCCCAAGCAAAGACTTTCGCAAACTCACGCAAAAGGTTAAGTAAATCATGTTGTAACTGAGGAGGTAAATCGGCTCCTATCTTAATTACCTTGTTCGGGTCGGCAGCCAGAGGGACAGCCTTAACTTTAGCCCCAGCCTCAATGGATCGGTCCAAGCTACCTGCTAGGTCGGTGATGTTAATGGGGTGAATGATATTACTTTGAAGGGTAGCTGGGGAAACCCGGGATGCGGGGATCGGGGCGACTGCTGAAGAACCCTGCGATTTTCTATCCAGGGGCGCCTGTTCTTTTAAAGAAGCTGTATAACATTGCTTGGCCTGTATGACATCACAACGAAGAGGAGCCACATCACCCATGGTGGGGAATTTTAAAAGCATATGCATGGTAGAAGCAATGGCCTGAAATTGGTTCAGTCCAGGCCGACCTAGATATACATTATAAGGTGAAGGCTCATCAATGACTACGAAATCTATGGTTTCTGTTTGTTTTAGCTGGCCACCTATTAAGGTGACTGGTATGCTTAACTGCCCCACAGGAATAACATGGTGGTTGCCGAAGCCAACCAAAGGTGTACGTACTGAATTTAAATGTGCCTTATGCAACTGACATCCTGCTAATGCCTTGGTAGTAATTATATTACTAGAGCTGCCAGTGTCTAATAATGTTCTACGTACTTGATAATTAGAAATGTAACAATCGATCACTAGTGGATCATCACAATCATAAGGTAAGAAAAGATGATCATTGTCGTCAAAAGTAATAACTGGTGTCATGGTGTCTGCTTTACGCTTACCTAGAACGTTTTTCCTTTGTCGATATACCTGTTTTCTCTGACGATTAGAGTCACCTTGGGTCGGTCCTCCAGCTATGGTGTTCACGACCCTAGCTATA
This sequence comes from Leptodermis oblonga, assembly GCA_016801395.1. Taxonomy (NCBI): domain Eukaryota; kingdom Viridiplantae; phylum Streptophyta; class Magnoliopsida; order Gentianales; family Rubiaceae; genus Leptodermis; species Leptodermis oblonga. Next base: position 34,420,562 of record CM028760.1, read on the forward strand.
GTTATGTCGTCACCTGCCCCAGCGTTTGGGGCCCGGGGATCGGGTTGGGAACACTCTCGGGCAAAATGACCGGGCTCCCCGCATCGGTAACATCCTGTAGGTCGTTCCCGACCTGATGGAACTGCTGGTTTGGGCAAAGGAGCCACTTGCGTATATTGAGGTAATCTTCCAGCTTGGATAAGCTTTGCTATTTCTGCAGCTAAATCTCTACAATCATTAGTATTGTGGCTGATATGCTTATGGTAGTTACAATACTTGCTTGGATTGAGCCGATCTGTGGGACCTGTCATGGGACGGGTTAGAGGTAGCAACCCTTGATGTTGTATGGCCGCATATATGTAGGCCCGAGGCACGAAAAAGGGCTCTACTACCTGCAAGGCATTAACACCGACCTCAACCTTCGGGCCAGTGTTGTTAGTATTTACAAAGTTCTACTTCTTACCTCCTCCCGTGGTAGGGGTTGGAGAAGAAGCTTTTCTCTTGCTGTAATTGTCAGAAAAACCCCTCTCTCGTTCCTGTTTAAGTACTGTAGCATCCTCAATAACAGCAAAATTAACAGCAATAACCATCATTTCAAAGTAAGAATGTGGGGGTCGGATGGCTAGTTCAGTAGCTAATGGTCCCGACCGTAATCCATTAATAAATGATCCCATCATGATCCTGTCATCTTTTTCATGGCATTGCCTAGATTCTACATTAAACCGATCTATATAAGCCTGTAACCCCTCTCCCACCCTCTGAGTTATGTTCATTAAATGCGAAATAGGTTTAGATAATATCTTGTTGCCCATGAAATTAGCTAAAAACAAGTCACCAAATTGATCTAATGAATGAATAGAGTTTCGAGGCAGGGTACAATACCAATTGATAGCCTGACCTTTTAGAGTAAGATGAAAGGTTATGCAGCGGTTAGCATCTGATAAATTTGCAGCATCCATGACACTCATACATTGCATCCAGTGAGCCGTCAGGTCAGCAGTTCCATTGTATTTGTCAACCTTACCTAAACCTTTGTAGCCCGGTGGAAATGGAGCTGTTTGAATTTCCCAACCAAATGGATGAGATACGCGAGAAGTGGGCCCGGTTCATCCCAACTGAGCATATCCAGATCCAGGGAGGGCTGCTTGACCGGGTTGGGCGTATCCTGTTTGACCTAAGGGGTATCCTCCCATTCCGGGATAAGCAGGTAGTGATCCTCCAGTTTCGAAGTTCCCCGCGCTGGGCCCGGTATAATAGCTCGGGTTAAGTAAGGGAGAGTACCCAGTGAGGGGTTGCATGGCTCGACTTGTGCCTATGCCGTAATGTTGAAACTGAGCTAAGCTTGACGGTGCTATGTGTCAGGAATATCCTAATTGGTTGACCTCGGGACCAAGGTGGCTAAACTGGGTCAATTGTTGACCTAGGCCGGGCTGACCTATTTGACTTGACTGCGGACCTAGACCAGGCTGACCTAACTGACTCACTTGCTGTCCTAATATAGGAAAAGGCAAACCCGTCATGAAAGGGTAAGTGTTGAGCTTAGCAGCAGGAACCATGAAAGGAGCTGGAAAGGTAGGGGTGACCTGGGTATGGGCTAAGGTGGTGTAAACAGGAGGAGCAGTAGAAAGGGTAGGGAGACCAACTACGTAGTTAGACCCCGAAAAAGGATGAGCCCCCCCAGAGTGGGGAGGACATCCCGAAATAGTGACAGACTGGGGGGAAGACTAGAAATCAAAACAACGGAAGGATCGGCCATGGGATTGAACAGAGCTCCTGGTGGAGGAATAGTAGGAATAGCTTGTGAACTAAGAGGATTCTCCAAGTTAACTACATTTGAGATAGTGGTTGTAATATTTGAGACGGGGAGTTCCAAATTGGGAGTAGAGGTGGTGGGAGGGCCAGGATTGATGAGTTGAAATAACAGTGGGAACAAACGATAAAATTTTTCTCTTTCAGCTTGTTCTTACTGAGGGGTGAGGGGCTCCGTGGTGTGAGATATGACAGCGGCGGTGGTATATGCGGAACATTGGTGGTGATAGGAACTACAGCGGTGGTCGGAACGATCGCAGTCGTAACGGTGGAAGCAGCGGTGGTGCTGGAAGAAGAAGCACCCACTCCCGAACAATCTTGCATTTGCGTCATGGTTTCAACAAATTTTTTTGAATACGGAGAAAATTTGATGAAACAACTTGATCAAACGTTCCCCACAGACGGCGCTAGCTGATGCGACGCAAATTGTCCTTCGATGGATGCTTCTTGCGGCCCAATAAGAATTGTGATACAGCAAGGCCCACTCGTTCGTTTGCTGGTTCAAGAGAAGGGAAACCGTACTGGAAACCGGGCTAGATGGCTCGGATGGACTCGAATGAAAGGGAAACTTGATGCTGTGACTAATTCTGATGACAAGCACAAAAACGCAAGAAAGAAGCGGGGCTTTCCCCCCGGTGTAACTCCGACGGTCAAGTTAGTAGGATGGAAGAAGATAAACAGTATGCACCAAGATCTCAAAATGTAAATAGTTGCGTACATCACTAAGTCTCAGGACTTAGTATTTATGTCAAGAATCGGTCATGCCCGTTGAACCTTCATGATTTACACTTTCACCTGCTCCCCTCTATTTGCCGTGACGTGCACGCCTTATGCCATTATGACCTGATTTCATGACTTCTTTTTTGTCGAAGATCTGGGAAATCTCTGTATATATTCAAAATGTATACCTAATCCTTTAATGATTTCTACCTACTGTGTCAGAGTAACATCTCGGTTCGATTTAACTTCTATGGTCGGTAGTGATGACCGTTGGGAGGAATAAAGGAAAACTTAGTGAGATCGACCTAAGGGTTAAACCGATCTAAGCCTATGTCTTTGGCTCGGCCTTATGGCACTTTTCGACCTAAACTTGGTTTTAGATCTTTTCAGATGTCTTTATCTTTTAACTGTTAATCCTTTCTTTCCTTTATTGGGTCTGGCCCAATGAAGGCCTATTTTTATGCACACCAAAGATTATTACTCTTGAAACGAAAAATGATATTTGAAAGTAAAAATATTTATTATACAAAGCAGCAGGTATAAATAATAATGATAAAAGTACACGTATTTGAATTGCATTTATGAATCTGTTTCACAAGAGACTATTTGCTTCTTTTTTTTTTTTTTTTTTTTAACTTAAAAGTTGAATTTAAAATTGATCTTTTAAAAGGAAAAAAAAGGGAAAAATAATACTTTTAGAACTGAATGCAAAGCACTACTCACATTGAAGAAGTAAAAAGAATAAAGAAAAATAAACATATGAAAAAAGGGATAGAACGGTTAGAGTGCACAACTTTTGTTGGGAAAATTACAATGACCCTTTGAGATTTTGAAAACTACCATTACCCATTTGAAACCAGTTGGGAACCAATTTCGTGAGAGAACAGGTGGACATTGAAAGTTTACCTTATAATTAGTGAAATAATTTTGTTTCACTACTTTGAACAAACTTAGACATCATATATTGGATAAGTGATCTATTCTCGATTATTAGTTGAAGAATCTATGATGGTGGCAGATTTAGTTTTGACTTTATATGAGAAATGCCAAAACAACTTTTGCAAACTAAGAAACAAAATGAAAATGAGAAATAAGGTAACAAACCATATATGGCCAAGCAATACATCCCTACTGGTTCCACAAGTTTTATTTTTTGTCCACTGTGACCAAAAGCTACATTTTGCAAAGAACTTCTCAAGGAGTGCAAGAGACCGCAAAACACCTCCTATCTAACCACCACTAGAAAAGGTCTAAAACAACACAAGAAGATGCAAATCATATACCCTTTTCAAGCATTGCCCTAACTCGCATCGGTAGTCCATACAGCCGGATGAATCCAGCAGCATCGGCTTGATTATATATCTGTCCACTTTCAAACGATGATATGTCTTCTCTGTACAAGCTGTAGGGACTTTCTCGGCCCGTGACAGAGACAGAACCCTTGTACAGTTTGAGAGTCACAGAACCAGTGGTGGTTTTTGTTATTTGCTCCATGAATGCATCCATAGATTCACGGAGGGGGTCAAACCATCGGCCAGCATACACTAGCTCTGCATACTTTAGAGCAAGGGAGTCCTTAACTTGCATTGTTTCTCGATCAAGTGTGAGTGACTCAAGTTCGCGGACAGCTGCGAAGAGAATAGTTCCTCCAGGAGTTTCATACACTCCACGACTTTTCATTCCAACAAGGCGGTTTTCAACCATGTCTATTCTACCAATTCCATGCTTTCCACCAATTTCATTTAACTCAGAAAGGAGAGATGCAGGGGACAACTTCTTCCCATTAACGGAAACAGGAATTCCAGCAACTATCCCAATGTTTACATACCTGAGTGTCAAAAGTATGTACAAGGAATCATGAGAAAGTCCATAGCGTAATGTATTGAAATACAACACAATCACAAACTTGCGTAAACTAAAAGACCGAATCTTACTCAGGTTCATTAGGAGCATCTTCTGGGCTAACACTCATCATGTACATGTCCTCCTTTGGCTCATTAGCAGGGTCTTCCAAGATATCACCCTAGAGCAAAGAATAGCAGCAAGATATGAAGTTATTGAAACAATAACTGGCATCAAACAGGCTATTAGTCATAGTCACAAACTAATGGCATGCTGTTCTCATCAATAGATGTTTGTTTAGAAACGTTCAGGATAACATAAGCTAAATAACTCCTAACACCTTATATCTGCCGGTCAGAATCAGATGAGTACTACAAACACAGTTTGAGATCCAGAAAATCACACGCTATAACTAGTTACTTTTGGTCGATTATCCCCGGACCCTGCACATGCAGGAGCTTCTATACATAGCCTGCCCTTTTTATTCTCCGCAAGCTAGTAGCCACAACAAATCTTAAATTCATGAATTAAGTTTGTACATAGGAGGAATAGCAAAAAGTTAGTATTTTGGGGAAAGCTTGCAAGTAAACTAGATCATTGTGGAAGTTCAGCGACTTCATATTTAGGAAAGGAAATGTCTCACAATAAACATAAGACCAGACCATTATGGTTTTGAGAACAACATCCTCGGATAGAAATTGATATCTTCAATTTTAATTTAAAATAAAGTAGATAACAATGGTGCAGAACTGGCTCCAAAATAAGTCAAGATTGGCAGGACATTACCTCATGACTGAGATGCCACAGGTTTCTATCACGGCTATAGATTGATTTCTTTGTCACAGGCACTGGCACATTATGTTTCTTAGCATACTCAATAGCATCTTCTCTACCAGTTATTTCCCATTCCCTCCAAGGGGCAACAACACTGAGTTCCGGGTTTAAAGCAAAGAAAGTGAGCTCAAAGCGCACCTGTAGCAATTTCAAAGAACAGAAAAAAAAAGAAATATAGGTATATTCATCATTAAGTTAAAGAGAACGTTACAATAAGCAAGAAGACAATACCTTACCTGATCATTTCCCTTTCCTGTGCAACCATGTGAAACTGCATCAGCTCCAACTTCTCTGGCAACATCAACCATTGCCTAGAATTTGCGAATCAAATTTAAGACACACAGCTAATGAAGTACAATACAACTTAAAAAAGCAATAATGAGCATCAACTCCAACATAAAATAATTTGACAGATGGAATATAATAATGATTTCAATCAAATAAGAAAATCAGATAATTATGCAGGTGCATGAAACTCAGCAGTTGGCACTCAAACACTGATAAGGAAAAAAGGCATCTGTTATTTCAAAGTCTCTGCATAGGGTGCTACATAAGCCAGGAAATATTCATTCCCTGGCACCTAAACATAAAGAACAAATTATTGCAAAGAGCTCGTCTACAAAGGGTGAAGGAAAAGGAGAATTAGGGGCAAAGAAAACAAAGGCAAAGCTTTATCATTCCACATACAAACTTTACCTTTGCAATAACAGGGCGAGCCATTGAGGTTCCAAGCAAATACTTCCTCTCATAAATGGCACCAGCTCGCAAGCAAGGAAATATGAAATCTTTTACAAATTCCTCCTGCAAATCTTTAACCACTAATTGACATGCTCCACTAGCTTTGGCCTTTGCTTCTAAGCCATCCAACTCTTTTACACCCTTCACAGTTTGAAATCACAAATGCTTCAAATTCAGAGGTGAGAATTTTGTATCTCATTATTTCAAGCACTAAGATAAAAGATACTTCATTCATAAATGTTACAATAATCTAAAGCTTCCCCATTTACTTACTTGACCAACATCTGCTGTGAAGCAAACAACCTCACACCCATAGTTCTCTCTGCAACATGAAAACAAATTAGAAAGCATGACCGGAAAGCACAGGTTATTCAATAAAATCAGAACAAAACAAGCAGTTATTTCCATGGAGAATTTCAGATAACCAGACAAAATTTAGTCGTTTGTCTAACACTTTCAGAGTCCACTAAGCTGCTTTGCAACAACAACAACAACAACTAAGCCTTTGTCCCACTATATGGGGTCGGCCATATGGATCATATGTCGCCATCGTGTACGGTCATGGCACATCGATTCATTTATATTCAAATATGAGATATCATATTTTAAAGTTGTTTTCCAAATCTTTTTAGGTCTTCCTCTACCCCTTTTATATTAATTGCTTCTCTGTTTTCTACCCGTCTTACTGGGGCGCCCAGAGGTCTCCTACGTACATGTCCAAACCATCTTAGGCGTGTTTCTCTCATTTTTCATCTATTGGGGCTACTCCTACTTTGTTTCTAATGCTTACATTACTTATTTTATCTAACCTAGTATGCCCACACATCCATCTTAACATTCTCATCTCTACTACTCTCATTTTTTTTTCATGTTCATATTTAGTCGCCCAACACTCCAAACCGTAAAGCATAGCCGGTCTTATAGCCGTTCTATAGAATTTTACTTACCCTGTTGCACAAAGAAGTCTATCAACACCCTGTTGTAGTTCTCATTTACAGACCTTGGAAATGATTACAGCACATACACAAATAGAACCACAAGAACGGACTAGAGGAAGGACATTGAGCACATCATCACATGGTACGCAAAGGCTCTGTTCTTTTCCATCCAATTTCAGGAAAAGTATCACTTTTTTCTCAAAAATATTACACAAAGAAACAACATCATTTTTACTAAATTCACAATTTAAATTTTAAAATTCCCTCTAAATCTTCACTCACATAAATTCAAAAAAAACATAATCATTACACTTTTTCTTCTCTGTCCTACACAAATCCCCAAAATAAATTTCCTCCAAAATAAATTTCTTCCCTAACCAAAAAATTTCCTAACCAAGTTACTAAGAGAACAGAGCCAAAAAGTAAGATATTGTAGGCTGCTGCGGACATGTAGGACCCAATTACTAATAACTAAAAGAACGTTGCACACTGAAATCATGAAGATTAAAACCTCTCTAAGTAACTGAGAAACACCAGAGTTGGAGTATATAACAATACAAACATCATAATGTACAACTCCTGCTACATAAATCTGGGACAAAAAACCAACTCAGCTTCATGTTCTAATCGGTTACCAGGTATATGCATACCATACTTGGTCACAAAGGGAATAAAATATTATTCTTTCAAGAAAAACATGTGAATTCTTCAGCAGATATATATACATGAAGATGGTAAAGCACATTACCTCAGCCATGGTACAATGACAGATGTATCCAGACCACCGCTATATGCTAGCACCACTTTATTCAATTTTTTCTTTAGAACTTTCCCCTCTGTTCCACTGGAAGTGATTGCCTCCTTATCGCTGGCCAAAACAGCCCGAATAGCTGCACAGGTAAATAAGAAAATGTATCAAATCAGAGAATAGAGCCAACAAATATCCTTTGAAATATTAACCCAAAATTTATGAAACAGACTCAAACAAAATGCACAAGTGTAAAGTACATTCCTCGTGAGCTGATTTCTTGACTATCTTAATAAAACTAACCTGGACCAATGTTGGTTTAATTTAGTCGTACAATTATGCCAAAGAGTGATAAAAATAATGAATAACCCACTATGAATAACCCACCACAAGTTTACAAAAATGCCACATCCGAAAAACCCAATCTCTCCATTTTCAAGCCAAGTATGCTAAATTCGAAAATTTTCATGTACATTGACATTGAAATGGAAAATGTAGAAGTAAGTTCGACAATAATCTTTAGAACAAAACGAAGAGTGTATTCTTAAAGGAGCATCAGAACTCAAGTCTTCTCAAAGATTTATTTTTTATGTGATTACGTAATAAAAAATAGACAATATTCTTCACAAACGAGAAAAAGGAAATAATGTACCGCCATTACGGGTAGTCTTTGAACCCAATTTGCTCTTGAGGTGGATAATAGGATGCCCATGAAATTCACTGCCCTTCACCCCAAACTGCCAAACAACGTATCAATCAAAATGTGGCACTTTTAATCATTGGGAAATGGAAACAAACCACAAAGTTTCCCACCTCCTGCAAATGCAGGGAAGCAGCCACCTTCCGAGACGAATCTGTAGTTCAAAAACCACAAATGACCGTATTAACAAAAGGGGAGAAAAGTTTCTACATGGGTTTTGAAGATTATTCAACATAAATTTACCAGTTTTGGAGGCATGATGAGGCAAGGGATTAACGGAAGAAGAAGAAGAAATTGCCTGAAACTGACTCATCCCTAAGTGTTCAAATGCTTACAGTCCCAAGCCAACAGGAGATGGCAGCGGCGGTGGCGGTGGCGGCGGACTTTGGTGTGAGTTGCTGGTGCTTGCTGACAGTGTCGGAATTTGTAAGATAGTACTTTTGGGGTTTAAGCAGTATTGTTGTAGTGACGACTGAGCTGAAGAGGGTTTAGTTTGATGACGCAAAAAAAACGCCCTATGCTCGTGATACCAAAAGCACGATTCTAAAAAGCGTTAAAGGCCATCTTGAACCGTCAAATTTAAGGATAATCTGAGAGTTTTTTTACTCAAATAATACAATTTTATTCGAAAATACCGAAATTAGGGTTGTGGAGGCCTCTCCTGAACTAGAGGACTCAATTTTATTTTATTTTTTAGTTTTTCTAGGAAAACAATTTTCGGGAAATAGCTTTTTGTAATAGCAGCAATGTTCAAGAGTCCATTTTGATAAATGTACAATGATGTATTAATTAATACTCTATTTGTTCCACTAAAAGAGTCTACTTTGATAAACATTTTTTTTTTAATATAAGAGTCCACTTTTAAATTTTTTTTACTCCTCTTACCCTAACTAATATAATTACAGTATGTGTTGTCTATCATTAGCTCATAGTTAATAAGTAAAGATATAAATGAAATAAAGAGTGTCAAATTAGCTCATTTAGGTGTTATACATTGACATTCATAATAAGTTATACATTGATCAAAGTGGACTCTTCTAGTGGAACAGATGAAGTATCAAATTTAGCACAAGAATAAAAAAGCTAACACCATTCAAAGATGTATTTACCAAAATTATGCCCCAAATATTTGGAAATAAAAAAGACATGCGTAATGAAAAACATACCTTCAGTAGACAATGGGCTAGAAGCCTTGGAGGAATAATCCGATGAAGAAGGTGAGGGAGGAAGAAGACGAAGCGCCGACGAAGGAGGAAGAATCCGGTGAAGGTCTGTGTTTTATTTTGGTTACCCGAAGATGACGATGGAGAAGCCGTTTTGTTCACCCGAAAGACACTGGCTGCCTCTGCGTTTTCTTTTCTTTTTTGAATACGAGAAGGGTTTTCCTACTGGAGGCGCGTTTTCAGAAACGCGCCTTCAGTACTGCCCTTTTTTAAAGAAAATATATCGTGTGAAGTAAAATAGAAAAATAAAATATGGGAAATCGTTTACTTCATAAAACAATATATATATATATATATATATATCTGAACTTCAGAAAACTAAAAAAATATATCTGAAAAAAATAATTTCCTCTTCAAAAAATGAAAAAAAAAATACATCTATGAAATTGTTTTCTTCAAAAAATTAAAAAAAAAGTTTATCTGAAATCGTTTTCTTCATAATCATAAAAAAAAAATCTTATGAATCTTAAAAAAAAAAAAAAAAAACGGCATAAAACGATTTTGGGAAAATCTTTTCCTCTAATGCGGGAAGAGATCCTGACAACCCCTAATTTCAGTATTTACTATTAAAAATGGATTATTTCGGTAAAAAGACTTATAATATGAAATGGCCTAAAAGACTAAAGGGCGAATTACATTTTTGCCCATGAGATATGGGTAAATTACAAATTTACCCTCCTAATTTTGTAAATAACAAAAAACCCTTGAGTGGTAGACAAATTACATTTTCTCCCCTAAGATTTGGGTAAATTATAAATTTATCCTCCTATTTTGGTTATAAATTTGACCCATTTAAAATTGAACAATGACATAAATAATTATATACTTTGGAAGACTAAAGTTTGGAACCAAAGTTACATTCACAAAGACACAAAGGAATATTTAAAACTCCGTATTTATTATGCCAAGACAAAAGAATTTTTTTTTCTATTTCTCAAACAAAATCATTGTTGAAAATCCCTTTTAGCCCTAGAAGATAAGGTAAGTGAGGATAATCTGGACCAATTTTTCTCTAAACTATGCATTATTACTGACTCTCATACCTGATTTGTTGTTGCTTAGAGAGAAATTTGTCAAAAATATTCTCACTTACGGCCGCTTCTAGGATAAGCGACCATCAATGATCTTTTGTTTGAGAAAGAGAGAAATTTTTTTTGGTCTAGTCATAATAAATTAAGAATTTTAAGTGTTCCTTTGTCTTTGTGAAGGACAATTTTGTCTGTAAAATATATATATATATATATATATATATATATATAAGTGAGGGACACTTCAGTCTCCCAAATATATACTATTCTGGTCCACTAGAAAAGTCTAATCTCAAATATACAATATTCTATGGATGTCAAAGTATAACAGCTAAAATAGTTAATTTGACATTATTTGTTCCGTTTATGTCCTTACATTTTAAGTTTGGGTTAACAGCAAACCACACAAGATTATATTAGTAAAGGTAAAGTAAAAGATTTGAAAGTAAACTCTTCTATTGGAGCAAAAAATATTTTTGAAAATGGGACTATTCTAATGGAACAAATGAAGTAGTTGTTTATACCATCGTTCGATTGGAAATAGGTTGATTTTATAACCAAAATATGTGGATTGTCTTGTAATTTATCCAAATTTCAGGGGAAAATGTAATTCACTTATTTAATTAACCAAACTAGTGAGATGATTTTGGTCATGTTTGGACAAGTACTTCAAAAATATTTTTAGTGTTTTAAGAGTATAAAAAATTTAAAAATGGTGTTCAGACAAGAAATTGCAAAATGTTTTTAAAAAATAATTTTAAGTAAAATATTTTTAAAGTACACTTTTTGAAGTACACTTTCAACATGTTTTATAAAATATTTTTAAAAATTTTAGGTCATTTTAAGTTAAACTCGCGAGTCGGCTTGTCCTGCCCCCGATCCGCCCCCAACCCCGGACCTCGCCTCGACCCCACTCTGGCCCGACCCCCGTCCCACCCCCTTTTGACCTCGACTCCGTCCCCTACCCGACATCGGCCCCACCCTGACCTTATCCCAGCCCCGCCCCCATTCTGACCTCGCCCCGGACCCTGACCCCAGACCTGACCTCGGCCCTGGACCTTGACCAGACCCTGACCAGACCCGACCTCGACCCTGGCCCAGGACCTTGACCAGACCCGACCCCGACCCTGACCCCGCCCAGGACCCGACCTTGGACCCGAACCCGACCACGGCCCCGACCCCGACTCCAACCACTGCCCCTGCCCCGACCCCGACTCCGACCACTGCCCCTGCCCCAACCCCAACCCTGGCCCAGCACCCGGCCCCGACCACGCCCTCGCCCTCGTCAGCCCGTCCCTGGACCCGACCACTCCCCGGTCCCGACATAGACCTCGGCGCGACTCCGACTAGGACCCCGACCCCTGCTCACCCAAAAAAAAAAAATGGTTTATATAGCGTAAACATAATTTTTATATAATTTCTCGCATCAAACATAATTTAAAAATAATTTTTTTTCGAATACTTGTCCAAACATCTTTTAAACTATTTTTAACTCAAAAAATGCTTTTCTAAAATACTAATCCGACACATATTTCATTAAAAAGACTTCAAAAACATATTTTATAAAATGTTTTTGAAAAACACTTTTATAAAAATATTTTAGAAGTACTTGTCCAAACGGAGCCTTTATAATTTTTACCCAAATCCCATGGGAAAATGTAATTTGATCACCGCTCAAGGGGTTTTTTGTTATTTAACAAAATTAGGCGGGTGAATTTGTAACTTAGGGAAATATAATTTGCCCAAGACTGAATTATCTTTTAACCCTCAAATAATTCCTTCTCGTTTTCTCTTCTATTTACTTTAAATTTGACGGCTCAGTATCCTCTGTTACACTTTCCTATTACACTCCCCTGTACACATCTTAATAACTCATCGGAAATATTATTTTTTATTTTAATTTTTTTACCAATGACATTCATTGGCATTTTACCTAATTGTAATATAAATTATTTTATTTTTTACATTAATAAGGTATTTTAATATAATTTTATGATACGTTTTAAAATTTTTTAATCCCAATAAATTAAAATAAATATACCTTACACCAAAATGGGTGAACCCTTAGTCAAAAAATTTATTATAATGCCAATAAATATCATTGGTGAAAAAATTAAAATAAAAAATAATATTTCCGATGAGTTATTAAGATGTGTAACAGGAAAGTGTAACAGAGGATCCTGAGCCAAATTTGACTGAAAAATCAAACATTGATTTGTGTATGAAACATGGACGATAGTTATAAATACGACACATATTTTATGGTTTAAAAAAAAAGGAAGAAAAAAAGGTGAAGGAGGGTTTTCTCTCCATATTTTCTTCCTTTTTTTTTTTTCTTTTTTCTCTGGCATTATAAATGATAAAATACAAAAATTTTAGTTACCATAAAATATGTGTCGCATTTATAATTATCGTTTTCGTACACACACAATTCGACGTTTGATTATTGATTTTAAAAGGTAATAAATAAAAAAACATAATTTTAGTTGCCGTAAAATATGTGTCGTGTGCATAACTATGGCTCATATAATTCTTGAGTCAAATTTGAAGAAAATGGGAAAAAAGTGAAAATGAAATGTTGGATAAAATTAAAACCTGATAATTTCGTCTTTTAGACTATTTAAGATTTTAGATTTTCCTTGTGTTTAATACTTATGTAATAAAAAATAACACCGTGTATATTCCTATTTATATTTCACTAGATATTTTCTTGTTACTTTTACGGGACATGTTATTTACAGGTACCATTTTACTAAACACAGGATACTTTTTAAAATCTTAAGTGATGAAAAGACATTAATACCCTTGATTCTTACTTTAAGAAAAAAAAATTTACCCACATTTTTACCCTACTTTACCCACCTTCTTCATCCATTTCTTTCACACAAGCAATTCCTTCATCCATACTCCCTCCCATTTCCTCTCAATTTTCTTCCTTAAACCCAACATTCAATACATTCATTCCATAATAATAATCGAATTTTGCTTAAGTTTCATGGCCGGAAATGCAAATGAAGATCCATATTACACGGTACGTATCACATTACAATTTCTATGGATTAAAGGTAGCACATTTTTCATGATTTAGGTTCACTGGGTGAGAATCGCCCACGGGAGGCGATTTTATCTGATAAAATCGCCATAGGCCACCAATTTTCTTGAAGAAAATCGCCTTTCCTTCAATAAAAAATCGCCCCCACTGGCGATTTTATTGAAGGAAATCGCCCTAGGTGGGCAATTGTCACCCATAAAATCACCCCCACGAGGGGCGATTATATGGCCCTACACCGTTTTCGCTCCCGATTGCGGGAATTTCTAATGTCAGATTTGTTTTCTTGACAGGCTCCGCATGTTTTGGATGATCAAATCTTTCCAATTACATGGATGTATTTCGGACTGAGGAAGAGTTCATGACTAGAGCTGAATTGATTGGTTGGGTTGAAACCAGAGCCGCGGAGCATCATTTTGATATTAAAATAACTTCTTCTAAAAAGTGGAAGGGGCCTCTCAAAGGGAGAATAGGGAGAGTTGACATATGTTGTGATAGATCGGGGGAAGTTAGAAGCAAAACACCCTCAGTTGAAGGAAAAATATCCCGTAACAACACTAGTAGCAAGCTGACTAGTTGTCCCTTTAAAATATCAGGGAAAGAAATTAGTGGGGGTAACTGGAAGTTGAGTGTCATTAAAGGCCACCACAATCATGAATTACCCCTTGTTAGAAACTGGCATCATAAGCAGTCCCAGTTGAATGAATAGGAAAAGGAGAAAATTTCAGAAATGATGAAGATAAATTTGACCCCAAAGCAGATGCTGTCAAAACTGCGATATGACAATGCGACTAATGTCACACGTATCAGGTAGGTGTACAACGAAACGGCAAAGGTTAGAAGAGAAGAAAGGGGAGATTTAAGTCCTATACAATACTTCTTGAAACTGATGCAGGATTACAGGTACTACTATTGGTACACAGCGGAAGATGAGCGTAACGCGCTTGAAAACGTGTTCTTCGCCCATTCGGATGTTCCTAGTCTGCTTCGTACGTTTCCTTACGTATTGTATATGCATACGACATACAAGACCAACCGGTATGACATGCCTATGCTTCAGATAGTCGCTTATGTTCCGACGGATCAATACATACATGTTGCCTTTGCTTTCTTGAGGGATGAGACATATCCAACTTATTTCTGGGCTATGACTAGGTTGAGGCAACTTTTTGATCCATTGACATATCCCCATATTGTTATGACGGACAGAGAGTCAGCTCTACTGAAAGCTATGCACTATGTTTTTCCCGATTCTAAGCAACTACTGTGCAAACGGCATATTGCCATGGATGTGAAGAAGAAAGCACTCACTGTGTGTACAGAGAAAGATATATTAGATGAGTTTGAAGGTCGGTGGAGAAGAGTTATGAGTGCTCTAACGTATGAAAAGTTCATGAAAGCTGTGGAGATCATAGAGACCAAATATAGAGGCCGGTGGATATCTGTGGTTAATTATTTGCACCATATTTGGTTGGATCCCCACAGGACCAAGTTTGTCTCATTCTGGACTAAAGAGATAAAACATTATGGAGGGCGCACAAACAACATGTGAGACTATTAAATTTTGTTGCCTATAGTTATATATATGAACCCATTATACATATTCTCTTATGTGAAGCATTAATTTTGTTCGTCTTTTATGCAGGGCTGAGAGTGCGCACGCAATGTTGAAGCGCGCCATTAAAACTGATAGAGGTTCTTTTCCTACAATTTTTCTGGCCATAAATGAGATGATAAAGTTGCATTTGGGTGAGATACGTAGTAAAATGGAGGCATCTCGGAGCAAAACAATCCGTGAAGACAATTACATGTTGTATAATGGCAGAGTTTCGCAAGATGCCATACTGTTGCTGTTACATGAATACAAAAAGAGAGGTGCAGTCTATGGGGCGAATAGTGAGCTGTGTGGTTGTGAACTGCGAACTAGCTATGGCTTGCCGTGTGTGCATCAGATGGTTGAAAGGGTCAGGAATTACATACCTATTAATCCTTTGGATGTGGACCTCTTCTGGAGGACCCTATCTTTGGATGAAGGAAACATGCCTAGCGATGATGAACTGCAGACAGCACAAGGGCGACTGCATGAGATGTATGTGGAGGCCTCACAGGGTCCGACTACGGACATTTATAGAGTAGCGGGTGTCATGCATAGCACTTTGCATCCAGAGATTGTTGACCTAGTTGATCCCATTCAAAGGCTACATAGGAGAAGGCCGAGGAACAACTCGACGCAGCGAGACTTTCGGGCTACGAGCATGCCGAGAGAGAAGCCAGCATAGGCAGAGGCAGATGAACATATAGTTGTCATATCCTTTGCAATTGTTTTTTGTTTCAATTATTTATTATGATGCATCTATTGTTTCATGCATACGAATAACATGTGCAGGTCGCAGCAGGTCAAGTGGGTCATCATCCAAGAGTATTCGAATGACTCCTAACGAATCCAAATGGCCTTTCAACCTCCCATCTTTGGTTAAACAGT
Organism: Leptodermis oblonga; assembly: GCA_016801395.1. Classification (NCBI taxonomy): domain Eukaryota; kingdom Viridiplantae; phylum Streptophyta; class Magnoliopsida; order Gentianales; family Rubiaceae; genus Leptodermis; species Leptodermis oblonga. The sequence continues at coordinate 34,436,652 of CM028760.1, forward strand.
TTGTGTTTGATGGACACTGTGGTTTTAGGGTAATCTCTAGATTCGTACATCGTGACGAGTCACTTTGGTCGCAAGTGCGGCGGGAGCTGTTACATGAACTTAATGCTTATGCCTCATTATGGTTTGGCGTCCTCGGTGAAGCTATGTACGATAAAGCTCTTACAGTGTTGGATTACCACATAAGTCCAGCAACAGAGGAGTTTTTGTTCGATACTTATCAATTTGGCCTACTTGTCGCCACGAGATACCAGAGGGTATTCGCATTTTACGGAGCGAAATGTTACACCTTCCTTCCACTTCGCTTGCGGGAGTCTCCCGTATGTGATTATCCGAACACGTATATCACTATGGGTCATATCCGAGGGAACCATTTCATTTGTTTGGAGACGAGAGGTGAAATCATGTTGCCCCCAGTCAGTGTGTTGTGGCGACACCATAAGGACGACATGATGGATGATTTGGAGGACAGGTTAAAAGCTCGCTTGGATAGATATCACAGCATGTACGTTGATAGCGTAGGTCATGTAGACAGGGAACCCACGATAGTTATCGATTAGGGTTTAGAGATTTATGATTTCAAATGTTTAGGGTGTATGTTCGGTTTGTTTTGAAATTTATATGTACAGTATGATTAGAATAAATTTATGGACTTTTTCAGCAAATTTGAAGTCTATTAATGTATTTTAGTGTTGCTAAGTATTTCACAAGTTTTGGAGTGTGGTTAGGTTTGTATTGAAAATTAGATAACGGGTGGTTAGACTAAATTTGTTTACTTCTTCATCAAATTTGAAGTGTATTACTGTATTATAGTGTGTTTAATCTCGCAAAATTTGGGCAGAGTCTCCCCTGTAAATGAGCAACTGAAAACCTGTTCAGACCACAGATTGAATCACTAAATTATCATTTCTAAATCATTCTTCAGCACAACTAAGTAATGAAGCACTAATTTAGCATCAAAAGTGTATTTGGTAAATAAAAAAATTCACTCGGTAACCCGTACATTTAATTCACTAAATACAAAGCACTACGGCTGAAATGGAGGTCATATTGCAAGCTCTTCGAGTCTCGGCATCAGGGCCTCCAAATGATAAGCAACTTCTGCAATAGCCTACCTACGTGTTTCAGGGTTGACGACGTGTTCAACCCTTGGATGAAAAAAGACTGCCCGAGATGCTAAGTACTGAAGTCGCTGCAACAAGTAAAATGATAATCCCAATCAGCAACTAGTAAGACATATATAGGTAAGAAGAAAATCTAAAATCACCCTAAACTCACTGCAATTATGGACAACTGAGTAGGATCAGGAGTGTATTCCTCAACAGGACCCCTACTAACACGGACGTGCGAACTCGACCGGAAGTACTCAAGGTAATCCTCATTTGCTTCATCAGTATACTCGACCCTTTTCATATCTCGCAGAAGCCTCGTATGAGATATTTCCCAACCACTTATGTCAGCAACGAACTTGCAGACATACTTTTTTGTCTCTGGGCATTTGTAGCACTCCTTCGATTTGAAGACATTAAATGAAATTTGTTGTGCGTACCCGAACTGTCTTAACACCCGATCCAGCATGTAGGGCTCTTCAACGTTAACACAATATACAAGGCCCCTATATAAGGAAATTTTATGGACCAATGCCGGATTGGGCTCAAATGGTATCCAATTAACCTGACCGATAATAAAATAAATCACCAAAGATAGCACAGTAACATAAAAAAACTGTTCACAAACACACAGAATGGACATATTACCTCGTTCGGCTGCAATGCATCTAGGGCCCTCCTGTAATCCTCCAAATCATATTTTGCAACACGCTTCTTCCCAGTACCAACTTGTCATTTCATTGCCGCAGCCCATCTAGTATTCCACGACCTTTTCTTCGGTGGGTTGAATGTTGGGAAGTATTCATATATTCAGCTCTAATAAGAATGAACAGAAGAACAATCAGTACATATCTTCGCCCAAAATACACCAATGTCTGATAAGGAAAGCAACATGTACAGTGACAAACCTGAAGTAAAGTCAAACAAGCAGAAAACTGAGCACTTTGTGCCCTAGATGCCTTCCCAAGTTGGCGATATAAGTACGCCAAACAAGCAGCGCCCCATGAGTACTCACTTACTGTCTCAATATCGCGAAGGAAAGTTAAATACTGCGCAGAGACGTGGGTTTTCGACTTGTCCACAAACAAAGAAAGACTTAAAACCATAATAAATAACCCGAGGCGCCATTAACTTGATCAAATCTACCGACACAAATTGCCTCAATGCTTGTCAACTTCACAAAGCCAGGCTTATCCATTTTCACTTCATCTTTTTTCAACACAGCTGCAACATCCGTCGCTATTTGTGTAGTCTTTGTTTTCCCATAAATGGGCCTACCCTTAAGCGGAATGCGCAGAATGTAGGCAACATCATGCAATGTTATTGTCATCTCCCTGAATGGCAAGTGAAAAGAGTTGGTCTCCGGATGCCACCTCTCCACAAAGGCACAGAGCAAAGCGGCGTCTAACTCATCATGCATGCACTGTACTAAATGGGCCAAACCGGACCCCTAACAAGCTTTTTCCTGTCATCATCGGCAGGCCAATTTTTCAAGCGATCGGCTCCATTATGACATTTCAGTATCCCCCGTTCCTACAAAATGTAAACAATGGAATTACAACAGAGGGATCCAATTCCTAAAGCATTTATTTTGAAAAAAAAAAGTAAACCGTTCGAACCTACTTTATTATGACACTTTGGATCACAAGTAATGAAGCATAGATAATTAGGAAAATACTAATTGCTTGAATACATCACATATAAACGTGCGCAATTTAATAGAATTACCTCTCCATGCCAAACGTGGTAGGCAGTGTGGTCTTTGAAACTCAAGAGCAACTCAGGAATTATAGGACCACCTTCGAGCGGATGGTCTAACTCCTTGTATTCCTTCCACCTGTAATCGCTGCTCTAGCCTCACTGCCCATGACTCATTTCCCAGCTCTCCTACTTGGTTCGATGCTTGTATTAGCCCCTTCAACATCACTTCTTCCACAAGCCCCCTCGTCGTCACCATCATCGTAGGACATTTCAACATCTGAAAATGGCGGTGCGAAAGGTTGTTCGCTAAATGACGCACCAATGTACTCATTTCCAGACACGGAATGTTGAAATGAGTGTTCACTAATGGGAACAGTGACATTCCCAATTGCAGAAGATGCTCGCGAGCGTGCAACGACCTTCCTCGTACGCTCAGACGCCGTTGGAGGAACACGAGGGGCATTTTCAGCCTCTGGAATAATAGGCTCCCCAAATTTATTCGGAATACCACTCTCTCGGGATGTTTCCAGATTACTACTCTTTCCGGATTTGGATTTTTGCCAGTTCGACGGAATATATTACCTTTAAATCTGTCACCCATTTGTACTTAAAGAAATTCAGAACCAAACAACATATTAAAGGGAAAAAATTTAAAAAGCAATACAGATTAGGGAAAATCGCCTCTTTTAGGCCTTTTTTTTTTGGAAAAAACGCCCTTAGAAAATCGCCTGAATTAGGTGATTTCCTAAGGACCAGGCGTTTTTTCCAAAAAAAAAGGCTGGAAAGAGGCGGTTTTTCTTTCAAAATTTGCCTCTTTCCGGCGATTTTACACCGGAAAATCGCTTTGGGTGGCGTTTTTATGTGGGAAGCGATTTTCTGGTTTGTTCGCCGAAAAACCGTTTTTCCGACGAACAAGGACGGAATTTACCCTAAAATGTCGGAAACGCAGTTTAGCCACTAAAACTAATACTACACAACCAATACAAAGCAATCTTTCAAGATACAACGCAAAATTTCGATTATAAAACGGACCGAAATACCACCAACATACATGCCTGCAAAATTGCACATTAATTATGCACGAAACAGCTGGAAAATGCAACAAACATGCATTCGTACACTTGCCCATAAAATCCACAACAAACAACTCAATTCAATTTCAACATTTGGAACAAATTTTAAAAACGGAAAAAAATTACACTAACCTAATGAACGGCTGCGGCGGGAGAGAAGGATGGAGCGCCGGCAGAGAGGGATGGAGACGTGGAAATGGAGAGCTTGGCAGCGACGGACAGAGCGCCGGAAATGGAGAGCTCGCTTGGACGTCGACGGAAATGGAGAAGCAGGAACTGGGAATGAGCTCTACCGAGTGGAGAAGAAGAAATGGGCCAGTAAAATTTTTTTTTTACTTTATAAGAGTGAAGGGCATTTTCATAATTTTATGGGTTGAAATTTTAAAAATTGGCCTATGTTTAGTAGAAGGTGTCCTGCAAATAACATTTCCGTTATACTATTCAATTATTTCACATAACAAATCCTATTTTTTCTCTAGGGATTCTTTCCTCCAATACTTTAAAAAATTCAAAATGACCAAAATAGGGAAAGTTCTTGTTATACTTCCAACCAGAGAAAGAAAGTTAAAAAATTAAAAATTGAAAAAGTGATCTCCCATGAAATCGATTTACAGTATGACCATCTCTTCGTACTGATCACATGAACAATACATACACTTTTTCAACTTTCAAACCGATACATAAGATGCAAAACAAAAAATAAAAATAAATTGATTTGTGAATAATATGAGTGATATTAATGTTCACGAATATCAGCAGTAATACTCATTAAAAATACCAATAATACTCTTGAGACTCTTCATAAGTATCACTACGAAAAATAATAAATTAAAAAAAACACTACTACCTATGAAGAGTAGTAGTTATATTATGTACAAGTGCTACTATTCAAAAGTGGTAGTTATACTCTTACTACTATTATCCCCTTGAAGCAAATATCAGTTAACTCTTAGGGTTTGTTTGGCACGCGGGAATAGGAATGGGGGAAATCGGAATGTGATTCTCGGGATTAAGATTATTGTGTTTGTTTGGCATAAATAGGAAATGACATTTAATCACCTAAGCAATTCGATCCCATAGAAGTAGGAGATTTGATATCCCAGTTGTAATCATTCGTTCCTTGCCTATTTAAACAGAAATTATCCCTTTATTTACTACTATAGTTAAAAATCAAAATATTTATGACGCAAAACCAAAAAACAGAACATTTATCCGTCAGAAAAGGTAAAAATATGGAGCTTATCCTTTCCTTATGCAATTCGGAAAGAGGCATACTATATGCAGTAACAGTTTTACTAAACGCAGTAACATTTCCCTGTAAAAAGTCTAAATTGCCCTTTATGAATAAATTTTTTTTTTTCCATTTTTTCACCTATAAGTAAGGTGTGAAGTTCAGAATTTTTTTTAAACGTTCAGAGTTAGTTGTTTTCCATTTACATTAAACTGCAGAAACACTTGTTTCCATTTCATCACTGACACGTTCATTCAAATATGGCCGGTATACCCGAGTACGATCCACATTACACTGTAAGTAACACTGTATTTATTTTTTTAATTTATAGCAGTTTGCGTAATTTATGTATATACCGCTTCACTTTAATTTTCGGGGAAAAAATCCCATCCGGACGTTTTTTTGCCAGTTCTGTAACACTTCGGACGGGGAGACTGTCCCACAGTCCGAAATCGCCGGAATACCGCCGTCCGGTGGCGGTATTTCGGGCGATTCCGGAGGAAATACCGCCTTCGGCAGGCGGTATTTTCGCCTGAAATATCGCAGTCGGCCGGCGATATTTTGGCCGGAAATATCGTCAGCCGGCGGCGATATTTCCGGCCAAAACACCAAGTCCGGCAGCCGGCCGTATTTCTGGCGGACGGGCGGGCGTTTTTCCTGCTATTTTCTCGAGAGAAAATCCCGGGACAGTCGCAATAACCATCCAACCTATGCTAATCATAATTGTGTCAGAACTTTGGATCTGGCCGATAATATGATTGCGTAATGTATTTGCTGAATAGAAATTTTAGTATTTAAGTATGCTGAACGAGGTTTTTTTATGTTGTTGAAAGGATTTTCGCGTTGAGAGTGATGACATTTATGCTGACCACACCGAAGTATTTCAGACGACCGAAGAGTTCATCAGTAAGGAATGTATGATTGCATGGGTTAAAGCACGAGCAACTGAAAATAATATGACGGCAAAAATTACTTTCTCTTCGAAAATGTTGGGACTGTTCCTAACAAGAGGGAGAAAAGGTAGAGTTGAGATAGGGTGCGATAGATTAGGAAAAGTTAGGGAGAAGGCACCCATACCGGAAGGGAGAAGCAAACGGAGCAATACAAGCAGCAAGATGACAAACTGTCCATTTCACCTGAAGGGACGAGAAATTGATGGGGGAAAGTGGACGTTAGATGTCAGAAACGGTACTCACAATCATGAATTAGAAGAAGTGAGAAATTGGCATTCAGCGCAGACACGTTTAACAGAAGCGGAGAAGAAGAAGATTGCAGAAATGTCCGGTATTAACATCAGGCGGAAGCATATATTGGCCCAATTGCGCGCAGATGATCCGGAAAATGTCAGCCACATAAGACAGGTTTACAACGAATCAGCAAAAAGTAAAAGGGATGCGAGGGGAGGTATGATGAACATACAGTATTTCTTCAAACTTTTGCATGATCACGAATACTTCTATGCGTACTCAGGCGATGACGGAAGCAATGCAGTGGGCCACATCTTCTTTGCGCACAAGAAGGCGCGTCGTCTACTTGTTCTGTTTCCGTACGTTTTGTTTATGGATACAACGTATAAGACAAACAGGTATGACATGCCTCTGCTGCAAATTGTAGCTCATGTACCTACAGCTCAGTATGTTTGTATCGCGTTCATTTTCCTGAGGGATGAGACTACTCCGAGTTATTACTGGAGATTGGCGCAATTGAGCACTTTATTCGAGGAAAACAGATTCCCCCACGTGGTCATGACTGATCGAGAGACCGCATTACTGAATGCTGTGGCACTAGTTTTCCCACATGCTACCCAGCTATTTTGTAGGAGACACCTTGAAATGGATGTCAAGAAACATGTAGTGTCGGCTGGGAACGACAAAACTACAACGGATGTCTTTCTATATCGTTGGGGGCAAGTGGTGAAAGCCCTGACATATGAACAGTTCACGAAAGCTGTGGATTATATTGATACTAAATATGGGAATAAATCCAGATTCAGAAATGTTATTCCTTACTTGAAGAATACATGGTTGGATCCTCACAAGGAGAAGTTTGTGTCTTACTGGACGAAAAGTATAAAGCATTACGGCGGGCGCACAACGAACATGTAAGTTATTTATTGATTTCATTTATGATTCGTACGTTGTATAATTACGCAATGTTTTATATAAGGGTTTATGTTCTATGAAGAATGTTAATGTCAATTGTCTTTCAGGGTTGAGAGTGCTCATGCACAGGTGAAGAAGGCTATTGGTACGGATAGAAAGGCGTTCCCAAGTGTTTTTCACGACATTCATATAATGATAGGGTTGCACCTCGATGAAATTCGGACTAAAATGGAAGCTTCGCGCAGCAAAACATACCGGAAGAGCGACTACCTACTGTATAGTCGTTTGAACGGTAGAATGTCGTTTGCTGGTATTACAATGGTGGAGGACGAATATACAAAAAGAGTTGGCCTTATCGGGGACGATGGTGTGCTTTGTGGTTGCGAACTCCGAATAAGTTGTGGTCTGCCATGTGCATGTGAGATGCAACAGTTGGTGCGCGCGTACCAACCAATTGATTCTATCGACGTTGACGCCTTCTGGAAGACGCTGCACTTGGGAGAGACTGATATTCTAGAAACTCAGGAGGAGAGGCAAACCGCTGAAGGGCGACTGCATGAAATGTTTCTGGATGTCATAGCGCGTCCGAGCGCTGAGATATACAGGGTCATGGGTGTTGTGCATTCGACGCTTTATCCGAAAACTGTTGATGTAGCTGAGCCGGTTAGTAGGCCACACAGGGGACGTCCCAGACACAATTCAACCCAACGAGATCTATCAGGGTTCAAGCACGCCGAAAGGAATACGCTACAACGAGGTACGAATATATGTATTTACTTTTAATATGTCATTGTTGTCAAATACATATACACCTACTGAATTTAATATGCTTTACACTCGCAGGCCGGCGATCCACAGGCGGGCAGAGAAGACGAAGGGTTGTGAGGCCCCACGCTTCTGAGTGGCCTTACAACCTTCCCGTATTTCTAAAGCAATTCATGTTCGAATACATTACCGACCACGTTAATGTTGTGCCCGATGGACACTGTGGTTTTAGGGTAATTGCCTATTTCGTACACGATGCAGATCAGGCGCAGTGGCACCAAGTGCATAGAGACCTGCGCCAAGAACTTCGGGATGAAGCTAATTTTTGGCGCTTCGTTCTTGGGGCAGTCGATTACAATTTAGCATGCAGGCTGCTAGATTGGTATGTAGTTCCGGCAGAAAAGGATTTCTGGTTTGATTTCATCTTCTGGGAATACTTGTCGCAACGAAGTACCAGAGGGTGGTTACATTATATGCCCAGCAGAGTAATACTTTCCATCCGCTCCTGTGGTAAGGGGCCGGCGTCTCCACTGATTCGAGCAGTTTCATCAATATGGGGTTAATACTGACAAAATCATTTCATTGCTTTGTTAACTACAGGGGAGGTATTGTTACCCCCAATCTATCCGACTTGGAGTAGCCGGGCCTCAGAACAAATGCAGCTTTGGAAATCGCATTTGGATGGACAATTAGGTGCATTCCGGAATAAAGCGACTGCTGAGTGTTAGTATACGATATTTTTTCAATATGTACGGCTTAACGTTAAAAGCAATTTATTTTTTGTACCTTTTTACGCTCGAAACATAAGATCCGCAACTTCAGTATTTTGGTGTAATACATTTTATCATTACAGAATTTAAATAAAATATCTATACATCATTGCGATTGGCGGTATCTCCCTAGACAGTGCATTTAAAAACAGATTAAAAACAAAGATTACAACAGATGGGACTCGGGCTAAATGTGCTACAGTGCCGGCATCAAATCCTCCAAATGACGAGCCACCTCCTCTATAGCACTCTCCCTCACTTCACTTGGGACGGTATCCCGATTTCGAGGATGAGCATAATACATTTTACTTGCTATATATTGCAAGCGCTGCGTTTGGAATAAATATCGATTGAATGTTAAAAAGATTGACGCAATTATATACTTAATTAGCAGAAAAAAATATAAATATGTAGTTCTTACAGCAACCGCAGATAGCTGTTTCGGGTCCGTTGGCTCATCCGCAGGCATGTCGTCGGGACTAACACGAACGTGCGTCCGCGGAAGGAAGTACTTAAGGTACTCAGGGCACATATGATCGACCCAATTAGCCCTCCCCATCCCCCTTAACACCTTATTCTTGGGGTACATTTGCGGGATCTTAAGATTCGTATCAAACACGCAGGAGTACCTTTTTATTTCAAGGCCTATGTAACAGCTCTTTGGCTAAGGAGAAGCATGCTTACCCACTTCTTATGCTCTGGAGATGAGGCTTTGGTTTGCTGAGCTCGGTTGTGTGGGCTTGTAACTCAAGTGAGAGCATTTCAAGGTGATGGAACTTTGGGCCACCTTTTAAGGTAGAGTTGTGGGAGCTGCACTCTGGCCTGCCCATTCCAAGCAGAGAGCTTGGCTGTGTGACTTGGGCGAAGGCCTGGGCCATGCAGCCCCTAAAGTGGAGGGCATCGCGTCAGACTGGTTTAACAGAGCAGCGAAGACCTTCCACTCTCTGCGGTGGAAGGACAACAGGCCAGTGCTCCCATGACCCATAAGAATACCTAAGAAATGGCCTTAATTGGACCGTCACCTTTACTTTTTTCCACTTATTATCTTCTCCCCCAATTGTAATCTTACTTGCAGCGACTGGACATTTTTTTTAATTTATTTAAAGAACAACCAATCAATTTGCATGGAAACCCTTTATTAATTTCAATTGGGAAAGAGTCGATCAAGTGGCCGCCTTACCTTGGAGTACAAAACTTGGTGGTATGCAAGTGTACTATAACTATACATCACCTTCAAGCAATTTTCCATTAGGAACTAATTAAATTGCTATCTAAAAGAGCTAGACTTTGACCATGGTTGATAATCCCATAGCTTCATATATCCAAGGATGCCTCTTGCTTCACGAGCTAGAACGTTCAAAAGTACAACATAGAAATACTACACAATTTAAGGACATTTTATGATTTTGGACTTAATTGCATAAAAAAAAATTAACAAAACAGTTTTGATGAGTGATCGCCCTTAGCAGGGCCGGCCCTGCCGGTGTCTCACTTGGGCCACCGTGCAGGGCCCCTAATTTTATGGGTCCCCCAGGACCCATAAATTATTATTATTAGTATATATATTATTAATTTATTAAACATATGTATTATAATTTACTTTAATTACTCTACTAACTGATTGTAAATTCAACGTCATTCACTCACCTTATTTTATGTGAGATTATGTATATATTATATATATTATTTAGAATTGTTTTGTGACTTAATTATTTATATATTTTTTTGTTGTTGAAATATTTTATTTTGAAAGCCTTATTAATGAATACACCCCCCCGGGATGAAAGTTTTCTAAGAGTTGTGTCGTACTCAAACTCTATCGAGTAAGCGTTCTATCAGAAAAATCGGATCTCAAAATATACAACGTATTAATTTTCTCATTTTATTCTAGCTATGTCTTTACTTTTTATACGTGAGTTAATTATAGATTGCAAATTATTATATTAGTATGGGTAAGAAGAGTAAACAATTTATAAGTAGACTCTTCCACTCGAACAAAAAAATAATAATAATAATAAAAAAATTGAAAGTAGCATTTTTCTAATGGAACATGGAGAGTATTAAAAAAAGGCCGGTTCGAAAATATAAATTTGGGTTCTTTTATATTATCGTAAATGTTAAATATATATATATATATATATATTATTTTACATTTACGATAATATAAAAAGACCCAAATTTATATTTTAGAACATGGCCCTTTTTTAGTAGGGACGGCCCTGGCCCTTAGTCGTGCCGTTTAGGTGTTATGTCTACTGCATTTCATTTATTTTATAGCCAATCAGTCTGTTGAGGATTATGGGGAGTATTATAAATAGCTACTACAGTAATCTTTCTACTAGATAATGTGTGTTGAATGTCGCATCTCTCTTCTTTCTCCTCTTCAACTCTACTCTCTATTCTGTCTGCAACTTCAATTTCTGATCTTTCTTCTTCTTTTCCCTTCCTTCTCTTTTTTTTGCATTCCAATGTTACTAATTTCAGGTATTAGAACTGACTATGACTTGAATTTTGTTTTCGCATTCTATTCACTTCTTTTACTCCGGATGCGATAATGGAATTTCCATATGTCAGTGGAAAATATTTTGGAGCTTGGCTTCAAAAATTTGAACTATATATTAGTGTTACGGATTTTCCGACCAACTTAAATGGAGATTTTCAGCTCATTATACATCAAGAATGGAGCTAATCTGTAGTATTTTGCTGAAATAGATGGATGTGGATTTTGTAGTTTTGAAAAATATGGGTACGTATTTGTTGTGTGATGGTGAATGATGGGGTTTTGAGTTATGAACTAGGAAAAAAAAAAAAAAAAAAAAAGCCTTACTGCATAATTATATTATGTTTGAGCCTCAATTTTACATAAGGGAGGCAACTTCGATTGAGGATAGGAATGTTTAAGTGATGATGAAAACTGAGCTTGTTATCTTGAACGCTGAAAAAAAGAGTCAGTTTGAAGGAAGATTTATTAATGGTTTTTTAATGCGATTCTCTGTTAAATCATCTTGTGATGTTGAAATTACTCCTAAAGTATTTACTTTTAATATGATAATGATGCTTCTGGATAATGTTCTAAACAAGGCTGTCATCAGTGGTGACTATCAGCTGAGGTATTCTTCTTAAGAGTGATATGTGATCGTGTTGTTATAAAAATGCAGCAGCTGTTGTTGTTGACCCCCAGTACTTAAAGCATTGGTAGAGACTTTTTCGAAACAAGCCATGGAGCGTCTTGTTATCATTCTCGGTAGCTTCTGAAAATTCAAACACCTCTGTTTTTTTTTTTTTTTGCACTGCACATATGCCCTCTACAATGGAAGGTTGTTCATTTACAATTGTATGGCGAAACTAGGCCATCACGATTCACAAACGTTTTATTTTTGTGCCAAAAAAAAAAGATTTTACTTCACTCTTATAAATGAATGAGTCCATGTTTTTGTTTATTGAATGGGGTGAAACTGTAGAAGTTCTCATGGAATATTCCCAGACAAACCTCTTCTCCTAATCCCACATTGCTTAGGAGAAGCATGCATACACCCTTCATAACCTCTGGAGATAATAATTGTGAATGCCGAGCTTGGTCACACAAGCTTGTAACTCAAGTGAAGGTATTAAGGTGATGGAACACTCGGCTACCTTCAAAGGTAGGACATTCGGGAGCTGTTTCTGGCTTGCCTATTCCAAGCGGAGAGCTGGGCTATGTGACTTGGGCGAAGGCCTAGGCCATGTTGTTTTTAAAGTGGAGGGCACTGCGTTAGGCTGGTTTCACAGAGCAGCGAAAACCTTCCGCTCCTTGCTGTGGAAAGACAACAGGCTAGTGCTCCCATGACCCATAAATACCTAAGAAGTAGTCTCAATTGACCATCACCTTTTTTTTTTCCATTTTTTTTTGAGTTTTCTGAGTTGGCCCTTAACTCATTGGTCCAAAACGGAAGCCCGCTTATTATCTTCGCCCTCAATTGTAATCAATCAATTTGTTCTTACTTTTTGCAGTGACTGAACTTAATTACATAAAAAATTTGACAAAACAAATTAGATGAGATTGAGGATCTGATTAAAGCGTCCAAAGTCTGTCTTTGTCTACCTTCGTGTCACCGGTTTTGGGTAAAATCAGAGTATGATCATGGGTCAAAAGGAAATGCCAGCCTGAAAATTAGGTTCAACCTTGGCTTTCTTAGTCCAAGAAAAAAGAAATCATTACAGCTGATATATGTCCTATAGAAAATCCAACACTCCAATCAAATGCAACAAAATTTCATTCACAGGAGGCTAACAAATTGAAAGCAATCTAATTACTATCCTTCATATGTAGAAGCAAGAAAAGAAGAAATACCCACAATTTGGAAAAGCATAAAGATCATTGCCCCCACCTATGAATTTCTATTTTCAAAATCTATGATTCACTTTTAAAAGGATGATTTTTTATAAAAAAAAAAAAGAAAAAAAAGAGGACGTTAACCCTTTTATTAAGAGCTTGAAGAAAGTACAATGAGGGAGAGGTAAAACAGTTGAAAAGCCAGTGTAATAATATTGAGAAATAAGTAAACTATTTGGAGCGTTTTAATCCTCTCGCTAGTGTTGTGTAGTCCGTTTGAGTTTGAATGATTTTTCCATATAATAAATCATTCTTTTGCCGTTTTGATTTGTTTGATACATCTGCTATAATATCCAGTTCTTGTTCCGATTTGAACTCTTTCTATGAATCCCATTCTTCCAATTCATGCGGAGGAAGACAACATGATAGCCTCGGTGAGTGCTATGTTGAGGTTTTCATGGACTTTTTCGTGATCGACTTGACTTCAGTAAGCGTCTCAACAAAAGATGGAGGTCTTGGCCAGCGAAGCCCAGCATGGCTGCCACCGTAGGAAGGGACGTAGGATGGTAGGACTGTTAGCATGTGGAAGATTTCGAAGGCTTTCAGGAAGAGAAGTATGAATTTTAATTTCTAAAGTAGATATCTTAATTTTTAAAGTATAGGCTTCCTTATTTTCAAAAGTAATATTTTATATGAAAATTTTTCAAGTTTTGTCCACAATATTTGCATAGGTATTAAATGTGGTTCACATCCTTTGTAAACTAGCTAATCAAGTCACAATCTTTCAATTTTTAGTAATTAGTGAATTAATTTAACGGTGTAAACGAAATTAACATGAGATGTCGGCGAACGTTAGTCAAACCTATGATTAAAATTGAAAATTTAGGTCGACAATCTTCACTTGAGTGTCAAATTTAGGTCCAATAGTTTTACTTTATGTGTCCAATAATTGTTTGTACCAAAAGCGAACTGTTTGTTAGGCAAACTTACTCACTGCACACCATACGCACATTAGGTGCACAATTTGTTTTTCTTTTTTGCACAAATTTCAATGTTTATTAGAACTCTATTTTTTAATATAAAAAATGTGATGAGTTTCTATTTTCACAATATATGTTGTACTGTTTATGTGTTTTAATTACTAAAGTATATGTTTCATGCCCTTGGAATAGTGATAGGTGTCCTTTAGCTGCTGAATTTTAGAGCATATTTGTGACAAATCTCACGGGTATGTGCTAGTTTTTGTAAGATAAATGCAGGTTTTAGGAAGAAGAACAATTAGAGAAAGTAAGATGCAAAAGAGGATGAAAAGGGTTCATATGCCCAAAGAAGCAATGAATGGAGGCATTATTCATGTTCATGCATGCAAGAGGAACAAGTAGGCCAAAGTTGAAGGAGCCCAAATGCAATGAGCAGTCCAGCCCAAAGAAGAGAAGGAAGCCCAATGAAGAAAATAGGCAATTGCCTAATTAATTGATCAACCGTAGAAAGCAATTGGAATGGAATTTGGATTCTTTAATTGCCAACATTGGTGGTGCGCCTGGAAGAAGGAATTGTTTCCTGATACATTAATCCTTCTTTGTTTTGGAGATTATTTTTAGTAGTGTCATACATGGAAAATAGTTTTAGTAATGTCTTATTTTGAATTAGTTTCTACTCTCCATTCTACACCTATTTGTAGGGATGGAAGGGAGAGGAGAAAGAGACGTTTTTTCAGTAGAATTTTATCTTATATTTTCGTAGCTAGTTCAGAGCAAGTAGCAGTAGTTTTCTATTTCTGTGATTTGAGGATTTCTGTCCAGAAGAGGTTCCGTTAGCCCTAACGGGCGGTGGCTTACTCAGGGGATTATTTTCATATCGTAATTCAAGTATTTATTCCTTATTTATTTTATTCTTTTCGATTATTTTCAGTATGAATCGTAAAATAATTATGTGCGTAGTTAGTTTAAATATGAGTAGCTAAATTATATATTTCAGCATAATGTAATAGCAATTAATCCGGGCATGTTATGAAACCGAATTGTTCTTAAATTAAATTGCATGTGTTCCTTCTTATTCTCTGCTCATAACTTTGATTACTGATATTTAATTGATATTGATCACCTTAGTTAAAATAGGTAGAGCCAATTAATTCCCAGCTAAATAACATAATATTTATTGGGCAAGATTAATTAGTGGTAAAGTTACCTTCAGGTAATTGAGAATAAGGGGTTAGTAATTCTTAGATGTTAATTCAATAACAATAACTAAAATCGGGTTTCCCTAAATTTTAAAGTTGTTAACTTGGTTAATAGGTGTCGATGCCTTACGGTCTGTTCCTTGTTAATTAGAGTAGCAATTATGTCTGTGCGGATTCACGGTAATTGTCGATAAAGTAAGGGGAGATTGAGTTATGTCTGTGAGGATTCACAGTAATCTATAACTGGTTGATGACATGCTATTTAATATATTATTGAGTTGATGATTAACATGCACGTGATTATTGTGATTTACATATTGCTGGAATACTTTATTACATTGATTAAACTCTCTTTCTTGACTTAAGTTTGTTATTTAGTTTCACTAATCTTTTACAAAGTCTCTCTGAGCAACAAAGGTGGTTGCAAACCAAAACTATTTGGGATTTAATAGGTTTTGTGATTTTAAGCAGTCCGTTCCCCGTGGGATCGACCATGTTTTCATTGTGCTACTTATAGCTATTTGTTGCAGGTTTATACAGTACTTTTACTGTATTTGATAGGGCTAACAACGGTCCTATCACCATCTCTCAAAAAAGGCACTTAGGAGTGCAGAGTCTAGCTCTGAATGCATAGACCAACACAAATGTGCCAACCCAGACTGATCAACTAGAGATTTCATTTCCCCTTCATCTAAAGCCCACTTTTGCAGATTGTTATAGCCATTATGGCACAACAATGCACCACGTTCCTATGTAATGGAATGAATAACATAACACTTTTACTAACCCAACTTATTAATCATAAATAAAAAATTAATAATAATCATATCAAGAAATATGTAATAAATCGTGAAAACGATACCTGTCGACGCCATACGTAGTAGGCAACATGACCTTTAAAACTCTGTAGCAACTCCGGATCTGACGGTTCACCATCAATCGGACCATCTAGAGGCCAGTAAACCTTCCACCCGGCATCCCCTCTGTAGCCAGAACCGGACCTAGCCCCTGACACTGACCTACGCACGGAGCCTATTACTTCTTTACCTTTTTCGCTCCTCCGTCGGTTGGAATCATTTTCCCCTTCATTTTCATCCTCCAACCGCCCCGAGTTCCCTCCCATGTGCCCCTGCGACTGGGACATGTCCATCTCAAATCTTTCCGCATTTTCCCTAGCTTCCTCCTCCTCCGCATTTCCAATGTATGGCGGAGCAAATGGAATTTCGCGGTAATCAACGTTACTTTCCCTCGTCGCACTTGATAAGCGAGAAGATCCCTGCGCTCTTCCTGCCACTTTCCTCTGCCGCTCGGATACAGTGGGATGTATTCGGCCACCTACTTTCTCAGACGAGGACTGCGTCGCATCAGTGCTTCTATCAACCAATATCATACTATCATCCTTTCTGCTTTTGCTTTTGGTCAATTTCAATTTCTTCAATGCTTCTGCCATCTGCAATCATAAAAACGCACATGTATCAATACGAAATTAATTGCTAACATATAAAGAACGAGAAAACGTTTACAGTTACAGAAATTTTAAAATATCGTCGCAAAATTCGCCCCGTTCGGGCATAAAACATCCGGATATATCCCGCCGCCCTGCGAAAAATACTGCCGGCCGATACTCAGTTTCTATTCTCGGGAGAAATACCGCCGTCCGACGAAATACTATCACCGTCTGGCAGCGGTATTTTTGTGGAAAATACTGCCGGATTGGCAGTATTTTTTGTGGAAAATACCGGAGTCCGGCAGAAAATCAATGATGGTCGCTGGCGGTATTTCTTTGAAATTTCGCCGGCGACCGCCGGTATTTCATTCCATTCCGGCGACAATCTCCCGGATCTACGACGATCCGGGGAAAAAAATATTATTTTCGGGTTCAATACTAACAAATTCGGATATATTATAACCTTTAACAAAACTTCGGTATGCCTCTAACTAAATTAATGAAACAAACAAATAATCTCACAAATAAAACAGTACCGAAAGAAATATTAAATTGAGACACTAACTTTTAATCGATCGTACTCGCAGTAACTGTTTTATCCGATTTAGCTAATTTAGAGTTTTCTTAGCCTAACTTGCACTTCACTTCCTCTGGTTGCGCACATGTTTCCCTCTTTTTTTTTTTTTTTTCACCGGGTTACTGTTCACCCGTGGGTGAACAGTACCCCCCGTGGGTTACTTTTTCACTTTTTCCACGACAGTAACCCCCGTGGTTAAACAGTGACTTTTATTTATTTTTTAAAATTTTTTTGTTCCAGGGACATTTTAATTTTTTTACATGGGAATGTTATTGCGTTTAGTAAAACCGTTATTGCGTTTAACAATTTGGTTCGGAAATTAATCTCTTCATTTTTTGCGAATCACTGGGCGCCAAACCAAAAAAAAAAAAAAAACAGAGAGCCAAACCTAAAACCTGCGCGCCTAAAGATTGATTATAAATATACCATCCATATCATTCTAAACAGAGTATCAATTATCTCCAACTCCTTCCTCAATCTTTTCTCAGAGACGTCTCAAACTCAATAGTTTACTTCGTTTGTGCTAGTGACTCCGGTGAGGAATCTGATTTTATGTTTCTTGCACTGGTATACACATATATGACATGGGTTGATATTGAAGCTTTTGCAGTTTATATTAATGTTTTTTTGATACTCTTTTCAAGATCTATGATGGTTTTATTTATGAATTGACTGTTGTGGTATGTGTTAATTTGATCTTCTGTGTATGCCCACATGACTGGATGAAAAAGAAGTGATTTTCTTATACATATTCTCATGACTATGTCTCAAAACTCGATATACAGTATAATGTTTGCACAAGCTTCTATTTCCCCCTCAATTAGTTTAAACATAAAGCTGTGGGGTGCCTGTATCTTGTAACCATATATAATTTCTTTTCTTTGATTTGCTACTGGTTTACTAGCTGTCCTGAAGCATCGGTTGTATGTTTTGATGTAGGTGCTTATATTGCATAATACATTTATATGCAGATATGTCTCGAATTTTATTAAGCAAGAAGAAAAGGGTTGCTTTGATCATGGTGATGTATATGGATATGTTGAACAAGTTGATAATATGCCTTTAGAAGATTGTGTTGTTTACTTTCTGATGTGGGGAATCTAAAAGATAGTAAACTATTAGGTATTGAGGAGATGGTTGCTTTCATTTTACATATTTTAGCCCATCATGTTAAAAATCGTGTAATCAAATTGGATTTTAGGCGTTCTGGAGAAACGATTAGTAGATACTTTAACAAGGTCTTAAAAGTTGTTTTAAAGTTACATACGGTTCTATTAAAAACACCCGAGCCAATTCTAGAAAACTCCACATATGGGCGCTGGAAATGGTTTAAGGTACTTGCTGAAATTTCATTCCATTTTGTTTTAATTTCTTATGCTAATAGCAATGCGTATATATGCTACTATATTTTCACTTTCTATTTGTTTGCTGAGGTAGAATTGCCTAGGAGCATTAGATGGAACCCACATTGAACTGCATGTCCCTGAAGTAGACAAGCCTAGATATAGATCTAGAAAACAGGAGATTGCCACAAATGTTTTAGGTGTTTGCTCGCAAGACATGCAGTTTATAAAATATTTTACCAGGTTGGGAAGGGTCGGCTGCCGATTCAAGAGCACTTCGAGATGCCTTAACCAGAAGAAATGGCTTAAAAGTCCCTGTTGGTAATAATTTAGTTTTGTATACTCACCCTATACATCTCTAGACTACATAGAACCTTTTGAGGGTTTCAATTTTCTTTGACCTTAATTTTCCAATTGAAAATATTTATATAGGTTATTATTACCTTGTTGATGCCGGTTATACAAATGGCCAAGGATTTCTAGCTCCTTATAGAGGTCAGCGTTACCATTTAACAGAGTGGAGAGAAGGTCATCAATACACCTCAAGAATTTTTCAACATGAAACACTCTGTTGCAAGAAATGTTATCGAGAGGTGTTTTGGCTTGCTTAAAAAGCATTGGGCAATCTTAAGAAGTCCAACTTTTTATCCTGTAAGAACACAATGTCGCATCATATCAGCTTGTCCTTTATTACATAACCATATAAGAAGAGAAATGGAATTAGATCCTATGGATGAAGTGTTAGGAGAAGAACACCAGAACAACATTGAGCTGAATACTGATTTGATTACTAGTGCTGAACCATCAAATGAATGGACTGAGTGGAGGTCAAACTTGGCTACACAAATGTTCAATGAGTGGAGAACTCGTCATTAGGGATGTAGTTGTTGTAGTTGTTTGGCATTTACGTCAGATTTTTTGCTATTTGCTCACTTTGAATAAGTACTGGTCATAGGAACCCATTCTGTGCGTTTACTTTTTAAAATTACTCTTAATTGCACTTTCCTATTTTGGAGAATTTCTATTATTGGTTTTTGATTGGTGCAAGCACTAATTGAATGTCTTTTGGGCTAGTTTGGCAATAATTTTCCTGAATATATATATATATATATATATATATATAGTTGGGTATATATAATTTGCATGCACTTACCTATATTACTGTCTTGGATTGACTTATTAAAGTGCATGAACATTAAAAGGTAAGATATGGACTCACAAGTTGGAGACCAAGGTAAGGGAAGAGGCGTGAGCAAACGCCAGTGGACTGTATCTGAAGATGCCAAATTAGTTGAGGTTTTGCTTGATTTAACTGGAAACAGTCAGTGGAAATGTGATAATGGAACGTTCAAAGATGGATTTTTCTCTCAAATAGAGAAAAGGTTATAAGATAAGTTACCAGGTTGTGGTCTTAAAGCAAAACCACATGTAGAGTCTCGTATGAAGCTGTTGAAAAAACAAACTACTGCAATAACAGAAATGTTAGGTCCCAATGCAAGTGGATTTGGCTGGAATGATCAAGACAAATGTGTGACAGTTGAAAAAACTATTTTTGATCGCTGGGTTAAGGTAATTACTTTTGTAAACTTTGTACTCTCAGTTTATCACTATATTTACATCATTTAACTTCGTT
The DNA here is from genome assembly GCA_016801395.1 of Leptodermis oblonga. Lineage (NCBI taxonomy): Eukaryota > Viridiplantae > Streptophyta > Magnoliopsida > Gentianales > Rubiaceae > Leptodermis > Leptodermis oblonga. Next base: position 34,456,891 of record CM028760.1, read on the forward strand.
TATTGTTCTTTTGTGTTTTATGTTTTTCGCAGAGTCATCCAAATGCGAAAGGATTAAGAAACAAACCATTTCCTCATTGTGAAAGTCTTTGTCTCATTTTTGGCAAGGATCGTGCTAATGGCGACGAAGCTGAATTTGCTGCTGATGCTGAAGATGAAGTAGAACATTCAGATGAATTGAATGGCATGGAAAACATAAGTATGAGTTGCTGGACTCGAAGAAATTGATTTGTCAACCATTGGAAGTTCAGCTGGAAAAGGTAATACTTCAAGTACTGGTCCATATAATAGTAGAAAAAGAGGTAGGGGGAATGATACTTAATTGAGTGGACTCACTAATGTTGCAAAGAAGTTGAGTGAGATATATGAAGGAGCTAATGAAAACATTGCAAAGCTTGCAAATTGTTTTCAATTTGAGGCTGATGGTGCTGAAAGAAGGATGAAATTTTTTGAAGAGATTCAAAAAATACCAGACATGAATGACTTAGATAGACTTCAAGTTGGAGAAATCATTGTGGCTGACTCAAATAAAATTGACTTCTTCTTTACGCTTCCTGATGCTTTGAAGAAGACATGGGTGACAAGGATTCTTAATAATATCTAGGCTACCACTACCAAGTTCGTGAAAATATTATTTAGATGAAATAAGGATGCTTAGATTTTATTTGGTTCTCATTTTACTTACTGCTGTTTCCAGGTGATATTTGTTTAATCAGTCGCAATGTTAGATTTGAGTATGAAGTTTTAGATGATACTTTCAATTTTAGAAGTTTTTTTTTTTTTTTGTAATGGAGTTTATTAGTGCATCTGTTCTCAAATTTGGACGACTTAGTTTATTGTTAAATTAAAAGTTGGTTGGTTGTGAAGTGTTCTGTTATGGGGCTGAACCTATTGAGTTTTCTGATGAAATGGACAATGATGAACATTATAGTGATGATATTGAGAGTTTGAAAATGGATAAAAATTCGTTCAACTGGGATTTATTGAATTTTGAGCATGAACTTTTGGTGAAAAGTTCAGAATTGAGCATGATGACCTCTGAATTCCTGATTGTGAATGAAACCTGTTTCCTGTATGTGATTAAACTGGAAGTATTGGACAGGATTTTGCCAATGTATTTGTGTTGTTTGAGCATATTGTGGACTGGAAAATTCAGAAGGTACTTGTAAGGGTTGATGACTTAGAAATGCAGAAAGTTAGTCTTAGCTATGAAACTGAGAAAAGCTTCAAACCATGGATGGTAGAGGTAACAGGATTCAAAGGAGGTACTGGTTTTGTTAAAGAACCTGTCAAAATTGAGTCTCAAATCCATCTAAGGAGGATACTTTTCTTTTCAAGTAATTTTTGTGCACTATCTTATGGGATGGATCTGAAGATTATTGGAGCATTAGTGTAGAAGAAACAAAACAGAGAGAAGGTGGGGGGGGGGGGGGGGGGGGGGGGGGGGGGGAGGTGTTGCTTTGTCTTCTCTAATGTTATATGCAAAATATGAGAGCTCAATTCTTTTTGGCCCTTTACATTAGAACTGCTTCTCATATTAAGAACAAAGCTTTTAAACACAAAAAAGAGATTATGATTGTGTTTAAAGATGCCACAAGAATTTTAAGGTTCTTGTTGAGGGTGAGATACATAAAGGTTGGACTCTATTTTGATTATGGAGGAGTACAACTGGATGACATGGGATATTGGAGCGTAGGATGAATATCACTGAGACTCATTCAACTGGACAATAATACTCCTACTACTTTTAAAGGAGTATCATATCACTCTTGACGAATACCACTAACACTTTCAAGGGAAAAATTGTATTTTTCGTCCCTTACATTTAGGCTTGTGGCAGTTTTAGCCCATTTTGTTTATCTGTGCCGATTTCGGTCTCTTTTGTTTGTTACTGTGCCAAATTTAGTCCCTTTTACTTGTAATTGGCGGTTGAACATGTCACTTTGGGTATTTTTACAAAATTTATAAATTTTGGGTTAAAACATGAACTGTAAAACTGAAAAACTAAACTTTTGAGTATAAAAAATGCGCATGGAAAAGGGTAGTTTTATAATTTTTTTGTAAATATATGGTATCAAAAGTGTAATTTTTTTAATTTTACAGTTCATATCTTAACAATGGCAGTTTTAGCCCATTTTGTTTCTTTGTGCCGATTTCGGTCTCTTTTGTTTGTTACTGTGGCAATTTTAGTTCTTTTACCTGTAATTGAAGGTTGAACATGTCACTTTGGGCATTTTTACAAAATTTATAAATTTTGGGTTAAAACATGAATTGTAAAACTAAAAAAAAAACTAAACTTTTGAGTATAAAAAATGCGCATGGAAAATGGCAGTTTTATAATTTTTTTGTAAATATATGGTATCAAAAGTGCAATTTTTTAATTTTATAGTTCATATCTTAACAAAAAATTTATAAATTTGTAAAATGCACAAAGTGACCTGTTCAACCTTTAATTACAGATAAAGGGGACTAAAACTACTACAGTGACAAACAAAAGGGACTGAAATCGCCACAGAGAACAAAATGGACCAAAATTGCCACATGCTTAAACGTAAGGGACTAAAAATGTCATTCTTCCCACTTTCAAGAATACATTAATCCTTTTGATATACCCTTGAAGGAGTATTAGTGTACTCAAGGACCATTGATACTCCTTCAAGAGTACACTAATACTCCGAAAGGAGTAAATAAATAAATAAAAACTATTGTTGGACGTGCGGGCTTCTACACATAAGGATGCACACGTAGGGCTGATGATAATTGGCATGACATAAAAATACGAAATGAACAACATGAATAATTAAATATGTAAGGTTAAGGTTGATGTGGTGTTTATACGGGAACCCGCCAACCTGAACCCATTTAGCTTTTGGTTACTTTACTTTAAAAATCCAAAACTTTGTCACCATATTTTAAAAAAAATGCATAAATTTGGTCACTCTATTAAATTGCCCCGTTACATGATAAACAGACCCATTTTTTAGGGTATTCTCGTCACTTTTTATATTCACCCTTTTTAGAACAAATATTGCTCATTAATTACTTTTATTCTTATTTTCTCCAAAAGAATCATTCTTCCACCGTCGCCCCTTTTTCCTCCTCCCTTCCCCATCCCGTCTCCCCACTACTCAAGTTGCAGCGCCATCAAACGAATCAAAACTTTGTTCTTTCACACAACTCGGTGATTTGCCCAGTTCTTCATCTCGGATCCAATTTATTGGCTAGGAAAAAAGGGTCAATCTTAAGTAACAATCTCCAACTTGACACTTTTTCATCATCAAACCGCAGTCTATTTAAAAAGGCTAAAACTATATTCTATCTGTCTATCTACCGGTATTACATATGTGTATTGATCCAATGTCATATATATGTGACATCGTTAGACACATCTCATTGTGATGTCGAATATTCACATCTATTTAGGAAAGTAAAAATAACAAAAAACTTATACAATGGGTATGAGAAATGAGAATGAAAGAATGAAATTATAAATATATATATACATATATATATATATATATATGTGTGACATCGTTAAACACATCTCATTGTGATGTCGAATATTCACATATAATTTAAGGAAGTAAAAATAACAGAAAACTTATACATGGGTATGAGAAATGAGAATAAAAGAATGAAATTTTATTATATATATATATATGTGACATCATTAAACATATCTCATTGTGATGTCGAATATCACATCTAATTTAGGGAAGTAAAAATAACAAAACAATACAATGGGTATCAGAAATGAGAATGAAATTATATATATATATATATATATATGGGTATCAGAATGAGAATGAAATTATTATATATATATATATATATATATATAAAGAGTGTTGGTTAGTGGATTTAGAAACGAGCTTAAAAACTTTTTTCTTTTTTTTTTCTCAGTCGTTATTACCCTAGTTTTTTCTCATCTTTTTATCTGCGCCTCTCTCTCCCGACGCACCCATCTCCTCCATCTCTCTATTGCAGATCAGAATGCAAAAATTGTCATTATGCAAATTAGAAGATGGATCAATAAAAAATAACATAGTTACATCATTTTTTTTTTTTTTTTTTTTTTTTGGAGAGCATAGAGTAGTTTTATGAGTTAAATAACAACAACAATAATGAAATGACCCATCATTAATTTATCAAATAAGAAGATAAAAACAATACAATTACATGAAATGTATTAAGTCCAAAGTAGGTATTTGGACCTTTCCTATCTATACCCAAAGATATATCACAACAAACAACATTTCTGGAATCACCAAACTTATATACCCAGCCCACCCTAACATATTTTTATTCCCATTCCCATCCACTAACCAAATTTACTTTGATATATTTTACTCGTGTGATGAAGAAAGACAAGCTAGACTTTTCCTAATTATATGAATTTCTATTGCCCATAACAAAAAGTAAGAGAAAGCTACGGCCCTTATAATAATATAACTTTTTCCTATGCTCTTAATAAGAAAGTTTCCCAGCATTGCTCTAACCTGCGTCGATAGTCCATACAGCCGGATGAATCCAGCAGTATCAGCTTGATTATAAATCTGTCCATTTTCAAACGACGATGTGTCTTCTCTGTACAAGCTGTAAGGACTTTCTCGGCCCGTGACGAAGACAGAACCCTTGTACAGTTTGAGGGTCACAGAACCAGTGGTGGTTTTGGTTATTTGCTCCATGAATGCATCCATGGATTCACGGAGGGGGTCAAACCACCGGCCATTATACACTAGCTCTGCGTATTTTAGAGCAAGGGAGTCCTTCCTTTGCATTGTTTCACGATCAAGTGTGAGTGACTCAAGTTCGCGGGCAGCTGTGAAGAGAATAGTTCCTCCAGGAGCTTCATACAGTCTGCGGCTTTTCATTCCAACAAGGCGATTTTCAACCATGTCTATTCTACCGATTCCATGCTTTCCACCAATTTCATTTAACTCAGAAAGGAGAGATGCAGGGGACAACTCCTTCCCATTAACGGAAACAGGAATTCCAGCAACTATCCCAATGTTTACATACCTGAGTGTCATAAGTATGTACAAGGAATCATGAGAAAGTCCATAGAGTAATGTATTGAAATACAGCAAAAGTATGCACAATCAGAAACCTGCATAAACTAAAAGACCGAATCTTACTCAGGTTCATTAGGAGCATCTTGTGGGCTAACACTCATCATGTACATGTCCTCCTCTGGCTCATTGGCCGGGTCTTCCAAGATATCACCCTAGAGCAAAGAATAGTATCAAGATATGAAGTTATTGAAATAACAACTGGAATCAAACAGGCTATTAGTCAGTCACAAACTAATGGCATGCTTTTCTCATCAATAGAAGTTTGTTTAGAATCATTCAGGATAACATAAGCTAAATAACTCCTAATACCTTATATCTTCCGGTTAGAATCAGATGAGTACTACAAACACAGTTTGAGATCCAGAAAATCACTAACTATAACTTGTTACTTTTGGTCGATTATCCCCGGATCCTGCACATGCGGGATCTTCTATACACAGCCTGCCCTTTTTATTTTCCGCGAGCTAGTAGCCATAACAAATTTTAAAATGATGAATTAAGTTTAATAGACTGTTCATAGGAGGAATAGCAATAACTTTGTATTTTGGGGTAAGCTTGCAAGTAAGCTAGATCATTGTGAAATCACTGTGGAAGTTCAGCCTCTTCATATTTAGGAGAGAAAATGTCTCACAATAAACATAAAACCAGATCATTATGGTTTTGAGAACAACATCCTTGGATAGAAATTGCAGAGATATCTTCATTTTTTGTACTGTAACCATTTTTCGCTTCCCTTGTCCCTTTGATTTTTATTTTAAATAAAGTAGATAACAATAGTACAGAACTGGCTCCAAAATAAGTCAAGATTGGCAGGAAATTACCTCATGACTGAGATGCCACAGATTTCTGTCTCGGCTATATATTGATTTCTTTGTCACAGGCACAGGCACTGGCACTGGCACTGGCACATTATGTTTCTTAGCATACTCAATAGCATCTTCTCTACCGGTTATTTCCCATTCCCTCCAAGGGGCCACGACGCTGAGTTCCGGATTTGAAGCAAAGAAAGTGAGCTCAAAGCGCACCTGTAGCAATTTCAAAGAACAGAAAAAAATAGGTATATTCATCATTAGGTTATAGAGAAAATTATAATAAGCAAGACGACAGTAGCTTACCTGATCATTTCCCTTTCCTGTGCAACCATGTGAAACTGCATCAGCTCCAACTTCTCTGGCAACATCAACCATTGCCTAGAATTTGCAAATCAAATTTAAGGCACACAGCTAATGAAGTACAATACAACTTAAAACTGACAGATGGAATATAATAATGATTTCAATCAAATAAGAAAATATAAGGCATAAGCCAGGAAATATTCCTTCCTTGGCACCTAAACATAAAGAACAAATTATTGCAAAGAGCTCATCTACAAAGGCGCAAGGAAAAAGAGAACTAGGGGAAAAGAATACAAAGGCAAAGCTTTATCATTCCATTATACAAAATTTACCTTTGCAATAACAGGGCGAGCCATTGAGGTTCCAAGCAAATACTTCCTCTCATAAATGGCACCAGCTCGCAAGCAAGGAAATATGAAATCTTTTACAAATTCCTCCTTCAAATCTTTCACCACTAACTGACATGCTCCACTAGCTTTGGCCTTTGCTTCTAAGCCGTCCAACTCTTTTACACCCTTCACAATTTGAAATCACAAAAGCTTCAAATTCAGAGATGAGAATTTTGTCATCTCATTATTTCAAGCACTAAGATGAAAGATACTTCTCCATTTATGAATGTTACAAGTATTTAAAGCTTGCGCATTACTTACTTGACCAACATCTGCTGTGAAGCAAACAACCTCACACCCATAGTTCTCTCTGCAACATGAAACGAATAAGAAAGTATGAAATGTAAGCTCAGGTTATTCAACAAAATCAGAACAAACAAGCAGTTATTATTTCCACGGCGAATGTCAGATAACCAGACAAAATATAGTCATTTGTCTAACACTTTTAGAGTCCACTAAGCTGCTTTGCATATCAGGAAAAAAATGGAACTGAAAACTTGTACAAAGAAGTCTATTGAGATCTTGTTGTACTTGTCATTTACAGACCTTGGAAATGATTACAGCACATGCACAAATAGAACCACAAGAACAGACTAGAGGAAGGAGATTGAGCACATCACCACACAGTACTCAAAAAAGTAAGATATTATAGGCGTGGACATGTAGGCCCCAAATCACTAATAACAAAAAGAACATTGCGCACTGAAATCATGAAGATTAAAACCTCTCTAAGTAACACAGAAATACCAGAGTTGCAGCATATAACAACACAAACATCATAACGTAAAACTCCTACTACATAAATCTGGGCCAAAAAACCAATTCATCTTCATGTTCTTATCAGTTACCAGGTATGTGCATACCATACTTGGTCACAGAGGGAATAAAACAGTATTCTTTCAAGAAAAACAGTGAACTGTTCAGTACATGAAGAGGGTAAAGCACATTACCTCAGCCATGGTACAATGACAGAAGTATCTAGACCACCGCTATAGGCTAGCACCACTTTATTCAATTTTTTCTTCAGAACTTTCCCCTCTGTTCCACTGGAAGTGATTGCCTCCTTATCGCTGGCCAAAACAGCCCGAATAGCTGCATAGGTAAATAAGAAATGTCTCAAATCAGAGAATAGAGCCAACAAATATCCTTTGAAATATTAACCCAATACTTTCGAAACAGAATCAAACAAAATGCACAAGTGTAAGTATATTCCTCACGAGTTGATTTCTTGACTATCTTAATAAAAGTAACCTGGGCCAATGTGGTTAAATTTAGTCGTACAATTATGCCAAAGAGTGAATAACCCACCACAAGTTTACAAAAACGCTACATCCTAGAAAGCCAATATCCTCATTTTCAAGCCAAGTATGCTAAATATTCGAAAATTTCATGTAAACTGAAATAGAAATGGAAAATGGTAAATGTAAAAGAAAGCTCAACAATAATCTGTAGAACAAAATCAAAGAGTGTATTATGGCATTTACAAGTAAACTAACATATACAAAAATGGAGTATCAGAACTCTAGTCTTCTTAAAGATTTCATTATTCATTTGATTAATAAATAAAAATTAGACAAAATTCATCATAAATGAGAAAAGGATAATAACATACCGCCATTATGGGTCGTCTTTGAACCCAATTTGCCCACCGTTGGCAAACAAAGGGAAGGAAGCGCCGTCCGAGCCGAATCTGTAGTTCAAAAGCCACAAATGACGATATTAACAAAAGAGGAAAAGCTCCCACATGATTTTTGAAGATGATTCAATCTTTATGATCACTAGAGGAGACATAAACTTACCAGTTTTGGAGGCAGGATGACGCAAGGGAGGAGTAACGGAAGAATAAGAATAAATTGCCTGAAACTGATTCATCCCTCAGAGTTGAAATGCTTACGGTCCCCAACCCAAGAAAAACCCTGGAAAAAAAGTTACCCTAGGAGCTGCTCCCATCTAACGCATCTAACGGTTCCGTTCATTTAGACGGTAAAGAGACCAAAAAATTCATTTTTTAAAAGTAATTAAAAAAATTAAAAATGGGACAAAAATTGGAGTTTATTCAATTAATGAATGAAATTAGTGAGCACCTCTCTCCGTTGTTTCTTCAATCCGTTTCATATGGTTACAAACATGCAAAATAAAAAGGGCAGCCTCGTGCTTAGAAGCTCTTGTATGTGTTTGAATGGAAAGTCGTGGAGTATATGAGACTCCTGGAGGAACTATTCTCTCCGCGGCTGCTTGCAAACTTGAGTCACTCACACTTGATCGAGAAACCATGCAAGTTAAGGAATACCTTGCTCTAAAATATGCAGAGTTAGTGTATGATCCACAAAAAAAGTATCTAAATTTTTAGAGTTTGTGAGCGATTAATTTTCCTTTTCTTTTTTTTCAATGATACACTAAAAAAAAAAATTATCTAAGATTCAACTATAATGCGGCTTCATTGCACTTTGTGTCAACATTTTGGGGCCAGTTTCGTCCAGAAAGGGGAAACGTTTGAGCCTCCCCCGCTTCAGCATCGTACGCTGAATAAAAATTTTTGGGCCCCACTTCTGATTCAGAACGTGGCGTCCGAGCAATGGATGCAGACTTTACCGTCCGGTACTTCGCCTTTGGCTAAAACGACGTCGTTTATGCGGGAAGAATCGATGTTCCAACCTCGCGTCTTCTCTCTTCTCCATCGGCTATTTTTTCCGGGGGGGGGGGGGGGGGGGGGAGGGGGGGTGGGTGGGTACGAGCGTCCATGGAGAAAATGGCAGACCCCCTCCTCTTCCTTCTCTTGCCCGGCTCAATGGCCTTCTCGAGAAGCCTCGAGAGTTTCGATTTCTATCAGCGGTGATGGGATGTTTACTTTAACAGCGGAGCTTCTCATTCACACAAGTTCTCTGCCACTGCCGATCCTAGGGCTTCTCAAGACCCATCATCTCTCCTCTTTTCTTTTCCCCCATTTTCTCCTCTTCATCTTCTTTATTCTATTTTATTTTCCTGTGCTCTCCCTCAACCCACTTTCTTCAACGAAAAACTTGAGGTGATTTTATTTTTTTCATTCCAAATTGGGTTTGTATTGGTTTCAAAGCTAATTTCTGACTTTCCTCTGGGTTGATGTTCTTCTTTTTGGGTTTTCTTTGGTCGGTGAACAGGTTGATGGGTGCTAGGAGGTGAACACATCTTCAGGGTTCAAGGTGTATTTTCTTCGATTTACGTTTGTATAAGGGCTGCTGTTCATTTGTTTGATGTTGACTCTTTTGTGCTTCAGGAAGGATGGTGAAGCTTAGGAGACGCCAGAAGGTTGACACAAACCGCAGCAATGAAGTCGCATCCTATGCTACTTGAAAGGTGAGCAAAAGAAAAACCTATTGACGAAAGCTTTGCTATTTTTTCAGATTTTAGGGATTTTTTAGTAATGCTTTATCAACATGGTTTTGCTCTCCACCTCCATCTGCCCTTTCTTCAACCTTCTAAGATGAAAAAGGTGATATGTTTTCCCTTTCGTTTTAGTTTTGTTTTTCCCTTGCATTGGCTAATGTTGTTTTAGTGTTTCTGATTTATTTTAGGATGAAGTACTGAATTTCTGTCACTTTTAGGTACTGATTTCCACAAGCTCTTAGCTGTAGATATATATGGATTGGTCTGGTTATGATTGTCTAGCTGGGACTACATGCTTGACTGTTTTATTTCTGCATTTCTCTTGTCTTCCAAGATTTTGTAGCAAAGTGTCTTGCTAAGGCTCCACGGCTTCGTCCAACTGCTGCTGAGATGCTAAAGGTATCCATAAATATTTCTTTTCATATTTTCTGTTGATTGTGCCATGAAGTTTAATATGATTTTAAGCTGGTTCATTGAATTTTTGTTTCTCTTGGGATTTTTAGATCAAGAGGAGCACTTCTCTTGTCCGAAAATATACTCTTTTTATGGTTTTGGTTTTGACATTTTGGTTCTGTAATTGTTCATTTGGTACAATCGGCTATTTAGAACCAAGCTGGATTATCACTTACTTTGGTGTAGTCAATTAAGTTGTCCCGTCTTTTAGGCACTTGACTATGTTTCCTTTCTATGGTCTTTCCTTATTAGTGTATATCGTCTGCCATTCTTGGTTTGCAGGTCATCGTTTTTTCATTCTTCACATAAAGCTTTCATCTGAGACGTATAAATACATTTTAATAATCTTCTTGTTGTGTGATATCATACAGAGGAACATGTCTTCTTAGTCTATTATTTATTTTGTGTGAATTGCTTTTAGTTTCTATAAGGTGATTTTTTCATATATCATTTCTTATAGTCCCTGGTTCTGTGGCTGGGCCAATGATTTGCTATTAGTACCTGGATTTTGCTCTACTTATTATTAGCCAAAAATGGTAGAGAAAGACATGAAGCATCTTTTTGCTGCTGTTGTTGTTGTAATCAAGGAAACTGATGAGGGTGTCCTTGCTCCCGTTTGAAGCTAAATATGATTTTATCTATTAGATATGTGCATTATTTTGTTTGATCCTTCTTTGCATTGTTTGTTTGTTTTTCTCTTTGTAATGAAAAAATCCAGTGTAAATCTGGAATTAGTATCGGTGTTCTGTTACTAATTCTGTTTAATTGTTTTGATGCTATTGCTGTAGGGTATAGTTGCTTTTTTGCTGTAATTTTTCAACAGTGTCCGACTCAGGTGAGGCTCAACAGCAACAAGAAGAACAGCAACAGCAACAAGGTCTGGCAGAGGTAAACATATTTTTTATAATTTGAGTCCACCCTTCAGTTTACCCTGCAATAAATTTCAGCCCACTCTTTTTCTTTTTTAACAGCGTGGCTTGAATGCCGTTGAAGTTGGATACCGCTTGTGCTTGTTCTGGAACCATTTGGGGGCATTTTATTCTGGAACCATTTTATTCATTTATCATATCAATTGATTCTGCCCATGGATTCAAAGGCTTTTGCTTCTGAGGTCTTTTCTTTTGTTCTCCTATCTAATGGTCTCATTTTTTTAATCATATTTTATTTTATGTTTTATTTGATGTGAAAACAGTCATTCTTGATTTGCCTCAGACCAAGGAGCTAAGAATTTCTCTTGAGGGTGTATAGAGCAGGTTGGGGTTTTTAATTTTGTTTTGAAGTAACCTCTTTTATTTTTACTATTTTTTCCAGAGCTCCCTTCGTGTTTCATGCTTGCCTATGTTATGTTCATGTTGCTTCTTGATCTTGTCTTCCAAAATTCATATTGATAGGTTCTACTTTTTTCAGTTCTCACTGTCATTTTTTTTTTAACTGAGAAATAATTCTTCTGCTTAGTTGGGTTTTCCTTTTATACGGTTGAGCTAATGTTTTGCTGGTGCTTTCAATCTTTGGTGCTTCTTCATGCTTTTAGAACCCTTGATGGAGATTTCTCCATTTTTTTATGGTGTGTCCTTACTTATATATGATGCATGCTAAACTAACTGGTGTGAGATTGGGGCATTGTGATATGTATTTGGTTTCTTTTCTCTACCTAAAAACTGGTGTGATTATTTAAAGCTCCTGACTTTCTTTGTTCTTACTATAAACCTTCTTGTTAGTGTAAATCAACAATTTTTAAGTCCAAAGTTATAAAAGTTTGGCTTTTGTTGATGTGGACCTGTAATAAGCATTTCATCAGTTGAATTTATTGATTTTTCTTGTAATTTAAAATTCTGGCTCTGTTAAAAGCATATTGGCAATTATATCTTCAGATAATACCAGTTTCCAACATTAAGCTAGATGGTTGTCCGGGGTGCTGCTTGCTAAAGGAAACAGTTTCCATTGCTCTTGTATCTTTACAAATAAATGGTCTATAATTTACTTGATGGTGATTAATCAGTGTCAAATAATTCTTTGTTTGTCAAGTACCCATGACTTGGTGATGTTTAGCTTTACTGTGTTAATTGTTATCCATCTTTTAAGGTACTTTTCCATTTCAGTAAATAGTTATGTGTGGATTAGAGCTTTCACTGTCTTCGATTTTAGTATGCAATACATCAAATTGTAGAAGTGTGAAGCTTATCTCAGACTAAAAGGAATTTTCTTGTGATTTGCTTAAACTTCTGATACCTGATGCAATTGGTGACAATTTCAGGTGTTTGACGGATATGGCTGGAAGGATGCAACACAATTTGTGCTTGACCAGCTAGCTAGGGGCATTGTTGAAGATGCAGATTTTCCTTTTTAGCTTGAGAAAGTGGTTAAAAGGTCTTTCGCAAAACAGATGCTACATTTGCAATTTCGTGCTCTCTGGAGGCTTCCCTCTCATCTGGGACTATTGCGCTGTTTCTTTTGACCACCCAAACACAAAACGGATGACCATCAAGCTCTATGTCCATTTCAGCTACTTTTATATGACTGGCTTTTGTTTTAAATGTTTTTTTTTTCAACTCTTGTTGTTTATCGAACTTTTTTTTTATTTGCCTTCCCTCAGTGGCAAATGCGCCTGAGTGCTTGTACAATTATGTAGGTCTTGGTACCATTTTCAATGACAGGTGTGCTTTTGTTGTATTAATTTATAGTGGATCATTTAATCATCCCTAACTAATAAATTTTAAAAAATAAATACTAATCAGTATGGAGGCGCGTAGCGCCGAATACCCCTAGTATTTATTATTTGTGAGTATTTTATTTTGTTGGATTACCTCATTATGAAATGCAAAATGTATAGTTTTAGAAAGTTTTTGTCCCCTCGGGACATTCGATAAAATTGAAACGAAACAAAGAAAAGTTTAAGGGGCTCCATCGCAATTAAGCTTTTGTGATGCCTACTCCTAAATCCTAGTTCCTAACCGTTTTACAGTCGTTATTTATTGTTCGTATTACTTGTAGACTAAAACTTAAAAGAGGAAAAAGAAAAGAAAAAAAAAAAAAAAACTGAAAACTTTTGACCAGTCGCGACTCTTTCTCGTTTTCTCTCTCAGACACTCTCAAGTCTCAACTGCTCAACCTCCATCTCCATTTTCAGGTTATTTTTCTTCCTCAATTAAGATTTCTAGTGTCTATGAAGTTCAAATTCTTAGTATCACAGTCGAAGCATAATTAAACCCTAGTCTTGGGAAGGATCCCGTGGATTTGGAATAGTTTCTTGATTTCAAGATTGAATTTGTTCTTGAAATGAGCTTAGTTTTTGTGTTGATGAAATTCGAGGGAAATTTGGTAATTTGAATGTGAAATATCGTGGAAAGAGTGCGTTGTGGTTAGTAAGCCGCAGAATGTTGCAAGATATCCTTCAGTTCAAATTATTTGGCCGGTGAATTTCCTAGATTTAACTGAAGGGAATTGAAGAATTTGGGAATGTGATTGGAAATTAAAAACCTGAATTAATTCTGATTCTTTATTATTGTTTTAATTTTGTTTTCGTTTCACTTGAATTGTTTTTCAGTTGAAGCATTTGAAATCTTTCTGGGCGGGAGAGTCAGAGAAACTGGGATAATTCTGTGCATGTATGCGGATTCAGTTACAATGAAAAGGGTGAGTTGCATTCGAAAGAAATTTGGGTTTTTTATGCTGTTTTTGTGATTACGAGTTCAATAAACTGTGGAGGATTTTTCTTCGGTATCTTTGCACTCGACCCTTGTAAATCCTTTTCTGGAAATACAACTCAATGACGTTAATATTTGATTTCTTGCTTTCTGAATTTAAGTCTTCTTATCATACATATGGTAACAGAACTCGTCATTACTGTTAGATTAGTAGTTCATGGTAGTCAGTCATCGCATTACTTCACTTTTTCAGTGCATAGTAGTACTAACAATGACTCATTTTGAAGGACTAATTTTTGTGATTGAATGAACATTGATTTTCCATGAAATTGAAGGGGGTTGAAGTCTTGCAGTATTATAAAGCCCAAAAGTTGGATAAGGATGTCCAAATTAGAAAATGACCCTTTTTTTATTTAGTTGCTCATGCAAATAAACTGGAAATCATGTGAAAGTGAACACGTTTATGTAGAAAGAAATGGTTTTGGAAAATAGGAATGGGAAACATAGGAAATGTCAATTAAAAACACGATTGCAGACGATGTGGGTCTGATTTGCCGCAAAGACTATCATGAGCTAGTAGTCTAGCACTATTGTTTCTCTTTTGGTGTCAACCGTGTGGTGTGGAGATCTTCTTTGGTTATGACTCTGTGCATCTTTTTCATTAATGTTGTGATCATCCATGCATAAAATGTGTAGCAATGATGTGGCCCATCTAAAATAATATATTTGATAGATTATTATTTTCTGTGGGTATTGGTGGGAAATTGAAGCAATGGCACTGTGACCATTAGGCAACGATATGCTTTTTCCATTTTAAATGTAAAGTGACAGTATACTTTATGATTTTTGTCTTCAAAAATTGTTGGATTTCCCTCTGGAATGTTTGTAAGTGGTGTTCTTATCCACAAATTTGAAAAGTAGAAGGAAAGAGAGTTCATTTATGTACATTCTGTTCTAGCTGTATGCAGCAAACCCAACTTGCTGAAAGTGAAATTTCAAGTGGATTGAAAATGAAAATCAAATTCCATATTGTTTACTTGTGGTTGTTTGCTCCGAGTACTATCCTGTTACATTATTATCAACTTTTTGGCAGGAATAATTCTGAACTCTTATTTAACTACAGTACCACATTCTGAGTTTGCCCTCTGTTTTAACTAATTTGAGTTGTTTCCTTATGTAGGATATAGGCATTTAGTATTTCTACAGCAAATCTGATTGACACTATGCCGTCAATGAAGGTTGGTTTCAAGAACCATGGTGGTCAGTTCTTGTTCAGGATATTAATTATGTAATATTTGTATGTTTAAAACTTATGTTAATAGAATAAGCGGTGCATATAATCTTAATAACTAGCTATACTATCAGGAAATGTATGTTCTCTTTTCTTCGTTTTTCAACTTCTCTTTCATCTCTGGTTGGTGAAAGTTGGTAAAGATAGGTTATTGCTTAAAGTTCGATGTCATCATTTGTGTCTGGTTGTAAAGCAGTTTTGCTACTATTCTTGAAGTCTAATGACATAGAATGGAGGGGTGCCTCCTACCTCCACACGGCATTGCTCCGTCAAGCTTTCGGCCATCTGCCTCCCGTAGCCCGTAGGGGTCTTGGCCGTATCTCAGTCCCCGTGTGGGATTTTTCTTTAGAATTCGGCTATTTGATTGATCCACTTACTTCTATTATGCCATTATTAATCACTACTGTTGGAATTATGGTTCTTATTTATAGTGATAATTATATGACTCATGATCAAGCGTATTTGAGATTTTTTGCTTATATGAATTTTTTCAGTACATCCATGTTGGGATTAGTGATACCTAAGATTTTCACACAATATTCAATAGTAAATTAGTAGATACTTGTAATAGATACTTGGATCATTTTTGTGAACAGAGGCTCTACTTAGGTCGAGTCCAATTATTGTATTGATTTATTTGGATTGAGTTATTCTTTTATCCAAGTAGGAAAGGGATACTCAATTTTAAGTGAGTAAACATAATTCCACACTCCTCTCATAGATACATATAGAATTCTGTGGAAAGCCGTATTCGATGAAAGTTGTATGTACGGTTTGGGGGGAGATCTTTCATATCTTTTGAGATCCACCCTACAATATGGGGTAAAAAAGATTTTTGTTGTGCTAACCTTAAATTGCTGTTTTTTTGCCCTCCTTTCAAAAACCTTGACATGAATTTAAACACATTTCATTATTGTTTAGGAAGCAGCAATCCTTACAAAGTGGATAGGTTGCTTGAAGAAGTTTTTACTTAAATTTGAACATAACATATGTAGTGTAGGGTTGATTAGGTGTAAATATGATTCAACTTGGAAAAGATAGTCTACTACCCCCAGCCGGGTTTATCACCATATCAGGGATGAGGAAGGGGTCACCCAAGATCTTCTGAATTGTAGTGCCTCTCATAGTTATTATGTTTTATTCAATTAGTTAATTATCTAATAATAACAAATAATAATTGTTGGAGCATGTTTCCTGCTTTCAAGTCAAGATTGTCAATGGTTATTTCCATTTTTGACAAATTTATAGTAAAATTTAGATTGTACTCAATTGTTGGGAGATGTTGTGCAAGTGTTTCTTCTTGCAGTCTTCTCTTGCAATTTTCATTTTTACCAGTTTTCACTATCTCCGAGGCCTCACATGCACTCGGTGGGTGGGGGGTGGTGGGAGGGGTGGGTGGAGGACAACTGGGGGACATAATACTTGCCAGTAGAGTTTAGTTGGTCTTGGTCCTCAATACTCGGCTGTAATCACTTCTCTTCATAGAAAGTTGACATGTGCCCTCTCCTATTTCCCTTTCTTGACTAGATATTTTTTCCTTAAATTTTCTGTTGGTCTTCTTTATGGTAGATGTTTCGGTTGGAGCTTTTGTTAGTTTTTATCGATTTTGCATTTAGAACGTTTACTTTAGCTTCTCTTTCTGTGTCTCTCATAGCCAGGCACCAAATACGATCTTGACTCTGTTTTTCCTTTGTTCAAAGAATAATGGAGGGTGTATTCAGTAAGTTGGAGAAAGGGATTGGAGATCCGATTGATTTTGAACTTCCAGAATGGTTGATAAACTGTAAACCCGCAGCTTACAAGTTCATTAAGCGCAGTATCCTTCTAACTTGTAATTTTAGATTCAGTGATCTGTTTGATTATTTGCTGAATTTGAATTATTTCGATTTTTTTTTATCTCCCTCAGTTTTGCTATCACCATTCCCCATGTTATACATTATTGTTGACACTAACATATTGAAGATATATATCTCACTAAGAAGAATAAGAGGCGTCCAGAGGATGATGGGATATCTTGTTCCTGCAACTCATCTACTGGATCTTCTGGAGTTTGTGACAAAGATTGCCTTTGTGGGTAAGATTGCTAACATAAAATTTGTGTCTGCACAGGAAGACTTGAGGTTCTGTTGGCTTTGGTTGATTTATCTAGCTATGCGTGAGTTATGCGAATGTGATGCTTATAATTTTAATAGATTGAATTCAACAGGCAGTGTTGTCCCTCTTAGGTGTAGTAATATTGTGGAATTAGACATGTAAATTGTGCTATTGAGCTTGTAAAACTGCCCTTTTATGTTGTGATCTAGCCTAAAACAGAATGTAATGTGAAATAGTTGCATGCATTTATGTTGACTTGAGTGTGTAGCTGATAACACTTTGTACTAATTATTTTCTCTTTTTCTTAAACCTAGATCAAAAGCTATTTTTTGTTCTTTGGTGCTGAAATGCTGTTCAGTTTTTCTTTAAGCTGTATTTTTGGTGGCTTATCATTATTTTATTTTTTGAATTTCCATCTTTGCCGGCTGATAGTTGGCAGGAATTGTGTCGCTTAGCAATGTCTCTGAATCTTGCTCATTTCTTGCCAATTTCCTTCTTACAGCTTGCTTCTGTCTTGCTGCTCCTCAAACTGCAAATGCGGGACTTCATGCTTAAATAAGCCATTCCATCAACGACCTGTGAAGAAGATGAGAATTGTGCAGGTAAGTGTCAGATCAAGGAAGGCTCTTAAAGCTGTTAAATTGTTGAATTGCCTCTCACGAGATTGAGAAAAATAAAAGGGCAAATTTCATTTAACTCCCTGAACTTTGTGTATGATTATGAAACCAACCTTGTTGTTTCGAATAATTACATTTATGCCCCCTCGTGAAATGTTCATAAAACATACCCCTCGGAAATAAAAATTACAATAAGAGTTCCGTGGGGTTTAAAAACTACAAAATAAACCATGTGGGGCATATAAATTGTACTATATTTCAGAGTTTTTCTTACATTTTTTAAGGTAAAAGGGGTGTTTTGTAATCATTTGAGCAACAGTGTTGATTTCATTTTAACTATACACAAAGTTCAGGGGGGCGTAAATGTAGTTTGTCAATAATACAAATAAAAATACTCTGGGGATAACATAACATTAGCATATCTTAGGCATTTTAGGCTTGTGAATGTGGATAGAAAATTTATGGTCGTTTGACAATGATGAATTTTTATTTCTTGCTTTTGTAAATTTTTGTTTTAGTATGAGTTAAGACTCCTCTGTTTTCATGTCATATGCTGAGGTTGTACCCATCCTGCATTCAAAAAACACCAATTACTGTAATACACTACTAAATTTGTGTATCTTGTCAGCCATTGTTATCTTGTATTTTAAATCTCCTTGTAATTTGATTTGCAGACAGAGAAATGTGGAGCCGGAATTGTTGCTGATGAGGATATTAAGCAAGGAGAGTTTGTCATTGAATATGTTGGAGAAGGTTTTTTTCCCCCCCACTTGTTTAGTTAGTTATTCATAAGAAATCAGCCATGCGTGCAAAATCCAGATTGATTTGACTGTTTAGTTCTTCTTCTTCTTTCTTTTTTATTTTAATTTTAATTTTTTGCAGTTATAGATGATAAAACATGTGAAGACAGGCTTTGGAAGATGAAGCATAGTGGAGAAAAAAACTTTTACTTGTGCGAAATCAACCGAGATATGGTGATTGATGCCACTTACAAGGGAAACAAATCCAGATACATCAATCATAGCTGTAGTCCCAACACGCAAATGCAGAAATGGTTTATTGTTGATCTCAATAGCTATCTCATTTTGTACTTGCTTTGGTTTTTTTTTTTTTTTTTTTTGGTGTCTTGTTGTCTGATGCTACCGAACCTTGTAGGAGGACTGGCAATGAAACCAGAATTGGTATATTTGCAACTCGTGATATCAAAAAAGGCGAACATTTGACTTATGACTATAAGTATGAACTTGCAACTTTGCTGCTTTACTTTTATCTCTTGTATCATATAGACTGGAGTTGTCTGGGTTAACAACTATTATTTTAGCATCCTGTTTCAGTCTAACAAACGTAGCAGGTTTGTTCAGTTTGGTGCAGATGAAAATTGCTATTGCGGTGCTGTGGGCTGCAGGCAAAAGCTGGGGGTTAAACCTAACAAGCCTAAAACACCATCTTCTGATACAGCATTGGAAATGAAAGGCTGCGAGGTTGCTGTGGACTCTACCAAAGTAAAATCCTTTCTCTCTGCAAAAGATGTATGATTTTTTTCAATTCTGAGATAGAGTTCACACAGCTACTTTGTGTTAGTTTCTGTATATTTGTCATAATAAACTGTCTTCTAGCTGCAGTTGCTGTTAGTATAATAAAAGATGCTTAAAAGTGGGGATCAGTAGGAAGATTAACTTGTTATTTTTAGAAACTAGAACCTGAACATTGATAGACCAATTTTAGCGCAACATAGACAAATTTTGAGTTAATTTCCTGAAGTGTTCTGATTACCTTTTTGTGGGTTTTTCTTGTTTTTTTTCCCGGCCTCGAGTTCTCTCTACCTCCTTTTTCAAAACTGAGGAATGTTAATTTCTCCGCTTTCTACTGCTCTATCAGTCACCTAGCAGTTCATGCATAAATTTTAGAAAGATAAAATTTTCCTCAATCAAAAATAAGGTCCTTTGCTGGTTTACTTTGTAACTGCTATTTGGTTCAATTGACTATTTCTTTTGTGGTTCCCCATTTTCATACTTATCAAAGTATGGATTTTGCTTTTTTGTGCTTGTGAATAATCTGTGATACATGTCTAACTTAACACACTGTTACTTTGAAGGTCTATGCAAATGGAGTTTCTTCAACTGGTAATTGCTTTTTATAATTGATTCTTTACCCATTTTCCCTTTTTTGGGAGGCTTTGCCTCTGCTTTAAGCAAATGACGTGATATGTCTTACTTACTTTCAGGTGTAAGGCGCAGTTCTGCTATGAGAAAATATCCTCGGAATTGCATTGGTGCATTAGTAAGAATAACTCACTCCCTGGATAAGAGGTATGGTATCCTAATCATGTCATATGAAAATATTTGATAATTTTTATTGGGGAAACTTAACGATTAAGTGTCTATTGAAGAAGTTGTCAAAGTTCTTTAAGATGGTTGTAGCTCTTTTAAGTTGTTCTCCAAACCTTAAAATTGTGTGGGTTTGACTCTAGATAGTTTGGGCAGGTCTTAGTTCGTGGGTCTCTGGTAGGTGATTTGTGTTTGCTCAGTTTGAACTGAATTGTTACTTTAGAAGGATGTGTCACAAAAAGTGACAAGATTTTAAAACTGATTGTAGTAACTCTAAAGTAAACTTTGATATCTTGAACAGGTTCTTACAAGAAAATTTAATTTACCTTACTTTTATTGCAAACAAGAAATATAACTAAGAGCACGAGCAAATTCAAATAACCTTGGGAGTCTGGGAAATGGTGAGAATGATGCAATTTAGGAGACTGCAATTTTTTCTTTTGAACCTTGTGCTGACTAACTTTGATCGACCTTGGTGTCTGAAGGTTCAAGATCCATAACAATTAAAGATTCTTTTAGCTTGGATTTTGTTCCCTGTTAAGTGTTAATTTCTATGAAAAAAGTGGTAAATTTTCCATGGTTTTTCTTTTCTTCTAGTCCTTATTTTAGAGGGTTCTTGGTCTTATTCAGTGGAAATAAGTCATAAGATTGTGTTTGTTAAACCATTCCTGCTTCTTTGCTTCATCTCAAATTGTGTAATATTGTCCAAGATAAAGGGTTTATCCTGGAATGAGTGCAGAACTTTGCCAATCAAACCTTTTTGGCTATAGGTTCCTGTCATCTAGAAGGATATGTCTTTTGTTTTTTATTTAAATTTTACTCGTGTCTGAAGTCAATATTAGATTTTGTCTCTGCATGTAAAAGTGAAATGCTGCATTTTAATTCTGAAGTGAATTTCTACCAAATTTTGAAATTTATCCATCAATCTTTAATTTGATTTTGATAGGTAATTTTACCCTTTCTTATCCTTGTGTATCCTCAATTTGTTTTGCAGATCTTTTGGAACTGTAAAGCATTTTGACAAAACCACCAAAAAACACTTGGTAAGAAAAAATTCATTTTGTTTGATATACATGTAACTTGATTGGAAGGGAAGACATGCAGTGTTGTTGATTTCTTTTTTCCCGCTTTACAGATCTTCTTTGAAGATGGCACTCTGGAGTACCAGGACATGTCAAAAGAAGAATGGGAACTCTGTTAATTTTCTAGGATAATTGTCAGGTAAGTGTGGCAGTAATTGCATCCTTTTTGGAACTAGTTTTACATCAGAATTTCTTTTCACTTGATTCCTGTGGAAAAGGGAGTGGGGATTTTGGGTTTTGGAGGTGAAGGAGTAGTGGAAGTGAGGGTAGGTTCCTTTGCTCGCACCGTTGTTTATATTCCTTTCCCCAGAAACAAGATCGGTAATAAAAAAAAGAACTACTTTTTTTGGCTACACTTCTCCACAAAACTAACCTTTTCGGGAAAGAGAACATCTATTTGTTGTTGTGCGGTTATGCCATTTCGGATATGCGGTTTTCACTTCTTGAAATCGTTCACGTTGCAGGTACTTGTAAGGGGAGATCATTAGATGATCCAAACTAACAGAAGGAGGAAATGTTGTTGTAGGTAGAGGAAACTAGATGTCTATTCTGAACTTTTGCTCCAAAAGCAAGTTCATGTTCCATTCTATGTATCTTTTGTTGTGCAAGTTCGTGTTACCTTAAATTTTGCATGATATTTTGCACTAGAATTGCAAGTGTAACATAAGCTAGAGAGTAGAGATCCTCCATTTACATTTTGCAAATCTGCCTTCGGTATAATAAGACATTTTGCAAGGCATTCGACGTCGTTTACTGCTTTAGGGCATTTTCTTTCTGCTGGTTTGAACCTTACAAGCTCATCTTATGAAGGGTGGAATGCATTTTTCTTGTAGTTTTGTGTATGGTGATCCTAAAGTAATTAAACAGGCACTTGGATGGAAAAGTCAGTTTTACCTTCTGAATTTTAGAATGAGAAATAAAAAATTAAGAATGGCCAAAACTCGTCAAAAATAGTGAGTTTTAATTTACTCTTCATGTCATTATAGCCTATTATCAAAGACATACTTAATACCATTCCAGTCGCTCCAACCAAACACCCCTAAGGAAAAGATTACACCGAGGTAAGGAGGGTGGGGGCGGTTGGGGGAGGAGGGTAACCAATTGGGGTTAAATAGCGAAACAATTGCTGTTTAAAGAATTGCTTACATTAAATTAAAACTAATGTTGAAGAAACATTAGGACTTGAGCAGCCCCACAGACCCTTAACTTTCTCTTATTTATTTTTCATTTCTGTTAGAAAATGATTGAATGGGTTGAATTGAGAAATCAATTTGGGAATTAGGGTTAGGGCGAAAAGGGGGAAATTTGAATTGTTTTGGGGTATATTAGTAATTTCGTAAGTAGTAAGGTTTAATTGTAATTTCCCTAAAAGCTGAGTTCAAGCGGCTAAGCACGTGAGCAGTCATTTGTCTGTTCATTTTCAGTTGTGTTCCCTTAGCAATCATATATACTCCCTCTGTACTCAAAAAAGTGTCGCTAGGGAAGAAAGTTTACAAATTAAGAAAACATAAAGTTTACATACTTACCTTTATTAAATGGTAACAAACACAATTGATAGCTCAAAATTTATTACTTTGTGCCATTAATTACTCCCACAAATTCTCAGCATTAGCAATTACAACCACTACCCTCATTACCCTCACTATCACTGTCATTTTAAACAATACAAGCACAAACAACACACATGCGCCATAAATCTACCGAAAAAATTAACAAAATGAAGAATTAAGAAGAGGAAACAGAAAATTGGTAGGTTTTGAATTATGAAACCCATAATTTTTTCTCTTGCGAAAAATAAAATGGTAGGCTTTGAATACAGATAGAAAGAGACGGCAGAAAGAAAATAAAATAAGATGAAGAGAGAAGGGAGTGAGAGACGATAACTTAGATCAGAGAAGAAAAAGAAAGAAAGAAATAGAAGAAGAAAGGGGAAGAGGAAGTAAAATTAACACCATCGGAAGAAGAAGAGGAGGAGAGAGGAGAGAGGAGAGAAAATAGGAAAATTTGTGTTTATCTCTATTTGTGCTTATCTGTATTGCCATTAATTATCAGAATTGTGAAAGTTTGGATAAAGGGTAGAAATAAAACTTTATTTGTTTTCTGTATTGGAAATTGTGAGGTGACACTCTTTAAAGGAAATTTTTTTTACTCTCCAACGACACTCTTTTGAGGACAGAGGGAGTATACTGTACTAAGTTACAGAGACGGTTATGCAATGAAAGTAATACTTTTTCTCTTCCATAATTTTCTCTCCTCCTACTTATCTTCTTCCCTAATCTTCTAACAGCTTTACTCATTCATTCTGTATGAGATTTCCATATGTGGTATAAAAAATGAACTCGTGCCTTTTTCTCTTATAAATTAGCTTTTGAAGTGTGTTCTCTTTAAATTCATGACATAAAAATCCAAATAGGCCACTTAAAAATTGGCATGTTTGTTCAATTTTTATTTTTGTCAATCTACACGAGCCCCATATTTTAGGATACAATCAGTCATTTTTTCCTTTCTTTTCTTCCTCTCGCCCCTAGTACTCATTCATTATTTTATTCGAGAAAGTGGATGGAGTTACTGCATTTTGCAGTTGATGAATTCAAATTTCTAATCTTTAGAATGAACGAACAAGACACAATTGTCGTGCAACTGACTAGAACCTCGTTTTCCTCCATTCGTATTCTCTTCTTCCCTTTCCTTTTGTCTTTCCCTTCCCTCTGGCCTTTATTCATTCTTTCTCCCCCCCCCTTTTACTTGTAACCATCAAATCTAGTAGCTATCTAATGAGTTCCAATGAAACTCTTCTCAAGTTTGGTGGAAAAATATGGATTTTTAAAACTTGAGTTATTATTAATGAAATTGAATGGTATTTTGGAAAAGAAAATACCTAAATTCATGGATGAATTAACTCATTATGTAATAGGTTACATGAGAAAAGGAAAATAATAATAATAATAATAAGAAGAAGAAAAATTCTCACATAAATAAATTCCCTCAAAAAAAAACCTTTCAATATTGTCCCAACTCCTTTATCATTCAAATAATTATACTGCGTATTTCTTCCGTTTTGAGTTTTTCAACCGTCTAACTATGTACTAATTCTATTCATATAGCAAGGTGTGCTTTAAAGCAAACCTATAGGTGAACCTTAAAAAATCACGCATGACACAACATTGATACAATTTGGTGTGATATAAGTTTAACATGGACTAATCTCGATCCAACTCAGAAAGTGCTAACCCAAATCAAGTAGATCCGTACACTTGGATCTTGTGCATAAGAGTCCCTCTAGGATAGGACACTGCCGATGAGTGCAAAGAAATGACTTTTCTTTTGCTCGAATTCTAACACCTTCCTAAGGGATTATTCAGTGCAACGGCTGCACCATTATGTAAGATCAATGGTGCTGCCAAATATATTCATGGATTTAAGATGCCATTTTGGGATAAAAGTCATGTACATAGTCTACTTTTATAGATGCAGCGGATGTATCTATAATAATTTTCCTTCATTTCACATGGGGTGAGATTTTGTTGGAAAAAAAAAGAGAAGGAACAAGATGGCTACATATAAGTTTATATATTAGACTTTAAATCGTGTACAAGACACTTTCCTTAAGGCTTAATTCGTCCATTATAATGTGCAATAGTATTCATGATAAATTTTCTTTGGGATAAGATGAAGTTGAAAGAGTGAACTCTTGCACTAAGTTCCTCAATCCCCTAAGACAAGAGCACAGAGAGCAGAGATTTTCTGATTTTTGATGATCTGAATTCTACAACATCCAAACCCCAAGATGACCTATTTATAGAGTTCAAGGCATCCTTTCAGATGTTATGAAAGGTTATCAACTTGTTTGAGTTATGATTGTTCAAGCAAAAGGTTGCATCCAATTAGTTCTCAAAAGTTGCAACTTGCAAGTTGTAACTTCATGTTGTGTCATTTCAGCCAAATGCCTATTCGATCACATTTCCTGCAACTTTATAAAGATTGAAAAATCCTTTTTCTTACAATCCCCGCCATTTTTCAATACTTTGAAATTATTCTTGGATCACTGAAAATCACTGATAAATTGTACGTCAATAATGATATCTTTCGATTGAACCACTACCTTAATGAAAGTTATTTATAATTCATTGATATCATTTGGTAGACAAGTTTTGAACCAAATGACCATTTAACAAGCCACGTAAACTCTCACACACAATTTCACAATGTATCTCAATTGCCATTTTTACAATACATTTGGTCTTGTATCCATATCCTCTCATGAGTATTTCCAAGGTTAAGTCCAAAACCTTAGTGGATGCCAGAAATCCAATACCCATATAGGCAAGCTCTCAATGCCCCCGCCATTAGTAGCATTATCCGAAACTTGTTAAGAACTCAGCATTCAACCTTCTTTAACTAGCGAGAATACCAACACTACCACCATTGGGATAATTTTGTAGTGTTCAAATCACTTAGCCAATGTACTTTGACTCATTGAATTCAAGACTAGTCGATGTAACTAGCATTAAATTGAAGTTCCATTGTGAGTGATTTTAGTAATTGGACTTCAATCCCATGTCTTTTGATGTTGCTAACACCAAATCTCTTGTAAGTGTTCTTTTATTAAAGGATCAATATATTTCCTTTTGATCTTACAAAATCAATAGTTATCATACTATTGATGATCAAATGTCACCATGCTGTATATGCCATGGTCCAATAATTGGTATTTTTCAATTATTGTCGCATTTTTCTTCAAACCATTTTTCGATCCATTTAGGTACTGAGGTGAATTTGTTATTTGTTAAAATAACAACTCTTGATTCGAATCATGAATAGGTTCTATTCTCAAAATGATAGACCTTGCTATTTTGTGCATATCTTAAGAAAATGCACTTGACACCTCTTTTGCCCATCATAGGTTTCAAGAACCTTTGCAACAGTTCTACAACCCAAACTCTTAAATGATTAAGGTTTGGTTTCTTTTGTAAAAAAACTCATAAGATGTAATTGAATAAAAGACATGTAATACATTGTTAATAACAACTTCACCCCATGTCATGTTTCATGCATTGGATTCAGAGAAATTCTCTATTATACTACTCACCATTATGACAAGTTTTTGAGCATATAATATTTCGTGTAGTTTCAACTGCATTTTTATATATCTTAAAAGCATGCAATGCTCGATATTTAAAATGCAACAAAAACTAAATTTCATAAAACTTGTGCAACCATCAATACATCTCACATGTTATTGATATCATTATATAGACGGTGTATTATAAAAGTGATAAAGATCTATCACTATGTATAAAATAAATAAATAACATCTGACTTGTTAGTCTTTGTTTCAATTTCTAAAATGAATTCCTTATGTTGGCTTATATGCATGTTTCACATTTCTCTTCATTATTTGAAACATATCCATTTTAAAGAAAATAAGTCAAATTTAATCATGGCATAGACTTTCATGTAATTAACATGTCAAAAGTTTAAGATGCCATAAAATTGAGCAAACCTCAAACAAATAATACTGCTAATTTTCTGATGTATGACATTTAAGTTGATGATCCAATGCCATTACGAATGAAACATTAATGCACACATGGTTGAACCAGAATCAATCCATCAAGTAAAGTCTTCCTCCATGATTGTCAATTCAGAAATCTTTGCCCCGAGACCTTTACTTTCATTATTGTTTGAAGAATTACTTCTTATTTAGAAGCATGCACTTATACTTGTAGTGCCCTTCCATTTTGCAATTAATGGAAGCATTTTGTTTTCTTCCTTGAGTCTCAAGGGAAATCTCATCATTTCTATGTTTGAGATCGATCCCTTTTAAAATTGGATTTTGTTAATCCAAGATCATATAATGTAGACTCATTCATTTTTGTGCTATGTTTGTTAAAATGAGTTAACACTTTATTTTTCAGTTCATTATCCCATTTTGTAGTAGAAAAAACTAGAGACAAGAAATTTCTTATCTGTTAAGTTTCTCTTATGTACCTTTCCTTGTGTCCACTATAACTTTCATCATTTGTATCCGAGTGAACTGCCAAAAATGTCACTATACTTTTTCATAATTTTTTGTTTGGTCACTAAATCTTTTTTTTTCCCTAGAAATGTCACCATACTTTCAAAAATTGGCCAAAAATGTCATTTTAAGTTATGTTTAACGGAGCTTTAACGGAATGACCATTTTTCAGGGGTATTTTCGTCAATGAACTATTCATCATCTTCTCCAAACTCCTCCACCTTCTTCCTCCCTCATCCGCCGCCCATTGCCACCACCCCCGTCGCCCCTCAACCCCAAAGCAACCACCAAACCTACAAGGCTTTCATTCACCTTCCTCCTCCCTCCTACTCTCTGCCGTCTTTTTTTTTTTAAAAGTAAAAGTACTGTTCATCTTCTTCTTCGTCATTTTTCTTTTTTTTCTTTTTTTTTTTTTTGCAGAGCTTCTGTTTTGTGGAGTTTCGCGTCGTCCTTCTCCCTCCCGCCGTCGTCATCTTCCGGGTTGCTGTTTTTTTTGTTCTGATTTTTGGCCGACTTCGGCAATGGGTTCTAAAAAAAAAATTTGGGCACCATTTGTTTACAGTAAACTCTTGCAATTGCACAGAGAACCAAGTTCTTTGCAGTCTGGGAAATTTATTTATTTCTGGGTTTCTATGTACTCTTAATTTGAAGAGTTGTTTCGATTCATTGTTTTCTTTTTCGGCGAGGAGAAAGTTTTGAAGGGTCGTGGAGGAGGAGAGATGAACAGTTAGGGAAGAAGGAAAATAAAAAATAAATAAAAGTAAAAATACAGAAATACCCTTGAAACATTGCACATGACAAGCATGTGATGCCCATTCCGTCAAACATAACCCAAATTGACGTTCTGACCAATTTTGAAAGTATGGTGACATTCCTGGGAAAAAAAAAAAGGTTTAGTGACCAAACGAAAAATTCTGAAAAAGTATAGTGATATTTTTGACAGTTCACTCTTTGTATCCCATATTTTTTTATTGCGAAAGTCATTCGAAGACTCTTCATCATCACTTGTTGTAGGCTTTGGAGTCGAAAGTGCATATACCACTTTCCGCCATTGAAATGCTCAACTTTGACAAAATTGGAAGCCAAATATTGCAAAGAACCCATCCATCTTAAGTGACTAACTAAGCCTTAAGACTGTTGGAAAAAATAAGAGAAGGAACAAGAAGGCTACATATAAGTTTATATATTTGACTTCAAATCGTGTACAAGACACTTTCCTTAAGGCTTAATTCGTCAATTATAATGTGCAATAGTATTCAAGACGAATTTTCTTTGGAATAAGATGAAGTTGAAAGAGTGAACTCTTGCGCTAAGTTCCTCACACTACTGCAAAATCACCAAGGGAGGCGCCCCTTTGGAGGCGGGTGCACTAACACCCGACTCCAAAGAGGCCGGCAACGCTTTTGGAGGCGGGTGCATAATAGGTATCTATTGGAGGCGGGTGAATGTTGCACCCGCCTCCAAAAGCAATTGGAGGCGGATGCATGCTGCACCCGCCTCCAAAGCTTATGGAGGCGGGTGCATGTCAATAGTTTAATCTATTAGAGGCGGGTGCAGCTTTTTTACCCGCCTCAAAAGTATTTCGTCAATTTTTATATAGTGTTTTGAAAATTTTTTGTGTTTCGGACTGTTGAAAATTAAAAATAATTTTAAAATTTTGTCAATATTTGAGCAAGACAATAAATTAGTAGGTAATGAAAATCACAAAGTGTAGAAAGAAATATATAAATATATAATTTCGATTTTAACTTTAAATACATAAGTATATGTAGTCTAGTGGTAAATTTAATGTGCAAGAATTAAGTGATTCTGCAGGCGCGAGTTCGATTCCTAACGAAGACATAAATTGAAGAAAAGAAAAATTTAAACTAAAAAACCCAACACTTAAAAAAAAAAATTTTGATATTGGAGACGGGTGCACTATTCACCCACCTCCAATAATTAGTTATTGAAGGCGGGTGCTTAGATCACCCGTCTCCAATAATTTAGTTATTGGAGACGGGTGATCTATGCACCCACCTCCAATAACTTGTTAATAACTAGATATGGGGAGGCGGGTGCAGGCCCCTCCCTGTAGCAGCACCGGCCTCCTAATAGGCTTAGGACCTGCCTCCCTTCTTCCTTTTTGCCATAGTGTCAATCCCCTAAGACAGGATCATAGAAAGCAAAGATTTTCTGATTCTTGATGATCTGAATTCTACAGCATCCAAACCCCAAGATGACCTTTTTATAGAGTTCATGGCATCCTTTCAGATGTTATGAAATGTTATCAACTTGTTTGAGTTATGACTGTTCAAACAAAAGGTTGCATCCAATTAGTTCTCAAAAGTTGCAACTTATAAGTTGTAACTTCATGTTGTGTCGTTTCAGCCAAATGCCTATTCGATCATATTTCGAGCAACTTTCTAAGTATTGAAAAATCCTTTTTCTCACAGATTTTTCCTATAAATATCAATACAAATCATAACATACAAGTCATGGTTTAAATTCTATATTAACTTAAGCATCAGAGCACTTCGAGGCAATCATTTCCCATTCTTTCAAGTAATTTGGGCCATTTACTAAGGCCTCGACCACAACTCGATTGAAAAAGACCATTCTTGTTGGAGTAATATAAGTAATCTGAACCAACATTTCTCAATTCTAATAATAAATCACCACCACCATTCTATAAATTACGTCAAGACGAAAAATTAACCATAAGAGGTTTGATCAATGTAACAATTTCTAAAAGCCAGAACATTCCATGTTAATTCTATGGTAGGGGTTTATTCCACTCTCCAAAGCCAAAAAAAAAAAAAAAAAAAAAAAAATTCCCCTTTTAATTTTCAGTTGACACTTACTCCATTTGGTAAATATACAAACGTACACTTAGAAATCACTAAGAGTCGTGTTCATCTTCGGTTACTTTTAGTAACTTTGTTACTATATTTATAGTAATTTATTATTTGTGTGAATCCAAATCAGAGAGCAAAGAACGATACGTGAAGTTTTAAATTTCTAGAATTTAGGAAAATACAATATTTGGGTTACGAAACCATTAAGTTATTTTATAATAATCTTAGATACGTTAATGAAGTTACGGGTTTAAGAGCTATTATTGAATAACTGAATGATTTCGTAGTGAAACTAGCACTCTTTCAATTCATTAGAAGACACTTTGTAATACTGGTTTTTGTATTACAAAGTGGACTCTTCTATTGGAATAGAGCGAGTATTACTCAAGACAGTAATGAAACATTTTAATGAAAATAATATTTTACTGAGATTATTAAATAATTTGTTTTTTAGATTAAATAAAATCTACCTAAACATGCACTAATTAGCATTATGGTAGCAGGGTCAACTACTGTTATAGTACTAAGTTCACTTACCAATTAGAGAGCAGTTAAATACGAAACAGTAACCTTCCAAACGCTCAAAGGGCAGTACCCCTTGAAGTGAAGGGCTACCAAAAGATTTTAATCAAAGATATTAGTTTAATTCAGTAATAAATATTAATTTCAAAGTTACTTTTTTGAATAATTAGTGAAATATTTTTAATTTTTTAATTGTACTTTTTTTTTAATCAATATTATTCGCATACTGCGCATTTCATTATTGGAAAATATAATTTAGTACAACTGATAATACAAAATTTGATCTGACACTTTGAAGCACAAATAATGAACTTCATTAATCTATCATTTTTAAATAAAAAAAAAATCTATGCATATTCAATTTTATACATATTAAATATAGTAGAACCACTGCAAATGTTATTGCGCCAAACAAATTTCGTACAAACGGATATAATTTCAGAGTTGTCACTAATATTTCGATAAAAAAAAAAACTCCAAAACTGAAGCTTCAATTGTCAGAAGGAAAAAGTCCCATCCACTTATTACTCCAGTATACTTCCTTCGTTTACTTTGACTAATGTATAAATTATTATAAATATCAAGGTACAACATTTAAAATAGTTAATTTGACATCTTTTATTTTATTTATATCTTACTTATTAAGTATAGTCTAATTGTGTGAGTAAGGCTATGAAGAATAAAAAATTTGAAAGTGGATTTTTCTATTAGGACAAAAATTTTTTCAAAATATACTCTTCTAATGAGATGGATGGAGTAACAAATTAGAAACTACCCCCTTCATTCCATTAGAATGGTCAGTTTTGAAAGTATTTTTTGTTTCAATAGAATAATTCACTTTCAAATTTTTTTACTACTCATAGCCTTACTAATATAATCATGTGTGGTTAACAATTAGTCCATAGTTAATAAGTAAGGATATAAATGGAATAAAATATATCAAATTAGCTAATTTAGATAATCATGTGTGGTTAACAATTAGTCCATAGTTAATAAGTAAGGATATAAATAGAATAAAGTGTGTCAAATTAGCTAATTTAGGTGTTTGTACCTTAAAATTCATAATAAACTATACATTGATCAAAATAGACTCTTATAATGGAACGGAGAGAGGAGGAGGACAAATTAATTAAGAAATAAGAACGCAGAAAGAAACATTGTAAAGCTACTTACCCCATCCTCCCATGGTTGGAAGATGAGGAAAGAAGAATATAATATGTGAGAGAGTATTATGGTTGAGTTGAAAGAAACAGCGGCACAAACGTTTTATTAATTGTAATTTTCTAAAAGAATACAATTAGCATAGTTTTATCCTTTTATGCCTGCCATACCATTTAGCGACACAATTTTGTTAAAGGTGCTATCGAAAACAGATCTTCTAACCTAAAAATGATGCATCATTAATTTATCATTTATCAAATCTGTAAAACAAAAAGGATTTCATTTCACTTATTAAAACACTACTCCCTCCGTCCCCGTCCCACTCAAAAATTTCACTTTCAAAAAAAAAAAAAATTTGTCCCATCTATTTAGATGGGTCAACTTTGAATTTATTTACCTTATATACCCTTACTAATATTATAATGTGTGGTTTACAATTAACCCTTATTTTTAAAGTAAGAATACAAGTGAAAAATCTGGTGGTAAATTACTTATTTTAAGTGTTGTACCGCACAACCCATAATAAGTTGTATACATTTTAAAGTGAATTTTTTGAGTGGGATGAAAGAAGTATTATTTTAATGGTAACACACCACTCAAACTCATACATAGGGGTATTAAACTGTCAAAAATATTTAGGGTAAAGTACAACTAACCCCTTCGTGATTTGATAAATTGACAACTTTCCTCCACATGGTTTGAAAGTGGACAACTTACCCCCTCGTGGTTTGAAAATAGACAACTTATCCCCACGTGGTTTGAAAATGGACAACTTACCCCCTTATGGTTTGAAAATGGACAACTTACTCCTGTATCACATAGTTTTAAAAGTGATTAAAATAGAAGGGATAAATTGTCCCTTTTCAAACCAATTGGGTTGGGGGGGGGGGGGGGGGGGGGGGGAGTGTTGTAATTTGAAAATTCACATGAAGGTAAGTTATTCACTTTCAAATCATGATGGGGTAAATTGTCTATTTATTAAACCACGATGGGATAAATTGTACTTTACCCAAAAATTTATTCATATTTTAAATCCATCGATTATTTTTTTCTTTCACTGCTCGTACACAATGCTCTGAACAATGGATCTTGGTGGGTATCATCAAGTACTCTTTGTAGACTTATACATGGTAGAGTTAAAGGTGTTGGGAGAAAGGCATTAATTCGATGATGGAAATCCTACGAGGCCAAATATTGACGAATTATAGTCATCCTTTTATTTATTCATCAATTGAAAACCTTAATTTATTTCTCAGCTCTCTTTCATTTTTGTTGTCGCATCCCATCCCATGAAAGGATCGATCCAATTCATGTAATTGGTTGCACTTGTTCCAATGTCTTCATCATTATCTTTCAGAAACAAATTAAACAGTCATCATGCATGTTAAAAAAGAGATTAAATCTAGTTCGCACATATAATATAGAGTACATTAATATTGTTTATTAGCTATAGCATTATCACAACTGCCATAATGCCTACACAACAGCCACAACTTTGAAGCTGAAAACTCATCTCTTTTTATGTATTAATTTTCTATTCACTTCCAAAGTTAGAGAGAAGAAACCCTTTATTATTATTATTATTATTCTTCTATCCTTACTGTCACACCCTTTTTCACTCTTTATGGAAAAAGGATGCGATGGCGTTAGGCCCCGCACCTAACCAACCCAACACGGCACAAAGTCGCGGAATTACTTTGCACCCACGTGCGATCTTGTAGCCCACTCCGCGATCACGCACCAACACGCTGAGGTTTGCGCCTCGCAGCACAGCAACACAAGTTTTGGGCTATCTGCCCCAATCCTAAGTTTATTATTGCCACCACTATGAACAATATACAAAGAATTCACGCCTACACTAAGGCCACGCCAACTCGCAGGAAGGCTCGTGCGCCAAGCACACCACCTAGGCTAATTTCCCGAAAACCAGCCTATCTTGACCAACACTATGGTCTACACTCGACCAACACTATGGTCTACCTCAGCCAACACTATGGCCTACCTCGGCCAACACTATGGCCTACACTCGACCAACACTATGGTCTACCTCGGCCAACACTATGGCCTACCTCGGCCAACACTATGGCCTACACCCGCAAAGGCAACTCGCAAGCTACGGATTGTTTTCTTAATCCCACCGGATTGTCCCTGAGCTACTTTCACTACTTAGCTATTTATAGCATTTACATGTGGTTGACAGCCCCAACCACCTAGGCCAAATAACTGCTTCAGCACGTGGGCAAGTAACTTCCGTGCGCAGCCGCGCGCCTCATCCCCACGATCCCCGCGACCCCCGTTTTTTGGGGCCACGATCGTGACAACTGCCACAGCCGCGCACCAGCTCCTTTGCCCACAACCGTCGCCACGAACCCATAGCTTAGCTCTGCACCATAGGTCCACTGAGTTTCCACGCGTTCCGCGCCACCGCGCCCAACCGCCGCACCATGGCTCGCACCACTTGAGCCATCCACGCACCAAATGCAACCCACTTACACTTAGTGCCATTTAGCTCGCCCAAAGCTTGTTCTTCAGCCAAGGCTCGAACCAAATCCATGCATTTCCCTTACTGAGGCTGGACCATGTCATTTCCGTCATGGAGCCGGACCAGAAAACTCCCAAGTTCCCCGCGGGGCATACAACATGCGAAAAATCAGCAAACTTACCTAAAGTCTACCATTTTCCCTAACAGTCTAGTGTTTTCACCAAAAAACACCTAACTATTACAACCAAACCTCAACTAACGGGAAATACATCACAAAACGGGGAAATATTCCTAGCCACTAAAAATAGCCTAACACTTACCATATATATATATACTATTCCACTTATCCCAATAAAAAATTTGAACCATATAATTGTTTATGAATCACAATATAAATCATATCGTTACCACTTTTCCGTTAGAACGAAATGACCAAATGAGTATAAAGTTGGAACGGGGAAAGGAGTTTGGGGCTTGGGAAGGAAGTGCATGAGTATTAAAATTATACCCTGGCCTTTGTAATCGTTTAAATACGGACTCGCTTCTTAAAAGAGAATGTCTCCTGTCGGACCTCTTGGTAGTTCGACAGGTGATACTTTCGTTCCTAAACACTACACTCTTGTTTTCTTCACAAAGTGCGATTTTGCGGTACTTGTTATTACAACAATTGATATACCAGCGGTTACACGTCATATATAAATACACGATACATGATCAGCACCTATACGCGATCCATAAGAAACTATATGCAACGCACGTATTTCATAATATAATTGTGATACATCACAGACTAAACTTAATATACGTTCACTTTCGAACTGTCAGTCGTTCTGATACAAATATAATTGCGTACTGAAAAACCCTTCATTTGATTATGTAAAATGTGTTTGTCCTTTCACTGGTTTCCAAATTGGCGTACGTATGTGTTTGTAAATGGCACGAAACGAGAGAGGGATCACGTTATTGGGTGCATCGTAAATTATTAATATTAGTGTTCCAGTTTGTTTCATATGAAACTTGAGTGAAGGTGGTTCAAGATGCTGGCCAAGTTCATTGAAAGCGATTACATTCTTATTGTTGTTGTTTTTCCTTCTCTCCAAAAAATTATTAGCTACATCCGTTTCAACTTTAAGAATAATGCAGCAAGTTTATTATAAATCGACAATTCATATTGATATTCATTCATGCTCACCCAAAATAACACTCTCCCTGAATATACATATGGTTGAATAATTTTACGTGATGCTGTGAATGTACAGAATAATCTATTGGTCTCTCCACTTCTCTCTATGCGTTGAGATGAGAGCAAATCATAACACCAATTATGTGTCACTTTTTTTATGTGGTTGTCACATTCTTGATCTATTAGGAAATATTTGGTAGCGAGCGACCCCATATGAATCATGGATCTGAAACGTATATGGAATATATAAGTGGAAATTCTGTTTCTGGGATGTTAGAAATGTGCATTTGATCTTACTTGAAATATGAAAAAAGGTTTGGTTGAGCTACAATAAATATGATAAAATCCCAAATGAAATTTCATCTTAATTTACCAATTTTAGTGAAATAACTTTATTTCAAATGAAAATGCGTCGTTTTATTAACTTAACATAATTGATACAGAGTAATTTGGCTTTGTTGGGCAGTATAGTCCTAAGACTCCCA
Organism: Leptodermis oblonga; assembly: GCA_016801395.1. NCBI lineage: Eukaryota > Viridiplantae > Streptophyta > Magnoliopsida > Gentianales > Rubiaceae > Leptodermis > Leptodermis oblonga. The sequence goes on from CM028760.1 coordinate 34,493,029, forward strand.
AGTTCTAAACAAATTATTGGTGGTCATTATATACGTGTCGTGATAAGAAGTAAGTGAAAAATGTAAGGGTACAACAAAAAGATTAAGTGCAATGTCATATAAAGACAGAATCTTTCGTGAACCACATGAGAATGGTATATAATGAAATCTAGAAGCCTTGACAGGAAAGTTCCTTTATTTGTTTAGTGAAAATTCTTATCAAAATGCAACTCAATTCTGAAATTCTTCAAAATTTTGTTCCATTTTATTAAGGAATATGAACTTTTGTAAAAAGAAAACATAAACATATAATGAAGGAATCGAATTAATCTTTTGTAACTCAATCTTTTGACATCTCCAATTAATCGAATTACTTTTTATGGAAAAGAGGTATATATAAGTTAGGGGCATTTTCTTTTGGTTTTGGTTTTGGTTTTAACAGTAAATTTAATATATTATAATCATTTTTCATCATTTCCTATACAACGTTTTACTATGAAGCTATGCCTTTTTACATTATAAAACAAATTTCCAAAAGTATGTTTTCAAAACAATAAAAAAGAACAGGCCCCTAGAGATAGTTATATTATGGAGAAATTATTCCTTGTATTTGCTGCACAAATTTACATCATGTAGTGTGTATTATTTAATGGCAAAACTGTAAATTTATTGCTAAAATGATGGGGTAAAAAATAGGGATTTGTATACTTATTTACATCGTGATTGGTTTGTTACACTAAAATTAAGGGTGCCATAGATATATAATTCTTAATTTTGGAATATACTAAACACATGACAAAAAACGCTAAACGCAAGATAAAAAAGGTGGAGAGTAAGTGTATTTTCCCATCACCATATAACATAAAACCTAATTTTGGATATTGACATGTAATGCTCTCACATCATGCCATCGAATTGAACTGCTTCTTTTTTGTTCTCATTGTTTATTTACATGTACTCGTATTGTCTTGTAAAATAACATTCTTTGATGAAGACTAGGTAGCTACTTGTATTATGGATGTGATATTGCTCGTCTTGGCCTTGATCATCACATTGGTCTCACAGTCATGAAAAGGACGATTAGTTTGTTTTTTTTTCTTTTTTTAATTTTGAAAGTTTAACACGAGTAAAGAAATGAAAACAAATACATTCTATTATTTTACGTAGATATACTTTGAGAAAAGTAAGTGAATAGTAAATATGTGTACGTTATTATTGTGACACACAACACGAAAATATGATAATAGTGAATACAAGTATTGCCAACTATCTTCAAATTATTTTAGCATATAAAAGTCCTGTCACGAACTTTTATTTGGTACTTCATGTATAAAAGTTTTTGTTTTAAGAGATTGATCCCAATAATTGACTAACTACTTGCAATTAACTACCTTTTCATAATAATCATTGAATCCACAAATTGGGAATTCATTACAACATCAATAATTAAGTTTCTGTTCGTATTATGTGGGATCCGTTATATGGATCATATCTTATTATCGCTAGCGGACGTCGTAACACATAATTCATTTATATTTAAATATAACATATCGTGTTTTAAAGTTAATTTTCAAATTCTTTTTATGATGCGTTTGGTGCGTGGGAATGGGAATGGGCACTTGTTTCCAAGGATTCAAATTTCTATGTTTGGTATGTATATAAATCTAATAATTTAAACTATTATATTATCTACAAAGTAATCTAAGATTCATTTAATGAGTGTTTCATCTATTCCCCGATATGAAATGCCCCCCATTCCCATTCCTGCGCGCCAAACACACTCTTAGATCTTTCTCTAATTTTTATATAATAATTAATGCTTCTTTGTTTTCTATCCGTCCTACTAAGATATGTAAGGGTCTTTTATATATGTCCAAACTATTTCATGCGTATTTTTCTCATTTTTTTTAATCTAGTAAAACTATCACTAAATTTCTTTTTTAATACGTGCATTACTTATTTTATCTAACCCTGAATAAGGAATTCATTCCAATAAAATTACATAACTAGCTAGGTTGAAAAAAAAAAGGCTTGTAGCTAGTTTGTCATAATTTGTGATTAGGAGTTCCCGTTTTTCGATCTTTAATGTCAAAGTTTAAAGATTAATTGCAGATCGTATTAAAGATGTGAAAACTAAAAATTAATAATTAAATTATTAATAGTAAGAGTAATTTTCTTTTTTTATAAAAGAAAAATATTTTTTGGGAAGGGATTGAGGGCATGTTTTAATAGAAATCATTTAGACATTAAAAGGAAGGTTATTTCAATGGTATTCTTAATGATACAAAAAAATAAAGGTTGAAATACAGTTTGTCCCTATGGTTTTATAACACGGACAATTTCTCCTTTATAATATAAAAATTGACAGTTAATCCTTGTAGTTTAGGACTTAAATATCCGACTTACTAATGTTAGAATTAACGATTATTAATAAACATTGTATTTATTGTATATTTGAATATTATAATGACTCTGTTTATACCAAATCAATTTAACACGGTGTTAATTTTGATATTTTCAATTAGGGTAAATACACAATTACCCTCATGTGGTTTCGAAAGCTTATGCATCACCCCCTTATGGTTTAAAAAGCTACTATGCATCCCTCTTAACTTTCGTGAACTATGTAAAGTGGACAAAAATAACCAAAATATTAATATTCCAAATAAATATTTTAGAATAATATTGGTGTTCCGAAACTATTCATTTATTGAATAATGGCTTATGATACATTATTAATAAAATTGTATAGTATATTCTATTACTCGATGATTGAATAGTTGGTAACCGAACTATAAATTTCATGCCCCATAAAATAAATCAGGATAAAATAAGGTGGCATTTGGTCTAGACTACTGATACGAGAATGAAAACAAGTTTGGTAGTAGGTCGTTGTGTTTTCATCCATTGGCCATTCCCAATAAATCAGGTATAACTCTAAAATTTTCGTTCCCAAATTCATCGACAAAACACAATTCTTTTATTGGGACGAAATATTTGTCTAACTTTTTATGCTCTATTTGTGTCACACAATAACAAAATAAACTAATTTATTGACAAAAACAAAGGTGCGCACAGTACATATTTATTACTTACATTGAATGAAACACCAAAAGTATATCAGATAATTCGTTCTAATTTTTTTTTATCATTCCCATTATAGCTTGCAAAATCGAGATTTCACATGGATCGATTTGGATGTAAGATTGAAATTGGTAGAATCGAATCGTAGGATCGCAAGATACTACCATAATGTGCATGTATAAAATTACACACAAATTATTCTACCATAATGTGCATGTATAAAATTACACACAAATTATTCTACCATAATGTGCATGTATAAAATTACACATGCACAAATTATAAACTACTTTAATTTGAGTAATTTTATTAAAGAAAAAGGATCAAATAGAATAAAATTTCTGGTCGATTTGATATTTTAAAATTATAGAATCGTAAGATACTACTATACAAATCAAGATTCTGCAAAGTATGATTCCAATCATACTCTCAAACCAAATGCGCAATTAGTTTCTCTATTTAGCTAGATTCGTATTAACTAGTAAAAAAAAAAAAATACAAAGTAAGAAAATGTGGATCGATCTCAAGACACCGAACATTATGCTTGCCACATAAGATGTGTTGGAAGAGCAATATGGCCATTGGCCAATGGGACCCTAGCTACTTGGAATACAAAATAAGCAAATAATTTTTTTTTTTTTTAGAATTAAGCAAATAATTAAACTAGGATCATTATTTTTTCAGATATTTTATTTTTACTTATTATTATGTACTTTAATTTCAAGCTGCCTTTTTTTTTTTTTTTTTTTCCCCCTTAACAGAAACGTATCACAACGATACTTTTTACTTGCAATGTTTTTTTCCTCCCTCGATGGTTGCCGAAATTTGGTGAGGTTGAAATAATACATTTATTATTATTATTTTTGAATATCTCTGTCACAATATATAAAAAAATTAGTTAGGGTTGAAACTATTACTCTCGTCTCATTTATTTTGTAATATTTGAGAAGATTATTATAAATTGGACTCTTTATATGAGACGGGTGGAATACTTAATATATACAAAGAGAGAGTCTTCTGTCTAATCACCTAACAGTCCAACGATGATTTTTTTTTTCTTTCTGGAAATTAAAAATTTTATTAATGGTGTTGAAAATCGTCCAACTGCGATTGAAAGAAGACCAAAATCTAGTTAGCACAACTGATTATAATATATTTGATCTGATAATTAACAGATGTGAACGACAACAGTGTATCTAATCTACTCAACTGTAAATCTATACATAGTATAGATCTGCACATAGTAGAAATGTATCGCAGAACAAATCTCGCACCGATAGTCACAGATCTGCCACTAATTGCTGATAAAAGTTTCAAGACTGAATTTTCAACCGAGTCTTCATACACCATGGCCATGAATCAAGTACCATAGCCAGGAAGAAAATCACCATAGATGGAGAGAAACACCATAGATGGAGAGATAAACACCATTCATGAAGAGAGACACCATAAACGGAGAGAAAAATAACATAAACATGGATAAAATTTAAAACTAAAGTAAGGATGATATTTAAAACAGTCCAATGATAATATTTTGATAGTTAAACTCGATGCATTTGGCTAAACTTATTACATGATACATCAGTGTAAAATCACCACGCAATACATTAATGGTTAAATACATAAGAGAATGTGTATCAGATGTTAAACTTGATACTCATTATAACAAAGGCTAAAATCGATATGTGTATTTTATTAACATTTGCGGAATACCTTTGAGGGTGAAATTAAGTAAAATATATGAGAATGTATGTAGTATTAGGTGACTTCACCTAACAATTTGCATTATCGCTGCTGAAAGACCACCTGATCAGCAATTATTATGACACTTATCATTTAGTGGTATTATAGAGCTTAATTTTCTCAAATATACTTTTAATCATGTGAGTAAATATGCTTTTTAATTAATGCTCAAATTCAAACTTAAATTCATAGAAAGTAATTAAATCTGTTTGCTTTTTTTTATCTCAAGAATCGAACCTATGATCTCGGGGTTATAAGGCCATCCCCTTATCATCACCCACCCCAACCCTCACCCTATTAAATATGTTTGCTTAATCATTTCTAAGATATATTTTTCAAATTTTAGCAATATTGCAATAAAAATTGTGATTCACCAAATTTTTGTAATTTATCTTAATTATTAAACTTTCTGGTAATTTTGTTAAATTTTGATCGTAATAAATTAGAAATGACAATTTCGTATGCTATACACAAAAAATAATGAAATAACCTTTGGTAAATTCATAGTTAAACAAATCGAGTTCTGAATATCGAGTGTCTTGTCCATACGCGTGAACTTGTTAATTCAGACATAACACATTTACCATACTAATATATGTAGACGTGATTCACCAAATTAAACATGAATTAATAACGATCAATTTCATAATAAACCAGAAACGTATCATACTAAAACATTTATTACGAGATAAGATACTTTGTATCTATTTCACAATTGTATCGTCTCAAATTTATGAAAGAAATTACATTTTTACCTTTTTTGAACGTGACCCAACACAAGTGTAAATTCGATACAGAGAATCTTTACTGATTCATTACTATACCAAAAAATAAAATTAAAATAAACCCCATTAATTTTTTTATTTATGACATATGAAGGGCACACTTTCCTTCTCCACCAATATATGGTGTTGTACGTGTAGATGTGTCTATATATATATAGCCACATTCTCTTCTCTAAAGTCTTCATCTAATTTTTCTTTTGCATTTCACAAACACAATACATATATATTCTCCTCCTCTGTTTTCTCGTCCCTCTTTCCCCTGTCTCTCTCTGTCCCCGGCATCCGCCATTTTCGGCAAAACCAACACACATAAAAACAAAAACAAAATAAAACGCCGTCGCCGCCGTCCGGAGAGAGATGCAGAGGCTCGGAATGAGGAGAGCAGGAGGATGGGGAAAACAGTTGCAGCAGCTTTCGCAACGCCGGTGTTATTCCGGGCTTCCGCAGGCGGCGGAGCAGTCGCAAGAGGTCCCCAAAATTCCCCCATTCGACTACTCGCCGCCGCCGTACGCCGGCCCGACCGTCGACGACATATTCAAGAAAAGGCAGGAGTTTCTCAGCCCCTCCATGTTCTACTTCTACAAGAAACCCGTACGTAAAATTAGATTGATTTCATTTCGTCGCTCCGATCATGCATATTCACACACATATAGATATATATACTACGTCGTTTCGATCGTTTTCCGGTTAAGGATTTGTGGTGGAGAAGAACGTTTTCCTGGGGCGGAGGGAGCAAAAACGTAGGATTATTTGTGGTGAATAAGAACATGATCGTGTTCAATCTTTTCGGGAACTCAACCTCCATTTTTTTGATTATAATTAATTTATGTTATCTATTTTCTTGTTTTTTTTATGCGTTTTTGTTTTTCTAAAATGAATTTAGTAGGTCCTCCTTTCTAATAGAAAAGCTTCTGTTTTTAAATATGTATTTTTCTTATTGAAACTAAAAGGAAAAGATTATTCCTACTTTTTTCTTTAGAGTTTATCTCCAATATAATTTTGGGTAATATACTTAATAAAATTAGTAATTGATTTTATATTATGTATTTGAAAATTCATAATAAATCGTACTTATTTTTTATAATTTATTGCCGAAGTTTAATGTGCCACTAAAAAAAATCTGATTTTTATTACACTCTTTTTAGCAGTAAAACAGATCATCCTTTATATGGGATAAATCGAGTATATAGTACGAGAGATTAGAGAAGCATTAACTATTTTTCCTTTCTCCTTTTTTGGGATGGATGTCAATTAATTGTAGTAGATACATCTTGCGTTCGAGATTGATCTTCGTTCCTACAATTTGTACATCAGTCATATTCATTTTTAAAACAATGTCATTTTATTATAAAATAATATTATTGCAACTTTAAAACAACTACATCTTAGGGACGTTTAGTCATGTGCTTTGGTTGTTGTACTATCAATATTTATTTATGCAATTAACAACGAATTTGAATTTTTCTTTTTCCTTTTTTCTGAAAACAGTTGAACATAGTACATGGAAAGATGCAATATTTGTACGACGAAAACGGTCGGAGATACCTCGACGCTTTCGGTGGAATCGCCACCGTTTCTTGCGGCCACTGCCACCCTGAAGTCGTCCAAACTATTGTTAACCAGACTAACACATTGCAGCATTCCACCATCTTATACTTCAACCCCGCCATCGCCGAATTCGGCGAGGCCCTCGCGGCCAAATTGCCCGGCGATCTCAAAGTAATTTGATTTGTTTTCCATGAATGTCGAATTTTGTATTCAGAAATGGACAGCGTTTTTGCTTACGTTTAATGTTTGTTTGTTCGTAGGTTGTGTTCTTCACGAATTCTGGGACGGAAGCCAATGAATTGGCGATTATGATGGCGAGATTGTACACTGGCTCGCCTGATATTGTTTCTCTCAGAAATGCTTACCATGGAAACGCAGCTGCAACAATGGCGGCCACTGCCCAGTCTAACTGGAAATTTAATGTCATTCAGGTTGAAATTCTTTCCCTGTTTCTACATCTGGTTGGTTGTTCGTAATACTATATTCGTTTAAAATAAGTATCGTTTTATACATTTTTACAATTTTTTAAAAATAATTATTCTTTAATTTTCCATCAGTACTCTTTGTCATTTATAATGAAAATTACTTCTGACTAAGTGTTAAAACTTTCCTAAGAAACTTAGTTCCCAAATTAATTATGTTTGTTTAAAAAAATTTCACATAAATTAAGAAAACTAGTAAATTACCTTGAGTTGGTTTTGCTAAATAATAGTCACAAACTCTGAAAATATCATAATTACAAGTAACAGTAGTAGTTGCATTGAAAGAATGTAAGAACATTTAATTTGAAAGATAGGAGTGAATAAGGATAATTTTTTGAAAAAATATGCACAAATTCTTCTTGAAATGTTAAAACGTGACAAAAGTTTTGAAACTAAAACTACACTTAATTTAGGATGGAGGTAGTATTAACTTTTATGGGAGAATACTAGTTAAGTAATTATGTAGGTAATTTAAGAAAAATTATATAAATATACGTATAATGACACTTATTGTGAAACGAAAAAGTATGTTTGACGGGTTTTTGATCATTGCCCTGCTCTGCAGAGTGGAGTTCACCATGCCCTGAATCCAGATCCTTATAGGGGCATGTTTGGTTCCGATGGCAAAATGTACGCCAAAGATGTTCAGGATTTAATCCAGTATTCAACTTCCGGCAAGGTTGCCGGATTTATCTCAGAAGCTATTCAGGTAAACAGAGTGAAAATTGCAATTTGAATTTCCATGGCAGACTCTCCCAAAGGAGTTTTTTTCTTTTTCTTTCTGTTTTTTTTTTTTTTAATTCTTCTTCTGTGTAATTTGTGTAGGGAGTCGGTGGAATAGTTGAGTTAGCTCCGGGCTATTTGCCCTCCGTTTATAGTACCATCAAGGAAGCCGGTGGCCTTTGCATTTCCGACGAGGTTCAGGCCGGCTTTGGCCGAACCGGGAGCCATTTCTGGGGATTTCAGAACCAGGGGGTTGTGCCGGACATAGTGACAATGGCAAAGGTTAGTTAAATACGCGTATTTTCCAGCGTTGTCAAATTCAAGTAGACACTTGTTTTGCCATTATAGTCAATCAGATTTTATTAAAAAATTGAATTTTGTCAACTCGATCGAAATTGAATAAATATTGAACCTGATACAAGTATCAAACCGTTAATTTTAGACATATTTATACCTAAAAATTTTCATGGTAACATCGGGTCCCACGGAGTTGACTCCATGATTCTTTGACCCTTTCTCTCAACTGGTCGAATTCTGACAACACTATGTTATCATTAATCACTTAAAAGGCTTTGTGTTTTCATTTTCTGGCTAATTCTTCTTCCAATGCAGGGGATTGGAAATGGCATTCCGTTGGGTGCCGTGGTCACGACGCCTGAAATCGCGGAAGTTTTGACTCGCCGGAGCTACTTCAACACTTTCGGGGGAAACCCTGTTTGCACAGCCGCAGGGCATGCGGTTCTGAGAGTGATTGAGAAAGAAAAACTTCAGGAAAACGCCCACGAAGTTGGATCCTACCTTAAACAGCGCCTCACTGCCTTAAAAGACAAGCATGAAAGTAAGTCATTTTTCGCCAATTTGAAGTTTTCTGAAATCTGAAACTTCAAATTTCTGAATTGGAATCTAAGTGTTGCTGTTTTTGAATCGAAATGCAGTTATCGGTGATGTCAGAGGCAGAGGGCTGATGCTTGGGGTTGAACTGGTCACGGATCGCGAACAGAAAACCCCGGCGAAAGCCGAAATCCTCCATTTGATGGACGAAATTAAAGGTACACTTTGACAGTCTTTGCTAACTGATCATGTCTAGAATGAGTAACTAAGTGCATGTTCGTTATCTCATGTTTTGATTCTGTTTTTGTTTTGTACCCTACATTTTACATACCAATATTTACTTAAACGTCTCTTAAAATGAGATAACTTAAAGTTTTTATCCATGATTCAGATCAGGGAGTTTTGATTGGTAAAGGAGGGTTCTTCGGGAACGTTTTCAGAATCACTCCTCCCCTCTGCTTCTCCAAGAAAGATGCCGGTAAGTGATTTTTCCCGAATTTCAACAAGAACCAAACACGATATAAATAGTTTAAGGCCTTAAAGGGCTTTTTCACTTCTGAATTGTGCTGAAAAATGTGAAATGGGGGCTTGTTTTACAGACTTTCTTGTGGATGTATGGACTATGCAATGGCAAGGATGTGAGTTGAGGTCTGTTTGGGAGCTTAACTTAACCTCTTGGAATAGTGATTATAATAGTCACTGGTTTTATTCTTCATCCTATAATTTGGCTAAGATTAATGTATGTGTATATCTTTGTCAATTAAACTTAAACTCTTCTTTTGGTTTATAACGTTGTAATCCAATTAGAAAGGCCTATTTCTGGGAAATTCTTTCATCATGGGATGAAGATTAATGAGTCAACATCTCGTTGACTCCAAATCTGTCTCTATCTTTTTTTTTTTTTTTTCTTTTTCATTTTCGTTTGTTTCTTAACTTCGTGTTAATCTCTGATCAAATCCCAGGTGCGTTTTTAGTTTTGATTCATGCAATTGGGAAATCTTTTTGGTACGGTGATTGTACCAAGTAAAACGACATAAAATGTGACGTTTTAGAGGGTTAAAAGCGTAATTTTATTAGGTAAAGTACAAAGGATATATATGGGTGATTTGAAGGATAAAACATATCTTTAATTGGCGGGTTGTGTGATGTCACAGTTGCATTGTTTCATGTTGTGGATTGATAATCTAGCTCACGATTTAATCCTGATATAAAAAAAGAGAAATTATTTTATACATTTGTTATATAAAATTGAATTATGCAGCTTGTATAATTTATTAGTATAGATATAAATTTCTTATAAATATGTGGACAAATAGGGGGCAATGTTTATTGAGTACTCGTTTCTATTGATTTGGTGCACTAACAATGTAAGAACAACATATGCATTGAGTAAATTTTTAAGTACATGATATATTTTCATTGTTATTTTTATGGGTTATAGTTAGAATGTACTATTTTTAATAAAGATACAGAGAATGCACTATTAGTCTTGTTACACTTTTCTGCTATTGATATATTTTTTATAAGGCTAGAGCTCCTTTTAGCATCCAGAGCAAAATATTTACTTTATTACCATATTACCCTTTCTTTTATTTTTTATTCTCTTTCTCCGATTCTTATGATTATCCTTTAATCCCATTCATATGTTGTGTCTATCAAATCTATTCAATTATGCATGTATCTCCATATTCCTCTCTAACTCCTGCATCCCATCGGCATCACCGCCCCAAATTTTCTTCTCAAACCAGAAGTGTAAGTCTTTTTAGGTTGGCTAAAATCAACATTCTCCTGTATTTCTATTCTGTCATCATAGTAATTTCATCAAAAAAAAATTTCATAAAAATATCCCATATCAGTAGAAAAGTTTAGTCACCTAATTTTGGAGTTGGTCAGTTTTTCTTCCATCTATTCATCGATGTGTTTAGTTGCTCTTATTCAACTAGGGGGAGAAGAAACGGAAGGGAAAGAAAAAAAAAAAAAAAAAAAAAAGAGAGAGAGAGAGAGAAGTGAGAAAAAAAAAAGGAAAAAAGAGAATCCTGGAGGGAGGAAAAGACTAACATTAAATAAGGGCAATTCGGGAATAAGATAAATATTTTGCTCTAGATGCTAAAAAGAGCTCTGGCAATAACACTAACCTTAGGGGTGATAATTGTGTTGTGTTTTGGGTTAGCAAATGACTTATAATGTGTTATATTTGATTCGAATTTTATTATCGAGTCAGATATTGTCAAAAATTATCCTTTGAATATGATAATTGGATTGTGTTTCGAGTTGATAGATTGTTTATAACGTGTTAGACTTGATATAAGTTTTGGATATTTTCAAAAGGTAGAAAAATTAGATAAAAAGACTTGGCTCTCCTTGTCTCAGACATAGTAAGAGGATTCTTGTTTGTTTGGAATAAAAGTGGACTTGATACAAGGCTCATTGCTGTATTCAAGTCCAAGCTGTTGTAAAATAGCCTATCACCTATCACTCTCCATTTGGGCCTGGGCTTGAAATCGATTTTTAGATTTTTTGGATTGTCGAGTATGCTTCATTTTCAAAACACCCTTAAATTTTATAATAATATTTCCATTATTTTTAATGAACTCATTTACAGTTTTATGATAACTTTTTACATTTTTAATATACCTTCTTAAAGCATAAATTATATTAATTATAAATTTTTCAAACACATTTTCAAATAATTGAGCAATATTTGAGCACTTGTCTTTTTGTGTTTTTCTTGGGCCAACGAGTATGGTTAGTGTCACTGTCATTTTGTTTTCGGTGAAAATACAAAAATTGCATTTTGTGGCTTATAATGCATATTGTGAATCAACAAATGATTTTCGAAAATAGATTTTCACTTATTTTATTCAAACACCTTAGGGTGTCAAAGCAAAAAAACAAAAAAAAACAGCTTAGGGTGCTTTGGCGCGCTGGAATGGGAATGGAGGAATGAACGTCTGATTCCTATCATTAAAATTTCTATGTTTGGTACGCACAAGAATCTAAAAATTTAAACTATTATATCCTCTAAAAGACAATTTGAGATTTCTTTAACAAGGAATTCGTCAATTTCCGAATATGAAATGTCCCCCATTCCCACTAGCATCCTCGCGCTCCATTCATCCTGACATCCACTTATGGCTTATACTGCGTTTTGAATTACAAGGTTTCGAACTACACCAAAACACTAGGGGCCAATGCAATATGTAGCATAAAATCCAGCGTAATTGATTTTTAAAGATGGTCGAAAACCACGTCAATAAAAAGAGTAAAAATTGAGGACACTCCTCATGTAATTTCTGTATCGTTTCAATTTTATTGGACATCTCCAAAGGACACTCACTCACCACATAACACTAATGCAGCATAGGCACATCTTACTTGTGTTATTGCTGCTTTATACTTTGGTACTCATTCAGTTTCGGTTCTTAACTTCATGAGACCCGGAACGAATAATAAAAAATATCTCAAATAAAATTATAATAATGTAAAAATTATTTATAATTGTTTTTTCTAATGGAAAATTCTCAAAAAATACACACAGTATAGATGTGAGAATTCAGTAAAATTTTTATATATAAAAAAAATACAATGTGAGCCTTAAGCTGAAAAAAGAAAAAAGAAAAAAAAAAAAGAGTCACGCTCTTACGTCAGCCCATTTCCAACAAAAATAAATAAACATAATAGTGGCATTAATCTAAAATTTGTTATGTGCAAAAATTACTGTTACAAAATTGTTATGTGCAAAAGTTACTGTCATGTAATCTTATGTGCATAAATAACTACTATATTATAACATATTAGTACAAACTCAGACCACTAACATTATTGAGTTTTGAACTAGAATATATATATATATATATATATATAAACACTATTGCACCTATTCATTTTAAACAAAAACAAATATGAGTTTTAATCTATAGCTTTTATGAGCGAAAATTACTATTCATAAATTATGAGCAAAATTAGTGTTCTAAATTTTTTTATGCAAAAATTATTAATTTAACATTTGTATGAGTATAAATTGTTGATATATTATAATATATTAATATAAGTTAGGCTTACAAAATGATTGGGGAGTTTGACCTACTCTCGCACCAGTCCATTTGAAACAAAAATAAATGTGTGTTTCAATTTAAAATTTTTATGTGCATACTGATACATTATAAAATATTAGCACCTTTTTGCTACATAGTTTATTGGGGTTAGAGTTGAAAAAAAAAAAAAAAAAAAAAGACTCACTTTTGTATCAGCCCATTTTAAATAAAAGTAACTGTGAGTCTTAGTTTAAACTTTTACAACAAAGATTACTACCATATTAAAACCTATTAGTATAAACTTTGGCCCCAAAAATTATTGGGCCCTAGACGATCGCCCAACTTGCCTAAGGCTATGGGCCGACACTGCATAAATCTTCTCCAAAAGAAATGCTCACTCCAATCCTTCCGAAAATCTCATCTACTATGGTGCCTATGGTTTCTGGTAAAAAGAAGAATACCAGAAGTGCTATCGCCAGTGCAACTGCTCCAATAAGCATAAAGGGGCAGCGTGATATGTCCAAGAATAACTATCATCGCCATCGAAACAGTCACCTCCGAGGCAGGAGCCAATGAAGAGCTATCCCCGTGGTACTCATCAATTGTCCAACCATGGGGAGTTGTCATCCCTGAGTAAGAAATGATACTCATGATGGTGAAAGCGATGAATTATTGCTAATCTATCATCTTAAAATGGCCAAATTGAAAAATAATCCACATACTCATCCTCATCAAATGGAATATATATATATATATATATAGAAATAAAAGTGTTATACAATATAACTAAATAATACTATTAATTGATTTTAGGATAATAACATTACATGTGAAATGGATATGACAATGGCCGGAACTAGAACCGAAGTCGACCAACATAATAGATTGACACCCCAGACTAGAAAATATCATACGCACTTGATACTACTGGACCAAGAAAAACTTAGTGGAATGAATAAACAAGAGAAAGAAATTGAACCAACCCCGATCAGAGGCGATAGAAATTGTGCGCTGAGATTGATTATTAACTTGGGAGGGCTCCCTTGTGGTTGTTTCCCCTAATTGAATTGTGATCAGGAACAACAATAAACAGCTCAAGATAATCACAATGACAAAAGAGAGCCTCCAGCCCCATACAAGATAGTGAAATTAACTAGATAAACTAGTACACTTTCTACTTGTATCATGTATGGGAAGATGAGACTCATATATATATATATATGGATTAAGATTAAGGTGTAAGTGAATGAGAACAAATAAGTGATCGAGGTAACTCGCATGAAACATAAACATAAATTAAATTAGGTAAAAAACTTAGAAGATTTTTACTAAATCTAGGTGTTTATATTTTTTACCCAATCCTAATCCTTCAAATATCATCCCAGGAACTGGGGCAATAGTGGAAGGGTAAGATGTGGACAAACATGATCCAATCATCCACATATGGCTCCTGCAATGCCAGCATGCGATGTCGTTCGTATATGGGTGCAAATAATACTGCTAACCGTACGGACATCAACGAATATAGTGGTATGATTGTGGTAACATTAACAACTCACAGTTTGCAAAAGAACAAAAGTTGTTTTTCTTCTCCTAGAGAATGCGTAGTGAAATAAGTTTGGAGCATTCACGCAAAACTAAACATGAGTTTTAACGTACAACTTTTATGAACAAAAATTATTGTTCTAAAATTTTTATGTATAAAAATTATTTTTCAAATTTTTTTTATGAGTTTAAATTGTTGCCATATTATACCTCTTTGTTCTATTAAAAGAATTCACCAATAATTTATTATGAATATTAAGGTACAACACCCAAAATGACTAATTTGACACCGTTTATTCCATTGATGTCCTTACTTATTAAGTATGGGCTAATTATAGACCACACATGATTATTATACTAGTAAGGGTGGGAGGAGTAAAAAAAAATTGACAATGGTCTCTTCTATTGGAATAAAAAATGTTGGGGAAACACGTCATAATCCCCCTCTGGTTTGCTAAAGATACGCATCACCCCTAATGAAAATTAAAGCTTCGAATGAGCCCCCTCAGCTTTTTTGAAGTCTGTAAAGTGACGGAAATCACTTAAGTTAACGATAGTTGGCGAGACGAGCGTCTCTTTACATAGTTGATGCCAAAGTGGTTTTTTATGTGACCAAAATGCCCTATTAAACCAAATCACCATCATCTTCATCTTCATCGATCTTCATCTTCAACAACAACAACAACAAAAACCAAAAGCAAAATGGAAAATTAAGGAAACCCATATCTGTGATCACGTTTAACTTCATCACCACCACCACCCACCTCCTCTTCTACCAGCACCACCACCTTCTCCTTCAACCAGCACTACCACCTCCTCCTTCAATCAGCACTACCACCACATCATAACCAAACACATCAAAGAAGGAAAAAAGAAAGCCTCAAATCAGGTCGACGTCAATGACGGCCAAACCCACTTCCGATCTACGTCAATGACGGCCAGTACTGATCAAATTAAGCCTTCGCCAAAATAGAAACCCAGCTACACCACCAGAAAATTCGCAGCCTCTACCGCGGCCTTCAATGGCTTCACCATCACCATCACCACCATAAACCATACCCGCCACCGTCAACACCATAAAAAAAAATTTAAGGAAAGAAATCTGTCGTCATCACTTCTCTTTCACTGCCTCCATCTCGCTGCCACCGCCGCCTCCATCGCTTTCAGATTTCGACTTTGATTATTGCTTTCGTCGGATTTAGTTTCAGATTTGGTTATAGTCGGAGTTGGTTTCAGATTTCAACTCTACCTCCATCACTTCTCCTTCAGATTTGCTTTCGTCGGAATTGGTTTCGGATTTCAACTTTGCATCTGGTTTTGGTTTCAGATTTGGTTCGGATTGTGAAGACAGTGGATTGGCTTTCGTCGGAGTTGCTGATGGTCGCAGATCTCGTTTCTTTGCTTAATTTTCCCTTTTCTTTGCTTAATTTCTCCTTTTCTTTCTGGGATCTATTGCTGTTGTTGTTGTTGTTTCTGTTGCCTTCGGTGGGTTTAATAATTGATTATTGCCGTTGGTTACGCAAAGTTTTGGAAAATGAAGCATAGGCTTTGATTATTGCTTTTGCAAAAGCTTCCTTGGAATCTCATTTCTTTCCTTAATTTTCCATTTTCTTTTCGGTTGTTGTCGTTGTTGTTGTTGCTGTCCTTTATTTATGGTTGTTGTTGTTGTTGTTGAAGATGAAGATCGATGAAGATGAAGATGAGGGTAATTTGAAGGTTAAGTATGAGAGTAATTTGGTCAATTATCAACGCGGCGTCAACGTAAGTTATTTTCGTCACTTTACAGATTTCGAAAATGCAAAGGGGGGTTATTCCAAGATTTATTTTCATTGGGGGAGAGGGAGAGTGGGGGGTGATTGATGTGTAACTTTTACAAACCACATGAAGGTTACGAGGTGTTTACCCAAAAATATTTTTCCAAATGAACTCTTCTAACGGAATATAGGAGTAATATATTTGTATAAATTAAGTTCGGCCTCTAAAATGATTGGGTCTTGAGTTTGACCTACTCTTGCACCAATCCATTTCAAACAAAAAGAAGAAGAAAAAATCGGTTTTGTATAAGACAATTTTAAACAAAAGTAAATGTGAGTTTCAATTAAAAAAATTTCTATGCAGAAATTACTGATATATCATAACATATTACTAACTTTTTGACGCTAAAATTACTGATATACCTTTGGTCTCATTTTTTGTCCATTTTGTTTCAGTTTGACCCATATGTTTAAATACATAGGCAGTTTAGCTATAGAAAGGTTGTTATGTCATTTGAACCATTTATGATAATTTTAAAAAGTATTTTAATTCAAATCTAGTTATTAAAGCTTCTATTAAAAGATTTTAAAACGAGAAATATAAACTATAGATTCACAAAAAAGGTTATCATAATTGCATTCTATTCATTTCAATTTTGAATTTTTTTTTTTAATCTGACTACAAGTTTTGATATATAATTGATTTTGGAATTTTTTTTCCCATATAAAGTGTCTAAATAACCTAAAACCTTTTTTTTTTTTGTAGCTGGGGAAATTAATCAAAATTGTCAATATCAATCTTAAAACATAAGACACATATAAGGCGTATAGTAAGGCGTATAGGTACTAAACTCAAAAGAAAAATGACCAAAAGTAATACGAGACCAACAGCGCAATTATTGCTAATGTTATAAGACAATTTCTTTTAACCTTGTTAACCATACTCAAATGAATATAGGTAAGTTACCGAACTATCTAGGTCGTTCAAATTAGCAAAGAGACATTGAAATTGTCTCATTGAAATTTTTTTAAACTTTACCAAACACCCTCGAATGTGTAAACAATTTGACGGTAGGATCCACTTAGTAATATACACTATCTCAATTCTATTAAAATAGTCTACTTGTGTTCAAAAATTAAAAAAAAATAAAAGGAAGAAGAAGGGTTCAATTTATTGTACCATTTTAGTACAATAAAATAAATTCTTCTAATAGAACAGAGGGAGTAATATTTTAGAATTCACTTGCTAATCTAAAACAAACGTTAATCGGGTTTTGGATAATTTACCCAATGTATCTATACTAGTTCTATTAGTACAATACAATGTAAAAATTCTTATTTTTCGTTGAGTAATAGTTCAAGTAAGTCTTGAATGGGCCCCGAAAGCTTGACAGACTATTATGAATTTGTTCTACGGCGTCATGATGGATTCGTCTAAAATAATCCCAATATATTATTTCAAAAGTGACACTAAGGAATAAAATACCACGCATGTTTTGTGGAAGATGAAAATATATGCAATTAGAGTCAACTTTGGCATCCATTCCACGAATGAATGTCCAAGTAAACATTATTCACGAGAAAAAAGATTGAAACATGTTTTGTGGAAAATGACCTAAGGTATTGACCTATGACTTCCGTGAGCTCTGAAAGTGACCCCGTCGGAGTAAAAATTTGTTAACGACGGATTAGACTGTTTGACACACACTTTTTATTTTTCTTTAGAAACATGTTCTATTTTTTTTTTTTTTGTCAAGAGAAAAAGTATTGATTTTATTTTTAAAAAAAATATAGTGTGTATGTTATGCACGGACGGAGCCACATGGTAGTGCCCCACCTCATTTAAAATACCCAAATTTTTATATAAAAATTACAAAAAATAGATATAATAGTTGATTTTTCCCCACCAAAAATTTAGAAAAATAGGGGCAAGCTATAAAAATAAAATAATTTAGTATTTGATTAATTAAAATTGTGTTTGCTGTTAGACTGTATGCAAACTTAGTAAATTTTAAGGCGAAATACAAAAAAAAAAAACCTTGAGGTTTGTCGAAAGAACAAAACAAACCCCTAATTTTCAGAAAGTACAAATTAAACCCTTGACTAAGATATATACAATTTTTTAGACAAAAATATCCTTAGAGTTACAAAAAAAATGTGATTCACCCATATTCTTTTCTCGTTCTTTATTCTCTAATCCTGTTTTACAAGATCTATCAAACAATGTTATTTTGGTCCCGGGACAATTTTATTGGACAAAATCGCAGATTTCGATGAAGCAGAGAAACGACGGTGAAGTAACATCGCCTGTAAACCTCAACCTTAACTTGTGATTATCGAATGACTTAATCCAATCATACTGTCGTTTAGTGGAAATTGCAGAAAAAAATTGATGGAGGGGGAGGAGGGGTGTTTCATCGATTTGAGTGAGAATGCATAAATTGGGGGGGGGGGGGGGGGGGGGGGGGGGGGGGGGGGGGGAATGTTCCATTCAAGATCAATATTGAATTTGTGGCAGTCGTTGGCATACCTTTGGCTGCCCATATCATGAAGATCAAGGATAGAAATAAATTAGACATTAACGACCATCACAAAAGGATGAGCAATTTTAGGGAAAAACTATAGTCCCTTCAACGAACCATTTAGCCTTTGAATTTGGCCTATACAATTAAGTATGTAATTGCAGAGTTAATTTATACAAGGTCAAATTTAATGGTTGAATGGTTCCTTTGAAAAGACCATAGTCTCACCTCAATTTTAATAGTAGAATTTTAAAAGAAATTTAAAAAAAACGCACATGAGAAATCTCCCGTCAAACGGTCCGACAATTTGATCATAAGTGGTGGTTATTTGGTTTACGGATTTTCCTATTTTCACTGTACAATCTACTAAGGCACTAACGACTGGAAAGTTGACCATTAACTTGACCAATTCCAGTCAAATTACACGTTTGGGTATCCATTAATTAGTATTCCTCCTAATTCATATTTTCATAAAAGGAAGGCTGAAAACAACAGCAACAAAGACAAATATTTTAGCCTACTTTCTCATATCACATTGCAAAAAATAAATAAATAAATAATGATAAGGGCTAATTTATTTATCTTCTTGAGATTTAGTCAATTACAAATACATGAAATCTTAAAAAAATAAAATAAACCAAACAGCACTCAAAAAAAAAAGAAAAAAGAAAAAAAAGAGGTCTTTCATTGAACTATATGATCTATCTCAAAATCATTCAAAAAAACAGTAATGAATATTAATGAGTCAACAGAACTTATTATGTGGTAGGAAATACATGGTTTATGAGGCGATTTTAATAATTTACCTTTTTTATGTTAATATGTCAATGGTTTCTAGAAAAATTTGAAATACTCATTAATGTCATATTATTAACTAATGAATACATATAACGTTATTTGATATTAAAATTTGTGATGAAGTAATTATGATGAGAATCGTTATTCTTAGTAGAAATATAAGTGATTCAAAAGATCACTTTACGATAAACAGCTTAGGATTAAATTTGTTGAAAATCGTTCAATCACGATTGAGTTACAAAAGCAGGTACTTCAATCCAGTACATTTGCTAAATGTTTTGAGTTTTAGCATAAGATGCTAGACTATGGGCAAACATATTCGTAATAAGTTATAATATAAAGAAATGAAAATTTTATTTTTAAAAATTAACTAAGGAGAGAAAAGTAAAAACTATTTCAAAGTACAAGAGACATAATTTAGTTAAGCCAATACTAGAGGAGAAAGAAAATAATTAATGTGCACATCTTGGCAGTGGCAGATTTAGGGGAGGCGAGCCGATGTGGCAACCTCCCCCTTCCACCGGTAAGTGAAGGGGAGGCGGCACTTGTACTATTGAGCCTCCTCCGATATTTAATTTTGGCTCTGACACTGTCTCTAGGTATTGGTATAAAAGTGCATGTGAACATTACAATTTGCAAGAAACGCCCATTAATCCAAATTAATCTGAGTCGGTAATTAAGGTCATGATTATCCTCGTGTCACATGCATGGGCGGATCCTGGGTGAGGGGTTCCCGGACTCCTCCAACCTTCTCCCCCACCCTTATTAGTAGTTTATATTTTAGTGGGAAAAAAAAATTTTATATATGTATTTTACTCTAAAAAAAAAAAATTTTGTTCATATGTTGGATCCCTCAAAGATTTTGTTCTGGTTACGCCACTAGTCACAAGTTTTAAGCCTCCATTAATTAACCAATTATATTTATGACAAAAAAGTCTCTTGCACTGAGCCAAAGATAAAGAAAATAACACAATCATTAAGAAAAATGAAATTCAAAGCCGGCATGCAATTAGGAAAGATCGTGCAATATTCCAGTGGAAAAATACATACAAATGGGAGAAGAAAATTTGTTGAAATCGAGGAAAGTTTGCAAAGTTTTGTATATAAACGTAACACGTTGTGTATTCTTTTCCAAATTTGACAAATTTAACTCCCAAAGTTGCCTTATTAATAAGGGTGTTCATAAACCGGCCAATCCAAACCATGTAAGGTAAATAGATTGGCTTATTTGATTTTCAAATCGGGTGAATGGCTCCACCTGAATTCTTAAACGGTTAAATGGTTTGGAATTGGATTTGAATCTCAGTCCAAATAAGGAACCTGAATAAGCCAAATAAGAGTTAATATAATATAATATATATTAAATTTATTTAATAGCTATTTAATTTAGTTTTTACGTTTTAGCTTTTTCTTTTATAAATAAAAAATATATTTTTTAATTCTTAAAGACTTTCTGACTTCAGACTTTATTTATCATATACTACTAGGGTTTTTACTATTTTCCTTCCTTGATCAGCACCGCACACACACAGAAGTGATAGAACACTGAGGATAATCTTCCTTTACGTTTGCCTTTTTCCACAGGCAACACTGGCAACGGCTTCTCCCCACATTAATCTTTTGTGTTTGAGTATTTTTTTATTGTAAGATTCAGATTATGGGATGAATATGTTTTTTTAAGTATTTTTAGAAGATTTTTTTTTCTTCTTATTTGGCTTATTTCCCAAACCGAATAAGCCATGGTTTAAATAGTTTGGTTTGGTTTGGTTTTTACTTTAAACGGTTTGGTGTTTGGGTGCTAATTTTTTTTTTTTGAAAATCCGAGTTAGCTAATCCAAATAAGCCATTCACCCGAACGAAACCCGAATGAACACCCCTACTTATTAATTAATATTAGATGGAGTCTGACAGGATAACGGTTTAAACACGTAATATATACATTACTTAGAGACTAACTTTATATGTGTATTCTTTTCATTACAGACAATATATGTGTTTTAATATTACGGTAATATATTAGGGGTTAAATTTGATACATCATAACAAGGATGAAGTTAGGTCCCGAACAAATATTTAATTCAATAAAAACATTTTGTTCAAAAAATTATATGCTACCTAAAATATTACTATTGCTATTATAAAAAAAATTTAACTAAAATTAATATATTTTAACCTATCCACTAAAATTTATTTATTAATTTTAATTTTGACATTTAACTGTATTGTTGTAATTTTGGGGAGAAGAAAATATAAATACTTAACAATTATACTAAACTAAACATGTTTTTTCAAAAATTGTGGTGGGGGAAGTTGCCCCACCACCTCTATATATATGTGTCTCCGCAAGTGCGTCAAACAATAAATTCAATACATGATGCTTAATAATTGCGATTGATACATTAACATCTATACCTAATACTAGGGCCATTCCTACTAAAAAAAGAGTTTGATTTGATAATACAAATTTAGGCCATTTTATATTATCATAAATGTGTGTGTATATATGAATATATATATATATATATATTCATTAATAGCTCTTTCTGAAAGAACATCAATAAACCAAAAGGAAAATATAAATATAAAAATTCACTTAAAAAGTGATATTCTTATAACATATTTAGCTGCAAAATCATCCATCAAGTTGTTTATGTCAACTTCTTCCAAAAGTCCATAAGTCTGAATTTTATGACTGATTGATAAATTAATGCTGAATTTTAAAACATAAGTTGCACATATAGATTATAGCCAGTTATGAATTAAAAAGAAAACAATTGAACAACATATATCTTGATCTATTTATACAACAAATAAATACATCAAACTAATCAATTTCTAAAGCAAACAATTTAGATCATCATAACCATTTTATATCACATTATTACAACAACCAACGGAAGAAAACTAGTGATACAAACTGATATTGTAAGATGATAAAGTTAGAAGAACGAAACGAAATATTGACTTTGATGAGAAATTTGAATCCAAAAAAGAATAGGAAATTGAATCAATATAAACCAAACTAAATCGCACGCACACAATTAGGCGGCAGACCAAAACAGCCACAAGGCTTTTCCGTTTTGCTCTGTATTTTTCTCTGTGATTACAATAACAACCCAATGCATGTATATATGGGCTAAATTATCTATGAATTCCACACTGATTCAGATTACAACTATTTTCTAAAATAATTAGATTTCTTAAAACAAATACGAAACCAAACAAGAAACTTAAATTAGATAGAAAATAAAAACAAATAAAACACTTAGTTTAATTATTATTACATATATTAAATTAATCACAAGGGAAGAGAAACGTGTACCGGCCTGCTAGTTAATCTCATGCAATGTATGTACATATATATATATACAAATAATAATTAAAAATACTAATAATATATATATATATAATAATAATGGGGCCTGTGGAGCCCCACAAATATGGGGCCTTGCACCGTCGCCCATGTGAGACGGGTGCAAGGCTGGCCCTGCCTAATAAATCAAAAGAAAAATTCGATAAACATGTTTCTTAAAAGTAAATACACTTATGTGCGCCGTGGACCATTGAATATAAATATTTGTCTTTATTATTGAGGTACTTCAATCTAAAATTATGAGAATCCAATATCAGTAAATAATTCACAAATACTGATCGATCCTATATTGATATTCTTTGCACACGTTTTCTCACATTATCCAAGGAAATAAAAGAAATTAAAAGCATTGAAATTTCACCACCAAGGAAAAAGTACTCTTTTAGGCAAGAAAAAACACACTTATTAAGGAAAGAGTAAAACTTATTTATTAACTCTTAATAAATGAAATTTCATCATTAACACTATTACTCTTGGAAAATCTAAATGAAGGTTATTGATTTTTTTTTTTTTTTTTTGGGAAGTATTTTTTAGATTGATAGTTGTAAAATAACACTCTTTTGAGAATAAAAAAGAGCTTAAAAAACTTTTATTAAATAGATCATTGAAGAAATTAAGCTAAAAAAGATATTGGCCACTTTAATGAAAGAAAAAATTTACCACAATTGATTAATTTGTTTTTCTCTTAACTTATTACACTAAACCACTGCGATCATTTTAAGTAATCCATTACATAGTTAATGTGTCATACAATTGAAATCTTACGAATTAATTGATTAATTAATAATTAATTATCATTGGATTAATCAAATCTTAGCAAAATCCACGGTCTCCTTTCCATCATGAGCTTTCCTGAAGAAATGCTTAACGTAGTCGGAGTAGAGAACTTGCTTGTAGATCGGTTTCTCCCCCTTCTCAAGAACTTCCGGCAACGGGCCGATAATGTCACTCGGCCTCGGGTTCACGAATATGGGAACCGATATCCGACTCTTGAACCCGTTTGCGATGACCCGATGCTCAATGCTCTTGTATCGACCGTTGCTCAGGATTTGAAGCGCATCTCCAACATTGATCACTATGGCTCCATCGATCGGAGGGACGTGAACCCATTCATCTTTCTCCAGCTTTTTCACGTACAAACCTCCGATGTCGTCTTGAAGGAGGATTGTAAGGGTTGATACGTCGGAATGTCGCCCTACTCCGACCGTCAGCTCCGGCTCCGGGCACTTGGGATAGTAGTTCAGGTTGATTCTCTTGGACCCCATCAAGAGTGCTTCTTTTGTTTCGTCGATCTCGTTAATGTTTAATCCTTTCATTAGAGCCTGTAGCAGCCTCCGAATCACAAACTCCGACTCCTTCATGAATTCCATTGCCTCATCCCTGAAATCGTCAAATAGGATTGAGAATGAATACGAACTTTATTCAAAATATAAATTTAATAAAGATAATACTAGTAACGGGTTAAGACAATAGTCATTTCCACGTAACCATTTAGTCACTAAAGTAATAGTTTATGATGCAATTGCATAAGTAGTTGCATAGGTCGTTATTCCGTAAATGGAAGGTTCCTAAAAGGATTATAGTATTTCCAACAATTAATTACCTGCATGCAGAAGGCCAAAGAGTAGAAGCTTCATCTTCGGAAACATAGAAGAGGCTGAGGAAATCCTTCCACTCCAACGCCTTCTCGGCGTGAGGGGTGAAGCTGGTTCCATATCTAACATTGTTACTGGGCGAATTATCCTTGGAGTGCTTGTTTTCTCCTCAGCCGGCAACGCGAAAAACCCGCGAGTGGCATCCTTCACACGATCAAGAACTTCCATGGGGACGCCATGGTTGACGATTTGGAAGAAACCCCACTTTTCAGCGGAGCTGCAAATGCTGTCCGCCACCTCCGGATTGGACAAGTCAATCACCGGAATAGAATCATCGGATACAACAGTGCTCGAAGTGATTTGTTCACGGGGCGGCTGAATATATTGCTTAGGCAAAGTCTTGAGTCCCAAGTCAGCAAGACCCTTTACCCCATTGCCTTTATGAACAGCAAAATTAATCACATCCCATGAATTTGAATCGTTAATGGAGAATGCCGGAGCCATTGATTTCTATGGAAGAAGTTTGTGATTTGAAAAGGGTTGAGGAAATTAATGAAGAAATTTAAGGGAAATTTAAGGTTTTTGAGTATTAATTGGAAGAGATGGGTATGCAAATGCCAAGCCAAGCTAGGCTATTTATAGATGGGGTGATGGTAGCATTTCCAAGGTTTATGTGCCAAGTTTCGATTAGTTTGACTAGTCTTATTTTGTCGGATAGTATTGTACGAAAAAATATAGTATTTCATCAAAGGTTAGAGCCTAGAAAGAGATAATGAATGAAAAATTAATAAATAAATAACACTCACCAACCAAATGTAACATATTTCAGGCGACCGTATATCAATATGGATTTTGGTGTATATGTATTCTGTACAATGAATAAATACAGGAGCAAAAGAAAAACCACAATCACCAACCGAGTGTCGTGCGTTCGGGGCGACCACCAATAAGGAATTTTGTACATTTTTGGTAGAATTAGTGAAGTGAAAAATTGAACCTAATCAATCACAAAATTAATTAGTCTCTCTCTCTAAATTTTGTGACATGATAGTTGTAATGTCTGGGTTGATGCGTTTAGAGACTTTAGATTTGTGGGTTTGCGTGTTGATCGATTCTCTCCAACCATAACTTTATATGTTTAGTTATTCATATTATTTATGTTGATCAATTTAACCACACCGCCTCCTAAGAGAGATTTTGGTGTAGTGGTACTTCTGTTTGTTTGTTTGACATCTGTTTTTTTTTTTTTTTATTCTCTCATAATAAAAAAAAATGATGCTTCATAATATGATATGTGGCTCTCACATTTTATTGTGAGATAATAGACAGATCAAACAGATCCAAGATTTGATCTCGAAGTAAATATGTAATTTAACAAAAATGTTAGATACCGATATATAATGCCTGGCAACTATTACATAAATTTTGATCCTATATGTTAAAAATTCAAAAGCTGTTGCCAAATGCTGTTAATAGATTTTTTCTTTTTCTCTCAATTAAATATGAATTGTGAGATTAAAAATGTCACTATACACGATGAAGTTAATAATAATAACAATATTTATACTTCCTTCGTTCTATTAAAAAATTTCATTTTGTATTATTAAAAATAAAATTACAAAATGAATTTTTTTAATAAAATAGAGAGAAAGTAACTCTTATCATGAACCCAAAGTTTTCAGTTTTACCAGAAAACTATTCCTTTTATTTTATTATAAGAGTATACAATATTTTTTTTGTGAATTTATAAATATTTTAAACACTAGAATTTTATTGGGACGTTAGACTACGGAAGAGGAGTAATTAAAGTTACACTCATCGACCACCAGCACCAACTTCATCAATGCTGCAGTCCAATACGCATTGAAACTTGAAAAGTTAATTAGATTTGATGATGGAACTGATTGTCAATGGCTTCCCTAAAATTAGGCAAATTTGAGCTATCTAGCTTCTTTATGTAGTACAAGTGCCAAGAGGACACTCCACACCACAGCGACAGAATATTACAGTTACCGAACGTACATAAAGGTTTATCTTTTGAGGTAGAAAAATTACATCTTTATTTTTATTAAATATGAAAAAACACGTAAGCTATCAAAATATCCTTATCGCACAAGAGATTAACGCACACAGCATTTTCCAACATATATGCATATATACTCGGCACATTTGATTTGCACTCACGTTCGATTAAGTGGCAGACTAGCTAGGAGGGATGAGGTGGTTCAGGAACCCCTCCTCCACTCTTATTAGTTGTATATATTGAATTAAAAAAAACTTTTTATGTAAGTATTTAATTTAAAAAAAATTTATTCATGTGTTGAATTTCTCAATTTTTTTGATTTCGCCACTTGTTCAACATGATAGGGTTTGGTACATAGCAATAAGGGTGAATGGGTAATCATGAAATGTTTGGGTCGAGGCTAGTTGCAGAACAAGAAAAATATATTTTAAACATTTGGGAGGGTTCAATATACCAATAATTTTTTTTTAACAATTAAATACATTATAGAAAAGTTTAATTGTTATATATAAACGAGTAATAAGGGTGAAGGAGGAGGCTAGGGGTCCGAAAACCACCCCACCCTTTTGGATCGTGGCTCTATTTTGTAGTGACATTTGACAATTGGTGACTGACTCGGTCGTAGGTGCTTTTGATGTTATTTCTTGCAACTGGCTGGTAGCCTAATCTACAGTTAATGCACTAATAAGCAACTTTTTTCTTCTCTAGTCTAATAAGTTACGATCTTTCTTTTGTCGACAAAATGCATTGACGGTCCAAATGGGCTAATTGAATTTGAGACAATTGGGTGGAGAAAGTTTTGCCATATTGAAATATTCAAATTAATTATTGTGACGAGAATTAATTGTCAACTTTATTTTTTTAGGCACTCAAGAATTTATATCACCATTCTTAAAAGAAAAAGTCTCACTACCACAAAATCTCCCTTAGGAGGCGGGTCCTAAGGGGCATTGGAGGCGGGTGCTGCTCCGCTCGGGCGCCTCCCTTTGGAGGGGCCCGCACCCGCCACCCCTTAGGGGGTTATTGGAGGCGGGTGCAGCCTCCAATAAGGATTACTGGAGGCGGGTGCAGCCAATAACCCTCCGTAAACAAACATTAATTTCTTTTTTTTGCATTTTATGGCTTTGATAGGAATCGAACTCGCGCTTTCAGATTCACTTGACTCTTGCATATTAAATTTACCACTAGGCTACATATATTTATGTATTTCATATTAAAATCGAAAGTATATATTTCTATATTTCCTTCTAAAAATTGTAATTTTTATTACTTACTAATTTTTCGCCTCACTAGAATCCCGACAAATTATGAATATTATTTTCAGCAATCCAAATTTTTTTTTTTTTAACTACTATTAAAAATTTTGCAAAAATGCACCCGCCTTTTTTTCATGTAATGAAATTGGAAAATTTGCAAAAAACTTTGGAGGCGGGTTTTGGCTTCACCCGCCTCCATTGAGCTATCTATTAAGAGGCAGGTGAAGGCTTGAAGCGCCTGCAATAAGCTACAGCTTATTGGAGGCGGGTGAAGCCTTCACCCGCCTCCTAATAGAGAGCTCACTGGAGGCGGGTGAAGCCTTCACCCGCCTCCAGTAAGCTATTAGAGAGCTCACTGGAGGCGGGTGAAGGCTCCAGTGAGGGATGTATTTGGAGGCGGGTGAAGCTAAACCCGCCTCCAAATACCATTTTTAATTTCTAGCCACCTTTGGAGACACCCGCCTCCGAATGGGCGCCTCCTTTCAGCATTTCTGTAGTAGTGTCTTATGTCCGTCTGTTTGATCGATCAACAACGGGTAAACTCGATACATCCGCGAGCAGTGAGATTTGATGTGCATGTTTTCAATACTTGTTGTTTTAACATAACTGTAATACCTTAGAGGCTAACTCAGTATTTCAACATCTAAAACAAGTACTCGTGTTTTGAAAATTGTACATACTAAGCTTATTTTCAATCATTGCACTTTTAACATAAACGTGATACGTCAAAGGTTAATTAATCTCAATATTTTAACACTTCAAAATTATATGCGTGATTTGAAAATTGTACTCTCATACCCATTAGATCATTGACCGGTCAAATACAAGTTTTAGCATTTTTTGTAAGCACTCATATTTTATTTATTAGATTAGTATGTGACTATGTCATTCTACATTGTTTGTCATAATGAGTACTCTATCAGTTCCATTAAAAAATTTCACTTTGTAATAGTGTTCCTGAGGGTTCGTTGTACCAACACAATGCACAAAGAAAGGTAGGTGAACAACAAAGTAAATTTACTACTCACACTAATGAAATACGAAAAAATGGAGCAGATGACTCAATTTCATTATATGGTAAAGAGTGGGGCCAACAATTTTCAACAGGACATGAAAACACGCCATGAACTTGACACGATATAAACAAGTTAGGGTTGAGATCTGGTAGGTTCACAGGTCATATGAGTCAACCTGATCAAATAACACGAATAATTAAACGGATAAGGTTACGGTTGAAAATATCGACATGTAAACCCACAACCCGAACCCAACACAAGTAATTTATACTACAACATGAACCCAAAATATTCGCAGGTTTAATATCGACACAAATAACACAGACCATCAAACGGATAAGGTTAGGTTCGGGGGGTGTCAACACGAGAACCTACCAACTCGAACCCGCCAACTTGGACACCACTAGAATTACCAGTAAAGGGTGTAATCCATTGAGCCATCTGGTCTAGAATCAATTACGGAATACTTAATCATCAGTTACTGACTCCGAGCACAAACTAGAATATTTACCAAAAACATAATCTCTTTCTCTCTTAAAAAGAAAAGCAATTGATCCGTTTCACTAAAAGAATTTATTTTGAAAAATGTACAATTTTGTATGAAACTCAAGATATATATGCTAATTTATCACTATTAGTTTAACTTATATCTTACTTTTTAAATATGGATTGGTTATAAATTACATATAATTATATTAGTGATCGAGAATAAGAAAATAAAAAATAAAATGATGACTTTTCTGTTGGAACAATTTTTTATATTTTTATAGTGGACTAATGGTGCGGGGAAATATTATTTTTAAACCGTACTTTTCAAAGGAAAATCTTATTTTTAAGTTTTTTTCTTTTAATTTGATCTATAAATATAATTAATATATTATGTGATTCATAATTTGAAAATGAAGATATACTTGAAAAGCGAAATTTTTGAAAACGAAAGATTTGTGAGGAAGTGGAAAACTTTGGCAATTTCAATTCAAAAAGCGTATACTCACTTTAAATATTACTTCAACAGCCAAGGAATAAAGTCAAGCCTTGATTTTTCCAGGGTAGACTTCTACTATATATGCAGAAGTATTGTCTTCTCTCATTAAAGTTTCGTGTTCTTTTTCTTTTTCTATTGAAAAGTACTGTAGTTTTAAATGTGTTGATCGACGTTGCAAATGGCTTGATTGAGACAATTGAATGGAAATGTTTTGTCATATATATTGAAATATTCAAATCATTATTTGCAAATTTGCAAGAATTGATCGATTGTCACTTTTTTAGTTTTTTTTTTCTTTCTTTCTTTTTCAAAATATTTGAAAATTTGGCTAGAAAATTGTCACATTTTTCATTTTCAATTTTTAGCATTAAATAAACATTTTCATTAACCAAGTTTGTTATCTTACTATTTGGCAGTGGATGCAAAAATTTGTATCCGACTTTTTGAACGGACATCAACCCTGAAAGAAGATTATTCTCACTCCCAAAATGGTTGAATGCACGTATGATTGAAAGGATGTGCTTGTTCGATTGGTAGGTTTGAAATGAATTTCTTTATTGAAATTACTTTTTTTTATTGCTTTGTTCTATGGAATAGAGGCGCCTCTAGTATTTTTTGTTGGCACGGTTCAGAGTTGTGCGAGCATTCACATTTTTGTCCAATTTTTTCTGGATTAAAAAGTTTTAAATCGTCATTTTTATTGAGCAGAACATTAGAAAATAATCTTGAGGCCTCACAAAGATATGAAATTTGCAAAAGACTTCCAAAAACCATTAACTAAATAAACATTTGGTTCTAAAACTGTAAAGAGGCCAAACTTTTGATGAAGAAAAAGTTCTAACTATGTTGAAAATTGTCTGGTGGCATCTTAAGTTACAATTGTCAACGGATTAACTTTCGCCTTTGTATCACACACACATACATTTTTGATACTTCAAGAGATAGTTCATCTGCTAAATTCGATTTCACGGGCTTTCTAAATATTTGTGTTTTAAATTCTCAATATTCATTAAAATTTTTGTACCTACCACATGCAAAGCTAGAGAAATCACTTCATAATCCATATCCTCAAATTAGTTTCAATCAAATTTAGTGTTAACTAGGATATCATCATCATCATCATGATCTTTTCTTTAGATCACAAATTATAACAGGTGGAATATTAATCAGAAATTAGGTGAGTGGCATATTCCAAAATTACATCATTAATTAACTTGTCGATATAGGTTTATTGAAATACTATGAATGTGGACCTGGTCAAATCTAAAGGGTTTTTTTTTTTTTTTTTTGGGATCAAATAGTACCGATTTGTACTCCTGGTGCTTGTGGGTAGCCTGGCTTCTGCTGTGCCTTTTTGACTTATAATAGTATTTCACTGATTATCTATCCACACCAACTGACCGACCTACCCCTGTAATCTCAAAATTCAATTCATTTTGCCTAACTAATTACATAAAAAATCAAAGAGGAAAGATATCCCACATTTATCGCGAGGGGAATGCAGTGCTAGATGCATTGGCTCAGAATGCGAATTTGATTAGTCTCATAGATTTCTTTGTCCACTACATGCTCTCTAGGAAAGTTAGGGATTTGATTGTGTTAGATGTTAAGAGTTTTCTCTTTTTAAGGGATTAGATCCCCTTATTTCGATGTGGTTTGTAGGGTTGTATAGTATCCATTTGCATTCATGCATATGTGTATCTCTAAAGTAAGACTCATTACGTCCCCCTTAAAACTTTTCGGCCTTCTTTCATTTAATTTTTAATAAAAGGTTTCCAACCCCCCCCCCCCCCCCCCCCCCCCCCCCTCTCCCGCCCTGTACCCAAAAATCCACTTAATCGTCTGTTACCAAAAAAAAAAAAAAATGTAAAGAAGAAAGATTTGATTTAATTACTCTTTTTTTTTAAGTATAATATAGTATTTTTTTTAATTCAATAATTGGTTTTTTTAAATTTAGTAATTTATTCAATTTTTTTTATAAGCTGATTAATAAAAAAGTTTCTGTTTGACAATGAAATATTGATCATTTTAGGGCCACATGCCCCAGTGTGTTGAGTGTGTTTAAAATAGTGTTCCGACTTTGTTTCGATCTTAATCCCTATGGGGGCGGTTTCCAATATTATTAAAATATTTATTTATATTCTTTCATTAAAAAATGGACGATTTTCAATATCATTAAAATATTTCTGAATATTTTTTCATTAAAAAATGGACGATTTTCAATATCATTAAAATATTTCTGAATATTTTTTCATTAAAAAATGGACGATTTCTAATATCATTAAAATATTTCTGTATATTCTTTCATTAAAAAATGAAATTAATACTTATCATTTGGCCAAATGAGAAAGAAAAATTCAAAGAAGTTTATTAATTTGGGGAAGGTTCAACTTAGACCAATGCGCACACATACGACTACTACCCTTATGAAGGCAAATTACCTAATTTATTTAAAGTTTGTCTAAAATATAAATGAATATGAGACCTTGTTAGGTTTTCCAACAAATTAAAATAAACTCTTCAATTTCAATTCACCTTGAGAGTTTGTTCTGTAATTTTTTTTTGAAATCACAGGGTGTTGCTTAATAATGTGATCATATGATATATATACATATATATATAGTTCGTTTGTAATTTTTTAAAATGTCAAGTCCGTATAGTAATTTGGTCGAATCTCATGGGTATATATGGTAACTCACAAAAAATTTTTTAGGGTATAAATTTTTTAGGGTATATATACTTGTCAGAGATTTTGAGGATGAACAATAAGAATTAAAAATGAAAATTTCTTTTTTGGTTGGGAATTTCATTTCGTGAGACTTACTCCCAAATTCAAAAGGTGAGGAATGGACCTAACCTTATACTTGATAAAAATTGGGATAATCAGAAAACCAGTTCATAAAGTCTATTTTTGAAATGACATTTTTAGATCGTTTATTTGGATAATTAGTCTTAAATAGAAAACTTTTTAACTGGTATTTCAAATAATCGGTTTAGAAAGTATTTTTCTAAGAAAAATAAGTAAAATTGACACTAGCATGCATCCTTGTAGATCTTGTCGGGAATTTCAAAAACGATATATTATATGCGCGAATCTGACAGCATAGTGCAAAGTTATGGCTGCCGTCAAAAGTTTGCGTCGTAAAACTTCTGCGATTTCACCTTATTCTTAAAGTCATAATCATTTTTAAACATCAAGTTTTAGCAATTCTATATATCTATACAACAAACAAACCAACAAAACATCAAACAATACCAATACAAACCGACAACCATCAACAATCAAACAAAAGTTTGTAAAATGTTTGACCAATATTGAACATTTAAGCAACTCAATCTTCATAAATTTACACTCAAAATATGAAACTGAGGAGAAATGTGATGTTCGAATTTTTACCCACAGTGAAAACTTTCTGAATCGGTTATTGTGTAACCGGTTTGAAAAGTCCGCTAACCAGTTATACAATAACTTATTTAGAAAGTCCGTGTTTTCACCCAAAACATATAAATTCTTACAAAATGTATAGTTTAGAAACTCATTTACAATATTTTTGTAATAGTGAAGGTTTTATTAGTACAACTAACCATTTTGCATTTCTACATGAATGTAATGATTTCATACGTCATCCATATATATTATTTAAAGTTATTTATGACGTTATCATATTCTTGGTCTAAACGAGTTGACTCAATAAACTTTTGACTTGTCAACTCGACCGTTGATCCCACTTTAGTGAGTTCTGCGGGTCTCATAACGCTGCTCAATTCTGTACCCAAGTAAAATCAAGATTTTTTATGAATTTAACTGTTGTGGTTGGTGAGTTTTAATTTCAATTTATTTATTTATTTGCTAATTTTAAAAAATAATAAAATACATATGGTTGTTGTCCTTAAAATGTGGATCACGTTTGCTTTTTAATGACTTTTTGAGTTTGCGCCTGACTTTAATTTTCATTTGTAAGCTTTCATGTATGAATTGCTTATCCACTTCCGTTTAATTTCCGACTTTTCCAATTAAAAGTTTACAAATGTTACAAATGATACAAATGACTTTTTCAGAATCATGCTCTGATACCAAATGTTACGATCAGAGTTTTGGGAGAGAGAAAAGGAAAGAACGTAGAAAAAGACAGAGGGAAAAAGAGTCATTGTTTAAGTCATTTTCATTCATATATCATATTACGTACAATACAGCTATTTATAATATGCTAAAATACTAATAACAAGGAATATCAGTCATATAATATAGGAACACTAAACCAGTAATAGTGGCACTACTTTACTAATTACCCACGATCTTAACAATTAAGATTAATTCAACCCAACAAAAAGTAACCGTATCATGCTTTTCTTTGCAACCCGTCTCTAAGCATGTTTCACGCATTGCACATCTAGAGGTTATAAGTTTTGCATTTTTTTCTCTGGTATAATTACAATCTCTTATAATTATTCGTTCACTGGATAGTGACCTATGCAGTGACTCTTGTAAAAACAATAGTAATTCATCATATGTCATTACTTGATAAATGAATAGTTTCGAAAAAAAACTGTTGTATTTTTGGCATTTCATTAAACACCTAGATAAATGATCAACATCGTGTATTGAATAACTTGTTGAATTAATGCATTATGGTCGTGCCATGCAAACACAATTATTACCTGTAACTTTGATGTTATGGATTCGAAAGGCAAAGGTAAGAGAAAAGGAAGAAAAAAAGAAACAATAAAAACCCTTCTTTACGTCTTGTTTGTGTTTCACCTTTTTTTTTTTTTTATACTTTCCCATGACATTCCTATTCCCTTTCAACTATTAAATTCAATGAGTAATTTACCCATACCCATTAAATGGGTAAAATCAAATTTTCTCTCAAGTCGACATGATTTGAAATTTCCAATCAACGCAAAAGGACGCACAACTAATGAAGTCTTCCACAACTATAAATATCCTAGCTTGGCATGGCATTTGTGTACCAATCCCTTCCAATTAACACACAAAAACCTTAAATTTCTTCATTAATTTCCTCAACCCTTTTCAAATCTCAAGCTTATTCCATAGAAATCAATGGCTCCGGCATTGTCCATTAACGATTCAAATTCATGGGATGTGATTAATTTTGCTGTTCATAAAGGCAATGGGGTTAAGGGTCTCGCTGACTTGGGACTCAAGGCTTTGCCTAAGCAATATATTCAGCCGCCCCGTGAACAAATCACTTCGAGCACTGTTGTCTCCGATGATTCTATTCCGGTGATTGACTTGTCCAATCCTGAGGTGGCGGACCCCATTTGCAGCGCCGCTGAAAAGTGGGGTTTCTTCCAAATCGTCAACCATGGCATCCCCATGGATGTTCTTGACCGTGTGAAGGACGCCACTCGTGGGTTTTTTGCGTTGCCGGCCGAGGAGAAAAACAAGCACTCCAAGGATAATTCGCCGAGTAACAACGTTAGATATGGAACCAGCTTCACCCCTCACGCCGAGAAGGCATTGGAGTGGAAGGATTTTCTCAGCCTCTTCTATGTTTCCGACGATGAAGCTTTTG
This sequence comes from Leptodermis oblonga, assembly GCA_016801395.1. Lineage (NCBI taxonomy): Eukaryota > Viridiplantae > Streptophyta > Magnoliopsida > Gentianales > Rubiaceae > Leptodermis > Leptodermis oblonga. The sequence continues at coordinate 34,528,642 of CM028760.1, forward strand.
CCCTTTGGCCTTTTGCATGCAGGTATTTAATTACCAAAAATACTATAGTCTATTCATAGAATCATTCGGTCACTGAATATGGTCTATGCAAATACTTATGCAATTGCATCATCGATATTATTCAATGATTGACCCAATATTAGTGCTATCTTTTATTAATTTATGTTCTTAATTAACGTTCGTATTTATTTTCAACCTTATTTTTGTCGATTTCAGGGATGAAGCAATGGAATTCATGAAGGAGTCGGAGTTTGTGATTAGGAGGTTGCTACAGGCTTTGATGAAAGGATTAAACATCAACGAGATCGACGAAACAAAAGAAGCACTCTTGATGGGGTCAAAGAGAATCAACCTGAACTACTATCCCAAGTGCCCGGAGCCAGAGCTCACCGTCGGAGTAGGGCGACATTCCGACGTGTCAACCCTTACTATCCTTCTTCAAGACGACATCGGAGGTTTGTACGTGAAAAAGCTGGAGAAGGATGAGTGGGTTCACGTCCCTCCGATCGATGGAGCCATTGTGATCAACGTTGGAGATGCGCTTCAAATCCTGAGCAACGGCCGATACAAGAGCATTGAGCATCGGGTCATCGCAAACGGGTTAAAGAGTCGGATATCGGTTCCCATATTCGTGAACCCGAGGCCGAGTGACATTATTGGCCCGTTGCCGGAAGTTCTTGAGAAGGGGGAGAAACCGATCTACAAGCAAGTTCTATACTCGGACTACGTTAAGCATTTCTTCAGGAAAGCTCATGATGGAAAGGAGACCGTGGATTTTGCCAAGATTTGATATAATTAATCCTATGATACTAATTATTAATTGATGATGTATTTGTCCGATCCCTTCAAATTAAATTTGTAAGATTTCAATTGTATGACTTAATTATAACGTGATGGATTCAAAGTAACTGCTGTGGGTAAGTTAGTTAAAACTGAAGAGAGTCATTAAATGCATATCTCTCAATCGTGATACATCAGTATAGTTAAATTCAAATTTAAATTGCCTTTTTTTTTAGGCAACGATGCAACATAATCACGATATATCATTAAAGGCATAACATAATCACGATATATTTCAGAGATTAAATTCGATAACGTGTAGTTAAACCATCAAACGGTCAGATGCACGTTTTTCTCTTAATTTTAATAGTTCTCTCGATTTTTTTTTTTCGCACAAAATATATATATATATATATATATATATAATGAGAAAAAAAAAACATTGAAACAAAAAAGATAAAGAAAAAAAAAAAACGTGTAATGAGTTAGGGTAAGTCAACAAATTAAAGCAAAAGTTCAACTTTAGTCTAATTCATATTCATATTTCACATTGACTTGAAAAAAATTGTTATTCGCACACTGTGGTTTTCATGGAGTATTAGAAAAATAAAATTTGTTTATAAGAATAAACGATTTTATTTAATTTTTTAAAGAGTAATAACACCTAAATAGAGTAATTTTTAATTTATGATTGGGTTAAGTATACAAAAGTCATTGTGTACTTATATTTTATTGCAAAAATGACATAATTTTGGAGAGTGAAAAATATTAATACACAAATTATAGGCTTTATCACTATTTCCCCCCATGTGTTATTGGCTTTTGACTATTTGCACCCTGGTATTTTTAAAACTAACTAATTGTGCCACCCCCCCTCCCGGTGTTTTAAAACTAACTGTTTGCCCCCCCCCCCCCCCCCCCCCCCTCTTACCAATCAAACCATTAAAATTCTTGAATAGACAAAAATACCCCTATAAAATGCAGACATCACACTCTCAAGTTTAAGTAAAAAATTTCAAATGAATATACACACTGAGAAAAACGCTAGGAAAAACAGCTGCAATAATTTTTTCCTAGGAAAAACACTCACCTCCGGAGAAACGACAATAGTAGCAGATTCTTTGTGAGAACCGCGACTAGAGCGGGAAAAGTGCAGGTTTGGTAATAATGTAGTTCACGCCTCGACTCTGGAGACACGGCAGCGGCATTGGTTTGGAGCAGGAAAAGTGCAGCGACGATTGTGTATCAGGAATCCTTCACCTGTTTTCTTTTTCTTTCTTAAATAATATGCAGTTAATGCTTGGGGCATATTCGTTTGAAATTTTTTACTTGAAGAGAGTGTGATGTCAGCATTTCAGAATTTTAGAAACACATGGGGTCATTTCAGGAATTTTTATGGTTTGATTGGTAAGAATGTGGCAAAAAGTTAATTTTAGAAACACATGGGGTCAACCGGGTAGTTTTAAAAATATTGGGGGGACAAATAGTCAAAAGCCAATAACATATGGGGTAAATAGTGATTATGCCCAAATTATAAGATAAATGGAACCAAATTCAAATTTATCAAGTTTGGCTAGAAAAACCCAGCTACACACACGGCTATAGCCCCTTGGTTGGACTAGGAGAGTCAAACTTGTCACCGCACCAACACCATTTCGTGGGCATTGTAATTAATTAGGTTACAAATCCATTTAGACAAAATCTTTGACCAGAGTAAATTTGGCATAGCACTACTTCTAAATAATAATAAAAATTATTAATGCCGTTACAAATACTCCAATGATGATTAACAAAATATCCAAAAAAGAATAAGAAATATTACAATTTTTTACAAATAATTTGATTTGATAATTATTAGTATATCTGAACTCTAACAGTGTATTTAACATACTAATTATTGTAAATCTATACATAATATAGATCTAAACATTGTCAAAGTATAAAATTAGAAGGTTATCATTTTTATGCAGATACAAATGGCAGCAGGTGGGCGATTCTCCCCAATTCAATATTTCCTCTTCCCAGTGGCCCCCTAATCGCTGTAGTCGGGAACTTTACCCCGCTTTGTGTGAGACTTGTTAATTGTGGCTAAGGAAATTCCAAAACATTTCCTTCAAAAAGAAAAGGAAGTTTAAAATTTAGATCGACGATTACAGATCTGCTACTAATTATCAATGAAAGTTTCGAAACTGATTTTTTTACCAAATTTTTACCATGAATAGATACATCATAAGTTCATAAGTAGTGAAAAATTCACTATAAATAAGGATAAATTATCTATATGAAAAAAAAAACTCCCTCTTATTGTTCGAGTTAAAGAAAATCTAAAATTTAAAACTGAAGAAATTAAATAACTAAAACTAGAGTGGAACGGTTTCCTCATCCTCCCGTGAGACCGGCTAGGAAGGCGTGGAAATATATTCTCCACATACGCCACACTTTGGCAGAGCACTAATTAGTAATTAGCAGTAATTGACAGCTACCGGCCTGCGTCTTGGAGTTTATTTCTAGTTTATTTGATAGCTAAAAATTGATTATTAATAACTAGTTAACCTTTCTCTAATTAATTTATTATTATTGGAGGTTAAAAACGTGTTGATTTGGGATGTTGCTGCGAGCGAGCAATCAAAAGTTTTCAGAATTAACACACATTTCTTTCTTTTATGTTTTCATAGTCAGATATAATTAATGAGTGCAATAAGGATTTGTATTAGATAGCCATAAAAATACGACACGATATAAATGAGTTAGAATTAAGAATGTAGACAAAAATAATTAAATGAACAAGGCCAATGTTAAAAATGTCAACATTGATAATTAAACAGGTAATGTTATGATTAAAAATATTAACATGTGAATCAATCAACTTGAACCCATTAACACAAACTACAAATTTCCATTAGTATATAACGAGATTGGGTTCAAGTGTAGATACGAATAATTAAATTGGTCAAGTAATAATTAGAAATGATAACACAAATAATTAAGCGATTAAAATTGAATTCAGAAGTGGCAATAGAGAAACCAGTAACCCCAACATCACATGAATTGCATGTGGACAATGGCTACCAACTCCCCCGAAGACCAGCCTCACCTACCCAGAAAACCAGCAACAATATAAATGAAACTCAACATCCCGATTCCCCGAAAACCCAATTAAAGGCTTCTTCTGATCTTTTTCGGGAGAGAAAAAAATGAAAATTAATATTCAAGAAACGGCCACCGTCTACCCCTCCAAAGCTCCTTTCGCCGCCGATCATGTCCTCCAACTTTCCCACCTCGACACCGACCGGAACCTCCAAGTCACATTCCGTTACCTCAGAGTCTACATAAATTCTCCGGACCTCCAAAAAAAGCCCGACTCCGACCCGTTCCAAATCATCACCGCCGCCCTTTCAACTGCCCTCGTCCCCTACTACCATTACGCCGGCAATCTCCGTCGCCGGCTGGCAGACGGTCGTCTGGAGCTCCACTGCGAAGTGGGTCGAGGCGTGCCGGTCATTCGAGCTGAAGTTGATTTCCCGCTGGAATCCGTCAACTACCTCGACGATGACGTGGATGAGGAGCTCGTGGAAGGGCTGGTGCCCGACCCGGACCTGGAAGAAGTGATGGCCCACCCGATGACATTACAGCTCACGATGTTTAGTTGTGGTGGGTTTGTTCTCGGGGCGGCTATTCATCACGGGTTGTGTGATGGACTCGGGGCGACCCAGTTCTTCAGTGCCATGGCCGAGCTGGCTCGGGGGGCCGGCCAGATCAAGGTTGAACCGGTTTGGGATCGGGTGAATTTGCTTGGGCCGAGGGAGCCAGCTCGGGTTGAGTTCCCGGTTCAGGAATTTCTAAATCTTGACCGGGATTTTCCACCTTACTCGGAGAAGACGGGTCGGGTTGTGAGGCTATTTTTTCCGGTGAAGGATGCCTGGTTGGACCGGCTGAAGGATATCCTAAAGGATCAATGCGGATCGAAATTTACCACTTTTGAGGCTCTGGGTGCCTTTATTTGGCGGGCACGGTAAGTAAACTTTTCGAGTTTTTTGCCAAAATAACACATTTTACAAAACTAATTCCCAAAATAACACAAACTCAAAACTAATTACCAAAATAACATTTTTTTTTCCAAGTCAGCATTAAAAAAAAAATAAAAAGAAAAAAACAAACTTCCATCCATTACTCTCTTCTTCTTCCGTTACTCTCTGTCTCTCTCTCCCTCTTCCATCACTCTCTCTCGCTGCCTCCACATCTCTCACTTATTTCTCGCTGAACTAAAGTTTTCCCATATGTTGCCAGAGAATACCACTGCTGAACTAAAGGTTTGTAATCCAAGCTACAATGTTGACATGCCGCCAATACATGTGAACAAGGAATTCCATGAATTTGCCATTTTTGGCAAGAACAGTAGTTTTCATTTAGTTTCACTACTTGAACATGACCACCTTTTCTGTTATTTGTTGGTGATCGACCTGTTTTCAAACTGAATGTTCCAGTAGCTCGATTAAATAGAATCACTTCATGTCCACCTGCCTTGATGCTATTAGAAATAATTTTTCCATCTGAAAAAGGAGTGAATAATTGTCCCGTACTTGCTCTTTGAATACCTAATTGTCTTCTCACAGCAAAGTAACTATTGACACGATAAAAAGTAAGTTCCACCAAAGCTGTTATTGGCAATGAGCGTGCCCCTTTCAAAACACTATTAAATATTTCTGACAAGTTGGTTGTCATGATTCCATACCTTCTGCCACCATCATGTGCCAATGTCCACCTATCAACTGGTAACTCATCCAACCATCTTCGGGCTTCAGGATTGATTCTCTCTATTGCTGCCATTCTTTTTCCAAATTTGGAAATTTGATTTTCATTTGCAGCCCAACTCACAAGACGTTTCAACCCTTTATCATGAAATTTGCTATTGAAATTACTCGCTAAATGACGGATACAAAAGCGATGATACGCAAATGGCTCCGTCCATTCTGATCCAATTCGATTCATTGTTGCAACAATCCCTACATGGCAATCAAATATAAGAATATATATTTATTATATTATAATAAACTGAAGAACATAATGTCATAGTAGTACCTGCATGACGATCTGATATAACACAAAGACCTCTTCTTTGAGTCACAAACATCCTAATACATGACATAAACCATCCCCAACTATCATTGTTCTCACTTTCCACAATTGCAAAGGCAAGTGGAAATAACTGATTATTACCGTCAGCTGAAACAGCAATGAGTAATGTTCCTTTATACTTGCCATACAAGAATGTTCCATCAATACTTATAACAGGACGACAATATTTAAAACCTTCTATTGAAGCACCAAAAGCCCAAAACACACGATTAAATAGTTCTTGTGATGGATTTCCTTGTGCAGTCTCCTTGTCCCAATGTACAATTGTTCCAGGATTTTCCTGCTTGAGAACATCCATAAACCTAGGCAATATCTTGTATGATTCAAGCCAATCACCGAAAAGTTCTACAAAGAAAGATTTCAGTTGTTTACCTTTGATAATTTTGTAGAAATCGGGGAGAAATAGATCGATGATTATACCATTGGTTCAAGAAACTTTTCACCCATGTCTTGCCTTGCTTGAAAAAAACAGAAAGCGAGTCGATGGAGGCGGCGGTGGCGAGAGAAAATCGAAATAGGTGAGAGCGGCGGAGAGAGGTGGAGGCAGCGAGAGAGAGTGATGGAAGAGGGAGAGAGAGACAGAGAGTAACGGAAGAAGAAGAGAGTAATGGATGGAAGTTTGTTTTTTTCTTTTTATTTTTTTTTTAATGCTGACTTGGAAAAAAAAATGTTATTTTGGTAATTAGTTTTGAGTTTGTGTTATTTTGGGAATTAGTTTTGTAAAATGTGTTATTTTGGCAAAAAACTCAAACTTTTCACCATTGATTCGATAATTACTGTTCATTTGTAATTCCGACAGAAATTTTTGGTTTTAGTTACCATTTTTACTCCTAGTTATCCCACTAGTTGTCTCACTTGTTTTAAAGTAGACATTTTATCTTTCTAAAATCTTGATGACATTATTAAAAATAGAGTGAACGACCTTTAATATACTTTTACTTTTTAAATGTATCCAATTTGGTACTTAAATTTTTTTTTTAGCCACGAATGTACCTGAACTAATTTTAACGGGTAAAAAAATTTACTTTCGCGGTTCATTACCGTTAGATATGACAGAATCAGCATCATGTGCATATCAAATGCATTTTTTTAAGGGCATTTTTGTCCTGTTCATCATCTTCTTCCTTTTTTTTTTTTTTTTTTCTTCTTCTTCTCCAGATCGGTTTTTGGATCGGATTGATTCCAATCTGATTTGATCCACTAGAGCTAGCTTTTTTGGGATCCAAGGATGACAAAATTGCCTTACTCCCATTTTTCCAATACACACTACCGTGCTGCTGTATCTTTAATTTCATACCTCCACGATTCCATGATTTCCATCCTTTCTTGTTGGACCAAAAATTAGCAAACCCACAAACAAAACAACAGTCACAAGCTCCAACTTTGAACCAGCAAAACCAAACAACAAAAGTTTCATCAAAGCTTCAAATCACTAACATGAAAATCAAGAACAAAAACTACTTATTCAACTAAATCTCTATGGCACATTCGCAGTATACAAACAATAAAAGAAGAATTGCCTATTTTTTCACCATTTATTCCCAAAAACGTAAAAACAGAGAGAAAAATAAGAGGGGGGAAGAAGAGGAAAATCGCGGCCGTTTTGGATCTGGTCGGTGCTCGTTCGCGATTTGAATGGTCGTCGAATGGATCTGAAATCTTAACTCGTCAATCGCTAGCACAAAGCAAAGAAATTTGGAAGAATAAACCTTTTTGCACAGAGGAAAGACTTTCATGGCAATGACATCTGAAATCAAGAATAGTATGGATAATCAACCTTTCTACAATACTGCTAGTATCAAGAATAGTTGCAGAAAACTCGTAATGTGAAGGGAGGGAGTAGTGGTGGAATTAAGGGAGGAAGGAGTGGGTAGTGACGGCGTTGGGTGGAGAGAGGAGGGAAGAAGGAGGCGGAGGCGGTGATTGTGGGTGGTGGGTGAAGGGGGGTATGTAGAGGAGTGACAGGTAGGGGAGGGAGAATGATGTAATTTTTTTATTTAACACATTTAGTTTATTGTTTTTTTAGTGAAAGTACAAAAATACCCTTTAAATTAGGCATGTGAGGCTCACGTGGAGTGACTTCCGTTAGTCCCGTTAGGATTTAACGGCTCCAGTATATTTTTGGCCTGTTTAAATTAATATAGGTACATTCGTGGCTACAAAAAAAGTATAGGTACCAAAGCGGTCACAATCGAAAAATAAAGGTATATTAAAGGTCGTTCACTCTTAAAAATAAGATACAAAGGGCCTGTTCTTTTTGAGCGTTTTGAAAACAATTTTGAAAACAAGTTTTGAAAAATAGTTTTATAATGTAAAAAGTGTATTGAAAATGTAAAAAGTAGATGTTGAATAGTAAAAAGTTATATTAGAAATGATGAAATATGATTAAAATATATTAAATTTACTGTTGAAACCAAAATCGTTTTCAAAACGAAACAAAAAAAACAGGCCCAAAAAGGGACAAAAGATCTAATTTTGAAATATTGGAGAACAAACTACAAAAATAATGATAATTTAAGGAGAAAAAACTAAAGCCTATATATTTTTTGGTAATTTTTTCATTTTGATTTTGAATTTTAACTTGGATATTCTGAGTTGGGGTGGTGATAAAATAGAGTGTCTTGAAATCTCGAAATCTTGTACTCTTTTTGTTATATTAGAATAGCTTACTTTTAATTTTTTTTTATTTTTTTAGCCTTACTAATATAATAGTATGTATTTTATAACTAACTCACGTCTAAAATGTAAAAACATAATTGAAATAAAATATGACAAATTAGATATTTTAAGTATTGTATATTAAATTTCATAATAAGTTGTACATTTTGAAAACAAGAATGAAACTAAAGGACTCAGTTGCAAGAGTATAAAAGATTTAATAAATAACGGCCCCGTATAGTATGCCTTTGGAAAGTGTTTTGAAAGGTGTTTTGGATTTTAAAATTATTAAAGTTATATTGGAAATGTCAAAAGATGTTTGGGAAATGTAAAAAGGTGTTTGGAAAATGTAAAAAGGTGTATTGAAATTGATGAGAAATTATTATAAAATGAAAGTGAGAGTGGAATGAGATGGAAAATTTTGTTGCCATTAGAAATTCTCTTTCTAAGATTGAAAATTATTCTAGTTTGTATTGCAAGATTGATCATTCATATGAGAAGATCCTTCTTTTCAGTCAAATTTGTGATTTTACCTCTTTTTTTTGGCTCATAGTAGATATAGGTGATATTATAGGTGATATCTAGTCGGGCTGAGTTATGATGTGTTCAAACTGCATTCATTTATCAATCGAGTTTAAAATTTTGTTCGTATTTTTACATCATCCCTTAATTGATCTCCAAATTGTGAAACTGCAGAGTGAATGCTTCTGGAATTCCAAGCAATGAAAAAGTGAAGTTTGCCTATTCAATCAACATAAGAAATATAGTGAAGCCTCCAGTCCCAGCCGGCTACTGGGGAAACGGTTGTGTTCCAATGTATGTGGTGGCAATGGCGGGGGACATTCTCCGGCAGCCGATCTCTAGAACAGCAGAGCTCATCAAGAAAAGCAAATACAATGTTTCCGATGAGTACGTCCGATCATTCATCGACTTTCAGGAACTAAACTACGACAAAGGGATCACTGCCGGAGCAAAGATCAGTGGCTTTACTGATTGGAGGCACTTGGGGCATTCCACGGTGGACTTCGGCTGGGGCGGTCCGGTCACGGTTTTCCCCCTCTCGAGGAATCTACTCGGAAGCGTTGAGCCTTGTTTCTTTCTGCCATATTCTTCGGCGAATCGAGGAGAAAAAAATGGTTTCAAACTTTCTGTGTATTTGCAAGAACATGCTGTGGCTTCTTTCAAAGAAGAAATGAACAAGTTGAAGAATTTGGACCATGGATGCCTTTGAATTGAATAAAAGGTAGTTGGGGTGGTTGTCCATTTTTCTATTCAAGAATACAGACATATCTGTGTACAATAAACTGAGAGCAAATTGAATTGATAATCAATGAATTCTTTGAAAAGAGAGTTTATGGAAAATGTCACTAAGGGCATTTTTTTTTTTTTTAAAATATGTTTTTGGATAATAATTTTTTATGACAAAAAAAAGTGTGTTAAAAATGTAAATCTGTATAGTTAAATAGTAAAAGTTGTATTAAAAATGATGAAAAAATAATTATAATATATTGGTAGAGCCATCGAGAGCCTTATCAAATACAGTAAACCTATAACAATAGCAAAAAGTAACATAATGATAACATGGTCGATCCAACAGGGAACAACAACGAATTAAAATTCCTTTTTCCTATCACTTTAGTCACTGTTTGGTTAGCAACCACCTTTGTGTCTTTGAAGAGACTTTGAATTGTCACTTAGAAATTATAACTAAAGACTTTAACTAGGGGTGAGCCAAACCCCACTACCCGACCCAAACCATTGGTTCTAGGTCGATTTTTTTTTTTAATTTTTTTTCAAATACATGGATACTCCTTCCCAAATGAAAATTTTTAAAAATTATAATGTTTATTGCTAAAGATGAGATTCGAACATGTGACCTAAATTTTAATAGAAAGTCTTAAAATAAGCTAATTAATCACTCCACATACTTTTTGTTTGGTTATATTATCTTATTAGCTTTATTATATAATATGTTTATTTATATTACATATATTATTATAATATATAAACTAATGGTAATTTACAATTTGTGTTGTTTTTATTTATTTTGTGCTGTTTTTCTCTTCATTGTTTGCACCTTTCTATTACTATTAAAAATAAAATATCATAATAAAAATAATAGAGTATAATTTTATTTATTTAGATATCAGTTTTCAACTGATAAATTTTGCATAGTATTTAAATTTGAAACAATATATAAATTCAGTGAATAAAAAATATTGTTATTCTTTTTATATTAAAAAAAAATTAAATTTTGTTAAGATTATGAAATTTAAATAATAAAAATAATCTTATAATCCTTGAAAAAAAAATAATGAAAAGATAATTGAAAAATATTAAATGATTCATAGTTTAATTATTTGTATAATATAATAGTAATAAGAAGAAAAAGTAACAAAATAAAGAGCAAATGGAGTGGCAAACTAGCTTTTCTTATCACTTATTACAAATTATAGGTCATGTGTTCAAATCCTACCTTATGCAATGGTCATTACAATTTTACAGGTTTTAGGTTGGACCAGAATTGGAGGGAGGACCGACTGACCCGCAAGTCCAAACCAGAACCGAACCCAGGACATGTATAAAAAAAATAAAAAAGAAAAAAAGAAAAAAAAGAGGTTGGATCGACCCGCTGGTCCAGGTAAACCCACGGGTCCGAATTGGAGCCGAACCGAACGGAGGGTCGGGTTCAGTTCAGTTCCGGGTTTTACCTGCGGGTGATATGCTCACTCCTAGCTTTAACTAAACAATGATTAACATCAGTTAATAAGGAATTTCAGCAACATGTAAATCCCAACAATCGCATGTATATAATCATATCACCAACCAGTGATAGATTACCACCTAATTAACTGTACTAACTGCATTAGAATTTAGGGAAATTTGATTTTAGTTCTTCTTACTGAAAAATCGCAGTCTAAGAATTACTAATATTTTACTCTGCATTACCTGACGTAACTTCACTAATTACTATGGCCACAAAATATCTATAAAGTAGTGAGACAAATTAATTGATTCTACCCATATTTAAACAAATTGCGCAAGCTCATATAAATTCAAGTAATAAAAGTTATATACCCAGAGTGAAAAAGGAACATATGCGATTTAATTAATAACACTTATGTTTCATACATGCATGGACTGATGTTCATTACATTATGCTGGAATTAAGAATTTAGCTAGTCATAATCAACGAAACTAAACAAATAATAATTCTGTCATAAATCGAGAACAATAAAAGAGAAAGAAAGAAAATACTTGACTTGCTATTGCTCTAAAAATCTACCAGAAAATCATCATCCGCTTGGCCAAACAGATCCTCCGACAGAAAGCAATCTAGACGAACAAAATAAAAATATCACTGTTGTTCTCAGAATATTACTAAGTAAAAAAACAAAGCGTAAAAACTAACTAAAAAACGATGGGATTTTTCTTGCGCTAATTCTATCCATATATAATGTGTAGAATTGGTGTTACAAAAGTAAACCAACTAATCACCTCTTCAAAGTAGGAAACAACTCTTAATAGGGAACTAGAATTAGAATAGGAAACAAAGTAACTACTTGTGCTGGAAGCAACTTTAGATTAGGTAACTCCTTGACTTCTCCTCCAAGAATTTGATCAAAACCAATCAATAGTATAATAGGAAATTAATTCCTATTCTCTCCACAAGCTGGCATCAACATGCAAATATAGCTCCTTCCAAATACTTGCTTCAGATGAAATAATCAAATTAGGCAATTTAATTATTCCTTGGGATTTTCTTTTCACAGCTTCAGTCAAACCCTTTGTGAGTGGCTAGTTCCGCAGATCCATAGTCCACAACATCAGCCCAATGCAAGTCTTAAGTGCTAAGAATTGCACTTTCTGCTTCTCAGCGTACTGTTGCTACGCCAACATCTGTTTCAGCTCTCTTTCGCAATCTTTCTTCTTTCACTGCCTTGTCTCCAAAACCTGCAATTATCTCAACAAAACTAGGCACATATCCATGAGAATTGCCAAGAAAGACTCTAGAAATAAGCAACTAATAGACACCCATCATATATTAAATTTACTGTTGAAACCAAAATCAAAACAAAACTAATAAAAAAGAATATGCCCTTAGACTTCTTTTCAAAATTTTTTCATTTATAGCAAAAATATTGCCATTTAACTGATACAAGAGTAGGCTCCCTAAAAGCCTTCATAGCCATCAAATGTACTCTTTATACAAGTCACTTATCTACCTTTTTAACTACTAAATTTGAGAATGCTCTAATATGTAACATTTAATATCTATTAAAATGACATGTATCTCTTTATGGGCTATCGAGGCATCACGTAGTTGATTGTTTTGGATGGCTAAAAAGTTTCATTCTGTAGTTATTTACTTTGATTTTGAATTATACTAGGCTTCTGAGGATTGCCATCCAAGTGATGAGATAGAGTAGGAGGAGGTTGGAGCTTTTTTTTCCAAAGTAACACACTATAATATTTGCCAAAATAACACACTTTATAATAATATTCCCTAAATAATATATCTTTTGCGAAATCAGCTTTTAAATGCCAACATGGAAAAGAAGAAAAAGGAAAAAACAAGCGTGCAGATACTGCACTTCTCTTATTCTTCTTTCTTCCATTTCCTTTTCTTTTTTTTCGATTCTTCTCATCCCGCAATTGACAAACCAGGTAATTTACACTCATCTTTCCGATGCCAGCAATCGATCAAAAGCTTGTCTCCAGGGTCAGTAATCTTCTTCATCTTTCCAAATGTGTGAGATTTTTTTGTCAACCAATCCAACAACCGTTCGTCCCTCAACAGTTTCTACAAAATTGTCAGAGGTAAGCAAAGAAAATCATCATTTTCAAAATAATTTGCTTACCGAATTATCATACTTAGTTCTTTTGAAAAAACTGATTACTTACAAATATGCATTCTAACTGTATGATAAAATTCCAATTAGAGAAAAGAGGGAAAAAAAATCGTATGAAAGGGTTGAAGGATGCATATCTCTGCAAACCTGTATACTCTATTTTACTATCACTAAACCTCTTGTTGGAGACATCAAGGAGGGGATATCTTGCTACAATATCTGCATCTAGTTCTTCCCATATTTCATTATTAAAGCTCTTCTGCTAAATCCTGACATTGATGGGTCACATATGTTATTAGTTTTATTACTATAAGAGTTACTAATTAATTTATTGTGCTTTAGATTAATTACTAAGATAACAATTAAGTCTTATAAATTAATGTTATCTTTGTCACAATAAATTAAGTATAATAAATAGCTCACTTAATGTGGGTTTTATCTCTTGATGGAAGAGATATACTACGGTTAACGAGGAAGGGTCCTTGCCTTACCTATATATATGTACGCCTGTGATTCCATCACATCAGGCGTCTTCAGTTTGACGCTTAGGTGAAAGGCCAGAAACACTTTTCTCTATATATTTTGGTTGCAGGATAGAAATACTTTACAGTGAGAATTTTAAATCTTCTTCAAAAAACAATGGCTGGAGGTAAGTCTTGGATTGATAAATCTAATAATTGGTATCAGAGCCAAGCTTTAGCCATGTTGGTTGATATGAAAAAAATGTGTTTTGAACTATTTAGTTGATTCCTTCTCTAAGTTTCTGGTCGTGTTGTAACTTGTTTAAAATAATGTTTTTTTTAAAAACTTATGAATACCAAGCTCAACTTTAAGACTTTTTAATAACCATAACATCAACTGGTTTGCATGACGAATTTCTTGAGGTGTTTGTTTTTTTTTTTTTTTTTTGGTTGTTTGTTTTTTACAAGTGTGGGCTAATGTAATTGATTATATCAATTCCGCTGCACTTATAAATTAATAATTTATCTTCGTTTTACTATATCAATTGTCACACAATTTGAAAAAAAATTCTATCGTTGATTTATTTTGATGGAGTTTTGTTTGGCTTTCTTGTCATGCCAAATTCCAGAATTAAAAGAATTTCGGTGTCATTTTTATTGTATGATATTTTGAAATTAGCCACAACATTTCGAAGTATTTAATACAGTAAAATTATGTTATGGCATCTCTTTGAAGTTACAATTAATTTTTGTCAAGATAACTGCTTTGTCCCACAGGAGAGTAATTATTTTGATAAAGTTAATAGAAGGAAAAATTAAACATACGGTTGAAAAATATTTCCTATGCCCATAGGTGTGGAAAATTTTTCCTTGTTTAACTTTTCAATATTATGAATATGTATATTCTTTGCATGGAGGCAGCCTTTGCCCACAGGGAGGTTTAGAATATACTATATAAATGTTGTATGAATTAATTTGTTAATTCAACTTGTTGCATGCCATTAATTTTACCTCCTTTATAATTGCAGTTTTACCCACTACTGCTTTCTTTGACTCTTCTAATACTCCAATGTTGACTGGTGAAAATTACGTTGAATGGAAGGAAAATATCCTTTTGACATTAAGGTGCATAGACTTAGACCTGGCGCTCCGTGAGGATGCTCCCCAAAATCCCACGGATTTGGGTACACCAGCTGAAAGGTCTAATTATGAGCTGTGGGAGCGATCTAATCGCTTGAGCATGATGCTTATAAAGTCCCGCATAAGTCCAAGTATTAGGGGTGCAATCCCTAAATCTGAAAATGTCAAAGCTTACATGAAAGCTATTGAAGAACAATTTGTAAGTTCTGACAAAGTTGTTGCAAGCACGTTAATGAAAAAGCTTTCCAATATGACCCTTGACAAAAACCGTGGTGTGCGAGAGCACATTATGGAGCTGAGGGATATTGCTGCAAAATTGAGCTCCCTGAAGATTAAGATTTCAGAGCCATTTCTAGTGCATTTCATTATCAACTCTCTTCCTTCTGAGTATACTCCTTTTAAAATATCTTATAACACACATAAAGAAAATTGGTCAATTAATGAACTGTTGACCATGTGTGTTCAAGAGGACCAGAGGTTGAAAAATGAGTCAATTGAAACTGTGCATGTTGCGACTCATTTTAAAGGAAATGCAAAGAAGGGCAAAAATGTATCTTTCAAGAAAGATGGCGATTAAGACAAATGCCGCTTTTACAAGAAGAAAGGAAACTGGAAAAGAGACTGCCTGAAATACGATAAATGGCTTGAGAAAAAAGGTGATCTCACACTTGTGTGTTATGAATCAAACTTTACGGAAGTTTCTGATAATACTTGGTGGATTGATTGTGGTTCCACAATTCATATTGCCAAAACCATTCAGGGCTTTCTGGACCTAAGGAAGCCAAAGGGAAGTGAGCAATACATCTATTCTGGGAATAGGATGCGCTCAACTATTGAAAGAGTGGGAACTTATAGACTCATTTTAAAAACCGGCTTTCAGTTGGATTTGCAAAACACTTTTTACATTCCTTCTTATTCTAGAAATTTAATTTATCTTTCTAGACTATCAGTTGTTGGATATGATTCAAATTCTCATCTTTTTACTATGAATTTATTGAAAGACAATAAAATTATTGGTTCTGCCCACTTGAATGGCTTTTTATTTCAACTTGAGTTGGATCCCACATATGAACATAATCTTTTAACAACGCATGAAATTGGCACAGAACGTTGTATTATCAATGAGAATTCATCAAAGCTTTGGCATAGGAGATTAGGACATATCTCCGTTGAAAGAATGAAAAGATTGGTAAATGAAGGAGTTCTACCAACTTTAAATTTTACCGATCTAGGTACTTTTGTGGATTGTATAAAGGATAAGCAAACCAACAAGACCACTAAAGGTGCTAAAAGAAGTTCTCAATTGCTTGAAATCATACACACGGATATTTGTGGACCTTTTCCCACCCCTTGCTTGAATTGTCAAAGATATTTCATATCTTTTATTGATGATTATTCAAGATTCATCTATCTTTCTCTCTTTTTTGATAAATCTAAATTGCTTGCCGCGTTCAAAAAGTTCAAATTAGAGGCTGAGAATCAAAAGGACAAGAAGATAAAAATTGTTCGCTCAGATAGGGGTGGAGAATATTATGGACAGTACACAGAAAAAGGACATGCACCAGGTCCATTTGCTAAATTCCTTGAAGGAGAAGGTATTGTACCTCAATATACAATGCCAGGTACACTACAACAAAATGGTGTTGCTGAAAGAAGGAATCGAACACTAATGGGCATGGTTAGAAGCATGATAAGTAACTTAAATTTGTCTATATCCTTATGGAGTGAAGCTTTAAAAACAGCTGTGTATATTTTAAATAGGGTTCTATCCAAGACTGTTCCTAAGACACCTTTTGAAATATGGAATGGATAGAAACCTAGTTTAAACCATTTACACATATGGGGTTGTCCAGTTGAAGTTACGGTATATAACCCCACTCTTAAGAAATTGGATGAACGTACAATAAGTGGTTATTTTATAGGCTATGCAGTTAACTCTAAGGGATTTAGATTATATTGTCCCTCCTATAATCTAAAAGTGGTTGAAGCTAGACATGCTAAATTTCTCGAGGAACACGAAATGAGTGGGAGTGATTCAATAAGAAAATCACAGTTTGAAGAGGTAAGGGATACACCCTTACATATAGACAATTTGATTGCTGATCAGTATAATGATACTAGTGCTACTAAAAAGCAGTCAGTTGTGCATAATCAAACTGAGGAATCACATCAAGAACAGACATCCGATATTGAATCCAAAAATTAAGTTCTCACAGAAATAGTGGGAGTATGCAGATCCTCAAGAACTAAGAAATCAGCAATTTCTAGTGATTATGTTGTGTATCTTCAGTAGTCTGACTATGACATTAGACTCAAACAAGATCCTTATTCGTTTTCACAAGCTATGAATAGTGAGAATTCTTCACTTTGGTATGATGCCATGAAGGATGAAATTGAATCCATGGCTAAAAATGAAGTCTGGGATCTCGTTCCCTTACCAAATGAGGCATCCGTAGTAGGATGCAAATGGGTCTTTAAAACCAAAAGAGACTCAATTGGTGATGTTGAACGCTATAAAAGCTAGACTCGTTGCCAAAGGTTTTACTCAAAAAGAAGGCATTGACTACCATGAAACATTTTCATTGGTTTCAAAGAAGGATTCATTAAGAATAATAATGGCATTGGTAGCTCGTTATGATTTAGAGTTACATCCAATGGATGTGAAAACTGCATTTTTGAATGGGGATCTTGCTGAAGAGGTGTACATGAGTCAACCAGAAGGTTTTGCAATCCTGGCAAAGATAAACTAGTTTGCAAGTTAAGAAAATCTATATATGGACTGAAGCAGGCCTCCAGGCAATGGAACATGAAATTCCACAACGTTATCTCTTCATTTGGTTTTGTAGAGAACATCGTTGATCAATGTATCTACCTCAAGGTAAATGGGAGTAATTATATTTACTTAGTCCTATATGTGGATGATATTTTACTTGCAAACAGTGATTTAGGGTTGTTGCATGAAACTAAGAAATTGCTTTCACAAAACTTTGATATGAAAGATATAGGTGAAGCTTCTTATGTCGTTGGCATAGAAATCCATCGAGACAGGGCAAGAAAAATGCTCAGCTTATCTCAAAAGGCTTATCTTGACAAAGTTCTAGAAAGGTTTGGGATGCAAAATTGCTCGTCCATTACAACACCCATTGTCAAAGGAGAAAAATTCAGTTTAGACCAGTGTCCTAAAAATACATTGGAACAAGAGCAAATGAAAAGTATTCCGTATGTGTCACTTATTGGAAGTCTAATGTATGCATTGGTCTGCACAAGACCTGATATTGCATTCGCGGTTGGAATATTTAGTAGATATCAAAGTAATCCTAGAATGGATCATTGGAAGGCTGCTAAAAGAGTCTTGCGATATTTACAAGGGACCAAGAACTACATGCTCACTTATAAAAAATCCAACAACTTGGAGGTAGTTGGATATTCAGATTCAGACTTAGCTGGATGTTTGGATACAAGCAAATCTACTTCTGGATATATCTTCCTTCTTGCTGAAGATGCTGTATCTTGGAGAAGTATAAAGCAATCCATAATTGCTTCATCCACAATGGAAGCTGAATTTATTGCATGCTATGAAGCTACATCACAGGAGATATGGTTAAAAAACTTCATATCAGGTCTAAAAATGGTCGATACTATTAGTAGACCATTGAAGATATATTGTGATAATGTAGCTGCGGTATTCTTTTCCAAGAATAACAAAAGTGGGAGTCGCAGCAAGCATATCGACATTAAGTATTTGAAAGTCAGAGAACATGTAAAGAATAAAGAAATCTCTATAGAGCATATCAAGATAGAGTTAATGATCGCTAATCAATGACTAAGGGATTGCAGGCTAAAGTTTTCAAAGATCATGTAACTCATATGGGACTTATTAGTCCATTTTAAGATACTTCCTCTGACTATTTTTGTTTTTCCTTTTCTTGTGCAAATTAAGTATTATGATCTTTTGATCTAATGTAGTGGACCCTGAATAACTTACAATAAGTTGTTCCTACAAGTTTGGTGCTTAATTAGCAATGAAATGCATTGTAATGATGGAAGGAAATGCTTGATTTTTGAGAGTATAACCGCCATAATTCATGCAATAGTTGTTTTTAAGTATCCATAAAATGTAATTAGTAACTTTATGAAGTGACAATAAAGTCTATGGCCATATGTTCGATCACTTATGAGGAATCTAATTTTTGGTATGTGACCCAAGTGGGAGAATGTTAAATCCTGATATTGATGGGTCACATATGTTATTAGTTTTATTACTATAAGAGTTACTAATTAATTTATTGTGCTTTAGATTAATTACTAAGATAACAATTAAGTCTTATAAATAAATGTTATCTTTGTCACAATAAATTAAGTATAATAAATAGCTCACTTAATGTGGGTTTTATCTCTTGATGGAAGAGATATACTATGATTAACGAGAAAGGGTCCTTGCCTTACCTATATATATGTACACCTATGATTCCATCACATCAGACGTCTTCAGTTTGACGCATAGGTGAAATGCCAGAAACACTTTTCTCTATATATTTTGGTTACAGGATAGAAATACTTTCCAGTGGGAATTTTAAATCTTCTTCAAACAACAATGGATGGAGGTAAGTCCTGGATTGATAAATCTAACACTTCCTTCCCATTACGAAGCCAGGCATATTTATGTGACCACCATAAATATTGAGTCCTTTTTATTTTTTCAATCTTTGATGAACCTTTTGTTCAATTTGCATACACATCGTTATTCCTTCTTTGTAATAACTTGTTGACAGTAAAGGGTGACTATTGTTATATCATGTGGTTCTTCCATTTCTCTCACTTATATTCTTCTAATAAGATCATTCCAGAATAGCATACTTTTTTCTTATTATTTAGAATCTCTCATAATTCAATTGCTAAGTGTTTTATATACAAAGTTATGGTGGAGATATGAGCTCTGCAAAAGCAACACTTGAGAGTGATACGAGAGTGAGTTATCTGATCCTAATTGGAGCACATTGTTGTTCCAATTCTTGCTCTCTCAACTAATTTATGAAGTGTTACAGGTACTTGCATTTGAAGCTTGAAGGAAACATAGAGTAAGAGTCAACTCAATATACGCTGGTGGTATTTCAGTCCCTTTGATACAACCTCATTATATATACTTATAGATGTTTGTGGTGGCTCCCCTGCCTCTGAAAAACACAACCAGAAAAGGAAATAAAAGTATATTGCTAGTGTAGATATACATTCTAATATCTGTTAGGTCATGTGATGATTGCATAGAAGGGCAGCCATGGTGCAGCGGTAAGAGCTAGTGCCATGTTACCTGATGCTGGTCTTGTGTTCTTGTTGGAGGATTTGGATTAATAATTGGCTTTCTTAATTCACAATTTTTGGTAGGTTGCTGGTTTTATCATTCGGACTAGATAGATACTTATTGCATTTCAAGTTAGATTCTCTTCATTTTCTTTGTTTGTTGACAGCCTTTATGTTGCTATTATCTCTAGGGATAAGCCTGCACCTATTTTCACCCTCAAACCTTTTTTTTTGTCTGTATATGCCATCAAAGTTTGTACAACTGAACCAAATGTGACCCTGCTGTTACAAAATTTGCCATGTAGGCAAACATGAATTACATGGTTCTTGAGATGTCAAATCTAACTTGGGTTATTGTTTTAACGAAGGTTGGGTTCAGATTGTTTAACAGCACTAGTCATCATCTTTATTGAGGAGTATAGTTTGACAACGACAAGAGACCCAAGTGCAACGACGTCTTCATCTTCTACCTGAATACTTGTTGAAGTTGAATGCGAAGGGTAGCATTTGACATGCTTTTGTCATTTGAGAGCACCATTAGTATGAGTTATGAAGAACAGCCCCTGCATTGGGTTCCAATCATTCATGTCTGTTGTGCAGAGTATGAGTTATGAACAGCAACCCCTGCGTACTGATAAGTCCAAGTATTGGCTTAGGATTTCCAACTGGACAAGTAGTAGTGCATTCCAACATGGCACCATTCATCTTCATCATTATTCAGTGATTTAAAATGGGAGGGCAGAGCATTGAAATGAATGAGTTGATGGTGGAAATAATTTACGGGATCTAGTGCAGGATTCAAGACTTCAAAGAAGATAAGAAAATTTATTCAATGAATATGAAGTTAAAAGAAGTTGCGTGTGTAGTTGCTATCAACTGGATAACTACTATTATTGTTAGGTTGGTGTAAGGTAACAAGCACTGGCGGAGCTAGAAATTTATTTTAGTGGGGGCACAATATACATTGTATGGCCAAAAAAATTATATTTTAAAATAAGGTTAAATTATAAAAATTTATGAAAATAATAATATAGAAAGAAAACGAAATTTATTTAGTAATTTTTTACGTTTTTCGCTTTGAATGCAATTTTAGTTCTAATCAATTTAAATCTTACTAATACTCAAGAAAAAATAATCACAATATTAATACAATTTGCCTATGTGTTGTGAATCTTACTAATACTCTAAAAAAATAATTATAACCTTAATACAATTTAATTTTGTGTTGTGTATTATTTATGTTTAATTTATAATTAAAAATTGTGGAAGCACATTATATTAATTTAACAATTTTTAAAAAAAATTTGACCAAATATATAAAGGGCGGTGGGGGCCACTGGCGGCACGTGCCCCCATTGTAAATCCGCTAGTGGTAACAAGGGTGGATAGCTATTATTATTATTATTATTAGGTTAGTGTAAGGTGATAAAAATGGTGAGCATCCCTTGTACTTTGAATTAGATTTTTGTAAAATGTTTGCTTCTTCAAACATATGGCGATTAATGCATATTTGTCGCAGTTGTAATGATCCTACTTAAGCTGAATATAAGGCATAATTGATATGCCTATGTACTTTCTTATTTACAATTATCTCCCACTTCTGGTGATTTGAAATGAGCTAAACTATGAAACAATAGAATCCATTACGAATTGGAGAAAGAAACTAGTTATTAGACCTTAATCGCTCAAACAAGAATCAAAGCAAAGTGCAGAATATGCACCAGATTGAAACCAAACACTTAAAAAAAAGAACCGAAGAAGTGCAGAATATGCACCAATCTGACACCAGAAACTGAAGGGGAAAAAAAGTAGAGCAAATGCAGAATCTGCACCAAATTGAAGGAAAAAATGCAGAATCTACACCAAACTCACACTAGAAACTGAAAAAAAATAAAAAATACAGAAATATGAAACCAGAAAATGAACAAAAAAAATGTAGAGAAAGTGCAGAATTTGCACAAACTGAAACCAGAAAATGGAAAAAATAATATAGAGAAAGTGCAGGAACCTGCATCATACTGAAAAAATTGCAGAAAAGGTGTAGTATCTACACCAAAATGAAACAGAAACTGAATGCATAAAATTTTTATAAGAAAAATACAAAGAAAGTGCAGAATCTTCACAAACTTAAACCAGAAAATGAAAACAAAATAAAATGCAGAGTCTGCAACATACTGAAAGAAAATGCAGAAAGTTGTATATATACAACTAAATCAAAGCTGAAACTGAATGCAGAAAATGAAAAATAGATGCAAAGAAAGTGCAAAATTACACAAACTTAAACCAGAAAATGACCAAAAAAATGTAGAGAAAGTGCAGAATGTGCACCAAAAGGGAAAAAAATGCAGAATCTACACCAAACCAAACCAGAAACTGAAAAATTGCAGAAAAAGTGCAGAATTTTCTCCAAAATTAAACCAAAAGTTGGAAAAAGATACAGAAACAGTGCAAAGTCTACTTGAACATAACAGTAAATAACTTTTTTCCAATCAAATAACATGAAACTATAACCTGTTTCTTCCAACTTGCTTATTCTACTTGATAATTTGACAAAGCCAACACCAATAAGTTCAAGTTTAAATATAGATCCTCCAGCTCATACATTCGCTTCATGAAATCTATCTCTACTTCCAACTCTTCATCTTGTTGCCAGATTCCTGAAAAAAGCAAGAAGAAGAAGAAAGAAACATTACATTGCAATACATTAAATTAAATACTAATTTTGTTACTCAAAACTAGATATACTAATAATAATTATGTACTATAAAATGATCATTCAAGATAGTAAATGGGTAAACAAGAAAATTAAATCCAAACAAAGAATGTACGCAAGTTTAAAAAATTACTTACTTCATTAAAGTAATTTTTTTTCCTAGGGCATTTGCGTTTGTTGTGTCTTTTTTGCTTGCATATGCTACAGGTTCCCCTAGTTTGACATTCTCTAACATCCATCTCATTATGCAACTGTGTTGACCTTGGGCGCCCTTTGGAAGTTCTTTTCATTGAATTGTGAGGAACAAGTGTCTTTTCTCCTTCAAGAGGCCAATAAGCCTTGTCAGGGATTGGGTGAAAAAGGGGAGCCTGGTCTTCCCATATGTTGCCAGAGAATACCAATTCTGAACTAAAGGTTTGTAATCCAAGCTACAATGTTGACATGCTGCCAATACATGTGAACAAGAACAATAGTTTTCGTTTAGTTTTACTACTTGAACATGACCACCTTTTCTTTTATTTGTTGGTGATTGACCTGTTTTCAAACTGAATGTTCCAGTAGCTCGATTAAACAGAATCACTTCATGTCCACCTGCCTTGATGCTATTAGAAATAATTTTTCCATCTGAAAAAGGAGTGAATAATTGTCCCGTACTTGCTCTTTGAATACCTAATTGTCTTCTCACAACAAAATAACTATTGACACAATAAAAGGTAAGTTGAACCAAAGCTTTTACTGGCAATGAGTGTGCCCCTTTCAACACACTATTAAATATTTTGACAAGTTGATTGTCATGATTCCATACCTTCTGCCACCATCATGTGCCAATGTCCACCTATCAACTGGTAACTCATCCAACCATTTTTGGGCATCAGGACTGATTCTCTCTACTGTTGCCATTCTTTTTTCAAATTTCGAAATTTGATTTTCATTTGCAGCCCAACTCACAAGACCTTTTAATACTTTATCATGAAATTAACTGTTGAAATTACACGCTAAATGACGGATACAAAAGCGATGATATGCAAATGGCTCCGTCCATTCTGATCCAACTCGATTCATTGTTGCAACAATCCCTACATGACAATCAAATATAAGAAATATATTTTTTATATTGTAATAAACAAGAAACTACTAATTCTTCAACTCCAAATAAAGAAAATTAATCTCAACTGTTATTTTTTTCCTTATAAATTACAAAGAATGAAAAATCACGATATTGCAAGTTTAGTAGTTTAAATACTTATAATTTTTTTTTCAATGTAATGGTTACATCCAACGAAAAATACGTTTTTTTTATAATATAAATACAAAAATAAAAGGAAAAAATTAATGTCATAGTAATACCTGCATGACGATCTGATATAACACAAAGACCTCTTCTTTGAGTCACAAACATCCTAATGCATGACATAACCATCCCCAACTATCATTGTTCTCACTTTCCACAATTGCAAAGTGTAAATAACTGATTATTACCATCAGCTGAAACAGTAATGAGTAATGTTCCTTTATACTTGCCATACAAGAATGTGCCATCAATACGTATAATAGGACAACAATATTTAAAACCTTCTATTGAAGCACCAAAAGCCCAAAACACACGCTTAACTAGTTCTTGTGATGGATTTCCTTGTGCAGTCTCCTGGTCCCAATGTACAATTGTTCCAGGATTTTCCTGCTTGAGAACATCCATAAACCTAGGCAATATCTTGAATGATTCATGCCAATCACTAAAAAGTTCTACAATAGCCTTTTGCTTTGCCGTCCATGCTTTCTTCTTAGATATGGTATAATTGAACTTGTCTGCGATTTCAGCTTGAATTGCTGTTAATGTTATTGACATTTGAGCCTTCACCAATGCTTTGATTTGGTCGGCAATAAATCCATAATCTAGTTGAACATGGTCTTGATTTATGATAGGATTGACGTAAGTATGAGGGCCTTTCATAGAGTATGAAGAACCTAGTGGACCCCATAGGACCCATCTAGTCAGGAAAACCACTTCAAACTCACATATTCAATAGTACCCTCCGTCACTGTTCATGAAGCAAGAATAGTGCCTTCCGACACTGTTCAAAGCACACGATACTACAGTTAGAGGGCACTCCCTTGATTCAGGGAGATCTTCCAAGTACTCCCAAAACCATCATCTATAAATACATTGAATACCTCAAAGGTAAAGGGGGGACTGACTCTCTCAAATTTAAAGCTTTTACTCTCACTTTGCTCCTACCTAACTTGACCGTCGAAGACTGTTCCGGGGACCCAATCCCTGAATCCTTTAACGGTTTTCTTCCCTTTTGATAGGTATTTGAAGCCCCTCCGCCCGAGCGGACTCTGTGCTACCCTCCGGTCCAGCGAGTCCAACCCTCCTGCATCACGGACTTCATCAGCCTTCATATTTTCTAATTTCAAAAATAGAGGTTCCTTCATTACAGAAGCCCGTAATCTCCATGTACAACTTGGAGCTTGTCTACATTTAAGGATCCACAGATGAGAAGTAGAGTAAACAAATTGGTACTCTTGATGCACCTTTATTGAGAATGCTTTCACAGCATTTTATAGATGTTCTTTACAGGTAAACCTTTGGCCTGCATATAATTCACCATCACCAAGTGTAACAGAAAGTTGACTACCAGCAACTGATGCATCTACTATTGCTTTGTCCATCCATTCAACATTTGATGAGAAATATTTTTCTGTATTCATTATGAATATATAAAACCTACGAGGCCCAAGGTATTCCTCAAACGGATATCTCTGTATTCATTATGACTACCAGCAACTGATGTGTGTAGCATGGCAACACACATCACAGGACTTATTCAAACCATCACTAGAAATAAACTCAAATGGTAGGGTTCTTCACGATCTTAGCTGAGGGATGCCCCAATCTTTGATGCCAAACAACGGATCCTGCTGATCAACAACTCGATTTGCCTGAACACCAAAGCCACCCCTAAGTAGTAGAGTACCCCCCGCCTTTCACCGATTCCAATCAGCATCCTCGAACGTTGGTCCTGAATAACACAGCCAGATTTAACACAGTGTACCACACAGTCAGTATCATCAGCCAGATGCGAAACAGAAATAAGGTTGCACAATAAATGAGGTACATAATAAACATTGTTCAAGGTCAAGTGACTTGACAATCTAACCGTTCCACTTTTCACAGAAACAGCCTTACTACCATCAGGAAGTCCAACAGTGCAAGAAGGCATATCATGTAAATTGGACAACAAAGACAAGTTACCCATGACATGATTCGAAGCACCCGTATCTATAAGCCATAAACTGGACAGAAACTCACCACTCAATCGATCATTGGTGCTCTTATTACCCAAAAGAGAAAGCAGCTGTTGCAATTGCTCAGAACTCACACCCGGAATACCCGAAACAGGCGCCGAATCACCACTGCCCACCACGGCACCTCCACTGGTCGCCGGACAGACCACTGCCTGCGCCTCAGCAGCGCGAGGTTGCGCCGCTGCACCTGCTACCGGTCCGCCTCCTTTCCCACGGCCAGCTCTGCGATCAGGGTTGGCCTTCCCACGGAATTGAGGCCATTCTCCCCACCATTCCGGATATTCATTCTTTCCAAAGCAGGTAGATTCCTCATGCCCAATCCTACTATAGTAAGTGCAAGTGACATTAGGAAGAAATCTCGATTTATACTCAGAAGTACCTTTATGCGGGGCTTTCACAGCAAAAGTCATCACATCCGCCTGGTCATATTTGATAGAACTATTCCGGGTCTGCAGTTGCTCCTCTTGATTCATTGCCTTAAACGCCCAATCTCAACGTGGGTAGTGGATTTTGCACCAAAAGTTGAGAACGAAGGCTCCCAAATCGCTCCTGATTGATGCCAAACAAAAAATCATGAAACTTCGCGTCATCCTTTTTCTTCTGAAACTCTTCACTCATTCCACAAATACAAGCAGGCACCGGATTGTATTTGTCGATTTCATCCCATACTTTTTCTAATCTCCCAAAGTATGTAGCAATAGACATGGTGGCAGTCTGTTTGCAATTGGCCAGCTCAAATTTCAACTCCTGTTGTCGTTGCCCACTACTAACAGTAAACCATCTCTGCAATAAATCCCACAACAGTTTTGCCTCTTCAAAATAAGGAATCGTGTTCTTCTGCGACTTGTCAGTGGTGTTCATGATCCATTGCACGAGTGTAGATTTCACCGCATCCCAATCATTCAAATACATTGGATTCACAGGTTTGCGAATACTACCATCATTAAAACCATACTTTCGCCTTCCTCGCAACGATAAGCGCATAGAATGAGCCCATTGTTCGTAATTCTCACCATTAAGTTTCATCGTACTAATCATGTTCCCCAGATTATCATTGGAGCCAAGATAATACGGAGAAGAGGGGTCAATTGGTCGATAAATAATCTTTGCATCAGGGTCATCAGTCCCGATCTTCGGGTTCGGGGGGTTCGCCAGAGCCAGCGTCTGCTGGTAGGCGCTGGGGGTCGTGGTCTTCGATCCTTCATCAGCCATGGTGAAGGAGATCGGGGGGGAGGGGGGGCTCGAAAAAATCAAAGGTGGAGGCTAGGGTTTTTTATTTCGTGGCTCTAATACCATGATGAGAAATATTTTTCTATATTCATTATGAACTTGTACAAGGAGTTTATATACAGCTAACATACCAAACCTACGAGGCCCAAAATACACTTAACTATACAATATATCCAACAACATTGGTGAAATTTGGAGTTGGTTCCTCAGCATTTGACAAACCAAGATGTTCATCTTCTTCACTCTCTCTGTCATCATCAGAGTTTAACATATTATTGTTAATGTTCGCACCGTCAAGAAATGAGTTATTTGTTTCAACTGAAACTATTTCTTCAATAGTAGATGTGTGATTGACTTCTGGTGAACCATCATCATAAAACTCATCATCAACATGTTCATTCCTTGCTTCAATTGAATATTGTTCCACACTTCTTGTACTCCTATTAGATAAGAATACCTCTCTTGTACGTTGCTCAACTGTTGTTCCTATAAAATTTTCATTTCGTAGAATATCCTCTACTAATCTACCTTCTTGGGTGGGTGGTACTTGTGTAGGAGTCTCACTATTCAAACATATCGACACTGTGTATCAACAATCTTAGATTTCATTTCCAAATAGAGTTCCAAACAATGAATCCCAGGTTGTTTTGCTGCATCTAACACAATGTTTAAGGTATCATGATTTTCAACAGGCAATGGAATATACTCCTTATTTGAAGTCGGATACCTACAAATGACTTTTATTTCAACATGTT
The DNA here is from genome assembly GCA_016801395.1 of Leptodermis oblonga. Classification (NCBI taxonomy): domain Eukaryota; kingdom Viridiplantae; phylum Streptophyta; class Magnoliopsida; order Gentianales; family Rubiaceae; genus Leptodermis; species Leptodermis oblonga. The sequence continues at coordinate 34,556,975 of CM028760.1, forward strand.
CCTTCTCAAAACCAGTGATATCATAAACCTTATCCAGGAGTTCACAAAACGTAATTACAGGATCTACTTTGATGGCTTTTGAAATAGCACCCTCATAAGTTAAATCGTGCAAACCAGTTATGATCCTACCATTCTAATAACAGAGTACAGTAATATTTGAGCTAGTCATTGTTATAAAATTTATCGAGCCTCCTACAAATAATTAACATCAAATTAATATATATATGTGTGTGTGTTATTTTCTTCCACTAGCTTTTGAAATCCAAGGGAAAATTAAATAAATTACAAAAAAGCATACTGATCCAATCTTTTCTTTTGTAACGTTTATAGCCTAAATAATAAAAATGAATCCATACATTTATATCAATGATGTAAAAGGTTGGGAAGCCAATAAAAATAAATGGAAAACTCACATACGTACCTTGTGTTTTAAGAGTAGAGTTTCCGACACAAATTCTCTAGAATACCAAATTGACAAAAGTATTTTCTATATTCTCCTACATTCAAGTGCCATTTAACATGTCATTTTTATTTGAATGGGTTATATTAGATTGATTAGTGCACTAGTTTTGATTAATATACCTCTGAGAAACAAACTCAACTTAGAATGCTACCACTTACGAATGTTAATATATGTGCAAGCAATCAATGGTTCACCAAAATTGTTAAATGCACTGGCTAACCTCAATGTTTTTTGGATGCATTGGATGCTTATATAATTTGTCTATTGGGTTGTACTTTGCTCGTCATATTTCTTAAGTCCTTTTTTACCTTTTACCATTTTAGAGTTTTAAAAATAGTAAAATTATAAAACAAACTTAACTTAGAATTGTTATAATTTCATCTATACAATCAAACGAAATATACTACTAATTCAACAAGAAATCACATCTTTCAATTCATATGTCAATATTAATATTGTCTTTTCACACCTTTTAACTAATTAGTTCAGAATAGCACAACTAACATCTTACATTAAATGTCAATTATGAACTTAACAATATTTCTTTCTATCCTCCCACTAGTGACTAAGCCTTCTCACAATTGAAAAATATGTAATGCTCCTATCATTCACATTAGTTATATGTATATATATATATATATATATTAATATCATGCATTTTTTGGATGTTAGAATATTGTTATAGACATCAGAGATAGAGAGAGAGTTGAAAACTAGAGTTGTTGTTTAGTTTTAATAGCACATCTTTTTTACTTTTATAAATGGTTCTTTTTAACCATCATGAAATTATATGAAACCACAAACATGCATAAGAAATAGTATTTAGGAGTGGTAAGTACTAGGACAATCTAAGTTGGGAGAATTAAGTTTATGAAGGTACATGAAACAATATTATATTATCTACTAGAGGCTGTAGTCTATAAAATGCAAGGAAATGAATGGTATGTTCTTTTTATATGAAGTCAAAGAAAAGTCACAAAGATGATCCTCTAGCCTAACTGTCTTTCCTTTTCTTGCACCAGTTTCTGATAACAAAGTTTTGAGTTCTTCTTTTCAATGTAGCTTAACATAACAACCATAATGTTGCCGAAACATGCACACAATTTTTTTTAATATAAGAAACTATACATGTCATACACAACGAAATGTTAGTCCGATCCAAAATTCTCAACTTTTATATTGACATTTTATCATACAGTTGACATGTATAATTATAACTATTCAAAATTTTAGAATAATACTACAATATGTAACTAATATGACATATGAATAGTTTAGAAAAGAAAGATTTTAGTTGTTTACCATTGATAATTTTGTAGAAATTGGTGAGAAGTAGATCGATGATTGTAGGATTGGTTGAAGAAACTTTTCACGAACGCCTTGTCTTGACTGGAAAAAAAAATATATGAAGAAGAAAAAAAGGAAAGGAAACGATTGAAACAAAGAAGAAGAAGAAGGGAGGGAAGCCCATCAAAAAATTTTTATGGGCCTAAAATAATTTTAACTTGCTCTTGTGTTATTAGTCTATTTAAAACTTTTGATTAAACAAATTTATGAACACATATCTATAATATAACTTATCGATATAGATTTGGGCTCCTAAACTACTTAGGCCTAGTTACCTGTACTCGTCACCTCTTTGGGCTGGCCTTGTACTTAATTTAGCACAATAGATCTGTCAGAAGGCTTAGTAGACTTCTAAAGATATAGAACTAGATTAGGTGAGAAAATGAAAGTATCTAGTTTGAGATGAGAGAGAATAGCAGTAAATGCTTTTACAATCAAGAATCAAGAATGAAGAATTTCTTTCTCGCTCCTTCTACTTATTTGCTACCTGCTATTACAACTTGTATTGTGTTGACTTTGACTCTCTACCTTAGCATGAATATCCAGCTCAGCCTTTGCTCTTCTTGACAAATCCTCCCCCGTAAAACAAGTCTTGTCCTCAAGACTGGAAATTGGGAAATTGCGTAGTGATGAACGTATGGTCCTCCCATGATGACTCTTCTTTCTCCAAACCTCTCCACTTTATGAGCCAATGCGAAACCTATTGCTGCCCGCGAGTGATAACTCTACGCTGGAGCACCATTTCAGGTTCCAATGGATGGATGTCATCCGTAGTAAATGCAAGTAAGTCACCTATGGAGCTGGGAGCAGACCCAATATGTTTTTTAAGATAGGAGACATGAAAAACCGGGTGGATTTTCATCGTCAGGGGTAATCTCAAGTGGTAGGCCACAGCTCCAATCCTGGCTTCCACTTGAAACGGGCCAAAAAAACTTAGAGACCAACTTGAGGGAGTGCCTGCACTTGTGTAATATGAAGTATTGTACCACCATTCGGACATGGCTAACCACTTCCGCCAACTCAAAGGGCGATCACATGTAAAGCACTGCAGAGAGCTCTGTAGACATTAATTCACCCATTTCGTTTGCCCATTGATTGTGGATGATAAGCTATACTCATGTGTAGCTGAACACCCAAGTATCTAAACAGGGCTTGCCAAAAGTGGCTCGTAAATATCTTATCTCTATCTGTAACAATACAGTCAGGCAATCCATAAAGTTGAAATATATTATCCAAGAGCAAATTAGCAACCACAGTGGCAGTAAAAGGATGGGATAGTGCCAAAAAATGGGCATATTTTGTGAAACGATCCACTACCACCATAATTGTATCACACCCCTCTGATTTTGGTAATTTCTCTATGAAGTCTGCCACCAAACACTTTGGGAATGGGCAGAGGTTGCAGCAGACCCGAGTAAGGCAGGTGTTCCGGCTTATTTCTTTGGCATATAAGGCATTGCTGAATGAAGGTCTCCAGATGCTTACGCATTTGTGGCCAAGTAAAGATAGCTTGTAGGCATTGGAGAGAGGCTCTCTGGCCAGAATGACCGCCTAGAGGAGTCGAATGGAACATCTTCAGTAGCTGTTAACAGGCATCCCCACTACTTCCAACATAAATCTTGCCTTGCTGTTTTAGCACCCCATTGATATACTGCAATTCCCCTTGTGGTGAGGTTGTAAATACAGCCTGTGCTATCAAGTTCTGCTCCTCAATGTCCCCTGCATAGCTCAATTCAAGTTTTCCCACCCATTCTGGTTGTACCGTTGTCATAGCACAAACAATTGACTGAGAGTGTTGATCTGGACCCCGTCGTGATAGGGCATTTACCACCTTGTTATCGACCCCATTTTTGTACTGAATCTCGTAGTCTAGTCCTAGCAATTTTGTAAGCCATTTGTGTTGTAACGTGTTGGTTAGCCGTTGCTCTAATAAGTACTTTAGGGATTGGTGATCTGTCTTGATCACGAAATGGTAACCGACCAAATAATGCATTCATTTTCCCACTGCTGTCACCACCGCCAACAGCTCTTTTTCATAGATAGACAAACCCTTATTTTTCTCACTCAGGGCTTTGCTCAAATAAGCAATGGGGCGCCCTTCTTGCATCAATATCGCCCCTAAGCCTTTATCAAACGCGTTTGTCTCCACGGTAAATGGTTTGGTAAAGTCCGGTAACCTGAGAACAGGGGCCAGGGTCACCGCTCTTTTTAACTGTTCAAAGGCTTGATTAGCCTCTGCTGTCCATTCAAACGCATTCTTGTGAAGAAGATTAGTAAAAGGTTTGGCAATGATGCCATAGCCCTGAACGAATCGTCTATAATAACCTGCAAATCCCAGAAACCCTCTGAGTTCTTTCACTCCAGATGGTACAGGCCAATTCAATACATAAGCCACTTTAGATTTATCCATACTAACACCTTGCACAGAGATGAAGTAACCCAAATATTCCACTTGCTCTTGGGCAAAAGAGCATTTCAAAGCTTTGACATATAATTGATGGTGACGTAGGATTTGTAAGACCTTAGATACATGCTGGACATGTTGCTCCATGGTGGCACTAAAAATGAGAATATCATCAAAGAAGACCAGCACAGATTTGCGTAGAAAAGCTTGAAAAATAGTATTCATCAAAGCTTGAAAGGTGGAGGGGGCATTGGTGAGGCCGAATGGCATGACAAGGAATTCGAAATGGCCATGGTGAGTTTGGAATGCAGTCTTAGGAATATCCTTTGTTTTGACTCGAATCTAATGATAACCGGCCCTTAAATCAAATTTTGTATAAAATCTAGCACTGAAGAGCTCATCAAGAAGCTCCTCTATATTGGGTATTGGGTATCGATCCTTCACTGTGATATCATTAAGATGTCGGTAATCCACACAAAAACGTCATGTTGCGTCTTTCTTCTTTACTAACAACACAGGGGAGGAAAAGGGGCTTGCACTGAGTTGAATTATACCAGTGTGCAACATCTCTGTAACCTGCTTCTTAATCTCTGTTTTTTGTGAGTGAGGATACCGATAAGGCTTCATTTTAAACGGTTGAGCATCATGCTTAAGAATTATCTCATGATCTACAGCCCTGGGGGGTGACAGCCCGACGGGAGTAGCAAAAACATCTGCGAACTGAGCTAATATCAGTTTCAGCAGTTCAGGGATAGAGGTCTCACTATTACCTTCTGTTGTAAACAATGTAGCTTCAACCTTAGTCTGTGCACCAGCCAGAGCTAATATCGGTTTCAGCAGTTCAGGGATAGAGGTCTCACTATTACCTTCTGTTGTAAACAATGTAGCTTCAACCTTAGTCTGTGCACCAGCCATAGTTTCTTTTAGCCACGTTTGGTATAACCTCCTACGTTTTTCATTATCGTAATTCTGTAACTCTCTTCCCCTGATCAAACGCATTTCTTCCGGCGGAATGTCTCCATGTAATATCCAATCATCCTCCTCCTCACTGTTCAACCTTATACTTGATTTATGAAAATCAAATGTAACAGGACTATAGTGTACAAGCCAATCTACTCCCAAAATTATATCCCAGTGACCTAACTCTAGCATACGCAGATTTAAAGAAAAGCCATATTCATTCACATTCCAAGATACTCTAGGGCACATGATAGCATTACTAATCTGAGAACCATCAGCTACTGTCACGGTAAAAAGCGTGCATGGTACACAATGCAATCCCAATTGCCTCACAAGTTTACTACTAACATATAAATCAGTGCTTCCAGTATTGAGTAAAATGCGAATAGGGTGATTGCGAATGGTACCTTGTATAGTAATGCATTTTCTGTGCGCAGTCTCGGCTAACACATTTAGTGATAGATCCCAGTCGGTGTTGAGTTTCCCATCCTCTTCCATCGGGTCTAGCCCTTCCTCCAGTGGAACACCCTTACCTGGTTCTTCTTCCTCCCACACAATAAAGTTGATCTCCTTCATTTTACTCAAATGGCCCATCCCAAATTTTTCACCACATCAAAAACATAGGTTGTTGTTGCGGCGATAATGTAACTCTTAGGGTGAAATACGTTTGAATTGCTCGGTGGGAGGGTTTCCTGTAATCGTAGGGACCTTATATGTGGAAATCGGACCCCCTATGTTAATTGTTGGAGTTATTCCTGCCTTTGCAATTCCGATACTCTCGATCTGTTTCTGTCCTCTGACACCTTCCCCCTAATTTCTACTCACTTGCTTCTATTTCCTCTGATCAATCTCAATTGCTTGTTCCTTGAGTTTTGCAAATTTGTAGGCTTCTCTCAAATTTTTGGGTTGTAGCATTGATCTGCACGTTTTAGGTGTATTATTTTAGCACCTGTTATGGCAGTTCTCACGGGATTTTGCCCAAGGTTTTAATGTTTATTTGCAGTTTTAGATATCGGGCCTAAAAAGAAAAGAGTGTGCAAAAAAGTGAAAGAATTGGAGCAGATGAGTCACGCCTAAAAAGCCCACATGATTTGTGGGCTGCACCACAATATTGGCCTGCAAATTGGACTCCATGGCTGCACCCGAAATCAGCTTCAAGTAATCCAATTCCAATTGGATTTTGATCCAACAACAAAGTGCACGTGGGCCTTCATGCAAGTGGAGTCAATCCAATTCAAAAGTCAGCACAAAGGCGCCGATTCCAATTTATTGAATCCAATTGGATTTTAATCCAATTCAATTGGATTTGAATCAGTTGGATCCGTGGGCACGCACAGAGTAATGCGGACAAAGTAAAAAAGGAAGCAATGAAGTTTTGAGCAATTTACCAATCCAAGAAGGAATTAAAGAGAGAAGTTGGGAGTTACCAAAAAAGTGAAAAGATTCCATGTGCTTAATTAATTCTCTTTCCAAGTAGAAGATGGTTTCCTTATTCAATTAGGAGATTGGTTAATTGTTGATTTGTATCCCTATATATATGGGATTATTCCTGCACTTTTGAGATATAGCTTTTCTTAGATATAACTTAATATTTTAGAGAGACAAGCTTTTATAGAAGTTTTATTAGATAAATTTTATATAGAATAGTTTCTTAGTTTACAAATAATTTTCGCGCAGGATACAGTTTCGCATAGTGTAGTTTTCCTCTGTTTCTTCTCTGTTCTGTTCTGTTTTGTTCTGTTTCGATCGCAACTTTGGATTTTCCCGACGGGCAGTCTACCGTTTGGCCAAACCGCCGGGTACCAGATCGCGAATTCTTAAATTCCAGTACAGTATTCTCTTTTCTCTTTTAATGTCTTCTTTTATAATTATGTGTTTTTCGTGTTTTATCATGAGTAGCTAATTTATTAGTTCTGGTATTATGTAAGTAGTCATAATCCATGTATGTATGAAACCCAGGAATTAATCTAAGGTCTAATGAATTATGTTTCTAAATTGTCTGTGTTTATATGTCTAATTACTAAGATTCTATTAAGCCTGATCAACTTAGTTTAATCTGGTAGGGTCAGTGAGTGGCACAACTACCGGCCGAGTAGTACAGGATTAATTGGGTAATAATTTCTAATACATCGTCAGTAGGAATTATTAGTTTCGGGTTCTTCTAGTTTTTAATGCTTCTATTTGTTAATTAATAAGGTTTGCGGGGACTCGCGGTCTGTTAGTTAACGTAGTTAGAGAATAATTCCTTTGTGGGGACTCGCGGAAGATTATCGAGAATCTATGGAAGAATTGGGATTATTTGAGGGGACTCGCGGTAATACTATAACTGAAACGGCATAAGTAATTAGACAAGTTAAGAGGTTTATGATTGCATGCATGAGATTAAGGTGGATTTACATAATACCGGAATTTTCTCTAATTAATTGATAATTGTTTACGTCTTTTATTTAATTATTAGTTTAATTATTATTTTGCTAAATTTTAGTGACAACTCTAAGGTCTCTTAAGAGACACAAAGGTGACTACTAGTCATAGTTTGGTTTTATTTGCATGTTAAATTGGAATTAGAATTAAATTGCCGTCTCTGTGGATCGACCCTGTCTACTACTGTGCTATATTTTATTAGCATCTTAATTGCAGGTTATAAGCAGTATTTTTACTGTATTTGGTAGACTCACGACAAGTCCTATCAAGCATCTTCACCATGGTCTTAATTTCCTCTCGTAAGCCACTAAGGAAACTTGAGAGGAAGTAAGATTCTGTCAGTCCAGAATTCCTACACAACATAATGACTTTAACTCTTCAAATTTTTCTTGGTAAGCTTCAACTTATTCGCTCTGCACTAGCTTGTTGAATTCTTCGATTTCATGATGTATCTGTTCATCTCCGAATCGCTCCAGCAATGCTTCTTTAAATTCTGCCCAGGAAACCATACCTTGCGATTTCTTTAAACCATCATACCAATGATCGATTTTCCCTTCCAAGTAGAACTCGACCATCTCCATTCTACCGAGATTCGTGATGACATACAACTTGAAGACTTTCTCACATTTCCGAACCCACTCGCGGGGTCTATCTTCTGCGAAATGTGTCAATTCCACCTTAGGTTGCTCTAACATCACTGCTCACCCCATTTTGCTTCACCAACCTTTGATGCTCTCGTCAGTGAGGTTCCTCTTGCCGCTGTTTTCCGGCGTCTCCAATAGAGGTCTATTTCCCGATTCGCTCCTAAGGTATCCTTGCCTCCCGCTGAGTAATTGCATAATCTGCGCCACCGCAGTATCTAGACTGCTCAATTGCCCATCCAATTGGTTGCTAATTTTCTCCATTTTCATTTTTGAGCAGTATTATTCCTTTCGATTTGGGTGATTTGTCTTCTCAGATCATCTGTAACTTCTTGGAATCGTGCTTCCACTCTCTTGATTGGATCCTCGTGATTTCACGATCTTGTTGCTTATGCCATTGATGAACAGGATGACTGTTCTGATACCACTTGTCAGGAACTAGGGTAGAACTCATCCTCAAAAGGTAGCTCATGAGGGGAGGGTGCCTAAGTTCCTTCTATATCACACATTGGAGTCCCATACCTCCAATGTGGGATACATGGAGTCATGACAATGTCAAAAACTAGGGTAGAACTCACCCTAAAAAGCTAGCTCATGAGGGGAGGGTGCCCAAGTTCCTTTTATATCACACATTGGAGTCTTATACCTCCAATGTGGGATACATGGTGTCATGACAACCACCACGCTTCCGTTCCGACATCCACGGCAGTTCACTCTGAGTGGCCCATTCTAGGCGTGGTCTCCCCTTCTCAGGTCACCCCTTTCGTCCACCGGCGGTTCACTCTGAGTGGCCCACTCTAGCCGTAGGTCGCCCCTTCTCAGGTCACCCCTTCCGCAAACGTGGACGAAGCATGGGGCCAGCTCTAATACCACTTATCAGAAGGCTTAGTAGACTTCTGAAGATTTAGAACTAGATTAGGTGAGAAAAGGAAAGTATTCGGTTTGAGATGATAGAGAATAGCAGTAACTGCTTCTGCAATTAAGAATGAAGAATTTCTTTCCCGCTCCTTCTACTTATTTCCTACCTGCTATTACAACTTGTATTGTGTTGACTTTGACTCTCCACCTTAGCATGAATATCCAGCTCAGCCTTTTCTCTTCTTAACAAGATTATTCTAAACTATTTTGGCCTAATAATGGCAAAACTTGATGTATGACATGAGTGGCCTCGTATTTTTGCAAGGGGTTAGTTGTCAGGCTTATTGCCTGAAAATTTGTATAACTAAGACCATGTTCGTTCGTTAGAAGGTTCTGAAAGAGTTTTTGGAAAATAGGTTTTCAAAAATATATTTTTAAAGACAAGCTTAAAAACTGTTTTCAAAAACTATGTTTAATAAAAAGATTTTTGAGAATCGTTTTTTTTCAAAATATTGTTTGCTGAGGTAGTAGGTAGCAAATAATATTTCCTCTCAAGGTTCGAGTTTAGAAGAAAAAAAAAATTTAGTTTTAGAAAAAGAATATATTTTTGAAATAAGGTTTTGCAGAACAAAGTTTTGAACCTGTGCCAAACAAGATTTTAGTTTTAAAGCAATTTTTGAAACCTATAATTTTGTAAAACCAGCATGCAAAACTTCTAAACGAACATACCTTAAATGAAATCAGTAATTAGAAGGTGCAGAAAAGAAAGAGAATAGAAGAAGAAGAAGTAAGAGAGTTGAAGGGAAAGAGGATTGTAGAGAGAGGGAGAGAAACTAGAGAAGGTGGAAAGAATTCAAGGGGAGAAAACCATTCACATTTAAGATATCGTTTATGTGAGCTATTACACGAGTTAAGTACTCAATGGTTATTTACCTTAAACCGGTAATACAATTAGTAATACTAATAAAAATTCTAAGTACTAACATTAGTGTGGAGCCTAAAGGCCAAAACCATTTTGTTTTAAACCAATGGGACAAATTTTAAATAGATGGGCTTATTATGGACATGTGGTATTATGGATCTAAGATTTAGACATGATGAAATCGCACTTTTGGTCCCTCTTCTTTACGCTCGTTACACTTTTGGTCTTCTTCTATGTAAACTCGCATTTTTGGTCCCTCTTCAATTTTTTTGAGCTTAGGTAGACGGATCTTGTCCAAGTTTTAAATAATACTTTTATGGAAAATGACATTTTTGGTATTAAAAGTTTGGGCTATTTGCAACTTTGGTATTAAAAATTTACTCAATTCCAAACTTGTGTTTTATGTTTATACTTTATTGCATTTTAAGTACTAATATCGGCTATTTCAGGTTTTACGTAGTCAAACTGAGGTCAGCGTAATTTGGAGTTATTTTGCAAATTCTTCAATTTTGTGGGGTCTGAAAAGATAATTTTGTAATATTATTTCCAAAACATCTTTTGCTGTTTTCTTTCTCCCTCAGCCGACTAAAAAATAAAGCATAAGATCTCCTACAAAATTGTAGAATTTGCAAAATACCCCCAAATTGCCGTTGACTTCGGTTTGACTGTGTAAATTCTAAAATAGCCAATATTAGTTCTTAAAATGCAACAAAGTATAAACATAAAGCACCAGTTTGGAACTGAGTAAACTTTTAGTACCATAGTTGTAAATAGTCTAAATGTTTATTACAAAAAATGTCATTATACTTTAGCTAAGACAGAAATAAGTTTTGATTTGGATCTTAGGCCCTGTTCGTTTGGACTGTTTTTGACATGTTTTATGTTTTGTTTTGGATTTTAAACCCAAAACATGTTCGTCTTTGGGTCTAAATAATGTTTTCAGAAAATGTAGTTTAGAAAATATTTTTTGACCCAACATTTGAATAGGTTTACCCGTGAGAAATATCTTCAAACACAGAAGAAAAAAAAAAAAAAGAAAAGAAAAAAAGAAGCAGCCAATTCCAAACTTAGTCAATCTGGACTTGGACTATATTTTCTCATAAACCGTCTATTAGGGATATTAGACTCTTTGGTAAAAATCTTGTCCGAAATAAACAAGAATATTCTATCAAAAGAACATAGGCTCTGTTAGATTGTCATGGAATTGAGTTATGGAAATGGAATTGGACCCTCAATTTCAATTCTTGTATTTGTTTGTATAATAATGGTAAGAAATGGAATTGAATTCCAATTCCAAATATATCAAATTTCACAATTTTAATTCTTTGGTTAGACCTAAGAATTCTAATTTTATATTATGAATTGTGTGTGCTTGTGTATATGTGTGTGTATGATTTTCTTTTCTTTTTTTTTTTTAAATTTTTTTAAGTTTGTCCCCCCTCCCCGTATCACCCACGCCCTGTTCTCCAGACCAAATTTTTTTTCACCCCACACAACGACCTCAAACACCCCCCCCCACCCCCACCCCCCCCCCCCCCCCCCCCAAAAAACCTTCCGTATTCCCACACCCCCTCACTCCCCACAAAGAAAAAATTCACCCAGGCCCCATGCACTTCAATTTTAAAATTAATTTATTTTTCCACATTTCAATTTTAGTTTTTCACTTTTCAAAATAATAAATAAAATGGTTTTAATTATTTTATTTAAGAAACTATGAATATACATATTTTTAAAGTTATATTATATATATCTATATATTTTTGCAACAAAGTTATTATCGTTACAATATTTTACTAGCTTAAGAAAATATAGGATGAAAAAAAATTAATTGAACTAAAAAAATAATTTTTAAAAAAATTGAAGAAAGAACACGGAAAAAAAACAATTTTAAAATATGATAATTTATATTTTCTTAAATAAAATAATTAAAACAATTTTATTTATAATTTTTGAAACTAGAAAATTAAAACTAAAATTGTAGAAATTTTGGGATTTTTTCTTTCGGTGACTGAAAGTGGGGGCCCGGGGGGGCAATTGGGAGTGGTGAGGGAAGTGGGCCTAGCGGCAAAGGAAGAAGGGGGTTGGTGGTTTGTGTGTCGTTTTGGCTTGGGGGCAGGGGCGGGGTGTTTTTTCTCGTTGGGGTTGGGGTGGGGGTATTTTTTTTTTTTTTGGGGTAATTTTTTAGTTATTTGAAAAAATAAAAATCAAAACGTGTCGATTCACTTCGTGTCTCGAACTCGACCGTCGATTGGGACATCCTATTATTAATAACAAAAAAAATAAAAAATAAAATATGACTATTTTACCATTATAAATTAATTCTAATAATATATAAAATTTTATGTATCCAAACAAAAAAATTAAAATTACAATTCAATTTCTACATAATTATATCACTTTACAAAACAAAGGAATTCAAATGTATTTACAATTCCAATTCCAAAATTCAATTCTATAGAATTCCAATTCTAATTCCATTTAACCAAACGGACCCATAGGCTCTGTTCTTTTAGTAACATAATCAGGAAAAGTATCATTTTTTTTCTACACACAAAATATTCACAATTCACACTCAAGATAAATTCAAAAAACATAATCATTACATTACACAAATTTCATTCCCTCTAAATTCTTTTAACCAAGTTGACAAGAGAACAGAGCCAAGAAGTTATTGTTACTCCGGTCGCACATAGACTTCTCTCTAAGGCATAATGCTATACAACTGATATATTTTTACGTCAAGTAGCTTTGACAGATTGCTTATCCTGATCATCTTTGGCGCAAGATCGTTGAATTAGTGAACGGACTTTTTCAAAGACGACAAATTTTAGGCAAATCTTCTAGCTATCTCTGTGTGATCACTTAGGGGTCTTATTCGGCGATTTGGGATGTTTCACTCTCAATGATAAAACTTATCCGCTAGTTAGATTTTTATTTATTTTTTCCCTCCTGATGATAATTTGGGGATTGTAACATAAAGTGAGTGGAAAAAATATCAATAGCACATCTAACCCTAATTGACCAAAAGGCAAAGGAGCAAAAAAAATATATTTATAACTAGAAGGGGGATAAAAGTCAAAGAACCTTAAAAATATAGAGGGTAAAAGATAATTAAACCATGCATGGTAGTTACTTGGGTTAATTACAATTTCATCCTGAAGTTTGGGTCACTTTCCTAATTTGATTAAATAACAAATATCTCTATTGATTGGTGGGTAAGTTACAATTTCTCCCCTGAAATTTGAATAAATTACCAGTTCCCTCTCCTAATTTGACTAAATAACAAAATGTTTGACTGAAGTTGCAATTTTCCCCCAACTGCCTTGCTTCTTTTTAGACTTTTAAACATTAATACCTTTGAAAAAAGAAAAGAAGAAGTATAGTACAAATTGTTGACTTTGAATTGGTTAAGAAAACCAAAAACCGCATGATTTTGAAATAAGGCTAGTATGGTTGCTAAATTATTGTTCCGTTTCACAATGCATGGTTTTCTATTTCATTTGATATTCTACAAATAATTGTTCATATTTTAAGGCAAATTTCTATTTTTCATGTAATTTTTAAATATTCTTCCCACATAACTAAAATGAAAATTGACGAAGCGTACTTTGCCAGTGAAGGTCTTCGGATTGGACTCGCTCCGATTCGTCATCTCCGATACCTATACTCTCAGGGGAAGTCCCCTGATTAAGCTCCGATGTCAAAGTCAGGGTTTAGATATGGAAAGTAGATAGTAAAACTAGAGAGAAAGTAGTAAAAGAGGAGTCCTTTGTAATGGGCATGAAGTTACCAATTTATAGAAGTTCGGGCACGTTGCTCGGACCACAGGTTCTTCCGTATCACCCGATAGGACGAGGTGTGAGATTGTCCGTTGGTTCTTCCGCGTCACCAAATAGAATGAGGAATGTGATCGTCCAGTGGTCTTTTATATCCGTCTCCTCCTTTCGTCCGGATATAAATAGTCTTCCGTCGGTGGTCCAACTTGGGCCAGATCGTAAGCTTAATTGGACCTCGGGTTGGGGCCGAAGGGCAAAGCGGGTACACCAAAAACCTTCTCCATGCAATTTATTACTCACTTCGTCTCACCAAGAAAGGATAGAGTACTATATTTGAAATGGAGTTTAAATTCTCCGTCCAATTTTAATCTTTCTAGTGTTGTATTACAAAGCAATCGTGTGAGGATGCATTTGACGTGCGAGAATAAGAATGGAAATGGGGAGCATCCTATATTCGGGAATAAATAAATCACTCATTGAAAGAATATTATATTACATTTTAGAAGAAATAATAATTTAAATTATTAAATTAAATTCTTATACGAACCAAACATAAAAATTTTAATCATAACAATCAGATGTCCCTATTTCTATTTGTGCGCACAAAGCGCACCCCTTGTAGTTTTGCTTTTACTTTGGATCACAAAGCGTATCGCATGTAATTTTCTTAATGACCAATTGCGCGAAATATAACTTTACAAGAGAAAAGAGTGGATAGAGATCCCTTCAATTTCTGGTGCTTTGGTGGCACAAGTTGCAGGTGAGAAATAAACGATATAATATTGCAGGCTAAAATCGTTAAGTATTAATACAGAAGAGTGGTGGAGACCATGGTTGTTAGAATCGGGGCTAGACTCGTAGAATCGGCCGATTCTACGAGTCTAGACCAAGGAATCGAGCCAAACTCGGGTAGAATCGTATCTAATTTTAAAATCGCATCATCCTCTATAGAATCGGGTAGAATCGGCCTAGAATCGGGTAGAATCGGCCTAGAATCGGCCGATTCTACCCGATTCCACAAATTTATTGAATGGGCTCCGAGATTGGACCAAATCCACTTAATTTGGAAGGCCTAAATTTGGTCAAATTCAGGTGGCCCAAATTTACAAGTACACTATTTGGTAGCCCAAATTCTCAATTGCAATCATTTTCCCCTATCTTCTTCAATCTTCACAACTACGGGTTTTATTCCATTCAATTTAAGACTTCATTTTTTAATCTTCATTCTCTTTTTTTTGCCTTAACTCCTTTATGCACTACTTAAGTCTTGATGGATTGAGATTTGACATTTTTATTTTGGTTTTTATTGAACAAATATGAGTTTGTATGATACTCATTAAGTTTATGATATAATTATAGTTAAATACATGTGTATTTTCTATTTTCCGATTCCAGGATCCGATTCTACGATCCGATTATACGATTCCGATTCCAGGCATAAAACGATTCTATCCCAATTTCCGAGTTTAACAACCTTGGTGGAGACTATCACATATATATATATATATATATATATATATTCTTAAGTGTTACTATAGAAGAATAAACTCTTCTGAAAACTAGTACTAGAACTCTTATAAAGTAGCTCTTAAACTCTTCTAAAGTAGCATTTAAACTCTTCTAAAATAGCACTTAAATTCTTTCAAGTAGCACTTATACTCTTCTGAAGTGTTACTCCATAAGAGTAGTATTTGCTTGTACTCTTCTATAGTAGTATCAATGCTACTCTTCTGACATAACACTTATACTCTTCTGAAGTAGCGCTTCTACTCTTTTGAAATGTTACTCCGTAAGAGTAGTATTTGCTTGTACTCTTCTATAGTAGTATCACTGTTACTCTACACTTATACTTTTTTAAAGGGCTACTCTAGAAGAGAACTAGTGATACAGTGATACTCTTCAAAAGTAACATTTGACCACTCTGTTTTTTTTTTTTTTTTTTCTAAAGCGACATTTGACCTCTTAGAGTAGCACTTTTACTATTATAGAATAACACTCAAACTCTTCTGAAGTAGCATTTTATACTCTTCTTAAGTGCTACTTACTTGTACTCATTTAGAATAGCAATTATATTATTTTGAAATAGTATTTATACTCCATAAGAGTAGTAGTGGTACTCACTTGTACTTTTCTAAGGCAACACTTATAATTTTATGAATTAGCACTTACACTCTTTCTTAAGTGCTACTTCATAAAAGTAGTAGGGGTAGTCACATGAATAGCATTACATACACAAACCGATTTCGTGGGCAATGGCAAAACTTGAACTAAATTATTGGAGGAACAAAAAAATAATTAAATTTATAATTTAAGATAATATTTTTTTGGTTTTTATTTTTATTTGGTGGTGTATTATTCAAATAAAAATCAATTAATTATTATTGTTAATAGGAGTAAAATACAAACAATCGAAGGTTTAATGAATGGAGCAAAACTAACTTAAGGTATAAAAATTAACAAAGATTATGCACAAAATAGACACTAAATTTTCTACGCTCAATGTTTTGTATTTTTATAAACCTCAAATTTTACTTTGTACATTTATGAAACCTTAAGAGAACTTTTGTATTTTTTCATAAGTTAAAATTCATATGCATACTAATACATTTTAATTGAAGGGGCCAAATAGGTTATAGTTGTATATATTTTTAGTAATATACATATATAATAATACAAATTGTAAAAATTGTTGGGGCCATCACCCCCTATGTCACCTCTTTCACGGGAGACCAATTCTTAAAAAATAAAAAAAATAAAAAAACAAAAATCTTCAATGGGTAACATATTATTATCAACATTTTCGGTTTTGACCATTGCATGATTATTTAATTCGAAATTGTTATACGCAGTAACCGTTTTACTATTCGCAGTAACATTTCCTTATGAAAAGTCTATTTTACCCTTTAGATAAAATATAAAAGTACCGCACAACATTTGAATAAATAGTCACGAGTACGATCCATATTACACGGGCTCTGTTCCGTTTAATAATTCCTGCAAAGCAGAGCCGGGTGGAATCACAAAATCGGATAAAAATCGAGACGACTCGGATCGGAAAAAGATTAGTGGCTAAAGTTAAAATGTTTTGCGGTATTATTTTAGATAGTTGGTTTGATTAATTTAGTTGTATTATGTCCGGATGTGTTAGTATTTTTGTCAAAAATGTGAATTTTTTACCGGATTGGCGAAAATTCGCCCGGTGGTTACTGCAAATATCAAATTTAAGGGGGGGGGGGGGGGGGGGGGGGGGGGTTTGCAAAATGTCGCCGGATTCTGGCGACATTTTTGGAATCCGGCGACATTTTGGTTTTTTTTTTTTTTTTTTTTAAGTGTTAGAGGTATTTTAGACTTTTCACAAGGGAATGTTACTGCGTTTAGTATGCCTCATTTAATTTTGTAACTTAACTTCCTTGAAAGTTGAAAAAAAATGCAGGTAAGACAATGACTTCATTATAATGTTGACTTTTGCATGTAAGAGAATGCATTTTTTTTCTTTCAACTTGTACAAGTAGAGCACTTTACACTCTACTTGTACTATTTTAGCTAGAAATATATAAAATACTTATACTCTTGTGATATCGCGCTTATACTCTTTTGAACTTGTCCTTATATTCTTTCTTAAGAGCTACTCTATAAGAAGAGTAAGTGCTAATCCCTAAGAAGAGTAATAGTGATACTCACTTTTACTGTTCTAGAGCAACATTATACTCTTATGAAATAAAACTTATACTCTTCTAAAGTGGCATTTATACTCTTTTATAAGTACTACTCTATAAGAGTAGTAGTGATACTCACGTGAATAATGTCGCATACATAAATCAATTTCATGGGACCATCTCTAAAAATAATCTTCAATGAGTAACATATATATATAAACATTTCCAGTTTTGACCATTGAACGATTATTTGATGTTGTAACTTAACTTCCTCGAAAGGCATAAATATGACAGCAAAAATATACAAGTAAGACAATGAATTCCTTAATTAATGTTTTTTATATGTAAGATTATGCTTTCTTATTTTTTATTTTTTTATCCTTTTGTTCCTTTCAAATCAGAAAAGGATAATGAGTCTTTATTGTTGACTTATTAGATTTAGATAGGGTGAATTACATTTTTCGCCTAAGGTTTGAATAAATTAAAATATATCATTATATTTTGGTCAAATAATAAAAATTCCTTTTAATTATTTTTCCTTTGAGATTTGGGTAAATTATAAAATAACTCTTTTAGTTTTGTTAAATAAAAATCCCTCTTATTTAGTGGGCGAACTGTATTTTCCTCTCTTAGGTTTTGGGTAAATTACAATACAATCCTACTATTTTGGTAATAAAATGGAAAACTTTTAGAAAAGGCAAAGTTGATAATTTTGATATATGTATTTTTTTGGGGCATACCTTTTCCAGGAACATTTTTACTATTCACAGAAACATTTTCCTGTGAATAGTCTATTATACCCTTGGGCATTAAATTTTTTTTTTTTTTTACTATAAATCCTATGCATTGCAGGAACATTGTCCTGTAATCCTCTGCCTCCTCAGTACAATCCTCTCTTGTTACAGTTTTTTCATTTACACTCTACCTATTTACACTCATTCATTTTTCACTCACAAGTGCATCTAAATATGGACGGTAGTCACGAGGACGATCCATATTACACGGTAAGTAAACAATCTATTCAATTTTTTTTTTACCTAAAGTTTGTTTGTTAACAAAAAAAAAAAAAATCTGTTTGGGCCAAGATTTTTGCAAAAAAAACCCAAAATGGGCGAGATTTTGACAGAAATCTAGCCATTGCCAAAAACATATTCCAGAATCCCACCCCCTATGGGCGGAATTTTTGAAAATTCTTCAAAAATTACTCCCACAGGGAGCGGGATTTTGGAAGAAAATCACACCCCCTCGAAAATCTCTCCCCTTGTGAGTGAGATTTTGGTAAAATCTCGCCCCTTGGAGGCGTGATTTCCGAAATCTCCCTCCTCTATGCATTGCGAAATTTTGTCACAATCTCGCCCTTCAGAGACGAGATTTTTCTAAAATTTGATGGTTCCAACTAAATTTTAGGATTTAAGTATACTCACCTATCTTTTTGTATTAACAGAATATCCATATTGAGAGTGATGACATATTTGCTGACCATACGGATGTATTTCAAACGGACGAAAAGTTCAGAAGTAAGAAAGATTCGCTTGTATGGGTTAAAGTTACAACAGCCGAAAACAATATGACTACAAAAATTACTTTCTCTTCCAAAATATTGGGGTTTTTCCTTACAAGAGGGAGAAAAGTGCGAGTTGAGATAGGGTACGATAGATCAGGAAAAGTTAAAGATAAGTCACTCCTACCCGAAGGGAAAAGCAGGCAGAACAATACAAGCAGCAAGTTGACAAAATGTCCATTTTACCTTCTGGGACGAGAAATTGCTGGGAAAATTGAAAGTTAGAGGCCAAAAATGGTAAGCACAATTATGAATTACAAAAAGTTCAGAATTGGCATTCAGTGTACTCACGGTTAACAGAATTGGAGAAGCAAAAGATTGCAGAAATGTAAAGTATTAACATCAGACCGAAGCATATGTTGGCCCAGTTGCAATACGATGAACCTCAAAATGTCAGCCACATAAGACAGGTGTACAATGAATCAGCAAAAGTTAGAAGGGAGGCGAGGAGAGATTTAACTACCATGCAGTATTTCTTCAAACTTTTGCATAATCATGAATACATATATGCGCACACAGTGGAAGAGGAGAGTAATGCAGTTGGGCACGTGTTCTTTGCCCATAAGAAGGCGCCTTATCTACTTGGTTTGTTTCCGTACATTTTATTTATGGATACGATGTATAAGACAAATAGGTATAACATGCCTCTACTGCAGATAGTGGCTCATTTACCCACAACACAGTTTATTCATATTGCTTTCGTTTTCATGATGGATGAGACTTTCCCAAGTTATTTTTGGGCCATGACTCAATTGAGACAGTAATTCGATGGCGACAAATACCGACATATTGTAATGACTGATCGAAAGACTGCCTTAATGAATGTTGTGCATAATGTATTCCCACATGCTAGCCAACTACTGTGCAAGAGATACATTGAAATGGATGTAAAGAAACATGCACAAGAGGCTGGCAACGACAAAACTACAACGGATGTGTTTCTATATCGTTGGGGGTAAGTGGTGAAAGCCTTGACATATGAACAGTTCACGAAAACTGTGAATTTCATTGATACTAAATATGGAGGCAAATCTAACTTCAGAAATGTGATTATATACTTGAAAAATATATGGTTTGATCCCCACAAGGACAAGTTTGTATCTTGTTGGACGAAATATATAAAGCATTACGAAGCGCGCACAATGAATATGTAAGTTACTTATAGCTTTAATTTATAGTTTGTATACTGTTTAATTACATGATACTTTATATAATGATTTATGTGAAAGTTTAATTTTCAATGTTAATTGGCTTTAGGGTTGAGAGTGCACATGCACAGTTGAAGAAGGCAATTGAAACGGATAGAAAGGCCTTTCCAGGTATTTTTCAAGGAATTAATATTATGATAAAGGAGTAATTTAATAAAATTCGGACTGCAATTGAGTCTTCTCGTAGCAAAACATATCGGAAGAGCAACTACTACACAGTAGGTTGAACGGTATACTGTCTTTCGCTGGTATTACAATGGTAGAAGAAGAATATTCAAAACGAGTTGGCCTTATCGGGGAAGATGGTGCGTTGTGTGGTTGCGAACTTCGAACTAGTTGTGAGTTGTCGTGTGCATGTGAGATGCAAACAGTTGGTGCGAGCATACCGACCAATTGATCCTGTCGTGCATTTGGGAGATTATGATATTCCCAACAATGAGGAGGTGAGGCAATCCGCTGAAGGGCGACTGCATGACATGTTTGTTGATGTATTGACGCGTCCAAGCGCTGATATATACAGGGTGATAGGTGCCGTGCATGCGACGCTTTATCCGGAAACTGTTGATCTAGCTGATTCGGTAAGTAGGCCGGAGTGGGATGGAGAGAGTATATAGACAATTATAAACTCATTATAAGGACTAAAAATATCATTCATAATTTGCTGATTGTTGTAATCCTTGTAATCAAGGAAAGTCATGATTTTGATAATGAAGAATTTTATAAAATTCTTTCACAATTCAAAGACATAGATATAAATGTCTTAACAGATAATAATATCTTAGAATTTCTTAAAATGGTTAAAAACCCAGAATTGAGGTCAAATATAATTGATTAAATGGAAAATATTCCATCTACTAGTAAATCTACTACTGAATCAGATTTCCGAGAGGATAATAATCCATATACCATGATAGAGTTGTTATCAAATAATTAATCCTTTGACCGAAAGTTTTGTTTAATTTTTGTAATAAATTTGAAAGTGTTATTTTTTAATCAGAAAGTTATGTTTGTAAGTAAGAATTAAGTGCGATTTATGTCAAATTTAAATTGTTATTTTTGAATAAAAAAAGTGTTATTTGGGTTTTTTTCTCCAACTATTTTTCTAGGGGATCAAAATTACCAAAGTGAGCATTTTTTTTAAAAAAACTTCCCATTGTTTTAAAACCGAAAAGCGCGATTCTTTTTCAGTGAAAACGAATCTGCGGTCTTCAGTTTAAAAAAAGATTTTAAAAATAAATAAAATAAAATTCAACTAAAAACGAAGACGGCGAATTCGTTTATAGAAGAAACCGAATCAACCGTCTTCTATTTTAAAATAAATTTATATTTAAAATTCCAGCAAGAAACGAAGTTACGGAATTCGTTTTTCCATAAAAACGTTGAGTTTTTTTCCAAAATAATTTCTTTTACAATAATATTTTCCAAAATAACACACATCTAAATCAATTCCCTAAGTAATATCCCTTATGCCATGTCAACGTTCAAATGCCAACTTGGAAAAATAAATAAATAAAAATCTGGGATAACTTACTTTTCTTCTCAATTCTTCCTTCGGATCTACCAATTAAAAAACTTATTCTTCAATCGTTCCTACAAACTTTCGTCCAACAATTTCTATAAATCTGGTACAAACTTTTAAATAATATTCTACAATGTTGTAGTTCGATTTAAATGGCATTTTGGGTTGATGATGATCCGACAAATAAATTAGGGCTAAAATACTAAATTACATTGAGAATGCTTAAAATTGAAAATTTAAAAAAATAGTATTATTGACAAAGTTACTCATTTCTTTTTGGAGTTACCTGTGTTTGTTACTCCAATTAGTAATGAAATTTTACTCTTTTCTTCATTGATGCTTGAAATTCTTGAAAGAATTCAGAATTTATAATTTAGAATTTCTTACAAGAATTCAGAATAGAACCTTTAAAAATTGAAAATTTAGTATATTGATAAAAAAAAAAATTGATAAGAAAAGCGAAAGTATTGTTTGGTGAATTTACAATTAAAATTTTTTTTAATCATTTTTACCAAATTCGTTTTTCCTAAAAACGAATTCATCGAAAATTCGTTTCTACCATAAGTTAAATTTTTCATTTTTTTTTTTTTACATTGTTTGGGAAAACAAAGATGGCATATTCGTTTTCAAATTGAAAATGAATCTACTGTCTTTGTTTTCTATGCAATGGGAATTCCATTTTTTTTTTTTGCTTATTTTGGTAATTCTATCCCTCCAAAATGAATATTGGGGGAAAAAAATTGACTTGTGATACTTTTCAAGTTTGAAAATATTATTGTTAAAGCAAATTGCCTATAAAATGAAATATTTTACCTTACTTGTGATACTTGTCAAGTTTAAAAGTACTATATTTAAACCGAAAAGTAGTATCTAACAAAATGAAGAAAGTAGCATTAATTAATTTAAAAAATCATAATACTAGTATGATTTCACATGTCTAATTTTATTAAAAGTAATAAGTCATTTAAGGATTAAGTTCAGTTTTAGTAATTAAATAAAATTAAAATTTCAAATTTACAGTGTTGCAGTGTTTAGACTTTAAACTAGCAAGATATCAATTGGAATTCAAATTTATATACAATTTTATTTTAGTTTATTAAATTACTGGACACCGGCTGCGTCTACAGTGTCCAAGCATATATATATATATATATATATATTCTATTATAAAAGTTATATCTTCAAATTTATTTTTGTTTCAATAGAAAAATCAACTTTAAAATTATATATTATACCTTGAAATCACTAATAACTTGTATTTATAGTTTGAAATCCGACTCTTATTATGAAACGGGGGAAGTAATTCATCTTTGACCGAGCCCGGCTTATTATTATTGTTTTTTAATATATTGGGAACTTCTCGGAAGTTCCCATAAACATTATTCAATGAAGATAGACGTACTATGTTCAAAGTCAGCAAGAATAGTATAAAAAAAAATTCATGCATGAATTACGTAACTTTATTATTAAATTGTTCCCAAACCCCAATTGCACATTAATTATTGAGTATGGAGGATTCTTACATAATTATTTAAGGGTGATCATCCCCAAGGACAAATCTTGCACCAAACTGCCTTCACTTTCTCTTAACCATCAATACAGACAAAAAAAAAACACCTTCAATTCTCAAGAAAAATGGCAGATTCAAATTCTTTGTTCGATTTCGTAGCCAAAAAAGGCCATGGAATCAAGGGTTTGGTAGATTCTGGAATAGCAGAAGTGCCTGATCTTTACATTTTGCCACCAAATGAAAGATCCAATTTCAAAATCAATCCAAATTCCTCATCCAAATCAAACCAGTTCTTTTCATCGGTTCCGATTGACTTGTCGAAACTCGACGGCCCCGAGCACGAACAAGTGGCGGGTGCCATTGTTAAAGCTGCAGAAACACTTGGGTTTTTCCAGGTGATCAACCATGGTGTGGATTTGGAGCTGTTGGAATCCGTAAAAGATACTGCTCACCGGTTTTTCGCGCAGCCTGCGGCAGCGAAGGCTGGTTATCTGAGGGGGTCTACCCCGAATCCCGTTGTGAATTTCTCAACCAGTTTCTCTCCGGAGATGGAGAAGGTTCTTGAATGGAGGGATATCATTAGCATGACTTACACCAATGATGATGATGCAGAAAAGTATTGGCCAGAGGAGTGTAAGTAAGTTTAATTATAATCTTGATTTGCATATGCATGGTTTTGTCAGTACATATATCATTATATTAATTTTGTTACTGTCTTTGTTTCATAACTTTCATTAGAAGAGTCGTATTTGGAGTTAGAGGCGATTTTAGGAGGGTAAAAAAAGGGTGCCCCTCCAACCCTCCTTACTCCTTATATATAACTATGTATTTATGGGGTGAGACTATAGTTACTTCAAAGGAATCGTTCCACTATTGAATTTGTCTGGTATAAATTAACGATACAATTGTACACTCAATTGTATAGGTCAAATTCAATGGCTGAATAGTTCTTTGAAGGGAGTATAATTTTTCCGATATTTATGTGTGATATATTTATTTACTTGTGTGAGAATTTATTTTTTAATATATATATTTCTGACTACGCCACTGTCTGGAGTTGTACATTGTAACTGATAAACATGTGTATTTCTAGAATTTTCTATGGAAGAGTATTATATATATATATATATATATATATATGAAAGAACTACTTATTTTTGTTTAAAAGTCTTTTTTAAACTTATTTTTATTTCCAGCTTGCACCTAAGTTGTTTCAAGTAAAGTTGAGAGGAAAACAAAGTGATTTAAACCATTTTTTTTCCCCTTTCATTTCATGCCAAGTTTATGTGTGTGAATCTCACACGTCACACGAAAATAGTTTAGATTTTTTTTGAGTTTGAATTTGAGTTCGGGATCATTTTAAAACTATTTTTTAAGTCGATGGGCAAAAATGAAATATTTCCAAGTTGAGGGGATAAAGGAGAGTCAATAGTTCAAATTAACGTTTAATTAACTTCAAAATTTGTAGGAAAGTGGTGCTTGAGTACGTGAAGATATTGAGTAAAACGGTGAGACGATTGTTCGAGATACTAGTCGAAAATCTAGGAGTGGAGCTCGATGAGTACTCGAATCTAGAATCGTTAATCGGTCAGAAGGTTGTGAATATGAACTTTTACCCGCCATGTCCAAATCCAGAGCTCACCATCGGGGCCGGGCGCCACTCCGACAGTGGAACGTTAACTGTGCTTCTGCAAGATGAAGTTGGAGGTTTGCAGGTAAAAGCAAACGAAGAGTGGATAGGGATCCCACCAATTTCTGGTGCTTTAGTCGTTAATGTTGGAGATGTCCTCCAGGTAAGAGTTATATTTGAGAAGTTACGTATCAAAATATACAATTTGTTTTTAAAAATTATAAAATACAACACGTAAGATAATTAATTTACAATTACTTTTTAATATCACTATTCTGAAAACTTATTTGAAAACATGATCGAGTACTAATTAATATTTGAAAAACTTGTTCTTCTTTTGCTTTGTATATATGTTTATAGGGTATCTGACTACTTCCTACTAAGTCAGAAGGTTGGAAATATTGTGCTGACATATTCATATCCCATCACTTGTCCACATGATTCAAAAGTCAGAAGCTTAATATTATAATATTTGGGACAAAAATGCCTTTATTAAAACAATAACTAATAAAAGTTACAAATGTATAGTTGTAAAAGAAAAAAAAAACTAATTAAGGACATGTTTGATAATGAATGTTAAGTTATTTAATAGAAAAAAAATTAAATCTCTTAGTTGACTTAGATTCGGTCTTATATATATGTGAGGGGAGTAATAAATAAATAAATAAATAAATAAAAAACGATGAGTTCTTCTTCCTTTTATCTCTTTGGAGCCATGTGAAATGGAAGACACATACATGATTTTGAATGAGAGAAAGAAGTGAAGAATCATCTTTTCGACTTAGACTCTCCCATTCTAGTCGTTGCTTTTTTTTTTTCTTTTTTTTTTTTTTCTGTTACTTCGAAAGTAACTACTTTAGCTTTAGCAACTTGAACTTTTTATATTCCTTTTTATTTCTCATCAAAAAAATGACATCTTCTTCTGGATTAAGCATTACTTATTTTCTTGACAAAAAGTTGAGCAATAAAAGTAAACTTATTTGCTATGCAAAACTTTGAAACTTTCTTCATTTGTTTGACAACTATTTCTAACTTCTGTTGGATATTTCTAAACAACAATAAGACCTTACAACACAAAAACCAAATAAAATGGAACTTTATTTTTGAAAAGAACTACTAATCTAATACAAAGTAGAAAAACAGTAAATGCCTCTTCAAATCGTGCAAATGCACTTTCTTTTAGGTTTTATTAGTCCCCTTATGTGTGCAAGGAGTTCAGGAATAATATCCTTTTGAGATAAGATGAAGATAATCGTTAGAAGTCTGCATTGACTCAAACGAACTGCAAAACAAGTATGAAAAGTGCAAGAATAACTTGTAAGATGAGAATGATTCGTTGTCCCTGAATCATCGTCCTAAGGAGTCTATTTATAGACTTCCAAAGGGTGCCATTCAATAGTCACAACTCTTATAAAGGGATAGGAAGAAACGGAACTGAATTCAGATAAGAATAGAGTTCAGAATCACCATCACAATGAAGAGATATAACTTTTGAGAAGAAGGATTTGCATACTGGAACACGTCCGCATTGTTGTACACTGCCGTCCGTGCCGTCGTCCACTTAAGCCCGTCCGAGACAGAGTCCACTTGAGCCCGTCCGAGACGGAGTCCACTTGAGCTCGTCCGGGACGTCGTCCACTTGAGCCCGTCCGAGAAGTCGTCCACTTGAGCCGTCCAAGACGTCGTCCACTTGAGCCGTCCGAGACGTCGTCCACTTGAGCTCGTCCGAGACGTAGCCCACTTGAGCTTGTCCGTGACGTCGTCCATTCATTTTCCTTTCTTCTTTCAGCTTAATTATTGGAAAATCTCCAACAATCCCTCGCCATTTTCCAATGATTTGGAAAATTGCCTTCCTCTCAAAGTCAAGAACTTTTCTTGAAAACTCATGCATTAGCCCTGGTGTCTTTCGATTGAACCAACGCTTTAGTGAAAACACCTTGCAAACCTGTCGAACTAATTTGATAGACAAGCTTTGAACCAACAGTCCCTTGACAAGCCTTAAGGTAATAACACACAAGTTCGCTTTCCCACAGCATGTTATAAAAAAACACATAACAAACTATGTGCCTCAATCTCTTTCATGAATGCGTCCAAGGTTTCATCAAAGAACCTTTTATAAATTTTTTCATAATGCATACACATGGGCAAGTTTCAAAATACTCCCGCCATATGAGAATTTCTAGCATTGCATTTCTCATATTTGGTATTAACTTGAACTTGTTAAGAACTCAATCGTTCAACCTTCATTTAGTAGCAAGTAAATAACACTAATTGTATTTAGTGTTCAAACCATTTAGACAATGTACTTTTTGCTACATTGAATTCAGAACTAGTAGTTTAACTAGCAATGAATTGAGGGTTCCATTGTAAACGGTCTAGGACATGTTTCTTGATAGAAGATAATCGTTTCTATCAGTCCTTAATACATTCTTTGGTTTGCCTAATTGGCTTAACCAAACTCTTTTATTGAGTGCTCAACATCACTATTCCAATGGTTACTTAATCTCATATATTAAGATCCTACCATTTAGTGACTTTAATCTGAATTTTTATTCCACTTCTATTGATATTTTGTACATCAGTCAATAAACGATTTCTTACCAAAGGATCATCCCCTTAATATGATCATACAAACAATCATTAAATCATACCTTTAACGAATATATCACAAACTTATTGCATATGTAAAAGTTCTACAAAATTTGTCCTTTACAAATTCACATGAAACTTTATATCTTACATTTATATATTATGAACTTGATTAATAAAAATAATCATCCATTCATTTGCAACATATAAAAACACACATGTTCATGTTGCTTAAACATGCTTCACATAATCTCATACAATCATATTTCATTACATATAAAATCTCACATGAACTAAGAATAATGCAAAACAAAGCACCTAACAATTCTAGTTCATCAAAGTAAATACTCATGTTAAATATTTTACATTATTCATGTATCAAAATTACATAACATGCTACTTGATTTATACTAAGCATAATATTTTGTTTAAGTTACTTCTTGTTCCAAATCCGCAAAATGGAGCTTTTAAGAATTAATCATAAGGACAATCATAATATTGTGTTTTTAAGTATGAAACTAACATGCATGAATCAATCCTAATTTCTGAAGGAAATCATACACTCAAGCAATCAATACAATGATCACATGTTTCCACAAAACATATATTAACATGCATACCTACTTACATAATTTGAGCAGATCATGTAATTATTAATTCACAATTTGCATGCATTTACATTCAAGTTATTGTAAATTTAAAGTTTCAAGTTAAACTTGTCAAATTTATCTATAACTTAATCAAACTTTATGATTCATACAACATTTTTGCTTCCAAAAATTCCTCCCTTCATATAAAATATACACTTATCATTTTTCTAAATACAAGTTTTGATCAAAACTAATGCTTGACATCTTAGCTACAAGTGCTTCCATATGAAAGTCCTTAGAGGATTTTTCCTCTTTCTTTTGCTTCTTTAGCAACTGACACTCATAATTGTAGTGTCCGACTTCATTGCAACGAAAGCACTTGCCTTTCCTCTTTTTGCTTTTGCCAAAATCTTCAGCATCTTTAATCCTTTTTCTGGATTTGTTCTTTTGTCCTTCAATGACATTGACTTATGATTCACTGCCTTTGTCATTGACATGCACTTTCTTATTTCTTTGAGAACTTTCCTGCATTCCTAACTCTTCTTCAACACAAAGAGAATTAGCAAGACTTTCGAAAGTAACCTCAGTTTTTCCCCTTTTGAAATCTCTTTTGAAGTCATTCCAAGATGGGGGTAATCTATCAATCAAAGTATTCACAATAATTGATTCTTCAATAATCATGTCATGTTGTGCAAACTGATTAATCATTTTTCTGATTTCAGCACACTGTTGCATTTTAGGCATATTATCTAACATTTTCATTTTAGAGAATGTAGATAACAAGAATTTCTTAGTGTTAAAATTCTCTTGCATGTACCTTGCTTTTAGATTGTCCAACAATTCCTTAGCGTAGGAATTGAATAGCAGAAATCATACAACTTGTCACCAACTGCATTTATGATGTGTCCTCTGCATATTGCATCATTTATCTTCCACTTCCTTCTTTTGCGAGAGTGGTCCAGTGATTCTTCATCTTCATTCTGTGGTTTCGATGTCTTCAACACATATGCAAGGTTCAAGGAACTAAGACGAAGATGTATCTTTTTCTTCCACCTTAAAAAGTTCCCTCCATTGAACCGATCCAACCTGACAATGGATGATGTCAAGTCCTTCACTTTCGCAGTCATTTGTGTGTAATAAAGCCTAAAGATTGTCAGATATTTCTGAACAATAATGGGACCTTACAACACAAAAACCAACAAAAATGGAACTTTATTTCTGAAAAGAACTACTAATCTAATACAAAGTAGAAAAACAATAAATGTCTCTTCAAATCGTGCAAATGCACTTTCCTTTAGGCTTTATTAGTCCCCTTATGTGTGCAAGGAGTTCAGGATTAATATCCTTTTGAGATAAGATGAAGATGATCGTTAGAAGTCTGCACTGACTCAAACGAACTACAGAACAAGTGTGAAAAGTGCAAGATTAACTTGTAAGATGAGAATGATTCGTTGTCTCTGAATCATCGTCCTAAGGAGTCTATTTATAGACCTCCAAAGGATGCCATTCAATAGTCACAACTCTTATGAAGAGATAGGAAGAAACGGAACTGAATTTGGATAAGAATCGAGTTCATAATCACCATTACAATGAAGAGATGCAACTTTTGAGAAGAAGGAAATGAATACTGGAACACGTCCGTATTACTGTACACTGCCGTCCGTGAAGTCGTCCACTTGAGCCCCGTCCGATATCTCATCCACTTGAGCCGTCTGAGACGTCGTCTACTTGAGCTCGTCCGAGATGTCGTCCACTTGTGCTCGTCCGTGACGTCGTCCATTCATTTTCTTTTCTTCTTTCAGCTTAATTATTGGAAAATCTCCAACACTTTCTAACTATAATATGTGAGTATTTAATTAATTATCCATTTCCTATTATTAATTTAACCAATTTCCATTTTCAGATTATTAGCAATAGTAAGTACCAAAGTGCTGAACATAAAGTGCACACCACAAGCAAAAAATCAAGAGTGTCAATTCCATATTTCTTTGCCCCACTCTCAATGGCAAAGATTGGCCCACTGCCTTATCTGGTGGAGAAGGATGGAGGAACTTTATATAGAGAAGTTGTATTCCAAGACTACCAGAATAACTTCTTTGGAAATGCTCATGATGGGAAAAACGCATTGGAGTTTGCCAAAATCAGTTATGTTTAATTCCTAGTTCATTACCACTTTCTTTGATTTTAAACATATATTTCGTCTGTTTTATTGAAAGAGTCAACTTTGGAATTATACCTTGTGATTCATAAACAGTTGTACTATTGGAGTTTTCTAGTGGCACGAGTAGAGTAATAAATAGACTGTATAGATCATTTCAAGTGTGTGAACTAAAATTAAGTTTGAATCTAGTTAAAATTATATGTCTAGTTATTACTTTGTACCTTTGTTCACTTTTTCATAATAAAAAATGGTCGGATTTCACATGTTACATTTAGAGATTCACCTTCCTATTGTGAGAGAGAGGACATTGTCCATATATTTGACAAAGGACCTTACTACAATTTCAACCATATGATGCTTACTAGCTACTCTCTAACTATCATTAAAAGTGTGTTTGGTGCGCAAGAATAAAAATGATAGAAGTTTATAAGTGATTTATGGATTACAATTTCAATGTTGGGTTCACATAAATACAAAAATAAATCTGATTGTTTGACATAGGCTGCCCTTAGATCTTGGTCCACCTCTTTCGTAATCTATATCATCGGAAGGAAAGGGAAGATAAGAACTAGAAAAACTAGTACTCCTTCTGTTCCATTAGAAGAATTACAAACTGCCTCTAGATTCGTCTTACACTTAGAAAGCTCATACTTACATTGACAAATTTTGAAGAGTGAACAACCCATTATGTACCTATATTTTGCCTTAGTTCACGGTTATGTACTTATACTTTGTTTTAGCCCAAAACATCACTATACTTTATGAACTGTGTCAGCTATGTCCTCGGAGGTAACAAAACCGTTAACTGTAACGGCATCAAAGACATATACATCTCACATGTTACTTTTGAGGGACAATTTAGTCTTTTTATCACAATTTTCATCTTCTTCTTCGCGACCCCCATTTCTGTTATCCTCTAACTTCCTATCCAATTTATACAATGAAAAATGCAGTCAAAGAAATCCCTTTCAACTACCCAAAAAAAAGAAAAAAAAAGCACACACACACACACACAACACCATTGCACAAAGCAAACTAATAAATCTATAGTTAAAAATTTATCTACACTTCCTTACTGAATTATTTTAACAAACTATTTAGACCATATTTCGAACATTTATTATTGCAAGAACATTATAACTAAAAAGTAAAACGTGAAAGGAGCTGAAATGTGTCCTTTAGCTGCTAAATTTTAGAGTCTATTTGTGACAAATTTCACGGGTATGTGCTAGTTTTTGTGAGATAAATGCAGATTTTGGAAAGATAACAAATAGAGAAGAGAGAATACAAAAAGGATGAAAAGAAAGAGCCATTTGGCCGCGGAAGCAATGAAGGAGGCAGAATGGTGAAAGAAGGCTTTGAACGTGTTTCATGCATGCAAATTGTGCAATTGGGCCAAGGAGTAAAAGAATTATGTTGATGGAAAGCCAGCCCAAGTGCAGTGAGCCCATCATTGAAGGAAACCCAAGGAAGGATTAGGCAAATTGCCTAATTAATTGCTGCCACGCAGGAAGCAATATGAATGGAATTTGGATTCCAATTTTATCAACAGGTGGCGTGCAAGAGGAGTGTTTCTTGATACATTAATCCTTCTTTGTTTTGGAGATTGTTTTTAGTAGTTTCCTACATGGAAAATAGTTTTTGTAATTTCCTATTTGGATTAGTTTCTACTCTCCATTCTACACCTATTTATAGGGATAGAATTGAGGGGAGAATGACACGTTTTTACAGTAGAGTTTTATCTTATATTTTCGTAGCTAGTTAAGATCAAGTAGCAGTAGTTTCTATTTCTGCGATTTGAGGATTTCTGTCCAGGAGAGGTTCCGTTAGCCCTAACGGGCGGTAACTTACTCAGGGGATTATTTTTAGATCGTAATTCAAGTATTTATTCCTTATTTATTTTATTCTTTTCCGATTCTTTGCAGAATGAATTCTAATATAATTATTTGCATCGTTAGTTTGATTATGAGTAGCTAAATTATATATTCCAGCATAATGTAATAGCAATTAATCTGAGCATGTTATGAAACCGAATTGTTCATAAATTAAATTGCATGTGTTCCTTCTTATTCTCTGCTCATAACTTTGATTACTGATATTTAATTAAAATTGATCACCTTAGTTGAATTAGGTAGAACTAATTAATTCTCAGTTAAATAACATAATATTTGTTGGGCAAGATTAATTAGTGGTAAAGTTATCTTCAGGTAATAGAGAATAAGGGGTTAGTAATTCTTAGATGTTAATTCAATAAGAATAACTAAAATCGGGTTTCCCTAAATCTTAAGGTTGTTAACTAGGTTAATAGGTGTCGATGCCTTACGGCCTGTTCCTTGTTAATTGGAGTAGCAATTATGTCTGTACGGATTCACGGTAATTGTCAATAAAGTAAGGGGAGATTGGGTTATGTCTGTGCAGATTCACGGTAATCTATAACTGATTGATGACATGCTATTTAACATATTATTGAGTTGATGATTAACATGCACGTGATTATTGCAATTTACATATTGCTGGAATACTTCGTTAAATTTGATTTATATTCTTCCTTAAGTTTTAGTAGTTTTTATACTCAATCACTTTTAAAGTCTCTCTGAGCAAAGAAAAGGTGGTTGCAAACCAAAATAGTTTGGAGTTAATAGGTTTTGTGATTTTAAGCAGTCCGTTCCCTATGGGATCGACCCTGTTATCATTGTGCTACTTTTAGCTATTTGTTGCAGGTTTATACAGTACTTTTACTGTAGTTGATAAGGCTAACGACGGTCCTATCAGGAGCAAATTCAAACCTAGTAAAAACATTGCTACGTCAGCAAACTCGACTGAGTTATCAATTGCAGCCAAACACGAAGGTAACACAAGTCATTAGCGGAATGGCAATCGGTTTGAAAAATCAAAAGGGGAAGTACGTAATAGAAGGGGAAATTTCGCAAGATCGATTTGTGTTTTTTGCACTTACCAAAGTCAAGGAAGAAAATGATCTTTGCCACTGTACACTGTAATGTTTGATCTCTGAAATCAAAGACGAGAAGAAATCGTCATACAGAATGCTATTGGTAGACATGTTTCAGTGCAAATATGCAAAATCTTTCGAGGATTGATTGATCGATTAAGGGTTTACGATTCGGAAAACGCGGCTGCTACCGCCACAGTAGTAGCGATGACCAACGAAATGTATATCGTTGTCCGGGACTGTAATGAAAGTCTCCGCTGAATATACTTATTCATCCATGGTCGGAAAATGAAAGATCGAAGAAATTTTCTTGTTCATCCAGGGTGAATTTCCTTGCCTTGTACAATATTTCTTTTTTCTTTGTTTGAAGAAAAGAAAGGAAATTGTGATAAATAGACTAAATTGCCCCTCAAAAGTAACATGTGAGATGCACGTGTCTTTACTGCCGTTAGAGTTAACGGTTTCGTTAGCTCTGATGATGTAGCTGACTTATTTTTAAAAGTATAGTGATGTTTTGAGCTAAAAAAAATATATAGGTAAATAACAGTGAATTAAAATAAAGTATAAGTACATAATGGGCCATTCACTCAATTATGAACTTCATGACAAGAAGTCGGAAAGAGGGGACGTCAACACAAACTGCTTTTCCTACTCTCAGCTCAGAAACAAATACGGAGTACATGCGACTAGAAGTCACAAATTAAAATCTTTAACGAATAGTGCATCATAACAACAAGTAGGGGTTGAGCCAAGGTGGGGTGGTCCCTGGACCCTTCCAACTAGTGACGGAGGCAAAAACTACAATTTTAAAACTTCGGAGGGGTCCATATATGTATAAACTTTAACATATAATATACACTACTAATAAGGATGCAAGAAGGGATTTGAGGGGTCCAGTGACCACCCCCCATCCCTCCCTTGGCTCCGCCCTTTTGCACCCTTATTAGTAGTATATATTTATTTATTAAATTTTTTTAACAATGTATTTAACTGTCGAAAAAGAATTTATTCATATATTGGATCCTCTGAAAATTTTAAAATGTAGTTTCTGAATCCGCCACAATAACAAGCTATAAGTTTTTTTATATTCGTAATATATATTTTTCAATACTCATGGCAATTCGTGATTTAACAACACCAAGTTTAGTTCCAACGATTAACATAACACTATGGTTACATATTTAAACTTCTTAACAGTCCAACTACTTACACAAGTGCAATAACACATAAACTGAACTCGCAAAAGTTGAAACTTCAAAGTTCTCGAAACATTTTATATCTTTTCTATCCATAAAATTAAATCTAAAAAATACACATTATAAAATTTTAATTTTATTGCGGACCAATATCATAATCAGTTCCAATGGAACAACCATAAACACAAAAGCCCAAATTAGACTATTCAATGGAACAACCAAAAACAGGCCTTGGTGGGTCAGAAATGAAATTGGGCTAAAAAAAAAAAGGGGAGAAGAAGGTTGGGCTTAAAACACCCAACACAACTTAACCCAATCTTTAATTTATCAACCTATCAATTAACAAACTATTTGTTTATTAGCACAATTAAGAAGATTAGGATTGAGAAGTACAAATGCTACTATTGTTGTTCATGCATAGCACTAAGAAAATTAATAATTTAGAAAAAAAAAAAGAAAAAGAAACTGCTATGCAATAAGAGTGGCAGGGATACTTTTAAGAGAATATCATGCTATTACTACTCTTGAAGGAGTAAAAAAAAACAGAGCCATGCTAAACTCAAGTTAGTAGTTTCAGACTATCACTTTCACACTGTGGGAGTATCACTACTCTTGTTAAAAAAAAAAAAAAAAAAAAAAAGTAGTTGTAGGGATGTTCTCTACACATAGAGATGCGAGTCATCCACGCATCGTATCTAATCTCATATATGAATCGCATTTTATACATAATTATGCTTTATGCAAACTATTGCGTTTAATTATTACTCCCTCCGTCCTACTCAAAAAGTCTACTTTCAAAAAAAAAATCTTGTTCCATTTAAAGAGTCCACTTTGAGTTTATTTACATTACATACCCTTACTAATATGACAATATGTGGTTCACAATTAACCCTTACTTTTAAAGTAAGGATATAAGTGAAAAATATGATGGTAAATTACTTATTTTAGGTGTTGTACCTCACAACCCATAATAAGTTGTACACATTTCAAAGTGGACTCTTTGAGTGAGACAGAGGGAGTATAAATTTATTTTCATTTGTTAAATTGTTTCTTGAGTCTATAAGCACTGTTTTAGAATGACATAAAAATTTGAGGGTGATAACAGTCACTGAATTCTTTGACCTTGTTTAAGTATCTACTTTGATAATCTAAGGGGTAACTAACTTCAAACAACCCAAAAGACACAGTGGGTTAGAAGTATATTCTCTCTAATTCAAAATAAATGATTCTTAAGAGTTTTTCAAACAGATTAAAGAATTTGTTTGAATAATAAAAAAAAATCTCTAACTATTATAAGTTATTACTAATAAGAGTTTTGCAGTTGTTGTAATCCAATTAATACTCAGTTAAATTGAACGTGTATACTACTACAGTATTTGAGATAATCAATGACTCTTAATTGGAAAAGTTAAGACAATGGTAATTTAGACAAAATAGTTTTTTTTGTTGATAAAACATCATTTATTTTGCAAATGTATATTCCCTCTAAAACATCATTTATATTGTTTTAGAGGGAGCATAAGTGACATAGCAGAATCTACGAGAAAGATTTTGCAGAAACTAGAAATTATTTAGAAAGATTGTTGAATTGACGCATAATTGTCATTTAATTATGCATCACTAAAATTGCTGAACATTAGGTAACAGATATAAAACTCAAATTTTATTTCATCAAAAGCTCTTTTTAAAATAATTATGGACTCGGCCGAGAGACACATGCACCTGTTTGTGAGATCAAGTGACCCAAGTAATCAACTTGGTTTTTTTTTTTTTACCCAATGAACTTGGTTCACTCCAAACCAAACCTGCACTTCTTAGCTTTGAGAAAGAGTTGGTCAGCCCGCATGAGTGTTATAATATTAAAAACAGTGCGTTAATGAGTAAGATGGGCTATCCAAAAAAAAAAAAATTAATAAAAGAGTAAGATGGGCAGTCCAAGAAGATGAGTAGACAAGGATATCATCAAAAAAGCACAAGAATGAAAAACTTTTAGGGGCTAATTCC
Source organism: Leptodermis oblonga (assembly GCA_016801395.1). Lineage (NCBI taxonomy): Eukaryota > Viridiplantae > Streptophyta > Magnoliopsida > Gentianales > Rubiaceae > Leptodermis > Leptodermis oblonga. Next base: position 34,593,344 of record CM028760.1, read on the forward strand.
CCAAAAACATACGCTACGTAATTAGCATCTAAAAAGTTTTTCATTTTGCAATAAACACCCATATTATTGTTGACTATGGTATTTAGTGGCGAATTCAGAACAAAATCTTGGAGAGGTCCAACATATAAACAAAATTCTTTTTAGAGTATATAAATTTTTTTTTCATTAAAAAATATACTACTAATAAGGGAGGGGGAGGGGGTTGGAGGGGTCCGAGGACCACCTCACCCCCCGGATCCGCCCATGGTGCTGTTGATTGTTGAGAATATGTTATAACATGTTAAAATGACCCCTGCTCAAAATGCAACCCGCCCCTACCCGTCCCTACTCACCCCGACCCTAATGAGTAGGGTCAGATAGAAACGCGGCTCTAATGATGAGGTCCGAGCCGCGACCCTAATTGAACAGCAAAAAAAGAAAATTAAAATTTTTTGATGTACCCTAATGCCCAACCAAAAATAAAAAAAACCCACCCATCCTGTATCCTCTCCCACACCCCCAACCCCACCCCCCCCCCCCCCCCCCCCCCCCCCCAAGCTCCCCTCGGCCCCCTCCCCTTCCCTTCCAGTTTAAGTAATCCCCCCCAACCACCCATCCCGTATCCTCTTCTCCCTCCCTCCCCCCAGCCCACAACCCTACCCTCCCCCACCACCCGCCCCCCCAACCCCCAACCCCCAACCTTCCAGTTCAAGTAATCCCCAAAGAAACAAAAGAAAAAACAAAAAATTTCCCGTAGGCCCTTTTTAAATCTAATTTTTCAAAATGATTTTTTTAATTTAAATTTAAATTTTAAACATTTTAATTATTTTATTTGAGAAAATATAAATTTTATTATATTTTTAATATATTAAAATATAAATTTAGGCGTCTATATATATATATATAAATTTTAGATGATTACATAAATTATTTCTTAAAATAAAAAATATTTTTTTAAATATTAAAAATAATTTATAAAATATTTTTCCAAACGCATATTTGAACAAAAATTAAAGACATATTTTATAAAATATTTTTGAAAAATACTTTTATAAAATTATTTTTGAAATAATTGTTTAAACGAAATTGAAATGTTTTTAAAAAATAATTTAAAATATATATACGTAAAAGTTTAATTTTTGGAGTACAAATCAAACAAAATTTCCAAATAAAAAATGTTATTATTAATATTTTAAAAAATTACTGAAAAATGTAGATTAAAAAAAACATTCAAGAAAGTGAAGCAGTTAATTTAAAAAATAATTGAAAGGAAGAAAATAAAAACCATAAATAAAATTGGAAAACATGAAATAGAAAAGAAAAAAATAAAAATGAAGAAAGAAAAGGGTCAGGCGGTAATTAAAAATAATTGAAAGAAGAAAACATAGACAAAACTTAAAAACCTAAAACATGAAAAAAAAAAAAAAAAAAAACCATGCTGGCCCGTTAGGGCCGAACCTAACCAACCTGTTAGGGTCGGACCAACTAGCCCTTCCCGACCCATGGACTAGTTTGATCAACCAAAAAAGTGTAATTCCATACATACAAAAAAGACTCTTTTACAACCATTTAAGCAAAAATGACCAAGTGTAATTTTCACTTTTAAAAAGTAATGCCTATTTCTCAAAAATAAATAAATAAAAAATAAAAACGTGCAGGGTCACTTTCATCGCTCACTGAAGTTATCGGTGAAGATGCATGTTAGGCCATTTTCCATAAACCAAATTTCAAACTTTTTTCGCGTGAATAATGAGTACTTGACAATTTATTCATTCGTGGATGACGCCAAACTTGACTCTAATTGCATTTTTTTTATCTTCCATGAAACACACACACCAAGTATTTTATTCGACCGATCCTTAGTTATGCGTCACTTTTGAAATACAATAATGATAATCATCTATCACAACTTTTCATAGTATATATATGATGAGGTACGCATTAATCTACATTTTTATTCAATAAAGATAATAGCATATTATTGACTGATGAATATACAACATCCCAGATAATATTTTAAATTAATCATATCTTAAAACAAATCTCAAAATGCATTTCGAGATTTGATACAATAGAACATCTCAAATCATATTTTGAACCATATCTGAAAACACATCCCAAAACATATTTCAACGTGTTATACAATATAACATTTCAAATCATATTTTAAACAATATATTAAAACACATTACAACAAATATTTTAAGATGTAATTCCATACAACATCTCAAATTATAGTTTAAACAGCTATCCGATCTCAAACCGACTTCATGTGATCTGAAGCTGCCATCTCGGATCGGGTCGGATTTTAACTAGTTTTGGATTGGTTTCAGATCGGATTGGGTTGATGCAATCCGAAACCACGGTTTTGGTCGGTTTTGGGTTTTTTTTTGTAAAATTGAATGATTTAATTTTGATAATAACCTAGTTTGACATTTGAGTATTATTTGCGGATCGGGTTTGGGTTATCTGCGGATAGGTTTCAGATTATCCCAGAAAAAAGAAAATCCTAAACTGATTTCAATATCTGAGGATTGGTTTTGGATTATCCCGAAAAAAAATTCCTAAACTGATTTCAATCTGCGGATTAAATATCCAAACCGATCTGAACCAAAATTTCGGAGTGATTTCGAACTAGATTTGGGGTTTAACCCGAACTGCGGATATTTTTGTTCCTCCATAGTTTAAACCAAAATACGAATATCATAAAACAGATTCTAAAATGTATGTTAGAATATGCATGGTACCATACATGTTTAATTACCCTTGAACACTGTCTGAATATAACATTACAGGCTTATTAAACATACTACGGAGGACCTTAACCACGATTTATAATAAAATATAGGGTAGTTCACATTTATCCCTTTGCGATTTTGTAAGGTTACCATTATCTTATTTATTTTTTATTTTTTAAATAACAGCCGACTAAATGGTTGGGGGTTTGGTGACCCTTTATTAGTATAGTGGCATAAAAGTCAGGGTAAAAAACAGGAGGCAAGGGGGAACGGCAGTACAAAAATGCAAGATGCAAATACAAAATAAGTTTGACAAAAATAAAATACACACAGAAAAAACTATAACAGAGATAAGGAAAATTATATGCATCTAAACTAATCAAACCTCTAAACCGAGATGGAAAAGTAGTATGGCCAAAAGTCCTTGATTCATGAGACTCACTGTTACCATTATCCCATAAGTCAAAACAAAGAAAATTTCGAATTTTGTGTCTGTTTTTCTAAATGACAAAAGGTGACAGCAATTGAAAAATTTTGTGTCTGTTTTTTCTAAATGACAAAAGGTGACAGCAATTGAATAACACTAGGAGGTGTTAATTTTTTGCCACCACAAACTTTAGAGGGTTAACAGCAATCTTCCAAACTTCAAAGGGTACGTAGTTGTAGTTTTATGAAATCTCGAAAATGGTAAAGATACCTTAAAATATTTATTGAACTGCATACTACTTCTGTTTGAACAGAAGAGTCATATTTTTAAAAACATAATTTCTTAATGGTTGTAAAATATAACATAATAATAAGTAATTTGTATTTTTTTTTCCTTTCCACTTATGTTTGTATTTTATAAGTGTGGATTAATTATAAAGTAAAAGATAAAAGTAAAATTATTAATTAGAATAAGAAAATTAGATTGGAACGAATGGATGTAAAATATGTGTTTTTAAAGTCTTATAATACTGCGTCCATTTCATTATAAGTCTTATTTTCAATATTAAACAAGTTAAATGATCTGAATGACCATTAAATTATTACTCGTGCCCACTAAGATATTTTTTTGCTTACTATTGGCAACTAAACCATTACTTGTGCCAATTTTTGACCACTAAACTATTTTTTTATCACTAAACTATTAGAAGTTGCCGCTAATAACTAATCCATTAGGAGTTTCCATCAAATCTTTATTTACTCCGCAAGACAAAAATTAATTGATCATATTATATACATATGTATTATGAATAATCGTAATAATGATGGAAAGGTTGAGGTTACAACCACTTCTAGAAATTGTGCATTATCTACAAACGACCCGCAGCCAATACAGGACAAGATAATGAACTAAAATTTCAAAGATCATTAGTTCAAACAACCTATACGTATCTAACACATATTCCAACACAATATTCACAACACACTTAAACTTAAACAATATTATTCAATACTTAAATAATCAATCGCACATGATTTATTAGAGAAAGTGGACTATAAAACCTCTTTTATATACTCGTTCTCTTTTATTAGAAGAGTCAACTTAGAAAAATATTTTTTGTTCCACTAGAAGAGTTCACTTTTTAATTTTTTTATTTATAACTAAATGGAACAAATAGTATAAAATTAACTATTTTAGGTGTTGTATCTTAATATTCATAATAAATTGTACTTTTATCAAGATAAACTCTTTTAATGAAATAGAGAAATTATATTACAGCAAATGGACAGAGAAAGCGACAAAACATTATTAATGAAGACGCTACCTGGTGTAATGATGCATATTCATAATTAAGTAAAAAAAATGCTGCAAATTTCCAATGGGGCATGATATTTGCAGTAACCGTTTCGATATTTGCAGTAACATTTTCTTGTGAAAAGTCTAAAATATCCCTAACACTTAAAAAAAAAAAAAAAAAAAAAATACCGCCGGCGCCTGGCGATATTTTTGCCGGTGATATTTTTGCACAAAAATATCGCCGGCGCCCGGCGATATTTTTGTACAAAATATCACCGGCTCCCGGTGGTATTTCACCCGCCTTCAGTTTGATATTTGCAGTAACCACCGGGCGGATCTTCGCCAATCCGGTAAAAAATTCACATTTTCGACAAAAATACTAACAAATCCGGACATAATACAACTAAAATAATCACTTTTTCCGATCCGAGTCGTCTCGATTTTTATCCGATTTTGTGATTCCACCCGGCTCTGCTTTGCAGGAATTATTAAACGGAACAGAGCCCGTGAGTTGCTTTTTCAATTTTTTTTTTTGCAGCCCGTTGGTTTTTATTTATTTATTTTTGCCCAGGGGCATTTTTGTCTTTTTACAGAGGAATGTTACTGCAAATATCGAAATGGTTACTGCGAATATCAATGAGTATTGACTAATTGGATTTGGGCCTGCAAGGACGGAGCAAAAATTATTGATTGCATTCGATATATCATTAAAAGTAGGGGCATGTTATTTACAGGCCACTTTTTACTATTCGTAGGCCACTTTTTAAAATTTTTATACGCGAATTTACATTTTTGCCCTTCATAATTTCTAACTTTATAAAAAAATTACTCAACTTTTTTAACTCCAGGAAAATCGCCTAGCCGGGGCGATTTTCTTAGAGAAAATCGCCCAGTCCAGGCTGGGCGATTTTCCCAGATAAAATCGCCCCGGCCAGGCGATTTTCTCAGAGACAATTGGTGTCTGTGGCGATTTTCCCTAAAAAAAAGGCCAAAGGACGGCGTTTTTTTTCAGGTTTTCCCGATCAGTAGTCGGAAAATCATTTTTCCGGCGAACGACCACTAAATTTTCGAAAAAACGTTTTTTTTAAGGAAAATCGCCTAGCCTGGGCGATTTTATCAGGGAAAATCGCCACAGGACACCAATTGTCTCTGAGAAAATCGCCTGGACGGGGCGATTTTATCAGAGAAAATCGCCCCGTCCAGGCGATTTTCTGGAGTTAAAAAAGTTGAGTAATTTTTTTATAAAGTTAGAAATTATGAAGGGCAAAAATGTAAATTCGCGTATAAAAATTTTAAAAAGTGGCCTACGAATAGTAAAAAGTGGCCTGTAAATAATATTTCCGTAAAAGTAGTGTAGTTAACTAATGGTAAAATAACAATTAAAATTTATTTTTATTTTTGAGTCTTTTACATGTTTATCACTTTCCTAAGAAAATAAAACTTATCATCTTTTTGTGTCTAATTATACCATCTTTCATAGTACAACGGATATACTGAATAATTTTTCGAGCAAAGGGAATCATTATTTAAGGGTGATCACGAATGACAAATCTTGCACCACCAATTATCTTCATTTCTCTTACCCATTAATACAGGAAGAGAAAAACAAAAAAAATGGCAGATGTTTTTGAAGATAGGAATTCGCTGTTCGATTTCGTATCCAAAAAAGGCCACGGCATCAAAGGTTTAGTAGATTTAGGAATTGCCGAAGTACCCAAGCTTTTCATCCTACCACCAAACCAAAGATACGATTCGAAAACCAACCCGAATTCCTCGTCCGAATCAAACCTATACTTTTCATCAGTTCCGATTGACTTGTCGAAACTGGATGGTCCTGAGCACGAACAAGTGGTGGGTGACATTGTTAAAGCTGCGGAGACGTTTGGGTTTTTCCAGGTGATCAACCACGGTGCGGATTTGGAGCTTTTGGAAGCCGTGAAAGATGCTGCTCACAGGTTTTTTGAGCGGCCGGTGGCCGAAAAGGCCAGGTATCTTAAGGATACCAGTCCAAGTCCCCATGTGAAATACTCAACCAGTTTTATACCGGAGAGCCAAAAGACTCTTGAATGGAGAGATTACCTTATGATGATCTACACCAATGATGATGATGCAGAGAAGTATTGGCCAGAGGAGTGCAAGTAAGATTTTTTGGACACTCTTCATCTTAAATTTATCGGTTAAATAACTCTGTCGGTCCCTTAAGTTCTAATATTGTATCTATTTGGTTCTTTAGCTTTAAATTTTGTTTCAATATGGTCCCCAAATTCAAATTCAGAGAATATTGAACTATTTTGGATTAACACAACTAAATGTTTAACCTTTACTTTTTCCTTTTTTGTCCATATTAATATGTGCGAATCTTGTAAGTTTGCCGAAAACAATTCAAATACTGTTGGAATTTGGATTTGGGGACAATTTTGAAACAAAAATTTATAGTTAAGGGACAAAATGAATACAACATCCCAACTTAAGAATGAATGAAGTGAATTTACCAATATTTATTTTGACTTCTGTATCAATGTCACGTCAGTCACTAATTTTTGACGTCATTCGTTTCTAAAACCAAAATGAATTTGCAGGAAAGTTATCCTTGAGTACAAAAAGAAATCGGATCAAATGGCGAGACGATTGTTCGAGATACTAGTTGAAAACCTGGGAGTGAAACTCGAAGACTCGAAGCTGGAATCTTTGATTGGCGCCTCGTCGGTGAATATAAACTTTTACCCGGCATGCCCAAATCCAAAGCTCACAATTGGTGCTACGCCCCACTCCGACGGTGGAACTTTAACCCTACTTCTGCAAGATGATATTGGAGGTTTGTATGTAAAAGCAAACGAAGAGTGGATAGAGATCCCACCAATTTCTGGTGCTATAGTAGTTAATATTGGAGATATATTCCAGGTAAGATCAAGTTCCATTAGAAGGAATGAGTATATAGCTCGTGAAATAAGTAATTTGTCACTATTTGTTTCCACGTATATCCTTATTTTTCAAAAGTTGATCAATTGTGAACGACATACAATTAATTCTCCATTTCCTTTTACTTTAACCTATTTTTACATTTTCAGATTATCAGCAATGGTAGGTACCAAAGTGCCGAACACAAAGTGCACACCACAAGTAAGAAATCAAGAGTGTCCATTCCAGGTTTCATAGTCCCACTGGGAATGGAAAAGATTGGTCCACTGCCTCATCTGGTTGAGAGGGATGGAGGGACTATATATAGAGAAGTTATTTTCCAAGACTACCAGAAACACTTCTTTCAGACTATTATTAGTGGGAAGAACGCATTGGACTTTGCCAAAATAAATTATGTTCCCTAGTTCATTAGTATTTTCTTCAAGGCGGCTGTTATTGCAAGAGCACGTTCTAGCATCCCGAGCATTATTCTAGCTTCTTTCCTAATTTTCCCTTTGAAATATCAAATCACATGATTATGCTTGATTCTGTTTTCTTAATTCCCTACGAATGTAAGAAGCCTTCTCTATAAGAAGGCCTCAGTTTAATGCATAAACCATCAATAAGAATGATCATTTTCTTCCCTTTCCTTGTTCTTTTGGCGATAAATTCGCAGACCATTAAGTTGGTCATATGAATTTCGTATAAGAGAATTCGATCCTGCAACCATGGAGACTCGAGGGAAAACGCATGTTGACATAATTCACTCAAGCCTTGCTGGCCAGGGTTTGGACCGACGGAATTCGAGGACCCCTCGGGGTCCATTGATCATGTGAGAAGCAAGAACTTATTCTTCCTCGGAGTTAGTTGAATCTGAGCCGAAGGATGTGGGCTGAATAAATTATGTTTGGGCTGAAGTTGTTATGCTTGGACTTATTCTTAATTAAGTCCAATTGATTTTATGAGCCTAATTTGTACTCATTAGTCATAGCCCATGAAGTGGATTTGATTGGTGATTCACTCAAGTAATTGAAAGTTTGCTGCGTGAATTAGTTTGATCAAGGAAAAGGTGCAGCCCAAGTCAAAGAGTAATCAAATCATGTGCAGCTGATTTGTTTTGGAAGATACCAAATACGCAAAAAAAAAAAAAAATTGCGTGTTCGTCTACGGAGCTGCTCCTCCCGTTGGTTGCCGCATGTGGCTTCACTACCACCAATTGGGTTTTGAACACCAGTTATTTGACCACTTTACCACTGATTTTTCATTTTGCTTGAGCTGGTGTGAAGGATATGCGGTTGTAATGACCTCGGCTCATCTACAACGGTGTTAAAGGTCGCGTCTTCAACACCAACACTGGTTTTTTTAGCGTACAATAATTATAGCGGATCCATACCAAAAGAACTTGGTGATTTGGAGATGCTAGAAGTATTAGCCCTGGGAGGCAACAATTTACAAGGTATAGTACTATTCATTAATCTTTTATTTATTTATTTAATTTTTAGGTTAAGCATGGGGTTGGTTAACCATTTTATTAATTGCAGAAAAATAAAAATAAAAAGGAAATCAAACCCAATGGTTTAGATTTTGTGGCCTGTTTTGTTTAGTTTTCTATAATTTACTTTAGGCTGCTTCCGAAGTCGATGCTCAAAGTAACGTTCACTGGCTCGTACTAGGAGCGACTTGTGAGCATTTGAAGAATTATGTCCAGTCACTTCAAGTGCTCCTTGGATTACATCGAACCACATAGGTGTGGTAGCTATTTTAGTAAATTCTTCTACAACGCGTTTTATCGTGGCTTGGATTGTTTCTGTAGATGGGATTGAAGGAGGCAGAGTATTGATCAGTGCATTATTATTGTCTGAGATATGTACTAGGTTTCCAGCAGTTACGGTTGGTGAGTCATTAGGTCGAACAGCTTCTAGGCGTAAAACGGCGAGGTCCTACGTGCCTAAGATTGTGGCGTTTGGCGCAGCAATTGGGCCGATGGGTGAAGCAATTGCTGGCTGCATGCTGCTCAGGGCTGGGGGCGCACCAAGCTGTGCACGCAGAGTTGGCTCGTGCGCTGGTGCTGCAGCAATTTGGCCATCAATAGAGGCACTTGAACAGATATTAGTGCTAAACCTGTGCAAATTGGTGGCAACTCAGAGAACACCTTCTCAATATCATTGTTTTCTATGTACGGTTGCAGTATTAGTGGCCTCTGTGGCATTTCGTCGAGTAGCAGCAGATTTCTGGGCGATGAGGGATGGCACTGTAAGGGCGACTGTGGGGATTTGGGGAGATATTTGGGGAGAGATTTGGTGAGTGATTTGGGGAGTAATTTGGGATGCAATTTGGGGCGCAATTTGGGGGGCGATTTGGGAAGGGATTTGGGGCGCATTTTGGGGAGCGATTTGGGGGTGCTATTTGAGAAGTGATTTGGGACAGATATTGGGGCTCGATTTCTGGAGCAGAACGGGTCGAGATTCTTGGGGCGTTATCATGTCCGGTAAGCTTGGTCTTCTCCTTGTCCGGAGGTGGAGGTGACGGCGGTCGGTTTCCGTCCGGCTTCTTCCTCCATTGATGTTTGGGCGGTGGTGGATTATCCTTCCAACATGACGTCACAGAATGACCTACCTTCATATATTTTGTACAATAAAGGGGGAGCTTTTCAAACTCTAATTTCTGAATAAATCTCTTACCTCGTGTCTCCAGGTAAACCGTGTCAGGCATAGGGTGCAATATATCAATTTCGGTGCAAACTCTTGCCACAAACGGCCGTGAAAGTCCAGCGCTGGCAAAATCAGCTTTCAATGCCTGTCCAAACATGCTTCCTATAGAGAGAAGTGACCATTCGTTGTAGAGATGAAAAGGTAATCTTGGTAAAGACACCCAAACGGGAACAATTGAGGATTCTGCTTGGGGATCAAAAGATCGTATCGAGTTTAACCTTACATGTAATGCGTATTGAATTTAGCCTATGGTGCATCGAGTTTAGCAGCTGATGTATCACGGCTATAAGTTTAATTGCTAAAGTATTGCGTATTGATTTGAATCTCTGGTTGCATATTGAGTTTAACATGTAGTGTATTAAGTTTAGCCTCAAGCAGGGGCAGAGGGACGTGTATGGCTGGTGGGGCAATTGCATCTTAATTTTGTTTTTTTACCATATAGAAAAATTTATATTTTGCCCCACCAAAAATTAAAATAATAGGGGTTAACATTTCTATTAAAAAATTTTGCCCCTCTAAACTTTCGGGGTCTGGCTCTACCACTAGCCTCAAGTATATTGATTTTAACATCTGATATATCACAATTATGAGTTTAATTTCTAATGTATTGCGCTTTGAGTTTCTGATATATCATGTATTGAATTTATAGGTGTCATGTATCGCGGTTATAAGATTCGTATCTGATGTATTACGTCAGACAGTCAGACATATCCCAAAGATAAAGACAAGCATTCTTTTGCTGGACTAAAACTCAATACACGAAAATCCTTTAGACTTCAACCTCCTATTTGTTTCTACTTATGCCTAGCTCATCTGTTGATGTAACAGATATATAGATAAAACAATTTCATCTTGCCTCATCTGAAATTGATTTGACATAGTGAATTTGTCTGATTCTAGATCTGTTGAGATCGAATCATATTAAAATTGTGTGTTGGTTTCATTGTATATATTGTTTATTCCGCTGCGCGCTAATCTCTATATATGCACGATAAAGATATATTTGGTATCTTATAAGTGTATCAGAACAATTTTGTTCCATTGTGTATTAATCTTTATGATTACGATAATTATATATCTAAAAAGAAAGAAGAAAAGAAACAATACTCTTGCATGAGACATGGAGACAAAACTTTTCCTTTCTATAGTTCAAATCTAAGGATATTATAGTTCATTGTGTAATTATTTACGAAAATGAAAAATCGTATTCTAAAGGGAAAATTTTTATTAGGGGTAGTGGAACTTTCAAAATTAAAAAGTAGGGTGTAATTTTTGCAAAATTTCTAATAAGGGTAGTAATTTATTAATAAAAAATTAAAAAATATAAATACATGTATATGGACTTATACACCCTCAAATTATCCTTCTTCGCAAGACAGCCGTCTTCTTCCTGCAAATTCCATCTGCAAACAATTTCTCCCAAGTTCTTAACAAAAAATTGTAGCAATTCTCTTTTCTCCCAAATCCTCCCAAGTTCTTAACCAAAAATTATAGTGACTATACATACGTGTTCTTCCAAGTTGGCGTCCCTCCACACAATTAATCATTATCAATATATAAACACAAAACCCTCAAATTAATTGGATTCCACCACCATATTTTCATGCCCTGCAATATTTTGAAGGCATATATTGCTAATCGCCCAACATGACTGGGTTCGAAAGTCTTAAAATTTTGCCACCACTAAATTGACTCTATAGCACCCAATTAATACCTTCAGCGTTCAAGCACACTTTGAGTCCTAATTTAATCTCGTTTTCTTAATTTAGTATTTATAATTTTATTGTTCTGCATCTGGAATCTTTATAATTGTACAGTTAAATATTTAACAATTTGAAATTTGATGTTCTATGGAAATTCTGGTCAAACTTTTTATTGTTTGCTGATGGTTTGAACATATAGGGCATGAGTTTTGCAAAAAGCATCACCGCAACAGTAGAAAACAAGAAAACAACTTTAGCCGATCAGAGAAACCTGGCTACCGCCGGAGTCTTTTTTTTCTTCGTGTTGCAGCCAGCCACGATTTTGCTGTTGCGAAAGCAGATGAGATAATCAAATTATTGAAAGATGTGGAATCGAGTTTGGTTGATAGGCAAACTTGAAGAACATGGCAGTATAGATGAAGAGTCGCCAAAGTTTGTCATTAAGAACTTAATTAATGGGGAGAAAAGACATCTGTGCGCAGTGCCGGAATAAGAGGAGAATTTGGGACAAGAAGACGTCCGACTTACTGAAGAAGAACGGGAAGAATTTGAGGGTATATTAGTCCATATACATAGATTTATATTTTTAAATTTTTTATTAATAAATTACTACGTACCCTTACTAGAAATTTTGCAAAAATTACACCCTACTTTTCAATTTTGAAAATTCCACTACCCCTAATAAAAATTTTCCCTATTCTAAAATAAGATTGGAACCAAATGTTTCCCTAGTTGTTTGTTAATATAAGAGTTTTGAAATATCTGGGGATGTAGCTCAGATGATAGAGTGCTCGCTTAGCATGCGAGAGGTATGGGGATCAATACCCCGCATCTCCATCTATTAATTTTAAAAAAAGAAAAAGAGTTAGGTTGATAAAACGTAATAAATTTTTTTGGGTTCTAAAGTATAATATTCATAATAAGTGACCATTTTTGTTTACTCATGTCATACTTTTTTAATTTAGATTAATTATAAATTAAGTATAACCATATGAGTAATTAAGGGTATTGAAAGATATATATATATACATATATATATATATATTAAAAACTTTCTGTTGAAAAAAAAAATAGAATAGAATAGACCAAAAGATTAATAGTTTGAGATCGTAACTTATAATTATATTCATAAACTCAAGAAAAATATGGAAGAATTCAACCTCGATCTATTCTATTAATGCAACAATTTTCATCAATAAAAATGATTAAATATTGAGGGTTGAAACAAGCTAGTCTCGACCCAAATGTTAAGTTAATGACTAGACCAAACGGATTAGAAGAAAAGAAAGAAAAATGTACTCAGCTTGTGAAAAAGGTAAAGAAAATTTGTTTCCAGGGTCCGATGATTGTATTATGAAAATATAAATATCAATAGCTAAGATGTATTGCGTATTGAGTTTAGTCACGGAAGTATTAAGTTTTGCTCCTGATATATCACGTATTTAGTTTAGCATATGATGTATTGTAGTTACGAGTTTAGCCTCTATTGAGTTTAACCGCTGTTATATCGCAGTTGTGAGCATAACTTCTGATGTATTGCGTTAGTAGATTGAGTTTAACCAGTAATATATCATGCTTCCTGTATGACAGGGGACTCCTCAAGAATCTTTGACTGAGCCTGAAGTTCCAGTGAACATTATAGCATGGAGACGTGTGCAGTGGCGGAGCCAAAAAATAATATCTCGATAGGCCATTGTATATACTAAATTTTTTTTAAATCGTACTGTGATTAAAGAATTTTTGTTTTTAGGGAGAAAATTTTTTAAAGGAAATTTTTTTTTAGAAAGTTGTGTAGAGAAGAAAGTAAAAGTGTAATGATCGTATTATCTTTTCAAAACAATGTGAGTGTAATTTAGAAGAAATTTTAAAAAGTGAAAGTATTCGGATATAGATTTTTTTGAGTGTAAAAAGTGACATTTTTTTTTCGTGAAAAGAAACTAAAACAAACTGATGTCTAAATTCACAATTATAGATGCGATCAAAATTTGAAATCTCTTATTTTACTAATTTAAGTTTTAATTAATAATAATTAATAACGAAATGACGTACGTGAAAAATGATGCATATTCGAAACAAAAATGCTGTTCCGATTTAATTACCCATGAACACAGTCTGAATTTAACACTCGAGGCCTATTTATTAAATATACTCTTGAAGGCCTTCAGTAAGATTTATAAATAAAATATTTGGTAGTTTACATTTATTTCACGAAACTATCATTGCACCTTTGAGGTTTTGTGAAGCTATCACTGCTTTCTAACTCTAGTTTTTCCTTTTTCTTTTGTCAGTTTGTATTAGCTTTGAAATAGGACAATATATGATTTAGTTTTTTTGGGTTAGGTCATTTGCATCTCTGCTCTGCATATTGTATATATTTTCGAGATAAGGCTCATTATGTCTCCCTTCAAAAAATTTTTTTTAAGGGCATAATATTTGCAGGAACCAAATTACTATTTACAAGAATATTTTCCTGTGAATTTACTATAATGCCCTTAGTTATTATTATTATTTTAAAAAAACAAGAAAGGAACAAAAAATGTCGCCAGGCAACAATTTGGGTAAAAATGTCGCCAAGTACAGGTGACATTTTTTCCTGTACTTGGCGACATTTTTGGCAAAAATGTCGCCTATACTAGGCGATATTTTTTTTCCAAAAATGTCGCCTATACTTGGCGGGATTTTTTGTTCCTTTCTTGTTTTTTTAAAAAAAATATATATAACTAAGGGCATTATAGTAAATTCATAGAAAAATGTTCCTACGAATAGTAATTTGGTTACTGCAAATAACAATTCTATTTTTTTATCATCTTATCTTAATAAAGGGTTTCCATACCCCCAGTATCTGGAATGTGAAATTGAAAATATTTAGCCCATGCTGTAGCCTAATTTTAAAATTTATGCGCTAACCTATAAACTACGCGTATTTATTCAGAACAAATGTTAACTTTTTGATTGATGTGAGTGTGCCGTGGATGAAAATAATGAAGTCATCCGCAAACATTAGATGTGATATATGCTAGTGCCCCTCTAGCAATAAATATGCTAAGTAATACTTTTTCTTTTTTTGTTTTTTGTTTTTGTTTTTTTTTTTTTTGGTTCTCAATAAACCTTGTAGGGCATATGAAATTACCTGTGGAAGAGGATGAATAGAAAAGGGAATAACCAACATTCTTGGTAAATCAAGTCCCTGTTTTGATATCAACGGATCTGAGACCCAACCAACAATTTCCATCACCCTCTTCCAAAAAAAAAGTGTCGGGAAATTCAATCGTAAGATTTACTCATGTCCAACTTGATAGCGTTGCGACTAATCCTATAAGCCCCAATTTTCTTTTCTTTTCTTTTCCTAATGTGTTAAGAGTTCATGGGCCATTAAAGTATTTTCACCAATAGATCACTCCTTTGTCAGTGTTAGAAGATGTTTAAGTAGACGGAAAGTAAATACGAATAGAGTTTTTTGTATTACGAAAATACTGTAACAATATTCATACAAACTTAGTAAGATGTAAAACAAAAACTTGTTACAAAATACCCAAAGCCTCATCAACTCGCATTATTTTATCTAGTATATAATAGTCCAAAAGTAGCTACTAAATTAACTAGCATCATATTATGGTTAAAACATAATTTTATTCCACACACCTGACGTGATGCCATCTATATATGCTTAAAATTTTTTAAAACACTCCTTCCGTTTTACTAGAATAATCCGATTTCTAATACTGAAAAAGTATTAAAAGGTAGACTCTTGTAATGAAACGGTAAGAATATATAGTTATGAACTAGGAAACATAATTGATTTTGGCAAACTCCAATGCGTTCTTCCCATCTTGAGCATGTCCGAGGAAGCTTCTCAGGTAGTCTTGGAATACAAATTCTGTATACAAAGCTCCTCCGTCCCGCTCCACCAGCTCAGGAAACGGACCAATCTTTTCCGTCGGCAATGGACTGATGAAATGTGGAATCGACACTCTTGATTGCTTGCTTGTTGTGCGCACTTTGTGTTCAGCACTTTGGTACTTACCGTTGCTGATTATCTGAAAATGGAAATTGGTTAAAGTAATAGGAAATGGAGAATTAATTAATTAATTACTCACGTGTTATATGGTTAGAAAGTTACAAGTAAACAGCGGGGGAGTTAGAAATTTTTTTTCTTGAGGGCTCCAATATTATACTCCCTCCGTCCCATTCAAGAAGTCTATTTTGAAATGTATACAACTTATTATGGGTGATGAGGTACAACATCTAAAATAAGTAATTTACCACCATATTTTTCACTTATATTCTCACTTTAGAAGCAAGGGTTAATTGTGAACTATCCATCGTTATATTAGTAAGCGTATATAATGTAAATAAATTCAAAGTAGACTTTTTAAATGAAACAAGATTTTTTTAAAAAATTGGGCTCTTTGATTGGGACGGAGAGAGTATGAAATATGTTTCTTTTTGGGTAAATAATTACATGCATTTAATACTAAATCACTTATATATAGTTCAAGTGTGAAGAATATGATTCAATCAAATTAATGATCCAGAGCTTTTAGAGTTCAGAAGGGAAACATTTGTATTATTCATTTGATATCCTCCATGGAGCAACAATGCTATATTTATACATACGAGTTGCAGCAGAAAGAAATAACAACTACCTACAATCTAGTGATATAAAATCATAAGAATAATGCAAAAATTAGAGGACCAGTAATACTGGCCATTTCTTTGCCTTTGGTTGACTGCTTCAAAGGCTAACACGTATTATCGTGGGAGTTTCTTTGAAGACTAAGTCTTCAAATACATGGATGGGGTGGAGGTTGACTAGGCAACCGTAACAGAATATCGTAGTTTCATAAACTATTGAAAAACCCCTAGTAATTTAAAAACTTATGAAGAACTCCTATGGTTTCATAAACTCCATGGTTTAAAACCTATGAAGAACTCCCGTAGTTTCATAACCTATGAAGAACCCCTCGTTGGTTAGTAAATTAAACTTCCATCCATTTGATAGAGTTAGACAAAACACAGGGGCTCTTTATATGTTTATGAAACCACATGGGAATTCTTCATAGGTTTTAAATCACGGGGTTTTTTCAATAGTTTATAAAACCACGAGCTTCTTCATAAGTTTTTAAACCACAGGGAATTCTTAAATAATTTATGAAATCATGGAAGGTTTATTCACACTTAACCCCTTATATATATACTACTAATAAAGGCTTGGAGGGGATGGAAGAACAAACATGCCCTTAATTACTCTCTTTTTTCTTTAATAGCTGTTCACAAATTTTTATAATTTATTTTTCTGGTAAGAGTATTTTTCTCTTATATATTATAGTATTCAAGTTTTAAGTCAGGTTAGTGGGTGATGGGAATATAAATGTTATTACACTACTTTCAACCTTTTAACTTAACTCTTTGTTATCCCTTTTAATAGATAGAATAGTCTAGTTTCATAGAAAACAAAAACTGTTTCATTAGAAAAGTTTAGTATCGATATTTTTACTTCTCTCATACCCTTACGATAAAAATTTATGTGTGGTTCTCTTAATCTACAACTAAGGACATTAGTGAAAAAACTTGGAGCACAAATTACTTACTTTAAATGTTGTGCACTACCATCTATATAAGTTGCACATTTTCAAAATTAGACTTTTATAGTAGAACGAAAAGAGTAGACTATAATTAAAGATGAATATATAAGCCCTTTAAATATTAGTAGTACCTGGAAGATATCCCCAATATTAACGACTAAAGCACCAGAAATTGGTGGGATCTCTACCCACTCTTCGTTTGCTTTTACATACAAACCTCCAATTTCATCTTGCAGAAGCACAGTCAAAATTCCACTGTCGGAGTGGCGCCTGGCACCAATTGTGAGCTCTGGATTTGGACATGGTGGGTAAAAATTCATATTCACCACCGAGGCACCAATCAAAGATTCCAGCTTCGAGTCTTCGAGTTTCACTCCTAGGTTTTCAACTAGTATCTCGAACAATCGTCTCGCCATTTTATTCGACAGCTTCATGAACTCAAGCATCACTTTCCTGCCAATTTTGGAGTTAAAAAAGCGAAAACAAGTAAAGCGGTATTAGGAACAGTGGCGGAACCCAAAAAAAAAAAAAATTAATCTCTAAAGGGTACAACCTATAAATAAATTTTTTTTTTTTTTTGTGTTAACAATTATATATCTACATAATTTTTTTATAGTTAATATATACTCCTAATAAGATTCTTTCAAACAAAATGAGTAAATGAATACTCGTAAAAAATTTAGCGACTAACGTGACATTAATACTGAAATCAAGATAAATTTCAGTTGAAAAGTGGCCAAAATGTTACTTGCACTCCTCGGGCCAATACTTCTCCGCATCATCATCATTGGAATAGATCATCATAACGTGATCTCTCCATTCAAGAACCGTTTCATTCTCCGGTGAGAAACTGGTGGAGTAATTCACAAAGGGACTTGGACTGGCTCCCTTAAGATAAACCCCCTTCGCGGCCGCCGGCAGGGCAAAAAACCGGTGGGCGGCATCTTTCATGGATTCCGAAAGCTCCAAATCCACACCATGGTTAATCACCTGGAAAAACCCAAGTGTTTCTGCAGCTTAACAATGGCTTCCGCCACTTGTTCATGCTCAGGACCATTCAATTTCGACAAGTCAATTGGAACTGATGAAAAGAACTGGTTTGAGTCGGACGAGAAATTCGAATTGGTTTTCGGATCGGATCTTTCATTTGGTGGTACGATGTAAAGCTCGGGTACTTCTGCAATTCCTGAATCTACTAAACCTTTGATGCCGTGGCCTTTTCTGGCTACAAAATCCAACAAAGAATTTTTATCTTCAAAAACATCTGCCATTTTTCTTGAGAGTCGTTAAGAGAAATGAAGGCAGTTGGTGGTGCAGGATTTTTCCTTGGTGATGATCACCTTAAATAATTGTTCCCTTCGTAAAAATGGAAAATCATGTTTGGAAATTTAACTTGTCAGACAAGTAATTGTACTTAGGAGTGTAAATGAGTAGTCCAGTCAAAACTTTTGGCTTGAGCTCAAGCTGAGCTTTAGAAAGCTCATTTAATAATCGAGCTGAGCCCGAGGCTACTTACTACTGACTCGATGATTCGTCCAGCCAATCGAGCCGCACTATATCTATAACTCTATAATTTCTTTTCTTTTCTTTTAAATTTTTTTTTTTGAAACTGACGATTAAATGGCTGGTGAGATTGGTTACCATCTTATTAATTAATCAGCAAAAATTACACCCAAGAGAGGTTCAATATAAATTTTAAAAATCTTGGTTCGGGCTTAGAATATTTACTCAACTTCGAGTCTGAGAGTATTATAAATTTGTCGAGTCGAGGTCGAACCAAATATATAGTCTTGATCGAGCTCAAGCCGGCCAAGATCGATTCAAGGCCAGATCAAACTCGGTTCAACTAGTTTACAGTACTAATTGTAGTATCGGTTGATTTCTTCTATTGAAACAAAGGATGCATGTAACTATGTAAAAGTCATGTATGTCCATTAATTAGTCAATGTTCATCGAGGGAAAAAATAAAAATAAATAAGGAATCAATCAATGATGTACCCATCAGTAATTGGGGAGCAATTAAGGACCATTCAATAAGTCACGCGATTGAATTTTCTTGTAGACTTTCGGACTTTCAACAGTTTAATAGACCAGCAGTTTTGGTATAAATTGGAATTGCAGCATTTTTGTAATTAAATTTGGGCTTAATCATTACTTACCCCGTATTATTGGCTTTTGACTATTTGCCTCTGTGTTTTTAAAACTAAGTGGTTGTCCCCCTTGTGTTTCAAAAATTCATAAAAATTCATGAAAAGACAAAAATACTAGTCAAGCCATAAAAATTCATGAAAAGATAAAAATACCTCTGGAATGCTGACATCACTCTCACAAGTTTAATTGAAAATTTTCAGACGAATATACCTCCAAGCATTAGGAAAAATGGCCGGCGATAATTTTTTTCCTGAGAAAAACGCTCGACCCCAACCACGATTGGAGAAGGAACAGTACAGAGTCGTCGATAATGGAGTTTGCGGCTCGCCTCCGGAAAAACGACAGCGGCAGCAGTCTGGAGCGGGAAAAGTGCAGCAGTTATTTTGTATCGGAGAAACCTTCACCCGTTTTTTTTTCTTTCTTAAGTAATATATTGTTAATACTTATAGTATATTCGCCATTTTATTCGACGATTCATGAACTCAACCTTCACCCGTATATTCATGCATGTCCATTAATTAGTCAATGTTCATCGAGGGGAAAAAAAAGAAAAGAAGAAGGAATCACTCAATGATGTATCCATCAGTAATGGGGGGGGGGGGGGGGGGGGGGGGGGGGGGGGGGGGGGGGGGGGGGGGGCAGGGCGGCTCACGTAATTGAATTTTCTTATAGACTTTCAGACTTTCAACAGTTTGATAGACCAGCAGTTTTGGTATAAATTGGAATTGCAGCATTTTTGTAATTAAATTTGAATATGCGCGCATTATTAAAGATAGCCATCATATTTTATTTTTATTTGTTTGTATTATTGTTTTATAAGTCATTTGTTCAATTGGAATAACGATCACAATTTTTTTTTTTTTTTTTTTTTACTTGAAGATAATTTGTTATAAAAACAAAACAAAACAAAACTAATAGCATTCATTCCATAAAACTACAATGTCACTGATATTTGCACATATCTTTCACTGTCATCATCAAAGCCAAAATTTTGTGAGAACACATTAAAATTTCTTTGAATTAAGAGCAAGAAAACATCCACTACTACATCATCCCACTCCATTTTCAACTCTTAGAAGCCAGCTTTTTCTTAGCTTTCTGAATCTTTAGAACCTTGTTAATGATCTATCGTTCTTCAACCAAGAACGCCCAGATAATCCTCTCTTTGAGAGCACTTCCAGATAGTACACACCATAAGGGGAAGATTTATTGTCCTACGGTTGCTAGGCAATCTGGATCTCTTGTATTCTGTGGCTCTCAAATGAGGAATCCCTTGAATTCTTTTTCCAGTCACTGGACATTTAGGGCCGCTAGCCCTCTTCTTGGTGGTCTGATATACAAGCTTCCCACCAAGGGTCTTGACGACCCGGTGTTGATTGGATATGGTGGTGTAACTATGCCGTTTCCGGTAAGTGAGCCTCTGAGCCATCTTCTTCTCCGGCCACGAGCTCAAGCGGGTGTAATTTTCTTTCTAAGAACTAATGATTTATTGAGGAACAAAAATGAGTCTAATTCTAATTCAAACCGTTGCTCAAGTGATTTGAACAAGCCGTTCTGATTCAGTGGAGCTCACTTCAAAAGAGGAAGCCAAAAGTTATCTAGGCCCGGTCCATTCATAAAAGTTAATGCCTATATATGAATGGTTAATACTGATTTGATTAAATAATTTTTATCCTAATGCTAAAAATTCATTTGTCAACATCTGAATCATAATGCTTAATCACTTATTCTTGTTTAATAAATATGCTCATTTGAATGTTGAAATATTAAAAATATGCAATTTTACCCTTACATTAAATTTTAATAAATACACAAAAAATAATAATTTTACAGTAAAATATCATATATAATTAATATAAAATATATAATTGAATTATGTTTATAAAAATAGGTAAAACATATAATTTACCAATAATTTTTTAATATAAAAGTATAATTAAAAAAATAACTAATTAGATTTTATATAACGACATTATCATTAAAAAAAAAAAAAAAGGTGTGGTATGCTAATTTTAAAAAATAGCAATTTAAGTCAAATCAATATGAATAAAATGAAAGAAAAAAATCAAACGTGTGGTATTCTAAAAAAATTAAAATAATAATTTGATAGTTGTCGTTTTAACTATCAAAAATATTTATAAAACCTACTCAAAACTAGTATAGCAATAGGTAGGATGGGTAATTTTATTTCTCTCGTAAAACAAAACATATAAAAGCACCTAGTTGAAGAACAAATCTCGGTTAATTCATGCAATTGGTCATCGATTCAAAGATTGTCATGCAAAATACAAATTAGTTAGCTCTAGGGACGATGAACTATAATTTCGTCTATCCATCAGACGGGTCAATAGGCTAATGAACTATCAAACTAAGTCAAGTAATTCATTCAAATATGATGAATCACTAGCCCCAAAAGAACCTCTCCCTAGCCTTGAAAGAAACTCATGCATGCAATATTACAAGAACAATAATTTCAACCCAAGATATGTATGCAGACATAAATCAACCAGTTAAAGATTGTCAAGATTCAAACTAGCCTTTCAGCAGACGTGCCAATAGTCTATGAAGCTCCAGTTAATAAGCCATCTACAAACACAACCCAATTTCTTCTTATTGTATCGACAATTACCGTGGGCTCCCTACGACATAATTGAATCTCTAATTAATCTAGCTAACAGGCCATGGGCTCCCAACGACACCTTATTAACTACACTAACAACTTTAAAATTAGGGAAACATGACACTAACAATTCTTATAGGGTTAACTTTAAGAATTATTACCCCATTATCTTCACTACCGATACGATAGTTTCACCACATATTAGCCCCTTCCAATAATGATTTATTGGGGAAACTAATTGGCCGACCCCGATTAAACCCAAGTTAGCTACTTTTAGATAAAATTAGAAATAAAATTTATGTACAGAAGATAATTAGAAATTCATAAATACATATTACCTTGAATAATTTTTGATGTGCATAAAATTGAACTTTCATTGGGTTTGGCCCAATGGACAAAAGAAAAGGTAAACAGTAAGGATAAAGAGATGCATAAAAAGTCCAAAACCAAACTTAGGTCGGATAGTTCCTTAAAACCGAGCCAAAGATTAGATCGGCCAATGGCTTAGGTCATTCAATAGCCTCAGTATGCCTTACTAGCATCTCTTACATAACATCATATCGGTCACCATAACCGAGCTGGGGAAGCTAGGTCAGAATAGGTCATAACCCGCTGACACAGTAGGTAGAAATCATTATAGGATTAGACATGTATTTTGAATGCATGCAAAAATCACTCAGCACGATAGCGTGAAGGAAGCCAAAAGTCAGATCATGATAACAGGAGCAGTTGGATGTGCAGAGAAACGGAGCAGTTGGGAATACAGGTCATCATAGCTCAAACGGACATATTCGAGTCTTGATATAAATATTAAGTCACAAGGCTTAGAGAGGTATGCAATCTTTTACATTTGAGCTCTTGGTGAATACTGTTGATTATCTTCAACCTCACTAACTTGACCGTCGGAGCCTATACAGGGGGAAAGTCCCGCTCTTCTCTTATTCATTAACAGTGGTCACCGGAATAGTCTTCAGTCAACGGTTTTCTCTTTTTTTGTGTTGTTTCGAGCCACCCAGCCCAGTTTCCAGCTTTGTTTTCTTTCTTTTTGGGTTAGCAGTTACCCAGTTAGGCTTGATCATTCGAGATTTCTATTGGGCCACCCGAAGCATCCATCAACGGACATTTTGCGTCACATCAACTGGCGCCGTCTGTGGGAAACGTTTGATCAAATTATTTCATCAAATTTTCTCCATATTCAAAGAAATTTGTTGAAACCATGACGCAAACTCAAGATTGTTCGGGAGTGGATGCTTCTTCTTCCAGCACCACCACTACATCCACCGTTACAGCTATGATTGTTCCAACCGCCACTTTAGTTTCTACCACCACCACCAATGTTCCACCAGTTACCACTACCGTTGTCATATCTCACACCACTGAGTCTCTCACCCCTCAGCAAGAGCAAGCTGAAAGAGAAAAATTTTATCGTTTGTTCCCACAGTTGTTTCACCTAATTAATTCTGGCCCTCCCACCACCTCCATTCCTAGTTTGGGGCTCCCCGTTTCAAACGCTACAACCATTGTCCTAGATATTGTTAACGTTGAGAATCCTCTTGGTTCACAGCTTGTTCCTACTATTCCTCCGCCAGGAGCTTTGTTCAATCCCATGACCGACTCATCTGTTGTATTAGTTTCCAGTCTCCCCCCTCAGTCTGTTGCTATTTCTGGATATCCTCCTTACCTTGGGAGGGTTCATCCTTTTTCAGGGTTTAACCATGCAGCTGGTCTCCCTACCCTTTCTATCGCTCCTCCTGTTTACACTACCTTAGCCCATACCCAGGTCACTCCTACCTTCCCGGCTCATTTCACGGTTCCTACCGCTCAGATCAATACTTACCCTTTCATGTCAGGTTTGCCTTTTCCAATGTTAGGACAGCAAGTAGGACAGTTAGGTCAGCCTGGTTTAGGTCCGCAGTTGAGTCAAATAAGTCAACCTGGCATAGGTCAGCAGTTGGGTCAGTTTGACCACCTTGGTCCCGAGGTTAATCAATTTGGTTATCTCGGATACATAGCCCCGTCAAGTTTAGCCCAGTTTCAACATTATGGTGTAGGCACAAGCCGAGCCCTGCAGCCCCTCACTTGGTATTCTCCCTTACTTAACCCGAGCTATTATACCGGGCCTGTCGCGGGGAACTTTGCGAATGGAGGGTCGTTACCTGCTTACCCTAGAATAGGGGGATATCCCTTAGGTCAAACAGGATATGCCCAGCCCGGTCAAGCAGTCTTACCTGGATTTGGATATGCTCAGTTGGGAAGGGCCGAGCCCACATCTCGCATCTCTCATCCATTTGGCTTAGAAATTCAAACAGCTCCATTTCCACCGAGCTACAAAGGTTTAGGTAAGGTTGACAAATACGATGTTACTGCTGACCCGACAGCTCATTGGATGCAATGCATGAGTGTCATGGATGCTGCAAATTTATTTGATGCTAACCGCTGCATGACCTTTCATCTTACTCTAAAAGGTCAGGCTGTTAATTGGTATTGTACTCTGCCTCGAAACTCTATTCATTCATTAGATCAATTTGGTGATTTGTTTTTAGCTAATTTCATGGGCAACAAGATATTATCTAAACCTATTTCACATTTAATGAACATAACTCAGAGGGTGGGAAAGGGGTTGTGGGCCTATATAGATCGGTTTAATGTAGAATCTAGGCAATGCCATGAAAAAGACGATAGGATTATGATGGGATCGTTTATTAATTGGTTACGGTCAGGACCTTTAGCTACTGAACTTGCCATCCGACCCCCACACTCTTACTTTGAAATGATGGTTACTGCTGTTAACTTTGCTGTTATTGAGGATGCTGCAATAATAAAACAGGAACGAGAAAGAGATTTTTCTGACTTTGCTGTTATTGAGGATGCTGCAGTAATAAAACAGGAACGAGAAAGAGATTTTTCTGACATTTATGGTAAAATAAAAGCTTCTCCTCCGATTCCTCCCCCTGGAATAAGTAAGAAGCAGAACTTCATAAGTACTAATAACACTGGCCCAAAGGCCGGAGTCGGTGTTAATGCCTTGCAGGTGGTTGAACCCTTTTCTGTGACCCGGGCCGATATATATGCGGCCATTCAACACCAGGGGTTATTACCTCCAACTCGTCTTATGACGGGCCCCACGGACCGACTCAATCCCAGCAGGTATTGTAATTATCATAAGCATATTGGCCACAATACTAATGACTGTAGAGATTTAGTTGCAGAAATAGCAAAGCTCATCCAAGCTGGAAAGTTAACCCAATATACGCAAGTGGCTCCCTTGCGCAAACCCGTAGTTACAGCAAATCGAGAACGACCTACCGGATGTTACCGGTGTGGGGAGCCCGGTTATTTTGCCGGAGAGTGTTCCCAACCCGACCCCTGGGCCCCAAACGCTGGGGCTGGTGCCGACATAACTATAGCTGGGGTCGTGAATACCATAGCTGGAGGACCGACTCAAGGTGACTCTAATAGTCAGAGAAAATAGGTATATCAACAAAGGGAAAACATCCTTGGTAAGCGTAAAGCAGACACCATGGCCCTAGTTATTACTTTTGATGACAGTGATCTTTTCTTACCTTATAATTGTGATGACCCTCTAGTTATTGATTGTTATATTTCTAATTATCAAGTACGAAGGACACTATTAGACACGGGTAGCTCTAGTAATATTATTACTACCAAGGCATTAACTGGATGTCAATTGCATAAGGCACGTTTAAATTCAGTACGCACACCTTTGATTGGCTTTGGCAACCACCATGTTATTCTTGTGGGACAGTTAAGCATACCGGTCACATTGATAGCTGGCCAGCTAAAATGAACAGAAACCATAGATTTCGTGGTCATCGATGAACCATCACCTTACAATGTGTATTTGGGTCGGCCTGGATTAAATTAATTTCAGGCCATTGCTTCTACCATACATATGCTTTTAAAATTCCCTACTTCGGAGGGTGTGACTTCTCTTCGTTGTGATGTCATACAGGCTAAACAGTGTTCTCTAAAAGAACCGATGCTAGTAGATTCAAAATTACCAGACGCCCCGGGCGTTGCACCGACCCCCGCATCCCTAGCTTTGCCGATACCTCCTAAAGGCATACTTCCCACGCTGTAGACATCGCCGACCTAGCAGGTCGCTCGGAGCGATTCGTCGAGGCTGGGGCTAAAATCAAAATAGTTCCTCTAGCGGCCGACCCAAATCAGGTAATCAAGGTAGAGGCTGATCTATCTCCTCAGTTATTACATGATTTACTTAACCTATTGCGTGAGTTTGCGGAAGTGTTTGCTTGGGGGCCGGAAGACATGCCTGGTATTTCTCGAAGTATCATTGAACACAGGTTATCCATTTATGCTAGTCATAGGCCGGTTCGCCAACGGAAACGTAACCTAGGAGGAGAACGAAGTAAACACATAGAGATGGAAGTCAATGCTTTACTGGAGGTGCATATCATTCGAGAAGTAGATTATCCAGAGTGGCTAGCTAATCCGGTATTAGTCCCCAAGCTAGATGGTACCTGGCGCATGTGCATCGACTTCACCGACCTGAACAAGGCCTACCCCAAAGACTGGTTTCCCTTGCCTTTTATTGACATACTGGTCGATGCCATAGCCGGGTTTCGCTTTCTCAATTTCTTAGACGCATACAAGGGTTATCACCAAATATTCATGGCTAAGAAAGATGAGGAGAAGACATCCTTTATCACGGACAAAGGTATTTATTGCTTTGTTACTATGCCTTTTGGTCTGAAAAATGCTGTAGCTACTTTTCAACGTTTAGTGAATAAGATCTTTAAGAAGCAATTAGGTCAGAATATGGAAGCATATGTTGATGATTTACTTGTTAAAAGTAGGGATGAATCTAATTACCTGCTTGATTTACGTGAGACACTTGAAACTCTAGTTCAGTACAAATTAAGACTAAATCCTAAAAAATGTATTTTTGGGGCCACTTCGGGTAAATTCTTAGGGTATATGGTTTCTGAAAATGGTATTTCTGTTAATCCTAAGAAAGTAGAAGCTGTTCTACAAATGCACCCTCCTAGGTCAATTCATGAAGTACAACAATTAACGGGTAGACTAGCGGCCTTAAATCGGTTTTTAGCTCGGTCTGTAGAGCGAGCTTTACCATTTTTTACCATTTTGAAAAAATCTGATAAATTTGTGTGGACTCCAGAATGTCAAGTAGCTTTTGAACAATTGAAAATACACTTTGCATCTTTACCATCTTTAACTATGCCAATTTCTGGGAAACAATTGTACATGTATATAGCCACTACCGAATCTGTGATTAGCTCGGTTTTGCTTTGAGAAGATAACCGGGTTCAAAGACCCATCTATTTTGTTAGTTGCAAGCTGCAAAAAAAATTATTCTAACATGGAAAAGTTAGTCCTGGCTCTAGTTCACTTCACACGACGTCTCCGACCTTACTTTGACGCACATGGAGTCACTGTCTACACTGATGCACCCTTGAAGGCCGTCTTGCAAAAATCAGGAGTTTCAGGTCATCTCACCAAATGGACCATTGAGTTGGGGGAGTATGACATCACCTTCTTGCCTCGTACTGCAGTCAAAAGCCAGATGTTAGTAGATTTCATAGCTGAAAGGGTATCAAACATTCCGGAGGACATGCCTAGTCCGTCGCAGGAAACCGATCTTCTTTTAACCGTGGCAAAAGGCGATGATTTGTGGACACTCTATGTAGACGGTGCCTCCAGCCAGTCCGGGTCGGGTGTCGGGATCATCCTCACCAGCCTTACCGGGGAAACCCACACTTATGCTTTACGGTTCTGTTTCACAGCCACCAACAACTAGGCAAAGTACGAAGCCATGTTAGCTGGCCTAAAATTAGCTCAGAAGCTAGGGGTCCGAAACTTAAAAATTTGTTCAGACTCTCAGTTGGTCGTTAAACAAATGTTGGGGGAGTATAAGGCCAAAGATTGACAAATGGAGGAATATTTGGCAATGGTTCAACAGCAGCTACAAATTTTTCCAAAATGGGCTATAGAACGAGTCCCAGGAAGCAAAAACACAAATGCAGATGCCTTGTCCAAATTGCCGTCTTCGGTTTTCTCTCACCTAACTAAGAGCGTTCTGGTAGAAAAAGTGCAGA
Source organism: Leptodermis oblonga (assembly GCA_016801395.1). Classification (NCBI taxonomy): domain Eukaryota; kingdom Viridiplantae; phylum Streptophyta; class Magnoliopsida; order Gentianales; family Rubiaceae; genus Leptodermis; species Leptodermis oblonga. Next base: position 34,621,550 of record CM028760.1, read on the forward strand.
CTAGGAGTACAGCTTAGCCAACTATCTTGTCCATATATGAAGGTCGGGATTGGCGGTTTCCTCTATGGCAGTATTTACAAAATGGTACTTTGCTAGACTCACGAAAGGAGACGCAGCGAATACGAAGGAAGGCAGAACATTATCAGATAGTTGGGGAATATCTATATAAAAGGGGGTTCTTGATGCCCTTATTAAAATGTTTGGGTCCAGGAGAAGCGGAGGCCATGCTTAAGGAAATACACCAGGGGGATTGTGGGTCTCATATCGGGGCTCAAAATTTGGCAAAAAAAGTAATTGGGGCTGGGTTTTATTGGCCTCGGTTATTTCAAGAAGCGGTCGAATATGTTCAGCGTTGTCCCACCTGTCAGTATAATGCACCAATTCATAGGTTGCCAGCGTCCAGTTTTACCGGGATAATTGCACCTTGGCCTTTCACAGAATGGAAGATAGACCTTATAGGGCCATTTCCTAAGATCGGTTCTTGTCAATATCTAGTCGTGGCTATAGATTACTTCACAAAATGGGTGGAAGCCGAGGCATTGACGAATATTACCGGGCGGACTGTAGCTCGATTTCTATGGAGGCAAGTCATTTGTCGATTCGGCGTACCTAACTCGGTTATTTCGGATACCGGGACTCATTTTGAATCTAAGGAGTTTACGGCCTTGTGTACAAAGCTTGGTATCGCTCAACGTTTCGCGTCTGTGGCTCATCCTCCGGTAAATGGACAAGTGGAGCTCACTAATCGGACTTTGTTGCACGGATTAAAAATCAGGCTAGAAAATAAAGGCAAAAATTGGGTGGAGCAGCTACCTCATGTATTGTGGTGCCACCGAACTACCCCTAAGTCTGCTACGGGAAAAACTCCTTTCGAATTACCCTTTGGAGTCAATGCGATCATACCCCCAGAAGTACAAAATAGTGCACCCCCGAGTCATGCACTTTGAAAGGGACCAGAATCAAAAGAACTTGGAGCTGAGTTTGGATTTGGTGGAGGAAGCTCAGGACACGGCCTATATACATCAGCTAAATTACAAGAATTTAGTTCGGTAACACAATGATGCCCGGGTCAAGCATCGACCCTTTGTACCAGGAGACTTGGTATTGCAAAACCGGGCTATCAGTAAACCGTAAGATCAAGGCAAGTTATTATCTAATTGGGAGGGACCCTACCGGGTGATAGAAGCACGACCTACTGACAGTTACGTGTTAGAAGATTTGCAGGGACAGTTGGTTCCGCGAGCTTGGAACGCAACCCACTTGAGAAAATACTATCTCTAATACAAGACAGCCGAGCTACGATGGAGGAGCCTGGGAAGTCACTTCTTCATCCATCGCCCCACTTGGGTTGGCCGCAGGATCCTCTTTTTCTACGTTCTCCGGCAAAGGAATACCGGTATCTCGGACTTCCTGCTTGACCTCATCTATCAAGTCAAAAGGATCCCGATCCTGAGCTAGCAGGGAAGCGTGAGCCGAGGAGTCTTCAGGAAGGCCCTCCACCGACCTGGGGCCTTTAAACTCATCCCAGCATATCGTATAGCTGCACTGGATCAGCTCCATAAAGCGCCAGTTCATCAGATCCAGCAGCGGCCCCTCCTTGAAGGTTTTCAGAGCAGCTTGACGTGCCGCCTCCACCTCTGCCGGGCTCAGTAGCGTGGCAGACCTTTTTTCTTCCTCCTCCAAGGCCTTCTGCAGGTTGGCCTTCTCCTGCTTCAGGGCGGCAATCTCCTCCTCCAGGGCGGACCTACCCTTCTTTAGCTCTCCCACCTCCACCTCCAAGCCTTGGGACTTGCTATTCAATTGGCTGGCCTTGGTACCAAGCTCTTGGTTTTCTTTGTAAAGCTTGGTATTCTTGGCCTAAAGGATGGTTACTCTGCTGGATTCGACCCCCAGCTTCAACTTCAGGTCCCCTATCTCATCGACCGGCCTCTTTAACCTATCCTGCTCGTAGCTTTGAGCGAGGATGTCCAAAGCCGTAGTTCTCTTGGCCATGGCTCCGTAATTTATACAGACCTGCAAAACTCGAGTATGAGCCTTATAGAATATCACTCAGGTGATCATATATCTCAGGGAACAAGTTAAGAGTTCAGAAGTTTACCTTTTTTATATGAGAAGCTAAAAAGGCTTCTTGCCTCTCCAACTGTTCGAGGTTTTGCCTCATCTGGCTGCTAGCCTCGATAATCTCCGTAAAGGAGCCGTGGGAGTCGGTCACTAGCTCCGAGTAAGGCCTAACATCTTCAAGTTGGGGCCCTGCCAAGTGAGGCTGATAAATGGGCCGAGCTAGGGGGCCCGGTTTTTCCTTTTGGTCCTTCAGAATGATCATCCTTTCTTTGGTCGATGAATCCAAAGGACCCAGCAGCTCATCCGGGCTGGGTATCTCGGCTCCGAAAGTCAGATCAGTCAACGACTGAGGAGCCTTAGCATTTCTGGCCGCTTGAACCTCCGTGGGGGTCGGCCTATTCTTCTTGGATGCCCGGGGGATTAAAGTATCAATAGGTGGATCGGCCCCTTCCCCCTCTTGGGTCAAGTCGATTTCTGTGAGAGGTCTTTTTGAAGACCCTGAGGTCGCCGCTTGCTTATTGGACTTTTTCTTCAGGCCATATCCACTAAAGCCACCTAAGAACAAAGAAGACAGACATAAAAATATCAGAAAAGCCGATCTAAGAAGCCGACCTAAGATAAAGAAGACAACAGTTAAAAGTTCAGAGGCAGGTAATTACATTTTTTCTCAACATTGGGGGCCTGGCTCAGCCCGGCCCAGACAAGAAGGCCCTCGGACGGATACTGAAGCGAATATTTCTCTGAATTGGTGTAAGATTTTAAAGCCTTATAATCCTTCAGCACTATGGGATTGGACTTGTCCCGGATTTGGTCTGTCGGTGCGGTAAACTCCGACCATCGGCAAGGAAGGTTAGCCTCGTCCGCTTTCACCATGGAAAAACGTGTTTTCCAGTGTTTTATGGTATCTGGGGAGTCGGTTGTAAGAATGGGTCCGTTTCTACACTTTTGGAAAGAAACCCACCCCGGCCCATAGGGGTACTGACTGATGGTATAAAATTGGAACAGCAAATCTATTGTGGGTCAGATTTTTGCCCCGGAGCAGACACATATAAAACCTACTAGGAACCTAATGGCATGGGGTACTAATTGACTCAGCCCGATTTCTAAATGGTTACATAGCTCGGTTAGAAAAGTCGGGACAGGAAATCTTAGCCCAAATCTTATGTGGTGTTTGTATATGCCGACCCAACCATCGGAGGTATTAGTTATTCGTTCTTCGGCTGTGGCCAGTCGGTTTTGGATATGGGTCAAAGTGATGGGTCGATCTTAGGGTTTCTAATTCTACCCTAGTTAGTTTGGAAGGTATCTACAGGAATCAATATAGAAGCGTCGAAATCATGCATAATTGTACTAATTCGAGAAAATAGAAGATCCCATAGATAAGTTTAAACTAGCAGTCAGAGAGGATATAACTTACATCAAATAATAGTAAAAAAGGGCTCATGCATCATATTTGCCGAAAACTATTCTTAAGCCGGCGATTCAGTTACAAATACCAGAAGAAGGGGGAAGAGCCGACTAACCTGCGGACGGGTTTATTGGGGGCAAGCCGGTGCTAGAGCTCATTTCCTCAGCCATGGAGTTTTGCAAGATAATGATAAAGGGGTAACGGAGGAAATTGGTGGCACAAACTAGCACGGCGGATGGAAGCAGCAATACCAACAAGCGCAACGGAGAACCAAAAGCACAAACTGTCACGGCAGAAAGGAGAAGGACAGAAAGTTTTTTTTTTCAGGAAACGTAAAAACAACGATGCCGATTTCTTCGTATTTTAAAGAAGAACTCGGGAAGACGAAACGGGCAAGAAGACAAACCAACCGCTGGAGCACTTAATACCTTCTCGAAGATCGTAAAAGCCTGGGAAGTTGTATCAGACGCCTCGAAAGTTGATGAACCTGTCCCGTCTTAAAAGCCAGAGTCATTGGGTCGTGACGCAAAGGTACACATTTATTGACGAATTCACTTTCTCCGGGTCAATATTGCTTTAATTTCTTATAGACCAACTAATATATTATTTGTTTTGGGTCGGATTTTTATTAGTTGTAACTCATGCTTCCCCTTTGATAGTTATGATATTCGGTAGGTCGACAACCTTCTACTACTTCACTTCAAATAGTTTAACACTTCTAGTAAGCTTCGGAACAATCCACATTTCATGCTGGCTTAGGTCGGAAAAAAAATTTTAAAAGCGGTTTGGGCAGATATCGGGTGGATGCATAATAAATACCTTAGTCAAATTTTTGGCTCTGTAAAAACACAAAAAAGCATTAAGTTTTAGCTCGGTAAAACATAATGCTGGGGGGACTTGTTGATGTGCATAAAATTGAACTTTCATTGGGCCTGGCCCAATGGACAAAAGAAAAGGTAAATAGTAAGGATAAAGAGATGCATAAAAAGTCCAACACCAAACTTAGGTCGGATAGTTTCTTAAAACCGAGCAAAAGATTAGATCGGCCAATGGCTTAGGTCATGCAATAGCCTTAGTATGCCTTACTAGCATCTCTTACATAACATCATATCGGTCACTATAACCGAGCTGGGGAAGCTAGGTCGGAATAGGCCATAACCCGCTGACACAGTAGGTAGAAATCATTATAGATTAGACATGTATTTTGAATTCATGCAGAAATCACTCAGCACGATAGCGTGAAGGAAGCCAAAAGTCAGATCATGATAACAGGAGCAGTTGGATGTGGAGAGAAACGGAGCAGTTGGGAATACAGGTCATCATAGCTCAAACGGACATATCCAAGTCTTGATATAAATATTAAGTCATAAGGCTTAGAGAGGTAAGCAATCTTTGACATTTGAGCTCTTGGTGAATACTGTTGATCATCTTCAACCTCACTAACTTGACCATCGGAGCCTATACCGGGGGGAAAGTCCCGCTCTTCTCTTATTCATTAACAGTGGTCACCGGAATAGTCTTCAGTCAACGGTTTTCTCTTTTTCTGTGTTGTTTCGAGCCACCCAGCCCAGTTTCCAGCTTTGTTTTCTTTCTTTTTGGGTTAGCAGTTACCTAGTTGGGCTTGATCATTCGAGATTTCTATTGGGCCACCCGAAGCATCCATCAACGGACATTTTGCGTCACATCACTTTTATATCTCACAACTATAAGAACGATCTTGATCAAACTTCAACTAGAAAAGAAAAGAAAATAATAAAACTTAATTTAAGAAAAGAAATAAACTTAACATAAAAGAAAATAAATTAAGATTGATTAAAGAGAGAGAAGGTAGAGAGCCGAAACTCTCTACCGTGAAGGCATGAAAATAATCGTAGATACTACTCCCTATTTAAACAAAAAATTCTCTTACTAAATCTCCTTAAAATACTACAAAAATAAAATAACTAATTAACATGTAAAAGAAGTAAATCATGTAAAAGAAGGAAAAGAATTGCCACAGTTGACTAACGAAATAAGGGACGCAGCCCTAGTGATTCACGCTAATACTTGCGTGTGAATTTTCCAAATCGATTGCTTAAGAATTACATTCTCGTATGCATCACTTGATTCGCTTCATCTTGTTATTGGATTTTGATTCAATGTCAAATTGGCTTGGACTTCGGCTTCAATTAATTAAATCCAATGGCCACCACCCAGCAAGAAAGTTCAGCCCAAGTCCCAATAGCTTAGCCCACTTTAATTAAATCATCAGCCCAATTTATTTACCGTACTCTAAAATTCGGCCCTGTTTGTGAACTACTGTTCATAGGCATTCGTTTGGGAAAAATTACCCTTGTTTCTGCTCTTTTTAAACTCTTTTTTATTTCTTCCTTCCTTTCTAAAATCGGTACTTAGTCTAGAAAAACACTACAAATATCCCATGAAAGTGGACAAGAAAATACTAAAAGTAAACAACATAAAGATGCCTATCAAATGTATTGAAATAGAGTTATTTAGAGTTACATCAATATGAATTAAATAACAGGGTATTTTTCGAAATAAAATTTGAATCAAGAAGTTATTGAGTGGAGCATTTAAATAAGAAACAATAACCTAACTTTTACTGCTTAAATTTTTCTAAAGCAAATAAGCAGTGCTTAATCAAATAATCAAATAAGATGTGTGTATTTTCGTTATCAAACAGAGATAAAATCATTATTTTTTTAATCAAATAATTTTAACCATTAAGCACTGTTATCAAACAAACCCTTAGTTTGTTGAAAGTTGTTCATGTCTCAAATGAGGAGAATCCTACAAAGATGCCAACGACAAGTACAATGAGTGGGAAAGAGAAAAAGCTCATGCAAAAAAAATTTTAAAATGGCAATAAGAAAACTGTCACGAGTTACTCTTTTGAATCACCAAAGTGAGCTAATGTGTGACAAGCAATGCTTGCTAATAAAGCTTCTGTCAACTCTCACCCTGCACGTCTTAATCAGGATGCGCTCATATACAATAGGCCCGTGAAGACGATTGGTTAAAAAGGGACTTGTTGTCAAAGTACTTATAAATTGCACTATAGATATAAGAAAATGTAACGAAGGCCATCTATTAAAAATGTTCACTTTGAAAAATATCTTGTGTTCCATTAGAAGAGTTTACTTTCAATTTTTTACTTCTCATACCCTTACTAATATAATTGCGTGTGATGCACAATGAGTCTTTACATAAAAGTAAAGACATTAATGGAAAAAAATATATCAAATTAATTATTTTAAGTGTTATACATTAGTAAAAATAAATCATTATAATAGAATTGTGAGTAATAAAATATGTCCAATTAAACTGACATTTTTTGTCTAGACATTTATAATGACAATCTGTTGCACCCATGTTTGGGGACACGTATTGGTCAAAAGGATAGACAAGCTGTTGTTCCTTTGGTTTTGTTTTTTGTTTTATTAGTAAATTTAATATATTATAATATTTTTATCATTTTAAATATAATTTTTTATTATTTAATTTTTTAAAATATATTTTTAATGCACATTTATATTATAAAATTATTTTTCAAACTCTTTTTAAAATATCATAAAAATGCCATAAGTAAAAAAAAAAAAAAAAAAAAAACTCCCTAGCAATGTTACCGTAATAGAAATGGATTACATCAGCCAATAAAATATAATGCTTGGAGCAAATTAAAATACTCGAGAAATTATTCCAATTAATATTATATAACCTGTATTATTTAATGATAAAAACTTAAACTTTTTGTTCAAAGTAACAAAAAAATATAAATATTTATTAATTTTAATTCTGATTGATTTGTTGACTAACAAAATGAATGCAATAATTATAGAATACTTCCTCCATTCCATTAAAAAGATACAGTTTGAGAAATATTTTTGTTCCATTAGAAGAGTCTACTTTTAACTTTTTTACACTTTTTACCCTTACTTATATTATCATGTCTGGTCTACAATTAATTATTACTTAAAAAGTAAGAATATAAATAGAACAAATGAGGACAAATTAGTTATTTGAAGTATTGTACCTTGATATTGATAATAAATTATACATAAGTTAAGATAGACAATTTTAATAGAACAGAAAAAGTAATTTTTTCCTTTATTATAGCAAGTGGACAATAACACCTTCTACATTAGAGCAAGTGGACAGAGAGTAATAAACAATGGACGATGACGTACGTCATAATGATACACATTCAAATTCAATTCCAATTTATTTTGCCCTTAACTATCATTAATTACTACAGTCACTTACAAATTTGCCCCTTAACTTTCATTAAAACTACAATCACTTACACGTTTTGACCTTCAACTTTCATTAATTACTGCAATCACTTACACATACCAAATTAAAATCCTTTGTCATCAAATATTCACTAAAAAGAAACAACGTTCTTCAAGAATCGACATTGGCAACATTCTTTCCTTCCTACCATTTTCGACTTACCATTTTACACTTACCATTTCCTTCCTACCATATATTGTATTCCTTGTTCATCAGAACATAAATTCATCATATATCGCAATTTTTTTTTAATTGCAATTGACCTCTTCAATTTTAGAACTCAAGTTACACCACTGCCTATATATCTTGGTGTGGTTTGATTATTTTAATATATTCATCTATCTTGGAGTGATTCAAAACTTTTGCATAGGCTAACTTGATGATGCTCTTTTACTTAAATAAATTTTTAATACTCTTTTTATTTCATTTAAGAGTTAATTATATTATTAAATTTAATAACTCAACCTGATTAAATAAAAATGGTTATGTTATCACTGAATCAATGTGGCTGGCTATCAAAGCCCTTGAAATGCATCCCAGTTTCATGGACTTTTTTTTCAAGGCAAAAATAAGATACATATCGCCAGAGGTTCAACTCTATAATCTATAATCTGTTTCTTTTCTTCTGTTTTGTTCTGCCTCTTTGTAGCATATAGAGGGGAAGGGCGACGACCATAAGAAATTATGGAGGATGTGATATATTCAATTCGAAATCTTATTCTCGGCAGTCAAAAAACTGTGCCCCAGTCTTCTAAAGGACGACATATCTCTTAATGTGATTGGCATCAAGTATAATATTGATTTGTACATCAATACGACGATTGATTATTGAGTACCTGTAAAATAATTAAACTAAGTTTCTTATTAGTTTTTATTTCCTATTCAGTTAATGTTTCCTGTTTAGTTTCGTATTTGTTTTAGGAAACTTAATTGTTTTAGAAAATAGTTGTAATCTGAATCAGTGTAAAATTCATGGATAATTTAACCTATAAATACATGCTGTGAGTTGCCATTGTAATCACAGAGAAAATTATAAAGATTAAATATAAGCCTTTCAGCTAGTTTTCTTCCGACGCTAAAGTTTGTGTGCTTCTGATTATTAAGGCATAAAGCCTTGATTTATGCCTTGATTTGGCAACTTGTCTTGAGTTGCGTGTGTGATTACTTTGGATGCAGTGGGATTAATTTAGATTCCATCAAGTTGCTACATTCGTGATCGATCAGATTAAAGCCTTGATCGATTTTCATTGTTTTGCTTCATTCGACAATTGCAGCTTCCGCGTTTGTTTGTTTGTTGTGTGGGTTTGTTAGTTATTTGGGTCATATATCTGGTATCAGAGCCTGTGTTATTTTTTTTGGCATTCAAGATGTCTACTTTATTTAATCCTCCTGATTGCCATGTATTTGTCTTTGATAGGAAAAATAATTTTGAAATATAATGTCAATTTTTGGAAAGTTTTTTCAAGATGATTGGTATCTAGCATGTGATTGAACCAGGTTTTGAAGAACTTGAAAAAGACAAGGAATGTGAAAAATCAACAGGTGAGGGAAGTAAAGAATTGGAGAAGAATCGTTCTCACAATGAACATGCACTCTATTATTTAAGAATGAAGGTTGGATTAGACGTATGCAGAAGTTTAATGGAAGTAAAGACAGCTAAAGAGTTTTGAGACCAGTTGAAAGTTACCAATCGAGGAAACGAAAATGTTCAAAAAAAAAAAATGCAGGAGTTAAGGAGACAATTCAAGTTGGCAGAGATGAAACCTAATGAAAAGGTGCAATAATATATGGCTAGGAAAATCCATAGCTGGTCAGATGAAGACCAACGGTGATAAAGTGACGGAAGAGCGGATTGTGTCTAAAGTACTTCGGACGTTGACTTTGAAATTTCACACAAAGAAGGAGATTATTGAGGCCATTAAAGATCTTTTCACTTTTTCTTATGCTGATTTGGAAGGAGAATTGGTAACATATGAGATGTCATGTGACACACCATCTGTTGATACGGTGGCAGAAGCATTGAAGGCTTTGGTATATAAGCCTAAACAATCCGATGATGGTGAAACCAATTAGCAGGGCCAGAATTCTCAAGGGAGAGGACGTGGCAGTCAAAGCTTCAGAGGCAGAGGTCATGATAGAGGTAATTTTTCTTGCAAACCAAAGGTTAATTCTGATGCTCAAAATAATGGGCAAAAGCGTGATAAATCTAAAGTTAAGTGATAATTGTGAAAAGATGGGTCACCTAAAAAAGGATTGTTGGGATCTTAAGAATAACAATACTGGACATGCTCAAATAGCTGAAAGTAGTGGTGATAAGCAATAAACTGTTTTATTTATTGCTAGGGCTGGTGAAGAACATAAAAGTTTTAAGTGGTACATTGATTCTGGCTGTAGTAATCATATGTGTGGGAGAAAGGAAATTTTTTCTGATCTCATTAAGACCTATAGGAATACAGTTAGGTTTAAAAATAATCATGTTGTGTCTGTTGTTGGGAAAGATAGTATTCCCATTACTTTAAAAAATGGAAAAATCAGTGCAATAGTTGATGTCTATAATGTACATAATCTTAGTCAGAATTTGTTGAGTCTTGGTCAGTTACAAGAGAAGAATTATAATATTAATTTTAGGCATGGTATTTGTATATTTTAGGCAGGTTATTTTCAATCACTCTTAATTATTATAATTCAACTTACTTTAATATTACTGGCTATGATGAGAGTTGATTGTGGTATATGAGATTTGGTCACTTTTATTTTGGCGGTTTGAACTTTATTGTGAAGAATAATGTTGTTACTGGATTGCCATAACTTAACTTTAAATTTCAACAATGTGAGTTGTATGTTTTGGACAAGAAGCATAGGGAGCCTTTTCCAAAATGTGAAGTTTGGAGGGCAAAGCAGCCATTGGAGTTGATTCATTCTGACTTGTGTTCTGTTGATGTTCCTTCTCGAGGTGATAACAAATATTTTATCACTTTCATTGATGATTTTTAGTAGGAAGACCTGAGTTTATTTGTTGAAGTTTAAATCTGATACATGTGATATTTTCAAGAGTTTCAAGACTTATGTTGAAAAGCAGAGTGAGCGTTCCATTAAAACTCTGAGGACTGATGGAGGACTGAGTATACGGTGTGTGATGATTTCTTAAAAAATCATGGAATCAAATATCATATGACAGCAAGGTACACTCCACAGCAGAATGGTGTTGCAGAGAGAAAGAACAGAACAATAATGAATATGATAAGGTCGATGATGATGGACAAAAGTATGCCTAAAAATTTCTGGGCTGAAGCTGTAGCCTGTGCAATTTATTTGTCGAATAGGTGTCCAACAAGAAGTATTGGTAAGAAGACTCCACATGAGATTTGGTTAGGAAAGAAACCAAATGTATCCCATCTGAAGGTATTTGGGTGTGTTACATATACCCATGTTCCGGATGCAATTCAAAAGAAGTTAGATGGTAAGGCAGAAAAATGTGTTTTTATTAGTTATAGCAGTGAGACCAAATGGTATAAACTATTCAATCCTAATATTGAAAAGGTAATTATCAGCAGAGATGTTATTTTTGATGAACAGAAAATTTGGGATTGGAAAAAGAAACCATCAGAAATTGTAAAACGATCATCAGCAGTGTATATTTGTAAAGATAATGTAGCTGAAGAACTGAGTCAGCCAGTTCAACAACCAGTTTATGATTCTTCCACTTCTACAGCTTCCACCTCAAGTGGACGTCTCGAAGAGAGTCAAAACTATCAGCTCGTTTAAATAATTATGTAGTTGGGAATGAAGTTGATGATTTGACTGATGAGGATGTTGTGAATTTTGCTCTGTGTTGCAGATTGTGATCCTGTTAATTTTATCGATGCTGTTGGAGATGATCATTGGGTAAGAGCAATGGATGAAGAAATTAATTCCATTAAGAAGAATAATACTTGGGAGCTTACAAACCTTTCGAGTGAAAAGAAATCCATTGGTGTGAAATGGGTATACAAGACAAAGTACAAGCTTAGTGGAGAAGTTGATAGATACTAGGCAAGACTTGTTGTAAAAGGTTACAAGCAGAAGCCTGGAATTGACTATTTTGAAGTGTTTGCTCCTGTTGCTAGACTTGATACTATGAGAATGATAATTTCTTTTATTGCCCAGATACTGTGAGAATGATAATTTCTTTTATTGGCCAGAATGATTGGAAGATTTTTCAGATGGATGTGAAGTCTGCTTTTCTGAATGGAGTTTTTAAAGAGAAGGTGTATGTTAATCAATCTCCTGGCTTTGTGAAAAGAGGTCAAGAGAAAAAGGTCTATCGATTGAAGAGAGCCCTGTATGGATTGAAGCAAGCTCCAAAAGCTTGGTATACTCGTATTGACAGCTTCTTTATCAAAAGTGGTTCTCAAAGTTGTCCATATGAACATACTTTATATGTGAAGTCTTCATTAAGTGGGGATATTGTCATTGTTTGCTGTATGTGGATGATCTGATATTCACTGGAAACAATGAAAGGATGATGTCAGACTTCATGGAGGCAATGATCAGATAGTTTGAGATGACTGATTTGGGACTTATGTCATATTTTCTTGGGATTGAAGTTTCTCAGACTGATCGTGAAATCTTTATTTCTCAAAGGAAATATGCTGGTGATATTTTGAAGAAGTTCAAGATGGATGGTGCTAATCCGATCATGACTCCAGCTGAAGAAAGGTTGAGATTGACGAAAGAAGGCACTAAGAATTCTGTGGATCCAACTTACTTTAAAAGTATTGTTGGTAGTTTGAGATACTTGACTTCTACAAGGCCGGATATAAATTTCAGTGTTGGTTTGATAAGCAGATTCATGGAGAATCCCTGTCAGTTGCATTTGCAGGCTGCAAAAAGAATTTTGGGGTACATTAAAGGTACTCAAGGAGATGGTATTTTATATTCGAGAGGTGAACCAATAAAGCTTCTTGGATATATTGATAGTGATTGGGCAGGTGATACATTTGAAAGGAAAAACACTTCTGGGTATGCTTTTTTTATTGGTTCTGGTGTGTTTTCTTGGAGTTCAAAGAAACAACCAGTGATAGCATTGTCTACTGCTGATGCTGAGTATATTACAGCTTCTAATTGTGCTACTCAAATGATTTGGTTGAGAAAGATGCTGGTTTCCTTCAGCACAAAGAAGATGGTCCCACTACGGTGTTGTGTGATAGCAAGTCGGCAATTGAGCTGACGAAGCATCCAGTCTTTCATGGTCACAGTAAGCATATTGATATTAATTATCACTTCATTCGTGATTTGGTTAATGAAAAGGAGATTGTGGTTGATAACTGCAAGACTGGAGATCAAGTGACCGATATTTTCATCAACGTATTGAAGTTCGAGATCTTTACAAAATTGAAGAAGATGTTCGGTATGCCTAACGGCGCAAACTTAGTTTAAGAGAGACTATGTAGAATAATTAAACTAAGTTTCCCATTAGTTTCTATTTCCTATTCGGTTAATGTTTCATATTCATTTGTTTCATGTTTGGTTTCGTATTTGTTTTAGGAAACCTAATTGTTTTAAGAAATAGTTGCAATCTGAATTAGTGTAGGATTCAGGGATAATTTAGCTTATAAATGCATGCCTTGAATTGCCATTGTAATCACAGAGAAAATTATAAAGATTAAATATAAGTCTTTCGGTTGGTTTTCTTCCGACGCTAAAGTTTGTGTGCGAGTGATTATTGTGTAAGGCATAAAGCCTTGATTTGGCAACTTGTCTTGAGTTGCGTGTGTGATTACTTTGCATGCAGTGGGATTAATTTAGATTCATCAAGTTACTTACATTCGTGATCGATCATATTAAAGCCTTGATCGATTTTCATTGTTTTGCTTTATTCGACGATTGGAGCTTCCGCGTTTGTTTGTTTGCTGTGTGGGTTTGTTATTTATTTGGGTCCTACAGTACTAGTTCGGAAGGTTGACGCCCTACTTCAGCCCTATATTCCTTATCTTATTGCGTGTCTTGTTGGCAATATAACATAATTTTTGGAAAAAAAGGAAAGAAAGAGGTATTTCTGGATATGCGAGCTCGAATTAATTTTTTTAATTTATACTAAAAAATTTTAAAAATATTAAATTTTTTTTATAAAATTATATATATAGCCTGACTCGATAGGCTCGATGAGCCCTCAAGCCAATAATAATTGGGCTTGATAGGGTCAACGAGCCTTTGAGCCAATAATAATTGGGCTCGAGCTCGATTTTGACTAAACTCGAGCCAAGCTTTGACTGAGCTGCTCGTGAATAGCTCGGCTCATTTACACCCTAGTTATACACTGCAAGAAAATATGCTATTTGAGACAAAAATGTAAGACAATTTTCAAAATTTGTCTCAAATACCATCAATTATAGATGACAAAAGGTTATTGTATCAATAAATAAATTGAGACGCTATAATTGAGACCGGCTTTAAGGTTTCATCTCATATACAACTAATTGAGACACTTATTTCAGGACAACTAAAATTTTGTCTAAAATAAATCTAATTAAGACAATTGCTTGATACAGTAGAAAAAATTTGTCTTAGATATACTAAATTAAGACACTTGTTTAAGATGGTAAAAATAATTGTCTTTAATATAATTAATGCACATAATTAGATTAAAAAAATTAATTTTATCACAGAAAAATTAATACTTCTCTTTTAATGCTCTTCTTCTCTAATTGCATTAAAACGTGTAGGAGGCATAATTCAGAGGAGCTGACCTGTTTAAATGGACATAGCACATCCTAAAATGTGAATTAATTTTTTTTAAAATTCAATTGAGAGTTAAAACTATAAATGTAAAGGTTAAAAATTTCATAATTAAATTAGTTTAAAACTTTGATAACCAAATTAAAATGAACAAATCTATATTAAAACCAAAAGAATAACAAATATCATAGTAATAGTAAAATCTCAAAGCCAAAATTAGAATATTACAAGTTAAATGTAAAATTTTATAGTTCCAATTTAAGCAGTAGTGGAGAAAAAAAAAAATTCTAATTAAATCATTAGAATGTTGTAGGGAGAAAATAGTTAATTGTATTTAATTTATAATTTTTAGAATTAAGAAAATAAGCAAGAGTAATTTAAGTTATTGGGGTCAAATTGAGATAAAACAAATTAGAATACTCATTCTTAAAAGAATTAAAATTACTGGGTTAAAATTTATAGATTATCTTTTTCTGTCCAAAATCTGAACTTCAACCCCTTCCCTCCTCAATGTACGCCCATCTCTCACTCAATCTATACTGGAAAACCAGGAAAAAAATAATAATAAATAAATAAAAATGAACATCGTCATTCTCCCCCTCTCCCTTCTTCAATCGAAACCCTGCCCCATTTTCTCCCAAAAATTGATGTCATCTCTTTCTTTTATTTACAAATGAAACCGAATCAAAACTCATCCCTTTCTATTCCAAAGAGAAGTCTCAAAGGTCCTTCCTCCATTGTAATCGCAAGAAGAAGATGGGTTAGGATAAGGAATCCAACCCTTCAAAGGTAAGATATCATATCTTAAGAAAATTCATTAAGGTTAGTCATGCATGTTTAAGTTTAAAGTGCATTATTCTGATTGCAAATTTCATGCTTATTTTAAGTTTAAAGTAAAACTTAAACGGAAGCAATGCTGGAAACGGCTACATATTTATATCGAAATTGTGGGGAAAATTATATTCATTTCAAGAAACCACTCATTCATTGAATTTGGTCGTAAGCAATGTTCTCTTTTATACGGCGTACACTTTTTTAATTTTTTTTTTTTTTGAGACGAAAATGGATTGCTGTATCAATAGCACTTAAAATTATCGAGCAATGTTGGAAAACTTAAATCAAAAGCTTAATTAGGAAATTCTAGTTTTGGTAGAATTTAATAATTACTTGTTTAGTTTGTTTCCAATTTAGATTTGGTTTGTTTTGAGAAACGAATTTCGAGAAGGATTCGAATAACTATGAGTCTATATAAAGGACCTATGAGGTATTATTTTCAGTTGAGTTGAGAGTTTGAAAGGTCAGAGCCTTTCGGCTCTCTGTCTTCGGGGTTGTGAGATGTTGGGTTATTGTTGTAATAGGTGTGTAGGTAAAGACTTTCGGTTTATCCCGTATTTGATTGATTTACTGGATTTTGTGTATGTAGATTTAAAGATCGAACCACGTTAAATTGTGTGTTATTTAATTATTCGTTTTGATTATTCCACTACGCGTTAATATCTTTGGGCGATAAGGATATTTTTATATCCTACAAGCAAGAACACTCTTACTCCTAGATCTCCCAATTAATTAGTCAAAAATGATGTGAATAATTAATGATGCTTCAAGCTGGATCCTTGCCAAAAGTCTCCAGTCAAATTAAGATCGATTTTGAACGTTTACTATATATAGATTCCAAGTACAACATGCAGGTGACCAAATGCTTACAAAAATATACTTTCGGATTGGATCAATTGACTGAGTAGTGAAATTATTTAGTGTGGACTCGGGTTCGTTCTAGTTGAATCTGTTGAAAATTTATTATGTTATTTTTTCCGAAGAGTCTCGTTCCAAACATCATGTATAATTTATTATGAATTTTAATATCTAAAATAACTATGTCATTTCAATCTATTCACGAATGCAAAAATGAATTAATACCCACTTCTGGCATCTCATTGACACCATTTATTATATTGATGCCTTTACTTTTTAAATGTAGGTTAATTATAGACCACTTATTATATAATAAAGGTAGGAAGAATAAAAATAAAAAATAAAAAATTAAAAGCAGACTTTTCATTTGAACGTTTTGCATACTGTTTTCATTTGATTATGAGTTTCAGAAACTATTTTGAAACTCAAAAGTTGTTTGACACGTGCTCAAAAGTTTATTGTCCAAAATTTATTTAAAAAAAAAAAAAAAAAAATTTAACACCAAAAATTATTTTTTCCTAAACCCAAACTTGGAATGAAAATCTTATTTGTTTCATAATACCTTACCAAAAGAAGTCTTGAAAAAACTGTGCCTCAAATGTCTTATTACTAAACAGAGTTTTTTAAAATAGTTTTTTTTTTTTCACGTGTTCGTTTGCTTATTTTAGAAACTTATATTTCTAGAGACCTGTTCCCTAAAACCATAGCGTGAATTCGCATATGTTGAAAATCAACCGAAACTTAGGTTTGAAAAATTGTTTGAAATCACTTGTTTTCACTTTTCAATGGTTTGAAAAATTAGGTTTTGGATAAATTTTCAGATTGATGAATCCGAATTTCAATCAATGTAGGCGAAAAGAACAATAATAAAGAGAGGAAAATGTTAAGTACTTCCTCCGTTTTCGTTAAAAATGTCCACTTCGAAAAATATCTTTTGTTCATTAGAAGAATCAACTTTCAATTTTTTTTACTCTTCATACCCTTACTAATATAATTACGTATGGTGCACAATGAGTCTTTACAATAAAAAAAAAAAAAAAAAAAGGCACATGAATAGAATAAAAAAATATCAAATTAGCTATTTTAAATGTTATACATTAAAAAAGTGAACCATTCTAATAGAACAGAGGGAGTAATAAAATATGTCTAATTTTCTTGACATTTATAATGACAATCTGTTGCACCCATGTTTGGGGACAGTATTGGTCAAAAGGATAGTTAAGTTGTTGCTCCATTCGTTTTGGTTTGGTTCTGTTTTTTGTTTCATAGTAAATTTAGTATATTATAATAATTTTTATCATTTCTAATGTAATTTTTTATTATTTAATTATGTCTTTTTTTTTTAACATTTTTTATATTATAAAATTATTTTTCAAAAACATGCTTTCAAAACCATTTTTAAAGCATCATCCCTAAGTAAAAAAAAACTCCCTAGCAATGTTACCGTAATATAAATGGATTACATCAGCCAATAAAATATGATGCTTGGAGCAAATTAAAATACTGGAGAACCGATTTCATACACTCATTACATAAATTAATATTATGTAACCTGTATTCATTGTATGTAGAGGACAGCTGTCATAGTTCTTCTTTGTCTATAAATAGAGAAGTATGATTCCATTGTAAAGTTAAGTTAGCAGAAAAGCAATTCAGAAAATTTTTCCCAAATTCTCTAGAGAGTTGTTAGTTTTGTTCATTCAGTTTTCTTGGTTTCTTTTGTTGGAGTATTTTAATAAAATAATTTTAATTAATATAATTATTATTATATTCAGTGTGTAAGTTACTAATTTGAATTGCTAATTAAATTATAATTATGTTTATAAGTTACAAATAGTAATTACTATGTGTAGCAGTTTTGATAAAAATATTCATTTGATTTATGCAATTAAATGTGTTTTTAATATAATTAGCAATCAATGGAATTTTATTAGTGAGTAACGGATTTGTTTGAATCAATTATATTCATGAACTTCCGTTCTCTAATTGAATGCCAAATTCATATGCATTCATATTGGTGGTTTTGCTCTATAAAAAGGTTGGTGTGCTGTTTTGGTATAGAGGCATATTCTTTGCTAAACTAAATTAGATCTTATTTGAGAGAAATTTCTTTTACATATCTGAGATATGTTTAGAAAAGTTAATCTACGACATTATAGAGATCTGGCAATAAGGCAAGACGACATGTTGTATATCCGAGTTACCCTCTATTAGCGGTGCAGGCTTATGAGTAGTGTATAGCTAGTGTGCTGGGCTGTTGAATCCTGGGGTGACAAGCTAAGAGAGAGTGAGTCTGCTGCACCGGATTCTTCCGCATAGGCGCTTGAATCACCTAAGAATAGCGATTATGCACCTCAACCCATGCCGCACTAGTTAAATTATTGTTTTTACTTTAATTTATTTTTATTTTATTATTTCTACTAATATTTATTTTTGTTCGAGCAGAACAACATCTTTTCTTAATTTCTGTGCTTGGAAGCTCAACTATTCAGCTCAATTGCTTGTTGATCTTGGATCTCTACATTGACGAATCACGTAAATAAACTGACCTAATTAACAGAATCACGTAATGCTTTAGCCTAGGAAATAAGACGAACATCAGACTTATTAAGTGCTGGAGTTGAATTGAAATGATCAAACCAATGTAAGCAGAGTGCTGATTAAATTAAACTAATTAGAGCAAAAAGAGAGCCCCAATTCTTAACCACTTCACTTGATCAGCCTCAAAGCGTGAACCAAAAATAATCTTATGCTGGAATCAAATGTTAAACTACTGCGGGGAATTCGAAAGCGACTAAAAGAAAATGATGAAATATTGTATCTGATGAATTTGATGATTTGACGATATCAAGTTTAGTCTCTGAAGAAAACTCCCGTAACGATTGCATTAAGGTTATGTTATAAAAACACGAGTATCGAGTTTAATCTTACATGTAATGCGTATTGAATTTAGCCTATAGTGCATCGAGTTTAGCAGCTGATGTATCGCTGCTATAAGTTTAATTGCTAAATTATTGCGTGTCGAATTTAATCTTTGATCACGTATTGAGTTTAACATTTAGTGTATTAAGTTTAGCCTCAAGTATATACTAAATGTGGAGTATTTGTTTTTCTCTAGGGTTCTCTCTCCGAAACTCTTGGAGCTGTTTCGTTGTCCACCAAGCAAGCGCCGCCGCTTCAAAGGTTGGTTCTTTTTGCTATATCTTTGTCCAACATCTTGGGTTTCAAAGCCTTTTCTCTTGGTAACCATCTCCCTTGGACGTTGTGCGCTTTTTCTCGGTTGGTTGTTGTTGGTTCTTTGATTGTCGACCATGGATCCCGAGCTGTTGTCGTTGTTGGAGACGATTTCACTCACGGAGGATGAACAAGTGGTCTTGGATGCCGATGCTCCCCCGCTGCCGGTGGGTCAACCGATGGTGGCGTTGGTGGGGAAGTTGCTTGCGCTGCGGGTCATCCCGGTCTCCCAGATTGCAGGGATTTTCCGCACCTTTTGGAATCTACGTCATGGTCTCTGCTGCTATTAGATCGCGGAGAATACGGTCTGTTTTGAGTTTGGAAACGTCGTGGAGAAAACTTGGGTGCTGGATAGTGGACCTTGGATCTTCGATCGTTGGCTGCTAGTTCTTAGAGACTATAGGGCAGACATGGTTGGGCCGGAGGTTCGATTTGAGGCGTGTCCTTTTTGGATTCATGTCCTACGCTTCCCGTTAGGCTTGCTTACCCCGGAGTTTGCACCGACTGCGGGGGACCATGGTCGGTAAGTACCTGGACGTTGATACAACTTGTAATGATCGATGTTTGGGATGTACCTACGCATCTGAGTGGAGATCGATGGAACGGTGCCATTGAAGAGGGTGATCTCAGTGACGTACCTTGGTAAGACGCATGTTTGCCTTTTAAGGTATGAGAGATTGCCTAATTTCTGTTATTTTTGTGGTTTATTGGGGCACTCTATGAATGGATGCTTGAAGATGATTCCGGAGTACCTTAGTGGATCGAAGAAGCTGGGTTACGGTGCATGGCTTCGATCCCCAGCGAACGTAAGCCCCCAAGAGCCCTCGCGCGCTGTTCGTGCATCGCTGGCGGCCACTCACTATAGCCGAGGAAGGCCAGCGGGGATCCAAAAAGCCTCGGGTTCAAATATGCCTGCTGTGGATCCAAGGAAGGCTCTGTCGAAGCAGCCCGCAGTGCCGGAAGAGATGCGGCGGTCTCGTCTGATGTTGCCGCTACCAAAACAGAGCGGTGGGAGACCACAATGGTCTTTGGTACCAGTGGAGGGTGCCATGGGCCGCCTGAAACAATCTCTGAATCTGACGAGGAGGTCGGGGAACCTAAAGCTGATGGATGATAATCGTACCGCAGCCATAACCGATGATAGTGTGCCACCGGGTATTGCCGATCAGGAAGCCATATGTGGAGGGCAGCACTGCTGGTTGGCTTGAAGAGTCTCCCTCCCCGCCTCACTCGCCGGCAGCACGGAGTCATTCGCTGGAGAGGCGTCTATTGGAGGGTGGTCCGACCAATGGAGAACATGCACCAGTGCAGTAGATTGACGATGTATTCTTGTTCGAGGTTCCCTCGTAACTTGAAGCTCCAGCACATCGGTGGGCGAAGAAATTCCGTGATGCTCAGATGCAGATTTATGAGTGGAAGAAGACGACACCAGCAAAAATGCTGGGTTCCAAAAGGAAACTGGTCTTGTTTAATGCTGACCGGATGGACTTAGAATGGTTGTCGATGGAGGTGCTCCCCAAAAAAAGACGCCAGGCTGATCCCTCCTTTTTGTCCATGCGTGCTTATGGTGAGGGATTTCATGGATTGGATTATGATATAAGCGCTGGGTTGGTAAGGAAGCCACGCATCCCAAGGGTGGCGAAAGGGAAAGCTATAGTGGAGGTTGTTGTTGAAGTGGCCAGTGAGAGTGATAGCAATGATGAAGTAGGCGAGGCTGACAAGGAGGTTCAGCCCGCCCCGTCGCCATGAGTATACTATGTTGGAACTGTTGGGGGTTGCGAAATCCTGCGACGGTTCGGGAGTTGGGTAGGCTCATCCGTTCGACTAAGCCAGATTAATTTTTGTTTCTGAAACTAAGTATTGCCGTTTATTTTGTGAAACAATAAAGTCGCAGTTCAATTATTTTGGTTTGTCAGTTCCATCCAGGGGCGTTCGGCGGCCGGGGGGAGGGGAGGGCTCCTGCTCCTTTGAAGGCCCACTGTTGTAGTTTCTTTACTTTCATTTCCTGCTCAGTTTATTGATGTTGAGGTGGCTCTTGGGGGCCTGCCATTCCAATTCATGGGATGGTATGAAGAACCGGCTATGGGCCGGCGTCAAGCTTCATGGGGATTATTTCGTACATTGATGCAGTCGAGGAGAGGTCTCCCCTGGCTCTGTGGGGGAAGGAGGGGGGGGGGGGGGGATGGATTTTAATGAGGTGCTCGCTCATGAAGAATATCTGGGGCACCAAGTCCGGCTAGAATCGCAGTTGAATGCTTTCCGGTCTACACTGGCACACTGTGGGCTAGTGGATATGGGGTACCAGGGTCATCCCTATACGTGGTGCAGAGACTTAAGGGCTCCAAGGATGCAGCGAGGGAGGTTGGATAGGGCTACTTGGAACGCAGGGATGCATGACGTATTCCCATGCAGTCGGGTTTATCATTGTACAGCATTTTACTCGGATCATATGGCCTTGCATATTCAGCTCTGGAAAATGCCAAGACCGCGTGGGGGTGAAGCGGGCAGATTGTGAGTGTATGTCAAGGAAAGTTGGGACACTGTGTTAGATTCATTGCCGTCCAAGTTAGACCGTTGTTTGGTCAGTCTGGTCAACTGGGGTCAGTTGGAAACGAAACATCCCACGAAGCAGATTGAGTCTACTCGTAAACGTATTCTGCTGTTGGAGAGAGGGGAGATCACGACAGAAGCTCAAGCAGAGCTGGCTCGGTTGAGAAGTCAGTTGGATACTTTTCTTGATCAAGAGGATATCTGGTGGAAACAGAGGGCAAAACGGCACTGGTATAAGGAGGGAGATTGGAACACAGCCTATTTCTACAGGTATGCGTCCCGCCGAAGGGAGGTCAACATGATTAGGGGGTTGGAAGACGATGCAGAGGTATTGCAAAAAGACCCAGAGGTCACTGAAGGCCTCATTTATGACCACTTTCGAGCCATCTTTACTTCATCTTCCCCATTTGCAGAGGATATAGCGCGTTCTCTGGCTCGTCTTCAGCCAAGGGTATCGGGATCAGCACAGGAGCAGTTAAGCCTACCGTACACAGAGCAGGAAGTGGTGCGAGCGCTTAAGTCCATGCATCCGTTTAAGTCCCCTAGGCCGGACAGTATGAGCCCTGTTTTCTTTAAAAGGTTTTGGCATATTGTGGGCCCTTGTGTGCAGGCTTTCATTTTAGGGATTTTGAACTCGGGATCCCTCCCCCCGGGTATCAATTATACACATATTGTTTTGATCCCCAAGGTTAACTTCCCGATCCGAGTGGCAGAGTTTCGACCAATCAGTTTGTGTAATATGGTTTATCGGATAGCCTCGAAGGTGATGGCCTTAAGGATTCGAGAGACGCTTCCGGAGGTGATCAATGAGACCCAGTCCGCGTTTGTAGTTGGGCACTATATCACGGACAATGTTCTCCTGGCTTATGAGACGCACCACTATATAAAGGTGCAAGAAGGAAATGGAAAGAAGTTGATGTCACTAAAGCTGGATATGAGTAAAGCTTTTTATTGTGTGGAGTGGCGGTTTATTTGCCCCTACTGAAAAAGTTTGGGTTCCCCAGGCAAATGGTTGGACTAATAAGAAGGTGCCTATCGTCAGTGGAGTTTTCCTTTTTGCTGAATTGGCAATGCTTGGGTAAGTTGGTACCAGAATGTGGCATCCGGCAAGGGGGGCCCCTTGTCCCCGTATATTTTTATTATCTGTAGTGAGGTCTTTTCATCAATGCTCAATGATCTCCAGTGCAGTGGTAGGTTGGCAGGCATAGGGGTTGTGCGGGGGCCCCCGCGAATATCTCACTTATTCTTTGCAGATGATACGTTATTGTTTGGACAAGCAACGGTGGAAGTGGCTGAGTATATGCAGATTGTAATCATGGCATACTCTAGAATATCGGGTCAGCGCATCAATTTCAATAAATCTGCCATCTACTTCAGTTTGGCGACACGACACCAGAGGGGACATGACGGGAGATATGCGATCTATTAAGGATGAGGGAGGTGACTTAGCATGAGAAGTATGTGGGGCTTCCCAGTGTGGTGGGGCGGGATAAGCCAGGGGTGTTTCGATCCATAAAGGATAGAGTAGCAAAGAGAATGAAGGGCTGGAAAGCAGAATCTTTAAGTTGTGCGGGGAAGGAGTGCTCATTAAATCGGTGGTGCAAGCCATTCCGGCCTATGCGATGTCTTGTTCCAAGATTCCGGATAGGGTTCTTGGAGACATACAGTCTATAGCGGCGAGGTTTTTCTGGGAACGATAGGCTGTGGGGTCAGGGCTCCATTGGGAGTCCTGGGACAAACTCACCAGCAGTAAGAGGGACGGTGGGTTGGGCTTTCGACAGATGAAGGCTTTTAATCTGGCTATGTTGAGTAAACAGGCATGGGGGTTACTGACGCGGCCTCACTCACATAGCGGAGAAGAGTTTCTTGGAGGCAGGGCTCGGCCACTGACCCTCGTTCACATAGCGGAGCATTCTGGAAGGTAGGGAAGCACTGAAGTTAGGACTCAGAAGAATGGTGGGGAATGGACGAAGTACTTGGATATGCAGGACCCATGGATACCAAGGCAGGGAATGAGAAGCCCTCAGTACACACCCACTGGACTTGTCCCACCAGGGCGGGTCTTGGAGCTGATTGACGATGCGACGGGTAGTTGGAAATCGGAGCTTATTCACGTGTTATTCCCGCCGGACATCACCTCTACTATTTATGGTATTCCTCTACGGGGGAAAGAGAGGCAAGATCAGTGGATCCTACATCCGGACAAATGTGGCCGGCACAGCGTAAGAAGTGTATACCATATTCTAGTCTCAGGGGTGCAGGAGGAAGCGGTGCCAGAGGCCTCCTTGGAAGACAGGGATCCCCTATGGTGTGGCCTATGGAGTTTAAATGTCCCGGGTCGAGTGCAGTAGTTTCTATGGCGATTCAGTACGGCTACATTGCCCACTACAACGGAGACACATCATGACTGGACCCTCGCTCTGTCATCTGTGCTATGCGGCTAGTGATAGCCTTAGCCATCTATTTTTTGAATGCAGTTTCTCCGTAAGGGTATGGGAACTATCCTGTTGTAGAGAGGCTATTGAGGCACGACGGAATGATCTGGGGCACCTCTGGTTCCGGGAGCTGTTGTTACATGCTCCAGGCGGTATGTGTGAGTATATAGCAGTCGCGCTAGACCTTCTCTGGTTCCAGTGCAACAACTGTCTACATGGGGAAGTGGGAATTAATCTGCTCGGGGTGATGCAATCAGCGGTGTCTGCCTTGCGAAATTACAAGGCAACGAGAGCCTCCCCAAAGAGAGAGGACCCTTCACTGGCTTTCTCGGTTCTCTTGGCCAGTGCTCCACGAGGTACCAGGGTTTTCTTTGATGCAGCATACCAACCTGTGACACGCAGGGCAGCAGTGGGAGTCTTTGGGTATAGCGAGGAGGGCAGATGGTTGGGGGGTATGGCCGCAGAATCACGGGGGGTGTACTCGCCTGAGGAAGTTGAGGCGACAACAGGCTTGGCGTCCATTGAGCTGATAGAGAGATATGGACTGACTCGATGTTCATTGGTGGGGGATGCGGCGGAGGTGGTCCTTGCGGTGAGACAGGAAAGGTGTCCATAAATGGGCGTCCAGGGCATGGTTCGGGAAATCATAGATGGTATATCCAGATTGGGTATTTGGGGTGTTTACCGGGTAGAAAGAGACAGGAATGTCATAGCACACTTGCTAGCACAGCATGGGGCCACAAGCGCTCAGCAGGAACAGTGGTGGCTAACGCAGCCGGATTTTGTATCTCAAGCGTTGCTAGACAATTTTCAGCGCCATTAATACAATTGCCGCTTTCTGTATCAGAAAAAAAAAAGTTTAGCCTAAAGTATATTGATTTTAACATATGATGTATCACGGTTATGAATTTAATTTCTGATGTATTGCACATTAAGTTTTTGATATATCACATGTTGAATAGGTAGGTGTTGATCTCATATTCTCATGTATCGCGGTTATAATATTCGTCTCTGATGTATTACGTCAGACATATCCCAAAGATAAAGACAAGCATTCTTTTGCTGGACTAAAACTCAATACACGAAAAGCCTTTCGACTTCAACATCCTATTTGTTTCTGCTTATGCCTAGCTCATTTGTTGATGTAACAGATGTGTAGGTAAAATAATTTCATCTTGCCAAACATGAGATTGATTTGACATAGTGAATTTATCTGATTCTATATTTGCTGCGATCGAACCACGTTAAAATTGTGTGTTGTTTTATTGTATATTTTGTTTATTCCTTTGCGTGCTAATCTCTATGCGCGATAAAGATATATTTCGTAACTTACAAGTGGTATCTGAACAGTATTGTTCCATTGTGTGTTAATCTTTATGATTGCTATAGTTTTATATCTAAAAAGAAAGAAGAAAAGAAACAATACTCTTGCATGAGACATGGAGACAAACTTTTCCTTTCTATAGTTCAGATCTAAGGATATTATAGTTCATTGTGTAATTATCTGGGAAAATCAAAAATCGTATTATAAAATAAGAGCGGAACCAAATGTTTCGCTTGTTCTTTGTCAATATAAGAGTTTTGAAGTATTTGGGGATGTAGCTCAAATGGTAGAGCGCTTGCTTAGCATGCCAGAGGTACGGGGATCGATATCCCGCATCTCAATATATTAAATTGAAAAATAAAAAGCGATAAATTTTTTCGGCTTTTTTAAAGTATAATATTTATAGTAAGTGACCATTTTTGTTTACTCGTGTGATACTTTTAAAATTTAGATTAATTATAAATTAAGTATAACCATATTAGTGATTAAGGGTATAGAAAGAAATATATATATATATATATATACATTAAAAACTTTCTATTGAAACATATATATATATATATATATATAGAATATACCAAAAGATTAATAGTTTGAGATTGTAACTTATAATTATATTCATAAACTCAAGAAAACTATGGAAGAATTCAACTTTGATCTATTCTGTTATAAATTAAGTATAACCATATTAGTAATTAAGGGTATAGAAAGAAATATATATATATATATATATATACATTAAAAATTTCTATTGAAACAATATATATATATATATATATAGAATACACCAAAAGATTAATAATTTGAGATTGTAACTTATAATTATATTCATAAACTCAAGAAAAATATGGAAGAATTCAACTTCGATCTATTCTGTTAAAGCAACAATTTTCATCAATAAAAATGATTAAATACTGAGGGTTGAAACAAGCTAGTATCGACCCAAATGTCAAGTTAA
This sequence comes from Leptodermis oblonga, assembly GCA_016801395.1. Classification (NCBI taxonomy): domain Eukaryota; kingdom Viridiplantae; phylum Streptophyta; class Magnoliopsida; order Gentianales; family Rubiaceae; genus Leptodermis; species Leptodermis oblonga. The sequence goes on from CM028760.1 coordinate 34,648,222, forward strand.
TGACTAGACCAAACGGATTAGAAGAAAAGAAAGAAAAATGTACTCAGCTTGTGAAAAAGGTAAAGAAAATTTGTTTCCAGGGTCCGATGATTGTATTATGAAAATACAAATATCCATGGCTAAGATGTATTGCGTATTGAGTTTAGTAACAAAAGTGTTAAGTTTTGCTCCTGATGTATCACGTATTTAGTTTAGCATCTGATGTATTGTAGTTACGAGTTTAGCCTCTCATGTATCGAATATCGAACTTAGTTATCACCTATTGATCTTAACATCTAATATATTGAGTTTAACCGCTGTTATATCGCTGTTGTGAGCATAACTTCTGATGTATTATGTTAGCAGATTGAGTTTAACCAGTAATATATCATGCTTCCTGTATGACAGGAGACTCCTCAATAATTTATCTTTGACCGAGCCAGAAGTTCAAGTGAACATTATACCAACATTATACCATGGAGATGTACGCAGTGGCGGAGCCAAAAAGTAATATCTCGATGGGCCGATGTATATACTATTTTTTTTAAAAAAAATCGTACTATAAAGAAATTTTGTTTTTAGGGCGAAAATTTTTTAAAGGAAATTTTTTTTAGAAAGTTGTATAGAGAAGAACGTAAAAAGTGTAATGATCGTATTATCTTTTCGAAATAATGTGAGTGTAATATTAGAAGAAATTTTAAAAAGTGAAGTATTCGGATATAGATTTTTTAAAGTGAAAAAGTGACATTTTTTTTTCCTGGAAAGAAACTAAAACAAACGGATGATGTCTAAACTCACAATTATAGATGTGATCAAAATTTTAAATCTCTTATTTTACTAATTTAAGTTTTAATTAATAATAATTAATACAGAATCTAAATTTGTAATTGAACTAAACACCTAAAACAATTTATAATCTACCAATTAAAAAGTATAAATTTTAATTATAACAGGGTCCATTAAAACATACACCACCGTATACATACACCACTATATATATACACATGTATAAATATATATAACGGGGAGGGGGAGGATTGGCCTGTGTTCCAAGGCCAACCCCACCCACCCCCTCCCCCCGCCCGTGGACGTACGTGAAAGTGATGCATATTTGAAATAAAAATGCTATTCCAATTTAAGGTATGTTCTTTATGTTGTGTTTGAAACAATTTTTGAAATTTAGTTTTAGAAAAATAATTTTATAATCAGTTTTCATCATTTTTAATATAATTTATTACTATTCAATTATATATTTTTACATTTTCAATATACTTTTTACATTATAAAATTATTTTTTCAAAACTAGATTTTAAACATTGTTTAAAACACAACATAAAGAAGAGGCCCAATTACCCATGAACACAGTTTGAATTTAACATTAGAGGCCTATGAAATGTACTTTGGAAGGCCTTCAGTAAGATTTATAAATAAAATATTTGGTAGTTTACATTGTTCCGGTTTCACGAAACTATCATTTTACCTTTGAAGTTTTGCAAAACTATTACTGCCCACTGGCAAAGAGTAAATTCATTCCTGGATAGATATTTTGGAATCTGAAATTCAAAATATTTAGTTCATACCATAGCCCACAGTTTGTAAAATCGTGATCCTACGTGTGATCGATGTAGTTGCAAGATCGGTATAGATAGTATCGGATCATAGTATCATAAGATCCTACACGAAATGTGCAGGTGTAAAATGACTAATAAATTATAAAAACTACTCTTATTTGAGTTGTTTTAGCAAATTATTATAAAATCGGAAGTATGATCGATTTGGTGTTTTTGGATCGTAGTATCGTACGATCCTATGATATGTATCGCGATACTGCAAACTATGTCGTAACCATAATTTTGCGTGCTCGGTTGTGTTTGGACCGACTATAATGAAAGATTTTTTAAAATTTATGCGCTGACCTACAAACTGCGAGTATTTATTTAGAACAAATGTTAACTTTTTGATTGGTGTGGGTGTGTCAAGAAATTTCCATCACCCTCTTCAGAAAAAAAAAAAGTGTCAGGAAATTCAATAGTAAGATTTACTCATGTCCAACTTGATTGCATTGCGACTAATCCTAAAGGCCCTAGTAGAAAAGTAGATACGAATAGCATTTTTGTATTACGAAAATACTATAACATTCATACAAATTTAGTAAGATGTGTAACAGAAAATGTCACATAAACGTGTTACAAAATACCCAAAGCCTCAACAATCCCTTCAAACTGGCATTATTTTACCTAGTATATGATAGTCCAAATGTAGTAACTAAACTGGCATCATAATGTTAAAATATAACTTTATTCCACACACCTGACGTGAGGCCATCTATATATGTTTAAAAATTTAAAAAACTCCTTTTGTTTTAGTTTTAATACTGAAAACAGTATTAACAAGTGGACTTCTGTAATGAAACGATGGGAATATATAGTTATGAACTAGGAAACATAATTGATTTTGGCAAACTCCAATGCGTTCTTCCCATCTTGAGCGTGTCCGAGGAAGCTTCTCAGGTAGTCTTGATATACAAATTCTTTATACAAAGCTCCTCCATCCCGCTCCACCAGCTCAGGCAACGGACCAATCTTTTCCGTCGGCAATGGAGTGACGAAATGTGGAATCGACACTCTTGATTGCTTGCTTGTGGTGCACACTTTGTGTTCAGCACTTTGGTACTTGCCGTTGCTGATTATCTGAAAATGGAAATTGGTTAATTAATTAATTACTCACGTGTTATATGGTTAGTAAGCTACAAGTAATCAGCGGCGGAGTTAGAAAAAGAATTTCTTGAAAGGTTCAATATTATATGAAACATGTTTTCTTTTGGTAATAAGGTTTTGGAGGGTTCGAAGAACAAAGCCCTTAATTACTCTCTTTTTCCTTAGTAGCTGTTCACAAATTTTTATAATTTATTTTTTTAGTAAGGGTATTTTCTCTAATATATTATAGTATTCAACTTTAAGTCATGTTAGTGGGTGATGGGAATATGGATGTTGTTACACTATTTTCAACCTTTCAACTTAACTCTCCGCCATCCATTTAAATAGAATAGTCTAGTTTTGTAAAAATAAATGTGGTTTTATTAAAAAAGTTTAGTATAGATATTTGTACTTCTCTCATACCCTTACAGTAAAATTTATGTGTGGTTCACTTAATCTACTTGACATACTAATATAATAAGGACATTAGTGAAAAAACTTGGAGCAAATTAATTACTTATTTTAAATATTGTGTCGTAACATCAATAAAAGTTATACATTTTTGAAATTAAACCCTTATACTGGAATGCGGAGAGTAGACCATAATTAAAGATGAATAAGCCTTTAAATATTAGTTAGTAGAATGCTTATTGTCAATACCTGGAAGATATCCCCAATATTAACAACTAAAGCACCAGAAATTGGTGGGATTTCAATCCACTCATCGTTTGCTGTTACATACAAACCTCCAATTTCATCTTGCAGAAGTACAGTTAAAATTCCGCTGTCGGAGTGGCGCCTGGCGCCAATCGTGAGCTCTGGGTTCGGACATGGCGGGTAAAAGTTCATATTCACCACCGAGGCACCAATCAAAGATTCCAACTTCGAGTCTTCGAGTTTCACTCCTAGGTTTTCAACTAGAATCTTGAACAATCGTCTCACCATTTTATTCGACAGCTTCATGAACTCAAGCATCACTTTCCTGCCAATTTTTGAGTTAAAAAAAAAAAAAAAACAAGTAAAGCGGTATTAAAAACAGTGGCGGAATCAGAAGAAAAAAAAAATCTCTAAAAGTCCAACAAATAAATAATTTTTTTAATAATTAAATATATACTACTAATAAGGGTGGAGAAGGGAATTTGAGGGGTCCAGATACCACCCCATCGTTTCGCTCCGCCCTTGATTAGAAATAAGATTCTCTTAAAGGAAATAAGTAAAATAATACTCGTAAAAAATTTAGTGATTGCCATGACATTATCATCTTACTTGCACTCCTCGGGCCAATACTTCTCCGCATCATCATCATTAGAATAGATCATCATAACGTGATCTCTCCATTCAAGAACCGTTTCATTCTCCGGTGAGAAACTGGTGGAGTAATTCACAAAGGGACTTGGACTGGCCCCCTTAAGATAAACCCCCTTCGCGGCCGCCGGCAGGGCAAAAAACCGGTGGGCGGCATCTTTCATGGATTCCGAAAGCTCCAAATCCACACCATGGTTAATCACCTGGAAAAACCCAAGTGTTTCTGCAGCGTCAACAATGGCTTCCGCCACTTGTTCATGCTCAGGCCCATCCAATTTCGACAAGTCAATTGGAACTGACGAAAAGAATTGGTTTGATTTGGATGAGGAATTCGGATTGGTTTTTAGATAGGATCTTTCATTTGGTGGTACGATGTAAAGCTCGGGTACTTCTGCAATTCCTGAATCTACTAAACCTTTGATGCCGTGGCCTTTTTTGGCTACAAAATCGAACAGAGAATTTTTATCTTCAAAAACATCTGCCATTTTTCCTGAGAATCGTTAAGAGAAATAAAGGCAGTTGTTGGTGCAAGATTTTTCCTTGGTGATGATCACCCTTAAATAATTGTTCTCTCCGTAAAAATGGAAAAATTATGTTTGGAAATTTGACTTGTCAGACAAGTAACTGTACTTAGGAGTGTAAATGAGTAGCCCAGTCAAAACTTTTAGCTTGAGCTCAAACTTAGCTTTAGCAGACACATTTAATAATCGAGCCGAGCCCGAGGCTACTTACTACTGACTCGCTGCCTCGTCTAGCCAATCGAGCCACACTATATCTGTAACTCTATAATTTCTTTTCTTTTAATTTTTTTTTTTTATCGATTTAGGGCCAGCTCAAACTCGGTTCAACTAGTTTACAGTACTAATTGTAGTACCGGTCGATTTCTTGTATTCAAACAAAGGATGCATGTAACTAGAGATGGCCACGGTTACGGTTCAAACCGGAACCAACCCAGAACCGGACCGCCGGTTTTGGAACCGGAACCGTGGCCCCCGGTTCCAGAACCGGAACCGGACCCGCCTCTGGCAGTTAAGGTTCCGGTTCCTCTTGTCTGAGACCCGGGAACCGGCGGGTTGGAACCGGTTCTAAAGGGTCTAACTCTCTGGTTCTAATGTGAGAATCATAAAAATAATAATTTTTCATTCCTCTTGCACAAATTCGAACACGTGACCCTTTGCTAGAATTGAAAGGTTTTAAGCAAAGTTGATTAACCACTTCAACTATTTGCTTTTTTTGTACTTCTTTCTTATAATTATAATTATTTTATATGTTTAACATATAATATATAAAAATTATTTTTAAATATATATTATAATAATATATAAACTAATAGTATACTTTATATATATATATATTATTATTAATATAATATAAATAAGCATTTAATTAAATTAAAATTAAACTAGATCCAATCGCAACTTCTGCAAATGATGAAGATGAATTATATTGAATGTTCAAGATGTATTTACTTTGTAAAAGTTTCAATGATTCAAAGTTCAAATTCTGATTTCTCACGATTTATAACAAGGCATGACTCTCTTGATTTTTTTAAAAACAATATATTGAGGTATTATTCATCTTTATATATATTTTTTCACAATTTATTTTTGTATCTTTTATTATACAAATCATTTAATTATTTAAATGTATGTAACCTCGCTACATATTTTATTTTATTTTTGTAATTTTAATTATTTATAAATAATTGAGTTATTAATTGAGTTAAAATAAAATAACATTTATAAGTTAAAATTGTTAAATAAACGAAAAAATTGTTAAATAAACAGAAAAGATTGGAATCGGGACGGGAACCGTGACAGACTGGAATCGAAACCGTGACAGAACCGAAATTAGAACCGGAACCGGCGGTTCTGGAACCGGCACGGAACCATCCCCCCAAGGTTCCGGTTCAGGTTTCACTGATTCATGAACCGTAACCGGTGGTTTTGAAACCGTAACCGACGGTTCCGGAACCGCGGCCATCCCTACATGTAACTATGTAAAAGTCATGTATGTCCATTAATTGGTCAATGTTCATCGAGAAAAAAAATTTTAAAAAATAGGGAATCAATCAATGATGTATCAATCAGTAATAGGGTAGCAATTAAGGACCATTTAATAAGTGACGTAATTGAATTTTCTTATAGACTTTCTTACTTTCAACATTTTAATAGACCAGCAGTTTTGGTATAAATTGGAATTGCAGCATTTTTGTAATTAAATTTGTGCTTAATCACTATTTACCCCCGTGTTATTGGCTTTTGACTATTTGTCGTCCCGTATTTTTAAAACTAACTGGTTGTCTCCCATGTTTCTAAAACTAACTATTTGCCCCTCTCTTACTAGTCAAATCATAAAAATTCATGAAAAGACAAAAATACTCCTGGACTGCTGACATCACACTCACAAGTTTAAGTAAAAATTTCAGACGAATATACCCCCAAGCATTAGGAAAAAACGCCGGCGATAAATTTTTTTCTTGAGAATAACGCTTGACTCCAGAGAAACGGCAATAGCAGCGGGTTCTTTGTGAAAATCGCGATTGGAGAGGGAAAAGTGCAGCGTCGTCGATAATGGAGTTCTCGGCTCGACTTCGGAAAACGACAACGGCAGCAGTTTGGAGCGGGAAAAGTGCAGCGGCGATTGTGTATTGGAGAAACCTTCACATATATTTTTTTTCTTTCGTAAGTAATATGCAGTTAATACTTGTAGTATATTCGCCATTTTATTCTATAGCTTCGTGAACTCAACCTTCGCCCGGAGTTTTTTCCCAAAAAAATGATTTTTTAATTCAAAATTCTCAAAATAGAGACAAATTTGATTGGCTTCCCAAACTAGAGAAAGCGAAGCTGTGATCTTTGCTTTCTGCTTCCTTGTCTCGTGGTTCATGCAATACCATAGCATTAGCATGGGCTCATCATCAGTGCACTTAAACAAATAGTCAGAGTCCATAAGTCTAGAACGTAGCTTAATCTTAGTTCTTCCCCTGTCCCGCAGCCCTGTTTCGATGTAGTAGATCGTCAGGACTACTATGATTATGAAATATAATGATGAATTCACAAAAAAAAAAAAAAAAAAAAAAAGGCCACAGCCACAGCCACTTATTCAAAGAGGGAGGCTAGCGAAATTGGATACAGGTTTTAGCTACAAATGGCATTGCAGACATTTAGTTAAGCGTGTCAATTTGTATCGTGTCCAGATTTGAGTGGCAAGTTTTCAAGTCGAGATTTCTTAACCTTAATTTTACTCGTTTAATTATCCGTATTATTTGTCTTGGCCCATATAACCCAATATTTTAATGTCGTGTCGTGTTTTAGTTTAAATTACTCGTGTCGGGTTCAAGTTTCATGTGTTAACCGCGCCGATCTTATCAACCCTAAACTTACCTTTTAAATTTGTATTATTCGTATCGACCCATATAAATTTCGAACCCAATCTTAATCTTAGTTGTATGGAAGTTGATGTTCACAGGACAAGTGATTAATTTATACAACCTAGTTAAATTATGTTACACTGAAGAATTCATATTGAGTGTAAAGTAAAAAAGTCAAGTACCCACGTTTGAATAAGATGCATGATGGAGCAGCACCCACTTTGAGCAGAAGTCGAGATCACATCTTGGCTTTCTCTAGTTTGGGAAGCCAATAAAATTTGACTCTAGTTTAGGAATTTTGTATTAAAAAACCATTTTTCTGGGGAAAAACTCTTCATGCATGTCCATTAATTAGTCAATGTTCATCGAGGAAAGGAAAGAAAAAAAAGGAAAAATAAAGAAGGAATCACTCAATGATGTATCCATCAGTATGACCATTTAATAAGTCACGAATTGAATTTTCTTTTAGACTTTCTGACTTTCAACAGTTTAATAGACCAGCAGTTTTGGGATTTTTTCCCCAATAATCAAATAGGCTCCCAAAATTACCAAAATAAGCAATTTTTTTTTTCCAGATCTATAGAAAACGAATCTGGCAGATTCGTTTTTCCAAAAGAACGAATTTGGCAGATTCGTTTTCGGTAAGAATGGGGTGGGAAAAAAAAAATATTCGGGTGAAAACGATCACGGAAATTCGTTTTCAGTAGAAAATGAATTTCCATGATTCGTTTTTTCTTTGGTTTTTCAAAAAGGAAAAAGGAATTCGTTGAATTCGTTTTCTATGGAATTCGCATTCAGTGAATTCGTTTTCACTTAATTCCTTTTCTTTGAAAACGAATTCTCTGAATTCGAATTCCGTAGAAAACGAATTTCATGGATTCATTTTATACGGAATTAAAAAAAATAGAAAAGGTATAAATATGCTGCGTGAAAAATTCACGCAGCAGAAAAAACGAAAAAATAGAAATCAGAAGACGCGGCGACCCACATACCCACGACGCCGACCCACAGACCGGCGCGACCCACCCGTTCCGGCCGAAACCGAGCCACGTCGCCGCCGCTCGCGATCTCGCCGGACCGATGGCCATTTGACCGGAAAACGAAGGAGGGTTTAGAAGGAACCCTAGAATTTGGGGCTTTCTTGAAGGGGACCCAAATTCCGGCATCATAACCTCAATTTGGGACGAATCCACTGCGATTTTGCTTGGAATTTGCTTGAGGTGTGTCTTAGGGTTATAAAGTTGTGTATAATTTGTTTTGTATTTGTATTTGTTCACATTTTTAGGATGCTTTAATTTTATGAATAGTAATTTTGGGTTTCCTTCAATTAATTCAGTATGTGTTTGTTGTCTTATTAATCGTTTAGAAACTAGGGATGTTCTTCTATTGCACAATCTTAAGTGATAGATCTCCCTTTGTTTTCATTTATAAAATAGCACCTCCTTTGACGTTGTTTTCTCATGTGATGTGTGGACCGTGTGGAGTAACCTTTACCTAGGCCGTTCAAGTTGTTTGTTGTTTCAAATTGCAGTGGAATATTTGCTCATAAATTTGGAATGCAAAGATTTTTTACTTTACTCATGAATCTAGGCTTGAACATTTGATTTGGTTGGGTTACATTTTGCATATGGTTTTTGGTTCATGTTCATTTTCCCCGCTATGAGGGTTCTTGATGTTTGGAAGAGGATATGGGACTCATAAATGTCTTTGTAATTTGTTTCAATCTAGTGTTCCAAAATATGTAATGAGTTCAAAATAAAATTATAAAAAGATTTTGTGTTCCATTATGTCTTGTGTACGAGCTAGGCGATCCCTTGCCCCAGGCGCGTCCATTTGTACTTTGTATTATAGGTAGATTTATTAGAAAATCAGATGAAAGGCATATTCCTTTTTAAAAGTGTTTTATTTATTTATGCGATATTTCATTATTTTGGAAGTAGAATCCCAAAAATTACTCTGCCATTTCTGCTCTTACCTCAATATTTTGTTGTGTTAGGAGAAGGAAAATTGAGATGTGGATTCCGGATTAATGATGAAGTGCATGTTTTTTTACACAATTGAAAAGCGAATAGGTGAAACCACCGAATTTGCACGTAGTTTGAAATTACATTACTCATTGTTGTCGTTGAAGTTGTTAATTTTGATGGAAAAGGGGTGAATCGCATTTATTATGGTGATTCCTTTAATGAAATTGCGTAGAGTGTTGTATTTTTAATGGAATAGAAGCATTAGTTTTTCTTGCACCATCTTTTAAAATGGAATTGGTTTTGTGATGTTCTTTGTAGTTGGTGGTAGAGGTAGAGGTTGGAAAAATGCTCCATGTGTTCCTTGTTTGCCTATGAACAAATTGGTTGTGTTTGTAGAAGCAAATTTGAGATGTGGATTCTGGAATAATGATGAATTGCGTGTCTGTTACAAAATTGAAAAGCGAATAGGTGAAACCATCGTATTTCCACGTAGTTCGAAATTACCTTACGCATTGTTGTAGTTGAAGTGGTTAAAGTTGATGGTAATGTGGTTAATCGCGTTTATTATGGTGCTGCCTTATATGAAATTGCGTAGAGTGTTGTATTTTTAATGGAATAGAAGCATTAGTGTTTCTTGCACCATCTTTTAATGTGGAATCGGTTTTGTGATGTCCTTTGTAGTTGGTTTTAGAGGTAGAGGTTGATAAAAATGCTCCATATGTATCTTGTTTGCCTATGAACAAATTGTGTGTGTTTGGAGAAGCAAAATTGAGTTGTGGATTCCGGATTAATGATGAATTGCGTGTTTTTTTCAAAATTGAAAAGCGAATAGGTGAAACCATCGTATTTCCACCTAGGTTTAAATTACCTTACGCTTTGTTGTCGTTGAAGTGTTTAATGTTGATGGAAAGGCGGTCATTCTCGTTTATTATGGTGATTCCTTCAATGAAATTGCGTATATTGTTGTATTTTTAATGGAATCGAAGCATTAGTGTTTCTTGTACACCCGAATAATATGCAATCGGGATTGTGTTGTTATTTGTAGTTGGTTGTAGAGGTAGAGGTTGGAAAAATTGCTCCATGTGTGACTTGTTTGCCTTTGAACATGTTGGTTCTGGTCGTATAACATGTTGGCTTGTTTCTCTGCGATGTTCTGGACTGTTTTCCTGCATTCTGGACTGCAATTATGTACTGTTTTTCATTGTCTCTCTAAAATTGATGGACTTTTCTCCTACAATTACTGGACTGTTTTTTTGGACTATTTTTGTAGTTTTTCTGGACTGTTATTATGGGCTGTTTTTCTGGAATGTTTTTGTAAAATTTCTGCAATTTTTTTCTAAAAATTCTACAGTTTCTGGAATGTTATTCATAATAGTGGTGGAATGTTTTTTTGCGATTTTCTAGACTGTTTTCCTGCATTCTGGACTGCAATTCTGGACTGTTATTATGGACTATTTTTTTGGATTGTTTTTATGGACTGTTATTAGGTAATTTTCTAATCATTCTTATTTATCGAGTTTGACTGATATATTCTGTCCGGTGCTGGACAGTTTATTTGTTGACCTCGTGTCTTATTTATATTGCTCACCGTACACATATGTAATTAAACGCCACTGCATGTGATTATTTGGGATTTGCATGTGGTTACAGTAGGAACCGCACTTAATTTGTTCGCATGTAATAGATGCAATAGGTTTCATATATAAGTTTGGACTTTAGTTGTGTTTTATATGGTCCAAATGAATGTCCCCCCCCCCCCCCCCCCACCCTAATGCCGCGTTCTGTGCCCTAAATACTGTAAGCCCTTGTAGAAATGTTGCTGTTGTGATTTATATCGATATATTCTGTAACTGAAATAGTCCCGTAAACAGTTGAACAAGTGATTGTGATGGTTGAGGTATATAGAACTTGGTGGTACAGCTGTGTTGCACTGAAATGGCAGGGAAATCAGTTAGAGTTATGGTATATTGGGATGGGAGAATTGAGCGGGGTCCCAATGGTTCAGAGTACAGTTCTCCTCCACGGCGAACTATTTCAGTTGCTGAGACTGTGAATTTCCAACTCATTTCTCGGAGGTTTTACGAAGTCAGCAAAACATCGCCTTTCCACCACAAGCTGCAGATTTATTGTAGAACTCCAGTGCTCGTCCCTGCTAATGCCCCTGAACGGACTGTTTTTGAGCACATTCTCATAGATGATGATGAAAGCCTTCGTGATATGCTCAATATACCAAAAAGACTACCCATTTGTTGCTGCTGTCCAGGTTTATTTAATTAAGGAGCGACTTCCCAACGCAACCCACCCTGATGACGGAGACGACTTTGACATTATCGGCTCATCTGTAATGTCATTCATGGAACTATTGAATAGTGGACACGGAGAGGAAATGCGGGAAGGTGTTAACTTCAATTCTTTGCCCGGCCGTCCTTCCTCACAACCACCCCTCACATCGTTACCTCACCTAGAAGCAGTTCAGGGATTGAAGACTTCTGAGTATTTAGTTCAGGATAACCCAACCCCACTTCACACCCATCATGAGGTGGATGTTCTTGATGTCATGTCGGGTGGTAATGCATCGAAAGGTGGAGTCGGGGAACGCGTCGGGGGATAGTGTGAAGTGGGAGACATGCCGAGGCCGTTGAACAAATCTGCACTTCCTGTAAAGACGCGTGAAGACGTTGGGGCAAGCATAAAATTTTTCAACTCCATTGGGGATGAGGCGCAGCACACGATCGATCAGTTCCACAAGATTCCATGTTCCCATATAATCTACAAGATTCCATGTTCCCATATAATCAAAGTATGTGAGGATTTAAAAAGGGATAACTTGGATTTGGTTTCAAAATTTTATTCTGCGAAGACAATGGTTGACACATATTCAAGTCATTTCTTCCCTATAATGCATGAAGATTATTGGCCTGCGTCTCCGTTTCTGTTAGTGCCAAATCCATCAAGGATAAATGATAAAAGAGGAAGGCCCCGGAGAAAGAGAAGATGTTTCTCAAAACTCCGGCGACAATTAGTCATATCATCAAACTTCGCAGCATGAACATGGAACGCCTGACAGCAATACCTTTGATGCGTTCGCTAGAAACAGCACCTCTAGCCGTCCTGTTCGCGGGCCACATGAAAATTTGCATAAGCGTCGTAAGCCCCATAACGAGTTTGGTGAAGAAGCCCGGACCCTTTACATGCATAGCGAGCCCACTACAGATATGCATGCTCAACCTCCCCGGGGCCAGCATCCCACGCATAGACCGCGTAGGCATACGCGTCCTTCTCCGTGTGGAACATAGCGAAGCGTTTATTGCCCTCTTTTGATGTTTAGTAGTTAGCTTTCGTATATTCACAACATTTTGCCTTGTGTTAACATAAAGAATTTGTCATCTACCAACTGCTGAATGAGATGGATGTCGTAGATTTGGCAAAATTGTGGATTTTTTCCTTATGCTCACAGGGAGTTTAGTACATGTATAGGGGGAACTCTGTCAAAAGTTTTTTGTTTTTACATCAAATTTCAACCCCGCCTTTGCAAATTGAGGCAACATGCCATTATCAGCTGGGATGTAGTGCCACGCATGTTCAAATTGTGATGCCTAACCTTGTATGGAAATTCTGTGGTTTCCTTATTCCTTCGGTATTTTAGCAAAATCAAAACCTTACATTGAGTTTCTAGATTATCGCTGACTTAGTTGTATTCCATTTTCATGCTAAATTAGCATAAAACCTACACATAATCAAAATTCCTACATTTACGCACGGAACCTTATTGTTAACGCATAAGTGCCTGTTTCATGTCATTTTTTTAACTTACGTAATTTTGTTAGGGTTTGTATATTTTCGCTACCTTTGCTGTTTTATATGTGCATGCAAATTTAAACTAAAACAGGCATAAAAAAAAAACATCATTATATGTGTAATGTAATTGCGCTAAACTCGTAAACGACTTTTTTCGTTTAGGTTCATATGGACCACATAAATGCGCCGTGCCAAATTGTCATAGAGGAATGAATTTAAAAAATCTTTTCTACGGCGATTTCTTGTGTTACATAATTCGTTTTACTTAGTAAGATAACGAATAATGAATTAGTGTACAGTTAGATAACGAATAGAGTTCATTATGTTTATTTTGTTTAACCTAACATTATTTCACTTACTCTGCAATACACCCTTATTTAGTTGTCGAATTTCCCAATCCGTTTTCACATTTACTTTAATTAATTAATCCCTACAGTGCTTATTTTAAAATTAATTCTTCAAAAACAAATTATGTGTTTTCAGCAAGTGAAAGTAGCGAATTTGTTTTCTTGAGAAAACGAATTCGGGGAATTCGTTTTCTTAAGAAACGAATTCGCCGAATTTGTTTTCGTGAGAAAAGGAAATCCCCGAATTCGGTTTCTTAGCGAATTCGTTTTCTAAGAAAACGACTTCGCTGAATTCATCTTCTCTTTTTCATGAGAAAACGAAATCCCGAAATTCTTTTTCTTAACAAAACTAATTCTCTAAATTCGGTATGAGGGAAAACGATTTCGCCGATTCCCTGAAATTCAGGCAAAACACTTCTACGACTACCATGGGCATTACTTTTTTTTTTTTAACCAAACGTAATTTTACTTACTCTACAATACACCCTTATTTAGTTGACGAATTCCCCGAATCCGGCTTCTCATTTACTTTATTTTACTAAACCCTATGGTACTTATTTTTTGAGTAATTTTATTTCTTTGCATTCATTTTCTAATGAAAAAATAGTTTCTTGTCAAACGAAACCTATTTATAGTTAAACCGAAGTCATTGTTTTAACCCTAAATTCGTTTCTCTAGAAAACGAATTCCCCGATTTCTTTTTCAGTGCCAACGTATTCCCTGAATACTTTCTTGAGAAAACGAATTCGGGGAATTCGTTTTCTTGAGAACGAATTTCGCCTAATTCGTTTTCTCAAGAAAAACACTTCTACGACATGAATTCATCTTCTCTAACGTTTGAAATTTTGAATTCGATTTTACTTATTACATGACTCGTTTTTCATCTTCTTTCCTTCAAATAAAATCATATTACTTATTTTAATAACGCTATTATACAATGAAATCGTTTTCTCGCTTCATATTATTTAACTAAAAGTATATAACTTATTTTATAAATAAACTTATTTCATTGAATTCATTTTCTACTAAAATTACGGGTCTATTTCTACAAAATAAGATTGATTGTATAAAATTTATTCCCTGATTTCGTTGTTTTATAAAAAATATTTTCCTCGCATTGTTTTTATTTCACTGATTTGGTTTTTTTTCCCGTGTAAATAACCTTGTTTTAATTTATGTGTAAATAACCTTGTTTTAATCATTTCTTTGAATTGAAGGGCGTCCAGGCATCGCTGCGGCTTCGGACACTCGTTGGTGCTGTTCCGAAGCATATGCTCTAATTTTGTTCCCTCCCATCTTTTCAATTTCTTAGTTATTATTCGACTACTTCACCGAATTTTTCGTCTTGTTCTTTTTTTTTCTATAAGTAAACATCGCATTCCCCAAATTCGTTTTCCAGGAATAATAATTTTTGTAAAAAAAAAAAAAAATACTCTCAAAAAAACGAATTTGGTGGATTCGTTTCTAGGGAAAAACGAATCCACCAACATCGTTTTCCTGGCAACTAGATTTTTAAAAAAAACAACATAAAAATTGAAAACGAATTTGGTGGATTCGTTTTTCCCTAGAAACGAATCCACCAAATTCATTTTCCATAGAATATATATATATTTTTTTCCTTCCTTCTGTTTTTTCCTCCCCTGAAAACGAAGACGTGAACTTCGTTTTCAGCTGAAAACGAAGTTCCCGTCTTCGTTTTCTACATACTGGGAATGAAAATTTTTTTCTGCTTCTTTTAGTAATTTAAGGCCCCAAACATGAATATTCATGTAAAAAAATCAGCAGTTTTGCTATAAATTGGAATTGCAGCATTTTTGTAATTACATTTGAATATGCGCTCATTATTAAAGATAGCAATTATCATGCTTGATTTTTCTTTGTTTGTATTATTATTTTAATGGTCACTTGTGCACTTGGAATAACAATTTTAGATGATTCAACACTGGTTATGGAGTCTAATTCTTTTTCTTTTCTTATTTTTGTTTTTTTTTGTTTTTGGTACTTGAACATTATTTGTTATAAAAACAAAACAAAACAAAACTAATAGCATTCATTCCATCAAACCACAATCTCACTGATATTTGCACATATCTCTTTCACTGTCATCATCAAAGCCAAAACTTTGTGAGAACACATTAAAATTTCTTTGAATTAAAAGAAAGGAAACATCCATTTTCAACTGTTAGAAGCCAGCTTTTTCTTAGCTATTTCAATCTTTAGAACCTTCTTAATGATCTTTTGTTCTTCAACCAAGAACGCCTGATAGTACACACCACCATAAGGGGACGATTTATTGTCCTACGGTTCCTAGGCAATTTGGATCTCTTGTATTCTGCGGGTCTCAAATGAAGGAATCCCTTAAATTCTTTTTCCAGTCACTGGACATTTCAGGCCGCTAGCCAGTCTTCTTGGTGGTCTATTATACAAGCTTCCCACCAGGGGTTTTGACGGCCCAGTGTTGATTGGATTTGGTGGTGTAATTATGCCGTTCCCAGTAAGTGAACCTCTGAACTAGGGGTGTCAAACGGGCGAGTATTAAATAGGTGTTAAGTTAATGGGTAATGGGTACTCATTACCCATTCAATTAATGGTCTTAACTCAAATGGGTAATGGGTAGTTATGGGTACCCAGAGGTACTCATAATACCCATTATACAAAAATGTAAGGCTTATTTAATAATTTATTAATAAATTAAAATTTTTTTTTAATTTCATTTTAATTTTTTTTAAAGCGATTTTTAATTTTTTGAATCTATTCTAAAATTTGAAATATTAAATTTTGTATACTTTTATATTTAATCGTATGTAAATTTTTTTTCCAAACACAATTTTTAATTTTTTTTATATTTATATAAACCCGTGCATGCCCTGATCCGAGGCCCGAATTGGGCCCGGGCCGAAACTGGACCCGAGGCCCGAAATTGGGCCTGGGCCAAAAATAGGCCCGGCCCAAAACTGGACCCAAGGCTCGAAACTGGACCCAAGGCCCGAAATTGGGCCTAGACAGAAATCGGTCCAGAACTGGGCCAGAACTGAACCGGCCCAGCCCAAACCCAAACCCAGCCCTAAACCCGAACCTAAGCCCGAACGAATTTTGAATTAGTATTTATAAGTGGGTAATTTAAAAATATTATAAAAGAATAAATGGGAGAAAAAATGAAAAGTAATTGTAGGACACAAAAAATAAATAAGAAAAAAAAATAAGTTTGAAGAAAGAAATAAAATGGACCCACTAAAATAAGTGAGTTGTTGAGTTTTTGTTTATACTTTTAAGGGTAGTTTTGGATGGGTAATTTTGGTACCCATGATTGGCGGGTTTTAGGGTACCCAATGGGCTTCCCTAAACCTGCCCATTACATATTTAGCCCAAACCCACCCAACCCATTATTATTTTAAGTGGGTTTTATTGGGTTAATACCCAATGAATTTGGGCGGTTTTTGAGTTAGTTAGTTTTTTCGCCTCCCCTACTCTGAACCATCTTCTTCTCGTTCTGCGGCCACGCTCAAGCAACTGTAATCTTCTTTGTACGACCTAATGATTTAGTTAGGAAACTATTAGGAGTTTAATTTTAATTCAAATAGTGGATCAAGTGATTTGAACTAGCCATTCCGACTCAGTGGAGCTCACTGCAAAAGATGCAAGCGAAAAGTTATCTTTTATCTTAGGGCCCATTAATAAAAATTAATAATGAAATCATAATGTCCATTTGATTAAGTAGCTTATATCTTAATGCTTAAAATTCATTTCTCAACATTTGAATCATAATACTTAATCACTTATTCTTTTTAAATAAATATGCTCATCGGAATGCTAAATATTAAAAATATACAATTTTACCTTTACGTTAACTTTTAATAATTACACAAAAAATAATAATTTTACAATAAAACATCATATATAATTAATATAAAATATATTATTGAATGATGTTTAAAAAAATAAGTAAAATATATAACTTACCAATAATTTTTTAATATAAAAGTATAATAAAAAAATAACTAACTAAAATTTATTTGACGACATTATGAAAAAAAAGAAGAAAAGTGTGGTATGCTAATTTTAAAAAATCAAAATTTATGAAAATAGAATTATTTAGAGTCAAATCAATATGAATACAATGTAGGAAAAAATCAAATGTGTGGTATTCTTAAAAAATTTAAAGTATTGAAATAGAGTTATTTAGAGTTACATCAATATGTATAAAATAAAAAGGTAGTTTTTGAAATAAAATTTGAATTAAGAAATTGTTCAGGGGAGCATTTAAGTAATAAACAATAACTTAACTTTTACTGTTTAATTTTTTTTAAAGGAAATAAGCATTGATTAATCACATAATCAAATAAATGGTTTGAATTTTCATTATCAAACAGAGATAAAGTCATATTTTTTTAATCAAATAATTTTAAGCATTAACCACCGTTATCAAACAGACGCTTAGTTTGTTGAAAGTTGCTCATGTCTCAGATGAGGAGAATCCTACAAAGATGCCAACAACAAGTACGACAAGTGGGAAAGAGCAAAAAGCTCATGCGGAAAAGAAATTAAAATTGGCAACAAGAAAACTGTGACGGGTTGGTCTTTTAAACCACCAAAATGAGCTAATTGTGTAGCAAGGAATGCCCGCTAACAAAGCTTTTGCCAACTCTCGCCATGCACGTCTCAAGTAGGCTGCACTCATATACAATGCCCCTATGAAGACGATTGGTTAAAAAGGGACTTGTTGCCAAAGTACTTATAAATTGCACTATGAATATAAGAAAAGACAAGGCGGCGATCCATAAGCCAAATCTTAGTTTTGATGAAGAGATGATAGGGGTGGACTTGTTGCCATTTTCAATTGTTTTCGCACGAGATATAGCTATATACAGGTTTTTTTTTTCTTTCTTTGAAGGCACTTAGGAGCTGACAGGATATGATCCTTCTCACAGGGATAAGCTGTCCATTAGACTAAAATATTGGGAGTCTAGTGGAATGCCAAACGATGTTTATCCAATCCGTTCTTAATGAGTTCTAAGTTTACTACATCAGTTTAAATCCACTCACGAAGTCTTAAAGATAATTATTTTTTATTTTTTAAAAATAGTCTTCATGTAGTATCCTTCAAAAGAATTAGGAGTATTTTAGCTTTTTTTTCCTTATTCCACCTAAAACTTTTGTCCCTGGTTCCTAAGGGCTTAGCTCTGCCCTGCTCGTTACCCCAAATTGAAGTAGCACGAGAGTAAGAACATTCTCCCTCGTAGATCTCCTCCCAATGAATTAGTCAAAAATGATGTGAATAATTAATGATGCTTCAAGGTGGATCCTTGCCAAAAGTCTCAGTAAAACATCGATTTTGAACGTTTACTATATATAGATTCCAAGTACAACATGCAGGTGACCAAATGCTTACAAAAAAATACTTTCGGATTGGATCAATTGACTGAGTTGTGAAATTATTTAGCGTGGATTCGGGTTCGGTCTAGTCGAATCTGTTGAAAATTTATTATGTTATTTTTTCCGAAGAGAGTCTCGTTCCGAACATGTATAATTTATTATGAATTTAATATCTAAAATAACTATGTCATTTCAATCGATTTACGAACGTGAAAAAGAATTAGACCCCACTTTTGGTATCTCGATTGACACCATTTATTTTATTGATGTTCTTACTTTTTAAATGTTGGTTAATTATGGACCACGTTATTAAATTAGTAAGGGTAGGAAGAGTAAAAAAAATTTAAAAAGAAAATTAAAAGCGAACTTTTCTATTCACTACTACAAAATAGAGCTTTAACGGCTGCGGTTTAACGGCGAAAAATAGAAAACCGCCGTTATAAAAGAAATACGGACTTTCTACGGCAGTTTTAAAATAAACCGCCGTAGAAGGTCCCTTTCTACGGCGGTTTGATTATAACCGCCATTGTATTAACGTATTTAACCCTAAATAACAACGTGTATCTCCGTATCGCGGCCGAAAGTGTTCTTCTCCAAATTTCTACTACGGTTTTGCACGTTTGATGTAAAGAATCATCATTTGAAGCTAAAATTTACCACCTTAAGGTTAGAAACTTCTAAAATTTCCCAGTAATTGCTTATTCTTGTACTTTAGATATGTGTATATTGAATTTATTTTTATTTATGGTAGAGTGCTGAAAATTAAAGTTGCAATCCATGTATATGGTGAACCTTAGTATTGTGGAACCTTATTTAGTTATACTATGTAGTTTCTTGGTGATGTGATTTGATTTATAGTGTTTGATTTTTAATGGATGATGTTCATATAATTAGCACTACTTAGAGTGTGTATTATTTTTTTATTCATTGCATGTGTTTGACGAAATGCATAAATGAAAAACTTATGGGTTTTTCTTCATTTGATTATGTCTATTGCGCATGTGATGGTTATGCATTATTTTTTTCATTGAGGTATTATATTAGTTTTGATTATATGAGTAACATTAGTATGACATGTGCTAAGACAAGCATGCAACTTGATACTTTCTACATTGTTTGTTGAATTATTATTTGGGTTTTTTAATTATTTGAAGGAGTTAGTTACGCATGGATCGAAATATCTTGTTGTATCGTGATCGGACCTCCGATTTTTATGCGAAAGAAGTTGAGAATTTCATTGAATTGGCTTATAAGAATACAAAGTACGTTCATTGTCCGTGTAAAGCGTGTAAAAATGGTGCGCGGTTTGATAACTCAGATACAATAAGATTCCATTTATATCGGAACGGATTTGATCCTTCTTATAAATTGTGGATTTGGCGTGGTGAAAGTATTGATAGTTTACCTGAGCAAAGAAAATCTCATGCAAAAGGAGATGATGGGATTACTAGAGATCGATTAGATGACATGATTGAGGATGTGGCCGAGGATTTTGCTGATAAACCGAAAGTTCTTGCTTCCATTTTGGGTGACAATGAGAAGCCTCTATACAACGGTTGCGCTAGATATACACGCTTGTCTAGTGTTTTGAAGTTGTTTAATTTGAAAGCGGCAAATGGGTGGTCAGATACTAGTTTTACAGCTTTATTGAGGGTATTGAAAGATATGCTCCCAGAAGATAATGAACTTCCAGATCGAATTTATGAGGCGAAAAAAATATTGTGTCCCTGTGGTTCTTCAGCGAGGGCTCTTCTTCTGGGCCCTCAACGCGCTCTCTATCACCCATTGGTTCTGATTCAGAGTCAGAATGTAAAAACTCTGTTTCGGAGCTACCGGCGGTTTGGGCAAACGGTCAACTGACAGATTCTGTTTCTGCGAGTTTTCTTAATCGTGTCTCCTTGGCTAAGCGTTTGCAGGTCTTCTCGATCTCTGGATCACTAAGTAATTCAGCACCTGAAGATCTGGTCATACACAACACAAGAAAACACCAGTGCACATCAAAAAGGAAAAAGAATAAAAATTGTAACCGTCCCCGGCAACAGCGCCAATTTGATAGGACTTGTTGTGGGTCTACCAAATACAGTAAAAGTACTGCTTAAACCTGCAATTAAGATGCTAATAAAATATAGCACAGTAGTAGACAGGGTCGATCCACAGAGACGGCAATTTAATTCTAATTCCAATTTAACATGCAAATAAAACCAAAGTATGACTAGTTTTGTGTCTCTTAAGAGACCTTAGAGTTGTCACTTAAATTTAACAAAAATAACTAATAATTAAATAAAAGACTTAAACAGATATCAATTAATGAGAAGAAATTCCAGTATTATGTAAATCCACCTTAATCTCATGCATGCAATCATAAACCTCTTAACTTGTCTAATTATTTATGCCGTTTCAGTTATAGTATTACCGCGAGTCCCCGCAAATAATCCCAATTCTTCCATAGATTCTCGATAATCCCCCGCGAGTCCCCGCAAAGGAATTATTCTCTAACTACGTTAACTAACAGACCGCGAGTCCCCGCAAACCTTATTAATTAACAAATAGAAACATTAAGAACTAGAAGAACCCGAAACTAATAATTCCTACTGACGATGCATTAGAAATTATTACCCAATTAATCCTGTACTACTCGGCCGGTAGTTGTGCCACTCACTAACTCTACCAGATTAAACTAAGTTGATCAGGCTTAATAGAATCTTAGTAATTAGACATATAAACACAGGCAATTTAGAAACATAATTCATTAGACCTTAGATTAATTCCTGGGTTTCATACATGCATGGATTATGGCTTCTTACATAATACCAGAACTAATAAATTAGCTACTCATGATAAAATACGAAAAACACATAATTATAGAAGAAGACATTAAAAGAGAAAAGAGAATACTGTACTGGAATTTAAAGATTCGCGATCTGGTACCCGGCGGTTTGGCCAAACGGTAGACTGTCCGTCGGGAAAATCCAAAGTTGCGATCGAAACGGAGCAAAACAGAACAGAACAGAGAAAAAACAGAGGAAAACTACACTACGCGAAACTGTAGCCTGCGCGAAAATTATTTGTAAACTAAGAAACTATTCTATATAAAATTTATCTATAAAAACTTCTATATAAAAGCTTGTCTCTAAAAAGCTGTCCTCTAAAATAAGCTATATATAAAATAATCTATATCTCAAAAGTGCAGGAATAATCCCATATATATAAGGATACAAATCAGCAATTAACCAATCTCCTAATTGAATAAGGAAACCTTCTTCTACTTGGTAAGAGAATTAATTAAGCACATGGAATCTTTTCACTTTTTGGTAACTCCCAACTTCTCTCTTTAATTCCTTCTTGGATTGGTAAATTGTTCAAAACTTCATTGCTTCCTTTTTTACTTTCTCCGCATTACTCTGCGCATGCCCACTGCTTTTACTTCATCCAACTGATTCAAATCCAATTGAATTGGATAAAATTCCAATTGGATTCTATTAATTGGAATCGGCCCATGTGCTGAATTTTAAATTGGATTGAACTCCAATTGCAGCAAGGCCCACGGATTTGTGGTTGGATTAAATTCCAATTGGAATTGGCCCACTGGAAGCTGATTTATTTTTTTGCTTCTTCTTCTTCAATCGTGCGCAGCTCTGCTTGCGGGTCTCCTTCTTAATTTTGCCCACAATTCGTGTGGGCTTTTTAGGTGTGACTCATCTGCTCCAATTCTTTCACTTTTTTGCACATTCTTTTCTTCTTAGGCCCGATCTCTAAAACTGCAAATAAACATTAAAACCTTGGGCAAAAGCCCGTGAGAACTGCCATAACAAGTCCTAAAATAAAACACCTAAAATGTGCAGATCAGCTGCTCGCGAGTAGATCGCCTCATTTACACCCTAGTTATACATTACAAAAAAATATGGTATTTGAGACAAAAATTTAAGACAATTTTCAAACTTTGTCTCATATACTATCAATTAAAGACAACAAAAAGTTATTGTATCAACAAATAAATTGAGACACTATAATTGAGAGGGGCTTTAAGGTTTCGTCTCATATACAACTAATTGAGACACTTATTTCAGAACAATAAAAAATTTGTTTCAAATAAATCCAATTAAGACAATTGCTTGAGACAGTAGAAAAAATTTGTCTTAGATATACTAAATTAAGATACTTGTTTAAGACGGTAAAAATAATTGTCTTTAGTATAACTAATGCACATAATTAGATATAAAAAAAAAATCAATTTTATCACATAAAAATTAATACTTCTCTTTTAATGCTCTTCTTCTCTAATTACATTAAAACGTGAAGGAAGCATAATTCAGTGGAGCTGACTCTTTAAATGGACATAGCACATCTTAAAATGTGAATTAAAATTTTTTTAAAACTCAATTGAGAGTTAAAACTATAAACATAAAGGTTAAAATTTTCATAATTAAATTAGTTTAAAACTTTGATAACCAAATTAAAATGAACAAATCTATATTAAAACCAAAACAATAACAAATATCATAGTAATAGTAAAATCTCAAAGCGAAATTAGAATATTACAAGTTAAATGTAAAATTTTATAGTTCCAATTTAAGCAAGTGTTGGAGGAAAAAAAAATATAATTAAATCATTAGAATGTTGTAGGGAGAAAATAGTTAATTTTATTTAATTTATAATTTTGAGAATTAAGAAAATAAGCAGGAGTAATATAAGTTATTGGGATCAAATTGAGATTAAACAAATTAAAATACTCATTTTTAAAAGAATTAAAATTAGTGGGTTAAAACTTATAGGTTATCTTTCTGCCCAAAATCAGAACTTCAAACCCTTCCCCCTTCATTGTATCCCCATCCCTCACTCAATCTCTACTGGGAAACCAGAAAAAAATAAAATAAAAAAAAAGAACATCGTCATCTTCTCCCCTCTCCCTTCTTCAATCGAAACCCTGCCCCATTTTCTCCCAAAAGTCGATGTCATCTCTTTCTTTTGTTTACAAACGAAACCAAATCAAAACTCATCCCTTTCTATTCCAAAGAGAAGTCAAAGGTCCTTCCTCCATTGTAATCGCAAGAAGAAGATAACCGGGGAGAGTAAACCTAATCAGTCAAAAAGGAAATAAAAAATCAAAGCTATGATGTTCTCGATCAACAAGAAAATGGGTTAGGGTAAGGAATCCAACCCTTCAGAGGTAAGATATCATATCTTAAGAAAATTCATTAGGGTTAGTCATGCATGTTTAAGTTTAAAGTGCATTATTCTGATTGCAAATTTCATGCTTATCTTTAAGTTAAGTAAAACTGACACGGAAGCAATGTTGGAAACGGCTACATATTTACATCGAAATTGTGGGGAAAATTATAGTCATTTTAAGGAACCATTCAGTCATTGAATTTGGTAGTGAGCAATGTTCTCTTTTATACAGCGTATACTTGTTTTAAATTTTTTTTTTTTTTTTTGGAGACGAAAATGGATTGCTGTATCAATAGCACTTAAAATTATCGAGCAAGAACATTCTTACTCCTAGATCTCCCAATTAATTAGTCAAAATTTATGTGAATAATTAATGATGCTTCAAGCTGGATCCTTGCCAAAAGTCTCCAGTCAAAGATCGATTTTGAACATTTACTATATATAGATTCCAAGTCCAACATGCAGGTGACCAAATGCTTACAAAAATATACTTTCGGATTGGATCAATTGACTGAGTTGTGAAATTATTTAGTGTGGATTCGGATTCGTTCTTGTCGAATCTGTTGAAAATTTATTATGTTATTCTTTCCGTAAAGTCTCGTTCCGAACATATATATATACAATTTATTATGACTTTTAATATCTAAAATAACTATGTCATTTGAATCGATTCACGAAAGCAAAAGCGAATTAATACCCATTTTTGGCATCTCGATTCACACTATTTATTTTATTGATATCTTTACTTTTTAAATGTAGGTTAATTATGGACCACGTTATTATATTAGTAAGGGTAGGAACAGTAAAAAAAAATTTTTAAAATTAAAAATGACTTTTTTATTGGAACAAAAATAAATTATGAAACTGGACTATTCTAATAGAATAAATGTGTATTATTTTCTATTTAGGACCTGTTTTTCGTTTGAAGGTTTTTGCATGATGTTGTTGTTTGATTATGAGTTTCAGAAACTATTTTCAAACTCAAAAGTTGTTTGACAAGTGCTCAGAAGTTTGTTGTCCAAAATCTGATTTCAAATAAATAAATAAATAAAGAAATTTAACGCCAAAAATTATTTTTTTCTAAACCCAAACTTTGAATGAAAATCTTATTTGTTGCATAATACCTTACCAAAAAAAAAAAGTCTTGAAAAAACTGTGCCTCAAATGTTTTATTACTAAACAGAGTTTTTTTCCACATGTTCGTTTGCTTATTTTAGAAATTTGTATTTCTAAAGACTTGTTCCTTAAAACCATAGCGTGGATTCGCATATGTTGAAAATCAACCAAAACTTGTATTTCTCGTGTGCCAAGCAATGTCCGCTAACAAAGCTATTCTCATCCTGTACGTCTCAACCACGATGCTTCCATATTCCATACCCCTATGAAGACGATTAGTTAAAAAGAGACTTGTTGCTAAAGTACTTATAAATTGCACTATCGATATAAGAAAAGGTAACGAAAGCAATCCATAAGTCAAATCTTAGTTTTCATTAATAGATAAAATTTTCAAGATATAGCCAAAAGATGATAGGGGTGGACTTCTTATCATTTTCAATTGTTTCCGCACGAGATATAGCTATGTACAGATTTTTTTTCCTTTTTGAAGGCGCTTAGGAGCTGCCAGGATACGATTTTTGGTCTCACAAGGATAAGTTATCCACTAGACTAAATCACTGGAAGTCAGGACAAAGGTAAACGCAAACTGACAACGGTATCTTAACATCGAAAACCATAACTCATATATATGAGGAATAAAAGCGGATGTGCAATTTTTCAATCCGTGCAAGAGGTTAGCTCTAAGTGCATTATTCTGATTGTAAATTTCATGCTTATCTTTAAGTTTAAAATAAAACTGAAACGGAAGCATTTACTAGCGGAGCTAGAAATTCTTTTTAGAGGGGGCATCTTCGCAATGGTGCAAACATATTCAAATAAATATGAAAAAAAAAAGAGTCTCGCATGCCACACAACGTTAAACTGCAAAACACAAATATATAAAATTGTGTTTGTGTTAGTTTAAAAATTTATATTGACTGGAGGTGCTACACACACAACACACTACATTTACTATAATTATATATGTATATATAAGTACCTAGGGTGGAGTCAGTGGGGTCGGGACCCCATTCTAGCTCCGCCAATGGGAAGCAATGCTGGAAACGGCTACATATTTACATCGAAATTGTGGGAAAAATCAAGAAACCATTTAGCCATTGAATTTGAGATGAATTATACAGCGTACACTTGTTTTGGTTTTTTTTTTTTTAGGAGACAAAAATGTTGGAAAATTAAACTACGTTTCTTAATTAGTTGTTTCCTATTTAGTTTTGTATTTGTTTTGGGTAATGGAGTAGTATTTGGTAATAAAGGGAATTGGAAACATATTAAGATTTGGGGTGGTTTTGTATATATAAATATAGGCATTAGGTATGATTCGTAGGGTGTGTGTGAGTGGAAATTGGCTTCCGTCTAAGAGAGGGTAATGTGAAGAGAATTTTGATTTTATTTTGGTGAGGGAAAATTCGTTCTTTGTTTAATAAATTTTGGGTCATTAATATAAAATTGTTAAGAGTTTGGCTTGGAATTTTCCATCGGGTTTCATATCTTTGTTTGTTTCTTAGGGGGTGTTTGGTTGGTGGGTTTGGCAATAGAGTAATGGAGTCATAAAAAAATTATTTGTTTGGTTGGTGGATTTGGCAATGAAGTAATGGAATAAAAATCCAAATAATTATATTTGGGTGAAACCCACCCCCTCTGTTGGGTTTGGATTCCCATTCTCAGGCCATTCTTCTTCTTCTTCCTCCTCCTCCCTCCTCCTCCTCCTCCATATTCCTCCACCTTATAACCCCCAATAATGTTGCGACCCCTCTTACCCCTTTCCCCTCCAGCTTAAAAACCCACTGCCATCCTTCATACCTCTCCACCTTAAAAGTTCACGGTCGCCGCAGCCATCGTTCATATCTCCTCGCCTTAAAAACCCAAATCATGAATTGAATTTTCTTGTACCTTACTTAGTTCTTCTCTTAACTTCAACAAAATTGAGAAGTTGTTCTGCTGATTTTTCCACCTCATTGTCTGACACAGGATAATTGGATTCTTAAGACAAGAGTTGAAAGTATTTTGTTAGAAGATGAAGAGATTTTCGGACAACTGCCGGCGAGATTTTCTATCTGTAGGGGCATCGGAATTGTGACTGAGCGAGTGACATTTAACGGAGGCGGTGGCGGACTAGAAAGCTGCGTCGATGGCCGCGAGTTCTTGCTCCGTCGACTTCTCTTTCTTCAGTTTAGAGAGAAGAAAAAAAAACCCCTCAAACAGAATCTGGAGTTTTTATTTTTCCTAAAGAAGGTAATTTGATTTTTTAACTTGGATCCCATTAATTTTGAACAGATTGTAGTGTATGTTTCTTAGTTCAAACCCATATAATTTGTAGATGGTTGCAGTAAATGGGTGGTGTTGAGGTCAATGACTTTTGGTTTTAGGTCAATTTTTGATCCGGTATGTCTAAACGCAGGGAAGAAAAATGCTAAACGTGTGGAAGGAGAGATAGTATTTTATAATTATACCCAAAATAACCCCACCTCTAATAATGCCTACCACCCCCGAACAAATCCTTCGTCTCTCCCAGCACTCTCGGCGGAAAAATTTGTCGCCGCCAAAGCTGGGGTGAAAAATTAAATTTCCTTTTAAAAAAGAAAAACAAAATTCCTTCACGCTGGATTTGGGTGGCGGACCATTCCGGCCACCCAAATCGGGCCTCAAGCAGCCAGATTTGGCTGCCAAAATGCAAAATGAAACCCAGCAAGTGGGTTCATATTTATGAAACCCACTTGCTGGGTTTCTTTCTTTTCTTTTAGTGGCAGCCCCAGCAAGTGGGTTTCACTCCCGCTGCAACTTTACAGAATGACCGGCCTCCCTAAACTGAAATGAAGGTTTACCTTCATTTCAATTCCTTTGTGCCGGAAAAACGGGATTCTGGGGGCCCGTTTTTCCGGCAGCCTTCATTTTTTGTATAGTTTTTTAAATATATTTTTTTATGGATTTAAAACATGGTTAAGCCGCCTAACCCCTTTTTTAGGGTTAGGGTCCCTAACCCCCAAAAATATGGTTAGGCGGCCTAATTTCATTTTTCGGGATTAGGAGAAAAATAGTTAGGCCGCCTAACCCCATTTTTGAGGGTTAGGGTTCCTAACCCCAATAAACATGGTTAGATAGCCTAATCCCATTTTCGAGGGTTAGGAAAAAATGAGGTTAGGCTGCCTAACTTTGCATTCGGGGGTTAGGAGAAAACATGGTTAGGCTGTCTAACTTTGCTTTCGGAGGTTAGGAGAAAACAGAGCTTGCTTTCGGGAGTTAGGCCCTAACCCCATTTGAGGGAGTTAGGAAATGGGGTTAAACCCCTCTTTTGGCAAAGTGAGGCTGTCGGAAAAGGAGGAGTGAATCCCCCTTTTCCGGCAAAAAATGTGCTGCCGCAAAGAAAAAGGTTTCATTTGGCATACGGCAAAGAAATGAAACCCAGCCAGGGGTTTCATATCAAATATGAAACTTCGATATGAAACCCACATTGCTGTGTTTTTGTTTGCATTTTGGCAGCCAGATTTGGCTGCGTCTAAGCAGCCATAGCCGGATTTGAGTGGTTGGAATTCCCATTCAGTTTAGAGTTTTTTTTTTTTTTTTTCAAGATTTATTGTCGCCGGAAATTTTCGTTGATAGTAGGTAATAGTTTCGGCGGCAGCGAGGTTTTCCGGTGGTGGTGGGCTGGGAAATGGTGGGGCTATTGTGATAGGATAAGGGCAAGGGTGATTTTGGTACAAATACAAAATATTATCTCTCATTCCCTGCGTTTAGCATTTTTCTTCCTTGCATTTAGCATGACCGTTTTTGATCTGATCTAATGTTGTAAATGGATTCTGTTGACTGTTGAAGGTTGTTTTTGATGAAAATTAATGATGAATACTGTGTAGAATTTTGAAGTGTGTTGGTATTCTTGTTCTGTCCAGTAATGGAGTTTGTAGTTGTGAGAAAGAAGAAGATGAATAGTAATTTTAAAACCATTTATAAACCCAAAGACAGAGTAACCAAATAGCATTATTGGTCATAATACCTAATCTCAACTTCTTAACCAAACAACATATCTGGAATGACCAAATCCATTTCCATTCCACCTTACTATCAAACCCATTCTTATTTTCATTCCTGGCGATTAACCAAATGCCCTCTGTTCTTTTTTGGCTTATGTTGAGAAAATTTTGGTTTAGGATTGGAAATTTTTTGGAGGAAAGTTTTTTTTGGAAAATTGTGTAGGTGAGAGATAAAAAAGTGTAATGATTGTGTTATTTTTTGAATTTATGTGAGTAGATATTTAAAGGGAATTTTTAAATTTTAATTTTGAATTTTTGAAAAAATGAAGTTATTTTTTTTGTGTAAAGCTTTTTTTAAAAAAAGTGATGATTCTTGAGAAATAGCCAGAAAAGAACAGAGCCTTAGTTTGGAATTTGAGTTTGATGGGCTCTTTGTTACTTCTTGGTGTTTAGATATTTTTTAGAGTAAATTTGTTGCGTATTGTGGGTTATTTTTGGGTCCCACATAAAATAGATTGCTGTATCAATAGCACTTAAAATTATCTGGCAAGAACACTCTTACTCCTAGATAGCCCAATTCATTAGTCAAAAATGATGTCAATAATTAATGATGCTTCAAGTTGGATCCTTGCTAAAAGTATAAGTGTAAAAGTCAAGCAAGGCTGATCACAAGGCAAGGACGAAGAAAACAGAACTTGAAAAATGAAGAACAGAAGAAAACTTCAGAGAAAAGTAAAACATGATCTGAGAAAAATTTTCTGTATATTGAAGAAGAATGAAAAATCTAATTACAATAATAATAGCTACTCCTATTTATACTTTGAGCTAAGCTACGGATCACATGTCCAGCTGTACAATCCATTTACAAAGCAACTAAAGCAAATAACTGTTTTTCCACTAATTCTACTAACTACTCTAGTTAGGAACTAACTACTTGACAGCTATTGACAGCTATTCATTCTAGTTAGGAACTAACTACTTGACAGCTATTGACAGCTATTCATTGATTAACTTATCCCTTGATGGAAGTCCAGCTCATCAATTGCAAAATCATGCTTCCTGTCAAGTGGCTGAGGCATTTGATCAGCTGAACCGCAGCACGTGTTCTTTCCTGTGTTCTTCAGGGGCATGCTTGCTGTGATCTTCTGCATCCCCCCCTCAAGTTGGACTTGGTGAAAATCAACCAAGCCTAACTTAGACACCAGATGGAGGAAGGGAGCAACTGACAGTGGCTTTGTAAAAATGTCAGCAAGCTGATCAGAAGAGGTGACATGTTTAGGAACAAGGAACCCCTCTTTAAACTTGTTGCGAACCACATGACAGTCAATGTCAAGATGTTTAGTTCTCTTATGAAACACAGGATTGGCTGTTATGTGGATGGCAGCTTGGCTATCACACCACAGGGGAATAGGCAAAGGAACTTGAACTTGGGGATCATTCAAAAGATAAGTGATCCATTGGAGTTCACAGGTAGTAGTGGCAAGAGCTCTATATTCTGCCTCAGCTGTGGATCGAGATACAGTGGACTGCTTCTTAGCTTTCCATGAGATAGGAGCTCCTCCAAGAAAAATGCAGTAACCAGAAACTGATTGCCTAGTGAGTTTACAGGCTCCCCAATCTGCATCACAGAAACCTTGAAGGGATAAAGACGAATTAGCAGGATAGAGAAGACCCAAAGATGGTGTTCCTTTGAGGTATTTGAGGACATGAAGAGCAGCTTGCCAATGGACTAGTCTAAGAGCAGCTTGCCAATGGACTAGTTTAGGAGCATGCATATACTGACTGAGCTGTTGCACAGCATGAGTTAAATCAGGTCTAGTAAAATGGAGATAAAGCAGCCTGCCAATGAGCCTTCTGAAAGGATGAGGATCAGTCATTAGAGGTGTATGAGTCGCAGTAAAATCAGCACCTAATGGAGCAGGTGTAGAAACAGGCTTAAAGTCAAGTAAACCAGCATCTGAGAGAATGTCTAAAATGTATTTCCTCTGATTCAAATAAAGGCCAGTAGGACTGCGAGCAAGTTCAATCCCAAGGAAATACTTGGCATGGTCAAGATCCTTAACAGTGAACTTCTTATCAAGGAAGTGCTTCACCTGAGCAATTTCTATATATGAATTCCTTGTAATTAGTATGTCATCAACATATGCAATGAGTGCTATAAAAGATCCAGAAGTTTGTTTGACAAATAGGCAATGATCATGAGAGGACTGCTGAAAACCATACAGAGTCAATTGGGAGGTGAATTCATGATTCCATCTTCTGGAAGCCTGTTTTAGTCCATACAAGGACTTCTTGAGTTTACAAACCTGACCAGATAATGCCTTAGTGTAACCAGGAGGAGGCTGCATATAGACATCCTCTTCAAGAGTTCCATGGAGGAAAGCATTGTTAACATCTAACTGATAGAGGGGCCAGCAATAGGAAGCAGCCAAGGCAAGAATAACCCTGACAGTGACAGCTTTTGCAACAGGAGAAAAACTGTCAGTATAATCAACCCCCTCAATCTGATGAAATCCTTTGGCAAGAAGTCTTGCTTTATACTTGTCAACAGTGCCATTAGGATTCATTTTAACTTTATATACCCACCGGGACTCAATAGGCTTCTTGCCCTTAGGTAGAGTAGTCAATTCCTAGGTATCATTCAAATCCAAGGCCTGTAGCTCCACATTCATGGCTTGGACCCACTCAGGATGATCTTTAGCCTGATTGAAGGAATGAGGCTCTTGGATAGTGGATACATTAGCTAAGAATGACATGTATGAGGCAGAAAAACAAGAATTTGAATAGAATGGAAAAGTAGAAATGGGATAAGACTGACTAGATGCAGAACCAGTAGAGGGAACAACACAGTGAGCTGTGGGAAGCACAAAGTCTGTAAGCCAAGTTGGTAGGTGTTTGGTTCTGGTACTCATTCTTCGAGGCAGTATCACAGGAGGAGAAACACTAGAAGATGCTTCAGATAGGTGAGGAGAAGGAGATGGTTCAGATGTATTATGTGAAGAGGGTGACTCACAGGTGTCATGAGAAGGAGATGGAATAGGAGAGGGATTGTTTGGAGAAGAACCAGAAGGAGAAGGATTAGGATGAGGGATAGGAGAATGATGAGGAAGGATAGGATTTGTGATAGGATCAAGGTCATCATCAGAAATCTGAACTGGTAGAGGAACAGAATTGGTTGATGGCAATGTGGAGGCACTTTGGAAAGGCTCATCTTTTTTTTTCAGAAAAAGAATAGAATAAAGAAAGGGATAGTCTATACAGGGAAAATGTCTTCATGAAAAACAACATCCCTGGAAGTATAAACCTTATGAGTACTAAGGTTATACAACTTGTAAGCTTTCTGAAAAGGGGGATATCCCAGGAAAATTGACCTGTGAGCTCTAGGAGAGAACTTGTTTTTGTGAGGCTCTAGGTTGGTGGCATAACATAAACAGCCAAAGGTTCTAACATGAGATAGTTCAGGAGGTTTAAGGTAGACGAGTTGATATGGAGAGTCCCATTGTAAGATAGGAGAGGGCAATCTGTTGATAAGAAATGTTGCAGTAAGAATTGAGTCTCCCCAGAACTTACTAGGAAGATTGGATTGAAACATTAAGGCTCTAGCAACTTGAAGTAAGTGTTTATGTTTCCTTTCCACTATGCCATTTTGTTGGGGAGTGTATGGGGTTGAGGTTTGATGAATGATTCCCAAATGAGACAAGGTTTGCTGTAGATTATGATTAACAAACTCAGTTCCATTATCTGATCTTATCATTTTTATTGATTTTTGGAATTGAGTTTGAATCATATGGAAGAAAGAAACAAGAGTTGGAGCAACTTGAGATTTATTTTTGAGTAAAAAAGTCCAAGTGTATCTGGATTTGTCATCTACAACTGTGAGAAAATACTGAGATCCAGTTACAGTTGGTTGATGGAATGGTCCCCATACATCTAGATGAAGAAGATCAAAGATGCTAGGACTTTTATGACTGCTTAAAGGAAAACTTAATCTCTGCTGCTTAGCTAGAGGACAAATATGACAGTGAGCTATAGGAGTTACATCAGGAAACAAATGTTTAACTACACTGTGAGATGGATGTCCTAATCTTGTATGCCACAGGTGGCTTGCATTTATTTGAGAAGCATCTACTGTGAGACTTAATGCTTTAGGCATCTGGTCAGAAGTAGCAATGAGGTGCCTGTGAGCTTCAATGAATTTGAGATCAAATGAAGTAGAGTCTAGAATGTACAGGCCCTTTACTGCTCTTCCTATAGCATAGATTTGATGATGCCTAGAGTCCTGTAATATACAGAACTTAGCATAGAAAATGAAAACCACAAAGTGTGATTGAGCTAGCTTATTTACTGACAACAAATTAAAACGAAATGAGGGAATGTGAAAACAGTCTATAAGACTCAGATTAGGTGAGAGTTTGATGTGTCCTACTTTGTTCACCATTTTAGTAGAACCATCAAGTAGGTATACAGGAGTACAAATAGAAGTAGATTTCAGAGTATGAAACATGGATGCATCATGACATATATGATTACTAGCACCAGTATCAACAATCCAAGAATCCTTTCCTAACAATGTCATAAGACCAAAGTTCATAGGTGTTTGCATACCTGAAAAATCATTGAGATGAGCAAAGTTCACTAGATTTTGTTCACTAGTATTTCCTCTGTTGTTTTTGTTCAATTCTTGGAGCAATTCAGTAAGAAGTCCCTGCAGTTGTGAGTTCTGAACTACAGATTTTCCAGATCCTGAGGCATTATCTTCCAAATTGAGTGGAGTATCCACTGCATTAGCCATAGGTTTCAGGTTACCTTTCTCTTTCTGTGCCTTCCACCAGTCAGGGTAACCATGCAACTTAAAACATGTGTCCCTAGCATGTCCATCTCTATTGCAGAAAGTGCATTTCAGTCCCAACTTCCTGACATCAGGCCTCTTCGGCATATAATTTCCTTTTTGTCCTTTTTGTGGTTGATTAGTTTTCTGGATCTGTTCACGAATCATACAAGCAGTGTTTTCACCAGAGTTAGCATACACCACTGGTAACTGCTTCTTTGGTTCTACTTTTTGAACAATAGAATATGCCTTGTTGGTTGAGGGAAGAGGATCCATTATGAGAATCTGACTTCTTGTTATGTCATACGCATTATCAAGACCCATGAGAAACTGCATAAGCATAGCTTCAGATTCTCTGTCATAGATCTCCTTAGCAGCACCACAATTACACACAGGCAAAGGCCTAAGTTGAGTCAATTCCTCCCAAAATCTCTTCAATTTGTTGTAATACTGAGCCAGACTCAAATTCCCTTGTGTTGTGGAAGACATTTCCTTTCTGATGTCATATACCATCGTTCCATTGCTCTCACCTACCTCTCAGTGATTTCTTGCCACAAATCTCTTGCTGAGGGTGAATAGATGAAAGCATCTGCAATTTCCTTGGACATGGAGCTCAAGATACATGAGATCACCATACAATCAGCTTGTTTCCACTTTGTGCAGGTAGGCGAAGTTTCAATCGGTGATTTTGCTCCAGGCATGATGAAGCTGAGCTTTTCTTTAGCACCTAAAGCAATTAACATTGAGCGCCTCCAGGACAAGAAGTTTCCTTCAATGAGCACATTGGAAACCAGAGACACATGGGTATTCTCGGTTCCTTTAACCTTCATTGAGTCTTCCAATTGGAAGATCTCACTTGCACTGTTTGCTTGATCACTACTGCTCGCCATTTTGCTTCAGTTGATCTTACCGTGTCTCTGATACCATGTAAAAGTCAAGCAAGGCTGATCACAAGGCAAGGACGAAGAAAACAGAACTTGAAAAATGAAGAACAGAAGAAAACTTCAGAGAAAAGTAAAACATGATCTGAGAAAACTTTTCTGTATATTGAAGAAGAATGAAAAATCTAATTACAATAATAATAGCTACTCCTATTTATACTTTGAGCTAAGCTACGGATCACATGTCCAGCTGTACAATCCATTTACAAAGCAACTAAAGCAAATAACTGTTTTTCCCACTAATTCTACTAACTACTCTAGTTAGGAACTAACTACTTGACAGCTATTGACAGCTATTCATTCTAGTTAGGAACTAACTACTTGACAGCTATTGACAGCTATTCATTGATTAACTTATCCCTTGATGGAAGTCCAGCTCATCAATTGCAAAATCATGCTTCCTGTCAAGTGGCTGAGGCATTTGATCAGCTGAACCGGAGCACGTGTTCTTTCCTGTGTTCTTCAGGGGCATGCTTGCTGTGATCTTCTGCAACAAGCCTAGTCAAAGATCCATTTTGAACGTTTACTATCTATAGATTCCAAGTACAACATGCAGGTGACGAATGCTTACAAAAATATACTTTCGGACTGGATCAATTGACTGAGTTGTCGAAATAATTTAGTGTGGATTCGGGTTCGTTCTTGTCAAATATGTTGAAAATTTATTATGTTATTTTTTCCGAAGAGTTTCACTAGAGTTTCACTCCGAACATGCATAATTTATTATGAATTTTAACATCTAAAATAACTATGCCACATACTTCAATCGATTCATGAATGCGAAAACGAATTAATAAACCCACTTTCAGTATCTCATTGATACTATTTATTCTATTGATGTTCTTACTTTTTAAATGTAGGTTAATTATGGACCACGTACGTTATTATATTAATAAGGGTAGGAAAAGTAAAATAATAATAATAATAAAAAATTAAAAAAGACTTTTCTATTGGAAAAAGAATAAATTATGAAACTGAAGTATTCTAATAGAACAAAGAGGTATTATTTTCTATTTAGGGCCTGTTTTTCGTTTAGAGGTTTTGCATGCTGTTTTCGTTTGATTATGAGTTTCAGAAACTGTTTTGAGACTCAAAAAGTTGTTTGACACGTGCTCAATAGTTTGTTGTCCAAAATCCAATTTTTTTTTTTTTTGTAAAAAATTAAGACCAAAAATTATTTTTTCTAAACCCAAACTTGGAATGAAAATCTTATTTGTTGGATAATACCTTACCAAAAAAGTCTTGAAATAACTGTACCTCGAATGTTTTATTACTAAACACATTTTTTGAAAATAATTTTTTTTCACATGTTCTTTTGCTTATTTTAGAAAATTATATTTCTAAAGACCTGTTCCTTAAAACTCTTTAATGAATAAGCCCCTAGCGTGGATTTGGATATGTTGAAAATCAACCGAAACTTACATGATAACTTGTTTTCATTTTTCAATGCATGGTTTGAAAAATTAGGTTTTGGATAAATTTTTGGATTGATTAATCCTAATTTCAACCAATGTAGGCAAAATAAATAAATAAATAAATAAAAACAACAACAATAATAAAGAGTGGAAAATGTTAACTAATAAAATATGTCTGATTGAAGTGACATATTACAAAAAAAAAAGAGCAAGTTTCTTGTAAGGAGAGTTTAGTACGCAACTATTGTTCATAAACAGTGCTGATACTATTCAAGTGAACAACACTTTTTTTTTTTTCACCTTCAAACTAACACCGAACAAAAAAATTATATTCTTGAACAGTATCTGTGATATTTTCACGATTGTCAGTCATATTTTTGAAGAATACCATTTTAAGGAGAGAAAGAAAATCCAAAAAGCGTCGGAGTGATATAAGGGAGAGACTCCCAAAACCTTATAGATTTAGCAAGAATTCAATACCTTTCTAATGAGAGAGCCGTTAAATATATTATGGCGGGAAAAGTATGAACAGTACCAACTGTCAAAACGAGGTAGCCATGGTGTCGCTCTGAAATCCGACCACGTGTCCTTGGTCCATTCTAAGAGGACACCTGTCCTGTATGCCACCTGTGTAGCACTGGTAGGACCGGATCCAGATAGGCCGCGGCCGAGGTCAGCCTTAGTCCACCTCGACCTTAGTCCAATATCCAACAATAGCTTACAAAGTAATGGAGCTGAGGTAGTATACGAGGTCCATTACTTTCTAGGAGCGCGTAGCCCCCAATCAGATAGTGGACCCAACGAAGTCATTCATGGTTCAACTTCCTATGCACTAGTGATGACTTCTCACCCTGCGCCCCACGTTCATTAATTACCCTAACAATTCTCAAATCTTAACTTCTCTTCTACGCCTTGTCTTCCACTTTCCCGCTTCCTTCGCATCTTTCCTTAGCTAAACCTTCCCTATTCCTTCTCTTTCCACTTTCACGCGATTCCTGCTCTTATTAACAACTTCCTCTTCCCTTCCTACTTCAACTCCACAATTTTAATATGTTCTTTCTTTACGATTCATCCCATCCTCCTCTACTACGTCTCAATCGAATGATTCCGATAACGTTTCCCACGGGAGTTATCCAGGAGAAGAAGAAGAAGTCGATGTGACCGCTACTGTCTAACTTGACGTTCCGGCAGACCCAGTTCCTCACGCTGCTGGCTCTTCAGATATTGCCGCCACCAGATCTAGGGTTTCGGCCGCATGTTTATCAACGGGACCCAACACTATCTTTTCCAGTATTAGTACCATTTGGGGTGTAGACTTAGCCAAGCTCCGCTGTTAATTTGAAATCTCGGTGTCAATTCCCATTGTGGCTCCACCGGAAGGGCCTAACAACTGGACTGCCAACCGGACTACCGACGGCTGGGTTGCAGTATATCAGCGTCAAATGGAGTTCGGCTTCAAGTTCCCAATTCCACAAGGTCTCAAAGATTGGTAGGACCATTACTAGATTAGAATCTGCGAATTAACTCCCAACGCCATCTGAATGTTTGTTGGGTTCTTCCAGCTCTGTGGAAAAATCAAAGTGGTACCTATTGGTAGACTTCTTCAATGTATGTTCATGTTCAAGAAGGTCGGGAAAAATTCTCATTGGTATTATCTCACCAAGCACACCAATGCTCCGGTTTTGATAACCGAGACCAAAACTTCTATCCACGCATTGAAAAACAAATTTTCTTCATCAGCTCCAGAGCTGCCAACCTTCCTGTCCATCCCATTCCTCATGACGGCCAAATCACGTCAGGAGTTCGGCCTGAAGACCCCGACCTCCTTGATATCCTAGGTCGTCCTGAGGACCTACGCGACACAATCTCAGGCAACAGCTTCCCCACTGCTGAACAACTTCGGGAGGCAGGCCTCCTTCCCCCCTTAATGCCGAGCTCAGGTATTTAACCTATTTAACCTACTACTCTGCTAAAGTTATTTATGCTTTCATAATTCCTTATTTTATCAATCCTAAATCATATCCTACTTTCTTCTCTTCAGGAGATATTGGCTCTAGTTCAAGAGCTGATTAGCCTAAGAATATATCCACTTCGGACTGGGAGAACCCCACCGCTGATGTGGCTGAGCATCCTTTTACCAGTGAGCCCGAGCTCAGAACTGGTGGGATTCCAAGAGGAGAATCCACCTCCACCTTAGCAAACGAGGTCCCAAATGCTGAACCCTCTCCAAGAGAAGATAGCGCCGATCTCAGCAAAATGGCCAGAAGCCCTCCACCTTGCCCAACCTTGAACCTGGATGAGGAAGAAAATATAAGTTTATTTGATCAAGGAGTTGATCTTTCTGCATTCATCCCAACTCCGCTTGAGTCGGCTACCTAGGAGCCAGTTTTAGATGTTGCTCCCCTGCAACAAGTCGCTATCCCTATTCCAATGGATAGCTCGACAAGCTAGCTAAGTGCGAGTCCTGGGACTGAAGCAGCAACCAAAGCTTTAGACGAGGTGACAGATCAACAGCCGTGGTCTACCACGGCTCATGTTAACCCAAAGGCTGTAGAAACTGCTGGGACGACCTCCCACATTCCATCTACAGTTCCTGTGCCTGCTCCCCTACCTGGCGGATCTTCTGAACATCGATCATCTTCTAGTCGATCGAGAGATAAAGGCAAGTCGGTTGCCTAACCAACAATAAAGGCCAAGGACTTATCATCACCTCCAAGAACCGGGGCTATGCCTGGAGTTCACATCGGCGAGCCGGGTTCTAAAACTTAGTCCTGGACTTGAAAAGGTATCATCAACATACTACCATCTTTATCCTCTGTGTTTTACTTGTCCCACAATATCTTATTCACATTATTTACACAGGATCTCACTCTTTTCAGGACAACCGTAA
This sequence comes from Leptodermis oblonga, assembly GCA_016801395.1. Taxonomy (NCBI): domain Eukaryota; kingdom Viridiplantae; phylum Streptophyta; class Magnoliopsida; order Gentianales; family Rubiaceae; genus Leptodermis; species Leptodermis oblonga. The sequence continues at coordinate 34,687,384 of CM028760.1, forward strand.
ATGAACTCAGGATAAAAGTTATGACAAGGACGAGCTCCCTCCTAAAGCACCAAAAGGAGCTCAACCTCACCAGACTATGTCCCAATGGTCTTCCCGACTTCAACAGGAGCAGGAACTGGTTGACACCACTGGCTGAAATGAAGCTCTGCGCAAGATCCGCCGAGGTCCTTCTTCAAGTATCTCAACCAGTGCCATAGCTGATTCTAGCAAAAACAAGCCGATGTCGACGATGTCTATTAAACTTTAACGACGATGTCGACGTCACCGATCGTAGCGAAAACAAACTAAGGGGTTTAAATTACAATGAGCACCAATACATCTAGCATTTGACAAGTATCATAACTTCTGTAAACATTGGTCGTTGATCACTTCAAAGCACAACACAAGTATTAATAAACACAGACACAGGACATACTTACAATAAGCCCTTCAGAGTACACACCTTTCACTTAACTATGGATTGAGTTTTCTTAGATTACTAGCATTTTAGCTGTTGGGTAGTAGACACCTTTCACTTAACTATGGATTGAGTTTTCTTAGATTACTAGCATTTTAGCTGTTGGGTAGTAGACCTCCGTCCATAAATGCCAACTTGTAACTCCCTATAGGACGAGCTTCAATCACGAAGTAAGGGCCTTCCCAGTTGGGGCTCAACTTTCCTCCAGGTACCGTCCTACTAACCTCATTTCGCCGGAGGATGAGGTCACCAGGCCCGAAGGATCGAGATCGTACTCTGGCGTTGTAATACTGGCGGATGGTGTTCTTTTGCTCAGCTTGTTTGACACCGGCCACGGCTCGGATCTCTTCAACCTCATCCAACGCCAGTCCTAGTCGCTCCTCATTATCTCCTTTTGTGAAGTGCATCACTCGCCCCGATGGGAAGGCAACCTCAGGAGGTATGACAGCCTCTACCCTATACACCAAGCTATTCGGAGTTCGTTCGATTGCTGTGGTTGGAGTAGTTCTACAAGACCAAACTTCAGGCGGCTGCTCGTCCACCCATAGAGAACGACGAGCTCCCACCCTTGTCTTTAACCCATGTAAGACTATCTTATTAGCTGCATCCACCTGCCCGCTCGCTCTGGGATTTCCCACTGAGGTCTTCCTGGCATGAATCCCGTTGTTAGTACATGTTTTCAAAAACTCAGGACTGCTGAATTGTGCCCCATTGTCTGAGACAATAGTATCCGGGATTCCAAAGCGATAAATAATCTGCTTCCATATAAATCGGGCCACAGTACCTCCCGTTATCTCAACTAATGGCTTGGCCTCTATCCATTTGGTGAAGTAGTTAATCGCTACTACTAAAAACCTTTCCCCACCATCTGCCTTCGGGAAGGGCCCCATCAAATCAATTCACCAAGTGGCAAAAGGCCATGGACTTATAATCTCTGTCATCTCGGCCAGCGAAAGCCGCATTATAAGGGCATGTACCTGGCACTTCTTACTATCTCTGACGATGTTTTCTGAGTCCTTAAACATAGTTGGCCAATAGAACCCCGCAATCATGGCCGCTTTGCCAAATTGTGATAGCCGACGTGACTCCTACATCGTTCTTGATGCACTTCGGCTAGAATCACCTTTGCCTCATTCCTCCGTCCATCGAAACTTATCTTCTTTTTTAAGAATTATAAAAAAAGGTAACGACTTCTCAGCAAATTTGGATAAAAACCTGTTTAGCGCCGTGATATGCTCGGTCAATCGTTGCACTTCTTTAACCGATGTTTGCGGCAACATCTCCACCACAGTTCGCACCTTTTCTGGTTATGGAGCAATTCCTTCTTCTGACACCATATAGCCCAAAAACTTGTCGGAAAAGGCCCCAAACACACATTTCTTTGGGTTCAACCTCAAACTATACCTCCTCAGAATCGACAAAGTCTCCCTCACATCGGCTAAGAAGTCGACCTCGTCCTTGCTCTTGACTAACATATCATCGATGTACGCCTTTGTACTCTTGCCGAGCTGTGCTTTAAAAATCTTATTCACCAACCTTTGGTATGTTGGCCCGGCATTCTTCAGTCCAAACGGCATCGTGACATAACAATATGTCCCTTTGTTGGTAATGAATGAAGTCTTTTCTTTGTCTTGTTGAGACATGAAGATCTGGTGATAGTCTTTATACGCATCCAAAAAACACAGAAATCGAAAACCAGCTATCGAATCCACAAGAATGTCTATCCTTGGAACCAGAAAGAAATTCTTTGGGTATGCTTTGTTCAAATCTTTAAAGTTCACACATAACCGCCATGAAGCATCGGGTTTCTTTACCATCACCGGGTTTGACAACCACTGAGGGTAATTTACCACCCTGATTAAAGCAGCATGCAGCAATTTATCAACCTCTGCATCCGTTGCTGCAGCCCTATCCGGGGCATAACTTCCTTTTTTTCTGTCTAACCGACGTTGCTTCAGGATTGACATTCAGTTGATGCTCTATCATCTCTCTTGCTATTCCTGGCATGTCATTTGTAGTCCAAGCAAACACATCAATAAATTCAATTAACAATTGAATCAGCGATGCCTCCAATTCTAAAGGTAAAACATGGCTCACTTTTATTGTCTTCATCTTAGCTACGCGAACCTCTTTTGCAGGCACTCTAGCTTCCATAACTGGCATAGATTCCCTGACTGGCAATCCTAAATCAGTAACATTACCCACCCTAGGTGCACATTCAACATACCTTAAGGATGTCAGGTAACGCTTCCAAGTTTGAATCACATTACGCTTGAGCTCGGGCACCCCTTCTGAGGTCGGTAGCTTAACCATTTGATGAAGCGTTGAACAGATGGCCTGGAACTGGTTTAGCCCAGGTCGGCCTAAAAACACATTGTACGCCATTACCTCGTTAATGACCATGAATTCCAAAGTCTTCGTCCGGGATATATGTCTATCCCTTAAAGTGACAGGAAGGCGAATACGGCCAGCAAGGTACACCGTCTTGTTGGTGAACCCAACAAGTGGAGTTCGAACTCTTTCCAAAGACTTCTTTTTCAACTTACACCCAAGCAAGACATCCATGGACACAATGTTAGCAGAACTTCCAGAGTCAACCAACACTCGCAACACTCGATAATTGGAGATGAGCGCTTCGATAACCACGGGATCATCCATATCCCCATATATTGACAAATCTGCATCCCCAAACTAGATGGGAAGTGCAGCTGGTAAACACTTCTTCTTGCACAGCAGGCCTTGTCCATCTTTGATGCAGCGTTTTCGCTGGCCGGCAGAGTCCCCATACGCTGGCCATCCTGCAATAACGTGAATCGTGCTAGCTACTACCATATCCTTGTCCTTACTCTCTTTCTTAGGCTCAACCGGTGCAACCATTTGCAAAGGTTTCGGCTGTCAGGGTGGACCAGGTTGACCTCTATAATCTGGTTTTCTGCTGTCCCGATTATTCGTGAATTTTTGGCTTCCTCCACCTCGGCCACCTTGCCTTTGACCCTGATTCCTACTGGGCTCTAGCCAAGGTGTGTTCACCCCTCAACAATCTTTAGTGTTATGGCTTGCCGACCTATGGTGGATACACTATTTACCTGAACTCAGAGAATAGTACTGCTCAGACAGCTGACTGCGAGATGAATTAGCATATCCACAAACGAAGCCATGTGTGCTTCCTTTCGACTCATGTTACGCCGCGATAAAGCATAATTGCAATCTGGACACCCTTCCATAATTAGGTTCCCTCTCCATCCTTCCTGGGACTGCATCCGCCGGGCATGCTCCTTTTGAAACCAGCTATCCCATATCCTCAACTGCTTAAACTCCCTTTCCCCCTTGATCAACTGCGTCTCTTCCACCCGAATATATCTGTTGGCTATCCGCATCAATTCTGTGAATGAGGTCGGAGTGGTAGCAGACACATCCTTGCTCATATCGTCGGATCTTAGACTATTTATAAACGTTGTCATCATTAACGCATCCGATTTATTCATCACTGACACCAACACCCTGTTGAACCTGGTAAGATAATCTGCTAGCGATTCATCTCGCTCCTGGAACAGGTTCATCAGATGCGTAGGTCCCTTAGCAATAAACTGACTCCCAGTGAAATTGGCAAGGAACAATCGAGCAAACTGGTCCCAGGAAGCAATCGATCTAGGTGGGAGAGTATTGTACTAATATCGAGCTGCCTCTTTAAACGTTAGAGGAAATGCCATGCACTTATTTGCATATAAGAAATTCCACATTCGCATACTGGTACAACAGTGCGATAGATGAGCTCTCGGATCCCCATGCCCATTAAATTGCTCCATATTCTGCCATCCTCGATAATTAGTAGGGAAAGGAGCTGCTTCAATTTTAGGTGCGAACGGCGTTTCAGGAACATCATTCCAATACTCCGTTCCAACAGGTACCTCAAACTGCAGCGGCACGGATGCACACGGCATTAGGAGTGGACGATTAGACCTGCACAAGGGAATATAGTTATGTACCGAAGGTTCACTGGTGAATCCTTTTGATCATGTCACCGAGAGGGCGACCGCACTGGCCCCCCTAGGGGATCCTCCGGAGCCTTGCCTTTCCGAGCCCTTTCTTCTGTGGCCCTATCTTGCCGCTCCTAACGCATTTGCCTATACGTTTCAAGGTTGGTCATCATGTCGTTAATTATCTGCTGTTGTTCCTCCGTCAAGGGATCCCCTACCGGAATCGGCGTTGGGATACCTTCTTGTGCCATAATCCTTTGCTGATTAGGCCCTAAGGTGGGCGTTAATTGTTGAATCCTCGCTTAGTGTTGAGCTCCGCTGACGTCGGCCCTTCCTTCCTCCACCTGCTTTTGGGAGTCTCTCTCCTGTATCACTCTGATGCTTAAGTTAGTAATCGAGTAAAAACAGTAAACCTTATACAATTAGCAAGAATTCAATACATTTCTAATGAGAGAGCCGTTAAGTATTTATAGCGGGAAAAAGTATGAACAGTACCAACTGTCAATTCAAGGTAGCCACAGTGTCGCTCTGAAATTCGACCACGTGTCCTTGGTCCATTCTAAGAGGACACCTGTCCTGTATGCCACTTGTGTCGCACTGGCAGGACCGGATCCAGATAGGCTGCGGCCGAGGTCAGCCTTAGTCCGATATCCAACACAATGCATATTATTATTTTCAAAGTTTTGGTTGCAAAAAAATTAAGCATCCTCATAAATAATTAAAAATTATTATTCAAATCACTTTTGTAATCTGTCATATGTATCAAATTTGTAACTGAATTTTCTACATCAATCAAAGCTACAAATTGATTAATTAAAATATACGAACACATACGCTATACATCAGCTGCTAAACTCAATAAGTAGTATATCTAGGGTTAAACTAATAACTAAATGTGATACATTAATAACTAAATTCAATCGGTACGCATATTTTCATATTATAATTATGATATATGAAGGCTAAATTTAATACACACATGGTCAAAAGATTAGCAAGGTGAAGTAAAAGTATTCCCGTAACTAGGGCTGTTCAAATGATGATACCCGATCCGAACCGACCCGTTCTGATCCGATTCGAATGGTTCGGATCAGTTTCGAATCGGTTCGGACCAGGCTCCCTTCGAATCGGGTTGGATTGGACCCGATCCGAACTACCTCTCTTTTTTTTTTTTCCTTTTTAAATAGTTTTTTTTTTGTCGAGTCTTTATCTTCAATTTCAGATATGTCCAGTTCTTCAATTCAAATTCCCTCCAAAAAGCAAACAAATGGGGAAAGGCGGCAAAGGGATTTGTGTCTCGAAGAATTGGAATAAGAAGAGCCTGTTTGGATTCGAATCGTGGGGGGAGAAAAAGCAGGAGAAAGTGAAGGTAGAGATGAAACGAACCGACGAAAGGCATTCAACAACCCACTTCCAAACGGCGATGGTGCAGTGACGGTGATTGTCGACGATGGCGCAACGAAGATGGATCGAACAACCCACTTCCGACGACGGCGACGAAGCAGCAAAGGTGACTGTCGGCGATGGTGCAGTGCATCAACAATGGCCCATCGGATTCGAAGACCGGAACTGCAACGGTTTATATTTCTATCTCTGCTCGTCGAGTCATCGGACCTGAAATGAAATTTGCTTTAGATTTCTTTCTTTCTTTCTTTAAAATTTAGGATCAGATCGGATTAGAAACCGATCCGAACTAATCTGAAAACAACATTGATCTGAAAATTTATTGATCGGATCCGATCCGAAATTTCAGATCTGATAATATCAGATCAGTGCGATCTGACCCGATCCGCGGGTCGGATGAACAACCCTATCTGCCGTAACAATAATTAACTCCCTAGCAATGTTACTTACCGTAATAGAAATGGATTACATCAGCCAATAAAATATGATGCTTGGACCAAATAAATATCTTTTATTGGGAGAAATTATTTCATATACTCGTTGCATAAATTGATACTATATAACATATATTATTTAAGGGTAAAAACGTAAATTTCATGTCCAAAGTAATGAAAAAAAATAAGAAATACTCCACCCGTTCTATTGGAAGAGTCGATTTTGAGAAATATTTTTTGTTCCATTAGAAGAGTCCACTCTTAATTTTTTTTACTTCTCTTACCCTTACTAATATAATCATATATGGTCTACAATTAGTCCATATTTAAAAAATAAGGATATAAATAGAACAAATGATATCAAATTAGTTATTTTAAACGTTATACTTTAATATTCATAATAAATTATACATTTATCAAGATGGACCCTTCTACTAGAACGAACAGATGAATATTTATTAATTTTAATTCCGATTGATCTGTTGCATGTACTACAAAAGTGAATACAACAATATAGAATAGTTTTTCCATTATTATGGCAAGTGGACTATAACATCTTTATTACAGCAAGTGGACAAAGAGAGTGATAAACATTATTCAACGAAGGCGTACGTGATAATGATACATATTCAAATTTAATTATAAAAAATGATATTCCAATTTATACCAAAACTGAAGGTCTATTAAACTGTTGAAAGTCAGAAAGTCTAAAAGAAAATTCAATTACGTGACTTTATTAAATGGATAAATAATTTTTTTTTTTTTTGTTGTTGAACATTAACTAATTTTAATTAGACACACTCTCTGTTTAAACAGAAGAGTCCGATCGTACAATTAGGGCTATAAACAAATCAAATTGAGCTGAAACTGGGCACTGACACGATCTCGGCTTCAATTTGATCGAGTCTATATATTTCAGTTCGAGGTCGGTTCAATAAATTTATAATAGTCTCGAGTTTGAAGTCGACCTCAAACTTGAGTAAATCTTCTAAGTCCAAACCAAGATTTTTAAACATTATACTTAAAAAAAATTTAAAAATAATAATTATAGAATTATATATATAGTGTGGCTCGATTGGCTAGACGAGCCATTGAATCAGTAATAAGTGAACTCGACATCGACTAAATTGATAAATGTGTCTGCTAAAGCATAGCTTGAGATCGGTCAAAAAATTGAGCTCAAGCCAACCTTTGACTGAATCTATAGCGACGGCTTATTTAGACTCCTAAGTACAATACTATTCGGGAATAATTATTTAAGGGTGATCACCAAGGACAAATCTTGGAACACCAACTGCCTTCATTTTTCTAAACCATTAATACAGGAAGAAAAGAAAAGAAAAGAAAAACCATCTTCGATTCTCAGAAAAAATGGCAGATGTTTTTGAAGATAAAAATTCTTTGTTGGATTTTGTTGCCAAAAAAGGCCACGGCATCAAAGGTTTAGTAGATTCAGGAATTGCGGAAGTACCCGAGCTTTACATCGTACCACCAAACGAAAGATCCGATCCGAAAACCAATCCAAATTCCTCGTCCAAATCAAACCAGTTCTTTTCATCAGTTCCAATTGACTTGTCGAAACTGGATGGTCCTGAGCATGGAAAAGTGGCAGATGCCATTGTTAAAGCTGCAGAAACACTTGGGTTTTTCCAGGTGATAAACCATGGTGTGGATTTGGAGCTTTCGGAGTCCATGAAAGATGCCGCTCACCGGTTTTTTGCGCTGCCGGCAGCCGCGAAGGCCGGTTATCTTAAGGGAGCTAGTCCAAGTCCCTTTGTGAAATACTCCACCAGTTTCTCCCCGGAGAAAGAAACGGTTCTTGAATGGAGAGATCACATTATGATGATCTATACCAATGATGATGATGCAGAGAAACATTGGCCCGAGGAGTGCAAGTAATATATCTTTATTTCCGTATTAATGTCACATCAATCATTAAATGTTGTACGAATATTATTTTACTTATTTCGTTCAAAAGAATCTTATTTCTAGCCAAGGCCGAAACGAGGGAGGTTAGAGTGGTTCCCGAACCCCTCAAATTCTCTCTCTTCCACCTTATTAATAGTATATATTTAACTATAAAAAAAGAATTCTTCATATGTAGGACATTTCAGAGATTTTGTTTTTCTTTTTTTGATTCCGCCACAGTTTCTTATCGGCTTGACTTGTTTTTGGTTTTGTAACTCCACAATTGGCAGGAAAGTGATGCTTGACTTCATGAAGCTGTCGAATAAAATGGTAAGACGATTGTTCAAGATTCTAGTTGAAAACCTAGGAGTGAAACTAGAAGACTCGAAGCTGGAATCTTTGATCGGTAGCTCGGTGGTGAATATGAACTTTTACCCGCCATGTCCAAACCCGGAGCTGACAATTGGCGCCGGACGCCACTCCGACAGTGGAATTTTAACTGTGCTTCTGCAAGATGAAATTGGAGGTCTGTATGTGAAAGCAAACGAAGAGTGGGTTGAAATCCCTCCAATTTCTGGTGCTTTGGTCATTAACGTTGGGGATGCCTTGCAGGTAACGACACTAAACATTATATATTTTTGTTATTTTTTTTATTTTTTTAATGCAATATATATTTTGATTGATTCATCTTTAATTTGCTCCGTGTGTTTATAGGGTATTTAATTGCTGTCTAATAAGTTGAAATGTTAGAAATAGTGTAATGACATTCATATCCCTATCATCTGCTCACATAACTCAAAAGTTTTTTTTAAAAAATGCAATACTATATAAAGTTTGACATACAAAAGACCACATAATATTAAAACAAGTGAGTATAGCTATTAAGGAAAAGAGACTAATTAAGGGTATGTTTGGTAACACTGCTTGCTTCTTTAAATTAGTTGATTAAGAGACGACGAGTGTCAAAGTATTTCATATAAAAAATTCAAATCTATTACTTGGTTGAGAATTATTATTTGCGACGCAAAATTTAAGCAATAGAAGACAACTTATTTTCTATGCGGAAATTTGAAACTTTCTTCCTTTACTAACTTCTACTTGCATTAGAGGAGCTGGGGGTGGTCTCTGTACCCCTCGAAACCCCTCTTCCCCTCTTACTAAGAGTATCTATATAAGTGATTTAGTAGTAAAGGCATGCATTTTAATTATTGGACCATGAAAGGATTTTTTTTTCTGGCTTCGACGTTGACTATTTGTAACTTCAAACCCTGTAACATGTGAGTAATTAATTAATTCTCCATTTCCTATTACTTTAACTTATTTCCATTTCCATTTTCAGATAATCAGCAATGGTAAGTACCAAAGTGCTGAACACAAAGTGCGCACCACAAGCAAGCAATCAAGAGTGTCGATCCCACATTTCGTTGCTCCATTGCCGACGGAAAAGATTGGTCCGTTTCCTGAGCTGCTAGAGCGGGATGGAAGAGCTTTGTATAAAGAATTTTTATTTCAAGACTACCTGAGAAACTTCTTCGGGCATGCTCAAGATGGGAAGAATGCATTGGAGTTTGCCAAAATAAATTATGCTTCCTAGTTCATTAATTACGACTTGATCTCCCCGTTTCATTAAAAAAAATTCACTTTGTAATACTGAAATAGTATTACAAAGTGGACGTATCCTTCTAACAGATCACAGCAGGTGTGTGGAATAAAATTAAGTTTAAACCATATGATGCCAGTTTAGTAGCTACTTTTGGACTATCATAAATATACTAGGTAAAATAATGCCAGTTTGAAGGGATTGTTGAGGCTTTGGATGTATTGTAACACTTTGGTGTGACATTTTTTGTTACACATTTTAATAAATTTGTATGAATGTTATAATAGTTTTGTACTACAAAAACTCTATTCGTATCTACTTTCGGTCTACTTAATTATTTTAGTATTAGAATTATTAGTACCGCTTTAATATTTTATCTTAATATAATCTTATAGTATATTTACTTTTTATTTCCAAAAACTTGAATTAAATAGGACCTATATAACTACAAAAAAGGTAAATACTTACTCATAAAATTTATTAAGGTGAAAATGAATATCAATAGGTAAATAAACTAACACACAAAAAAAAAAAAAAAATTTACAATAACTTGTAAAGATGCATAATATAGATTTGGCGAATTGAGAAATTGAAGGAAATATATGTCAAGTTTTGACACCCCTTTTGACATCAGAAGGTCATCGAAACTCAGCCACTGAAGCAATTTCAAAGCAAGTGAAAAACAGGACTTTCGACACTCCCTTCGATTGCGTTTCGAGAGACACCGAAAGTTCAAAATCCAATAAAACGAAAAGTTTCTCGGAAATAGAAAGATTATTCGGTGCATTCGCTATACCACGTAAGATTGTGTGGCCATACATTAAGGAAAAGAGTGTTATTTTGAGAAAAAAACAGATGTACATGTAAATGACCCATGAATGAATACAAATAAAAATTATCGATTCATATTTGATTGACTGCACTATTTTTAACGTCGAAACGAAAAATTTAAGAAAAAGTTGAAGGATACCACTTTCAACAGATATTCGTGTTGAAATCAGCTAGCCATTAGAGACAAATTTTTCCATAAGTCTACGATTTTACTAGCCGTTAGAGCTGATTTTTGCCATAACTAGTTTTTAAATTAGTAGAGAACCTAATTCACCCTTCTTTGGTTACATTACATACGAAATTGGGATTTACAACTAAAAGTCTAAAATTGATACATTATTAGATACAACTCACAAAACATGTTCCACTTCCATTCAAAATAAATAAATTTAAAAGGAAAATTTTGTTCTCTAGAGACAAGGAAAAAAAAACTTTTTAAAACCCCAAGGATACTAAAAACTTCAGCAGTCAATGTGTATGTTTAACTACAATTTCGCATATCTTGAAAGGATGATGAAACTAATTAATAATGGCGAACTACTCACCAAATTCATCATAGGGCAAATGACACCCGTGGTTATTCAATTATTTTCGCAATGTTTACCTTTTGTCACTAGTCTTTTTTTTTTTTTTTTTTTTTGGTTTGCCCAATCAACTATTTACAATATTCAATTTTGGCAACTAATCTATTTTATGTGTGTTTGTCCACTCAACTTTTTCAAATGTTACTTTTAACCTATTATGTAAGAATTGACAATCAAATTAGACAAATTCCTTAAACTTATTCTGAAAACATATACTCCCTCTATTCCACTAGAAGAGCCACTTTCAAGATTTATTTTTGTTCCATTAGAAGAGTCCAGTTTTAAATTATTTTTACTCTTCTTACCCTTTCTAATATAATAATATGTGGTTCACAATTAACCCTTACTAATATAATAATGTGTGGTTCATAAATAACTATTACTTAAAAAGTAAGGATATTAATGGATAAATGGTGTCAAATTCACTATTTTAAGTGTTGTACCTTAATATCCACAAGAAATTATACATTGTTCTAACTAGACCCTTCTAATGGAACAGAGGGAGTACATTTTATAAAAGTTAGAAGTTCATGTATTCCATGCAACACTTTAGAAAGTTGTGCTTGCAATTTTATCCCTCTAAAAATCATGTGAGTAGCGCATGTAAAGGATTCTGTCTAACTTGACTCTCATTTCTAATGGAATAGATTAAAAATAGTACTTTAGAAAGTTGAATGGGAAAACACACAAAAAATATATTAATAGCCAAAACAGAACATTGCAAATAGTTGAAAGGGCAAACACGCATAAAAGAAAGATTAGTGGCCAAAACTGAACATTGTAAATAGTTGAGTGACTACCAGTGTCATTCGGCCTTACTAAATAATACTGGACTGATTACAATTTTCCCTTGACGTTTGGACTAATTACAAAATCTCTTTTCTAGTTTGGTAACAAAAACCTCATTAACCAGTGGATGAATTATAATTTCTCCTTTGAGATGTGGGTAAATTACAAAATCACCTTCCTAATTTGCTTAAATAATAAAAATTTCTCTCAACCAGTGAAAAAATTACATTTTCCTCCCTTGTTCTTGGTATATTACAAAACAATCTTATTATTTTAGTAATAAAATTGGCTCTTTTACAAATAGAATGATGACATAAATAATTATATATTTGGAAAGATTAAAGTACCCTCTTTTAATCGATAGAGACCAAAATGTTCATCACAAAGACACAAAGGAACATCTAAAATCCCTAATCTATTAGGACAAGAAAAAAAGACAACTTTTTTTATATCTCTAAATAAAAGTATGGTTGATGGTCAATTTTCAATTCTAAAAGAGGGCGTAATTGATGATAGTCTCGAAAAATTGGTCTCTAAGAAACCACGTGTAAATCAGGTATGGGAGCCAGTATTAATGCATTTTTAAGAGAAATATTTGTCGACATTATATCCTTACTTACCTTCTCTTCTAGGGTTGAAAGTGATTTTCAACAATGGTTTTGTTTGAGAAATAGAAAAGACTTTTTAAATTATGTCTTGGTAAGATAAATCATAGACTTTAATCATTTGCTTTGTGTCTTTGTGAAGAACATTTTGGTCTCCAAATTTTGGATAGATTAAGAGAGAGCGCACTTTACTCTTCCCAAATATATAATTATTTATGTCATTATTTGATTTGGAAATGAATCAATTTTATAACCAAAATAAGAAGATCGTATTGTAGTTTACCCAAATCTCATGGTGGAAAATGTAATTTGACCACTGGTCTGGGGGCTTTTAGTATTTGAACAAACTAAGAGGGTGATTATCTAATTTACCAAACCTCTAAGGCAAAAACATAATTCGCTTACCTATCAAAGAGAATTTTTGTTATTTAACCAAACTAGGAGGATAATTTTGTAATTTACTCAAATATCAGGCAAGGGGCGAAATGTAATTAGCCCAATAGTAATAGTAAAATTAAAGGTGGTTTTGTTTCTTTACTTTCTTATAACGAGGGTAGAAACACGCGTATCTAATTTAAACTCTAATGTATATTAAAACAACAAGTATTAACAACATGGAAAACAAGCGTATCAAATTTAACCTCTTAAATATCGCCCGTCGATCTATCAAACTGTCGGTCTGGAGACTCTTTCTTTTATTTGTATGAGTCCCTCCATCACTACCACAAGACATTTAAGTACCATTTTTCTTCCAATAAATAATATATGTCTCCATCAAATATGACGAAATGAATAAGAAGTATAGGAAATTAAGAATATTTTGGATATTAATTATCGATTAGCAAAGACGTCAAACAACTTGGCAAAGACTAAATCAGGTTGAACAAGTACACTAGGTGATATGTACAGCTCATGATCAAAGAAAAAACTAGCCAATATTGAACATGAAAAATAAAGAACTAAATAATTTCATCCAAAATGGTCAAATCTAAAATGCTTAAAATATGAAAATCGAAATAAAGTTAAACTTTTTATTGAATATTGTCGCATCCTATTATTTAAAGGATGGTTAGGGTCCAGCCCGTTGTTAGCCGTGGTTAGGATTTTAGGGCGTTTTACCCATTTGATCTCCTTTAAATAATTTACCATGTTGACAGATTGAATTCAGTGTAATGAATTCCTTATATTTCTTTGATTAATACTTGAATCGTGGATTTGATTCTCCCTGATGGTATCAAAGCCATTATGGTTAATGATGATAACTTGTTTCTTGGTTTAACACTACTTTTCTAACATGGAAAAGCTGAAAATATTTCAAAAGAAAGATAATATAAAAAATAAAATGAAAACTGACAGTGATTTACCCTCAGATTTAGATTTGCTTTCCAAATGGACGATTCCCTATGTGAAACCAAAATTGATTTATCATCAAGAATTTTTTAATAAAATTGGATTGAAACAGATTTGTAAAACAACTGAACAATCCTTAGCTATTCAAGATGTTGATACAGCCATAACTCTTCTTAATGAAGAAGATTTAGATTCATATCGTTTTACTCATAAATTTTTACATATTGGTTTAGTGCAAATTGCTTTTAAACCTTTAACTCTGGATAATTTATCAGAAAGTTTTATAGCAACTTTAAGAGATGGTAGAAATAAAGAATGGAGAAAGTCGATAATTGGAGTCATACAATCCAGTCTGGCACGTGGTCCAGCTTATTTTAATGTTCATCCAAATTTTCAATTATCTTTAACCGACAAAAATATTTTTAAGGCTTTAACTTTGAATATAAAAACAGAAGGTTATAATTATGAACCTGGCACAAAAATTATGTGTATATGTTATAGAATTTATTATAAACCGTTATACACTTTGAATCCATGTTATAAAGTGGAAGAAAAAGATAAGAATTTGAATGAAACTATTATAATATAATCAAATTTTGACAAGTCGAATATAACGACAAGAAGGACAATTAAATGGGATGAAATTCCTATTCCTCAGCATTGGAAGATGACAAAGGTTGCTCAAATTGCTCCCAGAAATGAACATCAGATTTCTAATATAATCCAAACTCCAGATGGAGATGTTTATGTCCAGATGAATAATACTCATGGAATATCCAAATCTTCTTCTGTAAGATCATTCATTTCCCCTTTTGAGGATAATATCCCTATGTCTAATAGACATTATATTTCTAATATAGGTGATGTGAATAAACATCATCCTAATTTGTCTTTAAATTCAAGTGGTGAGAATAATCACCATAGTTCTTTAAATTCATTTTATACTGCTTTAAATAATAGTCATTTAAATTCCAGTGATGGAATAACCCATCATAATGCTTTAATATCTGAAGAATTATTACGTGATGGAATAAATCGTCATGATCCTTCTACTTCATATCATGCTGCTAGAAATTATATTGCTGATTATATTCCTCCTAGAAATTTTGCTGATGATCATATTCCTGTCAGTGAGGAGAAAAATCCTCATGTTGATATATTATATAAGAAAAAGAATAATATAGTTCATGATATTTCTGATAGAAAAGAGCCGGAAATAACCGAATCAGAAATGAATTTTTCAATATGAATAATAAACCCAAGATAGATTTTAGTAAAGGATCTAAAGCCAGAGAAAAAATAAGAAATGAATTCTTATTGCCCAGATGGGAAGTATTTAGAAAATGGGTTTTTCAATCTTTTTCTCTGGATGAAAGAAACAATTTAGAAGATGAATTTTATAAGTTCTTAGAGGAAAAAAATATTTTATTTCCTTTTGTTCCATGGTTTGTTCACAATTATGTCAAACCATGTATCTCTGTAATAGAAAGAGAATATAGATTACCTAATAGTAATATCTTGAAGAGTCAATTTCCTTCTCAAGGATCTTTTACAATATTAAAAGATAAAATTTTTATGAATTTTACTACTTTTTCAAAATTATTTGAAGAAGACACTTTGACAATAACAGTCAAAAATATCAAAAAGATTATTGAACAACAAAATTATACAAATGTGTATTTAATTGTTTTAGGAGAACAAATTCTCTCTTTACATGATAGATTAGATAAATTAATGAAAAATAATACAGGGGCTAGTACTAGTAATATACCTAGCACTAGTAATATAAAAGAAAATACAGGGGTATTAGCTGCTCCTAGTCTTCAGCCTCCACCTGAAATAAAAAATTTTAAGTATAAAACTATTTCTCCAGAATTGGAAAAATTAATAAATGAAAATTTTAAAGGGCTAAATATAACCACAATTGAAGAAGAATTTTCAAATGAAATTGAAAATAATCCAGAATATAGAAAGGTAATAAAAGATGGAATAAATAAAATAGGAGAAATGTATAAATATGCTGATAGGCCAATTCAAAGAATAAATTATTATAATAGACCATCTCCGATGGATGTTCTTCATGAGGAACAAGAATATATTAATAATAATAGTTCTAGTAGTAAAAATATTTATGAATGGAATATAGATGGTTATACAGAAAAATAGATTTATAATATTGTTCATAGAATGTTAATGTATAGTACTATTTGCAAGAGTAATGGTACCTCTGACAGTAATATTGCAAAAATGATAGTTACAGGATTTACTGGCCAATTAAAAGGTTTGTGGGATAATTATTTCTCTCCAATAAATAAAGAAGAAGTTTATAGAACTGTTAAACAAGAAGGTGACCAATTGGTTGAAAATTCTGTTTATACATTAATTGTTACAATTCTTGAACGTTTTACGGGTAGAATTTCAGATAATAGTGAAAATATCCGTACTTTATTACAGAATCTTAGGTGTAAAACACTTTCTGAATTTAGATGGTATAAAGATGCATTCCTTAATAGAGTCATGGAATTGCCTGAAAGTAATAGTAGCTAGTCATTGGAAGTCTAAATTCATAGATGGTCTTCCCAGTTTATTTGCTGAAAGAGTAAGGAAAGCCTTAAGAAAGGATAGAATAACTATTCCTTATAATGAATATACTTGTGGTAGACTGATCGCAACTTGCGTAAAAGAAGGTTTATCATTATGTAATGAAATTAAATTAAGTCAACAAATTAAGAGTCAAAGCTTAACAGAAAGAAGTCAATTAGGACATTTCTGTAGTCAATTTGGAATGAAAATTCCATTTCCAAATAAAAAGCCTTATAGAAAAGAAAAACTCGAAAAAAATTTCAGAAAAAAGAAATATTCTAAAAAGAAAAGAGAAAAGAAATTAGAAAGAAAAAATGCTAGAATAGCTAGAAAAAAAGATAAAAAAGACATTAAATGTTTTAAATGCGGAAAAATGGGTCATTATGCAAATAAATGCAAATTAAAAAAGAAAATAAATTCTTTAGAAATAGATGAAGAGTTAAAAGATAAGATTTCTAAAATATTATTAGAAACAAGTTCTAGTTCTGAATCAGATGAGGAAAATGAAATAAATTTTCAGAAAATGATTTATCAAATGAATCAGAATCAGATTGTAAGTGTAGCACTAAAGGATCTTGTTTAAAACAATTAAATGATAATTCGGAAAATGAAGAATTTTATAAAATTCTGTCTCAATTTAAGGACATAAATGTTTTAACAGATAATAGTCTGTTAGAATTTTTGAAACAAATAAAAAATTCTGAATTAAGATAAAAAATAATTGATGATATTCAAAATATTCCTTCTACCAGTTAGAATAGTGAAAATGATTTTGAAAATAAAATCTATAATGAACCATATTCTATGTTAGAGGTTCAAAGACTAATGAAAGAAAGAAGTAATAGTTTAACTTCTAATACTACAATAAATGATTTGAGTAATGAAGTTAAAATCCTTCAAAAAGAAATTCAATTTCTTAAAATAGAAAATATTGGGTTTGAGGAAAGAATTACTAAATTAGAAAAAGGAAAAGAAATAATAACTTTTAAAGAAGAAAAACCACCAGATGGTGAGGAACAATTCTTAACCTCTTTAGATATTATTACTACTCAAAAGTGGTACACAAAAATTACTCTTTTAATAGATAATAATTTTCAAATTGAATTAACTGCATTAATTGATAGTGGTGCAGATATCAGTGTAATACAGGAAGGAATAATTCCTAAAAAATATTTTCAAAAAACTACTCATAGTTTAAGACATGCTGGAGGAGAAAAATTAGATATTCAATTCAAACTTCCGAAAGCATATATTTGTAAAAATAAAGTTTGCATTCCATAAAGTTTTTTATTAGTTAAAAACATTACAAACCAAGTTATACTTGGAACTCCTTTTTTGAGAAAATTATATCCTATATATCATATGATTCTAAAGGATTAAAAGAGACATATGAAAATAATCAGATAAATTTCCAATTTATAATGGAACCTCAAAAGTAATAAATACTATAAAAGAAAATATTCTTAGAAAAAAGAATCAATTGAGATTTTTAAAACGTGAAATAAATATTTTGACAATTGAAGAAAAACTTCAAAATCCTAAATTACAGGATAAGATAAAATTGATAATTAATAATTTTTCTTTAGAAATTTGTAATCATCACCCAAATGCTTTTTGGGATAGGAAAAAGCATATTGTTATTCTTCCATATGAAGATGATTTTGATGAAAAGAAAATTCCGACAAAGGCTAGATCTTGTCAAATGAATTCAGAATATTTGGAATTATGTAAAAAAGAAATACAATCTCTTTTACAAAAAGAATTAATACAACCTTCGAATTCTTCGTGGTCATGTACTGCATTTTATGTTAATAAACATAGTGAGATTGAAAGAGGTATACCCAGGATGGTAATAAATTACAAACCTCTTAATAAAGTTTTAAAATGGATTAGACACCCTATTCCTAATAATATTAGATAGATTATATGATTCAATAATATTCTCAAAATTTGATTTAAAATCAGGATATTGGCAAATACAAATTAATAGTAAAGATCAATATAAAACTGCTTTTACTGTTCCAATAGGACATTATGAATGGAAGGTAATGCTTTTTGGTCTGAAGAATGCTCCTTCAGAATTTCAACAAATAATGAATGATATTTTTATTCCTTATAGTGAATTTATTATTGTTTATATTGATGATATCTTAGTATTCTCTAAAGATATTGAAACCCATTTTAAACACTTGGAAATTTTCAAGAAATTGATTATTCAAAATGGTTTAGTTATATCTAAATCAAAGATGAGTTTGTTTCAAACAAAAATTAGATTTTTGGGTCATAATATTGTAAAAGGAAATATTATTCCTATTAACAGAAGCATAGATTTCGCTTCAAAATTTCCTGATGAAATTATAGACAAAACTCAATTACAAAGATTTTTAGGAAGCCTGAATTATATTTCTTCCTATTATAAAAATCTTAATGAAGATACTGCAATTCTTTATGATAGATTAAAGAAGAATCCTAAGCCATGGTCTGATAGTCATGCTGAAGCGGTTAGACGAATTAAGTCTAAAGTAACAACATTACCTTGCTTAATGATTGCAAATCCTAATCTGGAGAAAATAATAGAAACAGATGCTTCAGATATAGGTTATGGTGGAATTTTAAAACAAAAATCTAAAGATAATAAACAAGAATTTCTTGTTAGATATCATTCTAGAAAATGGTCTAATAGCCAGAAAAATTATGCTACGGTAGCTAAAGAAATCTTAGCTATTGTTAAATGTGTTTTAAAGTTTCAAGATGATCTTTATAATCAAAAGTTCATTATAAGAACTGATTGTAAATGTGCAAAATTCATGTTTAATAAGGATTTCAAGCATGATGTTTCCAAGCAAATGTTTGCTAGATGGTAGGCTCATTAAGCCCCATTTGATTTTGAAATTCAATACAAGAAGGGTGATGATAATAGTCTTCCAGATTTTTTGACTAGAGAATTTTTGAATAATGGCTGATCACAATTTTTATGATTGCAGATTAATGCTCCCAAGGGGAAGGGCTTCGGGCCCTTACCGTGGTCGGGGAGGACGAGGAAATATCCTCGCCCAACATGGAGGAAGAAGATTGGTAGCAGATAATATTTCTGCTAGAATGAGTATGTCTCCTGAGACTCCCTTATATGAGGAATTTATGGAGTTTATAACCCAGAAAGAAAAGCAAGGTAATACTGCATCATCATCATCCTCTTTCTCAAAGATTGTAGGAGAAGAAGAAAATGAAGATCATATGGCTTCATATCACCAGAATAACCATAAAGAGGTAATAATCCTCCTGGAAGGTAAAGATTTGCAATGGGTCAATGATCCATGGATGTTAATGCAAAGATATTTGGACAGCTTATCATATGCTGAATTGGCTTATAAGCCAAGATCTTACTTCGAAAATATTTTGAAGTTTTCAGGAAATTGTGAAATAACACATTTTATGGGTGCTGGTAGTTCCCAGAATGTTTATAACTTCAGCAAAATAATTATTAAGCAGATCATATCTGCTGAAGAATGGGGTTTATCAACCATGAAGGATAGAGAATATCTCCATCCTGAACAAAAAGTTTTGATCAAATTCAAAAATTGGGATTATATTGAGTCCCTTACTAAAGTATTCCTTTATGAAAATCCAAGAATGAAATACTCTTGGTTTATAAAAATTTGTGCTGATGTTTATAACAGGCAAATACCAAATTGGTTTGTAAAATGGTGGCTTAATTTTGGTCCATCAATCCAGGTCCTACCCGAGCCTTTCAAAGCATTATATGCTGAATGGGTGAAAATTTCACCTAAAATAATAAATCTGGATAATAATCATCCCTGGAATGATAATATCACTCCAATGTATTTCTTTATTGAATTTTCAATACCTTGGATCTGGAAATGGGTTCCAGAAGTGGGTTATACCCCAGAAAAGATCCCATGTTTAAAAAGAATTGGTTATACCAAATTTTGGGACAAATTAATAAAGATTGATGCTGCTACTGGTGTTATTCAAGGCCAGGAATTAGTTAATCAAATCAGACAGAAGCTGCAGGAATACCAGCAGAAGAAGCAGTCAGCTCCAAGGGATGAAATCAGCCATTTCCAACAAATTCATAGGATGCTTCAAAGGCAGAAAGGAATTGTTTCCAGAGAAGAAATAATAGATTCTTACATGGATCTTTTGAAAAAAGATCTATCCCATAACCTGGAAGATTGAAAATCAGAGGTTTCTGTGTCAAGCCAAGGACATTGCCTTGTAGGGGAATCCCAAGAAGAAGAAGAAGACATCGACATCGATATTGATGAAATGTTGCTGACAATAAAGAATTCAGTAACCGGTTCTACCGGTAAAAGCCCCAAAGATAATTAACATAGGCGGTTGCAGTCTCCAACGACAAATAATACTGTAGCGGAATTCATAACTGATAGTTTGAAATCCGAAAATACTGTAGCGGATTTAAAATTTAAAATTTCAAATCTGTAATAGTCCAAGGCAGGGTCTGCCTATAAATATGTATTAGTTTAGTGTCAAGAGGCAGAACTCAGAATCACGAGTATTCCTCTTCCCTCTTCCCTCTCTTGTAAATCATCCATCCTTTCTCTTGTAATCTTTAAATTTCCCTTTAATATACATCTCCCTTTCCTCTTCAAGAATCAAGACTTGAAGATAAAAATAAGTAAGTTTTATTTTAATTTGTATTTTTAATATTTTAATTTCGTGTTTAATTTAGCCTAGTGGCCTGCTGGTGTTAAACAATTAAATTTAGTTATCTGATTTTCCTGTAATGATTATGATTCTATTAGTTTGAATCATTCCATTATTTTTGTATTAATCAAGAGGTATGGGTTGTTGAAGTACCATTAGGCATCTGTATATTATTTAAAGGATGGTTAGGGTATTTTAGTATTTTTGGACCGAGGCGCTGAAGTGAAATTTCACTCAAGCGCCTAAGTCCTCGACTTTTTCGATCCATTTAAAGACACCCTAGATAAAAAGCTTACAAAACAAATCTTACGCCTAGCGGCTTGACCGATACAGAATCATTAAAGGGGGTTGTTAAATGCACTACCACACTTTACTAAATGCAGTCCCAATTTATTATTAAAAAAATTAAAAAGACCAAAATGCCCCTCTACAGCCAAACAACCCAAACTTTCGTTTTTTTAAAATTTTATTTTAATTTAGACATTTATGAATATTTTTTATTTAGGGTTTATGAATTTTTAGAGTTTTGGGTTTATATAATAGAAAATAAGTATTTTATGATAAGTGAGTATTTTTACATACTAGTTATATTTATTAATAATAATAATTAATTACTTGTGTTCTAAATAACAAATATTTATAAATATCTAAATTTTAAAAAGTATTAATTTAAAATACATTTATAATTAAAAAAACTGAAGAAAAAAAACATAAAAATGAAAAAAAAAACCTCCCAGACCACCACGGCCTCGGGTATGGATCACCCCAGGCCATCGCAGCCTGGGGCTGTTTTTTCTCCCTTTTTTAGTTTTTTTTCTTTTTTAATTGTTTAATTATAAATACATTTTAAATTATTTTTTTATAAAAAAAATTAGACATTTATAAATATTTTCCTATGTAAGGTTTATGAAGTTTTAGAGTTTAGGGTTTATATAATAGAAAATGAGTATTTTATCATAATTGTATTTTATAAATAATAATAATTATTTATTTATGTTCTAAATATTTCTTATTAGATAAAAATATTTACATAAACCTTTTGGCCTGACTTTTTTTTCCCCCTTTTTATGTTTTTTTCAGTTTTTTAATTATAAATATCTAATTTTAAAAAATATAATTTAAAATACATTTATAATTAAAAAACTGAAAAAAAACATAAAAGTCAGGCCAAAAGGTTTATGTAAATATTTTTATCTAATAAGAAAATTAAGAAAAAATCCTTAAGATACTGTTGGGGACCTTGGGGTGGGGGTGGGGGGAGAACTGGAAAAGAAAAAAAAAAAAGAAAAAGAAAAAGAAAGGAAAATATGGGTTGTTTGGCTATAATGCATTAACAAAAGAAAAGGTAAAAGATGTGCAGTAATTGCTTAGGGGCTTTATGGTCTTGTTAATTTTTATTAATAAAACTGGTACTGCATTAGTAAATCAGGATTTGGAAAAAACAACTCTGTCATTATAATCTCGTTTTACGCCTACGACAACACAAAGTATAGAGTAATCTGACCATATATGATTGTCTCGGTAAGGAGATGAAAAGTATAAGGATAGATTCCCCCAATGCTCTACAGTCAAATATGCCAATCTTGACTCCTTAATACGAGTCTACAAACATCAATGAACGCAGAAGAATATATGAGCAAGGGCGACTTTAGTGATAAATTTTTTTTTTTTCCGATATCATTAAATAAGATACATGCTAGTGGTCCAGTACTACTAAATTATCAAAATAATCATAATCACATCTATCTCCATAAAACAAAAACCTTAATAATAAAAATAAAAATAAAACCCTTAAAATGTTATCCTCAATATTAGTACAACAACACAAACATTCATATAAAAAGCAATCATCACACAAACTATTCAATAATTACATATTTAAAATTAAAATTATTTAATCAATAATAAAAAATCATAATCATAATTCTCTTCCTGATTATTCGATTATAAATTCATAAATATCATAAAAAAACATTCTTATAACCTAGAATCATTTATGATTCATCACATATAATATAATACAAAATTAACCAACTATAAAAAAAAATTCCCAAAATTAAATGGTAAGAATAATATATGTAATTATAGAACTAAAAAAATAATTAAACTTACAATTTGTTGGTGTTAGTTGAGGCGATAGCAGGGCGGCAATTCGGGTCGGACGGCGGCGGTGGTTGAATTTGGTGGATTCGCGGCTGCAGGTTGTTGTGCTGTTCACGGATGCATGAAGGGTTTGGGAGAATTGGGTTTAATTTGGGTGAATTAGATTAGAATTGAGGAGGAGTCTGGTTGCAATTTGTGGGCTTTCAAAAACAACCCTTAAACTCTTTTTTTTTTTACGTTTTCCCCCTTAGTAGAACGAGGTCGTTTTACTAAGGGGGTTAAACAAAAAAAGAAAAAGAAAAAGGAAACAGAAGACAACTTGGTCGTCTTCTTCGCAGAGCTAGCCGACGAGTGCAGCTGAAACCTAGCTGCGCCAGCGGCGGGGCGGTTCTGAAGGGCAATAAAACTATTACCCATTGCTCCCAGACCAAGGCGGGGCGTCGGCACCGGCCTTCCCCGCCTTGTGTCTGCCACTGTCTACAAACATATTGTCATTATATATATCAACACTAAAATCAAACATATTTTATTACATAACATTTTCTTTTCTCTATTATTAATATTATCATCACTAGGGGTGATATCGAGCCGAGCCGAGCCCGAACACACCTATGTTCGCGCTCGGCTCGGCTTCATTATCTCGGGCTCGAGCTCGAGCTCGAGCTCGAGTCGAGCCTGGAAATAGAGCTCGAGCTCGTATAAGATTTATGAGCTCGAGCTCGGCTCGAGCTCGAACTCGGTAGGCAGAATCTCCACTTGCCAAAATAAATTTGGCTTGTGGAGATTCGAACCCAGGTCCTCTGGGTTCTCCTTGTAGTGTCTTACCACTGCACCAAATTTAATTTCATGTTAATATGTATGAATGATAAATTATATATGTATTTTATCTTTTGTAAAAATTGTTTTTTCTTATCGAGCTGTTCACGAACGTAATCGAGCCGAGCTCCCTTTTGTTCATTTATTGTTCGTTTATTAATCGAGCCTAAAATTTTGTTCGTGTTCGTTTATTAATAAATAAACGATCTCGAACCGAGCTTTTAACGAGCCGATCCCGAGCTTGTTCGTGAACGTTCGTGTTCGTTCTCAGCCCTAATCATCACAATACTGGCGTAAAACAAATTTATGTATGTAATACATAATTTATATATGAGAGAGTGTAAACGATGAATAGAGATGTGCACGTCTCTACAATAATTATATTTATTTATTTTGTAAGCGTAATGGTACTCCTACAACTCGAGAGGATCTCAAGCTACATTACGTAATTCTTTTTTTCTTTTATGCATTATTAATACTTTTTTTTATTTTATGATTTACTCTTAGAAAATAGTAGTGTTACTCTTGAAAAGTAGTATTGTTATTTTTCAAAATTCGTAGTTGCATGCTACTCCTTGAAAAATAGCATGTTGCTCTTTCAAGTGTAGAAAAGTAGCACGCGATTCTTTCAAAAAAAAAAATTTTGTTTTCTTCTTAAAGTGCTATATTCAGAAGAGTAGCATATTACTCATTCAAGAGTAACAATGCTATTTTTCAATATATTTATTATTATTTTTATTTACTTAAAATGATACTCCTAAATAGTATTATTGGTACTTGAAGAACCACGATTTGTCCAAAGGAAAGTTACCTCAGCGTTACTTGAATTCTATGACCCGAAATTGAGCTTACTTGACCCGCCGAATCTTACGTATTGAACCTAGAAACTGAAACAAGAGTAAAGCGGGGCTATCCCCCCTGTTCCACTCCGACGCCCAAGTCAGTAAGATGACGAGCATAAAGTATAATTCACAAGTGTATATTCAAGTAGAAATGGCGTACCTTGATAAGAAATGACTAACATCTTTATATAGACTCGCTTTGAGATTTGTCCGTTGGACTGTCTTTGTAACTGCTGACGAATGTTTAATTGCTTTGTATCCGCCATTCGCTTTAAGTCGAGTGTAATGGCTATCAGGATTTAATACCAGTGTAACGGACACCGGCTTAAATGCTCTCGTACCGGACATGCAACATTTACTCCTTTTGTCTTGATTGCACCATATGACCATTACCAGTATTTAAGAATATTTATGTCCCCTTTTAACCATGTGATTAGACTCGGTAACTAATGTTCCATTAACTCAACACAATAGAGACACTGATTTGAACCCGATCTCGATCCCACTCATCTAACAGTGAAGACGAATTTGAACTCATTATTAATTACTAATTTGATGGGTCATCAAATCAATGAAATTGAAATATATATATATATATAAGATTTTTAATATAATTCTATAAATCTATAATTTTTTACTTTTAAAACATAAATTTAAAAAATATATATTTAACTTGAGCGTGAGCCTATCATCAACTTTTTGAGTCGAACTCGAGTTAGAGTATATATATTTTCAACTCGATTGCAACCCTATAATGTAAAGTAAAAATACATAAACTAAATATTAATAACATGATTTTTTTTATAAAAAAAAAAAACTTACAAATACATATAAGAGACAAAACTATTTATTATTACAATAGACTAATATTTCGATATTCAATTTATTACCGTTGAGATTAAATGGTTCTTTTTTCCTTATGAAGTGACATTATTAATACCAATACGAATCCTCAAACATTGCTGCAAAGATTAGTTGTCATTATCAATGCCAAGACAAAACTGTCACTTCGATCAGACATATTTTATTAAGTAACATTTTCCTCTCTTTATTGTTGTTTTACTTAGCCCAAATTCATCGGAAACAAGGTTCTGAGTTCTGGTTTCAAACCAAAATTGAAACCTAGGTAAAGAACATGGATTCTAAACCCGTGCCCAATTCTGGAGAATCCCTTCATCCATTTCGTCACCGACCGCGAGGTAGCTCAGGATGCTTTCACGCTGACGTCAACCGACAAGCCAAACCCGGGTCGACCAGAGACCTGAACCCCAAACCGAGGCCCGAACCCTGCAACTAGGTGACCCAAGACCAGAATCCTAACCCGAGCCCGAACCTCGAAACGAGGCCTGAAAGCCCGACCCGGGGAACGAACCCCCCAAACGAGACCCAAATACCGAAACGAGGCCCGAACCCTGACCCAAGGTCTGAACCCAAAATTGAGGCCCGAATCCCAAAATGAGACCCAAACCCTGACCTGAGGACTGAATCCCGAGCCAAAGCCAGAACCCCGAAACGAGGCCCGAATCCCAACCCGAACCCCAAAACGAGGTTCGAATCCATACCCAAGGCCCAAAACCCAACCCGAGGCCCGAATCCCGACAATATGCCTAAACCCCGACCCGAGGCCCAAATCTCGAAACGAGGCCCGTACCCCAAACCAAGGCCCGAACCCCAATCCGAAGCCCAACCCCCGACCCGATGCCCAAATCTTGAAACGAGGCCCAAACCTCGACCCGAGGCCAGAATCCTGAAATGAGCCCCGAATTCTAACCTGAGGACCGAACACTGAATCGAGGCCCGAACTTCGAACCGAGGCCTGAACACCGACATGAGGCACGAACCCTGACCCTAGGCTGGACCCAAACCCAAACCTCGAGCCAAATCGCTAAGTGGGGATTGTTCTCAGAAGTTGAGGTTTTGGGTTTATTTTTAGACTTAAACTTGGGTTGAGAGTGGGATTGAGATCCAAGGCTAAAGAACACTGAAACCCAAAACCAACCCAAACCAGGACTAAGTCCTAAGTAAAAGAACAGGCCCGTAAGTTTCGCTTAATTTTCTAAGATTCAACTAGAACAAATGCGAATCCACGCTAAGGGCTTGTCCGTTAAAGGATTTTAATGAACAGTTTTTAGAAAAATATATTTTCAAAAACAATTTTTAAACATATAGGATCAAACTATTTTTAAAAACCTATATTTAGTAATAACATATTTAAGAAACAATATTTTCAAGATTTGTTTTGGTAATGTCTTATGTAGCGAACAAAATTTTCATTCAAAGTTTGGATTTAGAGAAAAATAATTTATGGTGTTAAAAAAATTATTTTTGAAATCAGATTTTGGAGAACAAACTTTTAAACAATTGTCAAACAAGATTTGAGTTTTAAAACAGTTTTGAAACTCCAAATGAAAAAATTTTGCAAAACCACCAAACGAAAACGGCCTGCAAAACCTACAAACGAACCAGCTCTAAATAGAAAATAATACTCCTCTATTGCATTAGATCAAAGAGTCCAGTTTCAATTATTTATTTTCTTTGATTTCAATAAAAAAGTTTGTTTTTAAATTTACATTTATTACCTTTATTAATATAGTAATGTGATGTATAATTAACTCACATTTGAAATATAAAAACATTAATAGAATAAATGGCGTGAAATTAATTATTTTAGCTATTATACATTAAAATAGAATTGAGGAAATAACATAATAAATTTTCAGCGATTCGACTAGAACGAATCCGCATCCACACTGAAATATTTCACAACTGTGTCAATTGATCCAATCCCTAAAGTATTTTCGTAAGCATTTCGTCAGCTGAACGTACAAAATCATATATTTCATCCGTTTTATTATAAGAGTCAAGTTTCAAAATAAATTTTGTTCCATTAAAATAATCAAGTTTTGATTTATTTACTTCTCATAACTTTACTAATAAAATTATGATTGGATCATAATTAATTCAATCTTCGAAAATAAAAACATTAGTGGAAAAAATAGCCGTAAAATTACTTATTTCATGTCTTGTACTTTGCATTCTATAAAAAATTGTACATTTTTCAAACTTCATGCTTCTAATGAAAAATTTTTTAGATACATTCGATTCATCTATAAAAATATTGCAGCAAGTCAATAATGGATCAATATTCATAATTTTGAGCCACTATATGTACATTACTTTTTTTCTAAAATAGTACATTACCTCCTAAATATATCTTACTACATTGTCTTAGGTGATACAATCGATACATTGAATAATTTCTCTTTTTAATGGAACGGAAGGGAGGACTATACTTAACCATTTTGTATTTGGTATCTATAGTAATTGTTAAAAATTGACATTTGACTGAAGATCATAGGCTTAGACTTTTGGCAAGGATCCAGCTTGAAGTATAATTAATTATTCACATAATTTTTGACTAATTAATTGGGTAAGACTTAAACCATACAGACGCAATCCTAAACACCAAACAAGTGTAGGTTGTATAAAAGAATACGTAATCGTTGATATTCTACTCATTGCTCATGAGCCATTAAAATTGATCTCGGTCCTACTCGTTTAACAATCGAGGAGAATTCAAGCATGTTTAATACTATTTAATGAGTAGTCAAATCAATCAAATCGATATATATATATATGTATAGGAGAATTCAAGCATGTTTAATATTCTTTTCGTCCCATTCAAAAAGTCCAATTTATATTATTATTTTTAGCAATACAAACTGGACTCTTTGAGTGAGACGGAAGGAATACTATTTAATGAGTCGTCAAATCAATCAAATCGACATATATATATATATATGTAAATATTCGTGTTTGAATTTAGACATGTTCTTTAATGAAGATTTGAATTTTAAAAAATAATTTTATAATATAAAAAGTATATTAAAAATATTAAAAAATGTAACTGCACGTATAGTAAAATTTTTTATTAAAAATAATGAAAAAATATAAATAAATAAAACTTGTTATAGGGGCTCACGCATCCAACCTCTTATATGCACCCGAATACATACATAAATTGGACAAACTCAATTTTTATCATTACATTTAGCTTTTGAGTTTATCTAAACTATAAATTTTTTATCCAATTTGTATTTATCTAGACTCAACAGCTAAATGTAATGATAAAAATTTGTATGTATCCAATTTATGTATGTATTCGGGTGCATATAAGAGGTTGGATGCGTGTGCGAGCCCCTATAACAATTTTTATTTTTGTACTATTAGTTGTCTTGGCACTCTCATATTTTGAAAATTATACTTTAAAGATATAAGAGTAATCTTGTCTTTTGAGTCCAGCACTTGTGTTTTTTTTTTTTTTTATCGTTTTTATTTTAATACTAATACTCTTGTAACTTGAGAGTGATAGTCTCAAATTACAAAAGTACGGATGATACTCTTGGAGATAGAGTATCATTCTTGATGATCATGAGTATTAGGTATTTTTTCTTCTTTCCTCTTATAGTGATACTTCTCAGTATAACTGATACTCATTAATAGCCCTGTTTACGAAAGTCTATTAAAAAATAATAATAATAATAAAACTAACAGTGATACTATTCAAAAGTATCATTGGTTATTTTCAAATGTATCACTGATATTTTTGAATTTAACCAAAAAAAAAAAAAAAAAAGAGAAAATGCATACTATTCAGGTCAACAATAAGGCCCATCGATAAACCCTCTTCACAAGACACTTGCTCAAATGTAAATTACAATCTTCTTCCTAATTTGCTTAAATAATAAAAATTTCCCTCAACCAGTGAAAAAATTACATTTTCCTCCCTTGTTTTTGGTATATTACAAAAAAATCTTCTTATTTTAGTAATAAAATTGGCTCTTTTACAAATAGAATGATGAGATAAATAATTATATATTTGGAAAGATTAAAGTACCCTCTTTTAATCGATAGAGACCAAAATGTTCATCACAAAGACACAAAGGAACATCTAAAATCCCTAATCTATTAGGACAAGAAAAAAAGACAACTTTTTTTATATCTCTAAATAAAAGTATGGTTGATGGTCAATTTTCAATTCTAAAAGAGGGCGTAATTGATGATAGTCTCGAAAAATTGGTCTCTAAGAAACCACGTGTAAATCAGGTATGGGAGCCAGTATTAATGCATTTTTAAGAGAAATATTTGTCGACACTATATCCTTACTTACCTTCTCTTCTAGGGTTGAAAGTGATTTTCAACAATGGTTTTGTTTGAGAAATAGAAAAAACTTTTTAAATTATGTCTTGGTAAGATAAATCATAGACTTTTAATCATTGCTTTGTGTCTTTGTGAAGAACATTTTGGTCTCCAAATTTTGGATAGATTAAGAGAGAGCGCACTTGACTCTTCCCAAATATATAATTATTTATGTCATTATTTGATTTGGAAATGAATCAATTTTATAACCAAAATAAGAAGATCGTATTGTAGTTTACCCAAATCTCATGGTGGAAAATGTAATTTGCCCACTGGTCGGGGGGCTTTTAGTATTTGAACAAACTAAGAGGGTGATTATCTAATTTACCAAACCTCTAAGGGAAAAACGTAATTTGCTTACCTATCAAAGAGAATTTTTGTTATTTAACCAAACTAGGAGGATAATTTTGTAATTTACTCAAATATCAGGCAAGGGGCGAAATGTAATTAGCCCAATAGTAATAGTAAAATTAAAGGTGGTTTTGTTTCTTTACTTTCTTATAACGAGGGTAGAAACACGCGTATCTAATTTAAACTCTAATGTATATTAAAACAACAAGTATTAACAACATGGAAAACAAGCGTATCAAATTTAACCTCTTAAATATCGCCCGTCGATCTATCAAACTGTCGGTCTGGAGACTCTTTCTTTTATTTGTATGAGTCCCTCCATCACTACCACAAGACATTTAAGTACCATTTTTCTTCCAATAAATAATATATGTCTCCATCAAATATGACGAAATGAATAAGAAGTATAGGAAATTAAGAATATTTTGGATATTAATTATCGATTAGCAAAGACGTCAAACAACTTGGCAAAGACTAAATCAGGTTGAACAAGTACACTAGGTGATATGTACAGCTCATGATCAAAGAAAAAACTAGCCAATATTGAACATGAAAAATAAAGAACTAAATAATTTCATCCAAAATGGTCAAATCTAAAATGCTTAACATATGAAAATCGAAATAAAGTTAAACTTTTTATTGAATATTGTCGCATCCTATTATTTAAAGGATGGTTAGGGTCCAGCCCGTTGTTAGCTGTGGTTAGGATTTTAGGGCGTTTTCCCATTTGATCTCCTTTAAATAATTTACCATGTTGACAGATTGAATTCAGTGTAATGAATTCCTTGTATTTCTTTGATTAATACTTGAATCGTGGATTTGATTCTCCCTGATGGTATCAAAGCCATTATGGTTAATGATGATAATTCGTTTCTTGGTTTAACACTACTTTTCTAACATGGAAAAGCTGAAAATATTTCAGAAGAAAGATAATATAAAAAATAAAATGAAAACTGATAGTGATTTACCCTCAGATTTAGATTTGCTTTCCAAATGGACGATTCCCTATGTGAAACCAAAATTGATTTATCATCAAGGATTTTTTAATAAAATTGGATTGAAACAGATTTGTAAAACAACTGAACAATCCTTAGCTATTCAAGATGTTGATACAGCCATAACTCTTCTTAATGAAGAAGATTTAGATTCATATCGTTTTACTCATAAATTTTTTACATATTGGTTTAGTGCAAATTGCTTTTAAACCTTTAACTCTGGATAATTTATCAGAAAGTTTTATAGCAACTTTAAGAGATTGTAGAAATAAAGAATGGAGAAAGTCGATAATTGGAGTCATACAATCCAGTCCGGCACGTGGTCCAGCTTATTTTAATGTTCATCCAAATTTTCAATTATCTTTAACCGACAAAATTATTTGTAAGGCTTTAACTTTGAATATAAAAACAGAAGGTTATAATCACCATAGTTCTTTAAATTCATTTTATACTGCTTTAAATAATAGTCATTTAAATTCCAGTGATGGAATAACCCATCATAATGCTTTAATATCTGAAGAATTATTACGTGATGGAATAAACCGTCATGATCCTTCTACTTCATATCATGCTGCTAGAAATTATATTGCTGATTATATTTCTCCTAGAAATTTTGCTGATGATCATATTCCTGTCAGTGAGGAGAAAAATCCTCATGTTGATTTATTATATAAGAAAAAGAATAATATAGTTCATGATATTTCTGATAGAAAAGAGCCGGAAATAACCGAATCAGAAATGAATTTTTCAATATGAATAATAAACCCAAGATAGATTTTAGTAAAGGATATAAAGCCAGAGAAAAAATAAGAAATGAATTCTTATTGCCCAGATGGGAAGTATTTAGAAAATGGGTTTTTCAATCTTTTTCTCTGGATGAAAGAAACAATTTAGAAGATGAATTTTATAAGTTCTTAGAGGAAAAAAATATTTTATTTCCTTTTGTTCCATGGTTTGTTCACAATTATGTCGCACCATGTATCTCTGTAATAGAAAGAGAATATAGATTACCTAATGGTAATATCTTGAAGAGTCAATTTCCTTCTCAAGGATCTTTTACAATATTAAAAGATAAAATTTTTATGAATTTTACTGCTTTTTCAAAATTATTTGAAGAAGACACTTTGACACTAACAGTCAAAAATATCAATAAGATTATTGAACAACAAAATTATACAAATGTGTATTTAATTGTTTTAGGAGAACAAATTCTCTCTTTACATGATAGATTAGATAAATTAATGAAAAATAATACAGGGGCTAGTACTAGTAATATACCTAGCACTAGTAATATAAAAGAAAATACAGAGGTATTAGCTGCTCCTAGTCTTCAGCCTCCACCTCAAATAAACAATTTTAAGTATAAAACTATTTCTCCAGAATTGGAAAAATTAATAAATGAAAATTTTAAAGGGTTAAATATAACCACAATTGAAAAGAATTTTCAAATGAAATTGAAAATAATCCAGAATATAGAAAGGTAATAAAAGATGGAATAAATAAAATAGGAGAAATGTATAAATATGCTGATAGGCCAATTCAAAGAATAAATTATTATAATAGACCATCTCCGATGGATGTTCTTCATGAGGAACAAGAATATATTAATAATAATAGTTATAGTTGTAAAAATATTTATGAATGGAATATAGATGGTTATACAGAAAAATAGATTTATAATATTGTTCATAGAATGTTAATGTATAGTACTATTTGCAAGAGTAATGGTACCTCTGACAGTAATATTGCAAAAATGATAGTTGCAGGGTTTACTGGCCAATTAAAAGGTTGGTGGGATAATTATATCTCTCCAATAAATAAAGAAGAAGTTTATAGAACTGTTAAACAAGAAGGTGACCAATTGGTTGAAAATTCTGTTTATATATTAATTGTTACAATTCTTGAACATTTTACGGGTAGAATTTCAGATAATAGTG
This sequence comes from Leptodermis oblonga, assembly GCA_016801395.1. Classification (NCBI taxonomy): domain Eukaryota; kingdom Viridiplantae; phylum Streptophyta; class Magnoliopsida; order Gentianales; family Rubiaceae; genus Leptodermis; species Leptodermis oblonga. The sequence goes on from CM028760.1 coordinate 34,720,835, forward strand.
AAAATATCCGTACTTTATTATAGAATCTTAGGTGTAAAACACTTTCTGAATTTAGATGGTATAAAGATGCATTCCTTAATAGAGTCATGGAATTGCCTGAAAGTAATAGTAGCTAGTCATTGGAAGTCTAAATTCATAGATGGTTTTCCCAGCTTATTTGCTGAAAGAGTAAGGAAAGCCTTAAGAAAGGATAGAATAACTATTCCTTATAATGAATATACTTGTGGTAAACTAATCGCAACTTGCGTAAAAGAAGGTTTATCATTATGTAATGAAATTAAATTAAGTCAACAAATTAAGAGTCAAATATTAACAAAAAGAAGTCAATTAGGACATTTCTGTAGTCAATTTGGAATGGAAATTCCATTTCCAAATAAAAAGCCTTATAGAAAAGAAAAACTCAAAAAAATTTTCAGAAAAAAAGAAATATTCTAAAAAGAAAAGAGAAAAGAAATTAGAAAGAAAAAAATGCTAGAATAGCTAGAAAAAAAGATAAAAAAGACATTAAATGTTTTAAATGCGGAAAAATGGGTCATTATGCAAATAAATGCAAATTAAAAAAGAAAATAAATTCTTTAGAAATAGATGAAGAGTTAAAAGATAAGATTTCTAAAATATTATTAGAAACAAGTTCTAGTTCTGAATCAGATGAGGAAAATGAAATAAATTTTCAGAAAATGATTTATCAAATGAATCAGAATCAGATTGTGCGTGTAGCACTAAAGGATCTTGTTGAAAACAATTAAATGATAATTCAGAAAATGAAGAATTTTATAAAATTATGTCTCAATTTAAGGACATAAATGTTTTAACAGATAATAGTCTGTTAGAATTTTTGAAGCAAATAAAAAATTCTGAATTAAGATAAAAAATAATTGATGATATTCAAAATATTCCTTTTACCAGTAAGAATAGTGAAAATGATTTTGAAAATAAAATCTATAGTGAACCATATTCTATGTTAGAGGTTCAAAGACTAATGAAAGAAAGAAGTAATAGTTTAACTTCTAATACTACAATAAATGATTTGAATAATGAAGTTAAAATCCTTCAAAAAGAAATTCAATTTCTTAAAATAGAAAATATTGGGTTTGAGGAAAGAATTACTAAATTAGAAAAAGGAAAAGAAATAATAACTTTTAAAGAAGAAAAACCACCAGATGGTGAGGAACAATTCTTAACCTCTTTCGATATTATTACTACTCAAAAGTGGTACACAAAAATTACTCTTTTAATAGATAATAATTTTCAAATTGAATTAACTGCATTAGTTGATAGTGGTGCAGATATCAGTGTAATACAGGAAGGAATAATTCCTACAAAATATTTTCAAAAAACTACTCATAGTTTAAGAGATGCTGGAGGAGAAAAATTAGATATTCAATTCAAACTTCCGAAAGCATATATTTGTAAAAATAAAGTTTGCATTCCAGAAAGTTTTTTATTAGTTAAAAACATTACAAACCAAGTTATACTTGGAACTCCTTTTTTGAGAAAATTATATCCTATATATCATATGATTCTAAAGGATTAAAAGAGACATATGAAAATAATCAGATAAATTTCCAATTTATAATGGAACCTCAAAAGTATTAAATACTATAAAAGAAAATATTCTTAGAAAAAAGAATCAATTGAGATTTTTAAAACATTAAATAAATATTTTGACAATTGAAGAAAAACTTCAAAATTCTAAATTACAGGATAAGATAAAATTCATAATTAATAATTTTTCATTAGAAATTTGTAATGATCACCCAAATGCTTTTTGGGATAGGAAAAAGCATATTGTTAGTCTTCCATATGAAGATGATTTTGATGAAAAGAAAATTCCGACAAAGGCTAGACCTTGTCAAATGAATTCAGAATATTTGTAATTATGTAAAAAAGAAATACAATCTCTTTTACAAAAAGAATTAATACAACCTTCGAATTCTTCATGGTCATGTACTGCATTTTATGTTAATAAACATAGTGAGATTGAAAGAGGTATACCTAGGATGGTAATAAATTACAAACCTCTTAATAAAGTTTTAAAATGGATTAGACACCCTATTCCTAATAAAAAGGATTTATTAGATAGATTATATGATTCAATAATATTCTCAATATTTGATTTAAAATCAGGATATTGGCAAATACAAATTAATAGTAATGATCAATATAAAACTGCTTTTCCTGTTCCAATAGGACATTATGAATGGAAGGTAATGCTTTTTGGTCTGAAGAATGCTCCTTCAGAATTTCAACAAATAATGAATGATATTTTTATTCCTTATAGTGAATTTATTATTGTTTATATTGATGATATCTTAGTATTCTCTAAAGATATTGAAACCCATTTTAAACACTTGGAAATTTTCAAGAAATTGATTATTCAAAATGGTTTAGTTATATCTAAATCAAAGATGAGTTTGTTTCAAACAAAAATTAGATTTTTGGGTCATAATATTGAAAAATGAAATATTATTCCTATTAACAAAAGCATAGATTTCGCTTTTCTAGATGAAATTATAGACAAAACTCAATTACAAAGATTTGTAGGAAGCCTGAATTATATTTCTTCCTATTATAAAAATCTTAATGAAGATACTGCAATTCTTTATGATAGATTAAAGAAGAATCCTAAGCCATGGTCTGATAGTCATGCTGAAGCGGTTAGACGAATTAAGTCTAAAGTAACAACTTTACCTTGCTTAATGATTGCAAATCCTAATCTGGAGAAAATAATAGAAACAGATGCTTCAGATATAGGTTATGGTGGAATTTTAAAAAAAAAATCTAAAGATAATAAACAAGAATTTCTTGTTAGATATCATTCTGGAAAATGGTCTAATAGCCAGAAAAATTATGCTACGGTAGCTAAAGAAATCTTAGCTATTGTTAAATGTGTTTTAAAGTTTCAAGATGATCTTTATAATCAAAAGTTCATTATAAGAACTGATTGTAAATGTGCAAAATTCATGTTTAAAAAGGATTTCAAGCATGATGTTTCCAAGCAAATGTTTGCTAGATGGCAGGCTCATTTAGCCCCATTTGATTTTGAAATTCAATACAAGAAGGGTGAAGATAATAGTCTTCCAGATTTTTTGACTAGAGAATTTTTGAATAATGGCTGATCACAATTTTTATGATTGCAGGTTAATGCTTTCAAGGGGAAGGGCTTCGGGCCCTTACCGTGGTCGGGGAGGACGAGGAAATATCCTCGCCCAACAGGGAGGAAGAAGATTGGTAGCAGATAATATTTCTGCTAGAAGGAGTATGTCTCCTGAGAATCCCTTATATGAAGAATTTATGGAGTTTATAACCCAGAAAGAAAAGCAAGGTAATACCGCATCATCATCATCCTCTTTCTCAAAGATTGTAGGAGAAGAAGAAAATGAAGATCATATGGCTTCATATCACCAGAATAACCATAAAGAGGTAATAATCCTCCTGGAAGGTAAAGATTTGCAATGGGTCAATGATCCATGGATGTTAATGCAAAGATATTTGGACAGCTCATCATATGCTGAATTGGCTTATAAGCCAAGATCTTACTTCGAAAATATTTTGAAGTTTTCAGGAAATTGTGAAATAACACATTTTATGGGTGCTGGTAGTTCCCAGAATGTTTATAACTTCAGCAAAATAATTATTAAGCAGATCATATCTGCTGAAGAATGGGGTTTATCAACCATGAAGGATAGAGAATATCTCCATCCTGAACAAAAAGTTTTGATCAAATTCAAATATTGGGATTATATTGAGTCCCTTACTAAAGTATTCCTTTATGAAAATCCAAGAAGGAAACACTCTTGGTTTATAAAAATTTGTGCTGATGTTTATAACAGGCAAATACCAAATTGGTTTGTAAAATGGTGGCTTAATTTTGGTCCATCAATCCAGGTCCTACCTGAGCCTTTCAAAGCATTATATGCTGAATGGGTGAAAATTTCACCTAAAATAATAAATATGGATAATAATCATCCCTGGAATGATAATATCACTCCAATGTATTTCTTTATTGAATTTTCAATACCTTGGATCTGGAAATGGGTTCCAGAAGTGGGTTATACCCCATAAAAGATCCCATGTTTAAAAAGAATTGGTTATACCAAATTTTGGGACAAATTAATAAAGATTGATGCTGCTACTGGTGTTATTCAAGGCCAGGAATTAGTTAATCAAATCAGACAGAAACTGCAGGAATACCAACAGAAGAAGCAGTCAGCTCCAAGGGATGAAATCAGCCATTTCCAACAAATTCATAGGATGCTTCAAAGGCAGAAAGGAATTGTTTCCCGAGAAGAAATAATAGATTCTTACATGGATCTTTTGAAAAAAGATCTATCCCAGAACCTGGAAGATTAAAAATCAGAGGTTTCTGTGTCAAGCCAAAGACATTGCCTTGCAGGGGAATCCCAAGAAGAAGAAGAAGACATCGACATCGACATTGATGAAATGTTGCTGACAATAAAGAATTCAGTAACCGGTTCTACCGGTAAAAGCCCCAAAGAAAATTAACATAGGCGGTTGCAGTCTCCAACGACAAATAATACTGTAGCGGAATTCATAACTGATAGTTTGAAATCCGAAAATACTGTAGCGGATTTAAAACTTAAAATTTCAAATTTCAAATCCGTAATAGTCCAAGGCAGGGTCTGCCTATAAATATGTATTAGTTTAGTGTCAAGAGGCAGAACTCGGAATCACGAGTATTCGTCTTCCCTCTTCCCTCTCTTGTAAATCATCTATCCTTTCTCTTGTAATCTTTAAATTTCCCTTTAATATACATCTCCCTTTCCTCTTCAAGAATCAAGACTTGAAGATAAAAATATGTAAGTTTTATTTTAATTTCTATTTTTAATATTTTAATTTCGTGTTTAATTTAGCCTAGTGGCAGGCTAAATACTTGGTGTTAAACCATGAAATTTAGTTATCTGATTTTCCTGTAATGATTATGATTCTATTAGTTTGAATCATTCTATTATTTTTGTATTAATCAAGAGGTATGGGTTGTTGAAGTACCATTAGGCATCTGTATATTATTTAAAGGATGGTTAGGGTCCAGCCCGTTGTTAGCTGTGGTTAGGCGTTTTAGGGCGTTTTACCCATTTGATCTCCTTTAAATAATTTACCATGTTGGCAGATTGAATTCAGTGTAATGAATTCCTTGTATTTCTTTAATTAATACTTGAATCGTGGATTTGATTCTCCCTGATGATTCTCCCTGTATATATATATATATATATATATATATATTTCTTTGATTAATACTTGAATCGTGGATTTGATTCTCCCTGATGATTCTCCCTTTATTTATATATATATATATATATATGATAGTGGGACCAATGGCTAAAGACAGGAATTAATTAATTGTAAGTAAGTGACCCAAAATGGAATGGGTTTAATTTTTGAAAAGCATTACTTAGAAATATTATTAGAGAGTAAAAGATCTTGGATGGTGTCTAATACTTTGTACGTCGCGTATAAGAGTCTTGTTTCCTAGATAATACAACTTCTTAAGAGTTAAAAGATATATATGACACATAAATTAAGTAATTTAACGCTGTTTCTTTTACTTAATTCTTTAATATGTCATTTCTAAATATGCATTAATTTTGAACTACCATTGCAATATAAGTGAGAGAGTATGTAATGTAAAAAATATTAAGCATGATTCTTTTTAATATACAAAAAAAAAAAAAAAAAAGAGAAAAAAAGAGAAAGAAACACAACTCTTTTAATAGAAACTAAAGAGAATGTAGTGATATTTGACGTTATAAGAGCACATACATTGGGTATGACACCACTTGATAGTTATTACGTCATTTAAATGGATTAATTACAACTTTTATTAACTCTTAAAAAAAAGAAATACACGCATGTCAAGATTTAAATGGATTAATGACCGCGAAATCAACAATGACGTAAGATTATAAATCAACCAACTAATATTTACTCATAAGAGTCCTCTTTTGTTCTCCATCCATTTTATGTGAAAAGTCTTATTTGTCTATGGTATAACTTTTTGTGGGTTGTAAATTACAATACTTTAAATAAGTAATCTGACATCAGTTTTTTCATGTGTATGCTTAGTTTCTAAGTATAAGTTAATGTAGACCACACATTATTATATTAATAGGGATATGCAATGTAAAAAAAATTATAAATTCGACTCTTTATTGGAACAAAGAACCTATAAGAAACAAATACCCTTTTAATGGGACACTAGAGTATAATTTCTTATTAATTTTCAAAATACAACTCCTAATTAAATTAAGTACATAAATTACTATTTTTTTTTTTTTGAGTAACAGCCGATTAAGTGGATGGGGGGCTTGGGGACCCTTTATTAAAAAATGGGCAAATTGCCAGAAAAAAGCTAAGGGGGACGTAATGAGCCTTACCTTAGCAATACAAAGATGCAGAATGCAAATGCAACCTATACAAAGAGGACCTAAAACACCAAACTAGACCCTAGGTGTGGAAGTAGGGGAATTCCTTAGCATCCAAACCTAACAATCCCCTGACTCTCCTAGGGACAGTGGAGTGAACATAGAATTCTATGCTGGTTGTCAGACTTGCTGTTTTGCTCCAGCTTATCCGCTACCGTGTTGCCTTCCCGATAAAGGTGCGCAATGCCGCCATATACATGCCGCAGCTCAGAAATCCTGGCTAGCGTAGCTGCTGATCGCTAGATGGTGAACCCTCTCTGTACTGCCATCATTAACACCATGGAGTCCATCTCCATGTCCAGATGATATACCTCGAGGGCCCTGGGTTGCTGCTAGACGAGCCATCTACATTTAATTTGAAGCTGCCAAGGGGGGGGGGGGGGGTTGTAAGCTCTAAACCACTATCTGCTCCTCCTTTCGCCTGCGGTAAGCCCATCGTGGTAGAACATTCCCTTCTAGGAAAGCCACTGAGGCTTGATATACAAGTGGTTTCAGAGCTGGCAACTCTGAAATGGACTTGAGCACTATCACCAGTAATTGCCGGAGCCAACCATCACTCCCTCGTGTACTGCCTTGCAATGTGTTCGCCAGATCTCCTAACAAACGACCATCGGCACAATCGTTGTCACTACCTTTGGGAGTCTCGCCATTTCAAAATCTTCCCAACACCAATAAAAATCCAGCAAGTCCCACAAATCTGTAATGGCCAAAGGTGCTACATGCAGTCTAATCCCAACCTGCACCCAAATCTCCAGGGCCAACGGGTCACGAAAGACATGCAGCAAATCACTCCCAGTGCTATAGAAAGGGCATTTTAAGGCCAGGTGGAAACCTACTCCTTTCAGTGCCTCATCCATTGGCAGTAGCCCATTTTAGTAGGCACCATGTAAAGACTGATAGTTTGAGTGGTAGTGGCTTCAGCCATAGATTCGAAGTGACTACATTCACTTTCTTACGGATCACCTCACGGGAGGACTTAATGGTAAAAACACTCTCACATATGGTTTCCATATGATGCGATCAGGATGCCCATCGAAATGTAAGGTCCTTCCCTCTATGTTGTCCCAGACCTCCTCTGAGAAAAGATCCTGCAAGCTATTCCTCATTAAGTCGCGAGTGTCCCAATACTTCCTTAGTGTTAACCTAGGCTCCTCGATGTCTTTCGTTGCCACCAGTCCTGACAGGACACCCCTACTTGTCCAATTTAAGTACCAGAATAGGGACGATCCGTCACCGACCAAAACGCCTAGTGCTCGACCATGATATTCTCCACCTTCTCTATGCGTTTCCACACTCGTGAGGTCCTGGCCGATTTGGGCAAACCTGTATATAAGTCACCCATAACACCCTGGAATCATGAAACTTCCACCAGAGTTTGCAGGAAAAAGTAGTAACAACATCTGCCACTCCTCGTACACCTAAGCCATTCTCCTCAATCGACAGAGTGACCCTTCTCCAGGACCTCCAATGTCGTTTCTGTTACCCGTCCCTCGTTCCCCAGAAGAAAGTCGAGATGATGGCCTCTATTTTGTCCGTTATCCCCTTAGGGGGCTTGAGCGCTGGCCAGTAGTGTATAGGTATTGTAAACAAGACATGCCGGATCACGATGAGCCTTAGGGGGCTTGAGCGCTGGCCAGTAGTGTATAGGTATTGTAAACAAGAGGAGTTTTCCTTGCCAACCTGCTAACCGGGCCTGTAACTTGTCCAAAAGGGGCTGGAAGAGGGTCTGCATGGCCCGGCCTTGACTGATGGGGCAGCCCAGAAACGTAAAGGGAAAAGTCTCCACTCTCATCCTCGTCAGCATGCGCACAAAGGCTTCTTATCTCTTCTTTACTTATGTTCTTATCTTTTAATTATTAATTTATTGTGAACCCCACTTAATTATATTAATTAGAAATGGTATGAAATGTAAAAGATTAAAAAAATTTCTCTACACTAGAAAAAATAAAAGTAATTAGATAGAAACAAAAAAGATACGACCAATCCCTCCTATAATTTTTTTTCTTAAAAATAAAAGTAGAAATGTGACTTCCATTGTGATGGATGAAGTAATTAGAGTTGGCAGGGTAAAAAAAAATGTATTTTACAATAATATTGGAAAGAAATAGTTCACTCATTCTGTTTTAATTAAAGAGTGATATTTTTTTAGAAGTATAAGTTTTATGAATTTAAAAATACAAAACAAAAAATTCATTAATTTGTCATTATTTCTTTACTTATATCCCTATCTTTATATGAGAATTAATTATAGACCATATATGATTGTCTTTTTTTAAAATAAAAAATAATAATAACTTCATTAAAGGTTTTGGAAATCTTCCAACTGTGATTGAAATACAGATTATGGCAGACCTTCTGCCTCCATGACAACATAAGTGATCTGTGAGCCGATTACATTGATTAGAGAAAAGAGAAACTCTAAATGGACCGAAGCAAACAAGGAATGAAGTTTTCGAAAGTGGGTCTTACCTATCTTTTGACCGTTTTACTCTCTTTCTTACCTTCTTTTTCTTCTCTCTCCTCTTTTTTTTTTGTCAGTTGTTTTTTTTGTCAATTCCTTCTCTATTCCTTTCATTTTTTTTTATTCTCCTCCATTATCATCCTTTTAGTAGGTGATTTTATTTTTGTTCTTTTTATTTTTTGTTTACATTTTTAGAGAATAATGTAGTAAAAAATATGGGTTGTAAATTTTTGGCAATTAATTTTTATTTTTCGTCAAGATTTTTGGAACAATTAATTTACAATATAACTATTTTGTACTGTTTTACAATATAGAATGTACTATTTTTTTATTACTATGTAATGTTTTACAATATAGAATGTACTAATTTTTTTATTACTATGTACTATTTTACAATATAGACTGTATTGATTTTTTTTACTGCTCTATACAATAAAGACTGTACTAATTTTTTTATTACTCTATACTGTTTTACAATATAGACTATATTTATTTGTTTACTACACTGTACTATTTTACAATAAATATTGTATTGTTTTTACTAATTTATATTGTACTGTTTTTACTACTCTATACTATTTTGTTTCATGGGTTTTCAAAAATTTAGACAAAAAAAAGAAGAAAAAAAAATCATCTACTGAAATGAATGATAAAAGAGAATGGAAAGAAATTGGAGAGGAAGAGAGAAGGAATTGAGAATCGTGAAAAATGAAAAGAAATGAAGAAAGCGTTGGAACAGGAAGAGAGAGAATAGAATAAATGTGTGGAGGAGAAAGACTGAAAGAGAGAGAGAGAGAGGCAAACAAAGGGGTATTTTAGTATTTTTGGACCGAGGCGCTGAAGTGAAATTTCACTTAAGCGCCTAAGTCCTCGACTTTTTCGATCCATTTAAAGCAACCCTAGATAAAAAGCTTACAAAGCAAATCTTACGCCTAGCGGCTTGACCGATACAGAATCATTAAAGGGGGTTGTTAAATGCACTACCACACTTTACTAAATGCAGTCCCAATTTATTATTAAAAAAATTAAAAAGACCAAAATGCCCCTCTACAGCCAAACAACCCCAACTTTCATTTTTTTAAATTTTTATTTTAATTTAGACATTTATGAATATTTTTTATTTAGGGTTTATGAATTTTTAGAGTTTTGGGTTTATATAATAGAAAATAAGTATTTTATGATAAGTGAGTATTTTTACATACTAGTTATATTTATTAATAATAATAATTAATTACTTGTGTTCTAAATACAAAATATTTATAAATATCTAAATTTTAAAAAGTATTAATTTAAAATACATTTATAATTAAAAAAACTGAAGAAAAAAAACATAAAAATGAAAAAAAAAACCTCCCAGACCACCACGGCCTAGGGTATGGATCACCCCAGGCCATCGCAGCCTGGGGCTGTTTTTTCTCCCTTTTTTTAGTTTTTTTCTTTTTTAATTGTTTAATTAAAAATACATTTTAAATTATTTTTTTATAAAAAAATTAGACATTTATAAATATTTTTTTATGTAAGGTTTATGAAGTTTTAGAGTTTAGGGTTTATATAATAGAAAATGAGTATTTTATCATAAGTGAATATTTTTACATACTAATTGTATTTTATAAATAATAATAATTATTTATTTATGTTCTAAATATTTCTTATTAGATAAAAATATTTACATAAACCTTTTGGCCTGACTTTTTTTTTTCCCCCTTTTTATGTTTTTTTCAGTTTTTTAATTATAAATATCTAATTTTAAAAAATATAAATTTAAAATACATTTATAATTAAAAAACTGAAAAAAAAAACATAAAAGTCAGGCCAAAAGGTTTATGTAAATATTTTTATCTAATAAGAAAATTAAGAAAAAATTCCTTAAGATACTGTTGGGGACCTTGGGGTGGGGGTGGGGGGAGAACTGGAAAAGAAAAAAAAAGAAAAAGAAAAAGAAAGGAAAATATGGGTTGTTTGGCTATAATGCATTAACAAAAGAAAAGGTAAAAGATGTGCAGTAATTGCTTAGGGGCTTTATGGTCTTGTTAATTTTTATTAATAAAACTGGTGGTATTAGTAAATCAGGATTTGGAAAAAACAACTCTGTCATTATAATCTCGTTTTACGCCTACGACAGCACAAAGTATAGAGTAATCTGACCATATATGATTGTCTCGGTAAGGAGATGAAAAGTATAAGGATAGATTCCCCCAATGCTCTACAGTCAAATATGCCAATCTTGACTCCTTAATACGAGTCTACAAACATCAACGAACGCAGAAGAATATATGAGCAAGGGCGACTTTAGTGATAAATTTTTTTTTTTCCGATATCATTAAATAAGATACATGCTAGAGGTCCAGTGCTACTAAATTATCAAAATAACCATAATCACATCTATCTCCATAAAACAAAAACCTTAATAATAAAAATAAAAATAAAACCCTTAAAATGTTATCCTCAATATTAGTACAACAACACAAACATTCATATAAAAAGCAATCATCACACAAACTATTCAATAATTACATATTTAAAATTAAAATTATTTAATCAATAATAAAAAATCATAATCATAATTCTCTTCCTGATTATTCGATTATAAATTCATAAATATCATAAAAAAACATTCTTATAACCTAGAATCATTTATGATTCATCACATATAATATAATACAAAATTAACCAACTATAAAAAAAAATCCCCAAAATTAAATGGTAAGAATAATATATGTAATTATAGAACTGAAAAAATAATTAAACTTACAATTTGTTGGTGTTAGTTGAGGCGATAGCACGGCGGCAATTCAGGTCGGACGACGGCGGTGGTTGAATTTGGTGGATTCGCGGCTGCAGGTTGTTGTGCTGTTCACGGATGCATGAAGGGTTTGGGAGAATTGGGTTTAATTTGGGTGAATTAGATTAGAATTGAGGAGGAGTCTGGTTGCAATTTGTGGGCTTTCAAAAACAACCCTTAAACTCTTTTTTTTTTTACGTTTTCCCCCTTAGTAGAACGAGGTCGTTTTACTAAGGGGGTTAAACAAAAAAAAAAAAAAAAAAGGAAACAGAAGACAACTTGGTCGTCTTCTTCGCAGAGCTAGCCGAACAAGTGCAGCTGAAACCTAGCTGCGCCAGCGGCGGGGCGGTTCTGAAGGGCAATAAAACTATTACCCATTGCTCCCAGACCAAGGCGGGGCGTCGGCACCGGCCTGCCCCGCCTTGTGTCCGCCACTGTCTACAAACATATTGTCATTATATATATCAACACTAAAATCAAACATATTTTATTACATAAAATTTTCTTTTCTCTATTATTAATATTATCATCACAATACTCGCGTAAAACAAATTTATGTATGTAATACATAATTTATATGAGTGTAAACGATGAATAGAGATGTGCACGTCTCTACAATAATTATATTTATTTATTTTGTAAGCGTAATGGTACTCCTACAACTCGAGAGGATCTCAAGCTACATTACGTAATTCTTTTTTTCTTTTATTCATTATTAATACTTTTTTTTTATTTTATGATTTACTCTTAGAAAATAGTAGTGTTACTCTTGAAAAGTAGTATTGTTATTTTTCAAAATTCGTAGTTGCATGCTACTCCTTCACAAATAGCATGTTGCTCTTTCAAGTGTAGAAAAGTAGCACGCGATTCTTTCAAAAAAAAATTTTTTTGTTTTCTTCTTAAAGTGCTATCTTCAGAAGAGTAGCATATTACTCATTCAAGAGTAACAATGCTATTTTTCAATATATTTATTATTATTTTTATTTACTTAAAATGATACTCCTAAATAGTATTATTGGTACTTGAAGAACCACGATTTGTCCAAAGGAAAGTTACCTCAGCGTTACTTGAATTCTATGACCCGAAATTGAGCTTACTTGACCCGCCGAATCTTACGTATTGAACCTAGAAACTGAAACAAGAGTAAAGCGGGGCTATCCCCCCTGTTCCACTCCGACGCCCAAGTCAGTAAGATGACGAGCATAAAGTATAATTCACAAGTGTATATTCAAGTAGAAATGGCGTACCTTGATAAGAAATGACTAACATCTTTATATAGACTCGCTTTGAGATTTCTCCGTTGGACTGTCTTTGTAACTGCTGACGAATGTTTAATTGCTTTGTATCCGCCATTCGCTTTAAGTCGAGTATAATGGCTATCAGGATTTAATACCAGTGTAACGGACACCGGCTTAAATGCTCTCGTACCGGACATGCAACATTTACTCCTTTTGTCTTGATTGCACCATATGACCATTACCAGTATTTAAGAATATTTATGTCCCCTTTTAACCATGTGATTAGACTCGGTAACTAATGTTCCATTAACTCAACACAATAGAGACACTGATTTGAACCCGATCTCGATCCCACTCATCTAACAGTGAAGACGAATTTGAACTCATTATTAATTACTAATTTGATGGGTCATCAAATCAATGAAATTGAAATATATATATATATATATATATAAGATTTTTAATATAATTCTATAAATCTATAATTTTTTACTTTTAAAACATAAATTTAAAAAATATATATTTAACTTGAGCGTGAGCCTATCATCAACTTTTTGAGTCGAACTCGAGTTAGAGTATATATATTTTCAACTCGATTGCAACCCTATAATGTAAAGTAAAAATACATAAACTAAATATTAATAACATGATTTTTTTTTATAAAAAAAAAACTTACAAATACATATAAGAGACAAAACTATTTATTATTACAATAGACTAATATTTCGATATTCAATTTATTACCGTTGAGATTAAATGGTTCTTTTTTCCTTATGAAGTGACATTATTAATACCAATACGAATCCTCAAACATTGCTGCAAAGATTAGTTGTCATTATCAATGCCAAGACAAAACTGTCACTTCGATCAGACATATTTTATTAAGTAACATTTCCCTCTCTTTATTGTTGTTTTATTTAGCCCAAATTCATAGGAAACAAGGTTCTGAGTTCTGGTTTCAAACCAAAATTGAAACCTAGGTAAAGAACATGGATTTTAAACCAGTGCCCAATTCCGGAGAATCCCTTCATCCATTTCGTCACCGACCGCGAGGTAGCTTAGGATGCTTTCACGCTGACGTCAACCGACAAGCCAAACTCAGGTCGACCAGAGACCTGAACCCTGCAACCAGGTGACCCAAGACCAGAATCCTGACCCGAGCCCCCACCCAAGGCCCGAACCCCGAAACGAGGCCTGAAAGCCCGACCCGGGGAACGAACCCCCAAACAAGACCCAAATCCCAAAATGAGGCCCGAACCCTGACCCAAGGTCTGAACCCAAAATCGAGGCCCGAATCCCAAAATGAGACCCAAACCCCGACCTGAGGACCGAATCCCGAGCAAAGGCCAGAACCCCGAAACGAGGCCCGAATCCCAACCCGAACCCCAAAACAAGGCTCGAACCCATTCTCGAGGCCCAAAACCCAACCCGAGGCCCGAATCCCGACCAGATGCCTAAACCCCGACCTGAGGCCCGAATCTTGAAACGAGGCCCGTACCCCAAACCAAGGCCCGAACCCCAATCCGAAGGCCAACCCCTGACCCGATGCCCAAATCTTGAAACGAGGCCCAAATCTCGACCCGAGGCCAGAATCCTGAAATGAGCCCCGAATTCTAACCCAAGGACCGAACACTGAATCGAGGCCCGAACTTCGAACCGAGGCCTGAACACCGACATGAGGCACGAACCCTGACCCTAGGCTGGACCCAAACCCAAACCTCGAGCCAAATCGCTAAGTGGGGATTGTGCTCAGAAGTTGAGGTTTTGGGTTTATTTTTAGACTTAAACTTGGGTTGAGAGTGGGATTGAGATCCAAGGCTAAAGAACACTGAAACCCAAAACCAACCCAAACCAGGACTAAGTCCTAAGTAAAAGAACAGGCCCGTAAGTTTCGCTTAATTTTCTAAGATTCAACTAGAACAAATGCGAATCCACGCTAAGGGCTTGTCCGTTAAAGGATTTTAATGAACAGTTTTTAGAAAAATATATTTTCAAAAACAAGCAAATAAGCATATGAACATATAGGATAAACTATTTTTAAAAAACTATATTTAGTAATAACATATTTAAGAAACAATATTTTCAAGATTTGTTTTGGTAATGTCTTATGTAGCGAACAAAATTTTCATTTAAAGTTTGGATTTAGAGAAAAATAATTTATGGTGTTAAAAAAATTATTTTTGAAATCAGATTTTGGAGAACAAACTTTTAAACATTTGTCAAACAAGATTTGAGTTTTAAAACAGTTTTGAAACTCCAAATGAAAAAAATTTGCAAAACCACCAAACGAAAACGGCCTGCAAAACCTACAAAGGAACCAGCTCTAAATTGAAAATAATACTCCTCTATTGCATTAGATCGAAGAGTCCAGTTTCAATTATTTATTTTCTTTGATTTCAATAAAAAAGTTTGTTTTTAAATTTACTTTTGTTACCTTTATTAATATAGTAATGTGATGTATAATTAACTCACATTTGAAATATAAAAACATTAATAGAATAAATGGCGTGAAATTAATTATTTTAGCTATTATACATTAAAATAGAATTGAGGAAATAACATAATAAATTTTCAGCGATTCGACTAGAACGAATCCGCATCCACACTGAAATATTTCACAACTGTGTCAATTGATCCAATCCCTAAAGTATTTTCGTAAGCATTTCGTCAGCTGAACGTACAAAATCATATATTTCATCCGTTTTATTATAAGAGTCAAGTTTCAAAATAAATTTTGTTCCATTAAAATAATCAAGTTTTGATTTATTTACTTCTCATAACTTTACTAATAAAATTATGATTGGATCATAATTAATTCAATCTTCGAAAATAAAAACATTAGTGGAAAAAATAGCCGTAAAATTACTTATTTCATGTCTTGTACTTTGCATTCTATAAAAAATTGTACATTTTTCAAACTTCATGCTTCTAATGAAAATTTTTTAGATACATTCGATTCATCTATAAAAATATTGCAGCAAGTCAATAATGGATCAATATTCATAATTTTGAGCCACTATATGTACATTACTTTTTTTCTAAAATAGTACATTACCTCCTAAATATATCTTACTACATTGTCTTAGGTGATACAATCGATACATTGAATAATTTATCTTTTTAATGGAACGGAAGGGAGGACTATACTTAACCATTTTGTATTTGGTATCTATAGTAATTGTTAAAAATTGACATTTGACTGAAGATCATAGGCTTAGACTTTTGGCAAGGATCCAGCTTGAAGCATAATTAATTATTCACATAATTTTTGACTAATTAATTGGGTAAGACTTAAACTATACAGACGCAATCCTAAACACCAAACAAGTGTACGTTGTATAAAAGAATACGTAATCGTTGATATTCTACTCATTGCTCATGAGCCATTAAGATTGATCTCGGTCCTACTCGTTTAACAATCGAGGAGAATTCAAGCATGTTTAGTACTATTTAATGAGTCGTCAAATCAATCAAATCGATATCTATTGGAGAATTCAAGCATGTTTAATATTATTTAATGAGTCGTCAAATTAATCAAATCGATATCTATAGGATAATTCAAACATGTTTAATACTATTTAATGAGTCGTCAAATCAATCAAATTGATATATATATATATATATATATAAATATTCGTGTTTGAATTTAAGCCTGTTCTTTAATAAAAGTTTGAGTTTTGATTTTAAAAAAATAATTTTATAATATAAAAAATATATTAAAAATATAAAAAAATGTAACTGCACGCATAGTAAAATTTTTTATTAAAAATGATGAAAAATATAAATAAATAAAACTTGTTATAGGGGCTCGCACACGCATCCAACCTCTTATATGCACCCGAATACATACATAAATTGGATAAACTCAAATTTTTATCATTACATTTAGCTTTTGAGTTTATCTAAACTATAAATTTTTTATCCAATTTGTATTTATCTAGACTCAACAGCTAAATGTAATGATAAAAATTTGTATTTATCCAATTTATGTATGTATTCGGGTGCATATAAGAGGTTGGATGTGTGTGCGAGCCCCTATAACAATTTTTATTTTTGTACTATTAGTTGTCTTGGCACTCTCATATTTTGAAAATTATACTTTAAAGATATAAGAGTAATCTTGTCTTTTGAGTCCAGCACTTGTGTTTTTTTTTTTTTTTTTTATTGTTTTTATTTTAATACTAATACTCTTGTAACTTGAGAGTGATAGTCTCAAATTACAAAAGTACGGATGATACTCTTGGAGATAGAGTATCATTCTTGATGATCATGAGTATTAGGTCTTTTTTCTTCTTTCCTCTTATAGTGATACTTCTCAGTATAACCGATACTCATTAATAGCCCTGTTTACGAAAGTTTATTAAAAAATAATAATAATAATAAAACTAACAGTGATACTATTCAAAAGTATCATTGGTTATTTTTCAAATGTATCATTGATATTTTTGAATTTAACCAAAAAAAAAAAAAGAGAAAATGCATACTATTCAGGTCAACAATAAGGCCCATCGATAAACCCCCTTCACAAGACACTTGCTCAAATGTAAATTACCAAGAAAAAAAGAAACACCCTAATTGGGCATGCAAGATTTCTATATAAGAGTGATCACCATGGATAAATCAAACACCAACTGTACTCTCCTTCACTACTTTAGCAGATACAGGCCACCAAAAAACATACATATCTTCAATGGCAGGTGTTCTTGCAGATGCACACTCTTTGTTCGACTTTGTCGCCAAAAAGGGCAACGGCGTCAAAGGTTTAGTAGATTTAGGAATTTCAGAAGTACCCAAAATATACATCCAGCCACCCCACGAAAGATTCGACAAAATTAACGTCTCCAAAGTTTCCAACCAGTTCCTTTCCTCAGCTCCGATTGACTTGTCAAAACTGAACGGTCCGGACCACGACAGGGTGGCGGAAACCATTGTTAAGGCGGCGGAGACGCTCGGGTTTTTCCAGGTGATCAACCATGGCGTGGATTTGGAGCTGCTGGAGTCCCTGAAAGATGTTGCTCACCGGTTTTTCGGCCAGCCGGCGGAGGCGAAGGCTGGTTATCTGAAGGGAACCAGCGGCCGGAGCCCACTGGTGAGATATACAACCAGTTTTGCGCCGGAGAAAGAGAAGGTTCTTGAATGGAGGGATCACGTTAGCATAATCTACACCAATGATGATGATGCGCAAAAACACTGGCCCAAAGACTGCAAGTGAGTTTATCATTTTTCTACACTTTTCTCCACGTGCCGTTATCCACTTATTGAATGATTTTTTTCGTGAAATTATAGTTTTTTTTTCTCTTCTATATAAATCATATATGTTATGAGTACGTAACGTTACCTTCTGGTTATGCCACCCGTCTAACTTTGAGTACGACGCACACACAATATCATAATTCATGAAATAGCGCAGCATGTCAAAGCCAACAAGATTTGCTTTCTCTCTATTGAACACCTTTAGGGTTTGTTTGTTTTCATGTTCTCGTTTGTGTTCTAAAATATGTTTCTAGAAAATAATTTTTTAATATAAAAAATGTATTTAAAATGTAAAAATATAGTTAAATAGTCAAAAGTTGTAATGTAAATGATAAAAATTATTATAATCTATTAAACTTACGGTAGAAATAGAAAACAAAACCAAAATACAAACAAAAACAAAGAAAAGAAACGTGCCCTTAATTTTGTACCTCAACTTATTACTTCCTAAGCAAATAAAATAACCCTTTATTCACAAAAGGAAAAAAAATAAAAAAAAAGAAAAATCCTTCAATTATTTGACAGTGGTTCTTGTACTGTTTTTAGTAATACATTTTAAGATCATTAATAATTAACTTAACTGAATGACTTATTAACTTTATAAATAAAACGATTATTTATGGTACAATATTGCTTTTATGGATACAACGAATGTGTTTCATAATTTTTTTTGAAAATGAATTTTAATCTTATAGTATTGAGAATCTTTATAGTATAAAAGATATTGCTTATTCTTTTACGATATAATTATTTGCAGGGAAGAGATACTTAATTACATTAAGTTATCCAACAAAATGGTGAGGCAAATCTTCCAAATACTAATGGAAAATCTTGGGGCAAAACTCGAAGACACGAAGCTTGAACCCTTGATCGGTTTAAAAGTGGTGAATATGAATTTTTACCCGGCATGTCCGAATCCAGAACTAACGATCGGCACCGGCCGCCATTCCGACATCGGAACCTTAACCGTACTTTTGCAAGATCAAATCGGAGGTTTGTACGTCAAAATAGACGAAGATATTCAAGCCGAAAAGAAAGAAGAGTGGATCGAAATCCCTCCAATTCCCGGCGCTTTGGTCATCAACATCGGAGATTCTTTGCAGGTATATTTAAACTTGAATAATTAATCATGTAATTCCGATGTTGATGTCTCGATTTCAAAAAATTTCATTTTCGTACATCGATTTAAAATGTTGGTTTTTAAAGTTCCAAATCAACAACTCAATAGGCTGTTGGTTTAAATCATATTTTCAAAATTATTGTTTTAAAATATTTTTTTAGTAGTAGAAATTAGGCCAGTGTTATTGTGAGATAAGATATTAGGTGCCAGAACAAAATTTTTGATTCAAATGACAATATTACCCACACTAATAATTTACACGGGGATAGAGCTCTAGCAGCTAATTGTAAATGATGAAAACTTATTATAATATATTAAATTTATCGTGAATAAATAAATAAATAAATCAATGAAAAGGAATAGAGCTCCCAAATTTATGTCTCTATATGTGAACACGTGTATACACATGAAGAGGGGTTTGCTAAAACTGAAAAGTACCTACCAATTTGGACATATGCATATAATGCATTGGAGTTGTTTATCGGATAACAGAAAATTGATCGAAAATTTTTATTTGAACATTCCAAAAGTACTAAGAATTTGTTCGTTAAGCATGTGTTTAAAAGTATGTTTGTATTTGTCTTTGTATTAATATTTTAACATTTTCAATACACGTTTTTATTATTCAAACTATTCATTTTTATATTTTCATCAATACACATTTTTACATTAGCAACAACTTTTACATTAAAGAAACACTTCTTAGGCTCCTTTTTGGATTGTATTTCAAATAGGGAATTTTTATTTTTGGGAAGAAGTTTTTTGGAGAGAATTTTTATGAAAAATTGTGTAAGAAAGTGTAATGATTTGATTATTTTTTAAAATAATGTGAGAGTAATTTTAGAGGAAATTTTGAATTTAAAAAATTGAATTTAAAGAGAATTGAAGATATTTGGAGAGAAATTTTTTTTAGTGAAAAAATATGACTTTTAATTTCTGAAAAGAAACTAAAACAAACATGGTATTAAAATATATTTTTGAAAACATGCGAACAAACCAACTCTAATTTCAGGAACCAAAAGTAAACTTTTAGAACATCATGAACCAAATAATAATCCTTAAAGTTTCAAAGTACCTTCAAAAACTTATTCAGATTCTTCACAAACAATACTAGCATAGTTATATTTTGTTGATGAATTATAATTCCCTTGTAGATTCTTAGCAATGGCAGGTATAAAAGTGCTGAACACAAAGTGCATACTACAAGCAAGCAAAATAGAGTGTCAATCCCACTTTTTGTAGCTCCACGGCCGACGGAGAAGATCGGCCCGCTGCCGGAGGCGGTGGAGCGCGACGGAGGAGCTGTGTACAGAGAAGTTTTGTATGAAGAATTCTATAATAACTTCATGGGATCAGCTCACGAAGGGAAGATTGCATTGGATTTCGCCAAAATAAACTTTCCAAATTAGTTAATGTAAAAATAATTACTAAGTATACTCTAATAAGGTCTAAACCACATATGCTCACATATCCTTTTTATATTCAGCCGCTCCTCTCCCTATTCCTCTCCCCCTCCCGTGAGGATGAGAGAAGTAGTTCTACTCTTGTTTCTTGTTATCTTTTAGTTTCTCTTAATTGAGAGTTTTTTTTTTAATCTATCGTTGTTTATTATGTTTTCCTTCATATAATTGGTGTTTTCTTTATTAGTTATGCAGATTTTCTCTCTGCCTATAGAGAACTATGGTGATTGTATTCCTCATGGCTGTTGTATGAGTCAATGGTAGGTTATGATTGTATTTATGGCCATGGTGTGAAGATTCTGTTGATTATTCGGTACTTTCATCAGTAATTAGCAGATTCGTAGCTCTCGGTAGGACCGTTTCTTCATTTTCTATTATCAATCGCTGTTCGACGATTTCCAACATCATTAATAGAATTTTTAGTTTTTTTTTTTTTTTTTTAATAAAAAAGATCTAAACCAATCATCCACAAAATGCCTAAACAACCAGCAGTATGCTGAATCAAAAAACGGAGCAACTGTAGCGCTATCCCATGAAACAGATGAAGTTCAAGAAACAGAACAACTGCAGTCATCAATTGAAGTCAGAATCGGATGACCACACTAACTGCACAAATAATTCAGAGCATCATGAGAATGATACTGGAAGTAGATTTTATAGGAAACAGAGAATGGAAATAATATTGATGTAAGATTAAAACCCACAAATTGAAAAAAAAAAATAAAATCCTTTGAGTTTTGACTTTTGAGTGAGCAATGAGATGAACCAAATATCCGGCCTGGCCTTTGAGAGACACGTTTGATTTCGAATTAGTACTGTAAACTAGTGGTCTTTTTTTTTTTTTTTTTTAATTTAAAAGCGACCGAAGTCATATATTCAAATAAGTGACTGGAAGAGGGGGCATAAAAACCTAACCTCTGATACAAAAAAACATCATGGAAAATCTATCCCTTGATATAAAAGAAAGATCTTGTATCCAAAGAAACTAGTGGTCTATTAAACTGTTAAAGTCAGAAAGTCTATAACAAAATTCAGCTACGTGACGTTATTAAATGGTCCTTAACTGCCCCCCTATTATGATGGATACATCATTGATTGAATTTTTTTTTTTTTTTTTTTTCTCCTTCTCGATGAACATTGACTAATTAATGGACATCCATGACTCTTACATAGTTACATGTATCCTTTGTTTCAATAGAAGAAACCGGCCGGGTACTACAATTAGTACTGTAAACTAGTGAACCGAGTTTGAGCTGGCCCTGAATCGATCTCGGCTTGAGGTCGATCAAGACTATATATTTGGGTTCAAGCTCGACTAGACAAATTTATAATATTCTTAAGCTCGAAGTTGAGTAAATTTTTTGAGTCTGAACCAAAATTTTTAAAATTTATATTGAACCCTCTGTTGGGTGTAGTTTTTGCTCATTAATTAATAAGAGGGTATCCAATCCCGCCAGCCACTTAATCGGGAGTTCCAAAAAAAAAAAAAAAAGAAATTATAGAGTTATAGATATAGTGTGGCTCGATTGGCTGAACGAGTCATCGAGTCAGTAGTAAGTAACCTTGGCTCGGCTCGATTGTTAAATGAGCCCACTAAAGCTCCGCTTGAGCTCAAACCAAAAGTTTTGACTGCGCTCCTCATTTACACTCTTAAGTACAATTACTTGAGCGACAATTATTTAAGAAGGACAAATCATCCACCACCAACTGCCTTCATTTTTCTTAACGATTCTCAGGAAAAATGGCATATGCTTTTGAAGATAAAATTCTTTGTTGGATTTTGTAGCCAAAAAAGTCTACGGTATCAAAGGTTTAGTAGATTCAGGAATTGCATAAGTACCCGAGCTTTACATCGTACCCCCAAATGAAAGATCCGATCCGAAAACCAATCCGAATTTCTCGTCCAAGTCAAACCAGTTCTTTTCATCAGTTCCAATTGACTTGTCGAAACTGGATGGTCCTGAGCACGAACAAGTGGCGGATGCCATTGTTAAAGCTGCAAAAACACTTGGGTTTTTCCAGGTGATCAACCATGGTGTGGATTTGGAGCTTTCGGAATCCATGAAAGATGCCGCCCACCAGTTTTTTGGGCTGCCCGCGGCCTCAAAGGCAGTGTATCTTAAGGGCGCCAGTCCAAGTCCCTTTGTGAATTACTCCACCAGTTTCTCACCGAAGAATGAAACGGTTCTTGAATGGAGAGATCACATTATGATGATCTATTCCAATGATGATGATGCGGAGAAGTATTGGCCCGAGGAGTGCAAGTAAGATGATAATGTTACGTTAATCACTAAGGCTCCGTTTGGATAAGTACTTCAAAAATATTTTTATAAAAGTGTTTTTGAAAAACATTTTATAAAATATGTTTTTGAAGTTTTTTTTAATGAAATATGTGTTTCGACAAGTATTTTACAAAAACGTTTTTTGAGTTAAAAATAGTTTAAAAGATGTTTGGACAGCTATTTCAAAGAAAAATGTTTTTAAATTATATTTGATGCAGGAAATTATATAAAAATTATGTTTACATATAAACATTTTTTTTTTTCCTATTGGGTGGGCAGAGGTCGAGGTCCGGGACCGAATCGCGCTGGGGCCGGGAAAGGTCTGGTCCGGAGACGGGGCTGGGGCGAGGGCATGGTCGGGGTCCGGGACAGAGTCGCGTTGGGGCTAGGGCAAGATCGGTTCGAAGACGAGGCTAGGGCGAGGGCATGGCTGGGACCGCGGCGTGGTCAGGGACTTGGTAGGGGTCGGGGCCGGGGCCGGGGAGTGGTTGGGTGGGGGCCCGGGGTCGGGTTCGGGTCGAGGCCGGGGAGTGGTTGGGTTCGGGCACGGGGTTAAGGTCGGGGCAGTGGTCTAGCCTGTGGTCGAGGTCTAGGCCGAGGAGTGGTTGGGTTGGGACCCGGGGTTTGGTCGAGTTCGGGGCTGGGGAGTGGTTGGGTTTGGGCCGGGTCTGTGGTCGGGGTCGGGCTCGGGTTCGGGTTCGGGGTCGGGTCGGGGTCAGGGTCAAGGTCCGGGGTCAGGTTTGGGGTTGGGGTTGGGGCCAAGGCCGTGGTCGTGTCTTGGTCCGGGGTAGAGGAATGGTCGGGTCTGGGTAGGGGTCGTGGCAGAGGCGGGGCGTGGTCGGGTCCTGGGTAAAAGTTGTGGCCCGGCCTGGGGTCCGGGGGTGGTCGGGTCCGTGGTAGGGGTCGTGGTTGGGGTCCGGGGTCCAAGGTCCGGGCGTGGTCGGGTCCATGGTCAGTTTCGGGGTTAGGGTCAGGGGCAGGGCCTGTGCTGTGGTCAGGGTCCGGGGTAGGGATCATGGCCGGGGCCGGGGCCAGGGAAAGGTCGGGTCCGAAGACGGTGCTGGGGCGAGGGCATGGTCGGGGTCTGGGACAGAGTCGCGCTGTGGCAATGTCGGGTTCAATGACGGGGTTGAGGCTAGAGCATGGTCGAGGTTGGGGCCCGGGCGTGGTCGGGGCCGGGTCCTGGACCGTGGTTGGGATCGGGGTTTGGGGTGGGTAGTGGTTAGTTAGGGGCCCGGGGTCGGGTTCGGGGTCGAGGCTGGGAGTGGTTGGGTCCGGGCACGGGGTGGGGTTGGGGTTCGGGTCGGGGTAGGGTTCGAATTTCAGGCCGGGGTCGAATTTCGGGCCCGTGATCGGGGTCGGGGCAGAGGAGTGGTTGGGTCGTGACCCGGGGTCGGGTCTGGTCGAGTTCGGGGCTGTGGTCGGGTTAGGGCCCGGGGAGTGGCAGGGTCGGGGTCTGGTTAGGGTGTTAGGGTCAGGGCCGTGGTCTGGTCAGGGTCCGAGGTCAGGTTCAGGGTTGGGGTTGGGGTTGGAGCTTAGGCCGTGGTCACTTCCCGGTCCGGGGTCGAGGTGTTGTCAAGTCCTGGGTAGGGGTCGTGACTGGGGTCGGGGCGTGGTCGGGTCTTGGTTAGGGGTCGTGACCAGGACGGGGGCTGGGTCGTGGTCGGGTCCGGGGTAGGTGTCGTGGTCGGGACCGGGGTTCGGGCGTTGTCGGGTCCAGGGTCAGGTTTGGGGTTAGAGTCGAGGGCGGGGCCTGGGCTGTGGTCAGGGTCCGAGGTAGGGGTCGTGGCAGGGGCGTGGTCGGGCCAAGGACCAGAAGCGGGTTTGGGTTCGGGATCAGGGGTGAGATCGGAACGGGGTGGGGTGAGGTCGAGGTGGGGCCGAGGTCGAAATATGGGCTGGGCTGCCGGGCCAGGTTTGAGGGCGAGGTTGAGGTTGAAACGGGGGTGGGGCCAATGTCAAGTCAAGGACGGAGGCGAGGTCGGAGAGGTTGGGACCGGGGTCGAGGCGAGGTCGGGGTGGGTCCGAGGTCCGGGAGGAGCGGGGTCGAGGCGAGGTCTCGGTGGGTCTGGGGTTTGGGGCTGATCGAGAAAAGGACAGGCCGACCCGCGAGTTTAACTTAAAATGACTTTAAAATTTTTTAAGAATTTTATAAAACTTGTTTAAAGTGTACTTCAAAAAGTGTACTTTAAAAACATTTTTCTTAAAATTATTTTTTAAAAACATTTTACAATTTCTTGTCCAAACACCATTTTATAGATTTTTATACTCTTAAAACACTAAAAATAGTTTTGAAGTAGTTGTCCAAACAGGACCTAAATTTTTTAATGAGTATTATTTTACTTATTTCGATTAAAAGAATCTTATTTCTAATCAAGGTCGGAGTGAGGGAGGATGTGGTGGTCCCTGGACCCCTCCAATTTCCTTCTTCGCCCTTAATTATTAGCTGTAGATATTTAACTATGAAAAACAGTATTCATATGTTGGACCCTTGATATATATATATATATATATATATATATGTGCGTGTGTGTGTGTGTGTGTGTGTGTGTGTGTGTGTGTATATATTCTGATTCCGCAACTATTTCTAATACCGCTTTACTTGTTTTTGTTTTTTAACTCCAAAATTGACAGGAAAGTGATGCTAGAGTTCATGAAGCTATCGAATAAAATGGTGAGACGATTGCTTGAGATAAATACTAGTTGAAAACCTCGGAGTGAAACTCGAAGACTCGAAGTTGGAATCTTTGATTGGTGCCTCGGTGGTGAATATGAACTTTTACCCGCCATGTCCGAATCCAGAGCTCACAATTGGTGCCAGGCGCCACTCCGACTGTAATATTAACTGTGCTTTTGCAAGATGAAATTGGAGGTTTGTATGTAAAAGCAAATGAAGAATGGGTAGAGATCCCACCAATTTCTGGTGCTTTAGTCGTTAATATTGGGGATATCTTCCAGGTACTACTAATATTTAAAGGGCTTATTCATCTGTAATTATAGTCTAATCTCTTCGTTTCACTATAAGAGTCTGTTAGACCTGAGGTCTCAATCTTAGTTTTGATGATTAATTAACAAATATATGATTTTGGTTAATGACTTGCACTTGAAGTAATTTGTAGAAAAAGTGCAGCAAAGCAAAGTCCAAAGCCAGTCTCGAAGTCGAACCTCGACACCATATCGAGTTCGAAACTACGCCCAAAAAGGTTCGAGTCCCAGTCTCGACAGGCAGTGACATCGAGGCCAAACCCAGAAATCAACGAGCTCCAGCTTCGACATGCAGTCGACACCCTTGGTGCTCTCGGGTCGAAAAACAATGAAGAGACAAAACCGGAGTCGATAGGCCCTCGACGTCGAAGGTTATTGACTTCGCCAAATTCGACAGGTAGTCGACGACATTCATGCTCTCGGGTTGGAAATTATCAAAGCCATGAAACTGCATTCGGCAGGCTCTCAACGTCGAACCTGGAAATTCGAAAAGGTGCAAAAAAAATTTCATGACAAGAAATTCAAATCCCAAACATAAATCAAATGGAGTCAAAGATTAGAAGTACCCATTCATATTTGTCAGAAATAAAGAAAAAGCCAACCCATCTTGAACTGACGAGCAAGCCAAGAAAAGCTGAAGATTTACAAAGGGACGACACCAAGTCTCAACGCCGAACCCCGCGTTCGAAACCTAAAAAGCGGAAACCTCGAGACCTGAAAAGCAAAAAGCAAAAACAACAGCACAGAGCTCCATACTGCAACAGGAAAAACAGAGGCTTGCCATGGTTGTCCCTCAGCCATAAATGCAAGCTTTGAATACTTTCAACACAACTTGAGAAGCTCATTTTCAGATTGTCAAGGAAAATCAAAGTGTCAAGTTCATCATTTCATACTTGTAATTGTTAGCTAGTTTACTAGCATATCCTTTCATTTGTAAACTCCCTGTGTGGAGCATTTCACCTTTGCAAAAGCATTTAGAAAAGTCCTAACTCAAGAGTTTCAATGTAGGCAATTTTTATTAGGGAAAGAGAAAGGGGGAGCTAGAAGGAAGGAGAGTCCTTACCGAGTTTCGGGTAAGGCAATTGTAAAAGTCCTATCCAAGAGGTTGGATTAGGCAAAGGGGTAGAAGTCCTAGCTTAGAGTCAAGATAAGCAATTGAGCAAAGTCCTAGTTCAGAGTTAATTTAGGCATTGGGGAGAAAGTCTCGATCAAGAGCTTGATCAAGCAAAATTCCTTTGGAGTGAGCATTGGAGTCTTCAGTAAGACCCTAAGTTCTTGAGGAAGGAGCGGGGGCAAAAGATCCATTTGCTAGCCTTAGGCAAAGGAGTCTTAGTCTAGAGGTAGATTAAGCAATAGGAAAGTCTTGAGATTAAGAGCTTAATCTTAAGCTAGTGTAAGGGATTGGAACATTCCTTTAAGTGTTTCTTAGAGTAGAAACCAAGTTGTAGAACTTGGAAAGTGGACTAGGATTCAAGGGGAATCTGAACCACTCTAAATTGGTTCATTTTACATTGCTTTCATAACATGCAAAACACTAATCACACACTACACTTTGTGAAAACCGTTTTTACACTTGTATTTTAAAAAGGTTTTTCAAAGTTCATTTTCTTTGTAGAAAAAATATTCTTAAAGTGTAAAGAACCTAATTCACCCCCTCCCCCTCTTAGGTTGCAACTACGATTTCAGAGTCTAATTTTGAAAATATACAACTTTTATGGATGGTAATACAGAACATTTAAAATAAGTAATTTGCTCAAAGTTTTTTCACTAATGTCCTTATAAGTTGTATATTCAGTGATTCACACATAAATTTTTATCGTAAGGGTATGAGAGAAGTAAAAATATCAATACTGGACTTTTCTAGTGAAACAGTTTTTGTTTTCTATGAAACTAGACTATTTATTAAAACGGATAACAAAGAGTTAAGTTAAAAGGCTGAAAGTAGAGTAATAACATTTATATTCCCATAACCCACTAATTAACATGATTTAAAACTTGAATGCTATAGTATATAAGAGAAATATACTTTTACTAAAAATATAAATTATAAAAGTCTATGAACAGCTATTAAGGAAAAAAAATTATAATGAAGGGCAGGTTTTTTCTTCCAACCCCACCAAACCCATATTAGTGTGTGTGTATATATATATATATAAGGGGTTAAGTGTGAAGAAACCTCCCATGGTTTCATAAATTATTTAAGAACCACTTGTGTTTAAAAACTTATGAAAAATCCCGTGGTTTCATAAACTATTGATAAATGCCTGTGGTTTAAAAACATATGAAGATACCCCATGTGGTTTCATAAACCTACGAAGAGCCCCCGTATTTTGCCTAACTCTGTCAAATGGATGGAAGTTTTACTAACCAACGAGGGGTTCTTCATAGGTTATGAAACTACGGGGGTTCTTCATAGGTTTTTAAACCACGGAAGTTATGAAACCACAGGAGTTCTTCATAAGTTTTTTAATCACGAGGAGTTTTTCAATAGTTTATAAAACTATGATATTCTTCACACTTCAACTATATATAAGTGATTTAGTATTAAATGCATGTATCTAGTTACCCAAAAAAAACATATTTCATATAATATTGGACCCCTAAGAAAATTTTTTCTAACTACCCCGCTGTTTACTTGTAACTTTCAAACCATATAACACGTGAGTAATTAATTAATTAATTATCCATTTCGTATTACTTTAACCAATTTCCATTTTCTGATAATCAACAACGGTAAGTACCAAAGTGCTGAACACAAAGTGCGCACCACAAGCAAGCAATCAAGAGTGTTGTAAAATCTAGAATGAGATCAAATGAACAACGCAATGATCATAGAATGGAGAGAGCAACTAAAATATTTCTGAGAGAACTTTTGTGTATTAAACTTCAATCTGTAAAAATCTTACAAAGAACATTACAAGACTACATATATATACACAGCTTTGCGTAATCACTAAGCTAGCTAACTTAACCATCTGTAGTTAATTTAGCTAGCTAATGACATCATTTACAAAGATCTGAACTAATGAGGGAATGCCATCTGTACAATTCGTTAACTAGCTAATCATGGTTAATCATTGACTTTAGTGCAAAGTTGCATGTGCATAAAGATGAAAACTCCACTTGCTTACTTTTCCTCCAAGTGACTACTTCAATAAGCTTGACATCCCCCCTCAAGATGAGGCTGTAGGTAGGTACCAAAGCTCATCTTGGACAAGATGCGAGAGAAGGAGGGAGCAGAAAGAGACTTAGTAAGAACATCAGCAAGTTGTTGAGTGGTGGAAACATGTTTGGGATGGATGAAGCCTTCAAAATATTGATCTCTAACAAGGTGGCAGTCTATATCTAGATGCTTCGTTCTTTCGTTAAAAACTGGATTCTCAGTAATGTGGATAGCTGCTTGGTTATCCAGAGAGGGATAGGGAGCTGAAGAGGAATAGAGAGGTCATGCAAGAGATAAGAAAGCCATTTGAGCTCACAAACAGTGGAGGCAAGACTTCTATATTCAGCTTCAACTGAAGAACAAGAAACAGAATTCTGCTTCTTAGTTTTCCCCATGAAACCAATGCATCTCCAAGAAAGATACAGTATCCAATGACAGATCTCCTGGTTTGCTTACAAGTGGCCCAGTCAGTATCTGAAAAAGCAATGAGCTTGAAAGTACTATTGGTTGGATAGAAGAGCCCATGAGAAGTGCAACCTTTTAAGTATCTAACCACATGGAGATCAAGATCCCAGTGAATAGCAGTAGGTTGCTGTATGTGCTGACTGAGTTGTTGTACAGCAAATGTAAGGTCGGGACGGGTGAATCCCAAATACAAAAGCCTTCCTACAAGTCTGCTGTAAGGACCAGGATTATGAAGAGCCATGGAATCAACATTCAAATTATAAGAGTTGGGAAAAGGTAGGGCTGCTGATTTGGCATTGGCTATGCCTACATCTGTGATAATGTCATTAGTATATTTCTGTTGATTGAGGTACATTCCAGAGTTAGAACGAATGATCTCACTACCTAGAAAATACTTGGCAGGACCTAAATCCTTGATAGTGATCTGCTGATCCAAGAAAATCTTGACCTTAGAAATTTCTGCCTCAGAATTTCCAATAATCAGGACATCATCCACATACACTACTAATGCAAGAAAGAAACTAGAAGTATGCATAGTAAAGAGACAGTGGTCATGCTTGGATTGAATGAATCCATAAGCAACCAATTTTTGAGTAAACTCTTGATTCCACATCCTGCAAGCCTATTTTAGGCCATACAAGGATCGTTTCAACTTGCATACTACCTTAGAATTTGACTTAAGCTGGTAGCCTTTAGAAGGTGTCATGTATAGTTCCTCCTCCAGATTTCCATGAAGGAATGCATTGTTTATGTCCAATTGATGAAGAGACCAATAATTTGCTGCAACAATGGCTAGAAGGAGCCTGACAGTAATAGATTTGGCAACGGGGGAAAAACTATCAAAGTAGTCCACACCCTCCACTTGATTGTACCCTTTTGCAACTAGTCTTGCCCTATATCTGTCAATAGTGCCATTTAACCTTGTACACCTATTTACATCCTATGGCCTTTTTCCCTTTAGGCAAAGTTGTAAGCTCCCAAGCCTGGTTTTCCTCCAATGCTTGGAGTTCAATTTCCATGGCTTGAACCCACTCTTTTGATTGTTTTGCCTGCCTGTAAGAATAAGATTCCTGGATTTTTGACAAGTTAGCACCAAAAGACATATATGCTGTGGAAAAGCTAGTTGGTTGATGAATTTGAGTATGATTGGTGACAAAGTCTTGCAGCCATGCAGGTTTCTTTCTTGTTCTGGTAGGGTGTGAAGGAATGTGGGAAATAAGAGGTGTAGGAGAGGGAGAGATATCAGGTTCTGAGTCATCATTGGTGCCAATGAGAGGAGAATGGTTAAGTGTTGAATCAAGGCATGTATCATATTAGTGAATGACCTGAGAGGAATGACCTAATGGACTATATGGGACTATTAGAATAACATCAGGTGCTGAACAGGGTAAGGGATAGATAGGAAGATGAGAATGTAGATCAGGTTCCTGAGGTACCTTGAAATTTGAGACTTTATAAGGGAAAATATGTTCCTGAAATACAACATCCCTAGTGATCACTTGTTTTCTATGAGTGAGATCATATAGTTTATAACCCTTCTAATGAGGAGGGTAGCCCAGAAATATGGCTGGAAAGGCTCTAGGAGCAACCTTGTCTTTATGTGGAAAAGTGCTTGTGAAATGACAAAGGCATCCAAAGGTTTTCAGATTGTTGAGGACAGGAAGTTTTCCATGCAAAACTTCATAAGGTGTTTTCCAGTGTAGAATAAGAGTAGGCAACCTATTTATAAGATGAGTAGCAGTAAGGATTCAATCTCCCCAAAAATGTTTTGGTAGGCTAGACTATAACATAAGACTCCTAGCAACTGTGAGTAGGTGCCTATGTTTTCTTTCTACAAGCCCATTTTGTTGAGGGGTGTAGGGTACTGATCTTTGATGAATGATGCCTAAACTGGCTAGCATTTCTGAACAGGTAAGGTTAAGAAACTCAGAACCATTATTAGTTATGAGGCATTTGATTTGAGTTTGGTACTAGTTTTCCACCATGAGGATGAAATGATGTAGGAGTTTGACTGTTTGGGATTTGTGAGTAAGCAGAAAAGTCTAGGTGCACCTATTGTAGTCATCTACCAAGGTTAGAAAGTATTTGCTGTCAGTTAGGGTTGCTATTTTATATGGACCCCAGATATCCCCATGGATCAACTGAAA
Source organism: Leptodermis oblonga (assembly GCA_016801395.1). Taxonomy (NCBI): domain Eukaryota; kingdom Viridiplantae; phylum Streptophyta; class Magnoliopsida; order Gentianales; family Rubiaceae; genus Leptodermis; species Leptodermis oblonga. The sequence continues at coordinate 34,752,634 of CM028760.1, forward strand.
ATAGCCAGTAGTAGTGTGTTCACTAGTTGGAAATGCCAATCTACTTTGTTTTGCCATAGGACAGATATCATAAAAATCAATAGAAACATCAGAATAAGTAGAAACAACGGAAATCTCTTTATTCAAAGGATCCAAATGCTTTATTACAGTGGCAGATGGATGTCCTAATATGATATGCCACGTTCCATAATCAGAAGTATGTACAACATTTGCATTATGAGGGAATAGGGATTTAACAAGAAAGTATTGACTAGTGACACAAGAATATTTCTGCAATAGATCCTCTTGGAAAGAATTTGATCCCAAAATGTATAGGCCCTTGCTTTCTTGTGCCACTCCCAGGACCTTATTAGTCACTAGGTCCTATATAAGGCAAAAGTGAGGAAAAAAAATCAACATGGACTTTCCCTGATTTGGTTAATTTGTTCACAGAGAGCAGATTATATTTGAAGGAAGGTATATGCATGCAATTTATCAAGGTTATGGAGCTGGAAATTTTTACTATTCCAATGTTCTCAACTAGCTTGATGGATCCATCGGGTAGGCACATAGGGGTAGGAATTGTGGTCGGTTTAAGAGATGTGAGGTATTTACAGTCACTGCACATATGACTAGAAGCTCCACTATCCACAATCCAAGAATTAGATTCTAAAAGCACAGCAGAATTACCAAATTGAGTAAGAACACTACCTGCAAAGTCTCCAAAGTATGCAAAGTTTGCCATGGTTGAATCCTGCAGGTTGTCATTCATCTTGCCTTTCAGTGCCTTTCTAAGTTCCATATGAATAAGATTAGTGACCATTGCCAGCAAGTTTCCTTGCAGCTAACCTCCTTCTCCATCAAACTTGTCAAGAGATGTATCTAGTATAGTTGCTGTATTCTGAGAGACAGCATTTGCAGAATTCCTATTTGCAACAGTTCTTGCTCTATTCTGCAAGCCAGTATCCTTAGGGTGGAGGGAGTGATAAACCCACAAAAGCGGGTTTATCACGCCATATCACGCCACATCAAAAGTAAAAATCCACCCACTTTTATAAACCTACCTCCAGCAACAATAAACCCAGAAAAGCAACTTCATCACGGGTCCCACTAATAAACAATTCTATACATATTTATTTATACCTATTTAATTATAATTTATCAACTCTATTCAATTATAAATTTATTTTAATTTGTTAAAATATTTAATTGAATGAAAAATTGTATGATTTTGATAAAGAGTAGAGAAATATTAGAGTTGATAGGTATTTATAGAAAAACAAATAGTAAAAAAAAGAATTTAAAATAAATAAATTAAAAAAATTCAATGAAAGATAAAACAAAAATGAAGAAAAAATACAATAAGTTGAATTAAAAAATAAAATAAAATAAAAAAGCTAGTCGTTGGCTAGTAGAAGAAAACACCAAAAAAAAAAAAAAAAAAAAAAAATAAAGAAAGGTTGGTGGCAGACAAATGTCTGCCACCAACAGTTCCTCCCACTCGCGTGGGAGGAACTCGTCATGGGAGTGAGCTGCACTCCCTTGGCGGCTGGGACCTACTATAATTCATAAACCCAGCTTCTGTTTTCAGAAGTTGGGTTTATGACTTGGCAGTGTGGAGTGGTAAACCTAGCAAAGTGATGGGTTTTTGTGGGTTTAAACCCAGCAAAAACCCACCACTCCCTCCACTTAGTTCCTTTCCACCACTCTGGATAACCTTTTAGCTTGAAGTAGGTTTCCTTGGTGTGTCCTTCAGAATTACAGAAGTCACAATGTAAGTCTGGCCTTTTCACAAGTCTTCTTTTCTGATTTCTCCTTGCTGCAGGATATGATCTGTCTATCTTTGCAATTAAAGCACTGCTTTGATGAGATTTAGCATAGTTACTCTGAACTAGTCTTTGTTTCTCAACAAAAATTATCATGGAATATGCTTTGTTAATTGTAGGAAACAGATCCATGATCAAAATCTGGTTCCTATTTGGATCATATTCCTCATTTAACCCCATAAGGAACTGCATCAGCTTATCCTCGTTATCATCAAATATAGACAGATTGTAGTAACCGCATTTGCAGCATGCACATTGTCTTCTTGGTTTGAGACAGGTCAATTCATCCCAAAACCGAGTCAGTCTAGTGTAATAAGCAGCAACAGAGGAGCTTCCTTGAGTGAGAGTTCTCATGTCTCTCTTGAGCTCATATAGTTAAGGTCCATTACAGGCTCCATATTGCGCTCTCCAAGTTCTTTCCACAGTACTTTAGCTTCTTTGACAAATAGAAATCCATGAGCTATCTCCTTGCTCAAAGAGTTTAGAATCCATGAAATAATAGTGGAATTCACCCTATTCCACTGCTTAAAGCTAGTTGAACCTGCTGGAGGCATTATGGTCTCTCCAATTATGAATCCAAGCTTGTCTCTAGATTCAAGAGCAATAATCATGGCTCGATTCCAGCCTATGTAGTTTTTCTCGGTCAAAAGATCAGATACCAACACAATTCCAGAGTAATCGGAGCTATGGAGGTAGAAAGGATCCTCAGTTCCATATTTCTGTGAAGATTCTTCAAATCTCTATGAAGCACTTCCTTCAGCCCTTGAATTCTCCATTTTCAGCAAATTTGGGATAGAATTATGAGATTGGATCGCAGAAGATGAGATCAACACCTTGTTTAGTGAATTTTCAAGCAACCTTGCTCTGATACCATGTGAAATCTCAGAATGAGATCAAATGAACAACGCAATGATCACATAATGGAGAGAGCAACTAAAATATTTCTGAGAGAACTTTTCTGTATTAAACTTCAATCTATAAAAATCTTACAAATAACATTATAAGACTACATATATATACACAGCTTTGTGTAATCACTAAGCTAACTAACTTAAACATCTATAGTTAATTTAACTAGCTAAGGACATCATTTACAAAGATCTGAACTAATGAGGGAATGCCATCTGTACAATTGGTTAACTAGCTAATCATGGTTAATCATTGACTTTAGTGCATAGTTGCATGTGTATAAAGATGAAAACTCCAGCTGTCTTTGACCGATCATTGCAAGTTGCATATGCATAAAGATGAAAACTCCACTTGCTTACTTTTCCTCCAAGTGACTACTTCAATAAGCTTTACAAGTGTCGATTCCACATTTCGTCAATCCATTGCCAACAGAAAAGATTGGTCCGTTGCCTGAGCTGGTGGAGCTGGACAGAGGAGCTTTGTATATAGAATTTGTATTTCAAAACTACCTGAGAAGCTTCCTCGGACATGCTCAAGATGGGAAGAATGCATTGGAGTTTGCCAAAATCAATTATGTTTCCTAGTTCATAACTATATATTCCAACCGTTTCATTATAAGAGTCCACTTTTTAATATTGTTTTCAATATTAGAAATTTGATTATTCTAGTAAAACAGAAGAATTTTTAAAAATTTTTAAACATATATAGATGGCATCACTTCAGGTGTGTGGAATAAAGTTATGTTTTAACATTATGATGCCAGTTTAATTAATAGCTACTTTTGGACTATCATATACTAGGTAAAATAATGCGAGTTCGGAGGGATTGCTGAGGCTTTGGGTATTTTGTAACAAGTTTGTGCGACAATTTCTGTTACACATCTTAATAAATTTGAATGAATGTTATAGAATTTTCGTACTACAAAAACTCTATTGGTGTCTACTTTCCGTCTACTTAAACATCCGGGGCAAGGGGAAAATGTGCAAAATTACCCCTAATGTTTTTTCTAGGCTGCAAAATGTTGGAGATTTTCCAATAATTAAGCTGAAAGAAGAAAGGAAAAGAAATGAACAGGCTGTGTCCGAGTAGCATGAATACTCGGACAAATTTCTAGGACTGATCTGTGTCTGAGTATCTGTGCGACTCACACAGAAACTCGGACGAGTTCCAGTACACTTCTAGAACTGAGTTGTGTTAAACTTCTGGGACTGATTTATGTCCGAGTATCTGTGCGACTCTCACAGAAACTCAGAAAAGTTCCAGTGAGAGTTTCATTCTTCTGAAAAGTTGCATCTATTCACGAAAATGGTGATTCTGAACTCAATTCTTATTTGAATTCAGTTTCGTTTCTTTCTACCTCTTTGCAATAGTTGTGGTTATTGAATGGCACCCTTTGGAGGTCTATAAATAGGCTCCTTAGGATGTGATTTATAGGAGATGAAATCATTCTCAATTGTACAAGATATTCTTGCACTTTTCACTCTTGTTTCTGTTCTGTTTAAGTCAGTGCAGACTTATAGCAAATATCTTCATCTTATCCCACAAGGATATTAGTTCTGGAACTTTTTGCACACTAAAGGGAACTAATAAAGCCTAAAGGAAAGTGATTTGTAATATTTGAAGAAGCAATTTCATTTTGTTACCATTTGTAATAGATTAGTGTTTGGTTCAGAATAAACTTTTCATTTCTAGTTGTTAGTCATTGTTGTTGCTTCCAAAAGATATATCTAACAATCTTTAGGCTTTATAAAGCATTTCAGTGGCTACCAATGTTAAGGACTTGACTTCATCCATTGTCAAGTTAAATCGGTTCGATGGAGGGAACTTTTCAAGATGGAAGAAAAAGATGCATCTTCATCTTGTTTCTTTGATGATATCATATGTTCTGAAAACTCCCAAGCCGTTGAATGGTGATGAAGATTCGCTGGACCAATCACGCAAAATAAAGAGATGGGAAATAGATGATGCACTCTGCAAAGGACACATCATGAATGCAGTTGGTGACAACTTGTACGATTTCTGCTATTCAATTCCTACGGTTAAGGAATTGTGGGACAAACTGAAAGCAAGGTACATGCAGAAGAATTTCAACACTAAGAAATTCTTGTTATCTACATTTTCTAAACTTAGGATGTTAGATAACATGCCTAAAATACAACAGTTTGCACAACATGACATGATTATAGAAGATTCAATTATTGTAAATGCTTTGATTGATAGATTACCCTTCTCTTGGAATGACTTAAAAAGATATCTCAAAAGTGAAAAAATTGAGATTACTTTTGAATTAAAGTCTTGCTAATTCTCTCTGTGTTGAAAAAGAGTTAAAAATGCAGGAAAGTTCTCAAATAAATGAGAATTTGCATGAAATGACAATGACAAGGAATCTGCCAACAAAGTCAATGTCATTGAAAGACAAAGAACAAGTCCAGAAAAAGGATCAAAGATGTTGAAGATCTTGGCAAAGGCAAAAAGAAGAAAAATAAGTGCTTTCGTTGCAATGAAGTCGGACATTATAGACATGAGTGTCAATTGCTAAAGAAGCAAAAGAAAGAGGAAAAATCCTCTAGGGACTTTCATATGGAAGCACTTGTGGCCAAGATGTCAAGCATTAGGTTTTGATCAAAACTTGTCCTTTGAAAAAGACAAGTGTGTTATGTTTGGGGGAGAAATTTATGTAAACAAAATTGTATTTGTAATAGTATGAAATAATAAGTTATGTTTTAGAAACATAAAAATTATTATGATATGGTGTGTTACATACATTCAGTAAATTATGACTGTATACTTTGGTTAATTCTAAAGTTGCTAAAACTTGATTGTGAAATATTGTGCATGCATGTTATTGTGATTACATTATTTGTAAAATTATGCAAGTAATTTGCATGTCAATGTATGTTTGGAACCACATGATGTTCAGTGTATGATTTCCTTTGAAAATTAGGTTGATTCATGCATGGTTAAATATAATGAGTGTCCTTATGATTAATTCTTAAACTTTCAATGTGCCTAATTGAAATCAGAATTAAATTAAGGAGTATATTATGTTTTGTATGAACATGTAGCAAGTTTAGGTAATTTGATACGTAGAAAATGTATGAAAAACTACCTAACATGATTACTTGTTTTGATGAACTAGAATTGTTAATTGCATTATTTTGCATTATTCTTAGTTCATGCAATGTTTCATATATAATAAAATATGATTATATGAAATATGTGAAGCATATGCTTTGTATACTGCAAATGAATGAATGATTATTTTGATAATTAAGTTCATAATGTATAAATGTAAGTTATAAAGTTTCGTGTGAATTTGTATAGTGCAAATTGTGTTGAACTTTGCTTAGCTATGTGTTTGTGACATGTTCATTAAATAGTATTTAGTGAAATGAAATGATACAATTTGATTGCTTGTATGATCACATTCAGAAGATAATCCTTTGGTAAGGAATTGTCTTGATTGATGTACAGAAATATCAATGGAAATGGATTAAAGTCCAAACTAAAATATGGTTTAGACTTTTTTATAAAAAAAAATTAAAAATTCTATTAATGATGTTGAAAATCGTCCAACAGCAATTGACAATAGAAAATGAAGAAACGGTCAATACAACTAATTACATAAGATATGATATGATTTTTATCAATTCTGAACAACCACAACAGTGTATCTTTGTAAATCTATACCTCGTATAGATCTAAACGTAGTAAAAATATAAAACTGAACAAATCTCATACCAAGAGCTACGGATATGCTAATTTCTTCAACCAAATTTTCATACACCATGACCATGAATAGAATCATAATGTACCACTGACTCATACAACAGCCATGAGAAATACAATCACCATAGTTCTTTATAGGCAGAGAGAAAATCTCTATAGCTAATAAAGAAAACACCAAAAACATGGAGGAACATAATAAACAACGATAAATTAAAAGAAAAACTCTTAATTAAAAAAAATAAATAAAAAATAACAAGAAATAAGAGTATAACTGCTTCTCTCATTCTCACAGGAGGAAAAAGAAGGGAGGGGGAGAGGGAGAGGGGTGGCTGAATAGAAAAAGGATGTGTGAGCATATGTGGTTTAGACCTTATTAGAGTATACTAGTAATTATTTTTACATTAATTAATTTGGAAAGTTTATTTTGGCGAAATCCAATGCAATCTTCCCATCGTGAGCTGATCCCATGAAGTTATTATAGAATTCTTCATACAAAACTTCTCTGTACACAGCTCCTCCGTCGCGCTCCACCGTCTCCGGCAGCGGCCCGATCTTCTCCGTCGGTCGTGGGGCTACAAAAAGTGGGATTGACACTCTATTTTGCTTGCTTGTAGTATGCACTTTGTGTTCAGCACTTTTATACCTGCCATTACTAAGAATCTGCAAGGGAAATATAACAGTTTGTGAAGAATCTGAATAAGTTTTCGAAGGTACTTTGAAATTTAAAGGATTATTATTTGGTTCATCATGTTCGAAAAGTTTACTTTTGGTTCCTCACATTAGAGTCGGTTTGTTCGCATGTTTTCAAACATATATTTTGAAAAGAGTTTTTTTAATTTAAAAGTTGCGTTGATAATGTACAAATGTGTATTGATTTAAATAATAAAAACGTGTATTGAAAATATTAAAATATTAATACAAAAGACAAATACAAACATACTTTTAAACACATGCTTAACGAACAAATTCTTAGTAAATTTTGGAATGTTCAAATACAAAATTTCGGTCAATGTTATCTGTTCTCCGATAAACATCTGCAATGCACTATATCACTAGTACAGAAATGATCAAAGAAGGCGCCCCTTTGGAGGCGGGTGTACAAAAACCCGCCTCCAAAGGGGCTGAAAAAGTCTTTGGAGGCGGGTGCAACATCCACCCGCCTCCAAGAACTAATTATTGGAGGCGGGTGGATATAACACCCGCCTCCAAAGAGATTTGGAGGCGGGTGCAACATGCACCCGCATCCAATAATTAATTATTGGATGCGGGTGCATGTTGCACCCGCCTCCAAATCTTTTTTGGATAGCTCAATGGAGGCAGGTGAAGCCAAAACCCGCCTCCAAAGTGTTTTGCAAATTTTCCAATTTCATTATATGAAAAGGAGGCGGGTGCATTTTTGCAAAATTTTTAATAGTAATTCAAAAAAATTTTTTTTTTTGGATTGTTGAAAATAATTTTAATAATTTTTCGGGATTCTAGTGAGGCGAAAAATTAGTAAGTAATAAAAATTACAATTTTTAGAAGGAAATATAGAAATATATATTTTCTATTTTAATATGAAATACATAAATATATGTAGCCTAGTGGTAAATTTAATATGCAAGAGTCAAGTGAATTTGAAGACGCGAGTTCGATTCCTATCAAAGCCATAAAGTGCAAAAAAATAAATAATTTTTTTTTTCAGAGGGTTATTGGAGACGGGTGCAAAACTGCACCCGCCTCCAATAAGGATTACTGGAGGCGGGTGCAGGTGGGAGCAAAACTGCACCCGCCTCCAGTAATCCTTATCTGCACCCGCCTCCAATAACCCCCTAAGGGGTGGCGGGTGCGGGCCCCTCCAAAGGGAGGCGCCCGCAGCGGAGGCGGGTGCTGCACGCCTCCAATGCCCCTTAGGACCCGCCTCCTAAGGGGCATTTTGTGGTAGTGTATGCATATGTCCAAATTGGTGGGTACTTTTCAGTTTTAGCAAACCCTTCTACATCTTACACGTGAGGTACACGTGTTCTCCATATACAGATAAATTTGGGAGATCTATTTGTTTTCATTGATTTTATTTATTTATTTATTTTTACAATAAATTCAATATATTATATTGTTTTTCATCATTTATAATTAGCTGTCAGAGTTTCGTCACTATGTAAACTACTAGTATGGATAATATTGTCATTTGAATTAAAAAATTTGTCTAATATCTTATCTCGTAATAATACTGGCCTAATTTCTACTATTAAAAAAATATTTTTGAAAATATGATTTTAAAAAAAAATTCCCTAGAGTTGTCGATTTGGACTTTTAAAAACCAACATTCTAAATCGATGTACGAAAATGAAATTTTTTTAAATCGAGACACCAACATTGGAGTTACAAGACTAATCATTCAAGTTTAAATATACCTGCAAAGAATCTCCGATGTTGATGACCAAAGCGCCGGGAATCGGAGGGATTTCGATCCACTCTTCTTTCTTTCCGGCTTGAATATCTTCGTCTATTTTAACGTACAAACCTCCGATCTGATCTTGTAAAAGTACAGTTAAGGTTCCGATGTCGGAATGGCGACCGGTGCCGATCGTTAGTTCTGGATTCGGACATGCCGGGTAAAAGTTCATATTCACCACTTTTAAACCGATCAAGGGTTCAAGCTTCGTGTCTTCGAGATTTGCCCCAAGATTTTCCATCAGTATTTGGAAGATTTGTCTTACCATTTTGTTGGATAACTTAATGTAATTAAGTATCTCTTCCCTGCAAATAATTATATCGTAAAAGAATTAGCAATATCTTTTATTAATATAAAGATTCTTAATCATATAAGATTAAAATTCGCTTTCACGAAAAATTATGAAATTGTATCCATCAAAACAATATTGTGCCACAAATAATCGTTATATTTATAAAGTTAATAAATTATTTAGTTAATTATTAATGGTCTTAAATGCATGTATTACTAAAAACATTACAAGAACCATTGTAAAATAATTGCAGAATTAAATTTTTTTTTTTTTTTGAATAAAGGGTTATTTTATTTGCTTAGGAACTAATAAGTTGAGGTACAAATTAACGGCATGTTTCTTTTCATTATTTTTGTTTTGTATTTTGGTTTTGTTTTCTATTTCTACAATAAATTTAATATATTATAATCATTTTTAATTATTTACAATATAACTTTTTATTATTTAACTATACATTTTTATATTTTCAATACATTTTTTATATTAAAAAACTATTTTCTAGAAACATACTTTCAAAATCACAAACGAAAACATGAAAAGAAACAAGCCTAAAGGTGCAATAGAGAAACAAATCTTGTTGGCTTTATTATGCTGCACTATTTCATGAGTTAACGCATTGTGTGTGGGTCGTACCCAAAGTCAGAAGGAGAACTTAACTAGAAGGTAAACATTAGATACTCATAACATTTATGATTTGTATAGGGAAAAAAAAATACTAAAATTTCACCAAAAAATCATTCAATCAGTGGATAATGACTTTAATGCATTATGCGAAGCTTAGGAAAAAGTGTAGAAAATTGATAAACTCACTTGCAGTCTTTGGGCCAATGTTTTTGCACATCATCATCATTGGTGTAGATGATGCTAACGTGATCCCTCCATTCAAGAACCTTCTCTTTCTCCGGCGCAAAACTGGTCGTGTATCTCACCAGGGGGCTCCGGCCGCTGGCTCCCTTCAGATAACCTGCCTTCGCCTCAGCCGGCTGCCCAAAAAACCGGTGAGCAACTTCTTTCAGGGACTCCAGCAGCTCCAAATCCACGCCATGGTTGATCACTTGGAAAAACCCGAGTGTCTCCGCCGCCTTAACGATGGTTTCCACCACTTTGCCATGGTCCGGACCGCCCAGTTTCGATAAGTCAATCGGAACTGAGGAAAGGAACTGGTTGGAAACGTTGGAGACATTATTTTTGTCGAATCTTTCATGGGGTGGTTGGATGTATATTTTGGGTACTTCTGAAATTCCTAAATCTACTAAACCTTTGACGCCGTTGCCCTTTTTGGCGACGAAGTCGAACAAAGAGTTTGAATCTGCAAGAACACCCGCCATTGAAGATATGTAAAGTAGTGAAGGAAAGTGAAGGCAGTTGGTGTTTGATTTATCCATGGTGATCACCCTTATATAGAAATCTTGCATGCCAAATTAGGGTGTTTCTTTTTTTCTTGGTAAATTACATTTGAGCAAGTCGATCTCTTGTGAACGGGGTTTATCGATGGGCCTGTGTTGTTGACCTGAATAGTATGCATTTTCTTTTTCTTTTTTTTTCTTTTTGGGTTAAATTCAAAAATATCAGTGATACATTTGAAAAATAACCAATGATACTTTCGAATAGTATCGATGTCAGTTTTATTATTATTATTTATGAATAAACTTTTGCAAATAGTACTATTTAAGAGCATCAATTATACTAAAAAGTATCACTATAAAGAAGAAAAAAAAAAAAAAGTGAAAAAAAAAGGACCAAATACTCATCAACAGAAAGAATGATATTTTTTAACTCTTATACTGTGAGAGTATCACTCTCCAGTTACAGGTATTAGTATTGTAATAAAAACAATAAGAGAAAACACAAGTGTTGAACGCAAAAGAAAAAATCACTCTTGTATCTTTAAAGTATAATTTTCAAACTATAGGAGTGTTCGTACAATTCATACTACAAAAAAAAAAAAAAAAAAAATTGTTATACGGGCTCACGCATCCAACCTCTTGTATGAATACATACATAAATCGGGATTACATTTAGCTGTTGAGTTTATCTAAATTATCAATGAATTTTATGCTTTAGTAAAGCAAATCGTAGCCAAGATAATCGTATAGCAATAGCAACTTTGCCATGAAAAAAAAAGTTAACCTAATTTTAAAAAAGGTTAAATTACATTAAGGTTTTACAAAATTACCATTATTATCCCATGAGATTTGACTTTGGATATTGTCCTTACTAGTTGAATGTTCAAATTAATAATATTATTGTTAGAGTAATAATTTGATAAGTTGTTTCTCTAAAAATAATATCAACCTAATAAACTACACTTTGTAGATCATTTAATTTCTTTTGTAGATCATCTAAAAATAATAAACCCCCAAGTCGGGGTTCAATTCCTATTTCTGTCAGTTCTGTTTATTTGTAGTGCAAACCTGACAGGACTCTGCAAGAAGCTCCCCATTTCGTTCTTCCCCTACCCACAGCCCCTGCCTTCGATGTACTCCCTCCGTTCCATTAGAAGGGTCCAGTTTGAGAAATATTTTTTGTTTCATTAGAAGGGTCCAGTTTGAGTTTTTTTACATCTCCTACCCTTACTAATATAATTATGTGTGGTCTACAATTAATCTTTACTTTTTAAGGATATAAATGGAACAAATAGTGACAAATTAAGTATTTCAGGTATTGTACCTTGACATCTATAATAAATTGTATATAAGTAAAGATGGATCCTTCTAATGGAACGGAAGGAGTAATTGATTATGACTCAATGCGAACAAAGTATTTCTTCTTCAAAAAAAAAAAAAAAAAACTATATTTGTTGTCATTTAATTTTTTTTATTTGGTCTAAAAATTCAATTTGACTAAAAGAATTCAATAGATAGTATATGTCATGAAAACGGCGTGATTTATTTAATAATTTAAACAAATTTCAAGGGTTATTTTTTTTGCTGTCCTGAGTGGGTAATGGGGTGTTAACTGTTCATCAATAGCTTATATTCAAACATGAATATCAAGAATATATATATATATATATATATATAACTCGATTTGATTGATTCGACGACTCATCAAATTGATAATAAGTGAGTTTGAATTCACCTCAATTGTTAAGAGGCATACTATTTGCAGTAACCATTTTACTATTCACATTAACATTCCCTTGTGAAAAGACAAAAATGCACCTGGCCAAAAATAAGAAAATCGGAAAATACTAAACGTAGTAACCGGCCGGAAAATACCGCCGATCACCGGCGATATTTTCCGGCCAAAATACCACCGGAAAACGGCGGTATTTTGGGAGAAAATACCGCCAACCGGCGGCGGTATTTTCCCCCAAAATATCGCCGGAAAACGGCGATATTTTGGCCGGAAAATATCGCCGGCGATCGGCGTTATTTTCCGAAATTTTTTTAACCGGGGAGACAGTCTCCCCGGCCGAAATGTTGCAGAAACAGAAAAAAACCTCCGGATAATCGTCGATCCGGGAAAAAAATCCCCCCCGGAATGGGTTTTTTTTCTCGAAAATTATAATGAAGGGGTATATAGAGAATTTATGCAAACTAATTTAAAGTAAAAATAAAATAAATATAGTGCTTACTTATAGTGTAATATGGATCGTAGTCGGGTAATTCGGACTTTTTACAGGGGAATGTTACTGTGTTTAGTAAAACGGTTACGGGGACACCGGCTGTATTTCTTCAATTTTTTTCTAACCGGGTACTGTTCAACATGCGTGAACGGTACTGTTCACGCACGTTGAACAGTACCTTTTCTTTTTTTTAAAAAAAAAAATTTTTGGCTCCAGGGGCATTTTAGTCTTTTTACAGGGAAATGTTACTGCGTTTAGTAAAACCGTTACTGCGTTTAACAATTCAGATTGTTAAATGAGTAGGATCCAAATCACTTTGGCTCATGAGCAATGAGTAGGATAGCAACGATTTTTAGTGAGACAAGAATAATGTATTACGTATTATTTACTTTTGTACAGATTTGACCAAATTGCTCGTAAGAAACGTTTTATTTTATACAATGTACGCGTGTGGATTTTTTCCTAGAAAAATGATTTTTTAATTTCAAATTCTCAAAATATGGATAAATTTTATTGGCTTCCCAAACTAGAGAAAGCGAAGCTGTGAGCTTCCCTTTCAGCTTCACTTTTTTGGTGGTTCATGCCATACATACCAATAGCATGCCATACATAGCATTTCACTTTTTTGGTGGTTCATGCCATACATATATAGCTTAACTTTTTGTTAATTTTTGAAAATCGTTTTCTTCACAAATTGAGAGAAAATCCTATTTCCAAAGAAAGCGAAGTTGGATGCCTCAACCGATTTGTGAAGAAAACGATTTTCAGAAAATCGTTTTCTTCTCAAATTGAGAGCAAATCCTATTTCCAAAGAAAGCGAAGTTTCCAACTTTGCTTTCTTTGGAATTTATCTGCCTCAACCGATTTGTGAAGAAAACGATTTTCAGAAAATTGTTTTCTTCACAAATTGAGAGAAAATCCTATTTCCAAAGAAAGCGAAGTTTCCAACTCGCTTTCTTTGGAATTTATCTGCCTCAACCGATTTGTGAAGAAAATGATTTTCAGAAAATCGTTTTCTTCACAAATTGAGAGAAAATCCTATTTCCAAAGAAAGCGAAATTTAAGCGAAGTTGGACAGCTTTCTTTGGAATCAACCTATTTGTGAAGAAAACGATTTTCAGAAATTCGTTTTCTTCATAAATTGAGAGAAAATCCAATTTCTAAAGAAAGCAAAGTTCTTTGGAATTTATGTGCCTCAACCGATTTGTGAAGAAAACGATTTTCAGAAATTCATTTTCTTCACAAATTGAGAGAAAATCCAATTTCCAAAGAAAGCGAAGTTCTTTGGAATTTATGTGCCTCAACCTATTTGTGAAGAAAACGATTTTCAGAAATTCGTTTTCTTCACAAATTGAGAGAAAATCCTATTTCCAAAGAACTTCACTTTCACTAAGTCGGAAACTCCCCGAAAATTATCCTTTTTTTGAAATTTCAAAATAAAAATATATTTTTTATGGAAAAAATTCGAACGGTTCATGTTGAGTGTAAAGTAACAACTCAATTACACATATTTGAATAAGATGCGTGATGGAGCAGCACCGACTTTATAAATTAAAAGATGATTTATGGCATGCTATAAAAAATATATGCATGGAAAAAAATTCGAACGGTTATGTAGTGTAAAGGCACTCAATTACCACATATTTGAATAAGATGCGTGATGGAGCAGCAGACTTTAAAATTAAAAGATGATTTATGGCATGCTATTTTGCATGGCATGGAAATGCTATGTAATGCACCAAAAAGTGAAGCTGAAAAAGCTGTAGCTTCTCTCTCTAGTTTGGGAGCCAATTAAAATTTTCTCTAAAAAGAATGGAATTTTTTAAAAAAAAATTTTTTGGGAAAAAAATTGTGTTTAGGATTGCGTCTGTATAGTTTAAAGTCTTACCCAATTAATTAGTCAAAATTATGTGAATAATTAATTATGCTTCAAGCTGGATCCTTGCCAAAAGTCTAAAATGTCAATTTTGAAAGTTTACTACAGACTCCAAATACAACATGGTTAAGTATAGTACTTCAGTGCACTGGATATACCACGTCGGTATCTATGATGGTACAGTTAAATCACTTAGGGGTAATGTATTATTTTGCGGGGAAAGTAATGCACATATAGGGGCTAAAAAATGTGAATATTGATCTATCAATATCGGATGTATTTAATAATTTTTCCATTAGAAAGATCAAATTTAAAGAACGTACAATTTTTTATGAAATGTAAGGTACAGCACATAAAAAAATAATTTGCCATTACTTTTTCCATGATATTTTTACTTTTCAAGAGTAAATTAATTGTAATCCAATAATTTTGTTAGTAAATTAAGTTTGAAAAATAGATAAATCAAAACTTAACTCTTTTAATGAAAATTTTAATGAATAATAGCTAAAATAATTAATTTCACATCATTTATTTATTAATGTTTTTATATTTTAAATGTGAGTTAATTATACATCACATTATCATATAATTAATAAAGGTAAGAAGTGTAAATTTAAAAACAGACTTTTCTATTAAAATCAAAGAAAATAAATAATTGAAATTGGACTCTTCTAATGCAATAGAGGAGTATTATTTTCTGTTTAGAGCCGGTTTGTTTGTAGGTTTTGCATGTTTTTTTCGTTTGGAGGTTTTGCAGGCTCTTTTCGTTTGATTATGAGTTTCAAAACTGTTTTAAACTCAAACCTTGTTTGACATGTGTTTAAAGTTTGTTCTTCAAAACTTAATTTCAAAAACAATTTTTTTTAACACTAAATTATTTTTTTTCTAAGAACCGTTCCTTAAAATCCTTTAACGAACAAGCCCTTAGTGTGGATTCGCATCCGTTCTAGTCGAATCTTAGAAAATTAAGCGGAACTTACGTAAATCACTTGTTTTTTTTTTTTAATGGTGAAAAATTAGCTTTTAGATAAATTTTCTGATTGATGCATGAATCCTATCAATTTGGGCAACATAAAACAACAATAAAGAGAGGAAAATGTTAGTCTTATAGAAGTGACATTGCCGTGTGTGGAAGCTACTCTCAAAACATGTTTTTGAGTGTGGGATCCTTATTTTTTCTCCCAAAAACATGTTTTGAGAGTAGGTACCAAAACTCAAAATTCATACAAAATACATTTTAGCTATGGGACCCACAATCTTACTCTCAAAACATGATTTCAAAAATGCTTCCACACAGGGCCAACATTGATAATGACAACCTGTTGCATCCCACCACGATGATGAAAAGGAGCTTGGCTCTGTTCTCTTTGTGACTCAACTTGGGAATTTTTGGTTTTAGGGGAGTAATTTTTTTGGAGGGAATTTTCTTTTGAAAAATTGTGTAGGAGAGAGATGAAGAAATGTAATGATTGTGTTATTTTTTAAATTAATGTGATTGAAGATTTTGAGGGAAATTTAAATTTTAAATTTTTAAATTGAATAAAAATTGAGGTTGTTTCTTTGGGTTAATTTTAGAAGGAAAAGTGAGGATCTTCTTGAAATGTGAATGGAAAAGAACAGAGCCTAGTATGACCCATGGAAAACGAATAATGAGAGGGTCTCGAATAACAAAAAAGACCGATACATTTTGGCCTCCTAGAAGAATGAATCGGCACGTACTTATTCTGATTCTTGCTTTCGGCAGCAACTAAAAGTAGACTATTCAAAATACAAATAATTGTAAACCAATTTTGACTTGAGTAATATTTATAATTTTAATAATATAGGTAATCAATCTCACCTTTAATTAGAAAAAATAAAAAATAATTAAAAATCTGGTGCATCCATGTTTGTGGATTCGTAATGGTATTAATAATGTAGTTTAGAAATTATTATTATCTTGACCTGTATTCAAAAGAAAGAATAAAAAAGAATCATTTATTCAGAACAGTAATTAATTGAAGGTCGAAACATTAGTTTATTACAATAATAAATAGTTTTGTCTCTTGTATGTATTTATAAGTTTTCTAAAAAAATTCAAGTTATTAATATTTAAATTATGTATTTTTACCGTAATATATATATATATATATATATATATAACGACAGTCTCTTCTAAAGATGGTTCAAAAATGAATATCTAGAATTTAAGGGCGTAATCAAGTCGAAAATGAGTTCGACTCAAAAAGTTGATGATAGGCTGACACTCAAGTTAAATATATAATTTTTTAAATTTATGTTTTAAAAGTAAAAAATTATAAATTTATATATTATTTTAAAAATCTTTTATATTTATATATATATATATTATATATATAGTTCAATTTGATTAATTTGATGACCCATAAATTAGTAATAAGTGAGTTCAAATTCGTTCTGACTGTTAGATGAGGGGGATCGAGATCAGTCTTATTGGCTCGATCTCACTCAATTCCTCTTGAATGATTGAAGAAAATGAGCTATATCTCTCCTCTTGAGATAGCGTTAGATGATTTTAAAAGAGGTTTTGAAAAATAGGTTTTAAAAAATAAGCAAATGAACAGATGGAAAAAATTGTTTTCAAAATTATGTTTGGTAAAATAAATTTGTGAAATAGTTTTTTCAAAATCTTGTTTGGCAAGGTAATAGATAACAAACAAGATCTCCTCTCAAGATTTAGGTTTAGAAAAAAGTACGAGTAATTTTTTGGTGTTCAATTAAAGGCATTTGTATTTTTAAATAAGGTATGTGAGAACGAATTTTTGAACCCATACAAAATGAGATTTAAGTTTTAAAATAGTTTCTAAAATTCATAGTCGTACAAAATCAACTTGCAAGACCTCCAAATGAACATCCCTTAATTACTTGTATTAATTAAGGATATATAGTTAGACAGGAATAATGTACTACGTACTATTTACTTTAACAGTTTAGACTAAATTGCTCGTGAGCAACGTTCTCATTTATAATGACATTTGAAATCGCCAGACAGCGTTTGATATTCCTAATTCACACTCGTAGCCCCAAATTGAGCTAGCACATTAGCAAGAACATTCTTACTCCTAAATCTCCCAATTAATTAGTCAAAAATTATGATGCTTCAAGCTCGATCCTTGCCAAAAGTCTCCAGTCAAAGATTAAAAGTAAACTTTCTATTGGAACAAAAATAAAATTTGAAATTTGACTATTCTAACGGAATGAAGAAATATTATTTTTTATTTAGGGTTTTTATTTGAAAGTTTTGCAAGTTGTTTTTGTTTGATTATGAGTTTCTGAAATAGTTTTGAAACTCAAAAGTTGTTTGACATGTGTACAAAAGTTTATTGTCCAAAACTTGATTTCAAAAACAATTTTTTTTTTTCCGAACACCAAATTTTATTTCTATTTTTCTAAACTCACTTTGAATGAAAAACTTGTTTGTTGCATAATGCCTTACCAAAACAATCTTGAAAAACTGTTTTTTAAATATTTTATTACTAAATACATTTTTTTGAAAATAATTTTTTCTCCACATATTCGTGTTAGAGATTTTCCAATAATTAAGCTAAATGAAGAAAGAAAAAGGAGTCAGCACGCTGTACGAGTTCTCGTCCGAGTAGGACAAGTACTCTGACATGCTCCAGCGAGTTTTCTTCTTGAAAAGTTATATCTCTTTACTAAATTGGTGATTTCGAACTCAATTCTTATCCGAAATCAGTTTCGTTTCTTCCTATCTTTTCGTAAGAGTTGTGGCTATTGAATGACACCCTTTGGAGGTCTATAAATAGGCTCCTTAGGACGTAATTTACAGAGATGAAATCATTCTCAATTGTACAAGATATTCTTGCACTTTTTACTCTTGTTTCTGTTCTGTTTAAGATAGTGCAGACTTACAACATATATTTTCATCTTATCCCACAAGGATATTAGTTCCGGAACTCTTTGCACACTAAAGGGAACTAATGAAGCCTAAAGGAAAGTGGTTAGCACGATTTGAAGAAGCAATTTTCTTTTGTTACCATTTGTAATAGATTAGTGTTTAGTTCAAAATAAACTTTTGATTTCTTGTTGTTAGTCATTGTTGCTGTTTCTGAAAGATACACTACAAGAAAAGTGACCTTTTGCGACATGGAAATTGTGTCGCTAAAAGTAGATTTACTGTCGCAAATACTAATTTGCGACCCATTATGCGTCTCTTGTTATTGAGTCGCAAAAAGTGGTGAAGCAAATTTGTGGCCCTTTTTTTTTTTACTTGTGCCGCAAATGTATGGCATTTTTTGCATCACCAAATTAATTGTCACTTTAATTTTGCAACACATTATGTTTCATTTGTCTTCGTGACGTATACTAATTTACGACGCTGATTTGTGTCATTTAAATGAATGTTGCAAGATTATTTGCGACAAATGTGGCGTGACATTTAAAACGTTGAAGGGTATTTGTGACATGTAAATTATGTCGCAAACGCAAATTAGAGACACAATTTTGCGACAAACTTTATCATGTCACAAAAGGCTCTGTAGCCTTTTTGTGGCATTTTTTTACTAGTTGTGCCGCAAAAGATACAACACCTTTTGCATCACTTAATTATTGTTGCATAAATCTTGCGACACATTACGTGTCATTAATTGCAATGACGCATTATTTGTAACACTAATTTGTGTCATTATGGTTAATGTCACATATTTATTTGCTACACATGTGGCATCATTACTTGAAATGTCGTAATATTATTTTGCAATACAATATCACGTCTGTAAAATTTATGTCACATAATAATTGGCGACACAATTTACGTCATTAATTTTTTTGTTGCATAAATTTTGTGCGACACAAATGCGTTAATAGAGTAAATAATTCACAATTTGTATATAAAAAAATAAGTTAACTAGAATATTATTCAAAATATAAAATCAAATATTTGCTAAATGTTAAAGTGAGAATATGGGGCCTGTTCTTTAACTTAGGTTTCAAACCAAGTCTGAAACTTAGTTTTGAGAAAATAATTTTATAATATAAAAGTGTATTGAAAATATAAAAGGTGTAGGTGAATAGAAAGTTGTATTGAAATTATGAAAACTGAAAACTAAGTTTTAGTTTGAAACTTAAAATAATTAGTAAGATAATGAAGTCTAAACTTCAGTATTGGAAAGAAAAATTCAGTTAAAATTGAGCTAAAATCAGTAGTGACATAGTCAAAATCCACCCTGGAAATTCCTAGGTGCATGGCTACAGTAATGTGTTTAACAACAAACTTTGATAAGAAAAATAATACGAAAGTCAGAGAAAGGGGGCTGCTACCAAAACTGAACTCATCTCTTGTAGTGAAACAATCTGTCAGATAGATTAGAATCTCTCTTTCTAATCGCAATAGTTGAAATTTACTCCCAGCTGCTCATGTTGTAAAATCCTCATCTTGATTTACAATTATTGAGTGAAAGGATTTAATTGATTAGTGAAAGACTTCAATGGTGACTCCATTGCCTGAGAAATTATTAGAGCAATGAATAACAAGCGCCACAAAAATTTAATGAATAGGGCACTTTAAACTGAATCCATCAATAGAAGTCTGTTAAGAAAAGAAAAATTCAGGAGACCAAAGAGGAGAGAAAGAATCTGAAAAGCAGAACAAAGCACAGAAAGAAGAAAATTACATTATGGTCATTAAAAGCTCTGAGCACCAAAAAGACCATTTAAACCCACTGATACACTTTTCCGTCATCGCCAAGACCTCTGTGACACCTTCAAAAGGAGGAGAAGGGGGCCAAAGATTAGATTTAAACATGATACAATGCACAATCCACAAAGATTAAGGAACTCTCACCAATGAAAAAGCCTCTTATGCCTAATTGGATTCTCTGCAATGATATTAACTATGAGCAGTTACCTATAGAGATAATCTATTTTGCTAGCATACCAAAATTACTACCATGCCCTGTTGTCAATTATATCACCAATGCAAACCTTCCTCATTTTTCATGATTTTTCTTCAGGCATATCTGTGCCTTTAAGAACAAAAATTACTGAATCCAAAAGAGAGAAAAATTATTTCTATAACTATCTGCAGTGTGGTGATACTGTAAATTTTAAATTATGTATGATCACATATGTTTTATAAAGAAAATTTCAACAATATCATAAAATTTCAGTAATGACAACGCATCTCCTTTCTTCTTGCAAATTTCAGTTTTTTTTTCCCTCAGCTACTCAAATCGTGTATAGTCTCTCCCAATTGTGTGCTTAGAAAGCTTGCAACTTTAGCGCCAAATGTTTCAGCAATTGCAACATGACCATAAGCACCCAATAGAAAAATTAAAGAAGGGAAAAAAACTCCTATTCCAAACTCATCCAAAATTGTCCATAAAGGCAGTAGAAAGAACCAAAGTCTTCCCACACTCAGCGTCCCTTGGGGTTCTGTGTTCTCCGAGGGAGAGAAAAGGATAAAAAAAACTGAGTTTTATAATTCACTCAACCAACATAAATATAAACAAACACCACCAAATTTTATCCACCTAACACTATAATCAGTTCACATGAGATTGTGAGCACATAAGCCACATTTGTTAGTTCTAGGATTTAAAATTGCAACTATGCTTCAGTTTCATCCTGCTGATGTACTACTTGCTGTGCTGCTGTTGTCCTCATCCCATTTGCTCTTAGGTATCTCTCCTGAATCAACAATGATCACTTTCTTTCTAGGTTTCCCACTATAGGTTCCAGCTCCCCCTTCTATTGCAAAAACAGCATCCATGCCTTCAATCACTTTTCCAAATGCAACATGCTCCCCATCCAGCAAGCTTGTCTTGACTGTGGTAATGAAGAATTGGGAACCATTGGAATCAGGTCCTAAATTTACCATTGAAGCAATACCTCACTACTACAAATTGGAGCTGTACCAACACCCCAAAAGTGATGCTTTAGGCCCTAAAAGTGTTATCTTAGGCCTAAGGCATCACTTTAAAAAGTATCTCTTAAAGTGATGTTACCTTAGGCCTAAGGTAACACTTTTTACCTTTTATACAACATTTTTTCAAAGTGTAGCAATAGGTAGCTAATGTAACGTTTTTTTTCCTCCCTAATGCAACCCTTTTTCACCCTTGATGCAACGCTTTTTGGACCTGATGCCACGCCTTTTTGGGGCTGATGCAACGCTTTTTTGGGGCTGATGCAACGCCTTTTGGGGCTATTGCAACGCTTTTTGGGGCCGTTGCAACGCTTTTTAGGGCTGTTGCAGCGTTTTTTGGGACTGTTGCAACGCTTTTCGCCCCAATGCAATGCTTTTTCACCCCAATCCAACACTTTTATGCATCTGTAACATTTTAATACAAATATAATATTATTGTCCATATGGTATCATTTATTCAAATCCACTATAAAGTTGATAATCCAAATGCTCGTATTACAAAAGTATTCATAGAGTTCTATATACTATAATTACAAAAGTATTCATAGAGCACAAGACTTCAAAAAGTCAATTAAAGAATTTAAAGCGCTTCAAATCTTGAGCTTCACTTAAGAAAGTCTCACTTTTAAACCTGAAAATTTTCACAAACAAAATGAAATAGACAATTAGACTCGAATAAAAATCAAAACAGTAAGAGATTATAAATGATACCACATGTCTAAGACATACTGGATAACAACTTCATAAAATCGATTAGATAATCACCTACCAATAAAGGATTAGGATCCTCAGGGCTCTCATCACCTAAGTATTCATCCAAAGATAATTCAGCTTCCTCAAGCTCATCACCACCCGTAAAAACTACAGTCATGTAATCAGTAATGTTTGTTCCAAAAACCTTCTCCAGAGATGCAACAACAGCTTTTTCTTCCAAGGTCAAGCGACATCTAATTGATAAAACTACAAGAAATGCATGGATCCATCCTTGGCCATATTGACACATTTCACAATCTCCTTTGCAAGAAGTTCAGGATCAACTTTAGCATCAAACAGGCCTGCATTTGTTTTCAAATGAACATTTTGATATTCAATCTTTCTAGCATAAACATAAATAACAACTAAGATTTTGTTTATCTTCTGTGAATGAGATTTACCAGGTGTGTCAATCACATTAACAACACGTCCATCTTCAATTACGGCACTACGCTGTTCACATGTGCCTGTCACACCAGAAAGGCTACCCCTAGAATTGAACGCCTTTGTTCCAAGAATGCTATTCCCAGTGGCACTTTTTCCATTACCAGTACGGCCATTACTAGTTGGAGAAAAAAACTCCCAAATATCTTCAATCGAACTTCCACCCATTTTCTGAAATCAGAAATCAGCAACAAACATCATAACAGTTTTAGAATCTTTTCATCTAAATCAAGCATTCCCAGAAAAATAGGCTTACTACACACTTGGCAATCTAAAAATCAATCTGCATAAATTTAAATTCAATATGTGCAACAAAAGACTTTTTAAGAAATCAAATTACAGGTGAATTAAATGGAAAGGATGTTGAACGTATAGTACTGTTTTCAATTGAAAAATTATCTAAATGGAGGTTACTGTACTTGAACTTTCAAATTGGGAGTCTTAGTTTGATGGATATAGTTCAGAGTTGGTTTTCTGGGAATTCTCTAAATTTTCAAGACTTTTATAAGTTTGTTGAAGAGTATATGTGGGAATGGTTGATTGATTTTGAGGAGTATGTGGGTGTTAAGTCTCTTTCCATTGGGGTTGAAAGTAATATCTGGCTTATATTACAGTATCCTATATGTGATGACCTTAATTTTTATCAGAAGAGAAAAGAGGAGGGTTTCCAGATTTATTTGAGAAGCCCTATGAAAGCAGTTTGGGAATTTCTTCTTGAATGTGCACCCCAGATACAGGGCTATCTGCACTTAACTGCTAAAAGTTTAGATTTGATTTGGACACATAAAGACTTTGAGACTTTGTCGTTTGTATTATCTGTCATTTGGAAAGCTAGTGAAATTTCATGTAGTATTAGTACAGTTGAAGTTAAGAGCTCTTCTCAGTTTGCAACTGTACTTGAGTGGAGAAATGAATAGGCGATTACAGTCTTTGAGCTCAGGGGTGGCAGACTTGATCTTATCATCTTGCATATACCTGAGGATGCAATTGAGATGGAGACTACTCTTCGTAACACAATTTTGAGAAGAGCATATTTGGATGATTCAGGGGGGAGAATTTCTTACTACATAACTAAAAAATTATTTATTTTAGAAAAATTAAAATAAGAACAGAGAGTTCAAACCATATTTGGTTACCTCTTTGGGGACTATGACATCAGTAGAACTTCCTTCTTTGCCTTGTCCACCACCACAATCCAAATTCTGCGCATCCTCTGCACTTTTATCACTCGTACGCAACACCTTTTTTTTCTTTTTGTTCACACTCTGACCATCCGCCAAGCTAGTCACAGAATCAACAATACGCTTCAGTCCAATCTCTTGCAATCTTGCTTGGTTCACTTACAGATGATATTGACTTCATGTACAAAATAGTTGTATGCTCCAATAACACATTCACTCAGTCTTGAGTCTTTCGCGCCTGAAAAGGCGTCCGAATAAAGACACAAGCCATTGCCAGATTACAAGCAGTAAGTTTCTCCGCATTGGTTGAGGCTCTGGCCTTGTCATGTTCAGCAAGCAAACGTAATTCTTTTGCAATTGTTTTATCTTCAGGTGCAAATTTACGTGCTTTCAGAAAATCTTCTCGAGCTGCATCAGTCTGCCCTAGTTCTGCTCTAGCTTTCCCTCGTCTGAACAAAGCTTTGGCATTATTTTCATCCTCGGACAACACCTATAGAATAAATTTCAGCTCAGTAAGTCGATTTAGATCCAACAGAAGCTCATAAACAATTGTGCAGTTTCCACCATTGCTACTGCCTTGACCCAAAAAAAAAAAAAAAAAAACATGTTGCACAGAAAGAGGCAAGCAGAAATAGAAACAGATAGTAGATAGCCAATACAACAACAACAACAACAACTAAGCTTCTGTTCCACTGTGGGGTCGACTATATGAATCATATCTCACCATAGTGTACAGGTCATAGCACATAAGTAGATAGCCAACATCCAGAATAAAAAGATGCAAAAATATTATCAGCACAGATTAAGCATAACAAATTAGACTACAGTAAAACTATATAATGATTAGAACGGCAAAGAAGGGGGAATTGAAATTTCAGAAACTGTGCACATACAAGACTGCAATGCCCAGTGGCTTCATCATATCGCTTGAGCTTTATCATGCAAGCTGCCATGTTGAGATGGCAAGGGTTTTTAACTACCAAAGCCATCTCCCTGTACTTGCCAAACAATTGAAACATAAAGTCATCTCCCATATATGCTATGGCCTGATAAATTCATACAAAAGAAAAACATATCAAAAGAAAGTTCAAAAAATAGTACCATCAATCAGTCATCAAAAAATACCCACAAGAAGAATGGCATCACTACCATTTCATATTGTTGCATAGCCTCCTCCAGTTTATCCTCCTTAAACAAAGCATTTCCGTCCATCTTTCTTCTATCTGCCGCACCTATTCTTTCCTCCATAGTCATATCTCCACGAGTTTTGCCCTTCAAAAATACCGATAAAATTTATCAGCACAAAAATTAAAGCAGAAACTCAAGATTATCAAAACTCAGCCACAAGAGCTCACTTCTTTGGTTTCATCAAAACCAGTTAGCTCAACTTCATACAAAATATCTGCCATAGGTGGAATATTTGGAAAAGAAAAGTTTCCTTCTTTTCCATAAGCTAGGTCCCAACCAACATGAAACAGGGCACGTTCACCAGATGTCATGCTGGCAACTCTAATTGCCAAGCCTGTCATTTCCTTTTTCTCTGTGACAAACAACAAGGAACTTTAGACAAACATATACAGTAGCAGTACATATTCAAAAACCTAAGGACTCTGGTGTGCCATCAATCCAAACATCAATGATTCACTCATCACCTGAATAGCATGAAAAGGTGAAGTACATTTGTGTCAAAACAAATCTATGAACACACAAATGTGCCTGTGTGCACAAGCGCCAAACTCTGGGGAGTAATATAAGTGAGACAAGCTTTGCCTCATACAATACATAAAATAAGTTTCATAACCAGAAAACCTAACATCATAACAGTGTCATTTGAATTTGTTCATATGCACTAATGGATTGTTGACAGTCAGGCAATGATATCTTTAACATAACTCTTAACAATTAAAGCAAGGCAGATTATGATAAATAAAAGTAAATAGCAACCAAAAGTAATAAATAAATCTTGGATCCCAATAGTTTCCAAAGACAAAGGAAGAGAATATCCAAACCAAAGCTACACTTGAAAAGTTAAAACTCAGGAGTACCTTTCCCCAAAATCAACTCAAAAGGCTGCTGTTCTTGCCATGTATCTTCAAACTTGTGTTGTGTGCTTCCAGTCCATGCCCTGTAGTGCACTGCCAGGAAATACTGGAGTTACTCCACTTTCAGCAATGGTAAAGAGAGACTAATGAAATATGCAACCCCCACCCCCAACAAAACAAAGAAAAACCCTAGGCCAAAACCACACACGCTAACAGTTACTAGGCCAATAGAGAAAATGAGCAAAGGACTTGGTAAATAAATCATGAAAAAAAAAAGTTCACTATCTTTCTTTACCTTGTAATGTTCAAATTAGTTCAGAACAATACAAGATTTAGTACATTGCTAATAGTCCCTAGTCACGATAAGCAACACAAAATCATTTCAGTAACAATACAAGTAGATGGGTGGGGGAAAGAGAGCTTCAAGAAAGATGTTCACATTGCAGTAATTCACTTCACTCCACATTGACCTCCTGTTCAGGCCAGTGACATTAAAGAACAGCACTGGAGTAGCAAAATTAATTTGGAAACATCCTCAATCGTGAACTTTTGACAGATATAGCTTGTAACTAACTCAATGCTTAACTTTTACCAGAAATGGAAATCACCTTTTCCTTTGACTTCAGTCAAAGGTACTCCTTTGTTAAGTATCTAGTACATTGCTTATTTTCATGTGTTCAGTGTAATTTTTCAGACAAGGCAAATGTATAACAATGGTTTCATCATCATAAATATTGAACACAATCAAGAATCTTACTCTTATCTCTTGCGGAAAAGAGTAGATGATAAAATGCTATCAAAACACAGGACTAAAGCACATGAAGCAATATAAGGAGCATGATGATAAACTGGATCTCTCTGTGATCCAAAAAACTAAATGGGGGTTCAATTCAATCTAAAATGCGAAGTATCAGTATTCCAAACTAAATTAATATAATAACCCTCATATGCTCAAATGTGTTAGATGTGCTGCTTCCTAAGATGAAAAATAAAACAATGAACTCTAACCCTATCATTTGCTTTCTACTAGTTCAGAACAAACTGAGGACCTGCATACGACTGCAATTAGGTACATTAACCTATAATTATAGTAGAACATCCTTTTAATCACCCAAATAACTGAGTTAATTACGTGAGCAAGGCAGAATGGCAGTTAAAAATACATATATGTAAAGATAGAAGCAAAAGGGAAAAAACATCAAAACTCGAGCAAAAAATTAAATTATGCGTAGCTAACCTTAGTTTTCTTAGCTTCAGTGAATTCCAATGGAATGTCAGATTTATTATCAGGCGCATCCAGGTGCTTCACAAAATGCTAAGACAGAAAAGTATCACAAAATACAAAATCTGAACTTTACATAATTTAGGGCAGTGCGAAGTGATCGAGAGGTCTAGCAAACAAACCGATACAATTGAAATTAATTCCTTCCCCTTCCGAAAAACACGAAAGAAAAAACGAACGGAAATCGAAGATTGAGAATAAGAGTGGACCTGAGGGATTTGGCGAAAAACTTGATGGATCTCGCGGAGGCGTTGAGAGGCCAACGGTGCCAGCATTTTCCTGGTTACCGCAATTGGTTTCTGGTTCTAGAAGTTGAGCCAGATGAGAGAAATCGACGGCGGGAGAAATCGACGGCGAGAGAAAAAGATGCTGGGAGAAGGCACTCACTCTTTCCGGCAACTATGAGAGAGGATGCCTCGGGTCGGGTCAGGTGAATTGAGGATATTTTGCTTCTACAGTTCCCACTAGCTACTTTCTGCTACGGGAGACAAAGGGCGGTGCGAATTCGATTGGCCTTTGGACTTTATCTGTTAATTACAACAAAAATAAATATTTTCTTTTTCCTTTTTTATAGTTATATTAAAAGTTTCATAAGTTTATGTTTAAATTTTAACTCAAATTGGGAATTGAAATTTTGGGATTTTTCTTTTATTGGAGGAAATTTCCTTATCCAAAATTGGGTAGAAAATAGGATAAGAAGTGTACTAATTTGATTGTTTTTTATAATAATGGTAGCTTTATTTTTTAGGGAATTTAAAATTTTAAAATTAGAATTTAAAGGAAATTGGAGTTGTAATTTTAGTAAAAAGAGTGTAAGTTTTCCTGAAAAAAAATAGACCAAAAAGAGCCCAAAATTTAAAAAATTTCCATAAACTAAAATAAAAATAAAACAAAAAGCAAACTAATTGTAAGAGACAGGAGAATTAGCCACACACAAAAAGCGTCGCAGTTTCCTGAAAAGTGTCGCAGTAGACATAAAAAGTGATGCAGTAGCCTAAAACTAATGTTGCATTAGCCTATTAACTAACCGAAAAAAGCGATGCACTGTTTAAAAAAGTGTTGCATTTGATTGGAAAAAGTGTTGCAGTAGCCTGAAAAGTGCTGCACTAGCTCAAAGAAACGTTGCAATAGCCTTTAAAACAAGTGTTGCACTAGCTTCAAAAAAATGTTACTTTAGCTTTCCAACAAAGGCATCATTTTGTAAAAGTGTAGCATATTGTAAAAAAATGTTGCATTAGACTTCTATTACGACACTTAATTATGGTGATGCATTTTCTTTTAAAATTTTGCTCTATTGTAACATTTTAAAAAGTGTAACCTACAAAGTGATACTATAGGCTCAATTTGTAGTAGTGCCTGCATGTGAGTGCTTTATCTTTTCATCACAAAAGTGCTGTCGTAGATAGATATATTTTTCCCTTCCCATCCAGAACCTATATCTCCACCTTGAATCATGAATCCGGGTATAATACGATGAAATGGAGTTCCTTTATAATGAAGAGCTTTTCCATTGCTAGCCTTGCCCATTTCCCCTGTGCACAATGCCCTGAAATTCTCAACTGTTTTTTGGACAACTTCACCATACAATCCAATAAAAATTCTTCCTGTTGAGAGAAAGAGAAAGCTAAAAAGAATAGAACCAAAGTTACCACCAAGATCAAAAGGCTCCGTGGCTGTAACAATGCTGAGATCTTCCTTCCCATTGCTTATCTATATCCACACAGCTTCCTCAAAATAATAATTTCAAGGAGCTCTCCATTGCCAAGAACTCCAGCTTTGCTTTCCTCCTTTCGAAGTGTTAAAAAGACAAACAAACATAATCCCTTATGCTTCACTGAACGAAAGATCAAAGGAACAAGGTAGCAAAAAGTGGTGTTCCCAGTTTTGTGAAATTGAACCCCAATCAATAATCTGTATCACAATATCAGTGTATCTACTCGTTTAACTCCACTGGAATGAATCAAATTGAGTAATTTCATTGTGGGTGGCTTAGTATGCGATTTTCTGTATACTATTTCTGGGATTCTGAATGTGATTTTCTGTATTCTATTTCTGTTCAGAGTGGGAGGCATGTATCTCCTGGTGCCTTCGTGTACTCAGGTTGATGCGAAGTGGCAGGAGGACATCAAGTAAGAAAGATATAATTTCTCTACCAGTGCAAGAAGTTGTGCCATTAGATTAAATTTGCCTGTTTTGAAAGGCCATACTTTGTCACAGTTTGCTGTATAGGTTCTCAGAATATAAGATACAAGTTTTTGTCCTTGTGCTCACAATTCAATAAACGTTTTGTTGTTTCTTCCTTTAAGCATTGGTGGCTGAAGTACTTATCCGTCCCTTGAAGTATTGAGTTATGAGGTTACAAGGTTTATATGTACACCATAATCAGGAGAGGCGCTAAACATTTGAGTAACTGAGGGAAAAAACAATCTTCAAGGTTAGCAATCAGTTTCTATACTGGAAAATAACTGCTTCAATTTTGATCTCGCTCTTTCTTTCCCAATATTTCTTTCCTTGTGAGTGCATAGGTTTTCTTATGAGCTTTACTTTTTTTCCCCTCTCGCTCTTTCGCTTTCTTAAAGATCATCAAATTTATTAAGTCCAGTCAGTTTATCAACAATGATTTTCATATTTATCATCTGGGGAGAAATACCCTGGCTTTGGTATGAACTTCTAATTTAAATGAAGAACTTAGGCAGGTGATCAAAAGATTGTCTATTTGATTTTTCATTACTTGAACAGAGAGCAGATACTATACTATGATTCTGATAATTCTTTTTCTCACTCCACCCTTATGAGGATATATTCATATGAAAGATGACATGTTCGTTACTATATTGTTTCCTTGTTCATAGCTTGAATTGTTCTTGAAAGTTAATTACTTTAGCTTTCCTGTGCTAGGTGAAGTACGCATTTTCAGATGGACCTGGAACTTTGATGAGAAATTTGATGGAGTTCTTCTAATGTTCCATTGTGGGAAAAATAACTGTCACACAGAGATGTTAGGTGTGTTTCCAGTTGCATCTATGATGCTTGAAGTCATTTAATACTATTACATAAAGCAGAATGCTTAGTTGATGGATTTAAACCTATTTGATGAGCTTAAAACTTGCAGTAGTATAGATAAATACTGGTTGACAAGTTAGATTTACTATGTGATGAAACACTTCTTCCTCTATTATTCTCATTCTTCTCATTATTCCTTAATTTGACTTCTTCAATTGATTTTTTCATGTTTCTAAGTATTTTCATCTTGTGCATAAATCTTTGAATTCAAGCACTTAAATTTTCCTTTGAGGAAGGGATGTTGGGTTATTGTAGTAGAACTGATTTGTTTTTACTGCTATGGTTTATAATTCATATGCAGAGATTGGAAATGTTTTGATAGCTGAACTACTGATTACAAATTTCCAAAGTCATTTTCTTCTTGAACCTTCTATGCATTATTTGTAGTATGCTTAGTTGTATGTTCTGCCCATGTACAAGGTTTCATTTAACGAAAAAAAGAAGTGAAAATGCAGATACTCTACTAAATTGTATATTGTTCTATTAAGTTAAAAACCAATGATGCTTCTCTCTTTGGATTCTTGCATTTTGTATGCTATCTTTTTCCTTCTTTTTGCTTTATGTTTCTCTCCTTGTACTCATAGGTCAATATACGCTTCTATCCTTTTTAATTTTCTTTTTATTAAGCATTGGCAGATGAAGCATTTATCCTTCTCTTGAAGCTTTGGAAGCTAAAGTTGCAAGGTTTGAAGTGCGCATTCTGGAGAGGCACTAGCTGTGGTGACACTTGATTGGTAATGTCATATTTTTTTTAGTTCTTATCATTTAAAGGATTATCCATGTTCAACCACTGAAGTCTTGTTATTAAGTGTGTTGTTAGGTGCAGTCCCATTTAGGTATGATGTCTGTTGCTAGAAAATGTTTGTTTTGGAGCACTTTCCACACTTTGTGATCCCTATCAAACAATAGTTCCACCATCTTTATATGAGGTATATTGTTTTTTGACTTCTTGCATATTTACTGCATCTTGTCATTCATTAAGCAAATTGATTTTTCCTGCAAAAAATAGTCATTTGCTTAAAGCTGACCCTTTTTCTTATTTTGATGGCCTTATTCTATATGGATTAGTTATGTGTGAATTTCTGATATGTTCCATTAGTAATTTTGGATTCACTGGAATTCTTCTTGTATGGTCTAATTGAATCCATCAGAATTATTAAGGAGAGCAAATTTATGTCTTGACTTGGTTCAGTGAGATGATCTTATTCACGTGATTTAAAGCAAGTATGTTAATTGAAATTGAGTGGCTTTGGAATTTTCCCAACGTTATTTTGGGGCTTTTCTTGTTTTGTTCATGTTTTTATAGTTTACTATTGCTGTTACTGTGTGGAGAAAACACCATTGCTGTTACTATCTTGAGAAAAAGGCTATTCTGCATCTTCTGTCTTGACTGGGAGTTCTCAATTCTTAGTTCTCTCTCTTATTTTTGTTCTTTAAATTGCAAAAACTATGTATTTGTGTCTATTACAGTAATAAATAGCCTAGGCAGGTGGTGGAGATCGAGGTTTCAAACTCATGCCCAGGAATAGGATTGCCTTTTGCTATTCTAAGCTTCAAATTTTTCTAGGAAGACTCAAACTTTATACCTCTATTATGATTTTAGCTAAAAAGTAAAGGAAAAAATCAATTATCTTGCATGACACTCTTTCATATTCATGACTGCATCAGGTAAAAAGAAAATTGGAATCCTATATTAGGTGAATCTTAACAGTTGAGAAACTGTATAAATTTGTGAGATTTTGAAAGTATTGACAATTGACTAAGTGGCTTGTTGTGCTTGTTTAGTTGGAGAAGGGACTTATGTGAAAGTTTCCAGAGCAAGAAAGAAGGCGACCGGGAAAATTGTTGCCTTAAAAATGACCTGGCTTCATGACCACAAGGATTACTGTCAGATTGGAGATATTCCTCCACAAACAATCAAGGTGTGTACATATTCTGACTTGTTTTTAATTGTCTTGTATTATGGCCCATATAGTTACAATTTAAATTCCTGTTATAGTGCTTTCATTACTTCTTGGTTCAGAAATTTTAATTAACATGCCTTGTGATTATGGATATTTGATAGAGAGGTTGATGTATCAGCTTTGTAAGGGAGTTGCTTTCTGCCATGTGCACGGTAGATAGACTTGTAGTTTTAGTTGTGAAGTACAGTAAGGAGTGAATCTTTTGACCTTGTTGGCAATCTGAATCCTAACAATATTGTGATGGATCATAAGACAATTACGCTTAAGATTGTCACCAAACAAGCCCTTTTGCCTGGGGATTTTGTTTTGCAATAACTACTACACATTTTCATGTTTGATCTGATTAATTATCCCCCAATTCACTGCTTTTATTTTGGGTTACATTAAGGTTCAGTGTTAATTATACTTTGTGTTGCTTATATTATTAGGTACTTCAAATAAAGATGTATGGCCTGGATTAGGCAAATTGCCAAACTAGCATGAATTTCCTCAATGGAGCCCTCAACAACTTTCAGTAGTTGTTCCTAATTAAGATGAGAAAGGGCTGGACCTATTAGCTAAAAGGTCGAGAACTTCATTTCACTTTTTCAGTCACTAACTACATCATGTCTAAACCTTTATATTTAAGTTTTAGAACTTCATTCTTTATGTAGGAAATGTTGCATTAAAAACCATCAAAGAGGATTTCAGCAAAGAAAGCAGTGCAGCACCCATAATTTCGATGATCATGACAAGTTTGACCTTTGAAACAACTCTGACTTCACCTAACCCCATGGATTAGTGCTTTTAAATGGTTTCATGATATACTACACTAAGACTCCTAGTGGTCTTAGTTGCTTAATTTTATTGAGCATGTTTGGAATTGTTTATGAGCTTTCATAATTTCTCCAACTCTTAATGCTAAAGCTAGTACAAAATATGTACTATAAGACCAGCAAATATGTACCATATATGTATTAATGCAAAAGTTTCAGATTTTTCCAACTTTATAGAAGATTTAGAAGATGAATGTGTAGTAATTATATATATATATATATATATAGATAAAACTGCACTTTATTAGATTGAAAATTTTAGTACATCATGGACAAAAGAGAAGTGGCTTGCTGGTGTGCATAGTTCACCCCTTCAATTTCAGTCTCTTTTTGCTGATCTAATATTTCTTAGGTCTGGCTTTCAACATTATAGCAACTTTAAAAGATAAACGTGTGGTCTTTTTCCTCTTTTTTTTTTTTTTTTTTTTTTTTAGGGATAAAACTGCACTTTTTTAGACTAAAAAACTTAGTACAACATGGACAAAAGAGAATTGGCATGCTGATGTGCCCAATCCACCTATGCTCTTGGGACATTAAAAACCATAAAATATTGAAAGCAACCCTAGAGAGCAGGATAGTATCATTATCTAGAGCCGACAATAACTAAGTATTAAACAATTTTGCAAAATTTGCAAAAGTATTAAAAGTATTTTAATGCCCATAACAATAAATATAAAAGCGTTACATTATTTTTAATAATTTTCATTTTTCCTATGCCCGTCATCAAAATTTTCTCTACTGTTAAGTGTTTCAAAAAAAAATGTCTAGAAATTTGTAACAATTAATTTGAATAACGAAAATTGCCACAAGTTTGTAACATATTTATAGTGTGAGCCAATTTTGCGTCATAAACAAATTTGTGTGGCTACTTTATGGCATCTATGATAGTGGCGCAAATTTAAGTCATAAAATTACAATGACACAAATTATGACGTAAATTTGAGACATGCTAATAATATGAAGCAATTGTGCCCTAAGTTTGCGGCAAAATTATAATTGTGTTGTTTAATGTTGGCATTTAATTGAAGTGTCGCAAAAAAATTGTCTCATTTTTGAGACAAAAAAACAAGTGTTGAATCTATGTCACAAAAGTGTGACGCAATAATTAAAATGACACAAATTATGCTGCTAAATTATGACATGCTAATAATATAAAGCAATTGTGCGCCAATTTTGCGGCACAATTATAATTGTGTTGTCTAATTTCGGCTTTTTATTGAAGTGTCGCAAATAAATTGTCGCAATTTTGAGACAAAAAAATAAGTGTCAAATCTATGTCACAAAACTGTAACGTAATAATTAAATGATGCAAAGATGTCGCAAATGTAAGACTCAAATACGAAAGTGTGGTATATTCACGACACTTAATGTAATGTCTGATGTAAATATGTCGCAAAATGTCACTTTTCTTGTAGTGATATATCTAACAATTCGTTCGCTTGTTTTTAAAAATTTATTTTTCTATAGACCTGTTCCTTAAAACCCTTTAACCAATAAGCCCTTAGCGTGGATTTGCAGCTGTTGAAAATCAAGCGAAACTTTCGTAATCACTTTTTTTTTTAAATTTTGGTTTGAAAAATTAGCTTTTGGATAGATTTTTCTGATTGGTGGATCCTAATTCATCAATGTAAGAGAAAAAATAATAATATAGAGAGGAAAATGTTAAGTAATAAAATATGTCTGATTGAAGTGACATTTTTGTCTTGACATTTATAATTAATGACAATATGTTGAATGCGTGTTTGTGGTGACGTATTGGTATTATATTGTAATTTTTGTTTTCTGAAACGTTAATATTGTATTTTATAAATCATAATTATCTTGATCTGAATTCATTAAGGAAAAAAAAAAAAAGAATCAGTTCATTTTGCTGGGTAGGTAACCCATCCCCGGTCGGAATCATCTTCCAAACTAATTTCTGAACCTTGCTGGAGAAAAATATATGCATAGAATAATTATAGCCCAACGTAGCAATTATCTACTGGTGCATAGACAATGATGAACAGAAAAGTGGAGCAAGGCAGTTAAGGACGCTTGGCGACTTATTAGCAATTGGAACCACTATCCGGGTTCAGTCAGGACCACAAGGAGGGGAACAATTTTATTTAAGAGCCAACCCGGTCACTGCCTAAAACAACTCGGCCACCGACACAGCAACCCAACTGCTGCTTCCAGGTTCTCTATAAATTGAACTGATTTTACACTTGCAAGGTTAGAGGATTTTGACCCAGTTAAAGGTACTATAAATTGTATCTGTGAACTAGAACTAACTTGATGGTCGGAGTTAAATTCAAGAGTTAGTTCCCAAAAGCAGGTACATCGAAAAAGAAGATCCACCGCTATCCTTAGGGGAATTCGGAGTTGTAACAAATTTCAACAGTATTAAATTGAATATCGAAACATTAGTGTATTATAATAATGAATAGTTTTGTCAACTCTTGTATGTGTTTATAAGTTTCAAAAAAGTCCAGTTATTAATATTTAATTTATGTATTTTTACCCTACATTATATATATATATTAAAAATAAAAAAAAGCGATCAACTTTCTTGTAAAGAGGGTTTATTAATGCAACTATTGTTCATATACAATATTTGTACTATTCGAGGGAACAATATGATTTTTTCTTTTTCTTTTTTTCACTTTCAAACTGACCCAAAAAGAAAAAATCGATATTCTTAAAGAGTATCTGTGATACTTTTTCTTGAGTATCAACCATACTCTTGAAGATTATCATTTTAAGGAGAGAAAGAAAATTCAAAAAACAAAAAACTACTGCTCATAAAGAGAGGCATCTATACTATTTAGGAACAGCACTACAAAAACTCTTTGTAATTTTTGCTACCGTTTCCAACTCGTTTCTGATAAAGGCTCCTCCTAGATTCGTTTTAAAAAATTAAAGGAGTAGGATTACAAAAATTAATAAATTTAAAAGAAAAAATAAAACTGCTACTTATAAAAAGTAGCAATAATAGTGTAGAGCTACTCTTTTTGAAGAGTAGCACTACTACTCTTGAAAAGAAACTACAAGAGTGATGTAGCAGTGGCGGAGGGAGGTTAAGGGCTGGTGTGCCAATCAAAATTTTGATTTTTTACCACTTATAATTTTAAAAAATTTCTATTTTGCCCCACCAAAAATTAAAAATAATAGGGGTAATATTTATAAGAAATAATTTTGCCCCTCCAGATCTTCGGAGCTTGGCTCCGCCACTGTGTAACAGTCTTGTAGTTTAAGAGCGATACTCTTGTAAGTCAAGATAAATTTACTCTCAAACTGCAGGAGTAATATAATGTACACATAAACTTGTTTCGTGAGAGTTTTTGTCTAGAAATATTACTTTGCATCTCGAACCTATAATCTAAAATCACATTATAATGGCTTTTACAATACATACATTGAGAGATTGACGCTATTGCAAAACTAGAGAAGGAAAGTGAACGCAGTTGGTGTTAGATTTATATTTTGGGTAAAGGTTAATTTTAGCCCCTAATGTTTAATGATGGAGTCAAATAAGTCCCTATCGTTATAATATAGGGGTTAATTTGGCCCCTCTACGTGTAATATACATTAACGAAGAGAGGCTATTTCAACCTAATTTCATAAATATTGAGAGTATATTTAGATCCAACATGAAACATCGGAAACTTAATTTGGCTCCCAATTTGGTTAATTTACTGTCACTTAATTAGCGAGTTTGAACTTGGCTCGATTATTAAATGAGTGTGCTCAGGCACAGCCATATACGCTCTTAATGACTTGGTGTTAAGGATAACAACAATTGCTAGACAAGAACAATGTATACTTTTATTTATTTCACTAGCTTTGACCAAATTACTTGCGCAGAAAATCTCACACATAATTAATTAGACAAAAATTACTGCAAAACCCTAAGATATGATTTCAAAAATTAGTCAAAGCCTATTATCTCCAGTCGAACATCGATTTTGAACGTTTAACACAAAAGTGTAAGATATGATTTCGTACGTGCAGCTTACGAAAAAAAGTTTAAGGGATTGGATCAATTGACTGAGTTTTGAAATTTTTTTTAGTCGAATCTGTTGAAAATTTTTATTTTTATTTTTTAAATTTTCTATTTTATGTGGGAATTCACATCTGTTCTACTCGAATCTGTTGAAAATCAAGCGATTACTTGTTTTTTACTTTTAATGGTTTGAATTATTAGCATTTGGATAAATTTTCGTATTGATGAATCCTGATTGTTTATGGGGAAAAAAAAATTTTCAATCAAATTAGAGGGAAAAAAAAAACCAATAACAATGGAGGTGGTCTCCTTAATTTGAACAATACGCCTTTTTTTAAAAATTATTTAATACATTAAAGACGATACAAAGGACCCGAATTTCTTTTATTTTTTATTTTTATACTTATAGTCTCATACTGTTTACGAGTATTAGATTGTTTAGAGTAATATGCTACTCTTCCAAAGATAGCACTTTAAGAAAGAAAGACACAATTTGTTTTTTAAAGAATCGCGTGCTACTTGAAGGAATATCATGCTATTACGAATTTTGAAGAATGACAATACTTCTTTTCAAGAATAACAGTACTATTTTTCAAGAGTAAGTTGATACTAAAATGACTATTAATATTCTTCTTTAAAAAAAAAAAAAAAAGGGAAAGAGTATTAATATTGCATAAAAGAAAAAAGAATTACATAATCTAGCTTAAGATCGAGTATCCCTCTCAAGTTGTAGAAGTACCATTACTCTTACAACAAAAATAAACATAACTGTTGTAGAGACGCACACGTCTCTATTCATCGTTCACACTCTCATGTATAAACTGTATTTTATACATAAATCTGTTTTATGCTGGCTTTTGTGACCCTAATATTAATAATAGAGAAAGAAAAATGTCATGTAATAAAATATGTTTGATTTAGGAAAAATGTCCGTTCTTTGAAAAGAGTCTTTTAAGTTAAAAAATTTGTTTTTTTAAAAGTGTCATTTCTACAATTTTCAATGAAAAAAGTAAGAAAATTTCCAATTCTACCATTATATCACTTTTATCAAACCAACGTAATTAATTCAAGATTTTCAATTTTCAAAATGATCATTAACTACTATAATTAATTTTATCTAGGAAGATGTAAACTACTCTTTCATTTTTCAAAATGGTCTTTTAACTAGTTAGTCTTTTGGAGTACTCAAGTATTAAAATGAGCTCAAATGCTAAATTAATTTAAGTATAAATTAATCAAACTAATAACTGAATGTAAGTATTTTTCATCAATTTCTTTTTAAAACAGTTCAATTAGTATTTTTGTGAAATTTAAAATTATTTTCTTAATCCAATAAAAAAAAATCTTATTTGTCTATGAAGATTAATTTTTGGCGCTTTTGAGTTGTTATTAATAATTTTGATAAGAAAAAAAATTAATAAGTAAAGGAAGTAGAAAATTAACAAAACAATAAATAACATTAGTAGTTGCGTACAGATTCCAATAATGGTTTGTTGATAGTAGAGTCCTGCACAGATTATATTGCAGCATATGAGAGGATAAAAATTTCCATTAAATAGGGATTATTAAGTAAGTTAAATGACTTTTTTAATTTGTATACTTTGTCCTCTAACAACTCTTTTCAAAGAACAGAAGGAATAATAAAATATGTTTGATTTTTGTGTTGATATATATAACGACAATTAATATGTTGTAGCCATGTTCTGTTTGTAGACTCGTATTAATGAGTCAAGATTGGCATATTTGACTGTAGAGCATTGGGGGAATCGGGAGACACCAACAGCTCTCACTACTTTTAGTGAACTTTATGGCATGTTTGTTTTCATATTTTAAAAGTTTTAAAAAAGATATTTTAAAAATATATTTTTAGGAAAGAGTATTTTAATGTAATAAATGTATTTGAAATGTAACGAGTTATATACGAAAATTATAGTTGAACTGTAAAAAAGTGTATCAAAAATAATGAATATATTAAAATAAATTCAAATTTTCAAAATCATATTTTCAAATAGGAGATATTTCAATTCTTAAAATTAATTTGTTTTTTGGAAACATTCTATAAATCGGCGATTATACTTCATACATTAGAGGCTATACGCAATAACTTTGAAAAAAGAAAGAAAAAAAAAAGAGAAAGACAATACATTAGTAGTTAAATTTGATATATCAGATGTCATAAGTGATTGATGATACATTAGAAGATATACACGATATGCAATACTTTATAGCATGTACACAATACTTTTGAAGTTAAACTCAATACTCGCATATTAAAAAATAAAATTCGCTTTTTTTATTAAAAAAATACACGTCAAACTGTACAGAAGGCCGTGCACAAGTTTTTGTGAAGTAACAGTGAAAGGTATTGTGATTTCTATCCTTATACTTTTTATCTCCTTACCAAGACAATCATATATGGTCAGACTAGTCTCTACTTTGTGTTGTCGTAGGCTTAAAAAGGAGATATTAATAATTCTGTATCGGTCAATAATTCAGCCGCTAGGCGTAAGATTTGTTTTCTAAGCTTTGTATCTAATCAATGTGATGGGATCACTTATGTTGTCATGGAGGCGTAAGGTCCCCCAAAATCTCTATTTCAATCATCGTTGGATTATTTCCAAAACCTTTAATTAAGTTAATATTATTATTTTATTTTTAAAAAAAGGCAATCATATATTGTCTATAATTAATTCCCCTCTAAAGATAGGGATATAAGTAAAAGAAATAGTGATAAATTAATAAATTTTCAATGTTGCATTTTTAAATTCATAAAACTTATACTTTTTAAAAATAGGGTAAAGACACAATTACCCCTCTGTGGTTTCGAAAACTTATGCATTACCTATTTATGGTTTAAAAAGATACCGTGCACCCCCCTTTAACTTTCGTGAACTATGTAAAGTGGACAAAAATGACCAAAATACCCCCGCGTCTAAACTGTAATTATTGAACTATCAAAAAATTGCAGACCCCAGTGGCTTCCCACAAGATTGCACCAAGCCCAGAAACCACAGTGTTTCTTTTCGCATACATAATAATAAAGAAATCCCTTCGTAGCCCTGTCCGATGCTGTAATTCTTACAGTTGCTCGCCGCCCGGTATTGCGGTTATGGTCTGAGGTACGCACTCCGGTATTGCGGTTGCAGTTGCGGTCTAAGGTACGCACTCTAGTATTGCGGTTATGCGGGTGGTGAGGGTGAAATCCAGTGAGAGGCGACTGCGGTTTGCAATTTTTTGACGGTTCAGTAATTACTGTTTAGACGCGGGGGTATTTTGGTTATTTCTGTCCACTTTACATAGTTCACGAAAGTTAAGTGGAGTGCATGGTAGCTTTTCAAACTGTAAGAGGGTGATGCATAAGTTTTCAAAATCACGGGGGGGTAATTGTGTATTTACCCTTAAAAATATTACTATTTTATTAAAACAGAGTCACATTTCTAATTATTGTAAAATACAAAATTTTTTTTCCTTGCCAACTCTAATTACTCATCCATTGGAAGAGTCACATTTCTACTTTTATTTTTTTTAAAAAATTATAGGAGGGATTGGTCGTATTTTTTTTTTCTACCTAATTACTTTTATTTTTTCTACTGTAGAGTCATATCTTTAATTTTTTTACATTTCATACCATTACTAATTAATATAATTAATGTGGTTCACAATAAATTAATAATTAAAAGATAAGAACATAAGTACAGAAGAGATTAAAAAATTAGTAATTTCTGTACTTAATTTAATTGGGAGTTGTATTTTAAAATTAATAATAAATTATACTCTAGTGTCCCATTAAAAGAATATTTTGTTTCTTATAGAATTTTTGTTCCAATAAAATGGTCGAATTTTTTAATTTTTTTTTTACATTTCATATCCTTACAAATATAATAATGTGTAATCTATATTAACTTATACTTAGAAACTAAGCATATAAATGAAAAAACTGATGTTAGATTACTTATTTAAGGTGCTATAATTTACAACCCACAAAAAATTATACCATAAACAAATAAAACTTTTTATATATAAAAAGGACGGAGAACCTTTTAAAAATAGGACTCTTATGAGTAAATATTAGTTGGTTGATTTATAATCTTATGTCATTGTTGATTTGGCAGTCATTAATCCATTGACATGCGTGTATTTTTTTTTTTTTTCCCTTAAAGTTAATAAAAGTAGCAATTATATGATTTAAATGATGTAATAACTACCACGTTAATATCAACAAAAAAAAAAAAAAACTACCACGTGGTGTCATAGACAATGTATGTGCTCTTCTAACATCAAATATCACTACATTCTTTCTAGGTTCTATTAAAAGAATTCTGGCTTTTTTTTCTTTTGTTCTTGTCTCACAAAAGAATCATGATTAATCTTTTTTTACATTATATACTCTCGCTAATATTGCAATAATAGTTCAAAATTAATCCACATTTAGAAATAACATATTAAAGATGTATATCTCAAAAACAAGACTCTTATATGGGACGTACGGAGTGTTAAACACCATCAAACACTTGCGGAGTCAGAATTTTTTTTTAGAGGGGACACATTCACAATGGCTCATTAATACAAACAAAGTAAAACATATTCAAATAAATATATATAAAAAAGGTCCACAAGCCACGCATCATTAAAGGTGCTGAACACAAATTATTAAAATTGTGTTAGTATAATTAAAATATTATATTTACTGGAGGCACAACACGCATCACTCAACAAAAAAAAATATATATATATATATATATATGTATATATGGTACCGTGAGGTTAGTGGGGGGCTCGGGTCCCCGAGGTATCCACCCTAGTTTTGCCAGTGCCATCAAAGGTCTTTTACTCTCAAATAATGTTTCTAAAAGGTAATGCTCTTCTAAAATTAAACCCATTACATTTCGGAATTGATATTTGCAGCGACGGTTTCGATATTTGCAGCGACATTTTTGCGTGAAAAGACCGAAATACCCTTGGGGGTAAAAAATTTGTGAAAACATTTTTAAAATGTGCTGGAGGAAAAAAAAAATCCCATTACCATCGCCGGTCGCCGGCGATGGTAATGGGCATCACCGTCGCCGGGAGACGGCGACTGTAATGAACCATCGCCGTCGCCCGGCGACGGTGATGCCCATTACCATAGCCGGCGACCGGCGATGGTGAACCCGCCCCCCGTCCCTTCAGAATTTTGATATTTGCAGCGACCACCGGGCGGATCTTTCCCATTTCGATAAAAAATTTCGCAATTTCGACAAAAAAAATTAACAAATTCCGATATAATAGAACCAAAAAAAAAAAACATTGGACGCACCCGACTGCTGCAAAATTTGAGAAAAAAAAAATTGAAAGTTGTAAATCTGCATGCCTAGGCTGTAGGCTGCAGGAAGGAGAAGAAAAAAAAATTTGAAAATTCCAAAGCTGCATGCCTAGGGGCTTAGGCATGCAGGAGAAGAAAAAAAAAAAAAAAAAAAAAAGGAAAAGGCAGAAAACTTGCTCTATAAATGAAGCGGAGCGAAGGAGTTTTTCACAGAAGGGAAATTGTAATCCATAATTGTTGCTGAGCTGATCCGAGTGGAATTACAGAATCAGATAGAAATCGAGACTATTGGGATCGAAAAAAGGTTAGTGGCTAATGTTTAAATTTTTTTATGTATTGTTTTAGGTAGTTGTATTAATTATTTTAAATGTATTACGTCCGAATTTATTAGTAGTTATGTCAAAATTGTGTAATTTTTATTGTTTTACGTAGTTGTATTATTTATTTTAGTTGTTTTATATCCGAAGTTATTAGTAGTTTTGTCAAAATTGTATAATTTTTAACCGGAATGTGGAAGATATGCCCGGAAAGGGTGATAGTTGTCCAGAATATTGTCGGTCTCCGATATGCCCGGAAAGGGTGATAGTTGTCCAGAATATTGTCGGTCTCCGGCCACATTTCGGGCCGGAAATGTCGCGAAGACCGACGACATTTTTTTTGGGAAATACCGCATGCGGTATTTCCCGGAAACAGCACCGCTTGTGACCGGCGGTGTTGGACGTGTAAAACTGCGCCAGAATCCGGCGCTATTTTACGTTGATAGCAGCGCCGGAATCCGGCGCTGCTATCAACGTAAAATAGCGCCGAATTCCGGCGGAGGGCGGGGCATTTTAGGTCAAAAGTTGTTTTATATTTTGTATGTTATATGTTCTGAAATATATTTCGTATTAATAAATGCGGGTTCATACTGGTTCATAGTAGGCTGAACGAAATTATTGTGAGAAGGAGCGCCATAGAAGAGGCGGCTATTCATTTGGGAGAGTTGGTCTGATTCTGGAATATGGCTGATATATCCGAGCTCGATCCATATTACACTGTAAGTAAAACCGTTTACAAATTTTTTTTTTCGTAATTATATTAGACGAAAATACATTGCCGGGAAAGAAACCCAGTTTGGGGGGGTTTGTTTCCCGGATCTGCGGTTATTTGCTCACAAATGTTTGCCTCAGCTGTAACGGCAATTGGGTCCCTATAAATTTTTCCGTTTAAGTGTGATTAAACATTTTTTCCGGAATTATGAACAGGATTTTCGTGTTGAAAGTGATGCCTCTTATGCTGACCACACTGAAGTATTTAAGACGGAAGAAGAGTTCATAAGTAGGGAACATATGATGGCATGGGTACATGCCAGAGCAGCCGAAAACAATATGACTGCAATAATTACTTCATCTGCGAAGATTTTGGGT
The DNA here is from genome assembly GCA_016801395.1 of Leptodermis oblonga. Taxonomy (NCBI): domain Eukaryota; kingdom Viridiplantae; phylum Streptophyta; class Magnoliopsida; order Gentianales; family Rubiaceae; genus Leptodermis; species Leptodermis oblonga. Next base: position 34,796,385 of record CM028760.1, read on the forward strand.
CTGTTCGTTACAAGAGGCAGAAAATCTAGAGTTGAGATAGGGTGCGAAAGATCCGAAAAAGGTAGAGATAAGCCAACCCTACCAGAAGGGAAAAGCAGGCGGCCTAATACAAGCAGCAAGAAGACGGGTTGTCCTTTTCACCTTACGGGCCGACTAAGTCGTGGGGATATTTGGAAGCTACATGTCGTACAAGGCAAGCACAATCATGAATTACAAGAAGTCTGAAACTGGCATTCAGCCCATACAAGGTTAACAGAAATTGAGAAGAAAAAGATTGCCGACATGTCTAGTATTAACATCAGGCCGAAGCATATCTTAGCCAAGTTGCGCGTGGATGATCCGGAAAATGTCAGTCACATACAACAGGGGTACAATGATGCCGCAAAAAGTAAAAGGGAGGCTAGGGGAGGTCTGACTAACATGCAGTATTTCTTTAAACTTCTGCATGATAACGAATACTTCTATGCGCACGAACATGATGTCGACAGTAATGCAGTCGGGCACATCTTCTTTGCGCACAAGAAGGTGACTCAGATGCTTGTTTTGTTTCCGTACGTGTTGTTCATGGATACGACGTACAAGACGAACAGGTACGACATGCCCCTGCTACAAATAGTGGCCCTACTACCGACGGACCAGTATGTCCATATCGCATTCGTTTTTATGAGGGACGAGACCACACCGAGTTATTATTGGGCCATGTCGCACTTAAGAAGTCTATTCGAGGGGAACAGATTCCCGCATGTGGTCGTCAATGACCGGGAGCTTGCCTTAATGAAGGCAGTAGAAATGATATTCCCATGTGCTACCCAACTACTGTGCCGTCGCCACATTGAAATGGATGTGAAGAAACACGTCCTGTCTGCTGGCAACGACACAGAAACAACGGACGTGTTTCTATATCGCTGGCGCCGCGTTGTTAAAGCTCAGACCTATGAGCAGTTCACGGAAGCTGTGGACTACTTACTTTATAGTAGGCTCAACGGTAGATTGTCTTTCGCTGCCATTACACTTCTGCAGCAAGAATATACAGGCAGAGTCGGACTCATCGGTGAAGATGGTGCGGGGTGTGGTTGCGAACTACTAGCTGCGGGCTCCCCTGTGCATGTGAGATGGCGCAGTTGGTGCGGTCGTACCAGCCGATTGATCCTCTCGACGTAGACGCCTTCTGGAAGACGCTGCATTTGGGAGATGATGATATTCCGGAAACCGTTGAGCAGAGACAAACCGCTGAAGGTCGACTGCAGGAAGTGTTTGACGATGTAGCGTCGCGGCCAAGCGCAGAGATATACAGGGTTTTGGGTGTGGTGCATTCGGCACTTTATCCAGAAACCGTTGACCTAGCTGAGCCTGTAAGTAGGCCGCACAGGGGAGGACCGAAAAACAATTCCACCAAACGCGATCCATCCGGTTACGAGCATGCCGAACGGAATGCGATACAAAGGGGTGCGAATATATGTCATTTGGTGCAAATGTTATTCTGGGTACCTACATATACTAATGCCTAATTCAATTTAATTTAAACTTGCAGGTCTGCGATCCACAGGCGGACAGAGAAGACGAAGGGTTATGCGTCCCCATAATTCTGCCTAGCCCTACGACCTCCCCGTATTTCTTAAGCAATTTGTGTTCGAATACATCACAGGGCACTGTGATGTAGAGCCCGATGGACATTGTGGGTTCAGAGTAATTTCGTACTTCGTACACGAACGAGATGCGTCGCAGTGGTCCCAGGTCCGTCGCGCTGTGCACCAAGAACTCTTGTATCAATATGCTTTGTGGACCTACGTCCTTGGGCCGGACGATTACGCCGCAGCACTGAAATTGGTCAATTTTTACGAGGATTCGGCACCCTATGCACACTGGTTTGAAACCCACCTGATGGGAATACTTGTTGCAACGACATACCAGAGGGTTCTTACGGTATATGCCCAGCAGAGCTGGACTTTCCTCCCGCTTCAATGGCGGGGTGCCGGCGTCTCGACTGATCCGGCCAGTTTCATAAATATGGGTTTAATAAGACAAAACCATTTCATTGCGCTGTTAACGTCCGGGGAGGTATTGCTACCGCCAATATATCCGACGTGGAGACATAGGGCCTCAAATGAAATGCAGCTTTAGCAAACCCATTTGCAAAGGAAATTGGACGAATACAGGACGAACTCAACTGCGGAGTGTTAGTTTCATATTGGACGCATACATTGCATTCATATGTAATTTATACAAGTCATAATGCCGCGAACATATTACATTTCATCCTTTTATAATTTATACCGCGAATGTATTACATGTCATTCTTTCATAATTTATACCGCGAATGTATTACATTTCATTCTTTCATAATTTATACCGCGAATGTATTACATTTCATTCATTTATAAATCCAGTCCCGGCATCAAATCCTCCAAAAAGATAGCCGCCTCCTCTATTGCGCTCCTTCTGACAGAGCTGGGAAAGTTGGCCCGATTTTGGGGATGGGAATAATATAGCTTACTTGCTATATATTGCAATCGCTGCAACGGTTAGAATAGGGGAAATAAAGTCAAAAATATTGGCCGCTATCAATTTGTACATTACAAAAGTTTCAACAAAATTGCATTACTTACCGCAGCATCGGGCATAGACCTGGGGTCCAGTTTGTCGTCAGCTTCCACTGGGTCTGGACTAACACGCGCGTGCGTTCGCGGTATGTAGTATTCGAGATACTCTGAGCAAGTCTGGTCGGACCACTGAGCCCGCTGCTCCCCCCGCAACAAATTTCTCTTGTACGTGTGGGGGACATTCAGATTCGACTCGTGCACGCAAGAGTACCTTTTTATTTCAGGCCCCCTGTAGCAACTCTTTGGCATTATAGCTGGTTGAGGGATCGACTGCACGAATCCAAATTGTCGCAGGAACCGATCAGGCATGTATGGCTCGACGATACCCGGGCAATGAATGAGACCCCTGTACAAGGTTGTTGGGTGGAGTCTCGACGGATTTGTCCCAAAAGGAAGCCAATTGACCTAGGGGACGGTGAACCAAGTAAGTGGATTTTCGCAGTTCCAGAAGATTGTTTGATCTAATAAAAATTACAAAGTTTCAATGACTTCCATAAGGGAATATTACCTGTCCAGATGTCATCGCGTCTATTGTGAGCCGATATGTCAGCATATCTGCCTCAGGATCCCGCTTTCTTCCGGTTCCGATCTTCCACTTCCGTGCAGTCGAGTACCTGTCATCCCATGAACTGAGCTGGGGCGGACTAAACGCGGGAAAGTACTCGTATATCCAGATCTATAAAAAAAAAACGAAATAAAGTTTTAAATGGTTATGTAACTGTATAAAGTATTGAAATTGTTTATGAACGCGTCTTTCGTACCTGCAATAACGTCAGACAACCGCCTAACTGGGCTGCATCCGCCCTAGAGGCCCTTCCAAGATTGCGGTACAGGTTGGCCAGACACGCTGCACCCCACGGAAGTCCTGCTGCGCATTCTGCATCGCGAATGTAAGGCAGGAAGTGCCCAGCAACGTGGGTTTTTTTCTTGTCCACAAACAGGGTGTTTCCTACCAACCACAGCAAATACCCTGCGGCAACATTTGCGGCGTCTAACTTTCCGCTCCCACAGTGCTCCATAATGAGGGACATTTTTACGAGCGAAAAATCTTTATCCCCGAGCTCGGCTTGCTCAATCCCCAACACTTCTACGAGCATATCTTTCAAATCGGCCGGTTTGATCCTCCACCCGATTGCCTGCCCACCAATCGGGACACGCAGTATGTGGTATACGTCGTGGAGAGTGATACTCATCTCTCCGAATGGCAGGTGGAATGAATTTTTTTCCGGATGCCATCTCTCAACGAAGGCGCTAAGTAGAGCAGAGTCTAACTCCGGATGCATGCTCCATGCCAAATGGGACAACCCGGACTGTTCAACTATGACTCCTACTTCCTCAACGGGTAACTCCCACCTTTGCAGTCACTCGTGACCATTATGGCACAGTAGTACACCACGTTCCTGCACCGATTAGTGTATTAATTCATACTTATTCGACACAAACGTAACAAGAATATATCCAAGACTAAATAGCAATTATAATACGAAATGTATAATACGGGCGAACACGATACCTGGCCGTGCCATACGTAGTATGCAATATGGCCCTTAAAACTCCGTAACAGCTCGGGCTCTGCAGGTCCACCGTCAATCGGACCATTTAGGGGCCGGTATTCCATCCACCCGGCATCCGTCCGGCAACTTGAACAGGACCCGGCACCTGACGCTGTGCTACGCGAGGACACCATTATTTCTTTCCCTTTGTCGGTCCTTCACTGGGACCCGACATTTTCCCTATCGTTGTCATCCCCCCTCCAGCCCGAATACCCTTGCTCGAACCCATGCGACTGAGACTGAGACATGTCCCGCTCCAATCGTTCCGCATTTTCCCTAGCTTCGTCCTCCTCCGGATTTCCAATGTACGGCGGGGCAAAAGGTGTATCGCTGTGTTCCACGTTACGTTCCCCCGCCGCAAAAGAAAACCGCGCAGACCCATGCGCTCTTCCGGCGACCCTTCTCATCCGCTCAGATGCGGTCGGCGGAATTCGGCCACCGCCTTCCCCCGCTGATGAATGTCTCGCCTCAGTGGCTCTCTGCACTGAAGGCACCTTATCATCTTTCTTGCTTTTGCCCTTGCTGAATTTCAGTGCGAATTTCTTAATTGTTTCTGCCATCTACTATAATATGACCACAAATTTATCAATACGAAATTAATTTGCTAACATGTAAAAAGTATTTGGATAGACGACAAAAAGGTTAAAAAGTGCACAATTTTGACAACAATACTAATAAATTCGGACATCATGCAACTAAAATAATTAATACAACGCCCTTAAACAATTAAAATTACACAATTTTGACAAAACTAATAACAAAGTCGGACATAATACAACTACAATAATTAATACAACTACCTGAAGCAAAAACAATTACACAATTTTAACAAAACTACTAATAAATTCGGACATAATACAACTAACATAATTAATACAACTACTAATAAAGTCGGACATAATAGGCATAAAATAATTAGTACCACTACATAAAACAATAAAATTTACACAATGTTCACAAAACAACTAATAAATTCGCACATAATACAACTACAATAATTAATACAACTACGTAAATAAAAAAAATTTACACAATTTTGACAAAACTACTAATAAATTAGGCCATAATAAAACTGCAATAATTAATACAACTACGTAAAGCAAAAACAATTACACAATTTTAACAAAACTACTAATATATTCGGACATAATACAACTAACATAATTAATACAACTACTAATAAAGTCGGACATAATACAACTAAAATAATTAGTACAACTACCTAAAATAATAAAATTTCCCCGATGTTCACAAAACTAATAATAAATTCGCACTTCATACAACTACGATAATTAATACAACTAACTACATAAAAACAATTACACAATTTTGACAAAACTATTAATAAATTAGGCCATAAAAAAACTACAATAATTAATACAACTACCGAAAGCAAAAACAATTAAACAATTTTTTAACAAAACTACTAATAAAGTCGGACATAATACAACTAAAATAATTAGTACAACTACATAAAACAATAAAATTTACCCGATGTTCACAAAACTACTATTAAAACGATTTTTGCCTGACATTCCCCCGCCCTTACGCCCCCCCCCCCCTACCACCCCTGGCCGGATTGCGGCCAGTTTTGTTGAACATCGCCGGAATCCGGCGATGTTCAACACGTCAAACATCGCCGGATTCCGGCGACCGTTTCCGGCCATAAGGTCGCCGGAATCCGGCGCTATTTGCTGGGAGCAAATAGCGCCGGATTCCGGCGACCTTCTGGCCGGAAAAGAATGCCGGAATCCGGCGATGTTTGACATGCTTATCATCGCCGGATTCCGGCGACCGTTTCCGGCCAAAAGGTCGCTGAAATCCGGCGCTATTTGCTCACGGATTCCGGCGACCTTATGGCCGGAAACGGTCGCCGGAATCCTTCGACATTCCCTTTAAAAGTCGCCGGCGACTGGAGACAGTTCGGACACCACACTTTCTTATTTACGGTAAACACCGGGCATATTTTCCCCATTCCGGTACAAAATTTCACAATTTAGACGAAACTATAAATAAATTCGGCCATAATGGAACTAAAATAATTAATAAAACTACCTAAAACAATACGTTAAAACATTTAAATTTTAGCCACTAACCTTTTTTCCGACGCCAATCGCTGCGAGTTTTATCTGATTTTGTGCTTATACCCGACTCTAATTTGCACCTGTTATGCAAATGATTTTTGTGAGATTTTCAAAACTTCGTTCCTCGGCTTTTATAGGCAAAAAAAGGAGTTTTTTTTTTTTTTTTTTTTAAAACTGGGGGCAGCCCGTGAATCACGGGCTGCACACCCATAATGACAAGCTGCAGAAGGACAAAATTGACAAGGCTGCAGCCTGTAATTATGACACCTTTTTATTTATTTATTTTTTTTCTTTCTTTTCTCCTGCAGCTGCAATTATGACACCTTTTTAATTTTTTTTTCTTTCTTTTCTCCTGCAGGTGCAATTATGACACCTTTTTCATTTTTTTTTTTTTTTAAAAATTTCGCAGCTGCCGGCTGCCGTCTACTTTTTTTTTTTTTGGTTCTATTATATCGAATTTGTTAGTATTTTTGCCAAAATTGCGAAATTTTTTATCGGAATGGGAAAGATCCGCCCGGTGGTCGCTGCAAATATCAAAAATTTCGAGGTTCAAGGGGGGGGGGGGGGGGACCATCGCCGGTCTTCGGCGATGGTTTTCCGTCAGACCATTGCCGGAGACCGGCGATGGTTCTCGGCAAAACCATCTCCGAGCGATGGTTTTGCCGAAAACCATCGCCGGAACCCGGCGATGGATTTCCGGAACCATCGCCGGAGGCCGGCGATGGGCAAACCATCGCGGGGTGACGGCGATGGTTCTTGTTTTAACCATCGCCGGGCGATGGTTTTCCAGAACCATCGCCGTCGCCTGGCGATGGTTTTCCCAAAAACCATCGCCGGCCTCCGGCGATGGTCCGGGTTGAAATTTTTTTTTTTTTTTTTTCAAACACATTGGAATTTCTTCAACAATTTTTTTTACAAATTTTTTTACACGAAGAGTATTTCGGTATTTTCACAAAAAAATGTCGCTGCAAATATCGATTATGTCGCTTGTCATGTGAAATCACTTCTTACCTTACTATAATTATTGAACTTACTATGAAATTTTTAGTTACAGATCTACTTAAATCTTTTATGAATAAAAAATAAATCACTTGGGATATTGTAATAATTTTACCATTACTATTCATTTTTAAAAAAATAAATCTCGTGACTAAGGGTTCACTTATTTGTATATAGGGTATAATTATTTTAAAATAATTTTTTTCACTGATATTCATTTTTAACAAATTAAAACTTATGACTAAGGGTTCATTTATTTGTGTAGGGTATAGTTATTTTAATTTTTTATTAAAAAATAAAATTATAATAAAATACAAGATTAAAGAATATTCCATATAATTATATTTACGTTAGTAAATGTAAAATTTACTTTTCATAAGATAAGTATACCATATAATTACAATATATCAATTTTAAAAAAAATGAGGTGGCATCGGATGTCTAATGAGTCGTGAAATAACTTATTTCAGGACCATCCTGACAAATATTACTCTCTAATAATAATAATAATAATAAGAAAGTAAAGAAACAAAACCACATTTAATTTTACTATTACAATTGGGCGAATTACATTTCCCTTGATATTTGAGTAAATTACAAAATTATCCTCCTAGTTTGATTAAAGAACAAAAATTCTCTTTGACCGGTGAGCGAATTACGTTTTTCCCTTTGAGGTTTGAGTAAATTACATAATCACCCTCCTAGTTTGCTTAACTACTAAAAATCCCCCTTTACCAGCTATCAGATTACATTTTCCCCCTTGAGATTTGGGTTAGGCCTGACAAATTAACCCGTGACCCGTCAACCCGACCCAACCCGCCCGCCCTTTTAACCCGTTGGGTAGGGTCGAACGGGTTACGGGTCAAAACTTGACCCATATTTAAAGGGTTGGGTTGGGATCAACCCGTGGGTTGTATCTTTTTCTCAACCCACCCAAGCCGCATTTTTTATCTTCACTACTGACCCGCACGGGTCAGATTGCATCTAAAGCAAAGTTTTGACCCGTATTTAAAGGGTTGGGTTGGGATCAACCCGTGGATTGTATCTTTTTCTCAACCCACCCAACCCGTATTTTTTATCTTCACTACTGACCCGCACCGGTCAGATTGCATCTAAAGCAAATCTGACCTGCGGGTCACATATACACACATACTATTACTGTATGCTATTGTGTGTGTGCTAATGTGTGTGCGCGCTATTTTTTGTGTGTTGCGCGTGTGTGTGTTGGCGTGTGTGTTGTGCGTGTGTTTTTATACATGCATGTATATGTATGTCTGGGGTTGGGGGTAGGTGCTGGCGTGGGGTGGGGATGGGAGTGTCGGTGGGAGTGTGTTTATATATATATATATATATATATATATATATTATTTTCTTAGAAAAATATATATTATGATACGAGTATAATAATTGAGACAATTCATTTTATTTTTATAAAAAAAAAATTAATATATATTTTAAATTTATTAATTTATTTGTTCTTTTATTCACATGTAAATTTTTTCATATAAAATTAATTTAAAAATTATAAAAAGGCATTAATTGCAAGTAATAATTTTATTTTATTTATAAAAGAAAATGAGTGTATTTATGGATAAAATGAATCAACTCGTCTGACTAAATAGATCATGATCTAATGACCCATAAAGTTATCCAAATTGCTCATATAAATTTAATTATGAAGATATTTAAAAATCAAAATCATATTAATTTTAAATAAATATTTTAAGAAATATGAATAACAATTATATATATATAATTAATAAGTAATTACTCGAAAACTCAAAAAAAATAAGACCCAACTCGTTCATATAAAGTTATTAAAATATATTTAACAATAAAATTAACAAAAATTTTATTTAAATAATATATATATATATATAAATAATACATACAAACATGTGTATATAGATGCATGCAATGTGTATGTATATATAACATGCAACGTGTATATATATATATATACACAAACGCTACATATATATATGTGTGCACAAAAGTACACTCGCACACATATATGCGTGTACTGTGTGTACAGATAGTACACGCAAATACGTGCGTGTGCATGAATAAATATATATATATATATATACCTTTCAAAAAAAATAATACCTAAGTTTTTAAATAATTTAAGAGATATTTATAAATAAAACTATTATTTATTTTAAGAATAATTTTTTGTAAAAAACAAAAAATTACGGGTCAACTACGGGTTGAACGGGTTATAACCCGTTGGGTCAAGCAAATTTGACCCGGTGGATCAACTAAATTGACCCGCGGGTTGAGCGGGTTATAACCCAACCCAAACATGACCCAACCCGCACTTGACCCGTTAGTCAACGGGTCGGGTTGGGTCATGACCTGCTAGGTGCGGGTCAATAATTGACCCAACCCTTAACCCGCCCAATTGCCACTCCTATTTTGGGTAAATTAACTACAATGTGATGTTCTTATTTTGGTTATAAAATTGATTCATTTCCAAATCAAATAATGACACAAATAATTATATATTTGGGAAGAGTAAAGTGCGCATCTCTTAGTCTATCCAAAATTTGGAGACCAAAATGTTCTTCACAAAGACAGAGAAGAAACGATTAAAATCCATGACTTATCATACCAAGACATAATTTAAAAAGTCTTTCCTATTTCTCAAACAAAACCGTTGTTGAAGATCACTTTCAACCCTAGAATAGAAGTTCAGCGAGGATATAAAGTCGACAAATATTATCTCAAAAATACATTATTACTGGCTCCCATACTTGATTTACACGTGGTTGCTTAGAGAGAAATTTTTTGAGACTATCATCAATTATGCCCTCTTTTAGAATTGAAATTGACCATCTACAATACTTTTATTTAAAGATATAGAAAAAGTTGTCTTTTTTTTCTTGTCATAATAAATTAGGGACTTTAGATGTTCCTTTGTGTCTTTGTGATGAACATTTAGGTCTCTAATTCATCCATTGGTTAATGAGGTTTTTGTTACCGAACTAGAAAAGGGATTTTGTAATTAGTCCAAACCTGAAGGGAAAATTGTAATTCGTCCATTATTATTTAGTAAGGCCAAATGACACCGGGGGTCATTCAACTATCCACAATGTTCAGTTTTGGTCACTAATATTTTTTTGTGCTTGTTTGCCCTCTCATCTATTTGCTATGTTTTGACTACTAATCTATTTTTTGTGTGTGTTTTTCCATTCAACTTTTTAAAGTGTTATTGTTAACCTATTCCGTTAGAAATGAGAGCACTACAACAAAAATGAGTTATATATCCATACATTCTTTTTAGTGTATTAAAATATAAATGCCTTAACAGAACTCTATTATGATATTAAATATTAAATATTAAATAAATGACGTTATTAAGACACTATAATATAAGTGTCTCTATATTTACTTTTTAAGGCATTAAGTAAATTTTATTGTGACATTATATGAAAATGTCATTATAAAAATTAATTAGGGCATTATTTTGTGTGGTAATTTTATAGGAGCCTTACAAACCCAACTTTACACATTCTCGTTTTTATTTCTTTAATTAAGTTTTTCCGATTTTGTGTGGTAATTGATTTTTTTTTTTTTTAAATGTTCAAAGGCTTAGTTGTTATTGTTGATTCCGTTTTTTGTTTTCATGACAAAAACACAATTGGAAAATTATATCCACCTTTTTTTATTATCAAAACTTGAACTTGTGACCTTAAGGTTACAAGTTCTCACATTAACCACTACTTCAACCCTTTTCCTAAGTATTACTACATTCTAATCTAAAGCTATTATGACTTTAAAAAATAAATGCCTCAAAATTACAAATTAGTCTAGCTCCTTCCCATATTATAATCCTATTGCTACATGTATAAAAGTGCCGTCCTAATGAACTCCCCAGCGGCTGCCAACTACTACAGCCTCTTCTTAATTTAAACAGAACTTTTTTCATCTCCCTTCACTTCTGTTAAATTAGCCATTTTGTGTGAAGTCCCAAAATCTGCCAACGATTACATCCTCTTCTTTAAGCAAAAGTTTTTTCGTCTCCCTGTTACGTTTGTTCATTAAGCCGTTAATTTGTGTGAGCTCCTAACGACGTCTACGTCTTCTTTTTTGAACGTAATCTTTTTCCTCTCCCTATTTACTTTGGCTATTAATCCGTTATTTTGTGTGAAAGAGGGATCTTGGTCGCCGGTTGCAATAATGTTCAAGCTCCCTTCGGTTCTGGCCTCTCTACCATCAGTTAATGTTAAGGTAATTTTTTCTTCCTGAAAAACGATGGAAAAATTAGAGATTGAAGTGCTTTGGGTTAAACTTTGATTGAATTAGTGGAATAATTTGGATTTCATTTAAAAGATTTGTGGGTTGCCTGGGTTTTATGAGAGGAATGTTTCTTTGGATTTTATTGGTTCACAATAGCTGAACCTGGTAAAGGTAAATTTGATTTTCTGTTCTTTTGATTTTATGGTTTTAGCTGTCATTATTGGGTGGAACTGGTTAATGTGGCCAATTTAATTCTTTCTTGGAATTCTGCTATTTTGTTAAACCTAAAGATGAGAATTTGGGACGTGAAACAGAACTTTTCTTTGTGGCATCAGTAGATTCAAATGAACAGAATCTCCAAGGATTCCTATAGAAGCTAAAAGCTGTCTGATCTCAAATATTATTCATGGTTCATCTTATTATTTGAGATGCTTGGACTTATTTAGTGCATAAAATTGTAATTGTTATTGAAGTATGCAACTATGTGTAGCATGAATTTTTGTTATTGTTCTTGACTGTCCTCTGCATTGTTCTTGAGAAGAAAATTTATTGTTAAAAAAAATTTGTAATTCAGAATTCATGAGTATCCTCTGCATTGGTGGCTTTAGTTAACCCCAAAGCAAATTTTTGATTCAAAGGGATGTGTGGAAAGGTATATCATCCACATCAAGGCTAATACATCCTATGTTAATGATCTCTCAAAGAAATCAGCAATGCTGCAGTACAGAACATGGTCCTTTTCACTTCTTGTCTGCAGTTTTATATTTTTTGGTTCTTCGTTCTACTGACAAATTCAAAAATCAACAATTCTTTTATCCATAACCTAGTGAATGTTAGCCATTATTTTGTGTAACCTAGTTGAAACACATAGCTACTCTGGAATGATTTATGATAGGACTTGTCGTAGGTCTATCAAATACAGTAAAAATACTGCTTAAAACCTGCAATTAAGATGCTAATAAAATATAGCACAGTAGTAGACAGGGTCGATCCACAGAGACGGCAATTTCATTCAAATTCCAATTAACGTGCAAATAAATCCAAACTATGACTAGTAGTCACCTTTGTGTCTCTTAAGAGACCTTAGAGTTGTCACGTAAATTTAGCAAAATAATAATTAAACTAATAATTAAATAAAAGATTTAAACAATTATCAATTAATGAGAGAAAATTCCGGTATTATGTAAATCCACCTTAATCTCATGCATGCAATCATAAACCTCTTAACTTGTCTAATTACTTATGCCGTTTCAGTTATAGTATTACCGCGAGTCCCCGCAAATAATTCCAATTCTTCCATAGATTCTCGATAATCCCCCGCGAGTCCCCGCAAAGGAATTATTCCCTAACTACGTTAACTAACAGACCGCGAGTCCCCGCAAACCTTATTAATTAACAAATAGAAGCATTAAGAACTAGAAGAACCCGAAACTAATAATTCCTACTGACGATGCATTAGAAATTATTACCCAATTAATCCTGTACTACTCGGCCGGTAGTTGTGCCACTCACTGACTCTACCAGATTAAACTAAGTTGATCAGGCTTAATAAAATCTTAGTAATTAGACATATAAACACAGGCAATTTAGAAACATAATTTAATTAGACCTTAGATTAATTTCTGGGTTTCATACATGCATGGATTATAGCTTCTTACATAATACCAGAACTAATAAATTAGCTACTCATGATAAAACACGAAAAACACATAATTATAAAAGAAGACATTAAAAGAGAATAAAGAATACTGTACTGGAAATCAAGAAATCGCGATCTGGTACCCGGCGGTTTGGCCAAACGGTAGACTGCCTGTCGGGAAAATCCAAAACTGCGATCGGAACAGATCAAAACAGAACAGAACAGAGGAGAAACAGAGGAAAAATAGACTGCGAGAGTTTGTATCCAGAGCGAAAAATATTTGTAGACTAAGAAAGTAAAATTTATCTAATGAAACTTCTATAAAAGCTTGTCTCTCTAAAAGATTTAAGTTCCTGCGTGATTCTCCCAAGCTGTCTAGTCAATATAAGAAAAGCTATATAAGAAAAGCTATCTAAAAAATCTCTCCAAAAGTGCAAGAATAATCCCATATATATAGGGATACAAATCAGCAATTAACTAATCTCCTAATTGAATAAGGAAACCTTCTTCTACTTGGAAAGAGAGTTAATTAAGCACATGGAATCTTTTCACTTTTTGGTAACTCCCAACTTCTCTCTTTAATTCCTTCTTAGATTGGTAAATTGCTCAAAACTTCATTGCTTCCTTTTTATTTCTTTCTCCGCGTCATTCCGCGCGTGCCCACTGATTTGGCTGATTCAAATCCAATTTGAATTGGATTAAAATCCAATTGGATTCAATTAATTGGAATCGTGCATGTGCTGAATTTGAATTGGATCAACTCCACTTGCATGAAGGCCCACGGCTTTTGTCTTCATCCACCTGATTCAAATCCAATTGAATTGGATTAAATTCCAATTGGATTTGATGAATTGGAATCGGCCCATGTGCTGATTTATTTTTTTGCTTCTTCTTCTTCAACTGTGCGCAGCTCTGCTTGCGGGTCTCCTTCTTGATTTAGCCCATAATTCGTGTGGGCTTTTTAGGCATGACTCATCTGCTCCAATTCTTTCATTTTTTTGCACTCTCTTTTCTTCTTAGGCCCGATCTCTAAAACTGCAAATAAACATTAAAACCTTGGGCAAAAGCCCGTGAGAACTGCCATAACAAGTCCTAAAATAAAACACCTAAAATGTGCAGATCAAATATCCCCACACTTGAATGACGCTTGCCCTCAAGCGTGAAGTGAAGAACTAGAGCATACCATAAATTCAGCAAATGCACTTATACTTTAATTGCTTCAGACAGAGACAACACAGACGCAAAACAAAACACAAGACTCTTTGGACTGATTCGAAAATACGACTCAAAACAAGACTCACAAATCTGCCTTTTCTCTTTTCTAGAACTTACTCGCACCACAAAATCAGCACTTCAATTCATATGCATGTGTTCTATTTACTTCACAAAAACAGTCCTTCCATTAGCTAAATCCAAAAACATGCAATAATTCCCAAAGCAGCACTCTTTGGTCAGTAATGCACACAATCTCACATTTTTCAGAAAAAAATCAGGATAAAAATAAATCCTAATCTAGCCAGAATCATACATGCTTGATAGTCGACCATCGCCACAGTATAGAAGGAATAGATACACAACAGTTAAGAAACAACCTTCTAATTAAGGGACGCAACGTAAGGCTTGGGTTCGAACCTTTGGACAGATCCTAAGGGTTCTAGGCTACCTGTAAAAAAATTCAAACCCAGTGTGTTCTCAAAAATTAAACTTCAGTTGCTGTACCTTTCTTCAAAATTCTTCACAGCCCCCTTTTGTTTGGGCAATTGGTGCCTGTTTCATTCAGCATTTTTGCACTTTGCGCGGATGATGGCTCACAAATTCAGCACTTTAAATTTCTACCCAGCTCATCATATATCACAATTTCAGCACATTGCAGAATTCAAAACATCAACAACTTTTTCATTCTTTATCTTTTTTTTTTTTTTCTGCTTTCCATGAGCTTTTTAACATTGGGCACACATATACATTGCCAAATAATCCACACATATTGTTTAAACATTGCACCACTTGACTTCATTCATAATTCAGCAACTCAACACACTGGGGGGGTAGAAAGGATTTATCACAAAAAATTGGCCTTGGCTTATTTACTGACTAGAAAAAAATGTTGTATACAAGGCTTCAACTTGGCTTCTAGGGATATAACAAGGTAGGTTAAGAAAGCAAGCCAAAAGTGGTTAATCCTAAGAAGGTTCCCCATCATCCCGCCATATACTATTCATACCATCTTGACAGTCTGACAGGCAAGCAAATGATTCTCCCCGAACAATTCAGCATTTAGGCTCAGTACAATGGCTTAAGAAAAGGGAAAACATGCATATTTCCAGATTTAACTAATTCAGGACTTCTCAGATTAATTTTTCAAAACTACAGCATGCATACTTCATGTCACACTTCATCTATGATGCATATTTCAGATCCAAATCAGATTAAAGGCAGCGACACTTGACTCACAAACAGCACAAAAATAAAAATTTTAGGACAAATGTCCCTACATCCCCACACTTAGACAATTGCTTGTCCCCAAGCAAACACAATGAAACACAGGAGATACTCAACAATAATTCAGAAAAACATTAATGAGCCCTGCAAACATCCCCACACTTAAAGAAAGCTTGTCCTCAAGCGCAAAGAAAAGAAAAGAAACGCAGGGCTAAACACTGACAAAGAAAAACAAACCTAGAGAAAATTAAAACACAAAACAGCCTACAATACAAAGAAAAACAGAAAAACTTACCTGAGAGCCTACTGAGGAGGCTGCAAATGCTGCGGAGGAAGGTGGGTGGAGCAGAAAAAAATTAGTGGGGCGGTGGCTGAAAACAGAGCAAGGAAGAAGAAAAAAAATCGTGGGTCTGGGTGAAGTTGCAGAGCAAATTGGGTTAATTAGGTTAGGTGGGTAGGTGGGTCTAATTGGGTTAGTGGGTGGGTAATTGGGTCGGGTCAGTGGTTTATTGGGGTGGGTAATTGGGTCGGATCAGTGGGTTATTGGGGTGGGTAATTGGGGTGATGGGTTAATTGGAATCGGTGAGTGTACTGGAAGTGAAGTGTACTAGAAGAATTGATGAATTATTTACCATGTTGCAATTAGGTCCCTGGAGTTTCATGACTATGCAATTTGGCCCCTTAATTTGTTACTAGTGGCGCTTGGTCCGAAGAATTACAGCTCCAGTCCCTGAACTTCGTACAACTGCACATTTGTACCCCCGAATTACCGAATCAATGCTGGAAATGCAAAAATTGCACCATTGGCCCTTGGACTTTCTCAATGTGCGATTGTGGCCCCAAAATTCGTAATGAGCCCTCCTGGTCTCAAAATTTCTCCTCCATTCCCTGGAAAAAAATCATTAAATTGTGAGAAGACGAAAAGAAATAAAAATTAACTAAAAAAAGTAAGCAAATAACGTTTTTTTTTTTTTTTTTTTTTTTTTGTAATACTAATCTATTACAATAAACTAGGTTGCCTCCTAGTAGCGCTTTTCTTTAACGTCTTGGCCAGACGGGGTGCGAGCTGATTAGTCTATGTGATGCGGGCACTTAGTCAACCAGAGGCAGTCGACTTGCTGGATTTGACTTGAGGTATAAAATTGCTTGAGTCGGTGCCCATTGACTTTATACTGCTGTCCCGACTGAGGGTCTCGAACCTCTACTGCACCACTGGGCCAAACGGCTACTACCTCCAAAGGTCCATGCCACTTGCTAGATAACTTTCCGGAGCCAAATAAACGAACCCTGGACTTAAATAATAGCACCTGCTGGCCAACTCGGAATTCTTTCTGTCTGATGAGCCGATCATGCCTGGCTTTTGTTCGATCCTTGTACCAATTGGCCAAATCGTAGGCTTCCAGCCTAATTTCTTCAAGTTCCTGGAGTTGGTACTGCCTTTCCTCACCTGCTGCTGTTGAATCCAGGTTCATCTTTTGGACTGCCCAGTATGCTTTATGCTCTAATTCCACTGGAAGATGACACATCTTGCCGAAAACAAGCCGATACGGAGACATCCCAATAGGAGTTTTAAATGCAGTCCGATATGCCCATAAAGCATCAGGTAGCTTCTGACTCCAATCTTTTCTTGAGGTATTAATTGTTCTCTCCAGAATCCTTTTAATCTCTCTGTTTGACACTTCAGCTTGGCCGTTGGACTGTGGATGATACGGTGTAGCAATACGGTGCTGAATTCCATGTGTCCTCAATACTCCAGCTATAGTCTGATTGCAAAAATGGGTCCCTTGATCACTGATAATTGCCTTGGGAATACCAAATCGAGGGAACAATTGACACTTTAAAAATGTCTTCACTTCTTTGGCTGTATTTGACCGTGTGGGCCTGGCTTCAACCCACTTGGACACATAATCTACGACGAGCAGAATGTAAACATACCCATTGGAAGGTGGAAAAGGGCCCATAAAATCCATGCCCCAAACATCAAATATTTCGCAGACCTTGATTGGGACTTGTGGCATTTCATCTCTAGTACCAATATCTCCAAATTGCTGGCATCTTTCACAAGCTTGACAAAATCTGTAGCTATCTCTGTTCAGACTAGGCCAATAAAAACCACAGTCCATTATTTTTCTAGCTGTGCGTTTGTGCCCAAAATGCCCTCCTGAAGGCGACGAGTGACAGTGCTGTAGAATGCTCTTTTGCTCCCATTCTGGTACACATCGTCGGATGATCTGATCAGGACCACACTTCCACATGATTGGATCGTCCCAGATATACTGCCTACTATCACTGATCAACTTCTCCTTCTTCCCTTGAGAAAATTCAAGTGGCAGAGCATTAGTAACTAAATAATTTACAATGGGTGCATACCATGGGTCTGGATGGGCTGCTTTTACTGCTGCAAGATAAGTTTGTTCTCCCTTAATTACCGCACTTAGAGCAAAAAGGTGTTCTCCTGGAAATTCTTCACCAATTTGTTCCTCCTGTTCTGGTAGAGTCAATCGACTCAAGTGATCAGCTACTGTGTTCTCAGCTCCTTTTTTATCTTTAAGCTCCCAATCGAATTCTTGGAGAAGCAGAATCCACCTAATCAACCTCGGCTTTGACTCCTTTTTGTGTAGCAGGTGTTTTAAAGCAGCATGATCAGTATAAACTATAACCTTGGAGCCCAGAAGGTACTGTCTGAACTTATCAAATCCAAACACTACTGCCAATAACTCCTTCTCTGTTGTGGTGTAATTACATTGGGCAGGATTAAGAGTCTTGGATGCATAATACACAGCATGTGTCTCCTTCCCAATTTTTTGACCAAGCACGGCACCAACAGCATAATCACTAGCATCACACATCAACTCGAATGGTTTTGTCCAATCTGGAGGTTGAATGATTGGGGCTGATATCAACTTCTCTTTCAGAGTGTTAAATGCGTCACGGCAGTCGTCCGTTAGGGCAAACGGAACATCGTCCTTGAGCAAATTTGTAAATGGCCGTGCGATTTTTGCAAAGTCCTTGATGAAACGCCTGTAAAAACCTGCATGGCCCAGAAAACCACGAATTTCCTTGACGTTAGTGGGATAGGGTAGCTTGGCAATCAATTCTACCTTGGCCTTGTCCACTTCGATCCCTTCTTCACTGACTTTGTGACCAAGAACAATTCCTTCTCGAACCATGAAGTGACACTTCTCATAATTCAGCACCAAGTTCTTTGCCACGCAACGCTCCAAAACCGAATCCAGGTGTTCCAAACATTGATCAAAAGAATCCCCATAGACTGTGAAATCATCCATAAAAATCTCAATGCACTGCTCGATCATGTCTGAAAATATGCTCATCATGCATCTCTGAAAAGTCCCAGGGGCATTGCATAGACCAAATGGCATTCTCCTGTAGGCATAAGTTCCAAAAGGGCATGTGAAAGTAGTCTTCTCCTGATCCTCCTTGTTCACCCATATTTGAAAATATCCACTGTACCCATCTAGAAAACAAAAGAACATTTTACCAGCAGACGTTCTAGCATTTCATCAATAAAGGGGAGGGGGAAATGATCCTTCCTTGTAGCTGCATTTAATTTGCGAAAATCAATGCACATTCTCCATCCTGTGAGTAATCTCATTGGCACCAGCTCATTTTTCTCATTTGTAACTACTTCAAAACCTCCCTTTTTTGGCACCACATGGACTGGGCTAACCCACTTGCTGTCAGAAATAGGATAGATTATCCCCATTGCCAATAACTTCAGAATCTCCTTTAGAACTACCTCCCTCATGTTCGGATTCAACTTTCTTTGAGGATCCCGTGATGGCTTTGCGTCGGGCTCTAGGAAGATATAATGTTGGCAAATATCTGGGCTTATTCCAGGAACATCGGCTAAGGTCCACCCAATCGCCTTGATGTGCTTCTTTATGGTTCTCAGCAACCGATCTTCTTGAGCTGGGGTCAATCCCTTGGAAATAATTACTGGCAGTGTATCTCCTTCGCCTAAGAAGGAATATTTCAGATTATCTGGGAGAGGCTTCAGATCCAGCTTCGGGGCCTTTACTAATGACGGAACGGGTCGTTCGGCACCCAGCGGTTTGGGGAAACCGTCGCCTGGTCCTGTATACTCTTCAGCTGCTGCAAGGTTCTGAATTACTTCACAGACTCCCTCATCACTTAAATTCTGTATATCATCTTCTGTGAGGCTCTGGACAAGTGTCCTTTCTAGTTTATCCTGCAAGAAATTCGTCTCAAGATATTCTTGGACAAGTGGGTCAATGACATCTATTCCATATACATTTTCAACATCATCAGGATGTTTCATAGCATTCTCAATGTTAAATTGCCACTTCTCCCCACAGTAATCCAAACAAATTGATCCATTATACACATCTATAACAGCCTTAGATGTCTTAAGAAAGGGTCTACCCAACAACACCCCAGCAGATTCTTTAGCAGGATCAGTATTCATTTTTATGACATAGAAATCAGCAGGATATACAAAAGAATTTACTTGCACAAGCACATTTTCCAATACCCCCTCCGGATGAACACATGATCTATCAGCTAGTTGAATCACAACCTTAGTTTCAGCTAATTCTACCCCAGATAGAGTCAAGTAAACAGATAAGGGCATGACATTAATAGATGCACCAAGATCACACATTGCATGCTCAATAACTTTTTCTCCAATCACACATGGTAGAGAAAACATACCTGGGTCCTTGCATTTGGGTGGCAGCTTCTTTTGAATAACGGCAGAGACTGTTTCACCTAGGACCACCTTACTAGCTCCTCTCGGTTTCCCAGCCATGAAGTCCTTCAGAAATTTTCCAATTGGGGGAATTTTTATCGCCTTTAGGAAGGGAATGTTGACATCCATTTTTTCAAAAACTTCCAAGTACTCAATTGGGTCCTCTTTCATCTTTCTTGCCTTGGGGCGCAAGCTATTCGGGAAGGGAGGCACTGGCTTGTACACTTCTTTGCTTGCTGGAAGTGGGGCGTAGCTCTTCTTAGGTTCAGATTCGGATCTGATAACAATGGGCTCCTCAGTTTCTGGTTGCTCTGAACTTTCAGCTTCTGGATCACCCGTCGGTTTGGGCAAACGGCCCCCTGCTGACTGCGATTTTTTTACTGCAGGCTCCAAAATTTTTCCACTTCGTAGCTGAATTTCGTTCACATTCTCCTTAGGTGGAACCTGTACCTGGGAGGGCAGCTGGCCTTGGTTCCCTCTTAATTCTTGAATTGAAGCAGATAACTGAGATAACACTCCGGCAATCCCGTCGATGGCTGTTCGCTGCTCCTTCTGCTGTGCAAATAACTCCGTCATGGCTTCTTCTATTGGTCTACCTCCTCTTGGATTGTTCTGAATTGGGTTGAAAAAATTCCTCTGATTCGGGGGCCTGTACATTGGTCCATTACTCCGATTATTGCTCCCCATATTTGGATGTGAAGCTTGTTGGTTGGAACTCCCCAAAATCTGACCTGGAACTTGCTGATTTACTTCTGAGGGAAAGGGAACTTGAACTCCTTCTTTTGGATTTTTCCAACCAAATGCTGGATTGTCCTTCCATCCTGGATTGTATGTGTTTGAGTATGGGTCCCTCCTGGGTGCATTCCGCTGCCAATTCCCATTAGAATTATTGTGCCAATTCCCTGCAGCGTTAGCTTGAGCAATTGTTTCTTCATGTGCAAGATTGCAGTTCTGCGCAAAGTGCCCCGGATTGCCACAGCATGCACACACAATTTCCTCTTTGTTACTACTGTTCGAGGTTGCAAGTTTGGCCACCAGTGCAGTCAATTTCTCCACATTGGCAGTCAGCTGATTTAATTTTTCCTCCCCTGAATCATCAATAAACCGAACTTCAGCCTGCCGTTTGGCCAAACGGGAGGGTTCCCCAAACTGGCTTCTTGACTCGATAGTGTCTTCAATCATCTTCCTGGCCTTGGCTACTGTATTATTCTGGAACGCCCCATTGCTAGATGAATCCATGTGATTTCGATCATTGGTGCACATCCCATGGTAGAAATATTGCAATAGTTGAGCCTCTGAATACTTATGATTTGGGCAGCTCTCCACCAACTCATTAAACCTCATCCAGTAATTGCTAAGGGACTCGTCAACTTCTTGTTGAATGCTGCTGATCTCCTTCATAACCAAATTTGTTTTTGTCGGAGGAAAGTACTTCTTCAGGAATATCTCTTTCATCTGCTTCCAGGTGGTGATAGAGTTTGGTGGCAATGATGAAAACCACCTGTTTGCTGGGCCCGTTAGGACATATGGGAAGGCCACCAATTTCAACTGATCGAGGGTGGCCCCTGTGGGTAGGCGCCCCACCTTGCAATTCTTCACATACTCTGAGAGAAAGTTGTGTGGGTCATCCCTAGCACCCCCATGAAACTTTGGGATGCCATTCAGCCATCCGTTCTTCAATGGAAATCCGTTGGGCAATGTTGGAGTGACTACTGCTGACGCTCTATCATCTGCATCATGGCTGCACAAGTCCTTCAGCGTGGGCTCTTCTTCTGGGCCCTCTACGCGCTCTCTGTCACCCATTGGTTCTGATTCAGAGTCAGAATGTGAGAAATCTGTTTTGGAGCTACCGGCCGTTTGGGCAAACGGTCGACTGACAGATTCTGTTTCTGCGAGTTTTCTTAATCGTGTCTCCTTGGCTAAGCGTTTGCAGGTCTTCTCGATCTCTGGATCACTAAGTAATTCAGCACCTGAAGATCTGGTCATACACAACACAAGAAAACACCAGTGCACATTAAAAAGGAAAAAGAATAAAAATTGTAACCGTCCCCGGCAACGGCGCCAATTTGATAGGACTTGTCGTAGGTCTATCAAATACAGTAAAAATACTGCTTAAAACCTGCAATTAAGATGCTAATAAAATATAGCACAGTAGTAGACAGGGTCGATCCACAGAGACGGCAATTTCATTCAAATTCCAATTAACGTGCAAATAAATCCAAACTATGACTAGTAGTCACCTTTGTGTCTCTTAAGAGACCTTAGAGTTGTCACGTAAATTTAGCAAAATAATAATTAAACTAATAATTAAATAAAAGATTTAAACAATTATCAATTAATGAGAGAAAATTCCGGTATTATGTAAATCCACCTTAATCTCATGCATGCAATCATAAACCTCTTAACTTGTCTAATTACTTATGCCGTTTCAGTTATAGTATTACCGCGAGTCCCCGCAAATAATTCCAATTCTTCCATAGATTCTCGATAATCCCCCGCGAGTCCCCGCAAAGGAATTATTCCCTAACTACGTTAACTAACAGACCGCGAGTCCCCGCAAACCTTATTAATTAACAAATAGAAGCATTAAGAACTAGAAGAACCCGAAACTAATAATTCCTACTGACGATGCATTAGAAATTATTACCCAATTAATCCTGTACTACTCGGCCGGTAGTTGTGCCACTCACTGACTCTACCAGATTAAACTAAGTTGATCAGGCTTAATAAAATCTTAGTAATTAGACATATAAACACAGGCAATTTAGAAACATAATTTAATTAGACCTTAGATTAATTTCTGGGTTTCATACATGCATGGATTATAGCTTCTTACATAATACCAGAACTAATAAATTAGCTACTCATGATAAAACACGAAAAACACATAATTATAAAAGAAGACATTAAAAGAGAATAAAGAATACTGTACTGGAAATCAAGAAATCGCGATCTGGTACCCGGCGGTTTGGCCAAACGGTAGACTGCCTGTCGGGAAAATCCAAAACTGCGATCGGAACAGATCAAAACAGAACAGAACAGAGGAGAAACAGAGGAAAAATAGACTGCGAGAGTTTGTATCCAGAGCGAAAAATATTTGTAGACTAAGAAAGTAAAATTTATCTAATGAAACTTCTATAAAAGCTTGTCTCTCTAAAAGATTTAAGTTCCTGCGTGATTCTCCCAAGCTGTCTAGTCAATATAAGAAAAGCTATATAAGAAAAGCTATCTAAAAAAATCTCTCCAAAAGTGCAAGAATAATCCCATATATATAGGGATACAAATCAGCAATTAACTAATCTCCTAATTGAATAAGGAAACCTTCTTCTACTTGGAAAGAGAGTTAATTAAGCACATGGAATCTTTTCACTTTTTGGTAACTCCCAACTTCTCTCTTTAATTCCTTCTTAGATTGGTAAATTGCTCAAAACTTCATTGCTTCCTTTTTATTTCTTTCTCCGCGTCATTCCGCGCGTGCCCACTGATTTGGCTGATTCAAATCCAATTTGAATTGGATTAAAATCCAATTGGATTCAATTAATTGGAATCGTGCATGTGCTGAATTTGAATTGGATCAACTCCACTTGCATGAAGGCCCACGGCTTTTGTCTTCATCCACCTGATTCAAATCCAATTGAATTGGATTAAATTCCAATTGGATTTGATGAATTGGAATCGGCCCATGTGCTGATTTATTTTTTTGCTTCTTCTTCTTCAACTGTGCGCAGCTCTGCTTGCGGGTCTCCTTCTTGATTTAGCCCATAATTCGTGTGGGCTTTTTAGGCATGACTCATCTGCTCCAATTCTTTCATTTTTTTGCACTCTCTTTTCTTCTTAGGCCCGATCTCTAAAACTGCAAATAAACATTAAAACCTTGGGCAAAAGCCCGTGAGAACTGCCATAACAAGTCCTAAAATAAAACACCTAAAATGTGCAGATCAATTTATCAGCATGTAGAGTAAAAATAAAAACATAAAATTTTATGTGTTAAAAACTAAACTTGATTATCCAACGCTTTGAATCCAAGTCATTGAAGATAAAACCACAAATCACTTTAGGAAATAACCAAAGGCAATGCACACAAATTCACCTGCTTAGAAAGCATTCCAAGGCCCATGCTGTCCATGAAATTCTTGACACCAGTACCACCAAGGACAAACAAGCTGCTGTTAGTTTCATTCAAGGTAAGAAGATAAGAATTGATTGTTGGAAATTATAAATTTTATTATTGTGTTTTAGGCTTTCCTCTGAAATCCCTATAGTTGTTACTTGCACAAGTTTATGAATCTAAATGGAGAACAATGCAAGTTAACCTCTTTTTGGTTTGCTCAGCTTGATTTTCTATACCCCTGGAAAAGTGAACATGCCGAGAGCATAGATGTTTGCCTAAATACTTGTAGCATTTGTAATTAAAAACATATCACATGATCAAAGAAGAATGACAAAATTTGCAAGTGAAATGGTAAGAAAATGCTTTCTGAGCGGAGATGTGGTTCTTGCTGTTTTAGGATAAGCTCTTTATATATAAAAAAAAAAAAAGAACATTTATACCAAACCAAAATGGTAGATGCCATAGTTATAGCATATGGGAAATTCCTTTTAAGAGGTTATGAATACCTCACCTGGAAAAAATACCCAAAGGGAAAGAGAGTGTACTAATGTGACAAAAAAAGATTCAAGAAAAACTCAAATCCTAGCATTTCTTTTAAAGAAAAAAATGTGTCCCCTACCAATTTTATCGTACAAACAGCCATGGGAAAAGAGCCCTGTTCAGGTAACATCACTATCCAATTTAGTCGTACAAAACCTATGTTCGGTTTGTAGAGCTGAATTCCTTGGCTCGGTTATTTTCTTTGTATGCTAACCTTATGTTGTATAATAGTTTTGTTGTTCTATGTTTTAGAACTTAAAAGTTTGGAATAGTTTTAGTCATTTGCATGTGTATGGTAGACGCTTTGTAACTCGACAGTTGTAGCTTTGTCACATATGGGAATGCTTGTGGCTGAAAGGATGATAACTCAATTTGTTGTGAACAAACCTTACTTTGAGTTACTAAATGTTAATATAAACTGATTTTGGTACATTTAAAAAATCACTACTTGAATTGAGCTCATACATTTTCTGGATATCTTAATTTAACATTGTATGCTTGTCTTTGTTGCTCTGAGCAGGGGACATATAATATGATATGGTCCAAAGGATAACTGTCTAGTTAGTGGCCATGGAGTTTTTGTGACACATTGACAGAGTTTTCTTTGCAAAATAGGCCACGTATACTCTTCTTGTTAATTGCTTTTGTAGTTTTACTTGAGCTTAGAATATGAAGTAAACATCCATACGAAATTGTTCAGTAAGAATGTGTGACCTATGCAATACACCTTAAGTCTAGATGCAATACACCTTAAGCTACTCATAAAACGTGATCTGACATTTCCTGTAACTTTCTTTCTTCTGCATGTTTATGTTTTCCTTTTCTTTATTATTTTTTTTCTAGTCAATTTATCCTGTACTTCAAAAAAAATGTGCATGTTGTGATTTCTTCTCAAATTGTAGGTTGAACATGTTAGATCTGAAAGAAATATGGTTGCTGAAGTTTGCAGCTACTGCATTGTAAAGCTAATTTATTAATCTTTTCAATGTGAAGACACTTGTATCTTGTAGTGGAATACCTTCGTTGAGAGGAAGTGATGACTTTGCTGATGAGAGAGGAGACATTGACTGAATCCACATTTTCATCAGATTCTAGTAGTTTGCTTAGTGTTCTGAAGGTGAAAATAAGTGTTATTCCTATTTCGGTTCTTTGTCGATGGTTGATTGCTGATGAAAGATTATTATAAAATGCATTTTTTGTCGAAACCAAGATACCATACAGAGCACCCATATATTTGGGCCGTTGATATTCTGTTGTTGATCTTTCTTTAGGATTCTGTTTCCTTTCTTAGTAAAGATTGTAATATATATCATTGTCTTCGTTGAATTATAGTTAGAATGTGTGGTGCATAGACTAATGTGGTTTATATATATAAAAAATGTGAGTTCCTTGTTCTGCAATGGTATACTTCATGGGTTAAAGTGATCCATTGAGTATTTCTTGGAAGCCTACTTCAATTCGGTGGTTTTGAAGGCGGTGATTGGGATCAAGGTGGTTCTTGTCAATGTTCACAGCCTTTGTCACCAAAAGAAGTGGAACAGCTTTTCTCTGTTGGAAAAAATGGAACAAATGTGGAGACACGGCTTCTTAATGAACATTTGTACAAGGTCCTGAAGGGGCTCTGGCTTTCACAGCCCGGAGATAACCCCGCTTGAGTGAGTACAGAGCTGAACAGCAGAAAAATGGACGGGGACAACATGCATAGTGGTGCTTACCAGGCATTACTTGGAATGACTTATTTGTAGAACTTCTAAACAATATTCACAGTAGCAGTTAGTAAACTAGAGAAGGCTAGTGTCTATTGATTTTTGCGTTGTAATTGGTCTCTTTCGTCTGTTTTAGGCTAGTTTACAACTCGTGGGATTAGCATTCTCTGTATTATCTAATTTTCCACCATCAATGAAATTTGTCTGTATGCATTTTGTAAACTTAAATTTTAGATTTAAGTTGAAAGAAAAAAAATGGAAAAAGAAAAAGAAAAAGAAGAAAGAACTTTACTGTAGAACTGTCTGAACTAAATACATTAGGTACTCATTGAGAAGTATGGTTAATGATAATTTCTTCGGTGAGATATTAACTGTTGTGGTCGTTAAATTATTCTGACTAACCAGTGTGATTTTAGTTAATGATAAATGATGCTTGTCTGGTTGAGGCTTTATCATTTTGCACAGGAGCAGGGACAACATGTTTGGTGCCATTGCTTAGTCAATATAATGTTTGCATAGATGAGGCTGTTGCATCAAAAAAGCGCAGAGAAAAGGTTACCTGCTCACAACATGGCCTATTCTAAATTGCGTATGAATACTGTCTAATTAATCAAAAAAAAAAAAAAAAAAGTTGAAAACGAAGTAAGTTCCAACAATATTAAGAACAATAACTAAGTCGTTATCCCACTAATAATGCATCATGAAACTGTTTGCGTTATATGAATAATTCACATAACCTGGCCAATTTTGATAACTAAGTTTATATTTTTGAAATGAAAATTAATTTTGAGAAAACATAGATCTCTTTAAAAGTATCCCCAAGTATGAACTTAAAATTATTAATTTTAGCATTTAATCTTATACATTTGAAATAAAAGTTTATTCTAAAAAGGATCATTTATAATTTTGATTCCAAAACAGTTACTTTTGAGAATTATACTTACATTTTTGAAATTAATAGTTTATTTAATTTAAAAAGCATATGTTATACTTTTATATCTAAAAATGCTATTTCTTATAATCAAACAGACACATTCAAAATTAAGAGTTTATTTTAGAAAGTAGCACTTTGAACCTAAAAGTGTTACTTTTGAGACTAAACTTATACTTTTAAAATTAAGAATATTTAAAAAAGCATCACTTATAATTTTGATCCTTAACAAGTTACTTTTAATAATTAAATTTATAATTTTTAA
The DNA here is from genome assembly GCA_016801395.1 of Leptodermis oblonga. Classification (NCBI taxonomy): domain Eukaryota; kingdom Viridiplantae; phylum Streptophyta; class Magnoliopsida; order Gentianales; family Rubiaceae; genus Leptodermis; species Leptodermis oblonga. Next base: position 34,824,223 of record CM028760.1, read on the forward strand.
GTGAAGAGTTTATTTTAGAAAGTATCGCTTATACTTTGAACCTAAAAGTGTTACTTTTGAGAATTAGCCTTATACTTTTTAAGTGAAGAGTTTATTTTAAAAAGTATCACTTATACTTTTGAGCCTAAAATGTGTTACTTTTGAGAATTAAACTTATATATTTGAAATTATCAAAAGTTACTTTGAACCAAAAATGTTACTTTTGATAGTTAAACAAGTACTTTTGACATGAAGAGTTTATTTTAAATAGCATCATATAACTTCAATCCTAAAAAAGTTATTTTTGAGAATAAAACTTATACTTTTGAAATGAAGAGTTTATTCTAAAATGTATTACTTTTGAACCTAAAAGTGTTTCTTTTGATAATTAAACTTATACTTTCAACATGAAGAGTTTATTATAAAAAGCATCATATAACTTTGAAATGAAAACGTAATTTAAAAAGTATAACTTATACTTTTGAACCCAAAAATGTTACTGATGATAACTAAACATAAACTTTTGAAATGAAAAGTTTATTTTAAAAAGCATCACTTATTATTACTTTGACATTAAGAAAGGTACGTTTGAGAATTAAACTTATGCTTTTGAAGTGAAGAATTAATTGTAGAAACTATCACTTACACTTTTGAGTCTAAACGTATTTTTTTGAAATGATAAGTTTATTTAATAAAAAGTATCACTTATAATTTTTGAACCTAAAAATGTTAATAGTTAAACTTATACGGTTGAAATGAATAGTTTACTTTTTGAAAGTATCACTTATGACTTTGATCTTAAATATGTTACTTTTGCGAATTAAACTTACACTTTTGAAATGAAGAGTTTATTTGAAAGGTATCATTTATACATTTGAACCTATAAGTGTTACTTTTGAGAACTAACTATATACTTTTGAAATTATAACTTTTAAAATGTATCATTTATAACTTTAATCCTAGAAATGTTATTATTGATAATTAAATTTATACTCTTTAATGAAGAGTTTATTTTAAACAGTATCACTTATACATTTGAACCTAAAAGTTTACGTTTGAGAACTAAACTTATACTTTCAAAATGAAGAGATTCAAAAAACAAAAAAAAAATTTGTATCACTTATAATTTTGAAGCTAAAATGGTTACTTTTGAGAATTAATCTTATACTCCCTCTGTTCCATTAGAAGAGTTTACTTTGTAATATTTTTTTTAGTAATACAAAATGAACTCTTCTAATGGAACGGATAGAGTACTATAATTAATTTGCATATTTAGAATAATATTTTTAAATACTAATTAAATATGTGTGAATATATACAAATAACACACTATTAGACCCTATATTGTTTGCACCTTTTCATAATTAATCACATAAAACTAAGGAGTATTTATAGATGAAATCAAATAAATTGCAAAATATTTTGGATTATCAAAAAAGAATAAAAAAAATACATTAGTAAATCGTAAAAAATTGAATTGTGGTCAAGTTGTTTGATCAAAGAAAAATGCACTTGGTATACGTTTGCACTACAAGGAAATTTTGAGGAAATATTTTGATTTCCCGCACTCTAGGCTTAAAAAAGCTGGCGCCTAATTTTCTTTCGCTTTTTTTTTATTTTTCAAAATTTAACCCCCACTTTCCATGGAAACTGACTCTATCTACTTAGCCCTCTATATCAAAATTCTCCAAAGGCCTACACGGAGAAGCCAAAGAGTATTAAAACTCTTCATCTTCATCACATAGTAGAGGCTACACAGAGGTCGCAACTCGCAAGGAGGGCAAGGAATACTAAACATAGATCACGTATTTGTTTTCTTCTTTGATCAGAAATTCCACCGTAAGCCCTCTTTTCAATTTCCGTATACTTACTCGTTTAATTGTGCAGGTATGCGTCAAAAACGCAAGCAGCACCCATTGAGTAGCCTTCGTGATAAGCCAATTCTGCAACCAACGGGTAAGATTATTTGTTCTAGAATATGAAAAGTTCCAATAGTGTTGCGAACAGGAAAGTTGAGATTTTCTTGTAAAATCCCGAAAAAGGAAAAGGTTTTGGTGCCCCTGAACAATATTTATTGGAATTTTGAATCAACTGAGAAGGTGAATTATTAATATGCAATGGTATATTTTTTTCTCCGTTAACGTTCAATTTTAGAGCAATTTCTCACACACACACTTTTGAGGTTGATTTTGGTCCCTTTTGATTGATAAATCTCCGAACGTGTGTCTATGTTTCCCATTTAGTGGATTTCTATTTGCTTGCATATTGGTTTCAATTAAGTCTTGGTAGTTGATTTGTATTTGGTGATTGCTAGTATTATATTTGGATTGTGTTTAGAGACATTTCTACATATCAAATCTATTTTATGTTGCTTAAGGTTAGGGTGAGAGTTTATTTTATCGGCGTTTAGCTGCTATTTTGCTACTGCTGTGGTGTTTTTCTTGTTGTCTCTGCTTAGTTGGTTGTTTTCAAGTTTGTTTCCAATGTATGGAACTGCTTCCTTCCATGCAATATAATCTGCAGTTTGCTGGTTTTTCTTTATCAGCACAAAACTTCATGTTTCATTATCCAAAGAAGGGCACCATTAGCATGGAAAAAATTTATTAAGATGCAACTACAAACACTGACCGGTCTAAACCAATAAAACCTCTGTTCTTCAACAGATCATTCAATGTGTAAGACCAGATATCCCCCTAAAAACTGCTTTGTATGTTTGTCCACCATTTTGAGCGACCTTCTGGCCTTCCTCGGTAGCCGTAGTCAATAGCTTCACAACCAAATCATCTTCTAATTCTTGCAATGTAACAGCTTCATACATTGGATAACTCTGTAAACAATATTTCATCCACTCCCTAAGTGTCTCCACATCTGATTGTTTGAGTTGATGGAACTCTATTTTGTAGGTATAGTTGATGTAACGCAAAAAAGCACACAAAACAGCTCTAGTCTTCCACATGAGGGAAATTCACAACCTCCAAGTAAGACAATATATTTTCTATTTTATCACATTCGTATTTATTAAAAAAAAAATTTTCAATGTTTCTTATAACTTTGTAGGAATGTCAAGCAGAAATCAAGTTGGTAGGCAAGTCACAGTTACTCAGACAGATTGTAATCAATTGATGCATTAGCACCATGCACCAAGCAAATCTACCTTGCCACATAATGAAACTAGGGGTATGGTTTCAAATTATTTTCGATTTCTTGCTGTTTCAATTGGTTACTGCACTCCTAATCTTTTCTGTGTCAAACTTTGCAACCTTACTTCTCCATATCAATTATAGTTCTCGAAAAAATGTGTCATTAAGTTAGCACATGCCAAATAACATTGATTTGTCCAAAACAGTAATTCAACTATCAAAGAGTAGTCATATGTTTTGGGCAAAATACAAGTTTAAACATGTTCATGTAAGATTCACAGTTGTCCCCTTTGTGGTGTTTTTCTTCTTCCCTCTACTTATTTGGTTGTTTGAGGATTGCTATTAGCCCAGATACTAGTGGTGAGGCATAATGTATCTTTCTGCTCTTTTTTTTTTTTTTTAATTAAAAGCCCCGTAGCATCTGTTGCATTCCATTCAATCACCCCTTTGTACTCATTAATTAGAAATGCCGCATCCGTCTTGATCTCAATTTCCATAACCCCCTTTTCTTCAGGTTTGAGCATTTATTTGTTCCTTCACTTTGCATAATACATGTTTTCCTTTAGTCATCTGTATGGGCCTTTAGTTACATCTCTCATGTTTGTATTTATCTTGTCACTGCTTGAACTGATGTCATTAGATGCACATCTTTGCCTTCCCAAAATCTTCTCAAAGGAGAAGATTATTCTCTTTGCATCCCATCTATGCCAAATTAAACAGCATAATAACACAATAACTTCGTCATCCAGGGCTGATTCAAACCAATTCAGAAACTTGCTATATTCACTCTCTTCCTTGCAGGATACTTTTCCACCCCTTTGACACAGAACCTTTGTTTTTCACCTCTAAGAAGCATACCTTTGGAAAGTACTTTACTTTCAAAACCTTTCCTAGGAAAGACTGATTGTTTGAGCTGATGGAACTCTGTTTTGTATGTATAGCTGATGTAACTCAAAAAACCACACAAAGTAGTTTTACTCTTCAACATGAGGCAAATTCAAAACCTGCAAGTAAGATTATACAGTAAGACAATACATTTTCTATTTATCGCATTCATATTTATTTAATTTCTTTTCAATGTTTCCTATAACTTTGTAGGAATGTCAAGCAGAACCCCGGTGGGTAGGCGAGTCACAGTTACTCAAATAGATTCTAATCAATTGATGCATCAGCACTATGCACCAAGCCAAGCTACCTTGCCCCACAATGAAACTAGGAGTATGGTTTAAAATTATTTTTATATTTATATGAGGGACTAACTTCCTTGTTGTTTTAGTTGGTTACTGCACTCCTAATAAATTCTTAGATATTCGACTTCATATTCTCTGTCATAAACATCAATTATATATAGCTAAAAAAAAGTGTCATTATGTTAGCACATGCCATATATCATTGTTTTGTCCAAAAATTTAGAAGAGTAGTCATATATTTTTATGCAATACAAGTTTAATCATGTTCATGTAAGATTCAGAGTTGTCCCTTTGTGGTGTTTTTCTACTCTTCTCTACTTATTGGTTGTTTGAGAATTGCCAATAGGTCAGACATTAGTGGTGACATATAATGTATCTTTCTACTTGCTTCTTTAAGTAAAAGCCCTGCTGCATGTGTTGCATTCCATTCAATTGCCCCTTTGTACTCATTAATTAGAAATGCTCCAGCCATGTTGATCACAATTTCCATAACCTTCTCTTGATCAGGTCCAAGCTTTTATTTGTTTTCCCACTTTGCATAATGTGTTTTTTTCCCGTAATCATCTGTATGGGCCTTTTGTTACATCTCTCATATTTTTACTAATGTTAGCACGCCTTCTTTTCAATTTCCATGACTTTTTCTTTATCAGGTCTGAGCTTTTATTTGTTCTCCCACTTTGCAAGATATATTTTCCCCCGTAATCATCTGTATTGGCCTTTAGTTAAATCTCTCATGTTTGTATTAATCTTCTCGCCTCCTGAACTGATGTCATTAGATGCACGTCTTTGCCTTCCCAAAATTTAAAATTTCTTGCATCCCATATCTGCCAAATTAAATAGCATGATAGCACAATAAGTTCATCATCCAGGGCTGATTCAAACCAGTTCAGAACCCTGTTATATTCACTCTCTTACTTGCAGGATACTTTTCCACCCCCATGACACAATTCCTTTTTTTTCACCTATAAGAAGCATACCTTAGGAAAGTACTGTACTTTTTAAGCTGATGAAACTCTATTTTGTAGGTATAGCTGATGTAACTTAAAAAAACACACAAAATAGCTTTAGTCTTCCATATGAGGCAAATTCACAACCTCCAAGTAAGATTACAATAAGACAATACATTTTCTATTTTATCGCATTTGTATTTATTTAACTTATTTTCATTGTTGGCTATAATCTTGTAGATATGTCAAGCAGAACTCAAGTGGGTAGGCGAGTCATAGTTTCTCAGCTAGATTCGAATCAATTGATGCATCAGCACCATGCTCCAAGCCAAGCTACCTTGCCACGCAATGAAACCAGGGGCATGGTTTTAGTTTATTTTTTATTTTTCTGTGAAATCTTATTCCCTTTTTCAATTGTTTACTGCAAATGTCTAACTCCTAATCAATTCTTAGATATTCGACTTCATATTGTTTGTCATACACTCTGCAGCCTTACTTCCCCCATATAATTAATATATGCCTAAAATACATGTCATTAACTTAGCATGTATAACTGTTTTATCCAAAAAAGTGATTCCACTATTGATGAGCTCATATGTAGTGGCAAAATACAAGTTAAACATATTCCTATATCTTCAAAGTTGGCCCCCTTGTGATTTTTGATGACTTTCTCTTCTTTCTTTGTTTTAAAATCAGATTTTTTTTCTTTTATAATTCAGTAATGAGATAGATAATAACAATCACATGAGTAAGGAGGAAATCAAATATTCTCCAATTTCCTTTCTTTCCTTCATTCATCTATGTACACAAGATTCTCAATGAATGTAAATTTCTTAAATGGTTACCTAATTTTCTGTATTTTTTTTATTTAATTGATTAAATTTTAATTTTCAGGTTTGATGAATAATTACATACTAGATAACTAGATTCACAATTCACAAAAAGTGCCCATACAACAACAACCATGTCACCTTGTAAATGCAAGCAGTGGGGTAGAAGATGAACAAAGTACAGAGAAATGAATAGGTAAAAAAAAAAAAAATTCAATTTTTTTATTATAACTTTTTGTGTATGTTGATTTCTAGTATTGCAAAATTGTAATGAAATTTATGAAAATTGCAGGAAAAGAAACTAGAGGTCCCACATGTATGAAGGACATCTGGACTCGACCATCTCATCTACCTCCAATTGAACTTCAGTTTAATAGTCTTGGAATACCTATAGGAAAGAATGCAAGCTAGTTTGCTGAATTCTTGGGCACTATAGCAAGGAATGGTATGTTCTACCCAATTGATGTGGAAGATTGGCGTAAGATGCCAAATGAGTACAAAAAGAAAATGCTGGATTTCGCTAAGGTATTTATAAGTTTAGTATTAGACATACGTATACAAAATAATTATGTGTACTAATTTAAAAATGTTATGCAGATGAAATTTGAGACCACTCTTGCTGATGAAGATTGGATTCTAAAATCCATTAATAAAAAAATGGAAAAACTGGAAGCATGAGCTAAAAACAAGATATTTTTTGCCTGATATGGGCATCGAAGTTTTTCTCGAAGATAAGGATGAAAGAGTGGTGACAGACCAGTGGATCAATATTCTCTCCCACAAGAATAAAGATGAAATAAAGGTATATCACATTTTTTATTTAAAGTGTAATTTTTTCATCACAATTTTGAAGGATTTACCTTTTGATTTTTTTTCCATCATTAATTCAGGCACGAAGTGAGAAAAATAAACTTGCTAGGTCGGAGAAAGGGATGGATCACGCAACTGGAAAAAAATCATTCGTACGTTTTTATGCCGAATTGGTGAGTTTATCTACTCCTTTTATAGTATTTTGTTAATTATAGTCTCATGTAATTTACTAAAATAAATGGTTATTCCTAGTTTAACAAATTGGGTCGTGACCCATCTCGTGCTGAGTTATTTGAGACAATCTATGTTGGTCGCAACAGAACTTCGGCTAATGTAGCTCAGTATTTGGTAAGTTTCTGCATTGGTAATTGGTACTTCGACTTAAGAATTCTCTTTTCAAAATATTTATAATCCATACTATCTTAAACTTGTAGGAGAAAATGAATGAGAAAAGAAATCAACTTCCAGAAGGTGTAGAAGATCCTATTGGTCCCAATGACATATTTGCCCAAGTAATTAGCCAAGATAAGGAGGGTCGTGTTCGACTAATTGGGGAGGGGGTTACTTCTCTTGATGCATTTGGAGAGGCTCTTAATCGAAACAAGTTCAAACGTATGGTGGTACATCAACAGTCAAAAATGTTGGAAATGGAAAACCACATTGGGGACTTACAATCAGAACTTCAAAATTCACAACAAAGACTTGCTTCACAAGAGTCTACATTGTTACCTAATAATCCCCTTGGGCTAGCTTTAACAAAGCAATCTAATCTTTAGGTAAAATTTAGTGTTTTCTTTGTCAACTTATATTTCTCATAATGGCTTTACTTGTCTTTTAAATATACTCTTTCAACTGTATATTTTATTTAGGTGTTCATATTTTCTTTTCATGCAATACCATTCACTTTTGTGTATACTATCTTGATGATCACTTCTTCGGAGTTAAAATATCATGCTTATATGTCCTTTTGGTGTTGTTGCTTCTTTTTAATGTCAAAAGATCGTAAAAGTTTTCACTGTTTTAATTGTGGTGTGGGAAATTTTGAAACTTTTATGTACACATATGTAGCTTTAATTAGTTATATGACTTAAGCTCAACTCATTTCTCTTTCTTTTTTTATTTATTATTATTTATTGAAACTTTACTTTATATAGCACTCCAAAACAGTGTTCATGAATCTTTGTTGTGATAAAAATTCTCAATTTCAACTTTCGTCTAATGTGGTGAAATTGGGGTCCCAATATGAAAAACATTTTAATCAAAAGCTCAAGTTTTCTTCTTTTTTCTTTTCTTTTTTAATCTGGTGCATATCTTACTATATTACTATAGGACCAGAGTATTTGTAATACAATACTTGAATGCATTATGCGCCTTTACTGCTTCCTCTATGCTAACTTTCACTACTTTGTAATATTTTACATACTTTAGCCATACTAAAATGTCCTCTACAACTCCTCTGACTCCCGTGTAAGTTGTCTTTGGATCTTTTCACTGCCTTATGAGTTGCTGGAATTATAGGAGTAATGCAAGCTGGAATTATAAGATTATATATAGCTTACCCTGCAGCTTGAGACTTTTTACATCCTTCCTGCTGTTCCTATTGAATTGGAGTGATTCATGATAGAGAGCACCTAAATTTCTTTTAGCTTATCTGTCAATGCGGCATTCAACTTATGACTTTGTTTAACTCAATACCCATTTAACTGGATTAATATTTTCAGGTTGGAAGTTCTATTGCTCTCAAAAGTCTTATAGATCCAAATAAAATAGTTGCTGAAGGATGTCTTTATAGTACTGATCCAACTACAATAGTTGGGAGAGAAGTTTTAGGAGAGAATTGATATGAAATACATGTTAAAGTAGTCCTTCAACCTGAAGAGTGACTGGTTCGACCTCATGATCATTGTCAAACCCTTGAAGATACTCTTGGTGAAATGGTTGCTTGGCCATGCAGTTTTGTATGTAAAGTATTACTTTCTTTGTACATATTTACTTATTTTTAAAAGCTAACTATTCAAAATTAGTTTCTTACATTTAATTATTACATTCAAGTGACACCTTGTGAGTTGCATTGAAGTGTTTAACGATTGCTTTGGAGATGTAAAGGCATTGGTTACAAATTCAAATACATTCATCTCTAGCAATCTTGGATTCGTAACTCACTTTCTTATATTTTAGGTATGGTTGTGTTTTGAATACTTCGCACTAGCAGTTAGTTAACATATTAGATTGTTGATTTGCACATCTTGATTTTAGCTTCTTTGTTTTGTTTTTTCCCAGTTTACTAGTTGGTTAGGCTTAGTACTAGTTTATTTAGTGATTTTAATCATTGTAATGACAATTACAACTTTTTAGTATTTGAAGTAACAGTAGATTCTTTTTATTTTTTTTACTAGATATATATATTAGTTGTTAAATTATTTTTTAAATTGTACAGCACTTGAATGAAAAAGAAATTGCCCCAATGTATAGTTTTCCAAGAAGCGTTAAATTTACTAAACTGATTTATAAAAACACTTTAAAAGTTCCAATATTAAATTATGGAATTAATTTTATTTCAACATTATAATGCCAAAAATTATTATAATATGACATCTAAAAGTGTCATAAAAAGTCATTTTATTAATATAATAAAATAATTAAATTTTACATATTAATACAGTATAAAATGTCAGCAATTAATACAAAATGGCATTTATAAATGCCACAATATGTGATTATTCTGTCAATTAAAAATATCTTAAAAGGTTATTTATCAATACATTTCATTATGCCTTAAAAACAATTAAAAATGTCTTAACAAGTTATTTATTAATACATTTTATTATGTCTCAACACACCTTTCCTGACATTTAATAAAGCCTCATTATCAATTATTCGTAATAGCCTGGGAACATATTTAGACATTTTAAAGTGCCTTGATAACTTACATACTCTATTAGGACACGACTTTAGCCCATGCTTAAAGTTAATGTGGGGATAAATTAAATGTCTCAAAAGGTATGATAATAATACATTTGTCAATGTCTTTGATCTGCACCTTTTAGGTGTATTATTTTAGCACTTGTTATTGCAGTTCTCACGGGCTTTTGCCCAAGGTTTTAATGTTTATTTGCAGTTTTAGAGATCGGGCCTAAGAAGAAAAGAATGTGCAAAAAGTGAAAAAGTTAGAGTGGACGAGTCAAGCTTGAAAAGCCCCTACTATTTGTGAGCTAAAAGAGGAGGAAACCCGCAAGGAAGCTGTGCACGATTTGAAGCAGAAGCAAAAGCAATCCAAAGCAGAGAAGGAAGTGGATGCGTGGAAAATTAAGTCCAATTGGAATAAAAAAATCCAATCCAATTGGGCTCCAATTGGAGTCCAAGTGGGCTGTCATCAAATATTCAATTAGAATTAATCCAAGTGGGCCGAATCCTATTGGATTCCAATTAATCCAATTGGATTGCAATTGAATTAAAACCGTGAGCAGCCATGCGCAGGCAAGATGGAATCTGCGGCGAAGCTTAAAGGAGAAGCAAAGAAGTTTTGGGCAATTACCAATCCAAGAAGGAATTAAAGAGAGAAGTTGGGAGTTACCAAATTTGAAGAAACTCCATATGCTTAATTAATTCTCTTTCCAAGTAGAAGAAGGTTTCCTTACTCCATTAGGAGATTGGTTAATTGCTGATTTGTATCCCTATATATATGGGATTATTCCAGCACTTTTAGACACAAGTTTTTAGAGACAAGTTTTTAGATATATAAGTTTTCTAGATACAAGTTTTTAGACAGAAGTTTTCTAGACAAGTTTTATAGAGAATAGTTTCTTAGTTTACAAATAATTCTCACGCAAGATACAGTTTTGCGTCAGTATAGTTTTCCTCTGTTTTTCTCTATTCTGTTATGTTTGCTCTGTTTCAATCACAACTTTGAATTTTCCCGACGGGCAGTCTACCGTTTGGCCAAACCGTCGGTTGTAAGATCGCGAATTCTTAAATTCCAGTACAGTATTCTCTTTTCTCTTTTAATGTCTTCTTTTATATTTATGTGTTTTTCATGTTTTATCATGAGTAGCTAATTTATTAGTTCTGGTATTATGTAAGAAGCCATAATCCATGCATGTATGAAACCCAGGAATTAATCTAAGGTCTAATGAATTATGTTTCTAAATTGCCGGTGTTTATATGTCTAATTACTAATATTTTATTAAGCCTGATCAACTTAGTTTAATCTAGTAGAGTCAGTGAGTGGCACAACTACTGGCCGAGTAGTACATGATTAATTGGGTAATAATTTCTAATGCATCGTCAGTAGGAATTATTAGTTTCGGGTTCTTCTAGTCTAAATGCTTCTATTTGTTAATTAATAAGGTTTGCGGGTACTCGCGGTCTGTTAGTTAATGTAGTTAGAGAATAATTCTTTTGCTGGGACTCGCAGGGGATTATCGAGAATCTATGGGAGAATTGGGATTATTTGCGGGGACTCGCGGTAATACTATAACTGAAACGGCATAAGTAATTAGACAAGTTAAGAGGTTTATGATTGCATGCATGAGATTAAGGTGGATTTACATAATACCGAAATTTTCTCTCATTAATTGATATCTGTTTAAGTCTTTTATTTAATTATTAGTTTAATTATTATTTTGCTACATTTAAGTGACAACTCTAAGGTCTCTTAAGAGACACAAAGGTGAATACTAGTCATAGTTTGGTTTTATTTGCATGTTAATTGGAATTTGAATTAAATTGCCGTATCTGTGGATTGACCCTGTCTACTACTGTGCTATATTTTATTAGCATCTTAAGTACAAATTTTAAGCAGTACTTTTACTGTATTTGGTAGACCCACGACAAGTTCTATCAAATTGGCGCCGTTGCCGGGGACGGTTACAATTTTTATTCTTTTTCCTGTTTAATGTGCATTGGTGTTTCCTTGTGTTGTGTATGACCAGATCTTTAGGTGCTGAATTACTTAGTGATCTAGAGATCGAGAAGACCTGTAAACACTTAGCCAAGGAGACGGTTAAGAAAACTCGCAGAAACAGAATCTGTCAGTCGACCGTTTGCCCAAATGGCCTGTAGCTCCGAAATAGTGTTTTCACATCCTGACTCTGAATCAAATCCAATGGGTGATAGAGAACATGTAGAGGGCCCAGAAGAAGAGCCCACACTAAAAGATCTCTGCAGCCATGATACAGATGATAGAGCTTCAGCAGTAGTCACTCCAACACTGCCCAACGGATTTCCATTAAAGAGTGGCTGGCTGAATGGCATCCCAAAGTTTCATGGGGTGCTAGAGATGATCCACACAACTTTCTTGCTGAATATGTGAAGAATTGCAAGGTGGGGCGTTTACCCACAGGTGCCACCCTCGACCAGCTGAAATTGGTGGCCTTCCCATATGTCCTAACAGGTCCAGCAAACAGGTGGTTTTCATCATTGCCACCAAATTCTATCAACATCTGGCAGCAGATGAAAAATTTGTTCCTGAAGAAATACTTTCCTCCAACAAAAACCAACTTGGTTATGAAGGAGATCAGCAGCATTTAGCAAGATGTAGATGAGTCCCTTAGCAATTACTGGATGAGATTTAATGAGTTGGTGGAGAGCTGCCCAAATCATAAGTATTCAGAGGCTCAGCTACTGCAATATTTCTACTATGGGATGTGCACCAATGATCGAAATCACATGGATTCATCTAGCAATGGGGCATTCCAGAATAATACAGTAGCCAAGGCCAAGAAGATGATTGAAGACACCATCGAGTCAAGAAGCCAGTTTGGGGAACCCTCCCGTTTGGCCAAACGGTAGGCTGGAGTTTGGTTTATTGATGATTTAGGGGAGGAAAAATTAAATCAGCTGACTGCCAATGTGGAGAAATTGACTGCATTGGTGGCGAAACTGGCAACCTCGAACAACAGTAATAAAGAGGAGGTGGTGTGTGCATGTTGTGGCAATCCGGGGCACTTTGCCAGAACTGCAATCTTGCACATGAAGAAACAATTGCTCAGGCTAATGTTGCAGGAAATTGGCACAATAATTCCAATGGAAACTGGCAGCGGAATGCACCCAGGAGGGATCCATATTCAAATACATACAATCCAGGATGGAAGGACAATCCAGCATTTGGTTGGAAAAATCCAGAAGAAGGAGTTCAAGTTCCTTTTCCCTCAGAAGCAAATCAGCAGGGTCCTATTCAGATTATGGAAAATCCCAACCAACAAGCTTCAAATTCGAATATGGGAAGCACTAACCGGAGTACTAGGCCAATGTACAGGCCCCCAAATCAGAGGAATTTTTTCAATCCAAATCAGAACAATCCAAGAGGAGGCAGACCAATGGAGGAAGCCATGGCAGAGCTATTTTCCCAGTAGAAGGAGCAGCGAACAGCCATAGATGGGATTGCCAGAGTGTTATCTCAGTTATCTGCTTCAGTGCAAGAACTAAGAGGGAACCAAGGCCATTTACCCTCTCAAGTGCCCGCATGTGGAGAATATAAGTGCAATAAGTCTAAGAATAAAGGAACGGGAACCAGCTGTGCAAAAATTACCATCTGCAGGAGACGATTTGCCCAAACCAACAGTAGTCACTGAACCAGAACTGGAAAATTCAGTATCTAGACTACAGAATCAAGGGGCAACTTATAGGCCACCCCAATAGATATATTTTCAGAATCAGAATGCTAATCAACAACAGAAGGGTGGTAAATCAATAGAGGATGTGATTGGCAAACTTGTTGGACAACAGAAAGAACAAAGGACCACTATTGATTGCTTAGCCAACATGATGTCACAGTTAGCCATTTCTCTCAAGGAGATAAAAGATGACTATGGTAAACTGCTCGCTCAGGTCCAGGTTCTGCTCAGGGAGAATGTAAGTACAATAAAAAAGCAGAAGTACATGAACCAGCTGTGCAAAAATCGCAGTCAGTAGGGGGCCGTTTGCCCAAACTGATGGGTGATCCAAAAGCTAAAAATTCAGAGCAACCTGAACCTGAGGAGCCAATCATTATCAGATCCAAATCTAAACCTGAGAAGAGCCCTGCCCCAGTTACAGTGAGCAAGGATGTGTATAAACCTATGCCGCCATTCCCAAATAGCTTACGGCCCAAGGCAAGGAAAATAACAGAGGACCCGATTGACTACTTGAAAGTTTTTGAAAAGATGGGGGTCAACCTTCCATTCCTGAAGGCAAGTAAGCTTCCCCCAATTGGGAAGTTTCTAAAGGAATTCATGGCAGGGAAGCCAAGAGGGGCGAGCAAGGTGGTGTTAGGAGAGAATGTCTCGGCAGTGATTCAAAAAAAGCTCTCTCCCAAATGCAAGGATCCAGGTATGTTCTCTTTACCTTGCATAATTGGAAATAAGAAAATAAAGCATGCTATGTGTGACCTTGGTGCTGCCATTAATGTTATGCCTTTGTCAATGTATGAGACTTTAGGTGGTGTTAAGATTGTGGTTATAAAGACAGTAATACAACTAGCAGATAGGTCATGTGTACACCCTGAAGGTGTACTTGAGAATGTTTTGGTTCATGTGAATTCCTTTGTTTATCCTGCTGACTTTTATGTGATTAAGATGCATAATGATCCGGCCAAAGAATCTGCTGGTGTATTGTTGGGTCGCCCATTTTTGAAAACTTCTAAGGCAGTGATTGTTGTGTATAATGGCTCTATCCGTTTGGATCATTGTGGTCAAAAGCATACTTTTAGTATCGATAATACCATGAATAATCCAAAAGTAGTTACGAATGTGAATAGTGTTAAGTTGAACAACCCTCTTAGCCAAGAATCTCTTGAGACCAATTTTTTGCAGGACAATTAGGAGAAGGTTCTCCCTCATGGATTGATTGATTTCAAGAGCCAAAATAGGAGTGAAGGAAATGCCCCAACACTTGACTTGGTGGAACCTCCAGATTATCACAAGGATCAGCATTTTACAAAAGGGTGTGTCTAAGCCAAGGTGCGAAAAAGAAGCAATGCAAAGACATGGCTTAGTACACCCACAAAAGTTGATAAAGTGAAGCTACTGGGCGAGGGGTCTGTTTGCCCAAATGGAGCAATGCAAGCGCAAGGCATGCAGTATTTCAAAGATTCTAGCCATATCCGAAAAGTGGAACAAAATTTACTGTGGAGGTTTCCTAATCATTAACAAGAGCTGAAGTTGCGTCTAGCCAAGACGTTAAAGAAAAGTGCTACTAGGAGGCAACCTAGTTTATTGTAATAGTTTAGTAAAATAGTAAAAAAAAAAAAAAAGAAGTAAAAAATGGAAAAAAAAAAAGTTGTTTAGTTGTTTTTTATTTGTTTTATTAGTCTTTTCACAATTTAATTTTTTTTACAGGGACTGGAGGAGTGAATTTTGAAGCCAGAAGGGCGCATTACAAATTTTGGGGGCCAAATTCCAATATTCAGGAAGTCCAGGGGCCGGTGGTGCAATTTTTCTGCACCTACAGCATTGATTCCAAATTTGGAGGGTCCAATTACAAGGTTTTACAAAGTTCAGGGACTGGAGCTACAATTATTAGGTGCAAGGGCCATAAGTTACTAATTAGGGGGCCGAATTGTGAAGTCCTAAAACTGCAGGGACCTCATTGCAAATTTGAGAACCGACCACCCAATTTTGGGGATTTTTATTCCCTAACCTCCTATTCAGCCCACCAACCCAATTACTCACCCAATTACCCGACCCAGCTCCCCAATTAACCTAATTCTCCCAAGAAATTCATCCTTCCTCTTCTTCCTTTTGTTTTTTGTTCTAGCCGCCGCCCAAAGAACCCACCACCTTCCCTTCCGTCCGCCTCAGGTAAGTTTTTTCTATTTTTGTTTGTCTTGTCGCTATTTTGAGTTTTAGTTTTTTCTATGTTTGTTTTTCTTTGTCTGTGTTTAGCCCTGCATTTTGTTCTTTTTTTTGGCAGTTGAGGACAAGCTTTCTTGAAGTGTGGGGATGTTTGCAGGGCTGATTCATGTTTTTCATAAATTTTGTGTCAATTTGTATCCCCCGTGTTTCATTGTGTTTGCTTGGGGACAAGCAATTGTCTAAGTGTGGGGATGTAGGGACATTTGTCCTAAAATTTTTGTTTTTGTCCTATTTGTGAGTCAAGTTGTCTCTGCCTTTAATCTGATTTAGATCTGAAATATGCATCATAGCTGAAGTGTGACATGAAGTATGCATGCTGAAGTTTTGAAAAATTAATCTGTGAAGTCCTAAATTAGTTAAATTTGGAAATATGCATGTTTTCCCTTTTCTAAGCCATTGTACTGAGCCTAAATGCTGAAATATTTGGGGAGAATCATTTGCTTGCCTGTCAGACTGTCAAGATGGTATGAATAGTATATGGTGGGATGATGGGGAACCTTCTTAGGATTAACCACTTTTGGCTTGCTTTCTTAACCTACCTTGTTATATCCCTAGAAGCCAAGTTGAAGCCTTGTATACAAATGTTTTTTTTAGTCAATAAATAAGCCAAGGCCAATTTTTGTGATAAATCCTTTCTACCCCCCAGTGTGTTGAGTTGCTGAATTATGAATGAAGTCAAGTGGTGCAATGTTTAAACAATATGTGTGGATTATTTGGCAATGTATATGTGTCCCCAATGTTAAAAAGCTCATGGAAGGCAGAGAAAAAGAAAGAATGAAAAAAAAAGCAGAGAAAAAGAAAGAATGAAAGTAAATGTTGATGTATTGAATTCTGCAATGTGCTGAAATTGTGATATATTATGAGCTGGGTAGAAATTTAAAGTGCTGAATTTGTGAGCCATAGTCCGTACAAAGTGCAGAATTGCTAAATGAAACAGGCGCCAGTTTGCCCAAACTGAAGGGGGCTGTGAAGAATTCTGAAGAAAGGTACAGCAGCTGAAGTTTAATTTTTGAGAACACATTGGGTTTGAATTTTTTTGCAGGTGGCCTAGAACCCTTAGGATCTGTCCAAAGGTTCGAACCCAAGCCTCACGTTACGTCCCTTGAGTAGAAGGTTGTTTCTTAACTGCTGTGTTTCTATTCCTTCTATACTGTGGCGATGGTTGACTATCAAGCATGTATGATTCTGGCTAGATTAGGATTTACTTTTATCTTGATTTTTTCTGAAAAAATGTGAGATTGTGTGCATTACTGACCATAGAGTGCTGTTTTGGGAATTAAGGCATGTTTTTGGATTTAGCCAATGGAAGGACTATTTTTGTGAAGTAAATAGAACACATGCATATGAATTAAAGTGCTGATTTTGTGGTGTGAGTAAGTTCCAGAAAAGAGAAAAGGCAGATTCGTGAGTCTTTTTTGAGTCAAAGTGATAGTAGTTGTTTTTATTCGAGTCAGTCCAAAGAGTCTTATGTGTTTTGTTCTATTTTGTGTCTGTGTTTTTTCTGTCTGAATCAATTGAGAAAGGAAGTATGAGTGCATTGCTGAATTGATGGGTATGCTCTAGTTCTTCACTTCACGCTTGAGGGCAAGCGTCATTCAAGTGTGGGGATATTTGATCTGCACCTTTTAGGTGTATTATTTTAGCACTTGTTATGCAGTTCTCACGGGCTTTTGCCCAAGGTTTTAATGTTTATTTGCAGTTTTAGAGATCGAGCCTACGAAGAAAAGAATGTGCAAAAAGTGAAAAAGTTGGAGTGGACGAGTCAAGCCTGAAAATCCCCCACTATTTGTGGGCTAAAAGAGGAGAAAACCCGCAAGGAAGCTGTGCACGATTTGAAGAAGAAGCAAAAGCAATCCAAAGCAGAGAAGGAAGTGGATGCGTGGAAAATTAAGTCCAATTGGAATAAAAAAAACCAATCCAATTGGGCTCCAATTGGAGTCCAAGTGGGCTGTCATCAAATATTCAATTAGAATTAATCCAAGTGGGCCGAATCCTATTGGATTCCAATTAATCCAATTGGATTGCAATTGAATTAAAACCGTGAGCAGCCATGCGCAGGCAAGATGGAATCTGCGGCGAAGCTTAAAGGAGAAGCAAAGAAGTTTTGGGCAATTACCAATCCAAGAAGGAATTAAAGAGAGAAGTTGGGAGTTACCAAATTTGAAGAAACTCCATATGCTTAATTAATTCTCTTTCCAAGTAGAAGAAGGTTTCCTTATTCCATTAGGAGATTGGTTAATTGCTGATTTGTATCCCTATATATATGGGATTATTCCTGCACTTTTACACACAAGTTTTTAGAGACAATTTTTTAGATATATAAGTTTTCTAGATACAAGTTTTTAGATAGAAGTTTTCTAGATAAGTTTTTAGATACAAGTTTTTAGACAAAAGTTTTCTAGACAAGTTTTATAGAGAATAGTTTCTTAGTTTACAAATAATTCTCACGCAAGATACAGTTTCGCGTTAGTATAGTTTTCCTCTGTTTTTCTCTATTCTGTTCTGTTTGCTCTGTTTCAATCGCAACTTTGAATTTTTCCGACGGGCAGTTTACCGTTTGGCCAGACCGCCGATTGTCAGATCGCGAATTCTTAAATTCCAGTACAGTATTCTCTTTTCTCTTTTAATTTCTTCTTTTATATTTATGTGTTTTTCGTGTTTTATCATGAGTAGCTAATTTATTAGTTTTTGTATTATGTAAGAAGCCATAATCCATGCATGTATGAAACTCAGGAATTAATCTAAGGTCTAATGAATTATGTTTCTAAATTGCCTGTGTTTATATGTCTAATTACTAAGATTTTATTAAGCCTGATCAACTTAGTTTAATCTGGTAGAGTCAGTGAGTGGCACAACTACCGGCCGAGTAGTACAGGATTAATTGGGTAATAATTTCTAATGCATCGTTAGTAGGAATTATTAGTTTCGGGTTCTTCTAGTTCTAAATGCTTCTATTTGTTAATTAATAAGGTTTGCGGGGACTCGCGGTCTGTTAGTTAACGTAGTTAGAGAATAATTCCTTTGCGGGGACTCGCGGTCTGTTAGTTAACGTAGTTAGAGAATAATTCCTTTGCGGGGACTCGCGGGGGATTATCGAGAATCTATGGGAGAATTGGGATTATTTGCGGGGACTCACGGTAATACTATAACTGAAACGGCATAAGTAATTAGACAAGTTAAGAGGTTCATGATTGAATGTATGAGATTAAGGTGGATTTACATAATACCAGAATTTTCTCTCATTAATTGATTTATGTTTAAGTCTTTTATTTAATTATTATTTTGCTACATTTAGGTGACAACTCTAAGGTCTCTTAAGAGACACAAAGGTGACTACTAGTCATAGTTTGGTTTTATTTGCATGTTAATTGGAATTTGAATTAAATTGCCGTCTCTGTGGATCGACCCTGTCTACTACTGTGCTATATTTTATTAGCATCTTAAGTGCAGGTTTTAAGCAGTACTTTTACTGTATTTGGTAGACCCACGACAAGTCCTGTCAGTCTTAAAATCTATTTTTTGTTGTAGCAGAGTCATGTTAGATAGAATCCTTTACGTGCAATACCCACATGATTTTTAGAGGGATAAAATCGTAAGCATCACTTAATGCAGTTGAAAATATAACAAAACTAAAGGAACTCAATTTACCACTTGGAGTTCATTACTCCAAATTCAAACTCCATCAAAAGAATAGGAGTCAATTTGATCGAGCGAATATATCTGTTCGTGTATTGGTATGTAGGAATATATCTGTTTGTGTGCAATGTCATTGCTTGTAAATATATGAAAATATTGAAAAGAAAAAAATTGTAAGTTGCATGGAATACATGAACTTCTAACTTTTATAGTACTCCCCGTTCTATTAGAAGTGTTTGGTTTGAATATCCGCCCAAAGTAATTTATTTAATATGAAAATGAATAATATGATAGGGAATTTGGTCTAATTGCCCATGGTCATTTAATGATTCTATCCTTATCTAAAAAAACAAAAACAAATGGTGAATTACTAGTTAACAGAGTAAAACCTAAAAATTTTTGACAAAGAAGATGTTGCGGAGATAAGGGGATTGGAGCAGGCTACCACGAGACAAAAAATCTTCTCTCTAAAGAGAATCGAACAGATAGTAAACTTGTTTATATTGTGAAAGGTTTATTCTGTCTCCACTTATAAAAGGTCAAGCCGACAAAATAGGCATTGCAATATGATGAGCTTTGCTATTAATTGGTAAGTTGAATATTCGAAAAAACTCGTTAATTGCAAAAGATGGATGTTAAGGTACAACACTTAAAATAGTGAATTTGACACCATTTATTTCATTAATATCCTTACGTTTTAAATAAGGGTTAATTATGAACCACACATTATTATATTAGTAAGGGTAAGAAGAGTAAAAAAATTTGAAAGTGGACTCTTCTAATAAAAAATAAATAAATCTTGAAAGTGGTTCTTCTAGAGGAATAGACGGAGTATATGTTTTCAGAATAGGTTTAAGGAATTTGTCTAATTTGATTGTCAATTCTTACAGAATGGGTCAAAAGTAACATTTGAAAAAGTCCAATGGGCAAACACATACAAAATAGAGAAAAAGAAAAAGATTGTGAATCATTGAGTGGGCTAACACCAAAAAAAAAAAAAAAAAAAGAAGAAGAAAAAGATTAGTGACTAAAAATAAACATTGCAAAAATAATTGAATAAGAATGGGTGTCATGCCCTTTTAATGATGAGTTTGATGAGTAGTTCACCATTTATTAATTAGTTTCATCGTCCTTTCAAGACATACGAAATTGTATGAGTAGTACACATGCACATGGCTGAAGTTTATAGTACCCTTTTGGGTTTTAAAAAGTTTTTTTCTCCTTGTCTCCAGAGAACAAAATTTTCCTTTTAAATTTATTTATTTTGAATGGAGGTGGAACATGTTTTGTGAGTTGTATCTCATAATGTGTCACCTTTAGTTGTAAATCCCAATTTCGTGTGTAATGTAACCCAAGAAGGGTGAATTAGGTTCTCTACTGATTTAAAAACTAGTTATGGCAAAAATCAGCTCTAACGGCTAGTGAAATCGTACATTTTTGGAAAGATTTGTCTCCAATAATGGCTAGCTGATTTCAACACGAATATCTGTTGAAAGTGGTGTCGAAACATCCTTCAATTTTTTCTTAAATTTTTTGTTTCGATGTTAAAAATAGTGCAGTTAGGCAACCAAACTTGAATCGATAATTTTAACTTTTATTCATGCATGGAATCCAAAAGGAGGGTTTAGGAGGCGGCTGCGGGTTCCTCCTACTGGAGGCGCCCGCACTGGAGGCGGGTGCACACACGTGAAACCCGCCTCCTTAACCCCTAAGGACCCACCTCCAATGATGGATTTTGCCTAAGCATGCTTAGAAATTGCTTCAGTGGCTGAGTTTCGAAAGTGATTGTAAATATTTTTATGGTGTTAGTTTATTTGCCTATTGATATTCATTTTCACCTTAATCAATTTTATGAGTAAGTATTTACTTTTTTTGTAGGTATATAGGTCATATTTAATTTAAGTTTTTGGAATTAAAATGTAAATTAATATACTATAAGATTATATTAAAATAAAAGATTAATGCGATAATAATAATTCTGATACTAAAATAATTAAGTAGACTGAAAGTAGATACGATTAGAGTTTTCATATTACAAAACTATTATAACATTCATACAAATTTATTAAAATGTGTAACAAAAAATGTCACACGAAAGTATTACAATACATCCAAAGCCTCAGCAATCCCTTCAAACTGGCATTATTTTACCTAGTATGCTAGTATATATATGATAGTCCAAAAGTAGCTACTAAACTGGCATCATATGGTTTAAACTTAATTTTATTCCACACACCTGATGTGATCTGTTATAAGGATACGTCCACTTCGTAATACTATTTCAGTATTACAAAGTGAATTTTTTTTTTTTTAGTGAAACAGAGAGATCGAGTCGTAATTAATGAACTAGGAAGCATAATTTATTTTGGCAAACTCCAATGCGTTCTTCCCATCTTGAGCATGCGCGAAGAAGTTTCTCAGGTAGTCTTGAAGTACAAATTCTTTATATTAAGCTCTTCCATCCCACTCCAACAGCTCAGGAAACGGACCAATCTTTTCCGTTGGCAATGGAGCGACGAAATGTGGAATCGACACTCTTGATTGCTTGCTTGTGGTGCGCACTTTGTGTTCAGCACTTTGGTACTTACCATTGCTGATTTTCTGAAACCAAATATCTCACATCTTAAATTATTTGGGTGTGTTGCATATGCCCATGTTCCAGATGCAATATGGAAGAAGTTGGATGATAAGGCAGAAAAATGTGTCTTTATTGGGTATTGCAGTGAGACTAAATGGTATAAACTTTTCAATCCTGATACTGGAAAGGTAATTATCAGCAAAGATATTACTTTTGATGAACGGGGAGTTTGGGATTGGAAAAAGAAGACACCAAAAATTATAAAATGATCATCAGCAGTGTATATTGGTGGAGATAATGCAACTGAAGAACCGAGTCAGCCAGTTCAACAACCAGTTTGTGATTCTTCCACTTCTACATCTTCCACCTCAAGTGGACATCCACAGAGAGAGTCAAAACAGCCAGCTCGTTTGAATGATTATGTAGTTGGGGATGAAGTTGATAATTTGACTGATGATAATGTTGTGAATTTTGCTCTGTTTGCAGATTGTGATCCTGTTAATTTTACAGATGCTGTTGGAGATGATCGTTGGGTGAAGGTAATGGATGAAAAATTAATTCCATTGAGAAGAATAATACTTGGGAGCTTACAAACCTTCCGAGTGGAAAGAAGCCCATTAGTGTGAAGTGGGTCTACAAGACAAAGTACAAGCCTAGTGGAGAAATTGATAGATACAAGGCAAGACTTGTTGTAAAAGGTTACAAGCAGAAGCCTGGAATTGACTACTTTGAAGTGTTTGCTCCTGTTGCTAGACTTGATACTGTGAGAATGATAATTTCTCTAGCTGCCCAAAATGATTGGAAAATTTTTCAGATGGATGTGAAGTCTACTTTTCTGAATGGAGTTCTTGAAAAGGAGGTGTATGTTAATCAGCCTCCTAGCTTTGTGAAAAGAGGTCAAGAGAAGAAGGTCTATCGTCTGAAGAGAGCCCTGTATGGATTGAAGCAAGCTCTAAGAGCTTGGTATACTCGTATTGACACCTTGTTTATTAAAAATGGTTTTCAACGGTGCCCATATGAGCATACTTTATACGTGACGTCTTCATCAAGTGGGGATATTTTCATTGTTTGCTTATATGTGGATAATCTGATATTCACTGGAAACAATAAAAAGATGATGTCAGACTTCAGAGAGGCAATGATCAGACAGTTTGAGATGACTGATTTGGAGCTTATGTCATATTTTCTTTGGATTGAAGTTTCTCAGACTGATGGTGGAATCTTTATTTCTCAAAGGAAATATACTGGTGATATTTTGAAAAAGTTCAAGATGGGTGGTACTAATTCGATCATGACTCCAGCTGAAGAAAGGTTGAGGTTGACGAAGGAAGGCACTGGGAATTCTGTGGATCCAACATACTTTAAGCGTATGGTTGGTAGTTTGAGATACTTGACTTCTACAAGGCAGAATATAAATTTCAGTGTTGGATTGATAAGCGTATTCATGGAGAATCCCTGTCAGTTGCATTTGCAAGCTGCAAAGAGAATCTTGAGGTACATTAAGGGTACTCAAGGAGATGGTATTCTGTATCCAAGGGGTGAACCAGTAAAATTTCTGGGGTATACTGACAGTGATTGGGCTGGTGATACAGTTGAAAGAAAAAGCACTTCTGGGTATGCTTTCTTTATTGGTTCTGGTGTGTTTTCTTGGAGTTCAAAGAAACAACCAGTAATAGCATTGTCTACTGCTGAGGCTGAATATATTGCATCTTCTAATTGTGCTACTCAAACAATTTGGTTGAGAAGGATGCTGGGTTTCCTTCAGTATAAAGGGGATGGTCCGACTACGGTGTTGTGTGATAGCAAGTCGGCAATTGAGCTGACGAAGCATCTAGTCTTTCATGGTCGCAGTAAGCATACTGATATCAAGTATCACTTCATTTGTGATTTGGTTAATGAGAACGAGATCGTTGTTGATTACTGTAAGACTGAAGATTAAGTGGCGGACATTTTTACCAAGGCATTGAGGTTCGAGATCTTTGCAAAGTTGAAGAAGATGCTCGGCATGGCTAACGGCGCGAACTTAGTTTAAGGGAGGCTATGTAGAATAATTAAACTAAGTTTCTATTTAGTTTCTATTTCCTATTCAGTTTATGTTTCCTATTAGTTTGTTTCCTGTTTGGTTTCGTATTTGTTTGAGGAAACTTAATGATTTTAGGAAATAGTTGCAATCTGAATCAGTGTAGGATTCAGGAATAGTTTAGCCTATAAATACATGCCTTGGGTTACCATTATAATCATAGAGAAAAATACAAAGAAAATTACAGAGATTAAAGAAAGCCTTTCGGCTGTTTTTTGCGCGTCGCAGATTTGTGCGCATGCAATTTTAGTTTTCTATTGATTTGGTTAACTGATCATCTTAGTTGCTTTGTTCTTGCATCGGTTTGCGTGTGATTGTTGTTGTTTTTTCAGTGACTTGCGACAAAGCAAAATCAAATTGCTTTGTTAATTTGTTCTCGACTTCCGTGCTGTTAATTGATTTCGGCAGCAGCTAGGTTCAACTTTGTTCGATTATAACTTCCGCGTTTAACTTGTGGGGTTTGTTTTATTTTGTGTCCTACATCACTCAAGTTCGAGGTCAATTTCAAACTCGAGACTATTATAAATTTGTCAAACCGACCTCAAACTAAAATATATAGACTCGATCTAACTAAAGCCGAGATCGAGTCAAGGCCCAGTTTCAGCTCAATTCACTACTACAAAGTTGTTAAAAGCAACTGGGTCTATCCGCACAAAGCCACCACATACTGGCAATTTCCCCCCGGTGGCTATGCGGAGGGTTTCTTTTCGAGGTAAAATCCACCGGCTTAAACAACCGGTGGCTTTTACCAAAACATGGGAAACAAAGCCACCAGATAGAGGTATACCCGGTGGTTTTGTTGCGGCAAAATATAAAACATAGCCACCGGTTGGAAGTATAACTGGTGGCTTTGTTTCGGAAAGTTAAAAACAATTATTTACTCGTCTGAATCTACGAGTTTAGACCGAGTCAAAAATTTTATTTATAACTGCATTATTGGCCATGAAACTTGTTAATTTTTTCCTTGACCCCGCTAGGAAAGTAAGTTACGCATCCTCCCCTTTGCTGCTTTATAAAGGAGGATTACCTCCCGAAATGAGTCTCCAGTCGATGTGGGATCGCATTCTCAAATATTATAAGTCTGACAAAGCCACCGGTATTTGATGAATAGGTGGCTTTGCCGAAAAAGCGTTCCGTAAAACCATCGGTTCATCAAAAATTTGGTGGTTTTGTCTGTAGTTAAACAACAAAGTCACCCGGCTTTCTTAAACCGGCGGCTATATCCAATAAAGCCACCGGTTTAAGGATAACCGGTGGCTTGGTTACTCATTTTTGCAAAATGCCACCGGTTTGTTATAAATCGGTGGCTATATATGCCGCGTTTTGTTAAAGTCATTATTAAAATGCACCCAGTGACTAAAGTGGGTGGCTTTGTGGCATTTTGTAATAGTGATTTGATTTGTTTATAGCCCTAGTTGTACCATCGAACTCTTCTATTAAAACAGAGAGTCTATCTAATTAAAATTAGTCAATGTTCAACAAAAGAATAAATAAATAGTCAAGTTGCATGTCCTTGTTTGTAGTTCTTTCTTTTCGAAATAAAGGAAAAGGCTATGGCAGCCAACTTCATCTGTTTTACCCAAAAAAAAAAAATAAAAATGGTCAACAATGTCTCTTTTTAAGAAAGTCACGTAACTGAATTTTCTTTTAGACTTTCTGACTTTCAACAGTTTAATTAATGGGATAGACCTGCAATTTTTGTACAAATTGGAAATTTGGAATCGAATTTGAATATGTCATTATCACGTACGTCTTCGTTGAATAATGTTCATCACTCTCTTTCTCCACTTGCTCTAATGTAGAAGGTGTTAATGTCCACTTGCTATAATAAAGGAAAAAAAATATTTTATAATTATTGTATTCATTTTTTTTATTCAACAGGTCAATCAAAATTAAAATGAATAAATATTATTTTTTATTTTTTCATCACTTTAAACAAAAAATTTATATTTTTACCATTAAATAATACAAGTTACATAATTCTTCCTCCGATCCAAAATAAAAGCCGTTTAAGACTATTTCAGACAGATTAAGAATCCATTCAGAATCAATTTAAATGACAAAAAAAATCCCCCTTAGAGCCTGTTCTTTAAGTTTTAGTTTTGGTATCAGTTTTGGTCTCAACAGTAAATTTAATATATTATAATCAATTTTCATCATTTTCAATACAACCTTTTACTATTAAGCTATATATTTTTACATTTTCAATATACTTTTTACATTATAAAATTATTTTTCTCAAACTAAAACTCTACCAAAACAAAAAGAATAGGCCCTTAACTATTGTAATTTAATAGTACAAGAAATCTTGAAGTTGTAATCTAATTAAAATTTAGAATATATCACAAACATAAATAAATGTGATAACATTCTAACTATGTATAAATCAATCGACTATTTAATATCATCACTAACTCTTGGTTAGATAAGTTAGGACAAGGGTAAGTTGAAGCAAAAAAAATTATGTTTTTTTTCTTAAACGTCATCTATTTTGAAAATTGTTATTCCCTTTTAATCAACTTTCATTTTAATCGAACCCCGACCCGAGGACCGAACACCGACCTGAGGCCCGAACCCTAAACTGAATCCTGAACACCAATCCGAGGCTAGAACACCGACAACATTAAACATGGAACATTGTTGTAAATCCTGCACTTTCGTTTCTATCTTTTTTACTTTTTATTTTAAAAAAAATAATTTTCAATCCCCCTAATTCGTTTGGACGAATCCCTCGAAGTTTTTCTTGTGACTAAATTCGTTTTGACTAAATTCTTGCGAAATTTTTTTACTTCATCGTACGGCGATTTCCTCTCCCCCCCCCTCTCTCTCTCTCTCTCTCTCTCTCTCTCTCTCTCTCTCCTTCCCTCACTCACACTCTTTCAGTCGCCTTGTCTCTCTTCCCTTTACTGAAAGAAACTTCGCATTCCTACTCTCGGAGCTGCGTCTCATCGAAGCTGCGTCTCACCGGAGCCGGTAAGCTGCGTCTTGTGGGATATAAAAATAATATATATATCCAAAATAATATAAAAGAGATTAACGCACAGCGGAATAAAATTTCTTTGTAATAACGAACAATAAAAAAAACTCGCACGCACACAATCTGTGCGGCGCACCTAAGCCAAAGCTTGGTTAAGAAACAACCCGAAGGCTATTCAGTTTCTCCTGTATCTATCTCTGCCTATCTCTGTATCTCTTTGTGATTACAATGATCACCCAATGCCTCTATTTATAGGCTAAACTATTCCTGAATCCTACCATAAATCTGATTTAGAACTATTTCCTAAAACAAATAGGTTACCTAAAACAAACACTAAACCAAATAGGAAACAGACAAAATAGCAAATCCTACTACAATTATAGTTACCTAATTAATACAAGTTTGGTTTAAATTATTATTTTCCAACATTGCCTCCCTTAAACCGAACTTGGACCAAAACAGCTCCAATGCCATCACGAGCTTCAATCTCTATTGAAATCTCTTTCGCAGTGTAGACAACATGCGAATCCAACTTGCAGTAGTTCTTCACCTCTACTTTCAAACTTATCATAGAGACACCTTTATATGTTCCATGGATCTTCTGTGGAAACTCCTCTTTAGCGAAGAAGTTATTCATATTCACCCATTCTTCTTCATCTGAGTTCATCTTCTCAGCAACCCTGCAATCAACTTTGCATATGCCAAAAACATTCTCACAAACTCAAGACATCACATTTAAATAAGATGTGGACACAAACTTGTATTTTGAGAAAGCCTTATCAAATTTCTCAGATTGGTCAAAGAACTCACTTATATCTACCCATTCATCTTCAGAACAGATATTTTCATCGACATTGCTAATATTATCAATGCCTTTAGATATAACAATGTCATTGCAAACCATAGGCTCCACTGTCACATTTTTAACCTGGTCGAACAATCCCCCAAATAAGTAGTCGACTTTACTGCAGTTGATCTGCTCCAGTTCAACAGAGTTTTCAACACTCCCACGATCAATTTTATTTGCGTGATCATCAATTTTAATATCTCCCTCTTGTTCTGAGACACATACAATTTATCCTTCCTCTTTGACCAAATCAACACTCTTAATGTCTTCATCCTCCTCGACACATTTTTGCTCAAAGATATTTTGGCTCTCTGTATTGTCGCTGGAAGATCCATTCTCCAAGCTTTTATTATCAACTTCAAGCAATGCTTCATCAGACTCCTCATCCATTAACACAAAGGTTTCAGCTTGAACATCACAACAATTATCAACAACAGTGGCATGCTCTTCTATGTCTTCAAAACGTTTAGACCAACACTCTTTTTTGTAATCTACAATTTGTTGGGTAAAAGACATCTCGTAAGTTACCAGTTCACATTCCAATTCATCGTAACCAAACATAGAAAAATCCTTAGTGACTTCTAAAACCAACTTCTTTTTGTGAAATTTCCAAGTCAACGTATGAAGAACTTTTGACACTATTTGTTATTCTGTCATATTCTCACCATTGATTCTCATCTCACTAATGATGGATTTTACCCTGTCCATATATTCTAGGACTCTTTCATTAGGCTTCATCTCTGCCAACTTGAATTGTCTCCTTAACTCATGCAATTTGACTCTTTGAACATTTTCGTTTCCTCGATTGACAACTTTTAACTTTTCCCAGAACTCCTTAGCTGTCTTTACATCCATTAAATTTCTGCATATATCAAATTCAATATTCGTTCTTAAATATTACAGAGCCAATTGTTTCTGATATTGATTTATCTTTGATTCTCTGCTTTTTGCAAACTCTGACTCAAATCCTGTCTCAATCACGTTCTAGATTCCAATAACTCTAAAGAAATCTTCCATCTGTCGACTCCAGAGTTCATAATTATTTTTACCATCAAAGACAAAAACAGGACTCTTACGAATGATAGGTAAAGAAGACATCTTTAATTACTCCCTTAACATCCGATGCAGAACCCAAATAATTCACCCACAATAAAACAATCACAGTTGTTGGCTTTGATCAAACGACCGTCGGAATAAAGCTACCATATAAAGCAAACTTGCATGCAAATATAATACCACGAAACAGAGCAATTCAATCCAATTGATCACATAAACTTTTTCCAGGAAACTCATGCAGCACGCTCACTGCGCCAATTGAACAACTAGAAGTTCGTAATTTTTCTTCTGTCTCCTTTTCTTTTCTAAATCTGTGGCAGACGAGAAAAAAAAAAAATCGTAAACCTTCCCTTAACTTGAGAATACAAGTTTTTGTACGACTCTTCAACCGTCGCAAAATATCTATGGCTCTGATACCACTTGTAGGATATAAAAATAATATATGTATCCAAAATAATATAAAAGAGATTAACACACAGCGGATTAAAATTTCTTTGTAATAACGAACAATAAAAAAACTCGCACGCACACAATCTGTGTGGCGCACCTAAGCCAAAGCTTGGTCAAAAAACAACCTGAAGGCTATTCAGTTTCTCCTGTATCTATCTCTACCTATCTCGATATCTCTTTGTGATTACAACGATCACCCAATGCTCTATTTATAGGCTAAACTATTCCTGAATCCTACCATAAATCTGATTCAGAACTATTTCCTAAAACAAATAGGTTACCCAAAACAAACACTAAACCAAATAGAAAACAGACAAAATAGCAAATCCTACTACAATTAAAATTACCTAATTAATACAAGTTTGGTTTAAATTATTATTTTCCAACGCGTCTTGTTGGTTTTGAGTGGTGTCCATCCCAATGGTGGCTTATAATTGTTCAATTTTTGTTTACCGAGCTGAAATTGTAGGGCATTCTGCTCCAATTTGCTCACTCTCTGCTACTGAATTCTTAGAAAAATTGCATTCCAACTCGTCGAATTTGCGTCTCGCCGGAGCTGGTAAGTTGCCATGCTAGAAACTATTGACTTGATGTTGGTTTTGAATGGTTTCCATTCCAATGGTGGCTTTATAATTGTTGAATTTTGTTTACCGAGTTGAAATTCTAGGGCATTACTTCTGATTTATACATGTGATTTTATAAGGTGGCTTTTATTTTTGTTCTAATTTGAAGTTATTGTTCTGCAGAGCTTCTATTGAATCCTCACAACTTTTGCTATTTTTCTGGGTAAGTGCACTTGATATTTGGTTTAATCTATGTGCTAATTGATGCTTTTGAAGGTGGAATTCTGTTGCATTTTTTAAGTGTTTGATTGTATGCCTAAATGCTTAAAAGTGGTGTTTCATGTTTGTAGAATACAGATACACAAATTAAAGTGTAAAACCCGGACATGAAGAAAACCAGCCTCTTTTTTTTTCATTTTCTCTGAAAACACCAAATTTTGGGCCTTAAACTACCAATCAACTTTTCTGTACTGTTTTCCAAGAAAGCATTATCAACCATTTCTTAGCAGTAACAAATTACGACTAAGAATCTGAATCAAACTGCATATTCCTTATGGGCTCTGATTGATATTCATCATTAATCAGTCATAGTAAGTTGAGTGGAGTGGAGTGGGAGGATGGAAGATACTGAGAGTTGCAGTAGCAGAGCATCAGAATCTTCCCCAAGTCCGAGTCTGAAGTGGCAGCTTAAGGTGGAAGTGTATCATGAAGTGCTACAACGGCTCCGAGAGTCTGAATTTGAAGAAGCTGCCCGTCCTTCTATGGAATCACTTCACGCGCCTCCCCCTGCGGTAAAGCCACCTCATTTTTTCCCTTCCACCTGTGTATGCTGCTGATCGCCCACATAGTTATGTTTCTGGGGTCTTTCTTGGTTTAGTTGATTTTGCTATTTATTTGGAGAAATTTTCTTTGACTCTGTTCGTGGATAATCTCTTCTTTATTCAACGTTAAATCATAGAACGGATAGTCTTAATCAGTAATAGCTAGAGGTGACTAAAAATTGACTTCTTGGTTTTTGGATAATAATAAACCTTTTTGTAGCACTCATTCTTCTCTTTCTTTTCCTTTTCTTTTTTCCAGCAGCTATGCTTTGGATGTAAATCCTGAGAAGGCGCAAGTTGTGCTTATGCACAAGAAATTTCTTGATTTGGCACATGATCCTAAAACTAGGCCAGCATTTGAAGTCCGCCTTGTGCAGGTACCCCATCAATAATCCTGTTTTCTGTTGGTAATATAAGAAACAGACTAGAAATTCTTTGCCAAATTCTTTTCTGCTTGGATATTTGTGTGGTTCATCAGTTATTATCTATAAACTTTCATGCTTGTTGACCCATGTTCTGAACATAACCATCTTGAAGTCTCTTAACTATATAGGTAAAGTGACCTTAAACTACTGCTGATTAGCTCTTTGCTAAAACCTTGTATCCTTGTCTTGATCTGTATGATCTTTAATTTTGCTTACTTTTCGATTTTGATATGTATAATCTTTCTTTTGCTTTCTGTTTGCTGAACATAAGATGCTCTTAACTTTTCGAATTGGTCAAAATGTCTAGTTACTTTCTCTTTCATGTAGGTTCATCCCTTTGATAGAAATGCTGATGATTCAGTTCATTC
Organism: Leptodermis oblonga; assembly: GCA_016801395.1. Lineage (NCBI taxonomy): Eukaryota > Viridiplantae > Streptophyta > Magnoliopsida > Gentianales > Rubiaceae > Leptodermis > Leptodermis oblonga. Next base: position 34,855,751 of record CM028760.1, read on the forward strand.
TAGCTTAGCAGATAGAAAGGACTATGAAAATTACAGGTATAGGCATAGTGACCTTTGATTAAGTTTAGGTTTACCCCTCTCTATCTCTCACAGGATCATTGCTACCATTCACAGGCTCCATCTTCCACCAACTTTTGACTTGACATCTATCTCTGAATTTAATCTACAGGGGAAAAAAAAAGTAATTCTCCAACGCCAAAATAACTCTATGAGTCAAAAATCATCCTTATCTTGGTAATACTCTGAAAGGTTTGAGCCAGTTGAACTATTCTTTTCTTTTTTTTTTTTTTTTTGGGCCTATTCGTCTTAGTGTATTTTGAGGTAACCTTGAACATTTACTGCTTGTAGTTCGTTGCATGAAGTTATAATTTCTACTAATGACAGGCCAAAACTCCTCAGTCGGGTAAGCTATCTGTTTCCTTATATCCCAATATTTCTGTCTGAAATACTTCTTGCATGATACTATTCAATTTGTATTTTACCCATTTGGCTCTTCTAGTTCCTGGCACTAAGGGAAGAAATTTCCTTTTCTTTTGATTCCTCACACCACAACATATAGTACTAGAGGCAATCATTCTCTTTAGTATTAAGTGTACTTTAGTTGGAACTTTTCCTGTAGTCCTTATTCTGGATGCCTATCTCCTCTCCGTTGATAGTTCTTGCTTTTCAGTTATGGTAACTTAGCAATCACTAAGTTTATGTATCCTGCATTCTCAGTTAACTTACTTTCTGAGGTTAGTTTGAACATTCAAGAAGCTCATGCATTTTCAACATCAGATGGTTACTCCTTGGATGTCTTTGTTGTTGATGGTTAGGCTTTTAAGGTACTTTTCTACTGCCTCTTGTACCTTTCATTAGTACTAAGATGTGAACATTTTTGGTTTAGTATTTTTGCCACATTTTGTTGTGAGTTTACACATTGCCGCATTGTCCAAAATGTCATGAAAGAGAATTTAGCATAGAATTGAGGGTAAACTTTATTGATTTACCTGTGTTAAAGAAGCATATAATTAAGCATCATACACAATGAATCTATTTGCTAAAGAATTAAGTTCATAATTTATAATCTGATTGCTCTTCCAAGTAGTTCTAAGATTATTGTTCAACATTACTTGTTTCCATCTGATACATGAACTAACAGTTGAATTTATTTCTTAATGCAATATTTTAGTAGGAAATTGACAGCTTAGAAGTGTATTGGAGAAGAAAATCCCAAAGATTGAGGTAACTGACACTGAAACTTGCTCCTTAGTGTAGTATTCAAACTTTTGTTAGTTGACTCACATTTTGAAGGGCAATGAAGGATTCTGGGTTGAATTAAGAATTGTTCCCTCCTGGGGGGAAGTTGGGACAGAATAAGATTGAACTTCTGACGGAGCAGGTCGACATACCAGGTGATGGGAGTGATGTCTGGGAAATAGACTCCAAGCTGGTGAAATTTGAGAATAAGATTGTCACAGGATCAAATGGGGATCTGTAAGTCATATGATACTCAGATAGAATCTCTAATAATATATCCGTTCTGGTCTAATGATAACTTCATTGCAAACAGATACAAAGGCACTTATCATAGTCAGGATGTGACTGTGAAAGTTCTCAAAACTGAGCATTTAATTGAAAAGGTTCAAAGGGAATTTGCTCAAGAAGTCTACATATTGAGGTTCTTGGCTATTTTCTTATGCTCAAATATATGTCTTTAGTTCAATTACTCACCAGAGTTTGGTTGCTATTTTATGTTATTCTACCTTTCAGTGAATAAAATCGATTAGTCATTTCTATGATGTTGCTACAATACCCTCAATAAATGCATCTATCTATTTTTGTGTTTATCGTCCGATGACAGAATCTGATTAAAGTCCCCAAGTATTAATACTTGGATATTACATGAGCACAGTTTGTGATTTTAGCTGCTCCCAGATTGCCATCCTTTCTTGACGATATGGACTACCATATAGAAAGACTATATACCACACCAAAACAGATTTTTCTTGAACGTTGACAAGCAAAATATTAGAGGACTTACATAGATTAGAGGTGTTCTTTTTGCAACCCTGGGTTCCCCTTCTCTAAAACGGCTTGCCCCCATGCCCCCATTCTCAAGAGTTCAAGAGCCGAGGATCATGAGTTTGCAACTTTCATGTTTACATTCTTTATTTACTTGTAACAAGTTTTGTTATAGATAGACATGTATAGATGTATAGATTGAAAAAGTAGTAGTAGCTTCAAGAAACCCCATTTTGATAAGCTTTAAATTAAGTAGTTGTACCATTCAGTTAGGTAAATCAGATTGACATATAATTAGTGAATCAACTAACAAACAACTGCCACTGATCAGAGCCCTGCTGGTCACAGAGAAAACATGAAACACTACTGTGCCATATCATATGGCAGTATTTGGAATTATTTTGTCCTGTCCTCATTGATGATGCCATGAATTGAAACAGGCTGTTTGATATTCCTACTACTCACAGTATACTATAGGATTCTTTCAAACATGTTAAGCACTGCTTAAATTATGATTAAAACTTGCAAAAGTGGCATACTAATTCTGGGATTCTTTAGAGAAGAAAAAAGAAGAAGAAGAAGAGGGGGTTACTGATCCATTAATTAAAATAGTAGGTAGGAACTGTGAGAGGAGGAAGTAACCATAAATGAATGATAAGTTGTAAGGTTGGTTTTTGGTAACTCCGTTCTGGAAGTGTAGCAGCAGGAGGGTGAGTTAAGTGAGGGTCATTTCACCTACTTGGACTTTGTAGATATTCTTGGTTTAGTTTATACTTGTGTTCAAAGGGTTGAAAAAAGTATGTGGACCTGGGGATATGGATGGAAGTGCCATTGAATAGGGAAATTTGATACACACTCTTCTGGTTTTTGACATTACTAGCTTGTGTTAGTTTTAAATCTTTTTGCTGCCTATAATAGTGTACAATTGTCCTTAATGATGATTGCTTGTGCATTTAAAACTGCGGATTTCTGCATCATCTATTCTATTTGTTGAACTTCCGGTTACAAACATATTCATTTGGAGGCTGCTAATATATAGTGCAGTTTTCACCTCACTTTTCTTTCTCTATTTAATTTTTTCAATCCCCTATTTTCAGGTTCTTTGATGGCTATTTATGGGTGCAAGCAATTTTGCGGGAGTAGAACGAGATCAAGGTTGCAAGCTATTTTGCGGGAGTAGAAATAGATGGACAAGATAAAAAGCTAATTGTTGATTACTTTTGAAAATACCTTCTAATTGTTAGGGTGATCAGTTTTGAAAGAAAACACATTATAAGAGTTAGGCTTATTACTTTTGATGACTATTTAAAATATATTAATAGAGTATTTTAATGTGGATTAGTGCAAAACATTTTTATTTAGGAATTATTCATTTCTATATTGATACTTTTATCTAAATGGTTTAGGTTTAGGTTCTCTTATTAAGCAATTATTTTTAAAAATAATATTTAAAAAATCATTAAACAAATTTAATTTATAGAATTACCACTTTTTTACAACGAGTTTTCATAGTTTTACGACGAGTCTTAAGGTTGTAAATAAGTTTTATACAACTTAGATAGATGAGTAATTACGACGAGAAAATGAACTTTTACGTCCAGAAGAGGGACTCGTTGTATAATTTCCATTTACACCGTCTCCTTCAATCTCGAAGTAAGATTTCTTACGTCGGAGCCTCTGACAACGACATACGTGGAGGCGGGATACTCGACGTAAAACACTTTTTACGACGAAATATGACTTTTTACGTCCAGAAAAGTCGTCGTAAAAGGCCACTATTTCTAGTATAGAAAGGAAAAAAAAAAAAAAGTGTATATCGTATACATGAGAACGTTGCTCACGAGCAATTTAGTCTAAACCGTGAAAGTTAATAGTACGTAGTATATTATTCTTGTCTAACTATATCCTTACCTAATACAAATAATTAAGCGAGGTTCGTTTGGAAGTTTTGCAAGTTGGTTGTAAAATTATGAGTGTAGAAGTTATTTTAAAACTTAAAATCTCGTTAGTTACTAGTTTAAAATTTTGTTCTTAAAACCTTATTTTAGAAACAAAATCCTTTTTTTGAACTAAAATTATTTTTTTCTAAATTTAAATCTTGAGATTTAAATTTAGGTTACAAACAAGATTTCCTATAATTTAAGGTAAAAATACATAAACTAAATATTAATAACTTGATTTGTTTTAGAAAACTTATAAATACATACAAGAGACAAAACTATTGATTATATATTAAACTAATGTTTTGACCTTCCATTTATTACTGTTTGTGAATAAATGAATCTTTTTTTTCTTATGAATACAGGTCAAGATAATAATAATTTCTAAACTACATTATTAATACCAATACGAATCCACAAACATGGATCCACCAGATTTTTATTTTTTTTTTTTTTAATTGAAGCTAAGATTGGTTACCTATATTAATAAATTAAAATTATAAATATTACTCAAGTCAAAATTGGCTTACAATTATTTGTATTTTGAATAGTATACTTTTAGTTGCTACCATGAAGGCAATAATCGAAATAAGTTCGTCCTGATTCATTCTCTTAGGAGGCCAAAATTAATTGTTCTTTTTGGTTATTGACCACATTATTCATTTTCCAGGGTCATACTAAAGCTCATTTTCATAATAGCGGTGGGAATGGGATGCAACATATTGTCATTATCAATGTCAAGACAAAAGTGTCACTTCGATCGGTACGTAACATTTTCCTCTGTTTATTGTTGTTTTATTTTGCCCAAATTAATAGGATTCGTGCATCAATCACAAAATTGATCCAAAAGCTAATTTTTCAAACCTTTAAAAATTAAAAAAAAACAAGTGACTTACGTGTAAGTTTCGCTTAATTTTCTAAGATTCAACTACAACAGATGTGAATCCAGACTAAGAGCTTGCTCGTTAAAGGATTTTAAGTAGAAAAATAGGTTTTTAAAAATAAGCAAAAGAACACATGGGATCAAACTATTTTCAAAAACTGTATTTAATAATAAAATATTTATGAAACAACATTTTCCAGATTATTTTTTGGCAATGTATCATGTAGCGAACAAAATTTCCATTCAAAGTTTGGACTCAGAAAAAAATAATTTATGGTGTTAAAAAAATTGCTTTTGAAATCAGGTTTTGGAGAACAAATTTTTAAACATTTATCAAATAAGTTTTAGATTTTAAAACTCATAATTAAATAAAAAGAGCTTGCAAAACCTCCAAACGAAAACAGGCTGCAAAACCTACAACTGAAGAGGCCCTAAATAGAAAATAATACTCCTTTATTGTACTAGAATCCAATTTTAATTTTTTTTTTCAATAGAAAAGTCTGCTTTTAAATTTTTGCTCTTCTTAGCTTTATTAATATAATAATATAGTGTATAATTAAATAAATTTCAAAAAATAAAGATGGTGTTAAATTAATTATTTTAGGTATTGTATATTAAAATTAAAATAGAATTGAGGAAATAACATAATAAATTTTCAACGTTTCGACTAGAACGAATCCGACTCCGCACTGGAATATTTCACAACTGTGTCAATTGATCCAATCCCTAAAGTATTTTCGTAAGCATTTCGTCAGCTGAACGTACAAAATCATATATTTCATTTGTTCCAGTCAATTTTCAAAATATTCTTTTGTTTTATTAAAAAAGTTAAGTTTTAATTTATTTACTTCTCAAATTCTTACTAACAAAATTATGATTGGATCTCAATGAATTTACTCTTCGAAAATAAAAACATTAGTGGAAAAATAATCGCAAAATTACTTATTTCGTGTGTTGTACCTTACATTCTATTAAAAAATTATACATTCTTCAAACTTGACCCTTCTAATGAAAAAATTATTAAATACATCAGATGCATCCATAAAAATATTACAGCAAGCTAATAATAGATCAATATTTACATTTTTGGGCCCCTATATGTATATTACTTTTCCCTGTAATGTATCTGACTGCATCATCCTACGTGGTATATTCGATATCCGGAATAATTTCTCCTTTTAATGGAACGAAAGGGAGGACTATACTTAACCATTTTGTATTTGGAATTTATAGTAAACGTTCAAAATTGAAATTTGACTGAAGATCATAGGCTTAGACTTTTGGCAAGGATCCAGCTTGAAGCATAATTAATTATTCACCTAATTTTTGACAGACGCAATTCTTAACACCAAACAAGTCTACATTGTATAAAAGAAAACGTTCCTAATCAGCAATTTAGTCAAAACTGTGTAAATGTAAATAATACGTAATACATTATTTTTGCCTAACTAAAAATCGTTGCTATCCTACTCATTGCTCATGAGCCAATAAGATTGATCTCGATCATACTCGCTTAACAATCGAGGTGAATTTTAATGTCTTATTAGTAAATGTATATCTACAAAGTGTAATTTCTTAGGTCCATATTATTTTCAGAGAAATAACTTATCAAATTATTACTCTAACAATAATATTATTAATTATTATTTGAACATTCAACTAGTAATGACAATGGATAATAATGGTAATTTTGCAAATTTACCCTTTTTTTAAAATTAGGTTAACTTTTATTCATCCCAAAGTTGCTATTGCTATACGATTATCTTGTCTACGATTTGCTTTACTAAAGCATAAAATTCATTTGATAATTTAGATAAACTCACCAACTAAATGTAATCATAAAAGCTTGTATTCACCCGATTTATGTCCGTGAGATTGGATGCGTGAGCCCCATAACAATTTTTATTTATATATATTTTTTGTAGTGTACAGTTGTATTGACACTCTTATAGTTTGAAAATTATATTTTAAAGATATAATAGTGATCTTGTCTTTTAAGTCCAACACTTGTGTTTTTTTTATCTTTTTATTTCAATACTAATACTCTTGTAACTCGAGAGTGATAGTCTCAAACTACAAAAGTACTGATGATATTCTTGGAGATAGAGTATCATTCTTATTGTTCATTAGTATTAGGTCCTTTTTCTCTTCTTTCTTCCTTACAATGATACTTTTCAGTATAATTGATGCTCGTAAATAGTACTATTCGCGAAAGTTTATTAGAAAATAATAATAATAAAACTGACAGCGATACTATTTGAAAGTATCATTTTCGACTGTATCACTGATATTTTGAATTTAACCAAAAGTATCCGGCCATACAGGCCCATCGATCGATAAACCCCTTTCACAATACACTAGCTCAAATGTAATTTACCAAGAAAAAAATAAACACTCCAATTGGGCATGCAAGATTTCTGTATAAGGGTGATCACCATGGATAAATCAAACACCAACTGCCTTCACTCTCCTTCACTACTTTAGCAAATACAGGCCACCAAAAAACAAACATATCTTCAATGGCAGGTGTTCTTGCAGATGCAAACTCTTTGTTCGACTTCGTTGCCAAAAAGGGCAACGGCGTCAAAGGTTTAGTGGATTTAGGAATTTCAGAAGTACCCAAAATATACATCCAACCACCACATGAAAGATTCGACAAAATTAATGTATCCAAAGTTTCCAATCAGTTCCTTTCCTCAGTTCCGATTGATTTGTCAAAACTGGACGGTCCGGACCACGACAGGGTGGCGGAAACCATTGTTAAGGCGGCGGAGACACTCGGGTTTTTCCAGGTGATCAACCATGGCGTGGATTTGGAGCTGCTGGAGTCCCTGAAAGACGTTGCTCACCGGTTTTTCGGGCAGCCGGTGGAGGCGAAGGCCGGTTATCTGAAGGGAGCCAGCGGCCGTAGCCCCCTGGTGAGATATACGACCAGTTTTGTGCCGGAGAAAGAGAAGGTTCTTGAATGGAGGGATCACGTTAGCATCATCTACACCAATGATGATGATGCGCAAAAACATTGGCCCAAAGACTGCAAGTGAGTTTATCAATTTTCTTTACTTTTCCCTAAGTGCATAATGGATCGAAGCCATTATCTACTAATGTAATGATTTTTTTGTGAAATTTTAGTGTTTTTTTTTTTGTATATAAATCATGTATGTTATGAGTACCTAACGTTACCTTCTAGTTAAGTTATCTGTCTGACTCTGGGTACCACCCACACACAATACGTTAACTCAGGAAATAGTGCAGCATAGTAAAGCCAACAGGATTAATTTGCTTCTCTATTGAACACCTTTAGGGCTTGTTTCTTTTCATGTTTTTGTTTGTGATTTTGAAAACATGTTTCTAGAAAATGGTTTTTTAATATAAAAAATATATTAAAAATATAAAAATGTATAGTTAAATAACAAAAATTTATATTGTCAATAATTAAAAATGATTATAGTATATTAAATTTACTATAGAAATAAAAAACAAAACCAAAATACAAAGAAAAACAATGAAAAGAAACATGCTGTTAATTTGTACCTCAACTTATTACTTCCTAAGCAAATAAAATAACCCTTTATTCACAAAAAAAAAAAAAAAATTTTAATCCTTCAATTATTTGACAATGGTTCTTGGTAATGTTTTTAGTAATACATTTAAGACCATTAATAATTAAATAAATGATTTATTAACTTTATAGATAAAACGATTATTTGTGGCACAGTATTGTTTTTATGGATACAATTTCATAATTTTTCGTGAAAGTGAATTTTAATCTTATATGACTGAGAATCTTTATAGTAATAAAAGATATTGCTTATTCTCTTACGATATAATTTGCAGGGAAGAGCTACTTAATTACATTAAGTTATCCAATAAAATGGTGAGGCAAATCTTCCAAATACTAATGGAAAATCTTGGGGCAAAATTCGAAGACACGAAGCTTGAACCCTTGATCGGTTTAAAAGTGGTGAATATGAACTTTTACCCGGCATGTCCGAATCCAGAACTAACGATCGGCACTGGCCGCCATTCCGACATCGGAACCTTAACAGTACTTTTGCAAGATCAGATCGGAGGTTTGTACGTTAAAATAGACGAAGATATTCAAGCCGGAAAGAAAGAAGAGTGGATCGAGATCCCTCCTATTCCCGGCGCTTTGGTCATCAACATCGGAGATTCTTTGCAGGTATATTTAAACTTGAATTATTAGTCTTGTAATTCCGACGTTGATGTCTCCATTCTATTTGGTCACTAATGTTCAAAATATTTCATTTTCGTAAATAGATTTGGAATGTTGGTTTTTAAAAGTCCAAATTGACAACTCTAGGGCATGTTTGTTTAGATCATATTTTCAAAAATATTTTTTTGAATAATAGAAATTAGGCCATTGTTATTGCGAGATAAGATATTAGCTGCCATAGCAAAATTTTTGATTCAAAAGACAATATTATCCACACTAATAATTTACATAGTGACGGAGGTCTGACAGTTAATTGTAAATGATGAAAAACGATTATAATATATTGGTAAATATATTGAATTTACATAGTGACGGAGGTCTAACAGTTAATTGTTCCTTAAGCATGTGTTTAAAAGTATGTTTGTATCTGTCTTTTGTATTAATATTTTAATATTTTCTATACACATTTTTATTATTCAAATTGTTCATTTTATATTTTCGATATACATTTTTACATTATCAACGCAACTTTTACATTAAAGAAACACTTCTTAGGCTCCGTTTTGGATTGTATCTCAAATAGGGAATTTTTGTTTTTGGCAAAAGAAATTTTTTGGAGAGAATCTTTTTATGAAAATTTGTGTAAGAAAGTGTAATGATTTGATTATTTTTTAAAATAATGTGAGAGTAAATTTAGAGGAAATTTTGAATTTTAAACATTTAATTTAAAGGGAATTGAAGATGTTTGGAGAGAGATTTTTTTTTTTTAGTGAAAAATATGAATTTTAATTTTCTGAAAAGAAACTAAAACAAACATAGCCTTAAAATATATTTTTGAAAATATGCCGACTCTAATTTCAGGAACCAAAATTAAACTTTTCGAACATGATGAACCAAATAATAAACCTTAAAATGTTACCTTCAAAACCTTACTCAGATTCGTCACAAACAATACTAGCATAGTTATATTTTGTTGATGAATTATATTTCCCTTGTAGATTCTTAGCAATGGCAGGTATAAAAGTGCTGAACACAAAGTGCACACTACAAGCAAGCAAAATAGAGTGTCAATCCCACTTTTTGTAGCTCCACGGCCGACGGAGAAGATCGGGCCGCTGCCGGAGGCGGTGGAGCGCGACGGAGGAGCTCTCTACAGAGAAGTTTTGTACGAAGAATTCTATAATAACTTCATGGGATCAGCTCACGAAGGGAAGATTGCATTGGATTTCGCCAAAATAAACTTCCCAAATTAATTAATGTAAAAATAATTATTAAAGTATACTCTAATAAGGTCTAAACCACATATGCTCACACATCCTTTTCTATTCAGCAGCCCCTCTCCCTCTGGGGCCCCTCCCTTCTTTTTCTTCCGTGATGATGAGAGAAGCAGTTCTACTCTTGTTTCTTATTATCTTTTAGTTTGTTTTCTCTTGGTTGAGAGTTTTTCTTTTAATTTATCGTTGTTTTTCATGTTTTTCTCTATGTTGATGGTGTTTTCTTTCTAAGCTATGAAGATTTTCTCTCTGCCTATAGAGAAGAACTATGGTGATTGTATTCCTTATGATTGTTGTATGAGTCAGTGGTACGTTATGATTCTATTCATGGCCATGGTGTATAAAGATTCGGTATTTTCATTAGTAATTAGCAGATCCGTAACTGTGATCGGTACGAGATTTATTAAGTTTTATATTTCTACTATATTTAGATATATACTAAGTATAGATTTACAGTTTAGTAGATTAGATATACTGTTCTGGTTGTTCAAATTTGATAAAAATCATATCAAATTTTATGTATTCAGTTGTATTGTCCGTTTCTTCATTTTCTATTGTCAAGCGTTGTTGTAGCAAAGGGCTAAACCATATATATATATATATATATATATATATATATATATCAATTATGCAGAATAAAGACACTGAATGATGGTATAAAATTAATATGGGTCACCTCAAGATTACTAGCCCTAAGGAAAGTGCCTATTATATGAATCTTTTCTTGATTGTAGCAAGTTGAAAGGAGGCTTTTTCTTTCTTTCTTGTTTTTTTTTTTCATTTTGTTGTGAGATGTAATTTGAATAATCTTAAGAACTTATAATTACAACCATGAATTTGGAGCTGTTTTTATGTGACTAAAGCAAAGGTATTTTAATTTTGAGAAAAACTTGTTACTTGTATTCAATGTGACCGACGGTCTACTGACATGCTTGTCGAGTTTAGCATATGAAGTATCGCGTGTATTTTGAAACAACAAATATCACATGTTTTCAAAAGACGCGTAAAATTTTTAAATGATCAACTATTGAATTTGGCCTATGAAATATCGTATTTATGTTAAAACAACAAGAGCAAACCACCATTTTGGTCCCTTACAAATTGCTCAATGCTCTTTTTTGTCTTTCACATTTCAAATGGTGAGAAAATGTCCTTCACATTTTGTTAGTTTACTTTTTTGGTCCCTCACTAACTTTCCATCTATTTTTCTATCCATAAAGTCGCATATCACCCACATGTTAAATATTTAAATGGTAAAATTAAAATAAAGTATAAAAATTGGTATTAAATATTAAGTAATTTATCATTAATTTTCTCAAGTACGATCAACTTTTTATAATTATATTACACATAATTATATTATCAAAAATATCAAAATAAATATATGAACTCTTTTGTTGGGACAAGACAAATTTTAAAAATATTAATCTTTTATTAAAAATGATAAAATAAAGAAATAACCAAAATAAATTGAGATACGGTACCATCCTCCAAAATTTTAAATTATACTCGTATTATTTTTGTTAGCAAATTTTATTTTCATTTACATTTTAAAATTTTTTTAATAAAAAAATATAACTTAAAATGTTTATATCTTTTTTGTATTAGTCATTATATAAAATAAACTTACAGTATAATTTACTACATGTATCATTATTCAAATTAATAACACCTGTGTCCAATCAATGTGAGTTTCTCCCTTGTTTTATCTTTCTTTAAATTGATGTATATAAATTTATTTATAAAAAAATACTCTTAACGCATGAATCTCTTTCTCTCTGTTTTTTATTGAGAAAAAGAAACAAACATTAATTATTATGAGCATAGTGCTCATCATGCATATTTTTATATAGCTGTTAACATTACTAATTAAAAAATAAATACAAATAAATAGTAAGAAGTGTTCAGTATTGCACGGTCATAAAGAAATAATTTTTAAAAAAAATTATGATTTTCAATTGTTAAGAATTTGTTTTGTCCCAATAAAAAAATTTATATTTTTATTTTAATACTTTTCATATTTTAATGATATAATTATGTTTAATATAATTAGGAAAAGTATGATCATAGTTGAAAAAAAATCATAAATTACTTAATATTTGATACTAATTTTTTCATTTTTTAATTTATTTTTACAATTTAAATATTCAATATGTGAGTGGTATGTGATGGAAAAATGGATGGAAAGTTAATGAGGGACCAAAAAGGTACACAAAACAAAATGTGAAGGACTTTTTCTCACAATTTGAAATGTGAGAAACAAAAAAGAACATTGACCCATTTGTGAGGGGACTAAAATGGCGATTTGCTCAAACAACAAATATAACATATATATCGGAAAAAAAAATACCCGTATCAAATCCAAGAGCTAAAGCATCAAATGTTAAACGTTCAAACGGTCAATCAGAGATGAGATTAGTAGTTTATTTTTATTTTACAAAGGAAGTCGCTTGTACTATTATAAAGGAGTCGATGAGAGAATATTAATATCTCAGGAAACAGCCAATAGCGAAACCCGTTATGTTATGGGCTGATTCGTTGCCTTGGGCACTTTTGTTAGACTGAATATAATGAGAAACACTATAGTCCTTTCAAGGAACTATGGTCCGTGAAATTATCTTTGAATCCCACCTTCATGTCATGCTTTTGGACAAATATATTATATTTTTCAAAAATTCCTATTAGTAATAATAATAGTATGTTTAGTGGAAAATCGGATATAATATATTTCACAAATTAGGATTAATATTGATATTTCACACATTTGTAAGAATAAACATAATTTTTTTTAGTTTTTTTTGTTAAAAAAAATTAATCCATAATTACAAGGGCTAATTGTTTATTTTAAAAATATAGACATGCAACTGTCAAATAACCTATTCCACAGGGGTAACTGTAATTAAAAAATGATTAGTCTATTTGGGAATGGTCATTGTTTGGAAAAGTAAAAAAGAAAACTTCTTCCTCTTTATTTTTGTTAATATGAAAAGTCTTTCTCTAAATATATACTCAGAATGAAATTTAATACTAAAATTTTCTTTCTAAATTATTGACCTCCTTTTTGACTGCTTAAAATTAGTCGTAACCAGTTACATGGACTAAAATTGCAACAACATGCAAACGTAAGAGATTATTTTTGCACCAATAAAATGTAAGCTAGGGAATAAAACTGCAACAGTCCAAACAAAAGGGAGCCAAATTGCGATTTTTCTTTTTTCATTCAAATAAATAATAATAATAATAATAAAAAAGCTAATACTATAATTGCCTTTCATTCAAACATCTTAGGGGGCGCTTGGTATAAATTTCTCAATTGGAATGACAATGGAAATGATTGAAGGGTCAATAACAATAGGAAAGATTGAGGGGTCAATGGTGCTTGGTTGAAATTGTGTAATGGGTATCATTGTGATTGATAATGCTTGGTTTAACTTAACATAGCAATGACAATTAGTTAAAATTCTAATTTTACCCTTACCACTATATGTAGAAAATAACTAAATAAAAAAAAGTGAAAAATAAAAAGATAGAGGTAAAGTAGAGCAAATAGTGATAAAATGTAAAGAGAGAAAATATAATGATAAATGTAAAGAGAGATTAAAATGATAGATGTAGAGAGAGAAAGGTAGAGTAGAGAGAAAGTAATATAAAAAAGGTAGAGAGGGAAAATTAAAATAAAGGTAGAGAAAGAAAGTAAAAGGAGATGTAGAGAGAGAGAGAGAGAGAGAGAGAGAGAAATAAATGTAGAAAGAGAAAGTGACGTAATAAAGTTAGAGAGAGAAAATAACACGAGAGAGATAGAGGAAGAAAGTGAGATAAAAAGGTAGAGAGACAAATATATGAAAATAATAGAGAGAGAACATTAAAAGATAAATGTAGAGAGAGAAAGTAAAGTAAGAGACGTAGAGAGAGAAAGATAAAATTGTAGGATAAAGTTAGAGAGAGAAAATTAGATGATAAAGTTAGAGAGATAAAGTAAAAGGAGATTTATAGAGAGATAGAGAGCAACAAATGTAGAGCGAGAAAGTGACGTAATAAAGTCAGAGAGAGAAAGTGGAATAATATATGTAGGATAAAATTAGAAAGAGAAAGTGAAATATAAGGTGAGAGAGTAACTTAGAGAGAGAAAGTAAAAACTATAGAGTGAGAAAGTGAATGAGAGAGGTAGAAAGCGAAGTGAAAATAATCGGTAGAGAGAGAAAACAAGAGAATCAAGGTGGAGAGAGAAAGTGGAAAAACAAATAGAGAGAGAAAATAATAAGTTAAATGTAGAGAGAGAAAGTAGGATGATAGGGGTAGAGAGAGAAATGATAACAGAAGTAAGGGCATTTTTTATTTTAAAAAATATTGTTGACTACCTCCTCAATGGGATTCATGAATACCATGGGGGGTATGTAGTAAGGGGGTGCTTGGTTGGATGTAGTAGAAGACTGCAATGGAAGTCACTTGGGAATAAATGTGATTGATGATGATTGGTTGGGTGTAATGGGAATCAAAATTCCTCAATGACTCCCCTATTTCCAATACATAACCCCCGCCATGTATTCACCCAACCCCATTGAGGATTAGTGAGCTTTATTTTTTTTTACAAAAAATGCCCTTACTTCTACTACCCCAAAAAAATGCCCAAATATTTTTTTTTTTTCTCTCTAATTTAATTCTTCACTTTCTCTCTCTAACTTTATTACTTCACTTTCTCTCTCTAAATATTTTTCTCTCTCTAATTTTATTACTTCACTTTCTCTCTCTAAATTTTTGTCTCACTGTCTCTCTCTATATATCTCATTTTACTTTCTCTATCTACATATCTACTTTTTACTTTTCCTCTCTAATTTTATGCTTTAATTTTCTCTCTCTACATTTTCTTTTTCTCTCTCTACATCTGTTATTTTACTTTCTCTCTCTAATTTTATCTTTTAATTTTCTATCTCTACATTTTCTTTTTCTCTCTCTACATCAATTATTTTATTTTCTCTCTCTAATTTTATCTTTTAATTTTCTATCTCTACATTTTCTTTTTCTATCTCTACATCAATTATTTTATTTTCTCTCTCTACCTTTTTCCTTTAATTTTTTCTCTCTATCTTTATTACTTCACTTTGATTATTTTCTTAATATAGTTGAAAGGGTAAAACTGAAATTTTAACTGATTGTCATTACTAATGATGAGGTAAACCAAGCATTATCAATCACAATGATACCCATTACACAATTTCTACCAAGCACAATTGCCTCCTCAATAATTTCCATTGACATTGACATTGACCCATCAATCATTTCCATTGCCATTCTCATTGAGGAATTTATGCCAAGCGCCCCCTAAAATTAAAGGAGTGACTGAGAAATTTTGATTCCCATTACCCCCAACCAAGCACCACCAATGAGATTCATTCCTTAGTGAATCCCATTGCCCCATTCTACTACCCCCAACTAAGCGCCCCCTTGAATCTCTTTTGCAAGAGAAATTCTTAGTATAAACACCTCAAAATTAAGTTGAATTTTTTTTTTTTGATGATTAAATTAAGTTGAACTAACACAAATGTCAAAATTATATTTTCTAAATTATATACTTCCTCCGTCCCATTCAAAGAGTTCACTTTCAAAAAGAAAATCCTGTCCCATTTAAAGAGTCCACTTTGAATTTATTTACATTACATACCTTACTAATATAATAATGTATAGTTCACAATTAACCCTTACTTTTAAAGTAAGAATATAAGTGATAAATTACTTATTTTAGGTGTCTACCTCACAACCCATAATAAGTTGTACGCATTTTAAAGTGGACTCTTTGAGTGAAACAAAGAGTATTATATATGAATTCAGAACTTACAAAATTAAAAGTCTAAGATATGATTTCCATACCAATGAGACAAAATTAGGGTTGGGTTGCGTAAAATATGTTTGTTTGCCAACTAGGATTGGTTCGTATGAATTAATGGTAGTTACGAATCATTAGTTTCTCCATGTAATTTCATCGTTTAACAGTTAACATTGCTAGTACAAACATCACCTAACTAATATTACGGTTATTCAAAAAGGGGCATACTATTTGCATGAACCAAATTACTATTCACATGAACATTTTTCTGTGAATTTATTATAATGCCCTTAGTTATTTAAAAAAAAAAACAAGAAATGAACAAAAAATGTCGCCAGGTGACATTTTGGGCAAAAATGTCGCCTATACTTGGCGGGATTTTTGTCAAAAATGTCGCTTCCTGTAAGTAGTGACATTTTTGGCAAAAATATCGCCTGTACTTGGCGACATTTTTTGTTCCTTTCTTTTTCTTTTTTTTTAAATAACTAAGGACATTATAGTAAATTCACAGAAAAATGTTCTTGTGAAAGTAATTTGGTTCCTGCAAATAACAATTCCGTTCAAAAATTAAGTTTATAACAACATGCAATATTTTTCATTTTAAAAAGTAAAAGTATTGCCTAGAAGTGATAGTGCAGTCAAATACATTTAGAAGATAAACGTTACTTCTTCCGTCACATTCGTAAAGTCCACTTTGAAATATATACAACTTATTATGGTTGTGACAAAAGCTAAGATAAATAGTTTTGTACCATATTTTCTATTTATATCTTTATTTTATAAGTAATGCATGGTTAATTATTGACCACATATTATTATATTAATGAGGATATATAATGTAAACAAATTCAAAGTGGAATTTCTTAAAGGGACAAGAACTTTCTTCTAGGAGCGGACTCTTTAAACGGACAGAGAATGTATTTTTTATGAAGGGTGATGAACATGTAGGGGTCATAAATATAAGAGTGAACGACCTTTAATATACTTTACTTTTTGATTGTGTCCACTTTGGTACATAATCTTTTTTTTTAGCCACGAATGTATCTATACTAATTTAAATGGGCCAAAAATGTACCTTGTCGTTAATTTCGGTTAATTTTGACGGAATAGCTATCACATGCTACTCACTTGACATACTTCAAGGATATATTTGTCCGTTCACTATTCATCATCTTCTTCGTCTCTATTTTTTAATTTTTTTAATTTTTCTTCTTCTCACTTCTCTAATTTTACTGTGCATCATATTCCCCGAATTCATCCACCCTCCACCTTCCTCCTCCCTCCTCCTTATCCCTCTTCCCAAAATAACCCACCATCATTGCCGCCGCCCCTCACCACCGTAGATGCAGCCCCAACTAACCCAAAAAACAATCACCTCCACCTCTGAAATTATCAAACCCAATTTTAAATATTCCGCCTCCCGCAGGACGCCTCCTAAGCTCGACCGTCAGCGACCTCAGATCTGGTTTCAAATGACGACCACAGAAATTGGTGGTGTTCGTTGTGAATGTTTGAAGAATTAATTCAGGAAACAATTTTAATTTTGCTTTCCTTCTCCTTCGCAAGCCGCCACAAACATAACCATGGAAGGAGGAAATAGACCATTTGCTGATCAATTTCCAACGCCGGGAAGACAATCATCATATCCTTAGTTCATCTTCAGGGGTGTCGCCGAAGGTATTCAGTGAGTCCAAAAATAATGCTTGAATTACTTAACAAAATGGTCCTATATCGTTTCTCAGATGGGCAGCGGGTTGCATTTGCTTCATCTACCTAAACCTGAAACAGAAATTGCTGCCTGGCAGCTGCCGCAGTTGTCTATTTGGAGTCCGACAACTCAAAATCAATTGGGCTACCTTCTTTAGGGTTGATTAGCCTACTAATCATCTATCTTTGTTTGTTTGAATTTTTTAAATGGGTGATGATCCGATTTGGTCAATTAGTGAGAAAATCTAGAGAAATCGGTTGTTCTTTATAGTGAGATTGCTGATAAAGGTACCTCTTACTTAGTATTGAATAAAAGAGTTTGTTTTCGTTTTGCTTCTGGGTTTAGATAGCAATGGTGGTGGGTTTTGCTTTTGGATTGAGGGGATAAAATGGAGATGGTGGGAGGTGGTCTGACTTGGAGGAGGGAGGCAGGGGAGGGGAGGCAGAGGGAGGTGGAGGAATTCAGGGAAGAAGACATGAACAGTGAAGGGACAAAAATGATCTTGAAAAATGGCATGTGATAGCAATTCCGTTAAGCTTAATGGTGAGTTAACGGCAAAGTACATTTTTGGCCCATTTAAATTAGTATAGGTATATTCGTGGCTAAAAAAAATAGATTAGATACCAAAGCGGACACAATCGAAAAGTAAAGGTATATTAAAGCTCGTTCACTCTAAATATAAATACAAGAAATATGGCTCATTTAATCCCCATAGAAAAGTACTCATGTTGAAACTGAGTGAACACTCAAATTCTATTAAAAAGAGAGAAAAACACTTTTCAAAAAATAAAAATACAAAAATATTTTTTAAAAAAAGAATTTGCGTTTTTTGTTTTGAAAGAGATTCTACCTCTTGTGACTCATAAATAATTGTATCACTGAATTTGTTTTAACCAGATGGAGCGATTAGGGAGTAATAGTTTGGTGAAAACTTAAGGGTGGGTTTGGTGCAAGGAAAAGGGAAAATAAGGGGAATGAGCTTCTGATTGATAAGATTAAAATGTCTATGTCAGTAGACATATATAGAAAAATGAATCTGATCATTTAAGCAATCAGATCCTCTTAGTTAGGAATTTTATATCCCTTGTGATAAATAGCCCATGTTATTTTTAACCATAAATTACAGTTATTTTTACCACTTCTTAGATTCACAAAAAAAATTAATAATAATAATAATAAAAGTGGCGGTAAAATAAAAAAACAAAGCGTACGTATATTTTCCTTCTTCTTTCTGATAGATTATTTTTATTTCATTTTTACATGTTTTTAAGGCTAGTGTTTTGTAAGGAGTTACTTTGAAATTTCCATACATATCATTCCCATGATTATATAGCATTTGCCAAACAACTCAAAGACAATCTAAAATGTCTTTAACGAAGGACAATATTATCATGAATTCATCTGATCTATCAATAACGACCAAATTCCTTTGAACTTTTACAAACATGAAACACGGCCACAACACTTCATAAAATCTTTTAAATATCTTTTTATTGTATTTTTTTACCCTTCGTCCCCAAGAATCGAACTCATAATCTTGAGGATATAAAATCCTATCAATTACCACCACCCTCCCCGCCCATCACGTTATACATATTTTGTTGAGTAAATTCAATTGCATCTAATTCCCTTTAAACTTTAGTAACGCTATAATTATAATCGTGAAGTGTTGAGCAAAAAATAAAAATAAAAAATTCAAATAAAACACCCATGAAATTTGTATTCATTCGGGCATCAATGCAGCAATGGTAGTTTGACCAAATCACTGGAGATAACGGTAGCTTTCTAAAATCTCGGGCTAATGATAGTTTCACCAAATTAACCTCAAGGGAGTAAATGTAATTTACCATATTTATACGCATTTTATTACATTAAAACCCCCTTGTATTATACGACAATTAATTTATGTTCCGATCGGTTGTATTATTAAAATATACCTTTACTTCCTTTGATCATTAGTAAAAATGAGAAAATTATAAAAAGACAAATTCACCGCAAATACATAATGTAGTTATATATATATATATATATAATTATAAATCCGTGGTTTGTTTCTGTTATTTCCAAACTTTTTTTTTTCCATTTGACTAATGATCAAAAGGAGTAACTAAAGTGTTTATTTTAATATTATAAGATATGTATAAAGTAAATATCTTATAACACAATGTAATTAAGTCTTATTATTATTATTATTATTATTATTATTATTATTATTATTATTATTTACCTAAACTCATTAAAATTGATACGTCTTGAATCATGTGAAATCCATTAAACAATTAGGATTCATTACAAAAATTGATCGAGCAACTACTTCTTATTTTTTTAAAAAAAAATCAAACTTCGAATAAATTTACTGGAAATCGTTCGGCCACAAGAAAGTTACAAACGTTGGTACTTCATACCAAGATTCTTGTAGTCAATTTCGCAATTTGGGGTAATTAGCTAAGCAATTAATGTGCTACCATGTTATTTTCACGCCTCACCTAGATCTTTACAGTGAATATTTTGTATGAGCGATCTGTTGGATATATCTTCCGGAACCAGCAACAATGACTAACAACAAGAAACCAAAAGTATATTTTGTAGTAAACACTAATCTATTACAAATGATAACAAAAGGAAATTGCTTCTTCAAATTGTGCTAAGCACTTTCCTTTAGGCTTTATTAGTTCCCTTTAGCGTGCAAAGAGTTCCAAAACTAATATTCTTGTGGGATAAGATGAAGATATCTGTTGTAAGCCTGCACTGACTTAAACAGAATAGAAACAAGAATGAAAAGTGCAAGAATATCTTGTATAATTGAAAATGATTTCGTATATTGTAAAATCTGTCCTAAGGAGTCTTTTTATATCCAAAGGGTGCCATTTAATAGCCACAACTCTTATGAAGAGGTAGGGAGAAATGAAACTGAATTCGGATAAGAATTGAGTTCGGAATCTCACTTTTCGTGAAGAGGTGCAACTCTTCAATGAAGAAGAATCTCACTGGAGCATGTCAGAGTACTCGTGTTACTCGCACGAATACTCTTACAAGTTATTGAAATGCTCTTGAAGCTCACTGGAGCATGTCAGAGTACTCATGCAAAGTTACTGAAGCTCGTCTAAGCATTTTTGCGAATCGCACGAGTGCTCGCTCGGCTTCAGTTAGCTTGAGCTTTGCTTCTGGATAGCATCCGATGTCCTATGCGACTCGCACGGGACATCGCTTGCTGGCTCCTCTTTAATTTCACTTCTTCTTCTAGCTAATTATTGCAAAATCTCCAACAATCCCTCATCATTTTTCAATGATTTGGAAAATTGCCTTCCTCTCAAAGTCAAGAACTTTTCTTGATAACTCATGCATCAGCCCTGGTGTCTTTCGATTGAACCAACGCCTTAGTGAAAACACCTTGCAAACTTGTCGAACTAATTTGGTAGACAAGTTTTGAACCAACAGTCCATTGACAATCCTTAATATAATCACACAGAAGTTTACTTCTCAGCTACATGCTGTAAACAACACATAATCTCTATCTATCTCAATACCATTCATGAATGCGTCCAAGGTTTCATCTAAGAACTTTTATGAATTTTCACAAAGCATCCATATAGGGAAGTTTCAAAATACCCCCGCCATATGAGAATTTCCAGCATTTATTGCATTTCTCATGTTTGGTATTAACTTGAACTTGTTAATAACTCAATTGTTCAACCTTAACTTTCTAGCGAGTAAACTACACTATTAGTATTCCAACTATTTAGACAATATACTTTTCGCTACATTGAATTCAGAACTAGTGGTTAACTAGCAATGAATTGAGATTTCATTGTAAATGATCTAGGACATGTTTCTTAATAGAAGATAATCATTCCTATCAGTCCTTAATCCATTATTTGGTTTGCCTAATTGGCTAAACCAAACTTTCTCCTTCAAATCACTATTCCAAATGGTTACTTAATCTCATAGATTAAGACTCCACCATTTAGTGATATTAATCTGGATTTTTAATCCACTTCTATTGATGTTTTCGTACATCAATTTAGACAATTCCTTACCATTGGATCATCCTCTTAATGTGATCATACAAGCAAGTAAATTGCATTTATACAATTCATTAAAATATGTATTTAATGAACATGTCACAACCTTATTCAAAAGTAAAGTTCTAAAAATTTGTACCTAAAATTTACAAATTAAAATATGGAACTTTAAAACTTATATTCATGCATTTAACTTGAATTTAACAATGATAGAATAATCATTTCTCACTTTACCATTCATGATTAACTTAAACACAAGCCAAACATGATCACAGTAAACACTCAACAAACATGCTTCAAAACAATCCATAAACTAAACTTACATCATTTTATGCATATGAAACTTTCATAATTTCAAATTCATCAAAATCAATTATGTTAAGTAAATTCATACAATCTCTACTGTATTATAAAATTTCCAAATGTATGTCATCTAACATATAGTACACATAACTTTCATGAAATCATGAAATCTCACAAGAACTATGAATCATGCAAAAATACTGCAATCCTAAGCAAGTTCATGTTAGATAATTTTCATACATTGTCTATAAACTTCCTACCTATTCATACAAAACATAATATATTTCTTGATTTAATTATGATTTCAAATATGCACAAATGAAATTTTAAGAATTAATCATAAGAACACTCATTATATTTTGAAGTACTAACCATGCATGAAATAATCTAGTTCTCTAAGAAAATCATGCACTAAACAATCATTCCTAATGATCAAATGTCTTTTCAAAACATATATTGACATGCAAACTACTTACATAATTTAAGCAAATCATGTAACCATAATTTCACAATATGCATGCAAAATACTTTGCAATCAAGTTTTTGCAACTTTAGATTCCAAATTATGTATAACATAATCAACCACATTACTGCATATATTTAATGTAACACATCATATCATAATAACATTTATGTTTCTAAAACACAACTTTATCATTTCATGCTATTACAAATACAACTTTGTTTACATAAATTTCTCCCCCAAACATCACACAATTGTCTTTTCAAAGACAAATCTAGATCAAATTTTGATAGTAGAAATCCTGGCCACAAGTGCGTCCACATGAACGTCTCTAAAGGATTTTTCCTCTTTCTTTTGCTTCTTTAGCAAATGACACTCATATTTGTAGTGCCCGACTTCATTGCACCGGAAACACTTGCCATTTTCCTTTTGCATTTGCCAGGACCATCATCTTTGACCCTTTTCTTGGACTTGTTCTTTTGTCGTTCACTGACATTGACTCCTGATTCATTGCCTTTGTCATTGACATGCACTTTCTCATTTCCTTGAGAACTTTCCTGCATTCCTAACTCTTCTTCAACACAAAGAGAATTAGCAAGACTTTCGAAAGTGATCTCAGTTTTTTCACTTTTAAGATCCCTTTCGAAATCATTCCAAGAGGGGGGTAATCTATCAATCAAAGCATTTACAACAATTGATTCTTCTATAATCATGTCATGTTGTGCAAATTGATTAAACATTTTTTGATTTCAGCAAACTGTTGCATTTTAGGCATATTATTTAACATCTTAAATTTAGAAAATGTAGATAACAAGAATTTCTTAGTGTTAAAATTCTCTTGCATGTGCCTTGCTTTTAGTTTGTCCCACAATTCCTTAGACGTAGGAATTGAATAGCAGAAATCATACAACTTATCACCAACTGCATTTATGATGTGTGCTCTTCAGATTGCATTATCTATATCCCACTTTTTCCTTTTGCGAGAGTGGTCCAGCGATTCTTCATCTTCATTCTGTGGCTTCGGTGTCTTCAACGCATATGCAAGGTTCAGGGAACCAAGATAAAGATGCATATTTTTCTTCCATATTAAAAAGTTCCCGCCATCGAACCGATCCAACTTCACAATAAATAACGTTAAGTCCTTCATGTTGGTAGCCATTGAAATGCCTAATAAAGCCTAAAGATTGTTGGATTTATCTTTTGGAAATAGCAACAATGACTAACAACAAGAAACCAAAAGTATATTCTGTAGTAAACACTAATCTATTACAAATGATAACAAAAGGAAATTGCTTCTTCAAATCGTGCTAAGCATTTTTCTTTAGGCTTTATTAGTTCCTTTTAGCGTGCAAAGAGTTCCAAAACTAATATCCTTGTGGGATAAGATGAAGATATTTGTTGTAAATCTGCACTGACTTAAACAGAACAGAAACAAGAGTAAAAGTGTAAGAATATCTTGTACAATTGAGAATGATTTTGTATATTGCAAAATCTGTCCTAAGGCATCTATTTATAGACCTCCAAAAGGTTCCATTTAATAGCCGCAACTCATATGAAGAGGGAGGAAGAAACGGAACTGAATTCGGATAAGAATTGAGTTCGGAATCTCACTTTTCGTGAAGAGGTGCAACTCTTCAAAGAAGAAGAAGCTCACTGGAGCATGTCAGAGTACTTGTGTGAGTTACTGAAATGCTCTTGAAGCTCACTGGAGCATGTCAGAGTACTCGTGCTACTTGCACAAGTACTCTTACAAGTTACTGAAGCTCATTCGAGCATTCATGCAACTTGCACGAGTGCTCGATCGGCTTAAGTTAGTTTGAGCTTTGCTTCTGGACAACATCCAATGTCTTATGCGACTCGCATGGGACATCGCTTGCTGACTCCTCTTTATTTTCACTTCTTCTTTTAGCTAATTACTAGAAAATTTCCAATACTACCGAACCTCCAGGAGAAGTGGCAGGCAATCAACAGAGCATGGCACGCGTCCAAGAGTTCAGATGCTATGCCTATTTTTTGTCTGTCTTGTCATGTTCACTGAAGGTAAAGGAAAGTTACTTTGCTACTCAATCATACTCATTTGTTGTTTTAATATGAATGAGTTGCAAAGTAACGTTACCTTGTGCTCAAGAAATAGGCCAAGAGAAAGAAAAAAATGAATAGATGATCTGGTCACGAGCCTAATTGCAGCTAGAGTAACTGTGGATAATTGCTATAAACAGTAACCCAACTTTTTAAAACCAGTTTCGACCGTATAACAGATGTGAATCGAGGTTGTCCATGAGCATCGTTTTCTCCACATTTCCCATTCTTTAATTTCTCCAAGTTTGCCACCTGCACGAAATCGTCTTACCTAACCTTTTGGTAATAATAATATCATTATATAAATATTATATATATATATATGTATATATATTTCTTGCATTCATTTATTAAAAGAATTCACTTTGACAAAGGTATAATTTATTATAAATGTCAAGGTATAACATCTAAAATAACTAAATGTAAATTACCAAGAAAAAAATACACACCCTAACTGGGCATGCAAGATTTCTATATAAGGGTGATCACGATGGATAAATCAAACACCAACTGCCTTCACTTTCCTTCCCTACTTTACCAAAAAACATACATATCTTCAATGGCAGATGTTCTTGCAGATGCAAACTCTTTGTTCGACTTTGTCGCCAAAAAAGGCAATAGCGTCAAAGGTTTAGTAGATTTAGGAATTTCAGAAGTACCCAAGATATACATCCAGCCACCGCACAAAAGATTCGACAAAATTAATGTCTCCAACGTTTCCAACCAGTTCCTTTCCTCAGTTCCGATTGACTTATCGAAACTAGATGGTCCGGACCACGGCAAAGTGCGGAAACCATTGTTAAGGTTGCAGAGACACTCGGGTTTTTCCAGGTGATCAACCATGGTGTGGATTTGTAGTTGCTTGAGTCCCTGAAAGAAGTTGCTCACAGGTTTTTTGGGCAACCGGCGGAGGCGAATGCCGGTTATCTGAAAGGAGCCAGTGGCCGGAGCTGTGACACCCCACCCCGACCCCCCTTTAGGAGCCATTCCTAAGGGTGATCGACTAGGCATCATCAGGGCTCTCACCCACGGTAACAGTAGAACAAATTTTAGTCGTTCGACAATGTTCCATAAATAACTTAAATAGAGGTAAATTGCCAGTAACGCCCCCACTGGGAATCCATACATTACTGAGTTCATGCGAAAGTAAATAGTGGATAAGTACTTGCGGAAATAAATAAAGTGTAGTTCCTAATTATTCCAATCTCCACGGTAGCCCTACTCGTGAATGACAATGTATGAGACTCCTCTGCCCGGGACTCTCACTGCTCAGGGGTGATGATCCATTTCGCCTAAACCACCTAGAAAATAATATTTTTGTTTTGTGAGCTAGAAAGCCCAGTGAGAATTCTCAAAGTGTTGCAAATCAGTTACGAGAAGCTTTCGTTTAAAACATCAGTTTGTCAAATCATTAATTTGAAAAACAAGGCAAAAAGTAACTCAACGCAACAGTTCAGTAAACAACTATAGAAAGGATACAGGTGAGGCTACCCGGGGTGTCCTTTTTGGCCATAAGGACAGGGTTCCCGACAGACACTCTCAGTTATCAAACCCACATCTCCCACAGTATATCAGTAAGCCGGCACAGTAGTGGTATATCTTGAGATAAGCAACAGTACCCACGGAGTCTAGCCAAGCGATCAGGCCCAACGCCGACCTCGCTGGTTTGAACCACCGGGGTTTGGGATCCCAATGTCACCGGAGCGATAAAGTATGCCTCCGGCGACCAGTAATAGCATACAGGATGCACAGTACATACAGTAACACAGTAATTCCATCAAAAGTGACCGGGCGATAAAGTACGCCCCCGATCACGCAAACAATCAAAAAGCCAAAACACAACAGAGCAGTAGATAGTAATTATGCATGAGAAATTTTGATAACACAGTATACAAAAATATTTAAATTTCAAAGGGAAATCTTTAGATTTAAAAATCCTAGTGAAGGAAAACATTTTAAGTTTGAAACCTTAGTGACCGTGTCAATCAGAATCTATATATATTTATATATACTATATATGTACTTGAGAGCAGTGAGAATAGAGAGAAATTCTCTCTTGCGACAATTACAGCGCGAGTCCTTCTCCTGTAAAACTTGCGATTTTAATTTTGTATAATGTATCAGAATCGATCCATCATGATCACTATATGCATTTGTGCTATGCTGGGGTTATCATTATTATTTGGCTCTACCACCGTAAGGTTTGTGCTATGTTCCCCTTCTTTAACTTTTAACTACTTGCTCCTTAATTAATTCCGAACCCAAGGACCACTCTGAACCGAATGGCTCTTCCGGTGAGGAACAACTCTATTTCTGATATGATTGTATTTAATATATATAGGCATGGCTATTTGTAACTACATATATACCTATATATATTTAATATATGTACCTTTGTATTTAATCTATTAGGTGCTGTGCTCAATTCAATAACATATTTAAGCGTGTATATGTACTACCCGTACATGCATATATCCATGCATGCATACCCATGTGCAATTGACCAATATTTTATTACCTCTCCTCAACCTGCATGCACTTCTTTGGCCCTATACTAGTACCTACGCGAAGCAATTTCCCTGCCTCTCTATACTCCTCCAGTGCATGTAAAATTTAGGATATGTACATATATATATATATAATTGATTCCCTGCTTATAGTGTTATAGAACCAATGGCTCAGTTACTAATCTTTCTCCCGGTCCCTTCCCACACAGCAATGTGTATCGTTTTAGATTGCAGTAGTTCGTGTACTCCCTTACATGATTAAGTTAACATAGTTACATAACATCTAACCGGCTTTCGATCACTCGACACATATCGATAACAAGTTACCCAGTCCTACAAAGGAAATCAGTCTGCGTTCGTGCTTAATCAATTGCAATATAATCCCATTGGTACCATATTTTAACAATTACAGTAGGGCCCGATTCTCACCTGCGAAACCAGTGGCTTCTCCCCTAGTGCTTTCGTTCCTTAACTCCGATTACGATCTTGCACGCACCGAACGTTTAGATGGACACCAACTGCGGCAACCCTTTTTGTTTAATAAAAGCGAGAGGTCAGTCAAGTACTCATTAAAAGTATCGTTCGAATTGTTACGCAACGTTAATCGAGTTGCTCAAAACGTATATTACCTTTTTCCTAAGACGACCAATGCTATACGGTTCCTCCTTCTCCTTCAGAATATCTTCCTTCCCTTCGTGTGTGCAGTAGTCAAGCGAGAAAGCTATTAGATGAGTTCTTAAGCAGTGAGAGAACAACTTCGTATGCTACAACAGAGACGCCAGGAAAATATAGCGACGATGTGCATTTGGTTCGTAGTCGATCACGGAGATCTCGTTGATCAAGTAAGCGTTGTAAGTTATCGCTACTCTCTTTTCCAATTTAGAATACACTCCGTTGATCCGTATCCTATTCGAATTAAGCCCACTGCTAGCTCACCTCTTTGTTCCCCTACGCTTCACGGCACATGAATCCTTATCCGATATATAGATATATATATATACCTATTTGTTAAACGTATTATTATTATTATTGTTGTCAGTATTTCATCTATCTTATTAAAAAAAAGGAATGGAGTATTCTCCTAACATAGAAATTCCTTTGTTGAAGATTTACCCCATATTTTCATTAAATTTCAATTTGAGCCCCAAATCACGCTCAATTCGCCAATAGTACCCAGCACAAGTCCTTATTATTTTCGGGGCCTCACATTCGCCCCTCCTTTAGGGAATTTCGTCTTGAAATTCAAATTCTATTCACTAAACAGTTGCGGAAATGAACATCCCAATTGCCCCCAAAGTCCATTGTACAAGCCCTTAGCATATCCTCCAACGTCAAGATTGTCCTTTCTGACTGACCATCCGTCTGTGGGTGAGCTGCGGTGCTAAAGCTTAATTGTGTCCCGAGTGCTTGTTGTAGCTGTTGCCAAAAGCGTGCCGTAAAACGAGGGTCCCAATCGGACACGATGGTAACCGGTATCCCATGTAAACGCACGATTTCCTTGATGTACAATTGGGCAAGCCCTTCCAATGAGTACCTCACGTTGATAGGTAGAAAGTGTGCCGTCTTTGTCAACCTATCCACTACCACCCAAATCGCGTCATAGATACATTGCGATCTAGGCAGTCCCATCACAAAGTCCATGGTGATGTGTTCCCACTTCCACTCTGGGATGTCGAGAGGTTGTAACAAGCCAGAAGGTCATTGGTGCTCAGCCTTCACTTACTGACAGGTAAGGCATGACGCCACAAATCGTGCAATAGCCCATTTCATATTATGCCAACAATAACGAGTCCACAAATCCTTGTGCATTTTGGTGCTGCCCGGATGCATGATGTAACGAGTTCGGTGTGCTTCCTCTATAATTTCCCTTTTGAACCCGTCATCCTAGGGTACAAACAAACGACCCCGATAGCGTAGGATCCCGTCTGCGTCCAATTCATAGTCAGGGTGGTTCCCTTATCGTGCCAATTCCAATCGGTGTTGTAAAGTCTGGTCTTCTAATTGAACTTCCTTGATGCGCTCAGGTAGTACCGAGCGAACTTGAATGCTTGCGCATATCACTCTATCGCCCATGGTGTGCATACCCCATGCAGCTGTCTCCTCTAACATCTCTGTCTCTGCCGCCACAATCTTTGCAAGTTGTGTTTTCCTACTCAACGCATCAGCTACAACATTGGCCTTACCGGAATGATAGTTGATCGTGCAGTCGTAATCTTGTACGAACTCCATCCATCTTCGTTGACACAGGTTAAGATCCTTTTGTAAGAATAGGTACTTTAGGTTCTTGTGGTCAGTATACACCTCGAATGTTACTCCGTAGAGATAATGCCTCAACTTCTTCAGCGCAAAAATAACTGTTGCCAACTCCAAGTTGTGAGTTGGGTAGTTTTGCTCATTGCTTATCCCACCTGTCGGTTGTAGCTTAGGCCTGTTACTGTCCTTCCTACGATTATGGAAATTCATAAGCTCAACCTGTGCTTCCTCAACTTTCATGGCTTTCTCACGATAGCTGCGTAACTGGTCTTATCTGAAGATGCGAGTGCATTCTTGATCTCCACCTTCAACCCTTGCATGAAGTGATCTCTTCTTTTTGCATCCGTGGTAACCATTTCCGCCGCGTACTTCGACAATTTGGAGAACTTTGCCTCGTACTCTGCGACCGTCTTACCGGCTTGCTTGAGATTGATAAATTCTGCCTCCTTGCGAGCTGCGACCATAGGAGGAGCATATTTTTCCTTGAATGCCGTCACAAAATTTTCCCAGTGGGTGGCAGTACGTTCCGTAGTCCATTTTTGACAAATCACCTTCCACCAATCCTTTGTCGCCAGTTCCAATCGAAATGCTGCGAAGGTCACCTTGCGTTCATTCCCATACCTGAGCACCTCAAAGATTTTACTGATGGCCTCCAACCAAGCTTCTGCTTTCTCATCGTCGGGCTTGCCATTAAATTTTGGCGGTCCAAATTTTAGGAACCGTTCCAAGGCCACGTCCTCACTCTGTATCTCCGTTGTGTTTTCACCTTGGCCTTGGCCTTGGCCCAATCGTTGGTGATGTTCTTCCATGCGCTCCATTGTAGCGGCCATGCGCTCCATTGCGGTGGCCCCCTGTGCTCCCAATTCCTGGGCCTCTGGCCCCGGTTGAGCACTCGTAGCGGAGGTAACACCCCTAGTGCCAGTGTTTCTACTGCCTCCCGCTATCTACATAATAGTTACGTGACCGTTAATGTCTTGTTTACCTTTATAGTAGGTAATGGAACAAGTTAGTCATACAAGACAGTGCAATTTAAACAATTTAGGGCTTAAATAATTCAAAGGGAAGAATTCACAAATTAAGTCACTCAGCAACTCATTCATGCCACCCATGTGGCTAATGGAAATAATCAAAAGGCAGTTTAAAACAATACTCGAGAAATAAATAGTACCCCAAATTAAACTCAACTAACAACGGGTTTGTATCAGTTCTGCTATTACTACTCCCTCACAGTACTCTACGCACTTCCTTCTATTCCATCATCGGATGACGTAGGTTCCTCTTCTCCCAGGACCCTATTCACTCCATGACTACTACGAGAGATCTCATCGTCAGACGACACGAGTTCCACCGTGTTTGCCTTCACCCATACTTTTTCTAGTAAGTCGTGGGTCCCCCTCTCTAGCTCTTTGATCCAAGCAAGGCGTTCATCCTCCCGCTTCCTCAGCTTCTGATTCATCTTGTGGTATTTTGCTATTTTCTGACGCATTTCATTGATCTCCCTTTCATAAAACTCAAGGTCCCGCTTTCGGGATAACTCATTTAACTTCAACAGCTCTTCAACCCTCGTAAGGGCAGAGATCTTCTCTTGCGCAGTCTTTAGTTCCCTATCTTTCATCTTCCCAATTTCCAGGATTTCCTTTAACTCGCGCTCCACCGCTTCACGAGCAACTCCTGAAACGTTAAATCGCAATCTTGTGCAACTGGGTCAGATGGAACATCCACTACTTGCTCGGCCATTGCGTGTGGTTCCTACACAGCAACTCTATTAATCAGTCACAGTTAGTGAGTAACAAACTACTAGCGGAACACAGTTAGTTATCTCTATTCATTACAGGGACGTTGGCTTTGATACCACTTGTGACACCACCCAATCCCCCCTTTAGGAGCCATTCCTAAGTGTGATCAACTAGGCATCATCAGGGCTCTCACCCACAGTAACAGTAGAACAAATTTTAGTCGTTCGATGACGTTCCATAAATAACTTAAATAGAGGTAAATTGTCAGTAACGCCTACATTACTGAGTTCATGCGAAAGTAAATAGTGGATAAGTTCTTGCAGAAATAAATAAAGTGTAGTTCCTAATTATTCCAATCTCCACGGCAACCCTACTCGTGAATGACGATGTACGAGACTCCTCTGCCCGGGACTCTCACTGCTCAGGGGTGATGATCCGCTTCGCCTAAGCCACCTAGAAAATAATATTTTTGTTTTGTGAGCTACAAAGCCTAGTGAGAATTCTCAAAGTGTTGCAAATCAGTTACGAGAAGCTTTCGTTTAAAACATCAGTTTGTCAAAAATCATTAATTTGCAAAACAAGGCAAACAGTAACTCAATGCAACCACTACTACAAAAAGGGGCTTTAATGGCAGTTATTTAGCACATTTAACGGCGGTTTTTGTCCATTTTGAACCGCCATCTATCCGGCAGCCGTAGAAAGGTTATGGACTTTCTACAGCGGTTGGGAACAGCAATAGAAAGTTCAGACTTTCTACGGCGGTTCGCATAGGAACCGCCGTAGAAAATTAGGCTTTCTATGGCCTTTTTTTTTCAAAACCGCTGTAGAAAGGGTTCCTAAGTGAGCCGCCGTAGAAAGTTAGGCTTTCTACTGCGGTTTTGAAAAAGAGCGCCGTAGAAAGGACTTTCTAAGGTGGTTTCTAAGCGAACTGCCGTACAAAGTTAACCGCCGTAGAAAGTACCAAATTTGTAAAAAAAAAATTTAATATTTCATTTTTTAATCTCTGCATTCAAAATATATATATATCAAAAACAGCAAGAACATATGTAGAAAGTTTTTGATATATATATTTCAACTTCATTCAAAATATATATATATCAAAAACTTCCATGCTAATAAACCGAACAACCACTAAACTTCACAAAATTTTTCGTGCATCCATCAAATTCTAATTAATTTAATCATTAACAGCAAGAACAATACAGTAACATCATAATCCTGAAGTAAACAGCCAATATATATATATATACAAAAATCCAATCTCAACCTAATCAATTTTGAGAATAAATCAAGCCAAAATCAGTAGAAAAATTATAAAATGGAACATACAAAATTATAAAATGGAACATACAATAAACCACCAATTTAACACTAATCAAACCCGAATTTAATCATTCATCATCTCACCAAACCCAAATTTAACACTAATAATAAACCCTAGGCCAATCGCAATAATCAAATAACAATAAAATTTGTAAAGCTTAAATAAAGTTGAAACTATTCGATATAACCTTTTTTATGATTTGAAGCCCACAATAAGGACCAATTGTGGTGAAATTATGATGGGGGATTAACTCCAAGTGGTGGGTGATGGCCGATTAAGAAACCATCTCTGGAGTTGGGTGACGGCGGATCTTGTTATCAATGCCGCTGGAAGAACGACTTCGGGGGAAAACAAGAAAAAAACCAGCGGCGAGAGGATGGGCGCCGGCGACGAGAGAACGGCTTCGGTTTGCTGGAGATGGAAACAGGGGGAGGCCGCAGTTGGCTGGAGATGGAAACAAAGGGAAACCCTTAAAATTCAAACAAAATCAAGTTTCTATGGCGGTTTTAATAAAAACCGCCGTAGAAATGGACTTTCTACGGCGGTTGTAATTAAAACCGCCATAGAAACTTGATTTCTATGGCAGTTATGAAGAAACCGCCATAGAAAGTAACTTTCTATGGCGGTTATAAAGAAACCGCCATAGAAAGTAACTTTCTACGGCGGTTTTAATTACAACCGCCGTAGAAAGCCCGTAATTGTGAATTTCCGCCCATTCCTCTATTCCTATTAATTTCTAGTTTTTCTTTTTTTGTAAATTAACCCCCAAATTTTTTTAAATTTAATAATAAATATGTAATTTACTATTTATCAATTTTTATAGTAAAATTCATCATATTTATTAATTATATACAAACTCATGCCTTTTTGTTATCATAAACAATAAATAAATTTCAAATTTTTAGTTGACCAATCCATTATTTTAGGCCCTAAAAAATTTTTGAAGTATTGTTACATAATAATTATAAGAAAACTTCAAAAATAGCAATTTTCATTGAATTACTAATAAGATTTTTGAAACACACTTTCTACGGCGGTTAGAAATAAAACCGCCGTAGTAAGTAACTTTCTACGGTGGTTATTCGAAAACCGCCGTAGAATCCGCCGTAGAAAGGGACTTTCTACGGCGGTTGTAAGAAAACCACCGTAGAAAGTAGGCAGTTTTCGAATAACCGCCGTAGAAAGTTACTTACTACGGCGGTTATCAAATAAATGCCGTAGATAATGTCTTTCTACGGCGGTTCTATATAGAACCGCCGTAGAAAGTCCGTACTTTCTTTTTAATGGCGGTTTTGGTCTTTCTGCCGTTAAAGCACTGCCGTTAAAAGTCCATTCTGTAGTAGTGAACAGTTCAATAAACAACTATAGTAGAAAGGATACAAGTTAGGCTGCCCGGGGTGTCCTTTATGGCAATAGGACAGGGTTCCCGACAGCCTAAACATTGAACAATTGAAATTGCCCTTTGAAGTATTGCAATTATGTTAATATAATACGTTAAAATATGCATATCAAACTGTAAGACGGTCAGCCTTAAAAATCTAATTCAACTGATCCATTAACTTGCTGATCAGTTATGAACTTATGATCCATATAACTTCTTCCTACTATGTGATTTGTATCCCATTAAGTAGAACTCATTATCATGTTGTAAAAAGGTCTACATACTAGAAAATTAATGGATGCATTCGATACATCTTAAAAATAGTATAGTTAACAAATCTATCATAAATTGATAATTTTGATTTTTATTCATGCATATGTATCCTTAAAAATAGTATAGCAAACCTTACATGTAAATCTGTTTTTTCCCAAAATAATGCGCTCTCCCCAAATGTATCTTGTAGCACCATCCTACGTGACATAGCGAATGCACCGAATAATTTTTCGCATATACTATATAGTCGACAGGTAATCTCACGCACAACTTGTGCTTACTTAATAAAAGAGGGAAAATCAACCAGATTTCAGCTTTGAAAAAATCAACAAGAAAAATAGATATTCATGACTTTAGATTAATTAATTTAACTGTCCAAAATGGACACAACAAAATATAATCCGTATGTGTTTATTTTTATACATATTTCTTTTTAAATCAAGAAAAATATAGATATTAATCTAATGTATATACGTGAAAGTGAACGCCTAAAGTTTTGTACCGGCGTATTTCTAATTGGTATTTTCATACTCTTTCCGTTCTATTAGAAGGGTCCATTTTGACCCAAAAAACAAAATTCAAAGAAGAGTAAACTTTCAAATTTTTTTAGTCCTCCTATCTTTACTAATATAATTATGTGTGGTCTACGATTAGTTCTTACTTAATAAGGATATAAATGAAATAAAAGATGTCAAATTAGTTATTTTAGGTGTTGTAGTTTGACATTCATAATAAGTTGTACATTTGTCAAGATGAACCCTTAATGGAACGAATGTAGTAATTTTCAAACGCCACAACTTTCACTCGATTAGTTGAACGTTGAAGAAATCAGCATTTGGTAATGGTCATTGTTTGGAAAAGGAAAAAAGAAAACTTATATATATATATATATATATATAATATGAAAAGTCTTTCACTACACTGATACTCAAAATGAAATTTTCTACTGAAATTGCTTTTTACACCATTGATCTCTTATTTGACTGCTTAAAACTAATCAGCACCAGTCACACAGACTACAATTGCAATAATATGCAAACATAAGAGACTGTTGTTGCATCGTAAGGGACCAAAAGTACAGCAAGTCTAAACAAAAGAAGCAAAATTGCGATTTTTCCTTTTTCATTCAAATAAAAACAAATTCTAATACTATAATTATAAATGGAAGAAATAGTAAACATGCCTTTCACTCAAACATCTTAAATCTCGTTTGCAAGAGAAATTCTAGGTATAAACATCTCAAAATTAAGTTCAATTAACACAAATCTCAAGAATTATATTTCAAAATTATATACTCTTTCTGTTTCATTACAAGAGTTCAATTCGATCAATATACAACTTATTATGAAGTCAATGTACAACACCTAAAATAACTAATTTAAGACAATTTATTCAATTTATATTATTATTTATTAAGTATGGGCTAATTAGACCACAAATGATTATATTCGTAAGGATAGGAGGAGTAACAAATTTGAAAGTAGAATATTTTATCACAACAAAAAAATATTTTCAAAATAGACTTTTGTATTGTAATAAAAAATATTTTTAAATTAGACTTTTCTAATGTAACTGATATCTATAACTTCAAAACTTAAAAAAAAACAAAAGTCAAAGATACGACTTTCCAAAACAACGAGACAAATTAGGATTGGTTGCGTAAATATAAGTTTGTCAACCAGGATTGGTTCTCATGAATTTATGGTAGTCACGAATCATTTTTCCATGCAATTTCAATGTTTAACAATTAGCATTGCTACAACAACTTTACATAACTAATATTACGGTCACTCAAAAATTAAATTTATAATAACATGCAATACTTTCATTTCAAAAGTAAAAGCATTGCGTACAAGTGATAGTAATGCAGTTAGATACATGTAAAGGATGACGTTATTTTTTTAAGAATAGTGATGAACATGTAGGGTACGAAAAATAAAAATATGTACAAGAAATATAGCTCATTTTTTAATTATTTTTCTTGAAGTGGAATATGGGTCATTTTTTTTAAAAATCAAATTATTCTATTACTATCGAGGTCGCTGGAAAAGGGGATAACTTTATTGGGGAAACTGCTGCTGCATGCCTTGCTCATTCCTTCCGTTGGCAAACTTGGGATTTGATTCAAGGACCTCTTGATCCCCTTGCTCTTAGGCAAGAGGGATGTGTACAATGGGTCATTTAATCCCCACATAAAAAGTCAGGTTGAAACTGAGAGAATACTCAAATTTTATTAACAGTAATGGTAGAGATCTCAGATAATCATTACAACTTTTTCATAGCAATTTAGGAGACATTCATTTATTAGTTACATTTTTATGAAATAATATTTAATGTCATATAATTGACCATGAATGAATACCATATGAGTTACTCTGTAAAAAAAGTTGTAATTAATAATAATTGACTAATATCATAATTTTCTCCATATGACTAATGATCAAAAGAGTAATTAAAATGTTTATTTTAATATTAGAGAATATATAGAAATTAAGTAAATAGCTTATACACACAATGTAATTAAAATTTGTTATTATTATTTACCTAAACTGATTGAAATTTATAAGTCTTGGATCCTGTGAAAACCCATAAACAATTAGGATTCCTTACAAAAAATATTAATCTAGAAACTACTTTATTTATGTATTGTAAAACAGCCTATTAAATGGCTGAAAGGCTTGACTACCCTAATTATTATTTTTTTATGTTCTACTAGAAGAGTCCATATTAAAAAACTTTTTTTTTATTTCAAATAGAAGAGTCTACTTTCAAACTTTTTTACTACTCATACCATTACTAATATAATCGTGTGTAGTTCATACTTTAGTAAGGATATTGATAGAACAAATAATATCAAATTAACTATTTTAAATGTACGTTGTACATTAATATTCATAATAAATTATTTTTACAAAAAAGTATTCGGAGAGGTGGACATAACGACCCTACCTCTTTATTACGACTCTATCTCCTTACACATGAATCTGCAACTTTCCAAAATCTACATTAAATAATGAGGAGTATCCGACTAGGGCAGTGCAAGAAAACCGGAAAACCGAAAATCGAACCGGAACCAGTGGATTACCGGTTCCGATTTAACCGGTTTACCGGTTTCAGGCTACCGGTTTTGACCGGTTAACCGGTCGGTTTTCGGTTGCTAGTTTTTCATTACCGGTTTACCGGTCCGCCAATTTACCGGTAAACCGCCAAACCGATAAGCTGGTAACAAACCAATTACCCGATAATAAACCGGTAAACAGGTTAAACTGGTACTACATTGCTTTAAAATTTTAAATTTTTTCACATATTGAATCTATACAATATATATTGATATTTCTTACGTTTAATTATACTTCATCGGTTCCACTAGAATAATATATTATCACATATGTACAACACATAATAAAATAATTTGTTTAATTTTACGCCACTCACTTATTCAGTGTTTCATAACTTCCCTTCATGTTTTAATTATATAAGTACAATGTAATTGTAGACCATATATAATTATATTGGTATAGTAAGTATTAAAAATTATTAAAAACTGGCATAATGAATTGGGTGGTGTGTTTTGCATATTCTCCCAACATTTTTTCATTGATGAAGATGTTTCTCAAAATTTGATGAAGATGTCTGTTTTTTCTAATGTTTGGTCTTTTATTTTAATTTATGGTAATTCATAGCACTTCATTTCGTTGAGAATTCGTGAGATTAACTGATTTAATGAATCAAGGTTACAAAATTCGATAATGGTTTTATACTTTCATATGACTATGAGATATCAGTTTATAAGATTAACTCATTTTAGTTAATGGCTTTATACTTTCATATGAGATATTAGTGTCATAATAATTAATAATTATGAGTTTATTATATAAATTATGAACTTATATGAAATGTCAAAAATGATGTAGAATAAAAAATTATAGTAAAAACATTGTGTCTTTTCTAAAATCCAACCAAATTAATGTTGACTACATATTATGATGATTTGACAAAGAGGGGGTAAGTTGGTAACATACTAACATTAGTAACATGAACAATATAATACTATTTTTCAATTTTATAGGTGAATAAGGTAGTTTATTTTTCATTTGTATAGGTGTCATCACTGTCATGCCATTAATTATTTATAATTATTCAAGTGAATTTCAAAAAAAATTGGCAAAATTTTATTTATAATTGATCGAAATTTCCTGACACAAAATTATAAAATAATCTAAACAGAAAGGATATCTAATAAGTAACATTCATTTTTAATATAATAGAAATACAACAAAAATCAAAAATCAAAAAGCTAAACTGCAATCATCCCACTCTGAAATGGTAGGAACAAACAAAAAAACGGCAGTACTCAGTAGGCAAAATATTAATTTGATTAGGTTTAAATTAATTTGTTTAGTGGGTTAGGTTATTGGGCTAGGATTAGTTTCTATTGGGTTGGGTTTAAATTATATTTCTTTATTGGGCTGGGTTTAAATTAAATTTATTTATTGGGCTGGGTTTAAATTAAAATTTTTAATTGGGCTTGGTTTGCTGATTGGGCTCAATAGCCCCACAAAAAAAAAATTAAACAAACCTGTTCACTGGTTTACCGAAAACCGACCAACCGGTACTTACCGGTCGGTCTATTGGTTCTGCAAAAAAACTTGAAAATCGGTAGAAACTGGAACTGGTAAACGGTTGAACCACCCTGTATCCGACTCACAATGAAAGACTTCTTGAGTATCATTAATGACTTTATTAAACCAATAATTAATGAAAAATAATTAAAAAACAAGTTGGCTTCAACTTTTCAACAAATTCGACAATAACAGATGTGAATCGACACTTGTAATCCACAACTTTGTCAACTCCAAATCGAGGTTGTTCGTGTGCATTTTTGTCTCCACATTCCCCATCCTTAATTTCTCCAAGTTATTTAAAAATAAAAATAAAAATTCTACAAGTTTGTCACCTACACCAAATCATCTTAATTACTTAACAATGTGGTATTAATAATATAATTCTATATATATATATTACTTAACAATGTGGTATTAATAATATAATTATATATATACTAGATGGTACATCCGTGCAATGCACGGCTTATGCCCGATAAAATATTAATTTGTATCGTAAGAATAAAAAGTTTAATTGTGCACAGGCTAGCATACAAATAGAACAACGAATATGAGTCTACAAAAAAATATTAAAATCAAGGAAGAAATTTTCCATCCTTAATAGTATATGGTTACCGGTACACTACCTTCATCTGACATATTCTTATTGTTTTTGTATGTAACTTGACATCCTTCCATTAAGGATCTACTTTAGAATTGTGGAAAATTTTGAGGTTGTTGGAAAAGAAATTTTTTTATTTTTTTTTGCATATTTAAACTTACTTCTCTACCTTTTTTAAAAACAAGAAATTAATATAACAAAAGCCTGTAAAAGAAAGGAACAATCTAGAGAATACATCAAGATTTATAATTTTACATACATGATACATTGTGAACTAATAGGAAAGAGAATTTTAACACGATAATCCTTCAACTCTTGATAACTAAAAGTTTTCACATAAAAAAATTGCACCAACAACAAAACAATTTAAACAAAACAACAAATTAAAGTAATCAACAAAAAACTTAATGGGAAAAGAAAATTCAAGAAAGGATCTATGTAAATCACATATTATTAGGTGTAAAATGTCATAATTTTTAATAGTAAAATATAAGAATAAAATTTCTCATTTCGAGAAATTAGTTAACATATTTAGAACATAATAACTCACTAACCTTGATGCACTTCACAACAATTTAAAAGAGAATTTCAGTGTTGTTTAAGACTGAGAGAACGAAGATGGTTGAGAATATTTCAAAATGCCATTTATAGAATGGATCAAGGAAGGAAAATATATAACTTATTGATTGTAACTAACAGAATGTGAAAGAAAAGCAATAGTTTATTCATATTTATAATGATAGAAGGTGAAGCAAAGAGGCATACAACATATTATTTCTATTTGTAATAAATAAATGGTGAAACAAAGAGACAATAGACTTTTCCTATTCTTTAGGAGTTAAAAACTAATACTCTCAATTATCAATTGAGTAATTAACTTCATGGTGAAAATGTTTAGAAAATGTAAAGTTGTGAATTTAAGATTATAAGTCTAAAAAAAAAAATAAATAAAGTTTTATTTTTATAAAAAAAAAATTGTACGGAACCTGAAAGTTGGTCTCATGCCTTTTTTTATATATATAAATAAAATCCTTAAATTATATAATTAAAGTTTAAATTTTTGTTGACCTATTGGTGTATATATATAATTTTTGTGAGATGTACTTTTTATAAATATATAAAAAAAGTGAAAGAATAAAAATGCAATGCTCCTATAAAGGAGTGAAAGAGCCACATATAAAAATAAATAAAAGACAAAATTATTTAATTAAATGGTAGAAAATAAAATAAGTTCACTCAATATTTAACTATTAGATATTAAGCTTATGTGGCATTCACATAAATAGTTAAATTAAAACTCGATTAGACATAAATTAAAAAGATACTTATTAAATTAAAATTCAATGTGGCAGCCACATGGCACTCTAATATCAAACATATATTAGTTTATATTATATAGGTTAGATAAATTAATATTTATATATATATCTCTTGAAGCATTCTTCACATTTGAAAGATTATAATTTATTGACTAGTTAGGCGCAATAAATAGTTAACATACCTTAAGTACACAAACAAAATTCAACAGTTTTAATTTATTTAATTAATTTGTGTGTCGTTAGAAATCCATTCAACATTCACCAACTCACCCAAAAACCAATAATAAAAAAAGAGAAAAAAAAAAAAAGAACAAGAAACTACGATCACAGCGCTTTCTTTCAAGATTAATTTGTTTAAATTATTAAATAAATTATATGATTTTGTGAAACTATCTAATGAACTCTTGGCATAAAAAAAAAAAGTTTATTAGAGGAAAAGTAAAAAAGTTCATGACCTGCAAAAATCTGGATTTTGGTAAATTTCAATTTTTTAATTTTAATGCAGCTACAAGCTAATGATTTGTGAAATTAATTTCTAATATTAAGTTAGTTTTCTAATATTTATGCCATAGGTTTTAAACGGTGGCAAAGTATGAGGAAACTAATAATTATTTATTGGTTGATGCATGGGTTACAAGCCTACGCAAATTGAGCAAATATAATATAAAGGGGTGTATCACTACTACAGAAAGAGCTATTGGAGGCGTCCATTTAGAGGCGGGCTACTAAAAACTCGCCTCCAATAATGGAGAGAATTTTCGACTGGAGTATTGGAGGTGGGTTTACCCAGCACCCGCCTCCAATACTGGAATGTAGTACTGGGGGCGGGTTTGCCCAATACCTGCCTCCAATAATATATAGTATTGGAGGCGGATTTACCTAAACTTTTATAATAAACAAAGAAATGAAATTGAAAGTTAAAAAAAATTTGAAAATTTGTCGAGGTTCGAGCAAGGGCGATACATTAGTAGTTTAAAAGGAAGTTACAACTTTTATAGAAACCAAATCTCATTGATACTTAAAGAGAAAATTAGTAAGTAATAAAAATCACAAGTTTTAAAAGGAAATATATAAATATATACTTTCAATTTCAACTTTAAATACATAAGTATATATAGTCTGGTGGTAAATTTAGGGTATAAGAGTCAAGTGCTCATGCATTGGAGGCGGGTGCAGGGTCGCGAAACCCGCCTCCAATGGGGCTTTTTGGAGTAGTGTATGGATCAATCAACTGTATTATAGATATATGACGGTACGACATGATGTATATCGAGTGACCTTTCATAATCGAGGTGTACAACTAGTGTAATAGGCTGTTGAATCCTGAAGTTCACAAGCGAATAGATAGTGATTTGCTGCACCGGATTCTTTCTCAGAGGCGCTTAACAATTACAACACTCAACCCATATATGCAATTTTCCCTAAATTATTACTTTTACTTTAATTTCTTATATTTTATTAGTTTTACTAATATTGTGATTCTTGTCCGAGCATAAACGACACAAACAAACAAACAAAAAACACCACAATTGGCATGCTGGATTTCTATATAATATGGGTGATCACCAATCTATAGCGCCAACTGCCTTCACTATTCTTCACCCGTTTAGCAATTAACACAGGCAAACCAAAACACAATATCTTCATCATTAATTCCACAGGAAAATGCCAGATGTTCTTGCAGTGCAAATTCTTTGTTCGATTTTGTCGCTAAAAAGGGCAACGGCGTCAATGGTTTAGTAGATTTAGGAATTTCAGAAGTTCCACAGATATACATCCAGCCACCCCATGAAATATTATAGAATAATTAAACTAAGTTTCCTATTAGTTTCTATTTCCTATTCAGTTTATGTTTCCTATTT
This sequence comes from Leptodermis oblonga, assembly GCA_016801395.1. NCBI lineage: Eukaryota > Viridiplantae > Streptophyta > Magnoliopsida > Gentianales > Rubiaceae > Leptodermis > Leptodermis oblonga. The sequence continues at coordinate 34,898,303 of CM028760.1, forward strand.
GTTTGTTTCCTGTTTGGTTTCGTATTTGTTTTAGGAAACCTAATTGTTTTAGGAAACAGTTGCAATCTGAATCAGTGTTGGATTTAGGGATAGTTTAGCCTATAAATACATGCCTTAGGTTGTCATTGTAATCACAGAGAAAATTACAAAGAAATCAGAAAACCCTTATGGCTTGATTTCAGGTCAGTGCGAATTTTCGCAGCCTAGTTCTTTTGGTTATATTGTTTAAGCTTTGATTTGGTTTCCTCATTTCGTGTGCAATTGAATAGCATGTGTGTGATTTTGACTTCGGTGCAGCAAGTCAAAATCAATTTGGCTTAATTAGTTTGTGATCTTGCTTCGTAAGTCGTGCTGTTTGTGCTCAAGTTTTGTTTTATCGACTTTGTTCGATGATCGTGGCTTCCGCTTGGAAAATGACACTTTTGGTCCCTAATGTTTGGGGGTGTGACACTTTTGGTCCCTAATGTTTCAACTTTGACACTTTTGATACCTAATGTTTTGCTCCTGTGACACTTTTGGTCCCTCAACCGGCTATTTCCAGTTTTTGTTGACTATACGCATGGTAAACGGTAATTTTAGCCACAATTGCAAATCGTGAAAATGTTGGGCTAATATAGAAATAGTTAATAGTACTTCTTAAAATAAGAGAGAAATGAGATAGGTGGGAAAAATATTTCTTCATAAGAAACGGGAAGAGAGAACAAGTAAACCCTTCCTTCAAACAAACCCTAATTGAATCTTCTTCTACCATACTTCAAACAAAATCCTTCACCTCAAAATGGATGGCTCGTTAAAGCCTTCATAACCAAGAACCCAACAAAATACCTGAAATTTGTAACCGCAAGATTGAACGGGCGACGTGAAAAAATCAGCGGGTGGAACGAACAAGGAAAGTGATGATGCCGAAGAAGATTAGCAATGCTGTGTATGGTGTACTTAAAGGTAAGTAAACCCCTTGTTGTCTCAATTTATACTGGAAGCATGAAATGTTGAGAATTTTTTAAATATATTTAATGTTTTTATATTAGATTAATTGGAGGAAAATGTGTAATGTGGTGGTTTATATATTTACTACTTTTATCGGCTGATGTGGTCGTTTATTGCATGTGAATTGATTAAAAATTGTGGTATACGTGTGTATTTTAGTGTGCATTACTAGTGGTGATTTTGAACTTAATGTATTTATTTATTTGTAAGCATCAACTTAATGTATTCAATTACAGAGAAAGATCAAAACAGGGTAAGCATCAAGTTCCATTATTGGGGAACTAAAGAAATAGACCCTACTCCGCAATATAAAGGCGGTAAAGCTTCTGTGTTCAATGAGTTGAGTTTAACAGGTTTAAGCATTAGTGCGTTGGACTGTCTAGTTGAGACAGTTGGGGTATTTGGGGGAAAAAAATATTTTAGTTTGGCTGAGGAACATGGTTTTCACAGGGTTGAAAAAGAGGATGAATTGAGATATTTGTGCGAGGATGCTTGTAGGGAAGGAGTTCAAGTAGTATTGTACATAGATGTGTGCGATATTGATGACTTGTTGGATGAACCTAATGATGATAGTATAGATCCTGGTTATGTGCCATGTTTGTCTGATGAGCTTAGTGAAGGGGAGAGTGTTGATAAGGAATGGTCACAATGTGATACAGATTATAGTCAAAATTCGACGCATGATAGTGGAGATCATAATGGAGTTGGAACTGGTAGAAAAAAGGGGACATTAGTCAAAAGTGGGGCTGGTGTTGTATTCGGTGGTTGGGAAGATGCCGATGGTTTCGATAGTGACTCAGATATTGGTAGTATACATGGATCTAAAGGGGGATTGTGTGATGGTGCAATGGTTTATAATCCAAATCTGCATGGTGATGATCCACCATTACAATGTGGAATGATATTTAGTTCATTTCCCGAATTTAAAGAAGTTGTTAAGTTGTGGAATGTAAAGAGAGGTAGGCCATTTAAATTTGAAAAGAGTGACAAGAGAAGGGTTTGGGCTTATTGTCCATATGTGAAAATTGTGAAAGATAATGAAAAAATGGATGAAGAAGATCATGAAAAAAGGGGTGAAGAAGATGATGAAAAAGATGATGTAAATGAAAAAAGAAAACGCGATTGCTCTTGGAGGATATATGCTGCTAGGTTGGGTGGGAATGAAGGTTGTGTTGAGATTAGAACTTTCAATGATAAACACACTTGCCCTTACGCGTTTAAGAATACGTCTGTGAAATCGGGATGGCTTGGTAAAAAGTACTCTGAAGATTTCAGAGTGAACCCTAAACTTGATGCAAAAAGTTTCATAAACAAGGTTGTGCAAGATCATCAATTATGTATATCAAAAAGTCAAGGGTATAGGGCTAAAAGGAAGGCACTTGCAATTGTTAGAGGTTCAGATGTTCAACAATATGCACAACTACAGGATTATGCACTTGAAGTTAAAAAACAAAATCCAGGCTCCACAGTTTCTATAAAAATGGTTGATGACATGGGTGGTTTGTTGACTGGCCAACCTCGATTTGAAAGAATATATATGTGCTTCAGTGGGGTGAAAGAGGGGTTTGTTTATGCTTGTAGACCATGGTTTGGGTTAGATGGCACTTTTCTAAAAGGGCCTTGTGGTGGTGTGTTACTGACAGCAGTCGGGGTAGATCCAAATAATGGGATCTACCCTATTGCATATGCTGTCACAGAAGGGGAAAATGGAGAATCCTGGACTTGGTTTTTGGAACTCTTAAGGAATGATCTTGGGATTATGGATGATGCTCTTTGGACCATAATGAGTGATAAACAAAAAGGCCTTATTCAAGCTTGTAATAGCATTTTTCCAAATGCTGAACATAGGTTCTGTGTTAAACACTTGCATGGCAATTGGTCTACTGCTGGATATAAAGGATTTGATCTAAGAAATGCTTTGTGGGCTGCTGCAAAATCAACTACACCTTCACATTTTCGAGACAGACTACAGAACATTGCAGACATAAACATTAAAGCTGCAGAATGGCTAGAAGATAAGCCAGCTACAGAGTGGAGTAGATCACACTTCAGTACACATTCGAAGTGTGACATGCTCCTAAATAATCACTGTGAATCATTTCATGCAAAAATCTTAGAGGCTAGGGAGGAGCCCATTTTGTCCTTGCTTGAGAGTCTTAGAAAGTTCATGATGGCCACAATGCAAGAGAATAGGGATAAAGCAAAAGTTCAGTGGATAAATTCTAGTATTTGTCCAAGAATTTTTAAGAAATTTGAAAAGAGTTGTCAAATAGCTACACATTGTGTTCCTCACAAGTCAAATGATGATCTGTATGAGGTTGTGTGCACATATGGGGAAACTTATATTGTCAACCTGAAAGATAAGAAATGTGGATGTAGAAAATGGGAGTTGACTGGAATCCCTTGCATTCATGCAATCTCGGCACTTTGGGCAGCTGACCAAGATCCCATGGAATTTGTGGATGAATGTTATAGTGTGGATAGGTATATCAAGTGCTATAAGAAGGGAATTCTCCCTCTAAATGGTTCACATGATTGGGAGAAATCTAATATGGTTGTTCCCTTGCCACCTATATATGCTAGGAAAGCAGGAAGGCCGAAAAAAAAAAGGAGAGTTTCTCAAGTTGAAGTGATAGAGAACCGAGAGAAAGGCAAACGAGTTAGCAGGAAAGGTCAAATTGCCAAATGTGGATTATGTGGCATTGCAGGCCACAATAAGCGTTCTTGCAAACAGATAAAAACAACTGAAGATGCTGCAAGTCAAGCACAACAAATGTGTCAAACTTCTAGTGTGAGTAATTTATTTTTTCCTTTCATCGATGAAGAAAAAAAGTGTATTAACCATGGTTTATTTCAACTTGCAGGGACAAGTACAAAATGATTTGCAAGCACAAGGATTAGACTCACAATCACTATACTTGGGAGATATCCAAACTTCTAATGTGAGTAATATATAATATGTGTGCTTTATGAAAGAATCTTGACTTTTGACACTTGATGTTATTATGTTGTAGCTGAGAATTATTATATTGATATAGTTGTGGTACTGAACTGATTTTGTATTGATTGTGTACGTGGATGCTTTTATGGTGTAGACAAGCCTATGCTCCCACTTGTAAAGCTGAGGTTGCTTTGATTTCTAGTGTTAATATCCTATTTTTAAATATAAATACATACAATATCTAACACACTTGTTATGATAGACTACTGATCAGGTTTCTCAAGTATCATATAAAGAAAAGTATGAACTATTTGGACTTCTACCTCCACCGTTCCCGGTTGGTTCTAAGCCAAACATGCAAAATAAGAAAAGGAAACCGCCACATCAAGTTGCCAAGGTAGAAGATTCATCACTGCTTTGTTATTTACGAAATCAATTATGAATGTATATGGATAACACATACCTCTATTATCTGATCTGTGCACTCATTTCTTATCTTAAATCTCAGGAAATCTCTTGTTCAGCCCATCTCAGATTGCACTTCTTTCCGGTTTATCAAATGAGTGTCTGCAGCAATCATCTGCTTGCCCATCATCTAAATCTCAAGCTCAGACCAAAGGAAAGAGACCTGCTTGATATTTGTTGTCTGAACTATTAGTTTGGTTGTAACTTAAGCTATGGATGATATTTTGGCATTGTGAAATATGTTACTGGACATTGTAATGTATGGTATTAGAGCTATTTCCTAGTGGGGTTATTATATTTTAGCACAAATATGTATTCTGGATTATTATGTGCCTTTTGCTCTTAATGGATAATATTTCGGTTGGATGCTTATTCTTCATGTTTTATTGTTAAGTTTTGGTGTCTCTTTTGCTCATTGGTTTTGGATTTGATTACCGGAATGGATGAAATGTCTGTTAGATCTAGTTTAGCATGTACACTTTTTTTTATTGGTATGGATGAAAAAAAAAAATTTCCTAACCACAAATAGATTGATTATCATTGCATTCACAAACACATATAAAAATTTTGTCAACTTTGATAAAAAAAATTAAAAAATCTCACAAAAACTTTGGTTTTAATAGGTGGTGAATTTTTTAAAATTTTCGATTCAACCCAATATTTTAGAAATTTATATTTTGACCCCAAATTACCTATAAAACTGGAAATAGCCGGTTGAGGGACTAAAAGTGTCACAGGAGCAAAACATTAGGTATCAAAAGTGTCAAAGTTGAAACATTAGGGACCAAAAGTGTCACACCCCCAAACATTAGGGACCAAAAGTGTCATTTTCCCTTGTTTGTTCTTGTGGTTTGTTTTATTTTGGATCCTACATCTAGTATAAGAGCTTGTGTTATTTTTGTGGGAGTTCAAGATGTCTTCTTTATTTAATCCTCATGATTGCCATGTATTTGTCTTTGATGGGAAAAATAATTTTGAAATCTGGTGTCAATTTATGGAGAGTTGTTTCAAGATGATTGGTATCTGGCATGTGATTGAGCCAGATTTTGAAGAACCTGAAAAAGACAAGGAAGGTGAAAAATCAACAAGTGAAGGAAGTAAAGAATTGGAGAAGAATCGTTCTCACAATGATCATGCACTCTATTATTTAAGAATGAAGGTTGGATTAGACGTATGCATAAGTTTAATGGAAGTAAAGACAGCTAAGTAGTTTTGGGATCAGTTGAAAGTTACCAATTGAGGAAACTAAAATGTTCAAAAAAAGAAACTGCAGGAGTTAAGGAGACAATTCGACTTGGCAGAGATGAAGCCTAATGAAAAGGTGCAAGAATACCTGGCTAGGATAAAATCCATAGCTGGTCAGATGAAGATCAACGGTGATAAAGTGACGGAAGAGCAGATGGTGTCTAAAGTACTTCGGACGTTGACTTTGAAATTTCACACAAAGGAGATTATTGAGGCCATTAAAGATCTTTTCACTTTTTCATATACTGATTTGGAAGGAGAATTGGTGACATATGAGATGTCATGTCACAGACCATCTGTTGATGCGGCGGCAGAAGCATGACAGCCAAAAGTATGCCTAAAGAATTCAGGACTGAAGTTGTAGCCTGTGCAGTTTATTTATCAAACAGGTGTCCATCAAGAAATATTGGTGAGAAGACTCCATATGAGATTTGGTCAGGAAAGAAACCAAATACCTCGCATCTTAAAGTATTTGGATGTGTTGCATATGCCCATGTTCCGGATGTAATTCGAAAGAAGTTGGATGATAAGGCAGAAAAATGTGTCTTTATTGGTCATAGTAGTGAGACCAAATGGTATAAACTGTTCAATCCTGATATTGGGAAGGTAATTATCAGCAGAGATGTTATTTTTGGTGAACAGAAAATTTGGAATTGGAAAAAGAAAGCATCAGAAATTGTAAAACGATCATTAGCAGTGTATATTGGTAGAGATAATGCAACTGAAGAACCAAGTCAGCCAGTTCAACAACTAGTTTATGATTCTTTCACTTCTATAGCTTCCACCTCAAGTGGACATCCGCGGAGAGAGTCAAAACTGTCAGCTCTTTTGAATGATTATGTAGTTGGGGATGAAGTTGATAATTTGACTGATGAGGATGTTGTAAATTTTGCTTTGTTTGCAGATTGTGATCTTGTTAATTTTACCAATGCTGTTGGAGATAATCATTTGGTACAGGCAATGGATGAAGAAATTAATTCCATTGAGAAAAATAATACTTGGGAGCTTACAGATCTTTCGAGTGGAAAGAAACCTATTAGTGTGAAGTGGGTATACAAGACAAAGTACAAACCTAGTGGAGAAGTTGATAGATACAAGGCAAGACTTGTTGTAAAAGGTTACAAGCAGAAGCCGGAATTAACTACTTTGAAGTTTTTGCTCCTGTTGCTAGACTTGATAATGTGAGAATGATCATTTCTCTGCCTGCCTACAATGATTAGAAGATTTTTCAGATGGATGTGAAGTCTGCTTTTCTAAATGGAGTTCTTGAGGAAGAGATGTATGTTAATCAACCTCCTAGCTTTGTGAAAAGAGGTCAAGAGAATAAGGTCTATCGATTGAAGAGAGTCCTGTATGGATTGAAGCAAGCTCCAAGAATTTGGTATACTCATATTGACAGCTTCTTTATCAAAAGTGGTTTTCAAAGCTGTCCATATGAGCATACTTTATATGTGAAGTCTTCATCAAGTGGGGATATTGTCATTGTTTGCTTGTATGTGGATGATCTGATATTCACTGAAAATAATGAAAAGATAATGTCAGACTTCAGGGAGGCAATGATCAGACAGTTTGAGATGACTGATTTGGGACTTATGTCATATTTTCTTGGGATTGAAGTTTCTCAGACTGATCGTGGAATCTTTATTTCTCAAAGGAAATATGCTGGTGATATTTTGAAAAAGTTGAAGATGGATGGTGCTAATCCGATCATGGCTCCAGTTGAAGAAAAGTTGAGATTGACGAAGGAAGGCACTAGGAATTATGTGGATCCAACTTACTTTAAAAGTATGATTGGTAGTTTGAGATACTTGACTTCTACAAGGCCGGATATAAATTTCAGTGTTGGTTTGATAAGCAGATTCATGGAGAATCCTGTCAGTCACATTTACAGACCGCAAAGAGAATTTTGATGTACGTTAAAGGTATTCTGTATCCGAGAGGTGAACCAGTAAAGCTTCTTAGGTATACTGACGGTGATTGGGCAGGTGATACAGTTGAAAGGAAAAGCACTTATGGGTATGCTTTCTTTATTGGTTCTGGTGTGTTTTCTTGGAGTTCAAAGAAACAACCAGTGATAGCATTGTCTACTGCTAAGGCTGAGTATATTGCAGCGTCTAATTGTGCTACTCAAACGATTTGGTTGAGAAGGATGCTGGGTTTCCTTCAGCATAAAGAGGATGGTCCGACTATGGTGTTGTGTGATAGCAAGTAGGCAAATGAGCTGACGAATCATCCAGTCTTTCACGATCACAGTAAGTATATTGACATCTAGTATCACTTTATTCGTGATTTGGTTAATGAGAATGAGATCGTTGTTGATTACTGTAAGACTGGAGATCAAGTGGCGGACATTTTCACCAAGGCATTGAAGTTCAAGATCTTTGTTGAATTGAAAAAGATGCTCAGTAGGACTAACGGCGCGAACTTTGTTTAAGGGAGGCTATGTAGAATAATTAAACTAAGTTTCCTATTAGTTTCTATTTCCTATACAGTTTATATTTCCTATTCATTTTTTTCCTGTTTTGTTTTGTATTTGTTTTAGGAAATCTATTTGTTTTAGGAAATAATTGCAATCTGAATAAGTGTAGGATTCAGGGATAGTGTAGCTTATAAATACATGTATTGGGTTGCCATTGTAATCACAGAGAAAATTACAAAGAAATCAGAAAAGCCTTGTGGCTTAATTTCGGGTCGTGCGAATTTCCGCAGCCCAGTTCTTTTGGTTATATTGTTTAAGCTTTGATTTGGTTTCCTCGGTTCGTGTGCAATTGAATTGCATGTGTGTGATTTTGACTTCGGTGCAACAAGTCAAAATCAATTTGGCTTAATTAGTTTGTGATCTTGCTTCGTAAGTCGTGCTGTTTGTGCTCAAGTTTTGTTTAATCGACTTTGTTTGACGATCGTGGCTTCCGCGTTGTTTTGTTCTTGTGGTTTGTTTTATTTTGGGTCCTACAAAGATTCGACAAAATTAACGTCTCCAACGTTTCCAACCAGTTCCTTTCCTCAGTTCCAATTGACTTATCGAAACTGGACGGTCCGGAGCACGACGAAGTGGCCTGAACCATTATTCGGGCCGCTGAGACACTCGGGTTTTTCTAGGTGATCAACCATGGCGTGGATTTGGAGCTGCTCGAGTCCCTGAAAGACGTTGCTCGCCGGTTTTTCAGGCAGCCGACAGAGGCGAAGGCGGTTTATCTCCGGGGAGCCAGCCGGACTCCCCTGGTGAGATACATGATGAGCTTTGCATAGGAGAAATAGAAGGTTCTTCAATGGAGGGATTACGTTACCCTCATCTACACCAATGATGATGATGCACAGAAACATTGGCCTAAAGAGTGCAAGTAAGTTCGTCTTCTTCACTTTTTACTTTGAGTTGAATAAGATTATGTATATTCTCTCCCTCCCACTAAAAAAGTTAACTTAAAATTACACAGATTTTTTAATATAACACTTAAAATAAGTAATTTTATATCACATTATAAAAGAAACATTATTTTTTAATAGCGACAAAAACTATTTGAGAAATCAGATTTTTTATATGCAAGGGATGGAATATAATATGAGTGATGATACACTAAGGAAAATTCATAGGAAACTCTTATATTGTGATGTGACATCCCCACGGAAAAAGGTTATTGGGTACTTAAATTTAAAATTATTAAATGGTAACTGACTAACTAACATGTGATATCATATTATTTCATAATTTTTTTTTCTCTTATTATTTTCACTCTCCAAATCATTTCGCCATCTCTATATATGTATTTTGTTAATTTTTCTACCAAAATTTTATATTACAGAATTTAATAATTGAATATTTGAAATACAATTTCCTCGCAATTGAATCTGAATGTGAAATCAATTTGGAACTAAGAGATTGGACCGACAAAATCATCATTAATTTGTTTATCAATTCACAAATAGTACTGTTAATGTATTTTAAATAGGTTGACGCGTAAGGGAAAAATTGTAGTAATTGACTTACTTTAAATATTAGGAGTAAGTTTGACATTTATAGGAATCGAATTTGATATGGTTCCGTCCAACACTCCAACCCAGCCTCTGGACTTAGCTGTAATTTATCACATCCTTAACAGGCACCAGCTATAACCATTCTTATGATTCTTCTCTCAAGAATACGAGAAATTATTTCATATATCCACCGTACATAATTGATTTATGTAACCTGTATACATTAATGGTATGATCGAGTGTAAATTTCTTGAAAGAGTGTAGGCAATTAAATCACGTACGGGTCATATTTGATTACTTGTTCATATACTATCTGATGGGTGCGGCAGATGTATAAAATAATTTTTCAACAAATTCGCAAAAATTTATTCGGTTTGATACAAGTAATTAATTAGTTTTTCTGTCCTAAGAGAAAAAGAAAAACAAATAGATTCTACTGTAAAACTTAATTGTTATAAATATAGAAGGACCGTACAACGTTTCAGAGATGAATAAAATGTTGATCCACTGCAGTACTATTTACTTTCACATTGTAATTTTCCGTCAAAGTGAGTTTTAATCTTAAATATGATTAAGAATCTTTATCGTAATTGATGATATTGCTCATCATTATCGTATTGTCCGACAGTACGCTTTTATTGAGTTTGGACTCTAAAATCACTACTACAAATTGAGCCTATAGTATCACTTTGTAGGTTATACTTTTAAAAATATTACAATACAACAAAATTTTATAAGAAAATGCATCCCCATAATTAAGTGTAGCTATAGAAGTCTAATGCAACATTTTTTTACAATACGCTACACCTTTACAGAATGCTGCATTTGTTGGAAAGCTAAAGCAACATTTTTTAGAATTTAGTGCGACACTTATTCTTAAAGGCTATTGCAACACTTTTTTGAGCTAGTGCATCGCTTTTTTTAGTCTAATGCAGCACTTTTTTAGGTTAGTGCAACGTTTTTCTCCATCAAATGCAACACTTTTTTAAACAAATGCATAGCTTTTAAGGCTACTATAACACTTTTCTTAGTCTAGTGCAACACATTTTTCAGTCTGCTGCGATGCTTTTTTCTGTGGCTAATTCTCCTTTATCTTGCTATCAATATGATTTTTTTGGTTTTTCTTTATAGAAAATTTATGGACACTTTCTATTTTTGGTTCTTTCTATTTTTTTCAGGAAAATTTACACTCCTTTTACTAAAATTACACCTTTAATTTTCTTTAAATTCTAATTTTGAAATTTAAAATGCCCTAAAAAATAACACTAACATTATTATATATGTATAAAATAAAATCGATCATTACACTTTTATTTTGTTTATTACAAAATTTTTCATAAAGAAATTTCCTCCAAATTTTTTTCCAAAAATAATAATTCTCTATTTGAGTTACAATTTAAACATAGTTTTAAGAAATTTTCACCAAAAAAAGAAAATATAGTACTGGAAAAAAATTATCCATACAGAGTATAAAATAAATTAAAAAATTGTTTACATGTACATGGATAGATAAATGAAAATAAGGTAATAAAAAATAAGTAAATATTTTTTTTTTCCCAAATACGAACAACAATAAAAAACTACAATAAATTGTCCTAAATTTGTAATTTTCTTTTGATTTGAATTAATTGTAATTTGTCCTAAAAATTAGTATTACTTTATAATTCTGCGCTCAATAATTTTCTTTAAGCTATAGGTTTTATTTTATTTTTTTTAAAGTCAAACTATAGGATTAATATCATTTGGGTAACTTATGAGCCAAAATACTTACAACAAATACAGTCATTGTTTCAAAACAAGCATATATTTCTAGGATCTATGTATAGTTTCTTAGTACCAAAACAGTACACTAGCGATTAAGGCATTTGATTTGATCGTTAGTCAAAATCAACCTATAGAAATATAAAGATTAAAATTGTGAACTAAAATCGTTAACTACTAAAACTTTCGGGATGAAAAGTGTAATTTTTCCTAATTTCGACTTACAAAAAGGTGTAGTTCAACGGCCTAATTATATAAGAGGAGAGATGACGACAGGTCCAAATGAGAGGACTAAGGCTTACAAAGCTAACATGGGTCCGGGGTTCCCACAACCCTGTAGCCCACGCACTCTCACACCAACAAGTTTGACTGCATCCAGTGGGACACTCCTGCATCATAAACTAAATGACAACACTCCTCCATCACACCTAACTCAATCGCACCACTCGATCATCTCCTTCATTGTGATTCCATTAAGACTCAACTCAACTCCTTCATCTATTTTCCACTTTGCAATTCGATTTTGTAACACCGATTAAGACTCAACTCCGATTACCTTCGATTTTGCTGTAGCTCCAAAAGAATTCCAGTCCAATTCCTAAAACAGAGCTGAAATCCTGATCGAAAGGTTTAATTCTATCTCATTTCTCCTCAATCAAATTTGCATCGTCTCTATCCCATTTCTCCCCAATCAAATTTACAATAACCTAGGGCTTTCTCTCTGTAACCAACGGCATCATCTTCGATTCAATCGGTAATGTGATGAGATGCAAACTCTCTCAGTCTCGAAGGTCATTTTCGATTTCAATCAGTAATGTGATGAATTGAATTTCAGCCATCATCCTTCGCTCCATTCAGTCTCCATTGAATGAAATTGCTTTGCGAACTTCGTCTATAAACTCAGATTTTTCTCGGTGAAGGTAATTTTTTCTCCACATTCCTCTATAAACTTTCAAAGTGAATTAGAAATTAGAAATTCACTGTTAGTTGTTCTTCATTCTAGATTTTATCTATACTCGTTCAAATTTTAGCAATTCCTTAGTTATTTTTTTATTATGTCGAAGGAAATTACTGAGTAACTTCACGCCGAGGAAAGAGAACCAGGAAACCAAAGCGAGAGGAACTGTGCTCAACAAGCTGCTTCATGTGAAGGTGTTGCACTGATAGCTCAAGATACTTCTCCAAGTGAGTATTTATTTAAGTTGAGACTAATGTTTAATGCATATATTTAGCTAAATTCAGGAATTAATTAGCTAGACTAATGTTTTCTGGTATTTGGAGTTTAATAATTAATGTGTTTGTTTATCACTTGCTGATTCCATGTTTTTAGAAGAGAAGCTTGTTAAGTTTAGAGGATGGTAGATTTGTTAAGTTTAGGGTGGGTGTTGTTGGGGTTTAAAAAGTGCCCATACAACAACAACCATGTCACCTTGTAAATGCAAGCAGTGAGGTAGAAGATGAACAAAGTACAGAGAAATGAATAGGTAAAAAAAAAATTCAAGATGAACAAAGTACAGAGAAATGAATAGGTAAAAAAAAAAATTCAATTTTTTTATTATAACTTTTTGTGTATGTTGATTTCTAGTATTGCAAAATTGTAATGAAATTTATGAAAATTGCAGGACAAGAAACTAGAGGTCCCACATGCATGAAGGACATCTGGACTCGACCATCTCATCTACCTCCAATTGAACTTCAGTTTAATAGTCTTGGAATACCTATAGGAAAGAATGCAAGCTAGTTTGCTGAACTCTTGGGCACTATAGCAAGGAATGGTATGTTCTACCCAATTGATGTGGAAGATTGGCGTAAGATGCCAAATGAGTACAAAAGAAAATGCTGGATTTCGCTAAGGTATTTATAAGTTTAGTATTAGACATACGTGTACAAAATAATTATGTGTACTAATTTAAAAATGTTATGCAGATGAAATTTGAGACCACTCTTGCTGATGAAGATTGGATTCTAAAATCCATTAATAAAAAAATGGAAAAACTGGAAGCATGAGCTAAAAACAAGATATTTTTTGCCTGATATGGGCATCGAAGTTTTTCTCGAAGATAAGGATGAAAGAGTGGTGACAGACCAGTGGATCAATATTCTGTCCCACAAGAATAAAGATGAAATAAAGGTATATCACATTTTTTATTTAAAGTGTAATTATTTCATCACAATTTTGAAGGATTTACCTTTTGATTTTTTTTCCATCATTAATTCAGGCACGAAGTGAGAAAAATAAACTTGCTAGGTCGGAGAAAGGGATGGATCACGCAACTGGAAAAAAATCATTCGTACATTTTTATGCCGAATTGGTGAGTTTATCTACTCCTTTTATAGTATTTTGTTAATTATAGTCTCATGTAATTTACTAAAATAAATGGTTATTCCTAGTTTAACAAATTGGGTCGTGACCCATCTTGTGCTGAGTTATTTGAGACAATCTATGTTGGTCGCAACAGAACTTCGGCTAATGTAGCTCAGTATTTGGTAAGTTTCTGCATTGGTAATTGGTACTTCGACTTAAGAATTCTCTTTTCAAAATATTTATAATCCATACTATCTTAAACTTGTAGGAGAAAATGAATGAGAAAAGAAATCAACTTCCAGAAGGTGTAGAAGATCCTATTGGTCCCAATGACATATTTGCCCAAGTAATTAGCCAAGATAAGGAGGGTCGTGTTCGACTAATTGGGGAGGGGGTTACTTCTCTTGATGCATTTGGAGAGGCTCCTAATCGAAACAAGTTTAAACGTATGGTGGTACATCAACAGTAAAAAATGATGGAAATGGAAAACCACATTGGAGACTTACAATCAGAACTTCAAAATTCACAACAAAGACTTGCTTCACAAGAGTCTACATTGTTACCTAATAATCCCCTTGGGCTAGCTTTAACAAAGCAATCTAATCTTTAGGTAAAATTTAGTGTTTTCTTTGTCAACTTATATTTCTCATAATGGCTTTACTTGTCTTTTAAATATACTCTTTCAACTGTATATTTTATTTAGGTGTTCATATTTTCTTTTCATGCAATACCATTCACTTTTGTGTATACTATCTTGATGATCACTTCTTCAGAGTTAAAATATCATGCTTATATGTCCTTTTGGTGTTGTTGCTTCTTTTTAATGTCAAAAGATCGTAAAAGTTTTCACTATTTTAATTGTGGTGTGGGAAATTTTGAAACTTTTATGTACACATATGTAGCTTTAATTAATTATATGACTTAAGCTCAACTCATTTCTCTTTCTTTTTTTATTTATTATTATTTATTGAAACTTTACTTTATATAGAACTCCAAAACAGTGTCATGAATCTTTGATTGTGATAAAAATTCTCAAATTCAACTTTCGTATAATGTGGTGAAATTGGGGTCCCAATATGAAAAACATTTTAATCAAAAGCTCAAGTTTTCTTCTTTTTTCTTTTCTTTTTTAATCTGGTGTATATCTTACTATATTACTATAGGACCAGAGTATTTGTAATACAATACTTGAATGCATTATGCGTCTTACTGCTTCCTCTATGCTAACTTTCACTACTTTGTAATATTTTACATACTTTAACCATACTAAAATGTCCTCTACAACTCCTCTGACTCCCGTGTAAGTTGTCTTTGGATCTTTTCACTGCCTTATGAGTTGCTGGAATTATAGGAGTAATGCAAGCTGGAATTATAAGATTATATATAGCTTACCCTACAGCTTGAGACTTTTTACATCCTTCCTGCTGTTCCTATTGAATTGGAGTGATTCATGATAGAGAGCACCTAAATTTCTTTTAGCTTATTTGTCAATGCGGCATTCAACTTATGACTTTGTTTAACTCAATACCCATTTAACTGGATTAATATTTTCAGGTTGGAAGTTCTATTGCTCTCAAAAGTCTTATAGATCCAAATAAAATAGTTGCTGAAGGATGTCTTTATAGTACTGATCCAACTACAATAGTTGGGAGAGAAGTTTTAGGAGAGAATTGGTATGAAACACATGTTAAAGTAGTCCTTCAACCTGAAGAATGACTGGTTCGACCTCATGATCATTGTCAAACCCTTGAAGATACTCTTGGTGAAATGGTTGCTTGGCCATGTAGTTTTGTACGTAAAATATTACTTTCTTTGTACATATTTACTTATTTTTAAAAGCTAACTATTCAAAATCAGTTTCTTACATTTAATTATTACATTCAAGTGACACCTTGTGAGTTGCATTGAAGTGTTTAACGATTGCTTTGGAGATGTAAAGGCATTGGTTACAAATTCAAATACATTCATTTCTAGCAATCTTGGATTTGTAACTCACTTTCTTATATTTTAGGTATGGTTGTGTTTTGAATACTTCGCACTAGCAGTTAGTTAACATATTAGATTGTTGATTTGCACATCTTGATTTTAGCTTCTTTGTTTTGTTTTTTCCCAGTTTACTAGTTGGTTAGGCTTAGTACTTGTTTATTTAGTGATTTTAATCATTGTAATGACAATTACAACTTTTTAGTATTTGAAGTAACAGTAGATTCTTTTTATTTTTTTTACTAGATATATATATTAGTTGTTAAATTATTTTTTAAATTGTACAGCACTTGAATGAAAAAGAAATTGCCCCAATGTATATTTTTCCAAGAAGCGTTAAATTTACTAAACTGATTTATAAAAACACTTTAAAAGTTCCAATATAAAATTATGGAATTATTTTTATTTCAACATTATAATGCCAAAAATTATTATATTATGACATCTAAAAGTGTCATAAAAAGTCATTTTATTAATATAATAAAATAATTAAATTTTACATATTAATACAGTATAAAATGTCAGCAATTAATACAAAATGACATTTATAAATGCCATAATATGTGATTATTCTGTCAATTAAAAATGTCTTAAAAAGTTATTTATCAATACATTTCATTATGCCTTATAAAGAATTAAAAATGTCTTAACAAGTTATTTATTAATACATTTTATTATGTCTCAACACACCTTTCCTGACATTTAATAAAGCCTCATTATCAATTATTCGTAATAGCCTGGGAACATATTTAGACATTTTAAAGTGCCTTGATAACTTACATACTCTATTAGGACACGACTTTAGCCCACGCTTAAAGTTAATGTGGGGATAAATTAAATGTCTCAAAAGGTATGATAATAATACATTTGTCGATGTCTTTGATCTGCACCTTTTAGGTATATTATTTTAGCACTTGTTATGGCAGTTCTCATGGGCTTTTGCCCAAGGTTTTAATGTTTATTTGCAGTTTTAGAGATCGGGCCTAAGAAGAAAAGAATGTGCAAAAAGTGAAAAAGTTGGAGTGGACGAGTCAAGCTTGAAAAGCCCCCACTATTTGTGAGCTAAAAGAGGTGGAAACCCGCAAGGAAGCTGCGCACGATTTGAAGCAGAAGCAAAAGCAATCCAAAGCAGAGAAGGAAGTGGATGCGTGGAAAATTAAGTCCAATTGGAATAAAAAAATACAATCCAATTGGGTTCCAATTGGAGTCCAAGTGGGCTGTCATCAAATATTCAATTAGAATTAATCCAAGTGGGCCGAATCCTATTGGATTTCAATTAATCCAATTGGATTGCAATTGAATTAAAACCGTGAGCAGCCATGCGCAGGCAAGATGGAATCTGCGGCGAAGCTTAAAGGAGAAGCAAAGAAGTTTTGGGCAATTACCAATTCAAAAAGGAATTAAAAAGAGAAGTTGGGAGTTACCAAATTTGAAGAAACTCCATGTGCTTAATTAATTCTCTTTCCAAGTATAAGAAGGTTTCCTTATTCCATTAGGAGATTGGTTAATTGCTGATTTGTATCCCTATATATATGGGATTATTCCTGCACTTTAAGAGACAAGTTTTTAGAGACTAGTTTTTAGATATATAAGTTTTCTAGATACAAGTTTTTAGATAGAAGTTTTCTAGACAAGTTTTATAGAGAATAGTTTCTTAGTTTACAAATAATTCTCACACAAGATACAGTTTTGCGTTAGTATAGTTTTCCTCTGTTTTTCTCTATTCTGTTATGTTTGCTCTGTTTCAATCACAACTTTGAATTTTCCCGACGGCCAGTCTACCGTTTGGCCAAACCGCCGGTTGTAAGATCACGAATTCTTAAATTCCAGTACAGTATTCTCTTTTCTCTTTTAATGTCTTCTTTTATATTTATGTGTTTTTCGTGTTTTATCATGAGTAGCTAATTTATTAGTTCTTGTATTATGTAAGAAGCCATAATTCATGCATGTATGAAACCCAGAATTAATCTAAGGTCTAATGAATTATGTTTCTAAATTGCCGGTGTTTATATGTCTAATTACTAAGATTTTATTAAGCCTGATCAACTTAGTTTAATCTAGTAGAGTCAATGAGTGGCTCAACTACTGGCCGAGTAGTACAGGATTAATTGGGTAATAATTTCTAATGCATCGTCAGTAGGAATTATTAGTTTCAGGTTCTTCTAGTTCTAAATACTTCTATTTGTTAATTAATAAGGTTTGCGGGGACTCGAGGTCTGTTAGTTAACGTAGTTAGAGAATAATTTCTTTGCGGGACTCGCGGGGGATTATCGAGAATCTATGGGAGAATTGGGATTATTTGCGGGGACTCGCGGTAATACTATAACTGAAACGGCATAAGTAATTAGACAAGTTAAGAGGTTTATGATTGCATGCATGAGATTAAGGTGGATTTACATAATACCGGAATTTTCTCTCATTAATTGATATATGTTTAAGTCTTTTATTTAATTATTAGTTTAATTATTATTTTGCTACATTTAAGTGACAACTCTAAAAACTCTTAAGAGACACAAAGGTGACTACTAGTCATAGTTTGGTTTTATTTGCATGTTAATTGGAATTTGAATTAAATTGCCGTCTCTGTGGATCGACCCTGTCTACTACTGTGCTATATTTTATTAGCATCTTAAGTGCAAATTTTAAGCAGTACTTTTACTGTATTTGGTAGACCCACGACAAGGTCTATCAAATTGGCGCCGTTGCCGGGGACGGTTACAATTTTTATTCTTTTTCCTATTTAATGTGCATTGGTGTTTCCTTGTGTTGTGTATGACCAGATCTTCAGGTGCTGAATTACTTAGTGATCCAGAGATCAAGAAGACCTGCAAACACTTAGCCAAAGAGACACGGTTAAGAAAACTCGCAGAAACAGAATCTGTCAGTCGACCGTTTGCCCAAACGGCTTGTAGCTCCGAAATAGTGTTTTCACATCCTGACTCTGAATCAGATCCAATGGGTGATAGAGAACGTGTAGAGGGCCCAGAAGAAGAGCCCACGCTAAAAGATCTCTGCAGCCATGATACAGATGATAGAGCTTCAGCAGTAGTCACTCCAACACTGCCCAACGGATTTCCATTAAAGAGTGGCTGGCTGAATGGCATCCCAAAGTTTCATGGGGTGCTAGAGATGATCCACACAACTTTCTTGCTGAATATGTGAAGAATTGCAAGGTGGGGCGTTTACCCACAGGTGCCACCCTCTACCAGCTGAAATTGGTGGCTTTCCCATATGTCCTGACAGGTCCAGCAAACAAGTGGTTTTCATCATTGCCACCAAATTCTATCAACATCTGGCAGCAGATGAAAAATCTGTTCCTGAAGAAATACTTTCCTCCAACAAAAACCAACTTGGTTATGAAGGAGATCAGCAGCATTCAGCAAGATGTAGATGAGTCCCTTAGCAATTACTAGATGAGATTTAATGAGTTAGTGGAGAGCTGCCCAAATCATAAGTATTTAGAGGCTCAACTACTGCAATATTTCTACCATGGGATGTGCACCAATGATCGAAATCACATGGATTCATCTAGCAATGGGGCGTTCCAGAATAATACAGTAGCCAAGGCCAAGAAGATGATTGAAGACACCATCGAGTCAAGAAGCCAGTTTGGGGAACCCTCCCGTTTGGCCAAACGGCAGGCTGAAGTTTGGTTTATTGATGATTTAGAGGAGGAAAAATTAAATCAGCTGACTGCCAATGTGGAGAAATTGACTGCATTGGTGGCGAAACTGGCAACCTCGAATAGCAGTAACAAAGAGGAGGTGGTGTGTGCATGTTGTGGCAATCCGGGGCACTTTGCGTAGAACTGCAATCTTGCACATGAAGAAACAATTGCTCAGGCTAATGCTGCAGGAAATTGGCACAATAATTCCAATGGAAACTGGCAGCGGAATGCACCCAGGAGGGATCCATATTCAAATACAGACAATCCAGGATGGAAGTACAATCCAGGATTTGGTTGGAAAAATCCAGAAGAAGGAGTTCAAGTTTCTTTTCCCTCAGAAGCAAATCAGCAGGGTCCTGCTCAGATTATGGAAAATCCCAACCAACAAGCTTCAAATTCGAATATGGGAAGCACTAACCGGAGTACTGGGCCAATGTACAGGCCCCCAAATCAGAGGAATTTTTTCAATCCAAATCAGAACAATCCAAGAGGAGGCAGACCAATGGAGGAAGCCATGGTAGAGCTATTTTCCCAGTAGAAGGAGCGGTGAACAGCCATAGATGGGATTGCCGGAGTTTTAGATACAAGTTTTTAGACAGAAGTTTTCTAGACAAGTTTTATAGAGAATAGTTTCTTAGTTTACAACTAATTCTCACGCAAGATACAGTTTCACGTTAGTATGGTTTTCCTCTGTTTTTCTCTATTCTGTTCTGTTTGCTCTGTTTCAATCGCAACTTTGAATTTTCCCGACGGGCAGTCTACCGTTTGACCAAACCGCCGGTTGTCAGATCGCGAATTCTTAAATTCCAGTACAGTATTCTCTTTTCTCTTTTAATTTCTTTTATATTTATGTGTTTTTTGTGTTTTATCATGAGTAGCTAATTTATTAGTTCTGGTATTATGTAAGAAGCCATAATCCATGCATGTATGAAACTCAGAAATTAATCTAAGGTCTAATGAATTATGTTTCTAAATTGCCTGTGTTTATATGTCTGATTACTAAGATTTTATTAAGCCTGATCAACTTAGTTTAATCTGGTAGAGTCAGTAACTAGCACAACTACCGACCGAGTAGTACGGGATTAATTGGGTAATAATTTCTAATGCATCGTCAGTAGGAATTATTAGTTTCAGGTTCTTCTAGTTCTAAATGCTTCTATTTGTTAATTAATAAGGTTTGCGGGGACTCGTGGTCTGTTAGTTAACGTAGTTAGAGAATAATTCCTTTGTGGGGACTCGCGGGGGATTATCGAGAATCTATGGGAGAATTGGGATTATTTGTGGGGACTCGCGGTAATACTATAACTGAAATGGCATAAGTAATTAGACAAGTTAAGAGGTTTATGATTGCATGCATGAGATTAAGATGGATTTACATAATACCAAAATTTTCTCTCATTAATTGATATATGTTTAAGTCTTTTATTTAATTATTAGTTTAATTATTATTTTGCTACATTTAAGTGACAACTCTAAGGTCTCTTAAGAGACACAAAGGTGACTACTAGTCATAGTTTGGTTTTATTTGCATGTTAATTGGAATTTGAATTAAATTACCGTCTCTGTTGATCGACCCTGTCTACTACTGTGCTATATTTTATTAGCATCTTAAGTGCAGGTTTTAAGCAGTACTTTTACTGTATTTGGTAGACCCACGACAAGTCCTGTCAGTCTTAAAATCTATTTTTTGTTGTAGCGGAGTCATGTTAGATAGAATCCTTTACGTGCAATACCCACATGATTTTTAGAGGGATAAAATCGTAAGCACAACTTAATGCAGTTGAAAATATAACAAAACTAAAGGAACTCAATTTACCACTTGGAGTTCATTACTCCAAATTCAAACTCCATCAAAAGAATGGGAGTGAATTTGATCGAGCGAATATATCTGTTCGTGTATTGGTATGTAGGAATATATCTGTTTGTGTGCAATGTCATTGCTTGTAAATATATGAAAATATTGAAAAGAAAAAAAATTGTAAGTTGCATGGAATACATGAACTTCTAACTTTTATAAAATGTACTCCCCGTTCTATTAGAAGTGTCTGGTTTGAATATCCGCCCAAAGTAATTTATTTAATATGAAAATGAAATAAATATGATAGGGAATTTGGTCTAATTGCCCATGGTCATTTAATGATTCTATCCTTATCTAAAAAAACAAAAACAAATGATGAATTACTAGTTAACAGAGTAAAACCTAAAAAATTTTGACAAAGAAGATGTTGCGGAGATAAGGGGACTGGGGCAGGCTACCACGAGACAAAAAATCTTCTCTCTAAAGAGATTTGAACAGATAGTAAACTTGTTTATATTGTGAAAGGTTTATTCTGTCTCCACTTATAAAAGGTCAAGCCGACAAAATAGGCATTGCAATATGATGAGCTTTGCTATTAATTGGTAAGTTGAATATTCGAAAAAACTCGTTAATTGCAAAAGATGGATGTTAAGGTACAACACTTAAAATAGTGAATTTGACACCATTTATTTCATTAGGAAAAATGGCATTTTCAGTCCCTTTCGTTTGGACTCGTGGCGATTTTAGTCCCTTTCGTTTCATCGTGGCAGAAATGGTCCCTTTTGTTTGCATGGTATGGCATTTTTAGTCCAATTTACAGGTAATGTCCGGTCATCATGAGTCAAATTAGTAGTCAACGGTTTTTTGGATCTTTTTGAAATAAAAAAAATAATTTTGGGGCTTTTCACAATTTTCTTATTCTTCAATTGCCCAGACATAATTATTTCACTTCTCCTTCTTCCTCCTTCCTCTCTGTCACTGTGCTCTCTCTGCAACTACCAATTTAATTCTTACCCACGGACCCTTCTTTCCTCTTTTCTTTTGCTATCTATATTTCTCTCTGATTGACTCTCTCTCTCTCTCTCTCTCTCTCTCTCTCTCTCTCTCTCTCTCTCTGTGTGCGCGTGTTTTTTTTTCTAGGTTTTTTTTGCCACTACTTGCTGCTGATGAACTTTCGTCGGTGGATAACGCTATGAAGTAGCCGGCTGGGATTTTCTGGCTAGTTCTTCACGGGCTGTGCTGGATAACGTTGATTATGATGATGGCGATGAATCTGTGGGATTCCTTTTTTTTCTTTTTTTCTTTTTTCTATTTGAAGCTTCCAATTTTGTGGGTTAAGTTTTTTTGGTCATTTTTCTATTTTGGAGTTCCAACAATGGTGGTATTTGGTATTTCGGATATGTGGGTTTTTTTTCCCCTTCTTTTGGATGGTTTACGGATCAGCCGTGGAGGAAGCAAGGCTGAAGAAAGCGATGAAGATGGTGCCCTGTTCGATTTGTTCTATTTTGGATGGTTTACGGATCAGCCATTGAAGATTAATAAAATTGCGAAAAAGCCCTAATTTATTTTTTCATTTCAAACAAGTCCTAAAAACCGTTGACTAAAAAATTGACCTGTCATCACCGGTTAAGTGGACTGAAAATGCCACAAATGCAAACAAAAGGACCATTTCTGCCACGCTGAAACGAAAGGGACTAAAATCGCCATTGCCCCCAAACAAAAGGGACTGAAAATGCCATTTTTCCTATTTCATTAATATCCTTACGTTTTAAGTAAGGGTTAATTATGAACCACACATTATTATATTAGTAAGGGTAAGAAGAGTAAAAAAATTTGAAAGTGGACTCTTCTAATAAAAAATAAATAAATCTTGAAAGTGGTTCTTCTAGAGGAATAGACGGAGTATATGTTTTCAGAATAGGTTTAAGGAATTTGTCTAATTTGATTGTCAATTCTTACAGAATGGGTCAAAAGTAACATTTGAAAAAGTCCAATGGGCAAACACATACAAAATAGAGAAAAAGAAAAAGATTGTGAATCATTGAGTGGGCTAACACCAAAAAAAAAAAAAAAAAAAAGAAGAAGAAAAAGATTAGTGACTAAAAATAAACATTGCAAAAATAATTGAATAAGAATGGGTGTCATGCCCTTTTAATGATGAGTTTGATGAGTAGTTCACCATTTATTAATTAGTTTCATCGTCCATTCAAGACATACGAAATTGTATGAGTAGTACACATGCACATGGCTGAAGTTTATAGTACCTTTTGGGTTTTAAAAAGTTTTTTTCTCCTTGTCTCCAGAGAACAAAATTTTCCTTTTAAATTTATTTATTTTGAATGGAGGTGGAACATGTTTTGTGAGTTGTATCTCATAATGTGTCACCTTTAGTTGTAAATCCCAATTTCGTGTGTAATGTAACCCAAGAAGGGTGAATTAGGTTCTCTACTGATTTAAAAACTAGTTATGGCAAAAATCAGCTCTAACGGCTAGTAAATCGTACATTTTTGGAAAGATTTGTCTCCAATAATGGCTAGCTGATTTCAACACGAATATCTGTTGAAAGTGGTGTCGAAACATCCTTCAATTTTTTCTTAACTTTTTTGTTTCGATGTTAAAAATAGTGCAGTTAGGCAACCAAACTTGAATCGATAATTTTAACTTTTATTCATGCATGGAATCCAAAAGGAGGGTTTAGGAGGCGGCTGCAGGTTCCTCCTATTGGAGGCGCCCGCACTGGAGGCGGGTGCACACACGTGCAACCCGCCTCCTTAACCCCTAAGGACCCACCTCCAATGATGGATTTTGCCTAAGCATGCTTAGAAATTGCTTCAGTGGCTGAGTTTCGAAAGTGATTGTAAATATTTTTATGGTGTTAGTTTATTTGCCTATTGATATTCATTTTCACCTTAATCAATTTTATGAGTAAGTATTTACTTTTTTTGTAGGTATATAGGTCATATTTAATTTAAGTTTTTGGAATTAAAATGTAAATTAATATACTATAAGATTATATTAAAATAAAAGATTAATGCGATAATAATAACTCTGATACTAAAATAATTAAGTAGACTGAAAGTAGATACGATTTGAGTTTTCATATTACAAAACTATTATAACATTCATACAAATTTATTAAAATGTGTAATAAAAAATGTCACACGAAAGTATTATAATACATCCAAAGCCTCAGCAATCCCTTCAAACTCGCATTATTTTACCTAGTATGCTAGTATATATATGATAGTCCAAAAGTAGCTACTAAACTGGCATCATATGGTTTAAACTTAATTTTATTCCACACACTGATGTGATATGTTATAAGGATACGTCCACTTCGTAATACTATTTCAGTATTACAAAGTGAATTTTTTTTTTTTAGTGAAACAGAGAGATCGAGTCGTAATTAATGAACTAGGAAGCATAATTTATTTTGGCAAACTCCAATGCGTTCTTCCCATCTTGAGCATGCGCGAAGAAGTTTCTCAGGTAGTCTTGAAGTACAAATTCTTTATATAAAGCTCGTCCATCCCGCTCCAGCAGCTTAGGAAACGGACCAATCTTTTCCGTTGACAATGGAGCGACGAAATGTGGAATCGATACTCTTGATTGCTTGCTTGCTTGTGGTGCGCACTTTGTGTTCAGCACTTTGGTACTTACCATTGCTGATTTTCTGAAACCAAATATCTCACATCTTAAAGTATTTGGGTGTGTTGCATATGCCCATGTTCTAGATGCAATATGGAAGAAGTTGGATGATAAGACAGAAAAATGTGTCTTTATTGGTATTGCAGTGAGACTAAATGGTATAAACTTTTCAATCCTGATACTGGAAAGGTAATTATCAGCAAAGATATTACTTTTGATGAACAGGGAGTTTGGGATTGGAAAAAGAAGACACCAAAAATTATAAAACGATCATCAGCAGTGTATATTGGTGGAGATAATGCAACTGAAGAACCGAGTCAGCCGTTCAACAACCAGTTTGTGATTCTTCCACTTCTACAGCTTCCACCTCAAGTGGACATCCACGGAGAGAGTCAAAACGGCCAGCTCGTTTGAATAATTATGTAGTTGGGGATGAAGTTGATAATTTGACTAATGAGGATGTTGTGAATTTTGCTCTGTTTGCAGATTGTGATCCTGTTAATTTTACAGATGCTTTTGGAAATGATCGTTGGGTGAAGGAAATGGATGAAAAAATTAATTCCATTGAGAAGAATAATACTTGGGAGCTTACAAACCTTCCGAGTGGAAAGAAGCCCATTGGTGTGAAGTGGGTCTACAAGACAAAGTACAAGCCTAGTGGAGAAATTGATAGATACAAGGCAAGACTTATTGTAAAAGGTTACAAGCAGAAGCCTGGAATTGACTACTTTGAAGTGTTTGCTCCTGTTGCTAGACTTGATACTGTGAGAATGATAATTTCTCTGGCTGCCCAAAATGATTGGAAAATTTTTCAGATGGATATGAAGTCTGCTTTTCTGAATGGAGTTCTTGAAAAGGAGGTGTATGTTAATCAGCCTCCTAGCTTTGTGAAAAGAGGTCAAGAGAAGAAGGTCTATCGTCTGAAGAGAGCCCTGTATGGATTGAAGCAAGCTCCAAGAGCTTGGTATACTCGTATTGACACCTTCTTTATTAAAAATGGTTTTCAACGGTGCCCATATGAGCATACTTTATACGTGAAGTCTTCATCAAGTGGGGATATTGTCATTGTTTGCTTGTATGTGGATGATCTGATATTCACTAGAAACAATAAAAAGATGATGTCAGACTTCAGAGAGGCAATGATCAGACAGTTTAAGATGATTGATTTGGAGCTTATGTCATATTTTCTTGGGATTGAAGTTTCTCAGACTGATGGTGGAATCTTTATTTCTCAAAGGAAATATGCTGGTGATATTTTGAAAAATTTCAAGATGGATGGTACTAATTCGATCATGACTCCAGCTGAAGAAAGGTTGAGGTTGACGAAGGAAGGCACTGGGAATTCTGTGGATCCAACATACTTTAAGCGTATGGTTGGTAGTTTGAGATACTTGACTTCACAAGGCAGAATATAAATTTCAGTGTTGGATTGATAAGCAGATTCATGGAGAATCCCTCTCAGTCGCAGTTGTAGGCTGCAAAGAGAATCTTGAGGTACATTAAGGGTACTCAAGGAGATGGTATTCTGTATCCAAGGGGTGAACCAGTAAAACTTCTGGGGTATACTGACAGTGATTGGGCTGGTGATACAGTTGAAAGAAAAAGCACTTCTGGGTATGCTTTCTTTATTGGTTCTAGTCTGTTTTCTTGGAGTTCAAAGAAACAACCAGTAATAGCATTGTCTACTGCTGAGGTTGAATATATTGCAGCTTCTAATTGTACTACTCAAACAATTTGGTTGAGAAGGATGCTGGGTTTCCTTCAGTATAAAGGGGATGGTCCGACTACGGTGTTGTGTGATAGCAAGTCGGCAATTGAGCTGACGAAGCATCTAGTCTTTCATGGTCGCGGTAAGCATACTGATATAAAGTATCACTTCATTTGTGATTTGGTTAATGAGAAGGAGATCGTTGTTGATTACTGCAGGACGTAAGATTAAGTGGCGGACATTTTTACCAAGGCATTGAAGTTCGAGATCTTTGCAAAGTTGAAGAAGATGCTCGGCATGGCTAACGGCGCGAACTTAGTTTAAGGGAGGCTATGTAGAATAATTAAACTAAGTTTCTATTTAGTTTCTATTTCCTATTCGTTCGTTTCCTGTTTGGTTTCGTATTTGTTTGAGGAAACTTAATTGTTTTAGGAAATAGTTGCAATCTGAATCAGTGTAGGATTCAGGAATAGTTTAGCCTATAAATACATGTCTTGGGTTACCATTGTAATTATAGAGAAAAATACAAAGAAAATTACAGAGATTAAAGAAAGCCTTTCGGCTGTTTTTTGCGCGTCGCAGATTTGTGCGCATGCAATTTTAGTTTTCTATTGATTTGGTTAACTGATCATCTTAGTTGCTTTGTTCTTGCATCGGTTTGCGTGTGGTTGTTGTTGTTTTTTCAGTGACTTGCGACAAAGCGAAATCAAATTGCTTTGTTAATTTGTTCTCGACTTCCGTGCTGTTAATTGATTTCGGCAGCAGCTAGGTTCAACTTTGTTCGATTACAGCTTCCGCGTTTAACTTGTGGGGTTTGTTTTATTTTGTGTCCTACATCACTCAAGTTCGAGGTCAATTTCAAACTCGAGACTATTATAAATTTGTCAAACCGACCTCAAACTAAAATATATAGACTCGATCGAACTGAAGCCGAGATCGAGTCAAGGCCCAGTTTCAGCTCAATTCACTACTACAAAGTTGTTAAAAGCAACCGGGTCTATCCGCACAAAGCCACCACATGTTCGCAATTTCCCCCCGGTGGCTATGCGGAGGGTTGCTTTTCGAGGTAAAAGCCACTGGCTTAAAAAACCGGTGGCTTTTACCAAAACATGCGAAACAAAGCCACCAGATAGAGGTATACCCGGTGGTTTTGTTGTGGCAACATATAAAACATAGCCACCGGTTGGAAGTATAACTGGTGGCTTTGTTTTGGAAAGTTAGAAACAATTATTTACTCGTCTGAATCTACGAGTTTAGACTGAGTCAAAAAATTTTATTTATAACTGCATTATTGGCCATGAAACTTGTTAATTTTTTCCTTGACCCCGCTAGGAAAGTAAGTTACGCATCCTCCCCTTTGCTGCTTTTATAAAGGAGGATCACCTCCTGAAATGAGTCTCCAGTCGATGTGGGATCGCGTTCTCAAATATTATAAGTCTGACAAAGCCACCGGTATTTGATGAATAGGTGGCTTTGCCGCGTTCTGTAAAACCATCGGTTCATCAAAAATTTGGTGGTTTTGTCTGTAGTTAAACAACAAAGTCACCCGGCTTTCTTAAACCGGCGGCTATATCCAATAATGCCACCGGTTTAAGGATAACCGGTGGCTTTGTTACTCATTTTTGCAAAATGCCACCGGTTTGTTATAAATCGATGGCTATATATGCCGCGTTTTGTTAAAGTCACTGTTAAAATGCACCCAGTGACTAAAGTGGGTGGCTTTGTGGCATTTTATAATAGTGATTTGATTTGTTTATAGCCCTAGTTGTACCATCGGACTCTTCTATTAAAGCAGAGAGTCTATCTAATTAAAATTAGTCAATGTTCAACAAAAGAATAAATAAATAGTCAAGTTGCATGTCCTTGTTTGTAGTTCTTTCTTTTCGAAATAAAGGAAAAGGCTATGGCAGCCAACTTCATCTGTTTTACCAAAAAAAAAAAAAATGGTCAATAATGTCTCTATTTAAGAAAGTCACGTAACTGAATTTTCTTTTAGGCTTTCTGACTTTCAACAGTTTAATTAATGGGATAGACCTGTAATTTTTGTACAAATTGGAAATTTGGAATCGAATTTGAATATGTCATTATCACGTACGTCTTCGTTGAATAATGTTCATCACTCTCTTTCTCCACTTGCTCTAATGTAGAAGGTGTTAATGTCCACTTGCTATAATAAAGGAAAAAAAATATTTTATAATTATTGTATTCATTTTTTTTTATTCAACAGGTCAATCAAAGTTAAAATTAATAAATATTATTTTTTATTTTTTCATCACTTTAAACAAAAAATTTATATTTTTACCATTAAATAATACAAGTTACATAATACTTCCTCCCATCCAAAATAAAAGCCGTTTAAGACTATTTCAGACAGATTAAGAATCCATTCAGAATCAATTTAAATGACAAAAAAATCCCCCTTAGAGCCTGTTCTTTAAGTTTTAGTTTTGGTATCAGTTTTGGTCTCAACAGTAAATTTAATATATTATAATCAATTTTCATCATTTTTAATACGGCTTTTTACTATTAAGCTATATATTTTTACATTTTCAATACACTTTTTACATTATAAAATTATTTTTCTCAAACTAAAACTCAACCAAAACAAAAAGAACAGGCCCTTAACTATTGTAATTTAATAGTGCAAGAAGTCTTGAAGTTGTAATCTAATTAAAATTTAGAATATATCACAAACATAAATAAATGTGATAACATTCTAACTATGTATAAATCAATCAACTATTTAATATCATCACTAACTCTTGGTTAGATAAGTTAGGACAAGGGTAAATTGAAGCAAAACAAATTATGTTTTTTTCTTAAACGTCATCTACTTTGAAAATTGTTATTCCCTTTTAATCGACTTTCATTTTGGATCGATTGGAGTATTAATTATATAACAAGCGTATGGAATAATTTCTCCCGTATTTTAATTTGCTCCGAGCATCATATTTTATTGGCTGATGTAATCCATTTCTATTACGGTAACATTGCTAGGGAGTTCTTTTTTACTTAAATTGTCTATCCTTTTGACCAATATGTATCCCCAAACATGGGTGTAACAGATTGTCATTATAAATGTTAAGACAAAAAATGTCAGTTCAATCCTGTTCTTTTACTCCGGACTCGGTCCGGGTTTGGGTTTGTTTTGGGTTTCAGTGTTGTTTAGCCTTGGGTCTCAACCCAAGTTTGAGTCCAAAAACAAAACCGAAACCCCAACTTCTGAGAACAACACACACTTAGCGATTTGGCTCGAGGTTCGGGTTTGATACGGACCTCGGGTCAGGGTTCGTGCCTCGTGTCGGTGTTCGGGCCTCAGTTCGGGGTTTGGGCATTGGGTCAGTGTTTAGGCTTCGGTTCAGGGTTCGGGCCTCGAATCGGGGTTCGGTCCTCGAGTTGGGATTAGGGCCTTGTTTCAGTATTTGGGCCTCATATTAGGGTTAGGGCCTCAGTTTGGGGTTTGGGCCTCAAGTCGAGGTTTAGGCCTCGTTTCGGGATTTAGGCCTCGGGCCAGGGTTCAGTCTTTGGAACAGGATTCGGGCCTCGGGTCAGGGTTCAGGCCTCATTTTGGGATTCAGAAATTGGGTCGAGGTTTGGTCTCGATTTAAGACATGTTCTTTAGCCATAACTGAGTTCTTGTTTGGAACCAGAACTCAAACCAAATGGGTTTCAACCCATTTTGAAAAAACAAGGTTCTGAGTTATGGTTTCAAACCAAAACTGAAACCTAGGTAAAGAACATAGGTTTCAAACCCATGGCAAATTTCAGAGAATGCCTTCATCATTTCATCACCGACGGCGAGGTAACTCTAGATGCTCTCATACTGACGTTAACCGACAAGTCAAACCAGGGTCGACCCAATACCCGAACCCCAAACTGAGGACATAACCCCGACTAGAGGCCTAAACCCAAAATTGACACCCAAACCCTGATCCGAGGCCAGAGTCCCAAAACGAGGCTGGAATCCCAAAACAAGGCCCGAATCCCGGCCCAACAATCGAATCCGGACCCTAGGCCCGAATCCTGACCCGTGTACCAAACAAAACGAGACCCAAACCCTGATCTCGAGGCAAAAATCCAAAAACGAGGCCAAATCCCTACCCAAGGTCCGAACCCTAAAATGAGGCCTGAATCCCGACCCGAGGATCAAATCTCTAAACGAGGCCCAAACCCCGTCCAGATGCCTAAACCCCGACTCGAGGCCTAAACCCCGACCTAAAGGCTTGAATCCCGAAACTAGGCCCGAACCCCTACCTCCACCCAAGGCACGAATCTCAAAACAATAACCCTGACCCGAGCCTGAAACCCAAATTAATGTGCGAAACCCGACCCGAGGCCCAAAGCATGAAACGAGGTCCAAACCCTAACCCAAGGCACGAATCCAAATCCCCACCCGAGCCTCGAATCCTGACTCGAGACCTAAATCTAAACCCGAGCCCTGAACCCCGAATCCAGACACGAGGTGCAAACTCGAATCCTTACCTGAGAACTGAACCGTGATGTGAGACCCGAACCCCAAACCGATGCCCAAACCTAGACCTGAGTCACGAATCCCAAGATGAAGCCTAAATCTCGACCCAGAGGCACGAATCCCAAAATAAAACCCAATTCCTTACCCGAGGCTCGAACCCTGACCCAAGGCCCGAACCTCAAATTGAGGCTTGAATTCATAAACGAGGCCCAAATACCGAAACGAGTCACAAACCCCAACCCGAGCCCCGACTTGAATCCCGAAATGAGGCCCGATCTAGACCCAACCCGACCCAAGGCCTGAACCTCGATCCAAGGCCTGAACCACGACTGAGGCCTCAACCCTAAACCGAGGCCCGAACCCAAAACTGAGGCCTAAACCCCTACCCGACACCCAAATCCCAAAATGAGTCCCAAACTCGACCCGAGGACTAAATCCCAAATTGAGTCCCGAACCCCGACCCAAGGACCGAACACCGACCTGAGGCCCGAACCCTAAACTGAATCCCGAACACCGACCCGAGGCCAGAACACCGACAACATTAAACATGGAACATTGTTGTAAATCCTGCACTTTCGTTTCTATCTTTTTTACTTTTTATTTTTAAAAAAATAATTTTCAATCCCCCTAATTCGTTTGGACGAATCCCCCGAAGTTTTTCTTGTGACTAAATTCGTTTTGACTAAATTCTTGTGAAATTTTTTTACTTCATCGTACGGTGATTTCCTCCCCCCCTCTCTCTCTCTCTCTCTCTCTCTCTCTCTCTCTCTCTCTCTCTCTCTCCTTCCTTTCACTCACACTCTTTCAGTCACCTCTCTTCCCTTTACTGAAAGAAACTTCGCATTCCTACTCTCGGAGCTGCGTCTCATCAGAGCTGCGTCTCACCGGAGCCGGTAAGCTGCGTCTTGTGGGATATAAAAATAATATATATATATCCAAAATAATATAAAAGAGATTAACGCACAGCAGAATAAAATTTCTTTGTAATAACGAACAATAAAAAAACTCGCACGCACACAATCCGCGCGGCGCACCTAAGCCAAAGCTTGGTTAAGAAACAACTCGAAGGCTATTCAGTTTCTCCTGTATCTATCTCTGTATCTCTTTGTGATTACAACGATCACCCAATGCCTCTATTTATAGGCTAAACTATTTCTGAATCCTACCATAAATCTGATTTAGAACTATTTCCTAAAACAAATAGGTTACCTAAAACAAACACTAAACCAAATAGGAAATAGACAAAATAGCAAATCCTACTACAATTATAATTACCTAATTAATACAAGTTTGGTTTAAATTATTATTTTCCAACATTGCCTCCCATAAGCCGAACTTGGACCAAAACAGCTCCAATGCCATCACGAGCTTCAATCTCTATTGAAATCTCTTTCGCAGTGTAGACAACATGCGAATCCAACTTGCAGTAGTTCTTCACCTCTACTTTCAAACTCATCATAGAGACACCTTTATATGTTCCATGGATCTTCTGTGGAAACTCCTCTTTAGCGAAGAACTTATTCATATTCACCCATTCTTCTTCATCTGAGTTCATCTTCTCATCAACCCTGCAATCAACTTTGCATATGCCAAAAACATTCTCACAAACTCGAGACATCACCTTTAAATAAGATGTGGACACAAACTTGTATTTTGAGAAAGCCTTATCAAATTTCTCAGATTGGTCAAAGAACTCACTTATATCTACCCATTCATCTTCAGAACAGATATTTTCATCGACATTGCTAATATTATCAATGCCTTTAGATATAACAATGTCCTTGCAAACCATAGGCTCCACTGTCACATTTTTAACCTGGTCGAACAATCCCCCAAATAAGCAGTCGACTTTACTGCAGTTGATCTACTCCAGTTCAACAGAGTTTTCAACACTCCCATGATCACTTTTATCTGTGTGATCATCAATTTCAATATCTCTCTCTTGTTCTGAGACACATACAATTTATCCTTCCTCTTTGACCAAATCAACACTCTTAATGTCTTCATCCTCCTCGACACATTTTTGCTCAAAGATATTTTGGCTCTCTATATTGTCGCTGGAAGATCCATTCTCCAAGCTTTTATTATCAACTTCAAGCAATGCTTCATCAGACTCCTCATCCATTAACACGAAGGTTTCAGCTTGAACATCACAACAATTATCAACAACAGTGGCATGCTCTTCTATGTCTTCAAAACGTTTAGACCAACACTCTTTTTTGTAATAAACAATTTGTTGGGTAAAAGACATCTCGTAAGTTACCAGTTCACATTCCAATTCATCGTAACCAAACATAGAAAAATCCTTAGTGACTTCTAAAACCAACTTCTTTTTGTGAAATTTCCAAGTCAACGTACGAAGAACTTTTGACACTATTTGTTATTGTGTCATATTCTCACCATTGATTCTCATCTCACTAATGATGGATTTTACCCTATCCATATATTCTAGGACTCTTTCATTAGGCTTCATCTCTGCCAACTTGAATTGTCTCCTTAACTCATGCAATTTGACTCTTTGAACATTTTCGTTTCCTCGATTGACAACTTTTAACTTTTCCCAGAACTCCTTCGCTGTCTTTACATCCATTAAATTTCTGCATACATCAAATTCAATATTCGTTCTTAAATAATACAGAGCCAATTGTTTCTGATATTGATTTATCTTTGATTCTCTGCTTTTTGCAAACTCTGACTCAAATCCTGTCTCAATCACGTGCCAGATTCCAATAACTCTAAAGAAATCTTCCATCTGTCGACTCCAGAGTTCATAATTATTTTTACCATCAAAGACAAAAACAGGACTCTTACGAATGATAGGTAAAGAAGACAACTTTAACTACTCCCTTAACATCCGATGCAGAACCCAAATAATTCACCCACAATAAAAAAATCACAGTTGTTGGCTTTGATCAAACGATCGTCATAATAAAGCTACCATATAAAGCAAACTTGCATGCAAATATAATACCATGAAACAGAGCAATTCAATCCAATTGATCACACAAACTTTTTCCAGGAAACTCGTTCAGCACGCTCACTGCGCCAATTGAACAACTAGAAGTTCGTAATTTTGCTTCTGCCTCCTTTTCTTTTCTAAATCTCCGGCAGACGAGAAAAAAAAATAAATCGTAAACCTTCCCTTAACTTGAGAATACAAGTTTTTGTACGACTCTTCAACCGTCGCAAAATATCTCTGGCTCTAATACCACTTGTAGGATATAAAAATAATATATGTATCCAAAATAATATAAAAGAGATTAACGCACAGCGGAATAAAATTTCTTTGTAATAACGAACAATAAAAAAAAACTCGCACGCACACAATCTGTGTGGCGCACCTAAGCCAAAGCTTGCTCAAGAAACAACCTAAAGGCTATTTAGTTTCTCCTGTATCTATCTCTGCCTATCTCTATATCTCTTTGTGATTACAACGATCACCCAATGCCTCTATTTATAGGCTAAACTATTCCTGAATCCTACCATAAATCTGATTCAGAACTATTTCCTAAAACAAATAGGTTACCCAAAACAAACACTAAACCAAATAGGAAACAGACAAAACAGCAAATCCTACTACAATTACAATTACCTAATTAATACAAGTTTGGTTTAAATTATTATTTTCCAACACGTCTTGTTGGTTTTGAGTGGTGTCCATCCCAATGGTGGCTTATAATTGTTCAATTTTTGTTTACCGAGCTGAAATTGTAGGGCATTCTGCTCCAATTTGCTCACTCTTTGCAACTGAATTCTTAGAAAAATTGCATTCCAACTCGTCAAATTTGCGCTCAACGGAGCCGGTAAGTTGCCATGCTAGAAACTATTGACTTGATGTTGGTTTTGAATGGTTTCCATTCCAACGGTGGCTTTATAATTGTTGAATTTTGTTTACCGAGTTGAAATTCTAGGGCATTACTTCTGATTTATACATGTGATTTTATAAGGTGGCTTTTATTTTTGTTCTAATTTCAAGTTATTGTTCTGCAGAGCTTCTATTGAATCCTCACAACTTTTGCTATTTTTCTGGGTAAGTGCACTTGATATTTGGTTTTATCTATGTGCTAATTGATGCTTTTGAAGGTGGAATTCTGTTGCATTTTTTAAGTGTTTGATTGTATGCCTAAATGCTAAAAAGTGGTGTTTCATGTTTGTAGAATACAGATACACAAATTAAAGTGTAAAACCCAGACATGAAGAAAACCTGCCCCTTTTTTTTCATTTTCTCCAAAACACCAAATTTTGGGCCTTAAACTACCAATTAACTTTTCTGTACTGTTTTCCAAGAAAGCATTATCAACCATTTCTTAGCACTAATAAATTACGACTAAGAATCTGAATCAAACTGCATATTCCTTATGGGCTCTGATTGATATTCATCATTAGTCAGTCATAGTAAGTTGAGTGGAGTGGAGTGGGAGGATGGAAGATACTGAGAGTTGCAGTAGCAGAGCATCAGAATCTTCCCCAAGTCCGAGTCTGAAGTGGCGGCTTAAGGTGGAAGTGTATCATGAAGTGCTACAACGGCTCCGAGAGTCTGAATTTGAAGAAGCTGGCCGTCCTGCTATGGAATCACTTCACGTGCCTCCCCCTGTGGTAAAGCCACCTCCTTTTTTCCCTTCCACCTGTGTATGCTGCTGATCGCCCACATAGTTATGTTTCTGGGGTCTTTCTTGGTTTAGCTGATTTTGCTATTTATTTGGAGAAATTTTCTTTGACTCTGTTCGTGGATAATCTCTTCTTTATTTAACGTTAAATCATAGAACGGATAGTCTTAATCAGTAATAGCTAGAGGTGACTAAAAATTGACTTCTTGGTTTCTGGATAATAATAAACCTTTTTGTAGCACTCATTCTTCTCTTTCTTTTCCTTTTCTTTTTTCTTGCAGCTATGCTTTGGATGTAAATCCTGAGAAGGCGCAAGTTGTGCTTATGCACAAGAAATTGCTTGATTTGGCACATGATCCTAAAACTAGGCCAGCATTTGAAGTCCGCCTTGTGCAGGTACCCCATCAATAATCCTGTTTTCTGTTGGTAATATAAGAAACAGACTAGAAATTCTTTGCCAAATTCTTTTCTGCTTGGATATTTGTGTGGTTCATCAGTTATTATCTATGAACTTTCATGCTTGTTGACCCATGTTCTGAACATAACCATCTTGAAGTCTCTTAACTATGTAGGTAAAGTGACCTTAAACTACTGCTGATTAGCTCTTTGCTAAAACCTTGTATCCTTGTCTTGATCTGTATGATCTTTAATTTTGCTTACTTTTCGATTTTGATATGTATGATCTTTCTTTTGCTTTCTGTTTGCTGAACATAAGATGCTCTTAACTTTTCGAATTGGTCAAAATGTCTAGTTACTTTCTCTTTCATGTAGGTTCATCCCTTTGATGGAAATGCTGATGATTTAGTTCATTCTAGCTTAGCAGATAGAAAGGACTATGAAAATTACAGGTATAGGCATAGTGACCTTTGATTGAGTTTAGGTTTACCCCTCTCTATCTCTCACAGGATCATTGCTATCATTCACAGGTTCCATCTTCCACCAACTTTTGACTTGACATCTATCTCTGAATTTAATCTAGAGGGAAAAATAAAGCAATTCTCCAACGCCAAAATAGCTCTATGAGTCAAAAATCATCCTTATCTTGGTAATACTCTGAAAGGTTTGAGCCAGTTGAACTATTCTTTTCTTTTTTTTTTTTTGGGGCCTATTTGTCTTAGTGTATTTTAAGGTAACCTTGAACATTTACTGCTTGTAGTCCGTTGCATGAAGTTACAATTTCTACTAATGACAGGCCAAAACTCCTCAGTCGGGTAAGCTATCTGTTTCCTTATATCCCAATATTTTTGTCTGAAATACTTCTTGCATGATACTATTCAATTTGTATTTTACCCATTTGGCTCTTCTAGTTCCTGGAACTAAGGGAAGAAATTTCCTTTTCTTTTGATTCCTCACACCACAACATATAGTACTAGAGGCAATCATTCTCTTTAGTATTAAGTGTACTTTAGTTGGAACTTTTCCTGTAGTCCTTATTCTGGATGCCTATCTCCTCTCCATTGATAGTTCTTGCTTTTCAGTTATGGTAACTTAGCAATCACTAAGTTTATGTATCCTGCATTCTCAGTTAACTTACTTTCTGAGGTTCGTTTGAACATTCAAGAAGCTCATGCATTTTCAACATCAGATGGTTACTCCTTGGATGTCTTTGTTGTTGATGGTTAGGCTTTTGAGGTACTTTTCTACTGCCTCTTGTACCTTTCATTAGTACTAAGATGTGAACATTTTTGGTTTAGTATTTTTGCCACATTTTGTTGTGAGTTTACACATTGCTGCATTGTCCAAAATGTCATGAAAGAGAATTTAGCATAGAATTGAGGGTAAACTTTATTGATTTACTTGTGTTAAAGAAGCATATAATTAAGCATCATACACAATGAATCTATTTGCTAAAGAATTAAGTTCATAATTTATAATCTGATTGCTCTTCCAAGTAGTTCTAAGATTATTGTTCGACATTACTTGTTTCTATCTGATACATGAACTAACAGTTGAATTTATTTCTTAATGCAATATTTTAGTAGGAAATTGACAGCTTAGAAGTGTATTGGAGAAGAAAATCCCAAAGATTGAGGTAACTGACACTGAAACTTGCTCCTTAGTGTAGTATTCAAACTTTTGTTAATTGACTCACATTTTGAAGTGCAATGAAGGAGGATTCTGGGTTGAATTAAGAATTGTTCCCTCCTGGGGGGGGAAGTTGGGACAGAATAAGATTGAACTTCTAACGGAGCAGGTCGACATACCAGGTGATGGGAGTGATGTCTGGGAAATAGACTCCAAGCTGGTGAAATTTGAGAATAAGATTGTCACAGGATCAAATGGGGATCTGTAAGTCATATGATACTCAGATAGAATCTCTAATAATATATTCATTCTGGTCTAATGATAACTTCATTGCAAATAGATACAAAGGCACTTATCATAGTCAGGATGTGGCTGTGAAAGTTCTCAAAACTGAGCATTTAATTGAAAAGGTTCAAAGGGAATTTGCTCAAGAAGCTACATATTGAGGTTCTTGGCTATTTTCTTATGCTCAAATATATGTCTTTAGTTCAATTACTCACCAGAGTTTGGTTGCTATTTTATGTTATTCTACCTTTTAGTGAATAAAATCGATTAGTCATTTCTATGATATTGCTACAATACCCTCAATAAATGCATCTATCTATTTTTGTGTTTATCGTCCGATGACAGAATCTGATTAAAGTCCCCAAGTATTAATACTTGGATATTACATGAGCATAGTTTGTGATTTTAGCTGCTCCCAGATTGCCATCCTTTCTTGACGATATGGACTACCATATAGAAAGACTATTTACCACACCAAAACAGAATTTTCTTGAACTTTGACAAGCAAAATATTAGAGGACTTACATAGATTAGAGGTTTTCTTTTTGCAACCCTGGGTTCCCCTTCCCTAAAACAGCTTGCCCCCATGCCCCCATTCTCAAGAGTTCAAGAGCCGAGGATCATGAGTTTGCAACTTTCATGTTTACATTCTTTATTTACTTGTAACAAGTTTTGTTATAGATAGACATGTATAGATGTACATATTGAAAAAGTAGTAAGTGTACCATTCAAGAAACCCCATTTTGATAAACTTTAAATTAAGTAGTTGTACCATTCAGTTAGGTAAATCAGATTGACATATAATTAGTGAATCAACTAACAAACAACTGCCACTGATCAGAGCCCTGCTGGTCACAGAGAAAACATGAAACACTACTGTGCCATATCATATGGCAGTATTTGGAATTATTTTTTCATGTCCTCATTGATGATACCATGAATTGAAACAGGGTTGTTTGATATTCCTACTACTCACAGTATACTATAGGATTCTTTCAAACATGTTAAGCACTGCTTAAAACTTGCAAGAGTGGCATACTAATTCTGGGATTCTTTAGAGAAGAAAAAAGAAGAAGAAGAAGAGGGGGTTACTGATCCATTAATTAAAATAGTAGGTAGGAACTGTGAGAGGAGGAAGTAACCATAAATGAATGATAAGTTGTAAGGTTGGTTTTTGGTAACTCCGTTCTGGAAGTGTAGCAGCAGGAGGGTGAGTTAAGTGAGGGTCATTTCACCTACTTGGACTTTGTAGATATTCTTGGTTTAGTTTATACTTGTGTTCAAAGGGTTGAAAAAAGTATGTGGACCTGGGGATATGGATGGAAGTGCCATTGAATAGGGAAATTTGATACACACTCTTCTGGTTTTTGACATTACTAGCTTGTGTTAGTTTTAAATCTTTTTGCTGCCTATAATAGTGTACAATTGTCCTTAATGACGATTGCTTGTGCATTTAAAACTGCGGATTTCTGCATCATCTATTCTATTTGTTGAACTTCTGGTTACAAACATATTCATTTGGAGGCTGCTAATATATAGTACAGTTTTCACCTCACTTTTCTTTCTCTATTTAATTTTTTCAATCCCCTATTTTCAGGTTCTTTGATGGCTTTTTATGGGTGCAAGCAATTTTGCGGGAGTAGAACGAGATCAAGGTTGCAAGCTATTTTGCGGGAGTAGAAATAGATGGACAAGATGCAAAGCTAATTGTTGATTACTTTTGAAAATACCTTCTAATTGTTAGGGTGATCAGTTTTGAAACAAAACACATTATAAGAGTTAGGCTTATTACTTTTGATGACTATTTAAAATATATTAATAGAGTATTTTAATGTGGATTAGTGCAAAACATTTTTATTTTGGAATTATTCATTTCTATATTGATACTTTTATCTAAATGGTTTAGGTTTAGGTTCTCTTATTAAGCAATTATTTTTAAAAATAATATTTAAAAACTCATTAAATAAATTTAATTTATAGAATTACCACTTTTTTATGACGAGTTTTCATAGTTTTACGACGAGTCTTAAGGTTGTAAATAAGTTTAATACAACTTAGATGGATGAGTAATTACGACGAGAAAATGAACTTTTACGTCCAGAAAAGGGACTCGTTGTATAATTTTCATTTACACTGTCTCCTTCAATCTCGAAGTAAGATTTCTTACGTCGGAGCCTCTGACAACGACATACGTGGAGGCGGGATACTCGACGTAAAACACTTTTTACGACGAAATATGACTTTTTACATCCAGAAAAATAGTCGTAAAAGGCCCCTATTTCTAGTATAGAAAGGAAAAAAAAAAAAAAAGTGTATATCGTATACATGAGAACGTTGCTCATGAGCAATTTAGTCTAAACCGTGAAAGTTAATAGTACGTAGTATATTATTCTTGTCTAACTATATCCTTACCTAATACAAATAATTAAGCGAGGTTCGTTTAGAAGTTTTGCAAGTTGGTTGTAAAACTATGAGTTTAGAAGTTATTTTAAAACTTAAAATCTCGTTAGTTACTAGTTTAAAATTTTGTTCTTAAAATCTTATTTTAGAAACAAAATCCTTTTTTTGAACTAAAATTATTTTTTTCTAAATTTAAATCGTGAGATTTAAATTTAGGTTACAAACAAGATTTCCTATAATTTAAGGTAAAAATACATAAACTAAATATTAATAACTTGATTTGTTTTAGAAAACTTATAAATACATACAAGAGACAAAACTATTGATTATATATTATAATAAACTAATGTTTTGACCTTCAATTTATTACTGTTTGTGAATAAATGAGTCTTTTTTTTCTTATGAATACAGGTCAAGATAATAATAATTTCTAAACTACATTATTAATACCAATACGAATCCACAAACATGGATCCACCAGATTTTTATTTTTTATTTTTTTTAATTGAAGCTAAGATTGGTTACCTATATTAATAAATTTAAATTATAAATATTACTCAAGTCAAAATTGGCTTACAATTATTTGTGTTTTGAATTGCCACTGAAGGCAATAATCGAAATAAGTTCGTCCTGATTCATTCTCTTAGGAGGCCAAAATTAATTGTTCTTTTTGGTTATTGACCACATTATTCATTTTCCAGGGTCATACTAAAGCTCATTTTCATAATAATGGCGGGAATGGGATGCAACATATTGTCATTATCAATGTCAAGACAAAAGTGTCACTTCGATCGGTACGTAACATTTTCCTCTGTTTATTGTTGTTTTATTTTGCCCAAATTAATAGGATTCGTGCATCAATCACAAAATTGATCCAAAAGCTAATTTTTCAAACCTTTGAAAATTAAAAAAAACAAGTGACTTACGTAAGTTTCGCTTAATTTTCTAAGATTCAACTACAACAGATGTGAATCCAGACTAAGAGCTTGCTCATTAAAGGATTTTAAGTAACGGTTCTTAGAAAAATAGGTTTTTAAAAATAAGCAAAAGAACACATGGGATCAAACTATTTTCAAAAACTGTATTTAGTAATAAAATATTTATGAAACAACATTTTCAAGATTATTTTTTGGCAATGTATTATGTAGCGAACAAAATTTCCATTCAAAGTTTGGACTCAGAAAAAATTAATTTATGGTGTTAAAAAAATTCCTTTTGAAATCAGGTTTTGGAGAACAAATTTTTAAACATTTATCAAATAAGTTTTAGATTTTAAAACAGTTTTTAAAACTCATAATTAAATAAAAAGAGCTTGTAAAACCTCCAAACGAAAACAGGCTGCAAAACCTACAACTGAGAGGCCCTAAATAGAAAATAATACTCCTTTATTGTACTAGAATCCAATTTTAATTTTTTTTTTCAATAGAAAAGTCTGCTTTTAAATTTTTGCTCTTCTTAGCTTTATTAATATAATAATATAGTGTATAATTAAATAAATTTCAAAAAATAAAGATGGTGTTAAATTAATTATTTTAGGTATTGTATATTAAAATTAAAATAGAATTGAAGAAATAACATAATAAATTTTCAACGTTTCGACTAGAACGAATCCGACTCCGCACTGGAATATTTCACAACTGTGTCAATTGATCCAATCCCTAAAGTATTTTCGTAAGCATTTCGTCAGCTGAACGTACAAAATCATATATTTCATTTGTTCCAGTCAATTTTCAAAATATTCTTTTGTTTTATTAAAAAAGTTAAGTTTTAATTTATTTACTTCTCAAATTCTTACTAACAAAATTATGATTGGATCTCAATGAATTTACTCTTCGAAAATAAAAACATTAGTGGAAAAATAATCGCAAAATTACTTATTTCGTGTGTTGTACCTTACATTCTATTAAAAAATTATACATTCTTCAAACTTGACCCTTCTAATGAAAAAATTATTAAATACATCAGATGCATCCATAAAAATATTACAGCAAGCTAATAATAGATCAATATTTACATTTTTGGGCCCCTATATGTATATTACTTTTCCCTGTAATGTATCTGACTGCATCATCCTACGTGGTATATTCGATATTCGGAATAATTTCTCCTTTTAATGGAACGAAAGGGAGGACTATACTTAACCATTTTGTATTTGGAATTTATAGTAAACGTTCAAAATTGAAATTTGACTGAAGATCATAGGCTTAGACTTTTGGCAAGGATCCAGCTTGAAGCATAATTAATTATTCACCTAATTTTTGACAGACGCAATTCTTAACACCAAACAAGTCTACATTGTATAAAAGAAAACGTTCCTAATCAGCAATTTAGTCAAAACTGTGTAAATGTAAATAATACGTAATACATTATTTTTGCCTAACTAAAAATCGTTGCTATCCTACTCATTGCTCATGAGCCAATAAGATTGATCTCGATCTTACTCGCTTAACAATCGAGGTGAATTTTAATGTCTTATTAGTAAATGTATATCTACAAAGTGTAATTTCTTAGGTCCATATTATTTTCAGAGAAATAACTTATCAAATTATTACTCTAACAATAATATTATTAATTATTATTTGAACATTCAACTAGTAATGACAATATCCAAAATCAAATCTCATGGGATAATAATGGTAATTTTGCAAATTTACCCTTTTTTTAAAATTAGGTTAACTTTTATTCATCCCAAAGTTGCTATTGCTATACGATTATCTTGTCTACGATTTGCTTTACTAAAGCATAAAATTCATTTGATAATTTAGATAAACTCACCAACTAAATGTAATCATAAAAGCTTGTATTCACCCGATTTATGTCCGTGAGATTGGATGCGTGAGCCCCATAACAATTTTTATTTATATATATTTTTTGTAGTGTACAGTTGTATTGACACTCTTATAGTTTCAAAATTATATTTTAAAGATATAATAGTGATCTTGTCTTTTAAGTTCAACACTTGTGTTTTTTTTATCTTTTTATTTCAATACTAATACTCTTGTAACTCGAGAGTGATAGTCTCAAACTACAAAAGTACTGATGATATTCTTGGAGATAGAGTATCATTCTTATTGTTCATTAGTATTAGGTCCTTTTTCTCTTCTTTCTTCCTTACAATGATACTTTTCAGTATAATTGATGCTCGTAAATAGTACTATTCGCGAAAGTCTATCAGAAAATAATAATAATAAAACTAACAGCGATACTATTTGAAAGTATCCGGTCAACCATACAGGCCCATCGATCGATAAACCCCCTTCACAATACACTAGCTCAAATGTAATTTACCAAGAAAAAAATAAACACTCTAATTGGGCATGCAAGATTTCTATATAAGGGTGATCACCTTGGATAATCAAACACCAACTGCCTTCAATCTCCTTCACTACTTTAGCAAATACAGGCCACCAAAAAACAAACATAT
This sequence comes from Leptodermis oblonga, assembly GCA_016801395.1. Taxonomy (NCBI): domain Eukaryota; kingdom Viridiplantae; phylum Streptophyta; class Magnoliopsida; order Gentianales; family Rubiaceae; genus Leptodermis; species Leptodermis oblonga. Next base: position 34,941,995 of record CM028760.1, read on the forward strand.
CTTCAATGGCAGGTGTTCTTGCAGATGCAAACTCTTTGTTCGACTTCGTTGCCAAAAAGGGCAACGGCGTCAAAGGTTTAGTAGATTTAGGAATTTCAGAAGTACCCAAAATATACATCCAACCACCACATGAAAGATTCAACAAAATTAATGTATCCAAAGTTTCCAATCAGTTCCTTTCCTCAGTTCCGATTGATTTGTCAAAACTGGACGGTCCGGACCACGACAGGGTGGCGGAAACCATTGTTAAGGCGGCGGAGACACTCGGGTTTTTCCAGGTGATCAACCATGGCATGGATTTGGAGCTGCTGGAGTCCCTGAAAGACGTTGCTCACCGGTTTTTCGGGCAGCCGGTGGAGGCGAAGGCCGGTTATCTGAAGGGAGCCAGCGGCCGTAGCCCCCTGGTGAGATATACGACCAGTTTTGCGCCGGAGAAAGAGAAGGTTCTTGAATGGAGGGATCACGTTAGCATCATCTACACCAATGATGATGATGCGCAAAAACATTGGCCCAAAGACTGCAAGTGAGTTTATCAATTTTCTTTACTTTTCCCTAAGTGCATAATGGATCGAAGCCATTATCTACTAATGTAATGATTTTTTCGTGAAATTTTAGTGTTTTTTTTTTTTTTGTATATAAATCATGTATGTTATGAGTACCTAACGTTACCTTCTAGTTAAGTTATCTGTCTGACTCTGGGTACCACCCACACACAATACGTTAACTCAGGAAATAGTGCAGCATAGTAAAGCCAACAGGATTTGCTTCTCTATTGAACACCTTTAGGGCTTCTTTCTTTTCATGTTTTTGTTTGTGATTTTGAAAACATGTTTCTAGAAAATGGTTTTTTAATATAAAAAATGTATTAAAAATATAAAAATGTATAGTTAAATAACAAAAATTTATATTGTCAATAATTAAAAATGATTATAGTATATTAAATTTACTGTAGAAATAAAAAACAAAACCAAAATACAAACAAAAACAATGAAAAGAAACATGCTGTTAATTTGTACCTCAACTTATTACTTCCTAAGCAAATGAAATAACCCTTTATTCACAACAAAAAAAAAAAAAAATTTTTAATCCTTCAATTATTTGACAATGGTTCTTGGTAATGTTTTTAGTAATACATTTAAGACCATTAATAATTAAATAAATGATTTATTAACTTTATAGATAAAACGATTATTTGTGGCACAGTATTGTTTTTATGGATACAATTTCATAATTTTTCGTGAAAGTGAATTTTAATCTTATATGATTGAGAATCTTTATAGTAATAAAAGATATTGCTTATTCTCTTACGATATAATTTGCAGGGAAGAGGTACTTAATTACATTAAGTTATCCAACAAAATGGTGAGGCAAATCTTCCAAATACTAATGGAAAATCTTGGGGCAAAATTCGAAGACACGAAGCTTGAACCCTTGATCGGTTTAAAAGTGGTGAATATGAACTTTTACCCGGCATGTCCGAATCCAGAACTAACGATCGGCACCGGCCGCCATTCCGACATCGGAACCTTAACAGTACTTTTGCAAGATCAGATCGGAGGTTTGTACGTTAAAATAGACGAAGATATTCAAGCCGGAAAGAAAGAAGAGTGGATCGAGATCCCTCCTATTCCCGGCGCTTTGGTCATCAACATCGGAGATTCTTTGCAGGTATATTTAAACTTGAATGATTAGTCTTGTAATTCCGACGTTGATGTCTCCATTCTATTTGGTCACTAATGTTCAAAATATTTCATTTTCGTAAATAGATTTGGAATGTTGGTTTTTAAAAGTCCAAATTGACAACTCTAGGGCATGTTTGTTTAAATCATATTTTCAACAATATTTTTTTGAATAATAGAAATTAGGCCATTGTTATTGCGAGATAAGATATTAGCTGTCATAGCAAAATTTTTGATTCAAAAGACAATATTATCCACACTAATAATTTACATAGTGACGGAGGTCTGACAGCTAATTGTAAATGATGAAAAACGATTATAATATATTGGTAAATATATTGAATTTATCGTAGAAATAAAAAATAAAAATAGAAATAAACGAATAATATCAATGAAAACGAATAAATTTCCAAATTTCTCTCTCTATATAGTGAACCGTGTAGTGCACGTGTCGCATGAAGAAAGGCTTGCTAAAACTGAAAGTACCTGCCAATTTGGCCCCAACTGCATTTAACACCTCTGATGCAGGATGCATTGTAGGTGTTTATCGGATAACAGATAATGTTGACCGAAATTTTTTATTCCAACATTCCAAAAGTACTAAGAATTTGTTCCTTAAGCATGTGTTTAAAAGTATGTTTGTATCTGTCTTTTGTATTAATATTTTAATATTTTCTATACACATTTTTATTATTCAAATTGTTCATTTTATATTTTCGATATACATTTTTACATTATCAACGCAACTTTTACATTAAAGAAACACTTCTTAGGCTCCGTTTTGGATTGTATCTCAAATAGGGAATTTTTGTTTTTGGAAAAAGAAATTTTTTGGAGAGAATCCTTTTATGAAAATTTGTGTAAGAAAGTGTAATGATTTGATTATTTTTTAAAATAATGTGAGAGTAAATTTAGAGAAAATTTTGAATTTTAAACATTTAATTTAAAGGGAATTGAAGATGTTTGGAGAGAGTTTTTTTTTTTTTTTAGTGAAAAATATGAATTTTAATTTTCTGAAAAGAAACTAAAACAAACATAGCCTTAAAATATATTTTTGAAAATATGCCAACTCTAATTTCAGGAACCAAAATTAAACTTTTCGAACATGATGAACCAAATAATAAACCTTAAAATTTTACCTTCAAAAACTTAGTCAGATTCTTCACAAACAATACTAGCATAGTTATATTTTGTTGATGAATTATATTTCCCTTGTAGATTCTTAGCAATGGCAGGTATAAAAGTGCTGAACACAAAGTGCATAATACAAGCAAGCAAAATAGAGTGTCAATCCCACTTTTTGTAGCTCCACGGCCGACGGAGAAGATCAGGCCGCTGCCGGAGGCGGTGGAGCGCGACGGAGGAGCTCTCTACAGAGAAGTTTTGTACGAAGAATTCTATAATAACTTCATGGGATCAGCTCACGAAGGGAAGATTGCATTGGATTTCGCCAAAATAAACTTCCCAAATTAATTAATGTAAAAATAATTATTAAAGTATACTCTAATAAGGTCTAAACCACATATGCTCACACATCCTTTTCTATTCAGCAGCCCCTCTCCCTCTGGGGCCCCTCCCTTCTTTTTCTTCCGTGATGATGAGAGAAGCAGTTCTACTCTTGTTTCTTATTATCTTTTAGTTTGTTTTCTCTTGGTTGAGAGTTTTTCTTTTAATTTATCGTTGTTTTTTATGTTTTTCTCTATGTTTATGGTGTTTTCTTTCTAAGCTATGAAGATTTTCTCTCTGCCTATAGAGAAGAACTATGATGATTGTATTCCTCATGATTGTTGTATGAGTCAGTGGTACGTTATGATTCTATTCATGGCCATGGTGTATAAAGATTCAGTATTTTCATTAGTAATTAGCAGATCCGTAACTGTGATCGGTACGAGATTTATTCAGTTTTATATTTCTACTATATTTAGATATATACTAAGTATAGATTTACAGTTTAGTAGATTAGATATACTGTTCTGGTTGTTCAAATTTGATAAAAATCATATCAAATTTTATGTATTCAGTTGAATTGTCCGTTTCTTCATTTTCTATTGTCAAGCGTTGTTGTAGCAAAGGTCTAAACCATATATATATATATATATATCAATTATGCAGAATAAAGACACTGAATGATGGTATAAAATTAATATGGGTCACCTCAAGATTACTAGCCCTAAGGAAAGTGCCTATTATATGAATCTTTTCTTGATTGTAGCAAGTTGAAAGGAGGCTTTTTCTTTCTTTCTTTTTTTTTTTTTCATTCTGTTGTGAGATGTAATTTGAATAATCTTAAGAACTTATAATTACAACCATGAATTTGGAGCTGTTTTTATGTGACTAAAGCAAAGGTATTTTAATTTTGAGAAAAACTTGTTACTTGTATTCAATGTGACCGACGGTCTACTGACATGCTTGTCGAGTTTAGCATATGAAGTATCGCGTGTATTTTGAAACAACAAATATCTCACATGTTTTCAAAAGACGCGTAAAATTTTTAAATGATCAATATTGAATTTGGCCTATGAAATATCGTATTTATGTTAAAACAACAAGAGCAAACCACCATTTTGGTCCCTTACAAATTGCTCAATGCTCTTTTTTGTCTTTCACATTTCAAATGGTGAGAAAATGTCCTTCACATTTTGTTAGTTTACTTTTTTGGTCCCTCTCTAACTTTCCATCTATTTTTCTATCCATAAAGTCGCATATCACTCACATGTTAAATATTTAAATGGTAAAATTAAAATAAAGTAATAAAAATTGGTATTAAATATTAAGTAATTTATCATTAATTTTCTCAAGTACGATCAACTTTTTATAATTATATTACACATAATTATATTATCAAAAATATCAAAATAAATATATGAACTCTTTTGTTGGGACAAGACAAATTTTAAAAATATTAATCTTTTATTAAAAATGATAAAATAAAGAAATAACCAAAATAAATTGAGATACGGTACCATCCTCCAAAATTTTAAATTATACTCGTATTATTTTTGTTAGCAAATTTTATTTTCATTTACATTTAAAAAATTTTTTAATAAAAAAATATAACTTAAAATGTTTATATCTTTTTTGTATTAGTCATTATATAAAATAAACTTACAGTATAATTTACTACATGTATCATTATTCAAATTAATAACACCTGTGTCCAATCAATGTGAGTTTCTCCCTTGTTTTATCTTTCTTTAAATTGATGTATATAAATTTATTTATAAAAAAATACTCTTAACGCATGAATCTCTTTCTCTCTGTTTTTTATTGAGAAAAATAAACAAACATTAATTATTATGAGCATAGTGCTCATCATGCATATTTTTATATAGCTGTTAACATTACTAATTAAAAATAAATACAAATAAATAGTAAGAAGTGTTCAGTATTGCACGGTCATAAAGAAATAATTTTTTTAAAAAATTATGATTTTCAATTGTTAAGAATTTGTTTTGTCCCAATAAAAAAAATTTATTTTTATTTTAATACTTTTCATATTTTAATGATATAATTATGTTTAATATAATTATGAAAAGTATGATCATAGTTGAAAAAAAATCATAAATTACTTAATATTTGATACTAATTTTTTCATTTTTTAATTTATTTTTACAATTTAAATATTCAATATGTGAGTGGTATGTGATGGAAAAATGGATGGAAAGCTAATGAGGGACCAAAAAGGTACACAAAACAAAATGTGAAGGACTTTTTCTCACAATTTGAAATGTGAGAAGCAAAAAAGAACATTGACCCATTTGTGAGGGGACTAAAATGGCGATTTGCTCAAACAACAAATATAACATATATATCGGAAAAAAAAATACCCGTATCAAATCCAAGAGCTAAAGCATCAAATGTTAAACGTTCAAACGGTCAATCAGAGATGAGATTAGTAGTTTATTTTTATTTTACAAAGGAAGTCGCTTGTACTATTATAAAGGAGGCGATGAGAGAATATTAATATCTCAGGAAACAGCCAATAGCGAAACCCGTTATGTTATGGGCTGATTCGTTGCCTTGGGCACTTTTGTTAGACTGAATATAATGGGAAACACTATAGTCCTTTCAAGGAACTATGGTCGGTGAAATTATCTTTGAATCCCACCTTCATGTCATACTTTTGGACATATATATTATATTTTTTAAAAATTCCTATTAGTAATAATAATAGTATGTTTAGTGGAAAATCGGATATAATATATTTCACACATTAGGATTAATATTGATATTTCACACATTTGTAAGAATAAACATAATTTTTTTTAGTTTTTTTAGTTAAAAAAAATTAATCCATACTTACAGGGGCTAATTGTTTATTTTAAAAATATAGACATGCAACTGTCAAATAACCTATTCCATAGGGGTAACTGTAATTAAAAAATGATTAGTCTATTTGGGAATGGTCATTGTTTGGAAAAGTAAAAAAGAAAACTTCTTCCTCTTTATTTTTGTTAATATGAAAAGTCTTTCTCTAAATATATACTCAGAACGAAATTTAATACTAAAATTTTCTTTCTAAATTATTGACCTCTTTTTTGACTGCTTAAAATTAGTTGTAACCAGTTACATGGACTAAAATTGCAACAACATGCAAATGTAAGAGATTATTTTTGCACCAATAAAATGTAAGCTAGGGAACAAAACTGCAACAGTCCAAACAAAAGGGAGCCAAATTGTGATTTTTCTTTTTTCATTCAAATAAATAATAATAAAAAAAAAGCTACTACTATAATTGCCTTTCATTCAAACATCTTAGGGGGCGCTTGGTATAAATTTCTCAATTGGAATGACAATGGAAATGATTGAAGGGTCAATAACAATGGGAATGATTGAGGGGTCAATGGTGCTTGGTTAAAATTGTGTAATGGGTATCATTGTGATTGATAATGCTTGGTTTAACTTAACATAGCAATGACAATTAGTTAAAATTCTAATTTTACCCTTACCACTATATGTAGAAAATAACTAAATAAAAAAAAGTGAAAAATAAAAAGATAGAGATAAAGTAGAGCAAATAGTGATAAAATGTAAAGAGAGAAAATATAATGATAAATGTAAAGAGAGATTAAAATGATAGATGTAGAGAGAGAAAGGTAGAGCAGAGAGAAAGTAATATAAAAAAGGTAGAGAGGGAAAATTAAAATAAAGGTAGAGAAAGAAAGTAAAAGGAGATGTAGAGAGAGAGAGAGAGAGAGAGAGAGAGAAATAAATGTAGAGAGAGAAAGTGACGTAATAAAGTTAGAGAGAGAACATAAAACGAGAGAGATAGAGGAAGAAAGTGAGATAAAAAGGTAGAGAGACAAATATATGAAAATAATAGAGAGAGAACATTAAAAGATAAATGTAGAGAGAGAAAGTAAAGTAAGAGACGTAGAGAGAGAAAGATAAAATTGTAGGATAAAGTTAGAGAGAGAAAATTAGATGATAAAGTTAGAGAGAGAAAGTAAAAGGAGATTTATAGAGAGATAGAGAGCAACAAATGTAGAGCGAGAAAGTGACGTAATAAAGTTATAGAGAGAAAGTGGGATAATATATGTAGGATAAAGTTAGAAAGAGAAAGTGAAATACAAGGTGAGAGAGTAACTTAGAGAGAGAAAGTAAAAACTATAGAGTGAGAAAGTGAATGAGAGAGGTAGAAAGCGAAGTGAAAATAATCGTAGCCCTATCAAATACAGTAAAAGTACTGTATAAACCTGCAAACAATAGCTATAAGTAGCACAATGATGACAGGGTCGATCCCACAGGGAACAGACTGCTTAAAATCACAAAACCTATTAACTCCAAACTATTTTGGTTTGCAACCACCTTAGTTTGCTCAGAGAGACTTTTCAAAATGTTAATGAAAAATAAATAACAAACTTAAATTAAGAAAAAGAAATTAATCAAAGAAATAAAGTATTCCAGCAATATGTAAATCACAATAATCACGTGCATGTTAATCATCAACTCAATAATATATTAAATAGCATGTCATCAACCAGTTATAGATTACCGTGAATCCGCACAGACATAACCCAATCTCCCCTTACTTTATCGACAATTACCGTGAATCCGCACAGACATAATTGCTACTCTAATTAACAAGGAACAGGCCGTAAGGCATCGACACCTATTAACCAAGTTAACAGCCTTAAGATTTAGGGAAACCCGATTTTAGTTATTCTTATTGAATTAACATCTAAGAATTACTAACCCCTTATTCTCTATTACCTGAAGGTAACTTTACCACTAATTAATCTTGCCCAATAAATATTATGTTATTTAATCGGGAATTAATTGGCTCTACCTAATTCAACTAAGGTGATCAGTCTTAATTAAATATCAGTAATCAACGTTCTAAGCAGAGAATAAGAAGGAACACATGCAATTTAATTTAAGAACAATTCGGTTTCATAACATGCCCGGATTAATTGCTATTACATTATGCCGAAATAAATAATTTAGCTACTCATAATTAAACTAACTACGAACATAATTATTATATGAATCATACTGAAAATAGTTGAAAAGAATAAAATAATAAGAAAGAAATACTTGATTTGCGATCTGAAAAATAGTCTCAGAGTATGCGACCTCCCGTTAGGGCAAACGGGACCTTGTCCTGGCAGAATTTCTCAAATCGCGAAAACGAAACTACTGCTCTAAAATCTGAATTAGCTATGAAAATATGGAATAAAATTCTACTTCCAAAAAACGTGTCTCTTGTTCTCTCCCTTCTATCCCTTTATATAGGTGTAGAATGGAGAGAAGAACTAATAGTAAACTACTAAAATTCTGTTCCATGTAGGATACTACCCAAAAATAATCTCCAAAATAAATAAGGATAATTTATATTAGGAAACACTTCCATGCGCAGCATCCGTGCTGATAAGAATCCAGATTCCATTCCAATTTTCTTCCTGCGGGTTATCACTTAATTAGGCAATGGCCTATTTCCTTCATTGGGCTTCCTTCAACTTCTTTGGGTTGCTTGTTCCTCTTGCATTTGGGCTCCTTCAAGTTCTTTGGGCTGCTTGTTCCTCTTGCATTTGGGCTCCTTCAACTTTGGCCCACTTGTTCTTTTTACATGCATGACATGAATAATTCCTCTCTTCATTGCTTCTTTGGGCTAGATTGCTCTTTTCTTCCTCTTTTTGCATCTGCTTTCTCTAATTATTCTTCTTCCTAAAACCTGCATTTATCTAACAAAAACTTGCACATACCCGTGAGATTTGCCACAAATATGCTCTAAAATTCAGCAGCTAAAGGACACCTATCAAATATCCCCACACTTGAATGACGCTTGTCCTCAAGCGTGAAGTGAAGAATTAAACTCAGTCTTGTTTTCTTTCCCTTCTTTACATAACAAAAACACAAAGACACAAACACAGGAACAGAAAAGACAAAAAACTTGAACAGACCCAAAAGACACATAATAGAAAAAACAAACAATGACCCAAAGGACCCAAGACATGACTCACACGACACAATGACACCACATAAACACAGGATTACTCTGCCCAAATTCCTCATGTCAATTGTACTTGCACCACGAGATTCACCTTTTAATCACAAATTATGCAAACTCTACCATTCCACCAAACAATCCATACCAAGTCAGTTTAACACAGTTCATGCATAAATTCCCAAGCAGCACTCTTATGGGTAGTAAATCACACAACTCACAATTCAGAAAATTAGGACAAGTGATTCATCCCTAGCACTACTACAAAACGGAGCTTTAATGGCGGTTATAAAGGGCTTTTAACGGCGGGGTTTAGCATTTTTGAACCGCCATCTATCTGGCAGCCGTTGTAAGTTAGCGGACTTTCTACGGCGGGTCGAACCGCAGTAGAAAGATCGGACTTTCCACGGCGGTTCAAGGATGAACCGCAGTAGAAAGTGTCCACTTTCCACGGCGGTTCGTAACTGAACCGCCGTTGAAAGTTTAAACTTTCTATTGCGGTTCACGGTTGAACAGCAATAGAAAGTATCCACTTTCCATGGCGGTTCACGGTTGAACCGCAGTAGAAAGTGTCCACTTTCCACGGCGGTTCAAGTCCACGGCGGTTCGTAATTGAACCGCCGTTGAAAGTGTAAACTTTCTATTGCGGTTCAAGGTTGAACCGCAATAGAAAGTGTCAACTTTCCACGGCGGTTCAACCTTGAACCGCAATAGAAAGTTTACACTTTCAACTGCGGTTCAAAAGTGAACCGCCGTCGAAAGTGGATTTTTTACCGCATTAAAATCATTAAAAGTATACTTTCCACTGCGGTTTAACTATGAACCGCCGTTGAAAGTACCACTTTCTACTGCGGTTCAACGTTGAACCGCCGTTGAAAGTGGTTACTTTTTAAACGCAAACCGCATTAAAATCATAAAAAACCTCCTGATTAAACCTGGTTCAAATCAAAACCTTATGCTAACAGCCCAAATTTATTACAAATATCACCAATATACAAATTTAATTCGCTTTTAAAATACAGCATATCCAAAAAATATTTGTACAACTCTAATATGAACAAGTTTAATTAGTATCCTTCTACTATGACGGATGCTCCAAAATATATCTAGCGCATATTTTTTGCACTGCATCTATATCCACATTGCTTAATGGAGTGCGGTCAATCTTGAAGTGCTGCAACAGAGTTTTTTGAAATTAAAAACTACCCGAGTAAACAAAATGAAATACAGTCAATTAAGTAAGTAATGAGAAATATATATTTACCTTTTCAAGTGCAAATGTGGATGATTTCATTGCTATTTGGTACATGTAGTGCATTACATAGTACCCACACTCCCAATTATCCGTTTGCTTTTTATGCTAATGAATTAATATATACGAGTTAGAAGATCATACAACTAATTGTATACAACACAACGGTGAGTAAAAAATTTCTACGAATATTCATAACTAAACTCGTATTAATCTAATTAATTAAATAACTAGGACTGACTAATTTCTACTGATCGAAAAGGCAATTTGCATGCTTATATTAACTAACCTACAGTACTGGACTCACAGATTGCATGCATAATTAATCAAATACATCAATAAATAACTTGACTAACTAATAAATTAATTGACTAACACTATACTAACTTAGGCTACTAGACTCACGGATTTAATTAAAACAACTAACACTACTAATTGCTTAGGCTACTAGACCCACGGATGTAATTAAAAAATTTATAAGAACCAATTTCATTTACCTTAACTACTATCCACGAAGGTGGCATATGCACATTTCTGGGCAATCCCAAGAAAGCTTGATAGTTAAACATCACCCTATAAAAATGAAATTGGCACGAAAATAATTAGCAATATATGGATATATAGGCATTCTAACAGTTGTTAATATAGATAACTCACTCGTCCATAAGCTCCACCGCCTCATCCTTCTGTGGATTTTGTAAAGAATCAAACCAGTATACAACCTTATCTACTGGTCTAATGGCCATTAGCATCCAATGTTCACTGCCAACAAAAAATTTAATGACGTACGTCAGATCTTTATATCAGTGTTTCTTAAATATTAGAGAATCGCTTACAGTGTCACTTACCCCTGAAGATAAGGCACCAGATACATTTCTTTATTCCTATCCTTCAAGATTCGCGCAATGTAGTTCACCCTATCTTGAAGCGTAGTTTGTGTGGGTGTGACATGATCAGCCGAAAGGAAACCTATCCCCTTTCTCCCATTCCTTTCAGCTAACTCATGTAAAGCTCTAAAGAATTTAAAAAAAGGGCTTCATTGGTTAGCCTATGCACATGGAATGCATAATATATAACATTAATAATCAAAAATAGGTTATAAAATTAAGTGGAAACTCACAGGGTGAACAACTGCATCAAACTGTTTGAGACCTGGCTTTCTCTGGTCAATAACTCTAAGAGATCCCCTCGATCCATCAGATTAGGCAGTTCGCAACCTATGACTTCTTTTGTCATTTGAAAGCAGAAGCCATTGAAGCCCGCATCATTATCCATTCGGAGCTGTAACTCTTGCAATGGATCAGATGTCGATGAGGATGACTCCTCAGTCGGAACCGTCGCCGAAGGAGATGTCTTGTCATCCATAGAACTCATCCGGCCTTTTTTCTTTTGGGCACTTTTATCCACCTAACATCATTTGAAATAACATTAAATATACAAAAATGTATTAAGTAATACACAAATAAATGAAAGAATATACCTTTGTTACCGGAGCCGGCTGAATAATTTCAATCAACTCTTTAGGCCATTCCACGAAAAAGGACTTGGCCATTCCCACTGTTGCAGCCTCTTCCTCAGGAAATGGCAGCGGGGCACAGTCATCATAGGAAATTTGAATTGTGACCCTCGCGCAACCTTTCCTAACCTCGCGCCCGTGGTGCTTGCTTTGCTTATAAATATTTCCTTTTGCCACAAGCTTACACCGCGTTTGCGAATCCTCATGAAGGAACAGATGGCATTCACATCCGTCCTAAGATAATAGGCAAGCGAATGAACATTAGTCAACTATTAAGTCTAACTTAACAAAGCACTGTAATAATTTCAAAATAAAAATTTTGAAGTATTAAAAGAAGCCGTCTAATTTTATTTACCTTGTATTCGCCTAAAGCACCGCCGTCAGAGGCTTTGATCGGCTCCGTAGGTGCAACATGTAGCATCTCCAAATCGGGCAACCTCGTAGGTATCAGAGGAGAAACAGGGCTCACAGGGGATACAGGGACCGCTCCGGAGGTCTCTGGGTGCAAGCTCTCATCCGGGGCATTATTCATGATGGTGGCTTTTAAAGTATCATAATCGGTTCCCATCTTACCACATATAACCCCAATCATCATCTTCAGCTGTGTCTGACATTAATCTAGTTGGGCAGTGGTTTTCTGAAGCTGTCGCTTAGTTAAATCAAGTTCCTCTTTAAGCGACGGCTTTGTTTTCTGTGGGAAAACCTCTGTGATACGTGCCCGCGTAGAATGGCCGCGATAACGACCGGGGTGATCGCGCTTGCCCGTTGCAATGACAAGAATGTCATTCCTACCCTCTGCAACGGTCTCCCCTTGGGACTCGCGGGAACATAGATTTTCCTACACATGTTGCCAAATATAGTAAATGTAAATAGATTAATTAAATATAAATAAATACACATATACAAAGATTATTCATTTCTTTATATAAATTTTAAATATAAAATTGATAACCATAATTATAAAATATAAATAAATACACATATATACAAATTAGTCATTTATTTACTTTACAGTGACAACTAGATAATAATAATTTGATATAAACATTTAATGACAACCAAATTATTAATTAGCATTTCATCATAGATATCTAGTAATAAATAATCAGTTATAATAAAAATTCTATACACATAGACTTTAAATATTAAAATAATTGAAACATAAGAAAATGTAAGGTGCAAAACTTACAATTTCCTTCGCTACACGCTCAGCCTCTGGCGTGAAGAATTCCCCTTTTTTGTTCGTATGGGCATGTATCCAAAGGTCATGACGGCCTGGCCCTGAATAAGAATCCTCGCCTTCTTCTTCGGACTGACCCTCCTCTGAAGGCTTCTTTCCGGATGCACTGACCTCCTCGTCATGCAACTGCTGCTTCAGCAGTCGGTAGCCACCGCGAGATAAGTTATGGTAGAAAGCATTTAAATTGGCATTCGTTTGCGCTTTTCCATGAATGGCCTAGAGAGAAATATAATGAAAAATTATTATCCCTAAACTGAGCAATTTCAAATATCCAAAAAGAAGAAGGAAATCAATTTTAAAAAAATATACCTGCCATTCTTCTGTCTCGCGGCTAGCCTTGAACTTAATCCATGTCTCCCTAGGGATAAATTTATATTCCAAACATGGGTCCCTACCCTTCATGGGACCATGTACATATTTCCCTAAATATGATTTGAAATCTTTCCACTGTTTGCCGGCATAACTAATCCACTTATCTTCGAGTTCTTCGGTGGACTCGAAAACAAATAATGCCTACAGTGAAAATTAGGAGTAAAATTTAGTGAGGAATTTGAGTAAAATTGTATGGAAGAATTAAGAAACAAAGAATGCATTTAATTAAAGAAAATACCCGTATTTCCATCCAAACTCTCTTCTTGAGCTCCGCGGGAACTTTCGGCCATGATTCATATTCCACTAAGTCCACTTTGCTCCGGGCCGTATATGCCACAAAGGTAACCCACTGTACATGATATACTATAGGCTCGAGCCCGGAATTAAAAGAAATGTCAAGAGTTTCCCCATTCTTTCGCATTTCCAATAGGCCATTGCAATTTGTGGGCCCTCTAACTCTACTAGATTTAGTAGAAGAACCATCTCCATGCTCCGTATTGCTTTTTCTTTTTCGGGCCATTGAAAGTACCTTAAACTTCATTTACATAGAAAGAGAATTCAATATAACATATATGCAACTAAACAAAAGCTTTAATGTCGAATACAAGAATGCTTGTAATGTTGAAAAAAAAGTGGTACATTCGCAAAATTAACTCCTACAAATACACAATTACCATTAACCAAATTAAACCAAATGAGGGCCAAAAAAAAGTCCGTTTATAAAGGGGACCATTGATAAAGTAATTCACATTTCACAACCAACAACTAATGTGGAAAAAAGGCAATGTACATTCGCAAAATTCACTCCTAAAAATCCACAATTCCCATTATCCAAATTAAACCAAATGAGGGCCAAAAAAAAGTGGATATCTCAAGGGTACCATTGATAAAGTACTTCACATTTCACAACCAACAACTAATGAGAACATTCATTCATTTCAACTAAAGGAATAACATTTCACAAAGTGGAATCAACAACAAAGCATTTTCCTCATTATCACTAAAGGAGGAACACTAAATCGAATAAAAACCGAAATCAAACACCAATGTTCTAAAATTAATCAAGAAAAATCGAAATAATCATTTGAGTTTCTCATTTAAAAAAAAAAAACCCGAATTTCAAAGGGTACCTAATGGAACATTAATCAAACCCTAGGTTCTCAACTTATGTAGGACAAAACACTCAATTCAACAACCAAACCAAATGCTACATTTCACAACAAACAATCAATAAATCCAAAAACTTTCCAAACTTTCATCACAAGGCCTAAAACCGAAATCAACCATAAATATCAACCAACAAAATCCTAGTGCAATGGTAAGCATTTGCAAAATGTAAGGTTAAATACACAAAAGTTTAAAATGAAAGCATAGAAGGTGGAACCTTTTGGGGGAATGCCGACCGACGGTGAATGGGAGGGTGGAAGTGGAGAGCCGACCGACGGTGAAAGCTTGGGCAGCCGAACAATCGGTGAATGCTTGGGCAGCCGACGGATGATCGGAAGGTGTAGGAGGTCGCCGGCGATGGGAGAAGCAGCGGAGAAGACGAACGGCCGCGGGATGAAGATTCGGGAAACAGGGAAAGTGAAGGGGAAAAGAAGGAAGAAGAAAGGAAGAGAATGAGGGAGGAAATGAAAAAGGTAAAAATTTGAATTATAATTAATAACCGGTCTCGGTTCAAACTTTCAACTGCGGTTCAACCTTGAACCGCAGTTGAAAGTGTACCTTCAACAGCGGTTCAACCATGAACCGCGAACCGCGGTTGAAAGTACACTTTCAACAGCGGTTCAGTGTTGAACCGCCGTTGAAAGTGTACTTTCAACTGCGGTTCAAACTAGAACCGCAGTTGAAAGTGGACTTTCAACCGCGGTTCTCGGTTGAACCGCGGTTGAAAGTCCGCACTTTTTCTCGATTTAAGTCGAGGAAAAAATTGGAGCGAATTCCCGCGCGGTCATATTTTAATATTAAATTTTTTTATTTTCCATTTTCAAAAAACTATTCCCACAATTTGGTAAATATAATAATACATACCCAGATTTTGTATATTTATTAATTATGTACACAATCTCGACTTTTATTAACCATTTCATAATTAAATTTCAAATATTTAATTGAACCACATATTTGCATTTACAATTCCCGCGCGTGCTACTACACGTACAATAATTATAGGTCAAACATAAAAAGTAATAATTTCCGTAAATTTAATACATATAAGAGCAAAGAAAGTAATAAGCTTCATTATGTTCCCTAAAATTCCTACTTTCTCGACTTGGCGAACGGGATAAAAAAATCAAATCCATAATGCATTAGGTACGTATTGTAATATAAAAATTAATTAATAAAATTTAAGTGGCCGAAATTTTTTTTTGCTGAAAGTCATTAAGACTTTATGAGCATTATTTGAAATTAGCTAGAAGTTTGACTTTTAGACTTTTAAATACTTAGAAGATGAAAATTGGTCAAATGAAATTAGAATGATATTGAAAAATATGCTAAGACCAATTTTGAAGTTAAAATACTCAAGCAAAGATGAGTTAGGCAAAATAGAGAAAAATTTGAGAAAATTTGAAATTTGCATTTGATTGATGAGTCTTTGAGTGATATAATCCTAGAATGCCATGTTTATAGTTAAAATGATGCATTAGGATCTATGTCATCTTTGGTATCTTGAAATTCTTGCATGTTAAAATGGTTGAAAATTTTCATTTGAAGATAGGTAGCAAGAATTAAGCATGTTTGCATTACATAAAAATGGTTGACCAAGTTGTT
Organism: Leptodermis oblonga; assembly: GCA_016801395.1. NCBI lineage: Eukaryota > Viridiplantae > Streptophyta > Magnoliopsida > Gentianales > Rubiaceae > Leptodermis > Leptodermis oblonga. The sequence goes on from CM028760.1 coordinate 34,958,273, forward strand.
GACTTTTTAAATATACATGCTTTAGCTTATTTGAGAGTTTAAGAATTAATTTATTGATAATTTGAAGTTGCTGACACGAGAAAATTAAGGATATATGCTTCAAAATGGCAAGCTTCAATGATTGTATGCTTTGTATGCTTAAAATTGAAAAAACTGACCAAGTAGTTGACTTTGAAAATATGAATGGTTTGGATTGTTTGAATCATTATGCATAACTACTTGAGCCTTTCAAGGTGCTTGGATGATATATAAAATGCTTGATAGAAACTTGAATTTAGCAACTTTCAAAATTCAAAGCTTAATATAATTAAGCTTGAAAAACGTTGACCGATAGGTTGACTTTGCACATATGCATAATTTGAAATGTTTCATTCCTTCGAATGTCAAAGCGAAAATCCAGGAAAAAGATGGCGCTTCACTATATATCTATTTCCATCTTAAGAGTCACCGCGGTTAATTTATGAAAATCGGGAAAAAAACACTTAATAGAGAGTAGGGTTTAGGGTTTAGGGTTGAGGGTTTAGGGTTTAGGGTTTAGGGTTTAGGGTTTAGGGTTTAGGAAATGATATGAAAATAGAAAATTCATGAGTAGCGCGGGAATTGCCTCCAAAAACTAATTTTCTACGGCGGTTCAACCGAGAACCCGCAGTAGAAAGTATTTTCTACGGCGGTTCATGTTTGAACCGCCGTAGAAAGTTTCATTTCTACGGCGGTTCAACCTTGAACCGCCGTAGAAATCTAGTTTTTGGAGCCAATTCCCGCGCTACGTACGTACGCATGGATTTTCTATTTTTTTGTACCAAATTCAAAATACATTATATATATATATATGAAATAATTATAAAAGTTGTCTTAAAGTATTCAATTATTCAAATGAAAATATTTTATTTATATAGTGGAAATTTACAAGATATCGAGAGCATAGAGGATCGAGAGAGTTGGATATATATGATGTGCATCAAGAGGGGAAAGGAGAAAAGCGAAAGATGTATATATATATATATATATTTATATATATATGTATGTATAAACATATATGTTATGTATATATATATGTTTGTAAATTAATGAAATCCAGTGTTTATTTTATTTTTTTCGGCCACATAACTAATATTAATTAATTTTTATATTACTATACGTACCTATTAATGCATTTGTGGAAAAAGTAGATATTTAACGGAACATAATGAAGCTTATTATTTTATCGTCTCTTACATGTGTTAAATTTACGAAATTTGTTAATTTCTATATTTGACCTATAATTAATAAATATACACAATCAGGGTATGTATTATTATACTTACAAATTTGTGAGATTAGTTATTTGAAAAATGGAAAAAATAAATTAATATTAAAATATGCCCGGGCGGGAATTGGCTCCAATTTTCTACGAGGAGACCTTTCAGCGGCGGTTAAACATTGAACCGCCGCTGAAGATACACTTTCAACGGCGGTTCACCATTGAACCGCCGTTGAAGTTTAACTTTCAACGGCGGTTCAATGTTGAACCGCCGTTGAATATACGGTTATTTAAAGTTCAAAATTTTTGAACGTCCTTTTCCTCCCTCATTCTCTTCCTCTCCACTCCCATTTTTTCCCCTGCATTTCCCCTGTTTCCCGAACCCGCTGACAAGTAATTGATAAAGAGTTAAATATAAAATAAAAACAAAATGCACTGCGTATAGATTTCCCTGGAAATTTTACCAAAGTACTACTCCTAGGAAGAAAATAATAATAATAATACAAGAAACATTTATTCATAAATGAAAAGCAAGGAAATCTATTTTCCGGAAAATTTGACAAAGTCTCCCCTATAAATGTAACGTACTCCCTGTAAATTCGATGCACATATACTTCAATACTTCAATAAAATTCCCACTATTTCGAATAATACAAAATTCAGTTTCAAATCACTTCAGACAGAATCTCCTCTGCTTGTTTTTTACCAAAACACAAGTGCAATTTAAGATCAGCACATAAGCTTCACACAATTTCAAAAAATAACATATTCATTTATAAATAGTTCCGCATATGAATTCCCTGGAAATTTTGTCCCTTGATTGCGCGGCTTCATCCGAGGTGTGACCTGTTTCAATCCCACAGTACGAAGGATAAGAATAAATGTTGTTAAAAATTTATTGAATCCTCTCTTCATTAAAATCAAAGAAACATATACAAATACAAACACACATACACACCCACGGGAATTGAAGTTTAATAAAAACAAACAATATACCTGAAAATGATTCTTAACTTATTCTCTTTCTCTTGTGGGACACTTGATCCTCGAACCATAATCCTTCGCTGTGGTCATCACGAAGTATGTATTTATCAAGTTCCCTATCTTCCTCATCTGCTCTCGGTTCAGGTAACCCACTAGAGAAAGGGCCAGCCTCATGAAGCCCTTCTTCTGTATCTATCCCTTCCACACCGTGATGTTGTTTACCATGAAGAACAACAGACCAATGTTCGTCGCAAGGATCGGTGATATAAAAAACTTGTTTCGCCTGCGATGCAAGTATAAATGGTTCCCCCTTGAAACCCTCCCGATTGAGGTTGACGAAGGTAAAACCCAATGGATCATCAGTTCGAACCCCACTATTGTTATCAACCCATTTGCAGCGAAATACAACTACTTTGAAACAGACATAGTCAATCTCCCAAATATCTTCGATCTCCCCGTAATAAGCCATGCTTGCATACAATGGATTTTTATCCTTCCTGCTAGAAACATGTAAAGCCTCTGAAATTAATGTAACACCACTGTTTTGTGCCGTACTCTTCTCATCTTGTCTCTTAGTAGCAAATGAATATCCATTTATGTCATAGCATGAAAATGATCGTACCGCAGGGCTGGGCCTAAATGCCAACCATTTCAATGTCTCCGAAACGTCTTTGCCCAGGACAGCATTACCAAACCAATAGACAAATGTCCGAATATGTTCATTGAGCACACGTTGATCCGTCCAAGCAGGATAAGACGTTCTTATTGACTGTATGTGGTCTGTCACATAGGGCGCAACTTCTTCAGAATTGCGCAGAATGTAGAGATGCGCCTTCATCAATTCAACATTAGACGGCAAAAAATTTTTTCCTCCCCTTCTGCCCATACCTGTAATCCTCCCATCGTGCCGATTCTTAGATATTCCAATGGATGCGTTCTCGGCCAAGTACTCAGTGCAAAACTCAATTACCTCCTCAGCTATATAACCTTCAACAATACTAGCATCAGGACGACAACGATTCTTCACATACCCCTTATATACTTTCATATATCGCTCGAATGGGTACATCCATCGCAAATGAACAGGCCCGCAGATTTTTATCTCTCTGACCAAATGAATCACCAAATGCACCATAATATCAAAGAAGGCGGGTGGAAAATACATTTCTAATTGATAGAGGACAACAGTTATTTCATCTTGTAGCTGATCAAGTCTTTCGCGCGCGATAACCTTGCTACATATAGCATTGAAGAAGAAACAAAGTCTTGTTATACTGGACTTAACATGCTTGGGCAATATCGAGCGAATAGCTACAGGCAACAATTGCTGCATTAAGGCATGGCAATCATGAGACTTCAAACCAACCAGTTTTAAATCTTTCAAGGAAACAAGTCTGCTTACATTTGAAGAATATCCAGATGGAACTTTGATGCTACGCAAACTTGAACACAGTTGTTTTTTCTCCTTTCTGGACAAAGTGTGACAGGCAGGGGGTAGATATGTGCGTTGTCCTCGAGCTACCGGTGCTAAATTTGCTCTTATGTTCATATCAACCATATCAAGTCTCGCGTTATAACCATCCTTAGTTTTACCAGGGATGTTCAAGAGCGTACCTAAGAGGCTTTCGCAAATATTTTTCTCAATATGCATAACATCGAGACAATGTCTGACATCCAAGTTCTCCCAGTATGGAAGTTCAAAAAATATGGATTTTTTCTTCCAACAAACTGTATCATTGTTGCTGGACTCCGAAGTTTTACCAAACTCAACATTAATGTCCGTCACACGAGCTTTCACCTCTGGCCCGCTCAAGGGTTCTGGTGCTTTTCTGAACTCTTGGAATCCATTGAATGCTTTTTTCATACGGCGATACGGATGAGTCTCGGGAAGAAATCTGCGATGCCCAAGGTATACTGTCTTCCTCCCATGTTCAAGCTGACAAAAATCTGTACTCTCCTCACATATTGGACATGCTTTATGCCCTTTAACAGAGTACCCAGACAAGTTTCCATAAGCAGGAAAATCATTAATGGTGCAGAACAACATGGCACGTAATGTGAACATTTCTTCACGGTAGGCATCAAACACAGGTGCGCCTTCATCCCATAACTTTTTCAAGTCTTCAATAAGAGGAGCAAGATACACATCGATGTCATTTCCTGGTTGCCGTGGGCCTGAAATCATTAGAGACATAAGTATGTACTTGCGCTTCATACACAAGTAAGGCGGCAAATTGTAAATAACCAACATCACCGGCCATGAGCTATGTCTGCTACTCAGACTGCCAAACGGGTTCATTCCATCAGTACACAGACCAAGCCTCAAATTTCTAGCTTCTCCCCCGAAAGAAGGATACATTGAATCAATCTTTTTCCACTGATCTGAGTCTGATGTATGCATTATCACCTTGTCATCATCACTGGGAATACACCGATCTGAATGCCATGTCAATAGTTTTGCATCTTTTCATTAGAGAACAACCGTTTAAATCTCGGTATTATAGGAAGATACCACAGAACCTTAGCCGGCGACCCCTTCTTTTGCGCATCAGAATTGTCTTCAACAGCATCACACAGCTGCTTGTTTTTGTATCGGGGAGTGTTACACTTAGGACACCGCAATAAATCCTTATACTCATTCCTGTAGAGAACGCAATCATTTGGGCAAGCGTGGATCTTCTTATACTCCATACCCATTGGACACAACATTTTTTTCGCCTCGTAAATTCGATCTGGAAGTTCATTATCTTCTGGGAGCATATCTTTCAACACCCACAATAAGGCTGTAAAACTAGTATCTGACCACCCATTTGCCGCTTTCAAACTAAACAACTTCAAAACACTAGACAATCGTGTATATTTACTGCAACCCTTGTATAGAGGCTTCTCATTGTCACCCAAAATAGAAGCAAGAACTTCCGGTTGATCAGCAAAATCCTCGGCCACATCCTCAATCATGGCATCTAATCGATCTCTAGTAATCGCATCATCTCCTTTTGCATGAGATTTTCTTTGCTCAGGTAAACCATCAATACTTTCACCATGCCAAATCCACAGTTTATAAGAAGGATCAAACCCCTGCCGATATAAATGGAATCTTATTGTATCTGAGTTATCAAACCGCGCCCCATTTTTACAAGATTTGCACGGACAATGAACGTACTTTGTATTCTTATAAGCGAATTGAATGAAATTCTCAACTTCTCTCGCATAAGAATCGGAGGTCCGATCACCACAGAACAAGATATTTCGATCCATGTGTAACTAAGACCTTGAAATAATTAAAAATACCAAATAATAATTCAACAAACAATGTACAAAGTATCAAGTTGCATGCTTGTCTTAGCACATGTCATAATACTTATGTTAGTCATATATGTGGAAAACTACTATAATACCTCAATGAAAAAAATAATGCAATGACAACACATGCGCAATAGACATAATCGAATGAAGAAGAAAAGTTTTTCATTCATGCATTTCATCAAACATATAAAATGCATAAAAAAATAATACACACTCTAAGTAGGGCTAATTATATGAACATCATCCATCAAAAATCAAACACTATAAATCAAATTACATCGCCGAAAACTACATAGTATATAACTAAATAGGGTTCCACACTACTAAGGTTCGCCACATACATGGAATATATGCAACTTTAATTTTCAGCCATGCAGCTACGATAAATAAAAATAAATGCTATAGGATGACATATCTAGCTAAAGTACAAGCATAAGCAATTACTGGAAAATTTTACAAGTTTCTAACCTTTATGTGGTAAATTTTAGCTCCAAATGACGATTCTTTAGGTTCAACGTGCAAAACCGTAGTAGAAATTTGGAGACAGACACTCTCGGGCGCGATATGGGAATACACGGTGTTATTTAGGTTTTAATATATATATACGTCAATACTACTACGGAGAACATTAAACCGCCGTGGAAGGTGGACTTTCCACGGCGGTTGGAAGGTAACCGCCGTGGAAAGTGTAGAATTTCCACGGCGGTTGCCTTCCAACCGCCGTGGAAAGTCCACTTTCCACGGCGGTTGCCCTCCAACCGCCGTAGAAAGTCCCCTTTCCACGGCGGTTTGTCCCAACCGCCGTAGAAAGTCCGTTTCTACGGCGGTTCATTTTTGAACCGCATTAGAAAGTCCTGTTCTATGGTGGTTCATTTTTAGACCGCCGTAGAAAGTCCGCATTCCCTTTATTACTGCGGTTTTCTATTTTTCGCCGTTAATTCGCAGCCGTTAAAGCTCCGTTTTGTAGTAGTGTAGTATAGTCAGAACTCAAAAGCTTGATAACTGACCATCTCCACAGTAAAGATTGAGTAATGCACAGATGTTAAGAACAACCTTTTATTCACAGGGAGGCAATGGGGCCAAGGAATTTTTATTTATTTGGTCGGGCTCTATGGGGTTCTAAGTCACCTGCAGAATTCAACAAATAGTGTGCATGCATATAGAACCTGCTGCTCCTTTAATTTGGACATCAACTCCACTTCTTGCTTTTCCTGATCTAGAGCCACAACATTCAGCTCTTCCTTTAATTATTCAAGCAGTGACAGTCACCAAAAACTCATTCAGCACATGATTAAAAATTCAGCACATAAAATCCAGTCCTTTGAACGTATTCTGCAATCGTATTCAGCACATAACCAGCTCTTGTTCTTTATTTCATCATCTCTTTCTTTTTTTTATTTTTTTTATTTTTCAAATGTGGACTCATTTTCTTTCCACAGCAGAACTGATTTTTCATATAAATTCAGCAGATACAACAAGAAACAGAACTGGACTCCACAATTGTGCCTCATGACCTCTTCTCTGTCGCAGCATCAACACATAATACCATGCAGCATGCACACCAAGGGTAAGAAAGGATTTACTCAAAACAGGCTTGGCTAATTTTTATTGACTCGGAACTGAAAGGTCAAGGCTTCAACTTGCTGACTAAGGGGTATTTTTCTGTATAGGATGGTTCAGAAATTCAAGCCAAAAAGGGTTTATCTTAGAAAAGGTCCCCCATCATCCAATCATGCATTACTCAATAAACCATTTTGACAGTCAAGCAGGCAAACCAAAGAGATTCTCATGCAAAACATCCAGTGCGGCTCAGATTTATTTAGTAGGCTTTAGAAGAGGGAATTCATGCATAACTTGTATTAAAATAACTGATCTTTCCCAAACCACATCCACAAAAATAAGCATAGTAAGTGATTAATAGGATATCTATATTGCTTATTTCTAATTAACATTCAGATTTTGGGCAGAATCCTGGACTTCACATACACATGCAAGACTCCAAAAACAAACAAGACATAGGAGAAAATCGCAGAAACATCCCCACACTTAAAAGGATGCTTGCCCTCAAGCATACATAGACAACATAACTATGGAAAATAAAAACAAAAACAGCACAAAACAAAAGCAAAAAAAAAAAAAAAAAAAAAAACACATGAAAAAGCATTAGAGGTGAGGTAATTAACCATATCTGCATACCAAGGATCACAGATCTTCCTCTCCGAAGTTCACAGATTCAGTGACTGTTCTACCTTCCGTTTGGGCAAACGGGACCTTGTCCGAATATGAAACAGCAGCTTCTCGCCTTTGGCGTGCTTCTTTTGCAAGTCTTCGTGCAGTTTTTTCAATCTCTGGATCGTACTGCAATTCAGGTTGCAACGATATGCTCATAAAACACACAAAAGCACAAATTAATAGGAAAAGGTGATTTAAAACATAAAACCGTTCCCCGGCAACGGCGCCAATTTGGTAGGACCGTCGTTAGCCCTATCAAATACAGTAAAAGTACTGTATAAACCTGCAAACAATAGCTATAAGTAGCACAATGATGACAGGGTCGATCCCACAGGGAACGGACTGCTTAAAATCACAAAACCTATTAACTCCAAACTATTTTGGTTTGCAACCACCTTAGTTTGCTCAGAGAGACTTTTCAAAAGGTTAATGAAAAATAAATAACAAACTTAAATTAAGAAAAAGAAATTAATCAATGAAATAAAGTATTCCAGCAATATGTAAATCACAATAATCACGTGCATGTTAATCATCAACTCAATAATATATTAAATAGCATATCATCAACCAGTTATAGATTACCGTGAATCCGCACAGACATAACCCAATCTCCCCTTACTTTATCGACAATTACCGTGAATCCGCACAGACATAATTGCTACTCTAATTAACAAGGAACAGGCCGTAAGGCATCGACACCTATTAACCAAGTTAACAGCCTTAAGATTTAGGGAAACCCGATTTTAGTTATTCTTATTGAATTAACATCTAAGAATTACTAACCCCTTATTCTCTATTACCTGAAGGTAACTTTACCACTAATTAATCTTGCCCAATAAATATTATGTTATTTAATCGGGAATTAATTGGCTCTACCTAATTCAACTAAGGTGATCAGTCTTAATTAAATATCAGTAATCAACGTTCTAAGCAGAGAATAAGAAGGAACACATGCAATTTAATTTAAGAACAATTCGGTTTCATAACATGCCCGGATTAATTGCTATTACATTATGCCGAAATAAATAATTCAGCTACTCATAATTAAACTAACTACGAACATAATTAGTATATGAATCATACTGAAAATAGTTGAAAAGAATAAAATAATAAGAAAGAAATACTTGATTTGCGATCTGAAAAATAGTCTCAGAGTATGCGACCTCCCGTTAGGGCAAACGGGACCTTGTCCTGGCAGAATTTCTCAAATCGCGAAAAACAAAACTACTGCTCTAAAATCTGAATTAGCTATGAAAATATGGAATAAAATTCTACTTCCAAAAAACGTGTCTCTTGTTCTCTCCCTTCTATCCCTTTATATAGGTGTAGAATGGAAAGAAGAACTAATAGTAAACTACTAAAATTCTGTTCCATGTAGGATACTACCCAAAAATAATCTCCAAAATAAATAAGGATAATTTATATTAGGAAACACTTCCATGCGCAGCATCCGTGCTGATAAGAATCCAGATTCCATTCCAATTTTCTTCCTGCGGGTTATCACTTAATTAGGCAATGGCCTATTTCCTTCATTGGGCTTCCTTCAACTTCTTTGGGCTGCTTGTTCCTCTTGCATTTGGGCTCCTTCAACTTCTTTGGGCTGCTTGTGGCTCCTTCAACTTCTTTGGGCTGCCTGTTCCTCTTGCATTTGGGCTCCTTCAACTTTGGCCCACTTGTTCTTTTTGCATGCATGACATGAATAATTCCTCTCTTCATTGCTTCTTTGGGCTGGATTGCTCTTTTCTTCCTCTTTTTACATCTGCTTTCTCTAATTATTCTTCTTCCTAAAACCTGCATTTATCTAACAAAAACTTGCACATACCCGTGAGATTTGCCACAAATATGCTCTAAAATTCAGCAGCTAAAGGACACCTATCAAATCGGTAGAGAGAAAACAAGAGAATCAAGGTGGAGAGAGAAAGTGGAAAAAACAGATAGAGAGAGAAAATAATAAGTTAAATGTAGAGAGAGAAAGTAGGATGATAGGGGTAGAGAGAGAAATGATAACAGAAGTAAGGGCATTTTCGATTTTAAAAAATATTGTTGACTACCTCCTCAATGGGATTCATGAATACCATGGGGGGTATGTAGTAAGGGGGTGCTTGGTTGGATATAGTAGAAAACTGCAATGGAAGTCACTTGGGAATAAATGTGATTGATGATGCTTGGTTGGGTGTAATGGGAATCAAAATTCCTCAATGACTCCCTTATTTCCAATACATAACCCCGCCATGTATTCACCCAACCCCATTGAGGAGTTAGTGAGCTTTATTTTTTTTTACAAAAAATGCCCTTACTTCTACTACCCCCAAAAATGCCCAAATATCTTTTTTTTTTTTCTCTCTAATTTAATTCTTCACTTTCTCTCTCTAACTTTATTACTTCACTTTCTCTCTCTAAATATTTTTCTCTCTCTAACTTTATTACTTCACTTTCTCTCTCTAAATTTTTGTCTCACTGTCTCTCTCTATATATCTCATTTTACTTTCTCTATCTCCATATCTACTTTTTACTTTTCCTCTCTTATTTTATGCTTTAATTTTCTCTCTCTACATTTTCTTTTTCTCTCTCTACATCTGTTATTTTATTTTCTCTCTCTAATTTTATCTTTTAATTTTCTATCTCTACATTTTCTTTTTCTATCTCTACATCAATTATTTTATTTTCTCTCTCTACATTTTTCCTTTAATTTTTTCTCTCTATCTTTATTACTTCACTTTGGTTATTTTCTTAATATAGTTGAAAGGGTAAAAATGAAATTTTAACTGATTATCATTACTAATGATGAGCTAAACCAAGCATTATCAATCACAATGATACCCATTACACAATTTCTGCCAAGCACAATTGCCTCCTCAATCATTTCTATTGACATTGACATTGACCCATCAATCATTTCCATTGTCATTCTCATTGAGAAATTTATGCCAAGCGCCCCCTAAAATTAAAGGAGTGACTGAGAAATTTTGATTCCCATTACCCCCAACCAAGCACCATCAATGAGATTCATTCCTTAGTGAATCCCATTGCCCCATTCTACTACCCCCAACTAAGCGCCCCCTTGAATCTCTTTTGCAAGAGAAATTCTTCCTTCTTCTTTCTGATAGATTATTTTTATTTCATTTTTACATGTTTTTAAGGCTAGTGTTTTGTAAGGAGTTACTTTGAAATTTCCATACATATCATTCCCATGATTATATAGCATTTGCCAAACAACTCAAAGACAATCTAAAATGTCTTTAACGAAGGACAATATTATCACGAATTCATTTGATCTATCAATAACGACCAAATTCCTTTGAACTTTTAAAAACATGAAACACGGCCACAACACTTCATAAAATTTTTTAAAATATCTTTTTATTGTATTTTTTTACCCTTCGTCCTCAAGAATCGAACTCATAATCTTGAGGATATAAAATCCTATCAATTACCCCCACCCTCCCCTCCCCTCACGTTATACATATTTTGTTGAGTAAATTCAATTGCATCTAATTCCCTTTAAACTTTAGTAACGCTATAATTATAATCGTGAAGTGTTGAGCAAAAAATAAAAATAAAAAATTCAAATAAAACACCCATGAAATTTGTATTCATTCGGGCATAATGCAGCAATGGTAGTTTGACCAAATCACTGGAGATAACGGTAGCTTTCTAAAATCTCACGGGCTAATGATAGTTTCACCAAATTAACCTCAAGGGAGTAAATGTAATTTACCATATTTATACGCATTTTATTACATTAAAACCCCCTTGTATTATACGACAATTAATTTATGTTCCGATCGGTTGTATTATTAAAATATACATTTACTTCCTTTGATCATTAGTAAAAATGAGAAAATTATAAAAAGACAAATTCACCGCAAATACATAATGTAGTTATATATATATATATATATATAATTATAAATCCGTGGTTTGTTTCTGTTATTTCCAAACATTTTTTTTCCATTTGACTAATGATCAAAAGGAGTAACTAAAGTGTTTATTTTAATATTATAAGATATGTATAAAGTAAATATCTTATAACACAATGTAATTAAGTCTTATTATTATTATTATTATTATTATTATTTACCTAAACTAATTAAAATTGATACGTCTTGAATCATGTGAAATCCGTTAAACAATTAGGATTCATTACAAAAATTGATCGAGAAACTACTTCTTATTTTTATAAAAAAATCAAACTTCGAATAAATTTACTGGAAATCGTTCGGCCACAAGAAAGTTACAAACGTTGGTACTTTATACCAAGATTCTTGTAGTCAATTTCGCAATTTGGGGTAATTAGCTAAGCAATTAATCTCCTACCATGTTATTTTCACGCCTCACCTAGATCTTTACAGTGAATATTTTGTATGAGCGATCTGTTGGATATATCTTCCGGAACCAGCAACAATGACTAACAACAAGAAACCAAAGTATATTTTGTAGTAAATACTAATCTATTACAAATGATAACAAAAGGAAATTGCTTCTTCAAATCGTGCTAAGCACTTTCCTTTAGGCTTTATTAGTTTCCTTTAGCGTGCAAAGAGTTCCGAAACTAATATTCTTGTAGGATAAGATGAAGATATCTATTGTAAGCCTGCACTGACTTAAACAGAATATAAACAAGAATGAAAAGTGCAAGAATATCTTGTATAATTGAAAATGATTTCATATATTGTAAAATCTGTCCTAAGGAGTCTTTTTATAGACCTCCAAAGGGTTCCATATAATAGGCACAACTCTTATGAAGAGGTAGGGAGAAACGGAACTGAATTCGGATAAGAATTGAGTTCGGAATCTCACTTTTCGTGAAGAGGTGCAACTCTTCAAAGAAGAAGAATCTCACTGGAGCATGTCAGAGTACTCATGTTACTCGCACGAGTACTCTTACAAGTTATTGAAATGCTCTTGAAGCTCACTAGAGAATGTCAGAGTACTCGTGCAAAGTTACTGAAGCTCGTCTGAGCATTTGTGCGAATCGCACGAGTGCTCGCTCGGCTTCAGTTAGCTTGAGCTTTGCTTCTGGATAGCATCCGATGTCCTATGCGACTCGCACGGGACATCGCTTGCTGGCTCCTCTTTAATTTCACTTCTTCTTCTAGCTAATTATTGGAAAATCTCCAACAATCCCTTATCATTTTTCAATGATTTGGAAAATTGCCTTCCTCTCAAAGTCAAGAACTTTTCTTGATAACTCATGCATCAGCCCTGGTGTCTTTCGATTGAACCAACGCCTTAGTGAAAACACCTTGCAAACTTGTCGAACTAATTTGGTAGACAAGTTTTGAACCAACAGTCCATTGACAAGCCTTAATATAATCACACAGAAGTTTGCTTCTCAGCTACATGCTGTAAAAACCACATAATCTCTATCTATCTGAATCCCATTCATGAATGCGTCCAAGGTTTCATCTAAGAACCTTTATGAATTTTCACAAAGCATCTATATAGGGAAGTTTCAAAATACCCCCGCCATATGAGAATTTCCAGCATTTATTGCATTTCTCATATTTGGTATTAACTTGAACTTGTTAATAACTCAATTGTTCAAGCTTAACTTTCTAGCGAGTAAACTACACTATTAGTGTTCCAACTATTTAGACAATATACTTTTCGCTACATTGAATTCAGAACTAGTGGTTAACTAGCAATGATTTGAGGATTTCATTGTAAATGATCTAGGACATGTTTCTTGATAGAAGATAATCATTCCTATCAGTCCTTAATCCATTATTTGGTTTGCCTAATTGGCTTAACCAAACTTTCTCCTTCAAATCACTATTCCAAATGGTTACTTAATCTCATAGATTAAGACTCCACCATTTAGTGATATTAATCTGAATTTTTAATCCACTTCTATTGATGTTTCCGTACATCAATTTAGACAATTCCTTACCATTGGATCATCCTCTTAATGTGATCATACAAGCAAGTAAATTGCATTTATACAATTCCTTAAAATATGTATTTAATGAACATGTCACAACCTTATTCAGAAGTAAAGTTCTAAAAATTTGTACCTAAAATTTACAAATTAAAATATGGAACTTTAAAACTTATATTCATGCATTTAACTTGAATTTAACAATGATAGAACAATCATTTCTCACTTTACCATTCATGATTAACTTAAACACAAGCCAAACATGATCACAGTAAACACTCAACAAACATGCTTCAAAACAATCCATAAACTAAACTTACATCATTTTATGCACATGAAACTTTCATAATTTCAAATTCATCAAAATCGATTATGTTAAGTAAGTTCATACAATCTCTACTGTATTATAAAATTTTCAAATATATGTCATCTAACATATAGTACACATAACTTTCATGAAATCATGAAATCTCACAAGAACTATGAATCATGCAAAAATATTGCAATCCTAAGCAAGTTCATGTTAGATAATTTTCATACATTGTCTATAAACTTCCAACCTATTCATACAAAACATAATATATTTCTTGATTTAATTATGATTTCAAACATGCACAAATGAAATTTTAAGAATTAATCATAAGAACACTCATTATATTTTGAAGTATTAACCATGCATGAAATAATCTAGTTCTCTAAGAAAATCATACACTAAACAATCATTCCTAATGATCAAATGTTTTTCCAAAACATATATTGACATGCAAACTACTTACATAATTTAAGCAAATCATGTAACCTTAATTTCACAATATGCATGCAAAATACTTTGCAATCAAGTTTTTGCAACTTTAGATTCCAAATTATGTATAACATAATCAACCACATTACTGCATATATTTAATGTAACACATCATATCATAATAACATTTATGTTTCTAAAACACAACTTTATCATTTCATGCTATTACAAATACAACTTTGTTTACATAAATTTCTCCCCCAAACATCACACAATTGTCTTTTCAAAGACAAATCTAGATCAAATTTTGATAGTAGAAATCCTGGCCACAAGTGCGTCCACAGGAACGTCTCTAAAGGATTTTTCCTCTTTCTTTTGCTTCTTTAGCAAATGACACTCATATTTGTAGTGCCCGACTTCATTGCACCGGAAACACTTGCCATTTTCCTTTTGCATTTGCCAGGACCATCAACTTTGACCCTTTTCTTGGACTTGTTCTTTTGTCGTTCACTAACATTGACTCCGGATTCATTGCCTTTGCCATTGATATGCACTTTCTCATTTCCTTGAGAACTTTCCTGCATTCCTAACTCTTCTTCAACACAAAGAGAATTAGCAAGACTTTCGAAAGTGATCTCAGTTTTTTCACTTTTAGCATCCCTTTCGAAATCATTCCAAGAGGGGGGTAATCTATCAATCAAAGCATTTACAACAATTGATTCTTCTATAATCATGTCATGTTGTGCAAATTGATTAAACATTTTTTGATTTCAGCAAACTGTTGTATTTTAGGCATATTATTTAACATCTTAAATTTAGAAAATGTAGATAACAAGAATTTCTTAGTGTTAAAATTCTCTTGCATGTGCCTTGCTTTTAGTTTGTCCCACAATTCCTTAGACGTAGGAATTAAATAGCAGAAATCATACAACTTGTCACCAACTACATTTATGATGTGTGCTCTGCAGATTGCATTATCTATATCCCACTTTTTCCTTTTGCGAGAGTGGTCCAGCGATTCTTCATCTTCATTCTGTGGCTTCGGTGTCTTCAACGCATATGCAAGGTTCAGGGAACCAAGATAAAGATGCATATTTTTCTTCCATCTTAAAAAGTTCCTGCCATCGAACCGATCCAACTTCACAATGAATGACGTAAGTCCTTCATGTTGGTAGCCATTGAAATGCCTAATAAAGCCTAAAGATTGTTGGATTTATCTTTCGGAAATAGCAACAATGACTAGCAACAAGAAACCAAAAGTATATTCTGGAGTAAACACTAATCTATTACAAATGATAACGAAAGGAAATTGCTTCTTCAAATCGTGCTAAGCATTTTTCTTTAGGCTTTATTAGTTCCTTTTAGCGTGTAAAGAGTTCCAAAACTAATATCCTTGTGGGATAAGATGAAGATATTTGTTGTAAATCTGCACTGACTTAAATAGAACAGAAACAAGAGTAAAAGTGTAAGAATATCTTGTACAATTGAGAATGATTTTGTATATTGTAAAATCTGACCTAAGGCATCTATTTATAGACCTCCAAAAGGTTCCATTTAATAGCCGCAACTCATATGAAGAGGGAGGAAGAAACGGAACTGAATTCGGATAAGAATTGAGTTCGGAATCTCACTTTTCGTGAAGAGGTGCAACTCTTCAAAGAAGAAGAAGCTCACTGGAGCATGTCAGAGTACTTGTGTGAGTTACTGAAATGCTCTTGAAGCTCACTGGAGCATGTCAGAGTACTCGTGCTACTTGCACAAGTACTCTTACAAGTTACTGAAGCTCATTCGAGCATTCATGCAACTTGCACGAGTGCTCGATCGGCTTCAGTTAGTTTGAGCTTTGCTTCTGGACAACATCCAATGTCTTATGCGACTCGCATGGGACATCGCTTGCTGACTCCTCTTTATTTTCACTTCTTCTTTTAGCTAATTATTAGAAAATTTCCAACACTACCGAACCTCCGGGAGAAGTGGCAGGCAATCAACAGAGCATGGCACGAGTCCAAGAGTTCAGATGCTATGCCTATTTTTTGTTTGTCTTGTCATGTTCACTGAAGGTAAAGGAAAGTTACTTTGCTACTCAATCATACTTACTTGTTGTTTTAATATGAATGAGTTGCAAAGTAACGTTACCTTGTGCTCAAGAAATAGGCCAAGAGAAAGAAAAAAATGAATAGATGATCTGGTCACGAGCCTAATTGCAGCTAGAGTAACTGTGGATAATCGCTATAAATAGTAACCCAACTTTTTTAAACCAGTTTCGACCGTATAACAGATGTGAATCAAGGTTGTCCATGAGCATCGTTTTCTCCACATTTCCCATTCTTTAATTTCTCCAAGTTTGCCACCTGCACGAAATCGTCTTACCTAACCTTGTGGTAATAATAATATCATTATATATATATTATATATATATGTATTTCTTGAATTCATTTATTAAAAGAATTCACTTTGACATAAGTATAATTTATTATAAATGTCAAGGTATAACATCTAAAATAACTAAATGTAAATTACCAAGAAAAAAAGACACACCCTAACTGGGCATGCAAGATTTCTATATAAGGGTGATCACGATGGATAAATCAAACACCAACTGCCTTCACTTTCCTTCCCTACTTTACCAAAAAACATACATATCTTCAATGGCAGATGTTCTTGCAGATGCAAACTCTTTGTTCGACTTTGTCACCAAAAAAGGCAATGGCGTCAAAGGTTTAGTAGATTTAGGAATTTTAGAAGTACCCAAGATATACATCCAGCCACCGCACAAAAGATTCGACAAAATTAATGTCTCCAACGTTTCCAACCAGTTCCTTTCCTCAGTTCCGATTGACTTATCGAAACTAGATGGTCCGGACCACGGCAAAGTGCGGAAACCATTGTTAAGGCGGCAGAGACACTCGGATTTTTCCAGGTGATCAACCATGGTGTGGATTTGTAGCTGCTGGAGTCCCTGAAAGAAGTTGCTCACAGGTTTTTTGGGCAACCGGCGGAGGCGAATGCCAGTTATCTGAAGGGAGCTAGTGGCCGGAGCTGTGACACCCCACCCCGACCCCCCTTTAGGAGCCATTCCTAAGGGTGATCGACTAGGCATTATCAGGGCTCTCGCCCACGGTAACAGTCGAACAAATTTTAGTCGTTCGACAATGTTCCATAAATAACTTAAATAGAGGTAAATTATCAGTAATGCCCCCACTGGGAATCCATACATTACTGAGTTCATGTGAAAGTAAATAGTGGATAAGTACTTGCGGAAATAAATGAAGTGTAGTTCCTAATTATTCCAATCTCCACGGTAGCCCTACTCGTGAATGACGATGTATGAGACTCCTTTGCCCGGGACTCTCACTGCTCAGGGGTGATGATCCATTTCGCTTAAACCACCTAGAAAATAATATTTTTGTTTTGTGAGCTAGAAAGCCCAGTGAGAATTCTCAAAGTGTTGCAAATCAGTTACGAGAAGCTTTCGTTTAAAACATCAGTTTGTTAAATCATTAATTTGAAAAACAAGGCAAAGAGTAACTCAACGCAACAGTTCAGTAAACAACTATAGTAGAAAGGATACAGGTGAGGCTACCCGGGGTATCCTTTATGGCCATAAGGACAGGGTTCCCGACAGACACTCTCAGTTATCAAACCCACATCTCCCACGGTATATCAGTAAGCCGGCACAGTAGTGGTATATCTTGAGATAACCAGCAGTACCCACGGAGTCTAGCCAGCGATCAGGCCCAACGCCGACCTCGCTGGTTTGAACCACCGAGGTTTGGGATCCCAATGTCACCGGAGCGATAAAGTATGCCTCCGGCGACCAGTAATAGCATTCAGCATGCACAGTACATACAGTAACACAGTAATTTCAGCAAAAGTGAGCGGGCGATAAAGTACGCCCCCGATCACGCAAACAATCAAAAAGCCAAAACACAATAGAGCAGTAGATAGTAATTATGCATGAGAAATTTTGAGAACACAGTAAACGAAAATATTTAAATTTCAAAGGGAAATCTTTAGATTTAAAAATCCCAGTGAAGGAAAATATTTTAATTTTGAAACCTCAGTGACCATGTCAATCCCAATCTATATATATTTATATATACTATATATGTACTTGAGAGCAGTGATAATAGCGAGAAATTCTCACCTGCGACAATTACAGCGCGAGTCCTTCTCCTGTAAAACCTGCGATTTTAATTTTGTATAATGTATCAGAATCGATCCATCCTGATCACTATATGCATTTGTGCTATGCTGGGGTTATCATTATTATTTGGCTCTACCACCGTAAGGTTTGTGCTATGTTCCCCTTCTTTAACTTTTAACTATTTGCTCCTTAATTGATCCCGAACCCGAGGACCACTCTGAACCGAATGGCTCTTCCGGTGAGGAACAACTCTATTTCTGATATGATTGTATTTAATATATATAGGCATGGCTATTTGTAACTACATATATACCTATATGTATTTAATATATGTACCTTTGTATTTAATCTATTAGGTGCTGTGCTCAATTCAATAACATATTTAAGCGTGTATATGTACTACCCGTACATGCATATACCCATGCATGCATACCCATGTGCAATTGACCAATATTTTATTCCCTCTCCTCAACCTGCATGCACTTCTTTGGCCCTATACTAGTACCTACGCAAAGCAATTTCCCTGCCTCTCTATACTCCTCCAGTGCATGTAAAATTTAGGATCTGTAAATATATATATATATATAATTGATTCCCTGCTTATAGTGTTATAGAACCAACGGCTCAGTTACTAATCTTTCTCCCGGTCCCTTCCCACACAGCAATGTGTATCGTTTTAGATTGCAGTAGTTCGTGTACTCCCTTACATGATTAAGTTAACACAATTACATAACATCTAACCGGCTTTCGATCACTCGACACAGATTGATAACAAGTTACCCAGTCCTACAAAGGAAATCAGTCTGCGTTCGTGCTTAATCAATTGCAATATAATCCCATTGGTACCATATTTTAACAATTACAGTAGGGCCCGATTCTCACCTGCGAAACCAGTGGCTTCTCCCCTAGTGCTTTCGTTCCTTAACTCCGATTACGATCTTGCACGCACCGAACGTTTAGATGGACACCAACTGCGGCAACCCTTTTTGTTTAATAAAAGCGAGAGGTCAATCAAGTACTCATTAAACGTATCGTTCAAATTGTTACGCAACGTTAATCGAGTTGCTCAAAACGTATATTACCTTTTTCCTACGACGACCGGTGCTATACGGTTCCTCCTTCTCCTTCAGAATATCTTCCTTCCCTCCGTGTGTGCAGCAGTCAAGCGAGAAAACTATTAGACGAGTTCTTAAGCAGTGAGAGAACAACTTCGTATGCTACAAAAGAGACGCCAGGAAAATATAGCGACGATGTGCATTTGGTTCGTAGTCGATCACGGAGATCTCGTTGATCAAGTAAGCGTTGTAGGTTATCGCTACTCTCTTTTCCAATTTCGAATACACTCCGTTGATCCGTATCCTATTCGAATTAAGCCCAGTGCTAGCTCACCTCTTTGTTCCCCTACGCTTCACGGCACATGAATCGTTATCCGATATATAGATATATATATACCTATTTGTTAAACGTATTATTATTATTATTGTTGTTGACGTTATTTCATCTATCTTATTAAAAAAAAGGAATGGAGTATTCTCCTAACATAGAAATTCCTTTGTTGAAGATTACCCCATATTTTCATTAAATTTCAATTTGAGCCCCAAATCACGCTCAATTTGCCAATAGCACCCAGTACAAGTCCTTATTATTTTTCGGGGCCTCACATTCGCCCCTCCTTTAGGGAATTTCGTCCTGAAATTCAAATTCTATTCACTAAATAGTTGTGGGTACTTCTCCCTCATGTCTCGCTCCACTTCCCATGTTGCTTCAGAAATCCCATGGTTATTCCATAGTACTTTAACCAAAAGGACCTCCCGGATCCTCAACTTCTTTAATTGTTGATTGACAATGCTCTTCGGAACTTCGTTATATCCCAGCTTCTCATCAATTTGCATATTATCGAGGTTCACGACATGATCCACATTAGGGTGATACCTCCTCAGCATCGACAAGTGAAACACCGGATGTACTCTTCCTATGGCTGCTGGTAAGTCTAATCGATACGCCACCTCGCCCACACGATGTGTAACCAGAAAGGGTTCTACGAAGTGCGGGCTGAGTTTTCCCCGTCTTTCGTGTTTTATGATCCGTGTAAACGGTGTCACTTTAAGGAACACCTTATCTCCAACAGCGAACTCCATATTCTTCCTCCATCTGTCTGCATAGCTCTTTTGCCAACTCTGAGCCGTAAGCAGTCGTTGCCTAATCAGCTTGACATCATTATAAGCTTTCTCCACTAAGGGAACAAGGTGGGCCGACGTAGCTCTCCGTTCCCCTACTTCGTCCCAATACAATCTGCATCGACGCCCATAGAGTGCTTCATAAGGTGCCATTTGAATTGAAGCCTGGTAGCTGTTATTATAAGCGAATTCAACGAGCGGAAGTGAACATCCCAATTGCCCCCAAAGTCCATTGTACAAGCCCTTAGCATATCCTCCAACATCTGGATTGTCCTTTCTGACTGACCATCTGTCTGTGGGTGAGCTGCGGTGCTAAAGCTTAATTGTGTCCCGAGTGCTTGTTGTAGCTGTTGCCAAAAGCGTGCCGTAAAACGAGGGTCCCGATTGGAGACGATGGTGACCAGTATCTCATGTAAACGCACGATTTCCTTGATGTACAATTGGGCAAGCCCTTCCAATGAGTATCTCACGTTGATAGGTAGAAAGTGTGCCGTCTTTGTCAACCTATCCACTACCACCCAAATCGCGTCATAGATACATTGCGATCTAGGCAGTCCCATCACAAAGTCCATGGTGATATGTTCCCACTTCCACTCTGGGATGTCGAGAGGTTGTAACAAGCCAGAAGGTCATTGGTGCTCAGCCTTCACTTACTGACAGGTAAGGCATGACGCCACAAATCGTGCAATATCCCATTTCAAATTATGCCAAAAATAACGAGTCCGCAAATCCTTGTGCATTTTGGTGCTGCCCGGATGCATGATGTAACGAGTTCGGTGTGCTTCCTCTATAATTTCCCTTTTTAACCCGTCATCCTGGGGTACAAACAAACGACCCCGATAGCGTAGGATCCCGTCTACGCCAATTCATAGTCAGGGTGGTTCCCCTATCGTGCCAATTCCAATCGGTGTTGTAAAGTCCGGTCTTCTAATTGAGCTTCCTTGATGCGCTCAGGTAGTACCGAGCGAACTTGAATGCTTGCGCATATCACTCTATCGCCCATGGTGTGCATACCCCACGCAGCTGTCTCCTCTAACATCTCTGTCTCTGCCGCCACAATCTTTGCAAGTTGTGCTTTCCTACTCAACGCATCAGCTACTACATTGGCCTTACTAAATGATAGTTGATCGTGCAGTCGTAATCTTGTACGAACTCCATCCATCTTCGTTGACACAGGTTAAGATCCTTTTGCGAGAATAGGTACTTTAGGTTCTTGTGGTCAGTATACACCTCGAATGTTACTCCGTAGAGATAATGCCTCCACTTCTTCAGCCCAAAAATAACTGTTGCCAACTCCAAGTTGTGAGTCGGGTAGTTTTGCTCATTGCTTATCCCACCTGTCGGTTGTAGCTTAGGCCTGTTACTATCATTCCTACGATTATGGAAATTCATAAGATCCACCTGTGCCTCCTTAACTTTCATGGCTTTCTCACGGTAGCTGCGTAACTGGTCATATTTGAAGATGCGAGTGCATTCTTGATCTCCACCTTCAACCCTTGCATGAAGTGATCTCTTATTTTTTGCATCCGTGGTAGCCATTTTCGCCGCGTACTTCGACAATTTGGAGAACTTTGCCTCGTACTCTGTGACCGTCTTACAGACTTGCCTGAGATTGATAAATTCTGCCTCCTTGCGAGCTGCGACAATAGGAGGAGCATATTTTTCCTTGAATGCCATCACAAAATTTTCCCAGTGGGTGGCAGTACGTTCCGTAGTCCATTTTTGACGAATCACCTTCCACCAAGCCTTTGTCGCCAGTTCCAATTGAAATGCTGCAAAGGTCACCATGCGTTCATTCCCATACCTGAGCACCTCAAAGATTTCACTGATGGCCTCCAACCAAGCTTCTGCTTTCTCATCGTCGGGCTTGCCATTAAATTTTGGCGGTCCAAATTTTAGGAACCGTTCCAAGGCCACGTCCTCACTCTGTATCTCTATTGTGTTTTCACCTTGGCCTTTGCCTTGGCCCAATCGTTGGTGATGTTCTTCCATGCGCTCCATTGTAGCAGCCATGCGCTCCATTGCAGTGGCCCCTTGTGCTCCCAATTCCTGGGCCTCTGGCCCCGGTTGAGCACTCGTAGCGGAGGTAACACCCCTAGTGCCAGTGTTTCTGCTGCCTCCCGCTATCTACATAATAGTTACGTGACCGTTGATGTCTTGCTTACCTTTATAATAGGTAATGGAACAAGTTAGTCATACAAGACAGTGCAATTTAAACAATTTAGGGCTTAAATAATTCAAAGGGAAGAATTCACAAATTAAGTCACTTAGCAACTCATTCATGCCACCCACGTGGCTAATTAAAATAATCAAAAGGCAGTTTAAAACAATACTCGAGAAATAAATAGTACTCCAAATTAAACTCAACTAACAACGGGTTTGTATCAGTTCTACTATTACTACTCCCTCACAGTACTCTACGCACTTCCTTCTATTCCATCATCGGATGACGTAGGTTCCTCTTCTCCCAGGACCCTATTCACTCCATGACTGCTAAGAGAGATCTCATCATCAGACGACACGAGTTCCACTGTGTTTGCCTTCACCCTTACTTTTTCTAGTAAGTCGTGGCTTCCCCTCTCTAGCTCTTTGATCCAAGCAAGGCGTTCATCCTCCCGCTTCCTCAGTTTCTGATTCATCTTGTGGTATTTTGCTATTTTCTGACGCATTTCATTGATCTCCCTTTCAGAAAACTCAAGGTCTCGCTTTCGGGAGAACTCATTTACCTTCAACAGCTCTTCAACCCTCGTAAGGGCAGAGATCTTCTCTTGCGCAGTCTTTAGTTCCCTATCTTTCATCTTCCCAATTTCCAGGATTTCCTTTAACTCGCGCTCCACCGCTTCACGACGGCCTCGCTCCATGAGCAACTCCTGAAACGTTAAATCGCAATCTTGTGCAACTGGGTCAGATGGAACATCCACTACTTGCTCGGCCATTGCGTGTGGTTCCTACACATCAACTCTATTAATCAGTCACAGTTAATGAGTAACAAACTACTAGCGGAACACGGTTAGTTATCTCTATTCATTACAGGGACGTTGGCTTTGATACCACTTGTGACACCCACCCAATCCCCCCTTTAGGAGCCATTCCTAAGGGTGATCAACTAGGCATCATCAGGGCTCTCGCCCACAGTAACAGTAGAACAAATTTTAGTCGTTCGACAACGTTCCATAAATAACTTAAATAGAGGTAAATTGTCAGTAACGCCTACATTACTGAGTTCATGCGAAAGTAAATAGTGGATAAGTTCTTGCGGAAATAAATAAAGTGTAGTTCCTAATTATTCCAATCTCCACGGCAACCCTACTCGTGAATGACGATGTACGAGACTCCTCTGCCCGGAACTCTCACTGCTCAGGGGTGATGATCTGCTTCGCCTAAGCCACCTAGAAAATAATATTTTTGTTTTGTGAGCTACAAAGCCTAGTGAGAATTCTCAAAGTGTTGCAAATCAGTTACGAGAAGCTTTTGTTTAAAACATCAGTTTGTCAAAAATCATTAATTTGCAAAACAAGGCAAACAGTAACTCAATGCAACCACTACTACAAAAAGGGACTTTAATGGCAGTTATTTAGCACATTTAACGGCGGTTTTTGTCCATTTTGAACCGCCATTTATCCAGCAGCCGTAGAAAGGTTATGGACTTTATACAGCGGTTGGGAACCGCAATAGAAAGTTCAGACTTTCTACGGCGGTTCGCATAGGAACCGCCGTAGAAAGTTAGGCTTTCTATGGCTTTTTTTTTTCAAAACCGCCGTAGAAAGGGTTCCTAAGTGAGCCGCCATAGAAAGTTAGGCTTTCTATGGCTTTTTTTTTTCAAAACCGCCGTAGAAAGGGTTCCTAAGTGAGCCGCCATAGAAAGTTAGGCTTTCTACTGTGGTTTTGAAAAAAACCGCCGTAGAAAGGACTTTCTAAGGCGGTTTCTAAGCGAACTGCCGTACAAAGTTAACCACCGTAGAAAGTACCAAATTTGTAAAAAAAAATTTAAATATTTCATTTTTTATCTCTGCATTCAAAATATATATATATATCAAAAACAGCAAGAACAGCTGTAGAAAGTTTTTGATATATATATTTCAACTTTATTCAAAATATATATATATCAAAAACTTCCATGCTAATAAACCGAACAACCACTAAACTTCACAAAATTTTTGCGTGCATCCATCAAATTCTAATTAATTTAATCATTAACAGCAAGAACAATACAGTAACATCATAATCCTGAAGTAAACAGCCAATATATATATATATACAAAAATCCAATCTCAACCTAATCAATTTTGAGAATAAATCAAGCCAAAATCAGTAGGAAAATTATAAAATGGAACATACAATAAACCACCAATTTAACACTAATCAAACCCGAATTTAATCATTCATCATCTCACCAAACCCGAATTTAACACTAATAATAAACCCTAGGCCAATCGCAACAATCAAGTAACAATAAAATTTGTAAAGCTTAAATAAAGTTGAAACTATTCGATATAACCTTTTTTATGATTTGAAGCCCACAATAAGGACCAATTGTGGTGAAATTATGATGGGGGATTAACTCCAAGTGGTGGGTGATGGCCATTTAAGAAACCATCTCTGGAGTTGGGTGACGGCGGATCTTGTTATCAATGCCGCTGGAAGAACGACTTCGGGGGAAAACAAGAGAAAAAACCAGCGGCGATGGGCGCCGGCGACGAGAGAACGGCTTCGGTTTGCTGGAGATGGAAACAGGGGGAGGCCGCAGTTGGCTGGAGATGGAAACAAAGGGAAACCCTTAAAATTCAAACAAAATCAAGTTTCTATGGCGGTTTTAATAAAAACCGCCGTAGAAGCCGTAGAAATGGACTTTCTACGGCGGTTGTAATTAAAACCGCCATAGAAACTTGATTTCTATGGTGGTTATGAAGAAACCGCCATAGAAAGTAACTTTCTATGGCGGTTATAAAGAAACCGCCATAGAAAGTAACTTTCTACGGCGGTTTTAATTACAACCGCCGTAGAAAGCCCGTAATTGTGAATTCCCGCCCATCCCTCTATTCCTATTAATTTCTAGTTTTTCTTTTTTTGTAAATTAACCCCCAAATTTTTTTAAATTTAATAATAAATATGTAATTTACTATTTATCAATTTTTATAGTAAAATTCATCATATTTATTAATTATATACAAACTCATGCCTTTTTGTTATGATAAACAATAAATAAATTTCAAATTTTTAGTTGACCGATCCATTATTTTAGGCCCTCAAAAATTTTTGAAGTATTGTTACATAATAATTATAAGAAAACTTCAAAAATATCAATTTTCATTGAATTACTAATAAGATTTTTGAAACACACTTTCTACGGCGGTTAGAAATAAAACCGCCGTAGTAAGTAAATTTCTACGGTGGTTATTCGAAAACCGTCGTAGAATCCGCCGTAGAAAGGGACTTTCTACGGCGGTTGTAAGAAAACCACCGTAGAAAGTAGGCAGTTTTCGAATAACCGCCGTAGAAAGTTACTTACTACGGCGGTTATCAAATAAATGCCGTAGATAATGTCTTTCTACGGCGGTTCTATATAGAACCGCCGTAGAAAGTCCGTACTTTCTTTTTAATGGCGGTTTTGGTCTTTCCGCCGTTAAAGCACTGCCGTTAAAAGTCCATTCTGTAGTAGTGAACAGTTCAATAAACAACTATAGTAGAAAGGATACAAGTTAGGCTGCCCGGGGTGTCCTTTATGGCCATAAGGACAGGGTTCCCGACAGCCTAAACATTGAACAATTGAAATTGCCCTTTGAAGTATTGCAATTATGTTAATATAATACGTTATAAAAGAAAATATGCATATCAAACTGTAAGACGGTCAGCCTTAAAAATCTAATTCAACTGATCCATTAACTTGCTGATCAGTTATGAACTTATGATCCATATAACTTCTTCCTACTATGTGATTTGTATCCCATTAAGTAGAACTCATTATCATGTTGTAAAAAGGTCTACATACTAGAAAATTAATGGATGCATTCGATACATCTTAAAAATAGTATAGTTAACAAATCTATCATAAATTGACAATTTTGATTTTTATTCATGCATATGTATTCTTAAAAATAGTATAGCAAACCTTACATGTAAATCTATTTTTTCCCAAAATAATGCGCTCTCCCCAAATGTATCTTGTAGCACCATCCTACGTGACATAGCGAATGCACCGAATAATTTTTCGCATATACTATATAGTCGACAGGTAATCTCACGCACAACTTGTGCTTACTTAATAAAAGAGGGAAAATCAACCAGATTTCAGCTTTGAAAAAATCAACAAGAAAAATAGATATTCATGACTTTAGATTAATTAATTTAACTGTCCAAAATGGACACAACAAAATATAATCCGTATGTGTTTATTTTTATACATATTTCTTTTTAAATCAAGAAAAATATAGATATTAATCTAATGTATATACATGAAAGTGAACGCCTAAAGTTTTGTACCGGCGTATTTCTAATTGGTATTTTCATACTCTTTCCGTTCTATTAGAAGGGTCCATTTTGACCACAAAAAAAATTCAATAGAAGAGTAAACTTTCAAATTTTTTTAGTCCTCCTATCTTTACTAATATAATTATGTGTGGTCTACGATTAATTCTTACTTAATAAGGATAAAAATGAAATAAAAGATGTCAAATTAGTTATTTTAGGTGTTGTAGTTTGACATTCATAACAAGTTGTACATTTGTCAAGGTGGACCCTTCTAATGGAACGAATGTAGTAATTTTCAAACGCCACAACTTTCACTCGATTAGTTGAACGTTGAAGAAATCAGCATTTGGTAATGGTCATTGTTTGGAAAAGGCAAAAAGAAAACTTATATATATATATATATATATATATAATATGAAAAGTCTTTCACTACACTGATACTCAAAATGAAATTTTCTACTGAAATTGCTTTTTACACCATTGATCTCTTATTTGACTGCTTAAAACTAATCAGCACCAGTCACACAGACTACAATTGCAATAATATGCAAACATAACAGACTATTATTGCATCGTAAGGGACCAAAAGTACAGCAAGTCTAAACAAAAAGAAGCAAAATTGTGATTTTTCCTTTTTCATTCAAATAGAAACAAATTCTAATACTATAATTATAAATGGAAGAAATAGTAAACATGCCTTTCACTCAAACATCTTAAATCTCGTTTGCAAGAGAAATTCTGGGTATAAACATCTCAAAATTAAGTTCAATTAACACAAATCTCAAGAATTATATTTCAAAATTATATACTCTTTCTGTTTCATTACAAGAGTTCAATTCGATCAATATACAACTTATTATAAAGTCAATGTACAACACCTAAAATAACTAATTTAAGACCATTTATTCAATTTATATTATTACTTATTAAGTATGGGCTAATTAGACCACAAATGATTATATTCGTAAGGATAGGAGGAGTAACAAATTTGAAAGTAGAATATTTTATCACAACAGAAAAATATTTTTCAAAATAGACTTTTGTATTGTAATAAAAAATATTTTTAAATTAGACTTTTCTAATGGAACTGATATCTATAACTTCAAAACTTAAAAAAAAACAAAAGTCAAAGATACGACTTCCAAAACAATGAGACAAATTAGGATTGGTTGCGTAAATATAGGTTTGTCAACCAGGATTGGTTCTCATGAATTTATGGTAGTCACGAATCATTTTTCCATGCAATTTCAATGTTTAACAATTAGCATTGCTACAACAACTTTACATAACTAATATTACGGTCACTCAAAAATTAAATTTATAATAACATGCAATACTTTCATTTCAAAAGTAAAAGCATTGCGTACAAGTGATAGTAATGCAGTTAGATACATGTAAAGGATGACGTTATTTTTTAAGAATAGTGATGAACATGTAGGGTACGAAAAATAAAAATATGTACAAGAAATATAGCTCATTTTTTAATTATTTTTCTTGAAGTGGAATATGGGTCATTTTTTTTAAAAATCAAATTATTCTATTACTATCGGGGTCGCTGGAAAAGGGGATAACTTTATTGGGGAAACTGCTGCTGCATGCCTTGCTCATTCCTTCCGTTGGCAAACTTGGGATTTGATTCAAGGACCTCTTGATCCCCTTGCTCTTAGGCAAGAGGGATGTGTACAATGGGTCATTTAATCCCCACATAAAAAGTCAGGTTGAAACTGAGAGAATACTCAAATTTTATTAACAGTAATGGTAGAGATCTCAGATAATCATTACAACTTTTTCATAGCAATTTAGGAGACATTCATTTATTAGTTACATTTTTATGAAATAATATTTAATGTCATATAATTGACCATGAATGAATACCATATGAGTTACTCTGTAAAAAAAGTTGTAATTAATAATAATTGACTAATATCATAATTTTCTCCATATGACTAATGATCAAAAGAGTAATTAAAATGTTTATTTTAATATTAGAGAATATACAGAAATTAAGTAAATAGCTTATACACACAATGTAATTAAAATTTGTTATTATTATTTACCTAAACTGATTGAAATTTATAAGTCTTGGATCCTGTGAAAACCCATAAACAATTAGGATTCCTTACAAAAAATATTAATCTAGAAACTACTTTATTTATGTATTGTAAAACAGCCTATTAAATGGCTGAAAGGCTTAACTACCCTAATTATTATTATTTTATGTTGTACTAGAAGAGTCCATATTAAAAAACTTTTTTTTATTTCAAATAGAAGAGTCTACTTTCACACTTTTTTACTACTCATACCCTTACTAATATAATCGTGTGTAATTCATACTTTAGTAAGGATATTGATAGAACAAATAATATCAAATTAACTATTTTAAATGTACGTTGTACATTAATATTCATAATAAATTATTTTTACAAAAAAGTATTCGGAGAGGTGGACATAACGACCCTACCTCTTTATTACGACTCTATCTCCTTACACATGAATCTGCAACTTTCCAAAATCTACATTAAATAATGAGGAGTATCCGACTAGGGCAGTGCAAGAAAACCGGAAAACCGAAAATCGAACCGGAACCAGTGGATTACCGGTTCCGGTTTAACCGGTTTACCGGTTTCAGGATACCGGACCGGTTAACCGGTCGGTTTTCGGTTGCCAGTTTTTCATTACCGGTTTACCGGTCCGCCAATTTACCGGTAAACCGCTAAACCGATAAGCAGGTAACAAACCGATTACCCGATAACAAACCGGTAAACAGGTTAAACTGGTACTACATTGCTTTAAAATTTTAAATTTTTTCACATATTGAATCTATACAATATGTATTGATATTTCTTACGTTTAGTTATACTTCATCGGTTCCACTAGAATAATATATTATCACATATGTACAACACATAATAAAATAATTTGTTTAATTTTACACCACTCACTTATTCAGTGTTTCATAACTTCCCTTCATATTTTAATTATATAAGTACAATGTAATTGTAGACCATATATAATTATATTGGTATAGTAAGTATTAAAAATTATTAAAAACTGGCATAATGAATTGGGTGGTGTGTTTTGCATATTCTCCCAACATTTTTTCATTGATGAAGATGTTTCTCAAAATTTGATGAAGATGTCTGTTTTTTCTAATGTTTGGTCTTTTATTTTAATTTATGGTAATTCATAGCACTTCATTTCGTTGAGAATTCGTGAGATTAACTGATTTAATGAATCAAGGTTACAAAATTCGATAATGGTTTTATACTTTCATATGACTATGAGATATCAGTTTATAAGATTAACTCATTTTAGTTAATGGCTTTATACTTTCATATGAGATATTAGTGTCATAATAATTAATAATTATTAGTTTATTATATAAATTATGAACTTATATGAAATGTCAAATATGATGTAGAATAAAAAATTATAGTAAAAACATTGTGTCTTTTCTAAAATCCAACCAAATTAATGTTGATTACATATTATGATGATTTGACAAAGAGGTGGTAAGTTGGTAACATACTAACATTAGTAACATGAACAATATAATACTATTTTTTAATTTTATAGGTGAATAAGGTAGTTTATTTTTCATTTGTATAGGTGTCATCACTGTCATGCCATTAATTATTTATAATTATTCAAGTGAATTTCAAAAAAAATTGGCAAAATTTTATTTATAATTGATCGAAATTTCCTGACACAAAATTATAAAATAATCTAAACAAAAAGGATATCTAATAAGTAACATTCATTTTTAATATAATGGAAATACAACAAAAATCAAAAATCAAAAAGCTAAACTGCAATCATCCCACACTGAAATGGTGGGAACAAACAAAAAAACGGCAGTACTCAGTAGGCAAAATATTAATTTGATTAGGTTTAAATTAATTTGTTTAGTGGGTTAGGTTATTGGGCTAGGATTAGTTTCTATTGGGTTGGGTTTAAATTATATTTTTTTATTGGGCTGGGTTTAAATTAAAATTTTTTATTGGGCTTGGTTTGCTGATTGGGCTCAATAGCCCCACAAAAAAAAAATTAAACAATCCTGTTCACTGGTTTACCGAAAACCGACCGAACCGGTACTTACCGGTCGGTCTATTAGTTCTGCAAAAAAACTTGAAAATCGGTAGAAACTGGAACTAGTAAACCGTCCGGTTGAACCACCATATATCCGACTCACAATGAAAGACTTCTTGAGTATCATTAATGACTTTATTAAACCAATAATTAATGAAAAATAATTAAAAAACAAGTTGGCTTCAACTTTTCAACAAATTCGACAATAACAGATGTGAATCGACACTTGTAATCCACAACTTTGTCAACTCCAAATCGAGGTTGTTCGTGTGCATTTTTGTCTCCACATTCCCCATCCTTAATTTCTCCAAGTTATTTAAAAATAAAAATAAAAATTCTACAAGTTTGTCACCTACACCAAATCATCTTAATTACTTAAGAATGTGGTATTAATAATATAATTATATATATATATTACTTAACAATGTGGTATTAATAATATAATTATATATATATATATAAATTAATATTTATATATATATCTCTTGAAGCATTCTTCACATTTGAAAGATTATAATTTATTGACTAGTTAGGCGCAATAAATAGTTAACATACATTAAGTACACATACAAAAATCAACAGTTTTAATTTAATTAATTTGTGTGTCGTTAGAAATCCATTCAACATTCACCAACTCACCCAAAAACCAATAATAAAAAAAGAGAAAAAAAAAAAAGAACAAGAAACTACGATCACAGCGCTTTCTTTCAAGATTAATTTGTTTAAATTATTAAATAAATTATATGATTTTGTGAAACTATCTAATGAACTCTTGGCATTAAAAAAAAAGTTTATTAGAGGAAAAGTAAAAAAGTTCATGACCTGCAAAAATCTGGATTTTGGTAAATTTCGATTTTTTAATTTTAATGCAGCTACAAGCTAATGATTTGTGAAATTAATTTCTAATATTAAGTTAGTTTTCTAATATTTATGCCATAGGTTTTAAACGGTGGCAAAGTAAGAGGAAACTAATAATTATTTATTGGTTGATGCATGGGTTACAAGCCTACGCAAATTGAGCAAATATAATATAAAGGGGTGTATCACTACTACAGAAAGAGCTATTGGAGGCGTCCATTTAGAGGCGGGCTACTAAAAACTCGTCTCCAATAATGGAGAGAATTTTCGACTAGAGTATTGGAGGTGGGTTTACCCAGCACCCGCCTCCAATACTGGAATGTAGTACTGGGGGCGGGTTTGCCCAATACCTGCCTCCAATAATATATAGTATTGGAGGCGGATTTACCTAAACTTTTATAATAAACAAAGAAATGAAATTGAAAGTTAAAAAAAATTTGAAAATTTGTCGAGATTCGAGTAAAGGCGATACATTAGTAGTTTAAATGGAAGTCACAACTTTTATAGAAACCAAATCTCATTGATACTTAAAGAGAAAATTAGTATGTAATAAAAATCACAAGTTTTAAAAGGAAATATATAAATATATACTTTCAATTTCAATTTTAAATACATAAGTATATGTAGTCTGGTGGTAAATTTAGGGTGTAAGAGTCAAGTGCTCCCGCATTGGAGGCGGGTGCAGGGTCGCGAAACCCGCCTCCAATAGGGCTTTTTGGAGTAGTGTATGGATCAATCCACTGTATTATAGATATATGACAGTATGACATGATGTATATCGAGTGACCTTTCATGATCGAGGTGTACAACTAGTGTAATAGGCTGTTGAATCCTGAAGTTCACAAGCGAATAGATAGTGATTTTGCTGTACCGAATTCTTTCTCAGAGGCGTTTAACAATTACACCACTCAACCCATATATGCAATTTTCCCTAAATTATTACTTTTACTTTAATTTCTTATATTTTATTATTTTTACTAATATTGTGATTCTTGTCCGAGCATAAACAACACAAACAAACAAACAAAAAACACCACAATTGGCATGCTGGATTTCTATATAATATGGGTGATCACCAATCTATAGCGCCAACTGCCTTCACTATTCTTCACCCGTTTGGCAATTAACACAGTCAAACCAAAACACAATATCTTCATCATTAATTCCACAGGAAAATGCCAGATGTTCTTGCAGATGCAAATTCTTTGTTCGATTTCGTCGCTAAAAAGGGCAACGGCGTCAAAGGTTTAGTAGATTTAGGAATTTCAGAAGTTCCACAGATATACATCCAGCCACCCCATGAAAGATTATAGAATAATTAAACTAAGTTTTCTATTAGTTTCTATTTCCTATTCAGTTTATGTTTCCTATTTGTTTGTTTCCTGTTTGGTTTCGTATTTGTTTTAGGAAACCTAATTGTTTTAGGAAATAGTTACAATCTGAATCAGTGTTGGATTCAGGGATAGTTTAGCCTATAAATACATGCCTTAGGTTGCCATTGTAATCACAGAGAAAATTAAAAAGAAATCAGAAAAGCCTTGTGGCTTGATTTCAGGTCGTGCAAATTTTCGCAGCCTAGTTCTTTTGGTTATATTGTTTAAGCTTTGATTTGGTTTCCTCGGTTCGTGTGCAATTGAATTGCATGTGTGTGATTTTGACTTCGGTGCAGCAAGTCAAAATCAAAGTCAAAATCAATTTGGCTTAATTAGTTTGTGATCTTGCTTCGTAAGTCGTGTAGTTTGTGCTCAAGTTTTGTTTTATCGACTTTGTTCGAGGATCGTGGCTTCCGCTTTGTTTGTTCTTGTGGTTTGTTTTATTTTGGATCTTACATCTAATATAAGAGTTTGTGTTATTTTTGTGGGAGTTCAAGATGTCTTCTTTATTTAATTCTCATGATTGCCATGTATTTGTCTTTGATGGGAAAAATAATTTTGAAATCTGATGTCAATTTATGGAGAGTTTTTTCAAGATGATTGGTATCTGGCATGTGATTGAGCCGGATTTTGAAGAACCTGAAAAAGACAAGGAAGGTGAAAAATCAACAGGTGAAGGAAGTAAAGAATTGGAGAAAAATCGTTCTCATAATGATCATGCACTCTATTATTTAAGAATGAAGGTTGGATTAGACGTATGCATAAGTTTAATGGAAGTAAAGACAGCTAAGTAGTTTTGGTCAGTTGAAAGTTACCAATTGAGGAAACTAAAATGTTCAAAAAAAGAAACTGCAGGAGTTAAGGAGACAATTCGACTTGGCAGAGATGAAGCCTAATGAAAAGGTGCAAGAATACATGGCTAGGATAAAATCCATAGCCGGTCAGATGAAGATCAACGGTGATAAAGTGACGAAAGAGCATATGGTGTCTAAAGTACTTCGGATGTTGACTTCGAAATTTCACACAAAGGAGATTATTGAGGCCATTAAAGATCTTTTCACTTTTTCATAAGCTGATTTGGAAGGAGAATTGGTGACATATGAGATGTCATGTGACAGACCATCTGTTGATGCGGCGGCAGAAGCATTGAAGGCTTTGGTATATAAGCCTAAAGAATCCAAAGATGGTGAAACCAATCAGCAGGGCCAGAATTCTCAAGGGAGAGGACGTGACGGTCAAAGCTTCAGAGGCAGAGGCTATGATAGAGGTAATTTTTCTTACAAATCAAAGGTTAATTCTGATGCTCAAAATAACGGATAAAAGCGTGATAAATCTACAGTTAAGTGTTATAATTGTAGAAAGATGGGTTACATAAAAAAGGATTATTGGGGTCTTAAGAATAACAATACTGGACATGCTCAAATAGCTAAAAGTAGTGGTGCTAATCAACAAACTGTTTCATTTATTGCTAGGGCTGGTGAAGAAGATAAAAGTTTTAAGTGGTTCATTGATTCTTGCTGTAATAATCATATGTGTGGGAGAAAGGAAATTTTTTCTGATCTTGATGAGACCTACAGCAATACAGTGAGATTTGGAAATAAGCATGCTGTGTCTGTTGTTGGGAAAGGTAGTATTCCCATTACTTTGAAAAATAGAAAAATCAGTGCAATAAGTGGTGTCTATTATGTGCTTAATTTAGTCAAAATTTGTTGAGTCTTGGTCAGTTGCAAGAGAAGAATTATGTTATTAATTTTATGCATGGTATTTGCACAATTCTTAATGAACGGATATGGATGATTGCAAAGGTAGACATGAACAATAACAGGTTGTTTTCAATCATTCTTAATTATTATAATTCAGCTTACTTTAGTACCACTGGCTGTGATGAGAATTGGTTGTGGGATATGAGATTTGGCCACTTTCCTTTTGGCTGTTTGAACTTTATTGTGAAAAATAATGTTGTTACTGGATTGCCATCACTTAACTTTAAATCTCGACAATGTGAGTCGTGTGTTTTGGGCAAGAAGCACAAGGAGCCTTTTCCAAAAGGTGAAGTTTGGAGGGCAAAGCAGCCATTGGAGTTGATTCATTCTGACTTGTGTTCAATTGATGTTCCTTCTCGGTGTGGTAACAAATATTTTATCACTTTGATTGATGATTTTAGTAGTAAGACCTGGGTTTATTTGTTGAAGTTTAAATCTGATGCATGTGATATTTTCAAGAGTTTCAAGACATATGTTGAGAAGCAGAGTGGGCATTCTATTAAAACCCTGAGGACTGATAAAGGCATTGAGTATACGGTGTGTGATGATTTATTGAAAAATCATGAGATCAAACATCAAATGACAGCCAAGTACACTCCATAGTAGAATGGTGTTGCAGAGAGAAAGAACAGAACGGTAATGGATATGGTAAGGTCGATGATGACGGCCAAAAGTATGCCTAAAGAATTTGGGCTGAAGCTGTAGCCTGTGCAGTTTATTTATCAAATAGGTGTCCATCAAGAAATATTGGTGAGAAGACTCCATATGAGATTTGGTCAGGAAAGAAACCAAATACCTCGCATCTTAAAGTATTTGGGTGTGTTGCATATGCCCATGTTCCGGATGCAATTCGAAAAAGTTGGATGATAAGGCAGAAAAATGTGTCTTTGTTGATCATAGTAGTGAGACCAAATGGTATAAACTGTTCAATCCTGACATTGGGAAGGTAATTATCAGTAGAGATGTTATTTTTGGTGAACAAAAAATTTGGGATTGGAAAAAGAAAGCACCAGAAATTGTAAAACGATCATTAGCAGTGTATATTGGTGGAGATAATGCAACTGAAGAACCGAGTCAGCCAGTTCAACAACCAGTTTATAATTCTTTCACTTCTATAGCTTCTACCTCAAGTGGACATCCGTGGAGAGAGTCAAAACTGCCAGCTCGTTTGAATGATTATGTAGTTGGGGATGAAGTTGATAATTTGACTGATGAGGATGTTGTGAATTTTGCTTTGTTTGCAGATTGTGATCTTGTTAATTTTACCAATGCTGTTGGAGATAATCATTTGGTGCAGGCAATGGATGAAGAAATTAATTCTATTGAGAAAAATAATACTTGGGAGCTTACAGACCTTTCGAGTGGAAAGAAACCTATTAGTGTGAAGTGGGTATACAAGACAAAGTACAAGCCTAGTTAAGAAGTTGATAGATACAAGGCAAGACTTCTTGTAAAAGGTTACAAGCAGAAGCCTGGAATTAACTACTTTGAAGTTTTTGCTCCTGTTGCTAGACTTGATAATGTGAGAATGATCATTTCTCTGGCTGCCTACAATGATTAGAAGATTTTTCAGATGGATGTGAAGTCTGCTTTTCTAAATGAAGTTCTTGAGGAAGAGGTGTATGTTAATCAACCTCCTGGCTTTGAAAAGAGGTCAAGAGAATAAGGTCTATCGATTGAAGAGAGTCCTGTATGGATTGAAGCAAG
This sequence comes from Leptodermis oblonga, assembly GCA_016801395.1. Lineage (NCBI taxonomy): Eukaryota > Viridiplantae > Streptophyta > Magnoliopsida > Gentianales > Rubiaceae > Leptodermis > Leptodermis oblonga. The sequence goes on from CM028760.1 coordinate 34,995,240, forward strand.
CTCCAAGAATTTGGTATACTCGTATTGACAGCTTCTTTATCAAAAGTGGTTTTCAAAGCTGTCCATATGAGCATACTTTATATGTGAAGTCTTCATCAAGTGGGGATATTGTCATTGTTTGCTTGTATGTGGATGATATGATATTCACTGGAAACAATGAAAAGATAATGTCAGACTTCAGGGAGGCAATGATCAGACAGTTTGAGATGACTGATTTGGAACTTATGTCATATTTTCTTGGGATTGAAGTTTCTCAGACTGATCGTGGAATCTTTATTTCTCAAAGGAAATATGCTGGTGATATTTTGAAAAAGTTGAAGATGGATGGTGCTAATCCGATCATGACTCCAGTTGAAGAAAAGTTGAGATTGACGAAGGAAGGCACTAGGAATTCTGTGGATCCAACTTACTTTAAAAGTATGATTGGTAGTTTGAGATACTTGACTTCTACAAGGCCGGATATAAATTTCAGTGTTGGTTTGATAAGCAGATTTATGGAGAATCCCTGTCAGTCACATTTACAGACTGCAAAGAGAATTTTGATGTACGTTAAAGGTATTCAAGGAGATGGTATTCTGTATCCGAGAGGTGAACCAGTAAAGCTTCTTAGGTATACTGACGGTGATTGGGCAGGTGATACAGTTGCAAGGAAAAGCACTTCTGGGTATGCTTTCTTTATTGGTTCTGGTGTATTTTCTTGGAGGTCAAAGAAACAACCAGTGATAGTATTGTCTACTGCTAAGGCTGAGTATATTGCAGCGTCTAATTGTGCTACTCAAACGATTTGGTTGAGAAGGATGCTGGGTTTCCTTCAGCATAAAGAGGATGGTCCGACTATGGTGTTGTGTGATAGCAAGTATGCAATTGAGCTGACGAATCATCCAGTCTTTCACGATCACAGTAAGTATATTGACATCAAGTATCACTTTATTCGTGATTTGGTTAATGAGAATGAGATCGTTGTTGATTACTGTAAGACTGGAGATCAAGTGGCGGACATTTTCACCAAGGCATTGAAATTCAAGATCTTGGTTGAATTGAAAAAGATGCTCAGTAGGACTAACGGCGCGAACTTAGTTTAAGGGAGGCGATGTAGAATAATTAAACTAAGTTTCCTATTAGTTTCTATTTCCTATACATTTATATTTCCTATTCGTTTTTTTCCTGTTTAGTTTCGTATTTGTTTTAGGAAATCTAATTATTTTAGGAAATAATTGCAATCTGAATCAGTGTAGGATTCAGGGATAGTGTAGCCTATAAATACATGTATTGGGTTGTCATTGTAATCACAGAGAAAATTACAAAGAAATCAGAAAAGCCTTGTGGCTTAATTTCGGGTCGTGCGAATTTCCGCAGCCCAGTTCTTTTGGTTATATTGTTTAAGCTTTGATTTGGTTTCCTCGGTTCATGTGCAATTGAATTGCATGTGTGTGATTTTGACTTCGGTGCAACAAGTCAAAATCAATTTGGCTTAATTAGTTTGTGATCTTGCTTCGTAAGTCGTGCTGTTTGTGCTCAAGTTTTGTTTAATCGACTTTGTTTGACGATCGTGGCTTCCGCTTTGTTTTGTTCTTGTGGTTTGTTTTATTTTGGGTCCTACAAAGATTCGACAAAATTAACGTCTCTAACGTTTCTGATAGGACTTGTCGTGGGTCTACCAAATACAGTAAAAATACTGCTTAAAACCTGCAATTAAGATGCTAATAAAATATAGCATAGTAGTAGACATGGTCGATCCACAGAGACGGCAATTTAATTCAAATTCCAATTAACGTGCAAATAAAACCAAACTATGACTAGTAGTCACCTTTGTGTCTCTTAAGAGACCTTAGAGTTGTCACTTAAATCTAGCAAAAACTAATAATTAAATAAAAGACTTAAACAGAAATCAATTAATGAGAGAAAATTCCGGTATTATGTAAATCCACCTTAATCTCATGCATGCAATCATAAACCTCTTAACTTGTCTAATTACTTATGCCGTTTCAGTTATAGTATTACCGCGAGTCCCCGCAAATAATCCCCATTCTTCCATACTCGATAATCCCCTGCGAGTCCCCGCAAAGGAATTATTCTCTAACTACGTTAACTAACAGACCGCGAGTCCCCGCAAACCTTATTAATTAACAAATAGAAGCATTAAGAACTAGAAGAACCCGAAATTAATAATTCCTACTGACGATGCATTAGAAATTATTACCCAATTAATCCTGTACTACTCGGCCAGTAGTTGTGCCACTCACTGACTCTACCAGATTAAACTAAGTTGATCAGGCTTAATAGAATCTTAGTAATTAGACATATAAATACAGGTAATTTAGAAACATAATTCATTAGACCTTAGATTAGTTCCTGGGTTTCATACATGCATGGATTATGGCTTCTTACATAATACCGAACTAATAAATTAGCTAATCATGATAAAACATGAAAAACAAATAATTATAAAAGAAGACATTAAAAGAGAAAAGGGAATACTGTACTGTAATTTAAGAAGTCGCGATCTGACAACCGCCGGTTTGGCCAAACGGTAGACTGCCCGTCGGGAAAATCCAAAGTTGCGATCGAAACAGAGCAAAACAGAACAGAACAGAGAAAAAACAGAGGAAAACTATACTATGCGAAACTGTACCCTGCGCGAGAATTATTTGTAAACTAAGAAACTATTCTATATAAAATTTATCTAATAAAACTTCTATATAAAAGCTTGTCTCTAAAAAGCTGTCCTCTAAAATAAGCCATATATCAAAAGTGCAGGAATAATCCCATATATATAGGGATACAAATCAGCAATTAACCAATCTCCTAATTGAATAAGGAAACCTTCTTCTACTTGGAAAGAGAATCAATTGAGCACATGGAATCTTTTCACTTTTTGGTAACTTCCAACTTCTCTCTTTAATTCCTTCTTGGATTGGTAATTTGCCCAAAACTTCATTGCTTCCCTTTTAAGCTTCTCTGCATCAACTCTGCGCCTGCCCACGTTCATCCTGCCGATTGGATTCAACTCCAATTGAATTGGATTCAACTCCAATTGAATTGGATTAAATTCCAATTGGAATCAATCAAATCGGCAGTTGGAATAGGCCCACGTTCAATTGCTTTCGGGTGCAGCAACATGGAGTCCAATTTGCAGGCCGATATTGTGGCTTCCTTCATGGTGTAGCCCACAAATCATGTGGGCTTTTTAGGTCTTGACTTGTCTGCTCCAATTCTTTCACTTTGTTGTACATTCTTTTCTGCTTAGGCCCGATCTCTAAAACTGCAAATAAACATTAAAATCTTGGGCAAAAGCCCGTGAGAACTGCCATAACAAGTCCTAAAATAATACACCTAAAACGTGCAGATCAGTTTCCAACCAGTTCCTTTCCTCAGTTCCAATTGACTTATCGAAACTGGACGGTCCTGAGCACGACGAAGTGGCCTGAACCATTATTCGGGCCACTGAGACACTCGGGTTTTTCCAGGTGATCAACCATGGCGTGGATTTGGAGCTGCTCGAGTCCCTGAAAGACGTTGCTCACCAGTTTTTCGGGCAGCCGACAGAGGCGAAGGCGGTTTATCTCCGGGGAGCCAGCCGGACTCCCCTGGTGAGATACACAACGAGCTTTGCATAGGAGAAATAGAAGGTTCTTCAATGGAGGGATTACGTTACCCTCATCTTCACCCATGATGATGATGCACAGAAACATTGGCCTAAAGAGTGCAAGTAAGTTCGTCTTCTTCACTTTTTACTTTCAGTTGAATAAGTTTATGTATATTCTCTCCCTCCCACTAAAAAAGTTAACTTAAAATTACACAGATTTTTTAATATAACACTTAAAATAAGTAATTTTATATCACATTATAAAAGAAACATGATTTTTTAATAGCGACAAAAACTATTTGAGAAATCAGATTTTTTATATGCAAGGGATGGAATATAATATGAGTGATGATACACTGAGGAAAATTCATAGGAAACTCTTATATTGTGATGTGACATCCCCACGGAAAAAGGTTATTGGGTACTTAAATTTAAAATTATTAAATGGTAACTGACTAACTATCATGTGATATCATATTATTCCATAAATTTTTTTTCTCTTATTATTTTCACTCTCCAAATCATTTCGCCATCTCTATATATGTATTTTGTTAATTTTTCTACCAAAATTATATATTACAGAATTTAATAATTGAATATTTGAAATACAATTTCCTCGCAATTGAATCTGAATGTGAAATCAATTTGGAACTAAGAGATTGGACCGACAAAATCATCATTAATTTGTTTATCAATTCATAAATAGTACTGTTAATGTATTTTAAATAGGTTGACGCGTAAGGGAAAAATTGTAGTAATTGACTTACTTTAAATATTAGGAGTAAGTTTGACAGTTATAGGAATCGAATTTGATATGGTTCCGTCCAACACTCCAACCCAGCCTCTGGACTTAGCTGTAATTTATCACATCCTTAACAGGCACCAGCTATAACCATTCTTATGATTCTTCTCTCAAGAATACGAGAAATTATTTCATATATCCACCGTACATAATTGATTTATGTAACCTGTATACATTAATGGTATGATCGAGTGTAAATTTCTTGAAAGAGTGTAGGCAATTAAATCACGTACGGGTCATATTTGATTACTTGTTCATATACTATCTGATGGGTGCGGCAGATGTATAAAATAATTTTTCAACAAATTCGCAAAAATTTATTCGGTTTGATACAAGTAATTAATTAGTTTTTCTGTCCTAAGAGAAAAAGAAAAACAAATAGATTCTACTGTAAAACTTAATTGTTATAAATATAGAAGGGCCGTACAACGTTTCAGAGATGAATAAAATGTTGATCCACTGCAGTACTATTTACTTTCACATTGTAATTTTCCGTCAAAGTGAGTTTTAATCTTAAATATGATTAAGAATCTTTATCGTAATTGATGATATTGCTCATCCTTATCGTATTGTCCGACAGTACGCTTATTGAGTTTGGACTCTAAAATCACTACTACAAATTGAGCCTATAGTATCACTTTGTAGGTTATACTTTTAAAAATGTTACAATAGAACAAAATTTTATAAGAAAATGCATCCCCATAATTAAGTGTAGCTATAGAAGTCTAATGCAACATTTTTTTACAATACGCTACACCTTTACAGAATGCTGCATTTGTTGGAAAGCTAAAGCAACATTTTTTAGAATTTAGTGCGACACTTATTCTTAAAGGCTATTGCAACACTTTTTTGAGCTAGTGCATCGCTTTTTTTAGTCTAATGCAGCACTTTTTTAGGTTAGTGCAACGTTTTTCTCCATCAAATGCAACATTTTTTTAAACAAATGCATAGCTTTTAAGGCTACTATAACACTTTTCTTAGTCTAGTGCAACACATTTTTCAGTCTGCTGCGATGCTTTTTTCTGTGGCTAATTCTCCTTTATCTTGCTATCAATATGATTTTTTTGGTTTTTCTTTATAGAAAATTTATGGACACTTTCTATTTTTGGTTCTTTCTATTTTTTTCAGGAAAATTTACACTCTTTTTACTAAAATTACACCTTTAATTTTCTTTAAATTCTAATTTTGAAATTTAAAATGCCCTAAAAAATAACACTACCATTATTATATATGTATAAAATAAAATCGATCATTACACTTTTATTTTGTTTATAACAAAATTTTTCATAAAGAAATTTCCTCCAAATTTTTTTCCAAAAATAATAATTCTCTATTTGAGTTACAATTTAAACATAATTTTAAGAAATTTTCACCAAAAAAAGAAAAAATAGTACTGGAAAAAAATTATCCATACAGAGCATAAAACAAATTAAAAACTTGTTTACATGTACATGGATAGATAAATGAAAATAAGGTAATAAAAAATAAGTAAATATTTTTTTTCCCAAATACGAACAATAATAAAAAACTACAATAAATTGTCCTAAATTTGTAATTTTCTTTTGATTTGAATTAATTGTAATTTGTCCTAAAAATTAGTATTACTTTATAATTCTGCGCTCAATAATTTTCTTTAAGCTATAGGTTTTATTTTTATTTTTTTTAAGTCAAACTATAGGATTAACTAACTATATATCATTTGGGTAACTTATGAGCCAAAATACTTACAACAAATACAGTCATTGTTTCAAAACAACCATATCTTTCTAGGATCTATGTATAATTTCTTAGTACCAAAACAGTACACTAGCGATTAAGGCATTTGATTTGATCGTTAGTCAAAATCAACCTATAGAAATATAAAGATTAAAATTGTGAACTAAAATCGTTAACTACTAAAACTTTCGGGATGAAAAGTGTAATTTTTCCTAATTTCGACTTACAAAAAGGTGTAGTTCAACGGCCTAATTGTATAAGAGGAGAGATGACGACAGGTCCAAATGAGAGGACTAAGGCTTACAAAGCTAACATGGGTCTAGGGTTCCCACAACCCTGTAGCCCACGCACTCTCACACCAACAAGTTTGACTGCATCCAGTGGGACACTCCTCCATCATAAACTAAATGACACCACTCCTCCATCACACCTAACTCAATCGCACCACTCGATCATCTCCTTCATTGTGATTCCATTAAGACTCAACTCAACTCCTTTATCTATTTTCCACTTTGCAATTCGATTTTGTAACTCCGATTAAGACTCAACTCCGATTACCTTCAATTTTGCTGTAGCTCCAAAAGGATTCCAGTCCAATCCCTAAAACAGAGCTGAAATCCTGATCGGAAGGTTTAATTCTATCTCATTTCTCCTCAATCAAATTTGCATCGTCTTTATCTCATTTCTCCCCAATCAAATTTACAATAACCTAGGGCTTTCTCTCTGTAACCAACGGCATCATCTTCGATTCAATCGGTAATGTGATGAGATGTAAACTCTCTCAGTCTCAAAGGTCATTTTCGATTTCAATCGGTAATGTGATGAATTGAATTTCAGCCATCATCCTTCGCTCCATTCAGTCTCCATTGAATGAAATTGCTTTGCGAACTTCGTCTATAAACTCAAATTTTTCTCGGTGAAGGTAATTTTTTCTCCACATTCCTCTATAAACTTTCAAAGTGAATTAGAAATTAGAAATTCACTGTTAGTTGTTCTTCATTCTAGATTTTATCTATACTCGTTCAAATTTTAGCAATTCCTTAGTTATTTTTTTATTATGTCGAAGGAAATTACTGAGTAACTTCACGCCGAGGAGAGGGAACCAGGAAACCAAAGCGAGAGGAACTGTGCTCAACAAGCTGCTTCATGTTAAGGTGTTGCACTGATAGCTCAAGATACTTCTCCAAGTGAGTATTTATTTAAGTTGAGACTAATGTTTAATGCATATATTCAGCTAAATTCAGGAATTAATTAGCTAGACTAATGTTTTCTGGTATTTAGAGTTTAATAATTAATGCGTTTGTTTATCACTTGCTGATTCCATGTTTTTAGAAGAGAAGCTTGTTAAGTTTAGAGGATGGTAGATTTGTTAAGTTTAGGGTGGGTGTTGTTGGGGTTTAAAGAGTCATACATAGGAGTTTGTTTGATGAGGAATGTGTCATAGAATGATGAGATTCATACCCTTTTTTCCCCCTTTAGTCTAGTGTTAATTATGAATTTTGAGGAATTCTTCTTGGTACTGATTAATTTTGTCTCCTATCCTTATACAATAACATTTTTGGTTTGAAGTTTCTACTAACAAACCAAATAGGGAAGTATTAGAGCAGATGTACAAAAACAAAAGTGGGATTATTACAATAGCTACAGAAAAGTCTAAAAACTGCAAATCCAGTTGCAAATTAAACTAGACTCCGAGGGGAGTTCTGAAATATCTTAATCTTAAACAGCAGATTGCGTATGAGAGAATTCTGGTGTTTTCTTTGTGACTTGACAATAAGTCGAAGAACAGGGCAGTGGAGGTTCCTTGGTTTTTTTTGCTTCACCAAATTTTACTAACTTTTCTTTGGGTTTGATGAGTTTCTTGAGGTCTGTGAATGGTGCAGAGAAGATTTTTTATCTTGTGAAATAATTCTTGATGATTGAAGAGGGTTGAACCATTAGGTTGTGTCTTTGGTTGTTTTAGATTTTAGTTGGTTTGCAAAAAAGTGAGACTTGCAGAGATTGCTCTGTTTATGCTTTTAAGAGGGATAGGATGTGTAGGAGAAGTCTCATAAATATGAGAGATGGAATTAAACTTGAGAAAATTTTGTTTGACAAAAACTTGAGTCTTTTTTCAAAGAATTAGCCACAGCATTCACATTCCTTCTTGTAATCTTAGTAATTAAATAGCTCACATAATTTGCACTATGCATAACTTCAAGCGTCATTTTTATAACCTTCTGAAATGCAATACCAAGTTTGCATTTAATTTACTTTGTTAATTTTTCTTTCTAGGCTTAAACTTCGTTTTTATGAACTTGTGAAATGCAGTACCAGTACCAGATTTATGTTTAGGGAGTTAAGCTTCGTAATTTTTTTCATTTTTTATTGCCATTCAATTTGTTTTCTTTACTTCATTCTTTAGTCCCTCTCCGAGATAAGAGGCCTAAATCAGGATAGGAAAAAGTGAAATTTTGTTTGGTGCAGACTTCTTTTTTTGGGGTGAACATGTTAGCAGAAATTGGGAGCATGGTCATGAATCATATGAGAGAAAAAGTTCTTTACTGGTTCTGATGTTGTTGTGGATGGGAATTTAAGCCTATCATTGGGTTTTTTAATGAGACATACTAAGGTCCATATGGGTGATGTTGATCGGTTCTCTCATCATGGTTCTAAAATGGTGAAAGCAGTAAATGGTTTTTCATGCTTGAAATTTTTTGAGTTCTTGTGAAGAGATATGGAATGTTGCTTGCTTTAAAGTCATCCTTTCACTTCACTAAATAAGTTTAAGATATCCTAGAATTTCACCATTAATTTGGCCTTCTCCCTCTTATTATAGTCCATCTCATTTTTTTTTTTCCCCCTTTCTTAAAGCATATTTTACCTTTCTTAAATGTATGAGCCTGGACAGTACTTGTTCAATTGATGATATATGCTAGACAACATAAGTTCTTTTGTTCTGAATTTGCTGGTTATTGATTATGATTAAACAGTGTTGGCTATTCTTGATGCTTTAGTTGGTTTAGTTGGCGAAGTACAGGTTTTGTGTTTCTACATTTATATTTAATTAGGATGGCACCCCTGACACTTTTGTGGCAATTTGAGCTTTGGTAATCAATAGATCAGGTTTTCTGTTTCTACATTTATATTTAATTAGGATGGCATCCCTGCCACTTTTTGTGGCAATTTGAGTTTCGATAATCAGTAGGTATGGTGGCATATGTAAGCTTATCGTTGTCTTTCTATTAAAAAAAATTTATGCTCATGTTACTTCATTAATTTGAATGTTTGTTGTAATCTGCAATCCTTGGGAGGTCTGGTATGTCCACAAGTTTCTGAAAGTTATTATTATGTAACAAATGAGGAATTGCTTCTCTTCCTAGTCCTTTGGTTTTAAGTGCTTCTTCCATCGCCTTTGTCTTGCATGTTAACTTGCTCTGGTGGTGCATTCCAACTAGAATTAGCCAGTTGGATCGACTGCATCTACGTTGTCGTGCTAGTGAACTGAGCTGACTTGATGTGCAGGGCCCCTCACTTTTCCTGGTCCTATGTATTGTTATATATCAATTTCCAATATATGCTTTTAGATGCTGCCTTATTTCTGGCTTTGATGTTATTTTTACATTTCTAAATATGGTAATATACGAACACTTGAGTTTTAAAAGGGATGTCAGAATGGTATATGCTCTCATGTATAACATCTTGTTGCTCTTATTATCTTAGCATCTCTTCTGAGGTTTATCTGCTTTAGCAAATTATCTTAGTTTCTGTTACAATCTTTAAAGTTTCCACAAATGAGTATAATATGTGGTTTGTAGGGTAATGATCCAACTTTTATAAATTTTACCTCATTCCTAAATTTATATAAGCAGCCATAGAGGTTGTTATGTGAGATTTACCGTTGTTCTTGTTCTTGAGTTTTACTCCAACTTTAAACTTTGATTTTACAGCTTAGGATCGATACTTAACAATTGATTAGCTCTTTATTGTTAGTTTCAGAAGTTTAGAGTGATGAGGGAAGATAGAAGCGGGATTTATATATCTAGACAGATGCCTGAATTTGAAAATGGGGTGATCTACTTTCTTAACATATCATTTGCTAAAGCATCCGTGGGAGGTCAGATTAAGTGTCCTTGTAGGAATTGTAAAAACCGCTTTTGGCGTCGCAGAGATGAGGTATATAATCATGTTAAAAGTGAGGGATTTGTTGACAATTATGATGTGTGGAGTTTTCATGGAGAGGAACATTCACCACTGGAATCTGCAAGAGATTTAGATGATGATATCCCAGAAATGGATGACAACATTAATGAGTTATTGCATGATAGATATAGGCAGTTTTAATTAAAACCGCCGTAGAAAGTGCATTTCTACAGCGGTTTTTAAGGTGGTTTTTATTAAAACCGCCATAGAAACTTGATTTCAAAGATGGCGTTTGAATTTTAAGGGAAAAATTGTGAGCTTCCTCTGTTTCCATCTCCAGCCAACCGCCGCTTCCCCTTCATCTTCTGCGCCCATCCTCTCGCCGCAAGTTTTTTCTCTTGTCTTCCCCGAAGCCGTTCTTCCGGCGGCGTTGATAACCAGACCCGCCGTCACCCAACTCCAAAGATGGTTTCTTAATCGGCCATCACCCACCACTTAGAGTTAATCCCCCACCAGAATTTCACCACAATCGGTCCTTGTTGTGGGCTTCAAATCATAAAAAAGGTTATATCAAATAGTTTCAACTTTATGTAAGCTTTAGAAATTTTATTTTTACTTGATTATTGTGATTGGCCTAGGGTTTATTGTTTGTTTTAGCTTCGGGTTCTAGTTTTAGAATTGACTGTACTAGTATGTTCCAATTACTTGTCCTGCATCTCTCTTTACTCTATTGATCTTTTTTGTCATGCAAATCTTCTTTCAGTTGGTTATAAGGGTACTTGCTTGACATTTTGATTAGATGTGGAGTGTAGTATCTGGGAAGTTGTTGAAATACCTCTTATGAAACTGGCATATAGTTTGAGATGTTGCAAATGGTAAAATATTGCTCAGTGTTTGGCTAATCGTAGTTCTAAATGCTAACGAGTCTGCTAAAATTGGTGGAGAAACTACTCTATAATATTTTTATAAAAAAAAACCCACTAAGTAAAAATCCTCACTTAAACTATTTAGTATATAGATGTTTACTGATTATGTGATCGTGAAATTTGGTTTAATTTTTATTTTTTGGAAAAAGGTGAAGGTCGTAATTCTGATTCATGTTGGGCATCTTTTCCTTAATGGTAATGCGCATTATCTATAACTAGTTCATCATTATATTATATAATTTCTTGATTTGCCTTGGTAATGGCTCTTTTCATGAAAAGGATGCTTATTTTTATACAAGGAGAGTGTAAAATGTCACTTTTTTTTTTTAAAGTTTAACCTTTCTTAGACTCTTTTGTGTGTCTCCTTCCGTTTAGAGTGGAATGAGTGACTTGTTTTTTGAAGTTACACCTTTCTTAGTCTCATTTTTGGGTATCTTTTTAAGAAAATTTGTTAGAATCTTTTGTGTGGCTCTTTTTATGAAAAGGATGATTATTTTTATACAAGGAGAGTGTAAAATGTCACTTTTTCTTAAAAGTTTAACCTTTCTTAGACTCTTTTGTGTGTCTTCTTTCGTTTAGAGTGTATAATGTCACTTGTTTTTTGAAGTTACACCTTTCTTAGTCTCATTTTCAGGTATATTTTTAAGAAGAGTTGTTAGTATCTTTTGTGTGGCTCTTTTCATGAAAATGATGATTCTTTTATACATGGAGAGTTTAAAATGTCACATTTTCTTAAAAGTTTAACCTTTCTTAGACTCTTTTGTGTGTCTCCTTTCGTTTAGAGTGTATAATTTCACTTGTTTTTTGAAGTTACACCTTTCTTAGTCTCATTTTCGGGTATATTTTTAAGAAGTATTTTTAAGAAGAGTTGTTAGTATCTTTTGTGTGGCTCTTTTCATGAAAAGGATGATTATATTTATACATGGAGAGTTTAAAATGTCACTTTTTCTTAAAAGTTTAAGCTTTCTTAGACTCTTTTGTGTGTCTCCTTTCATTTAGAGTGTATAATGTCACTTGTTTTTTGAAGTTACACCTTTCTTAGTCTCATTTTCGGGTATCTTTTTAAGAAGAGTTGTTAGTATATTTTGTGTGGCTCTTTTCATGAAAAGGATGATTATTTTTATACATGGAGAGTTTAAAATGTCACTTTTTCTTAAAAGTTTAACCCTTCTTACTCTTTTGTGTCTCCTTTCGTTTAGAATGTATAATGTCACATGTTTTTTGAAGTTACACCTTTCTTTGCCTCTCTTCCGGGTCTCGTTTGTTTATTTGAAGTTGTTAGCTTGTTTTCTCTCTGTGTTTCCCTTATGTTTAAGTTAAGGTAATGGGTCGAAAGAGAAAACGCAATGAGGAGCATAGTGATGAGGGAAATGGCAATGAAGATGCATGGTTCTTCTACTAGAGCTAGAAAAGGTATTTGATTTTGATTTCGCATAACCTATTTGATTGTATTTCATTTTGCTACTCAATTAAATTTGTTTTTATACTCTGTGGCAGTACTTCAAGGTCAACCGCACTCCATTAACCACTAAGGATATAGATGCTATGAGAAAATTATGTGCTAGTTATGTTGTGAAGCATTAGCCAAGTAGTATTTGATTGTTGTTTTTATAGTAATGAAAGTTGTTGGATATTATAGTTGTATGAATTTTTGTGGATATGCCACTGTAATGTAATAGTGATTTCTACTTCTATCTTGCAATATTTTGTATATTTATTTTAAACTTTCAGAACCAGGTTTTGCTCTAAACCAGAGAAAGCTCAGAACTTTCTATTGTGGTATGGAAAACGCCTGGTTTAGATACAGCAATAGAAATTGAGCACTTTCGACGGAGGTTGGATTAGGAACAGTCGTAGAGAATCACGGACTTTCTACAGTGGTTCCCAACCAAACCGCCGTCGAAAGTCCTGAACTTTCTACGGCGGTTGGGTTGGGAACCTCCGTAGAAAGGGCGTGACTTTCTACGGCGGTTGGGTTAGGAACCGCCGTAGAAAGTCCGTAACTTTCTACGACAGTTGGGAACCGCTGTAGAAAGTCCAGAACTTTCTATGGAAACCGCCGTAGAAAGTCCGTGACCTTTCTACGGCTGCTAGATAGATGGCGGTTCAAATGATCAAATAACCGCCATTGAAAGTGGGAAAAAAACCGCCATTAAAGCCCCCTTTTTTGTAGTACTGATGAAGTGAAATGAGATAGCTTTACCTTGGCTTTTGCAAACTTCAAATTTTATGATCATTGTTAGGATTTATTACCTTTGTTTTTTCCCCCCTCACCTACGTGTTGGACCTGAATGTAGTGTTAGATTCCTTTATTTTTGCCTATACTATTTCAGTATGGTATATTAAAATCCCCCCCCCCCCCCCCCCCCCCCCCCCCCCCCTCCCCTTCCTGCTCCTATTTCAGGTGCCCTTAATCGAAAATAATTCTATTTCCAATTCCATATTACTACCTCCAAACCTATTATCTTACTGGTTTAAGATACAAATTTGGTGGCTCTATTGGATAGTTTGAAATAAAGTGAATGACATTAAAAAAAGGAACAAACTTGATAGAAAGAATAACCTATATTTCAGCAAGATTTGCAAAATTAGATGTGGTCTAGCTAGATTCAAAGAAGATCACTTTAATATTAGGTGCATAGGCTCTTCCACATTAGAACCCTTGGTGCCCATGCTAATTTTGTGGCTAGGGAGTGGTGGAATTAGATGGTGACTGATTTTTCAATGTATGGTAAGAAATTATACTTATTTGTAAGAAAAATTTATACTAATTTTGGGCTTACAATCCTTCAAATATTAGTAAAACTTGTCCTCGTGTTAACAACATTTTGATTCTAGTAGGAAACACTTAAGAAACATTTCATTAGGGGCGGTGGAAGTTTCAAAATTAATAAGTAGGGCGTAATTTTTACATTATATTAATAAAGGCGGTGAATTATTAACTAAAATTTAGAAAATTATGGTATGTTTGTATAGACGTATATAACCTCAACTCAGTAAGGAGAAGAAAAATAAAACACTCTTCCTAAATATCGATGGTTTCTTATCTTCAATCCAGAAACTAAATCTCAAACTTTTTCTTCTTAATACGTTTATGCTAGGTCACAAAATCAACACCACTCTTGCAGATTAGAAGGATAAAAGTACATAGGATATCAAGTAGAAAAGAAAAACCATGACTTCTAAACCAGTCCACACCTTAGGAGGATGAAGTAAAGAAGAGTTCCAAAAACAATAAGTGCAGACGCATCTTAATTCCCTAACCCCCTAATCACATAACAAGGGTGTTGAACAGATCTGAGACTTGCAAGATTGTTAGCAAAATTGGCGGCGATATCTATGTTGTCCCTAACAAAAAGATTGTTCGGTAAGCTATTCTTGGAGGCCGATTTCTTGAGAAGTCATTGATTCTCGATTGGGCGAGAAATCTATTGTTCAATACAGGTCTGCTTCTCAGTTGGGAAATTTCGAGTTTGATTTGAATAGAAATTAATTATAGTAAGAATTTACAGCAAGAAAGAGCAAATAATTGATAGATGGTGACAATTGGATTATTAATAATTGATATCCGAAAGGTGGCGGTGAAGTTCAGCGAGCTGTAGTTTCTTAACCAACTTGGGTTATCAAGGTTTTAATGGTGACAAATTGTACTCCCTCCGTCCCACTCAAAGAGTCCACTTTATAACAGCTAAAATAAGTAATTTATCACCATATTTTTCATTTATATCCTTACTTTAGAAGTAAGGGTTAATTGTGAACCATACATTGTTATATTAGTAAGGGTATGTGATGTAAATAAATTCAAAGTGGACTCTTTAAATGAGACAAGATTTTTTTTTGAAAGTTGACTTTTTAAGTGAACGAAGGGAGTATTAATATATTGCATCAAGCCCTCAGATCTGGAAAGATTTCATCAGTTTTGTGCAGATTGCTTATCAAGCGTTGAAGGGACAATGGATTCACATTCAGAGAGGAGTTTTCTTTTCTTTTTTAACTCTCTTAAATAATTGAGGGTATATGTCAGTGTAAATATATATTTTTTTCTCTAATTTTTAACTAATATTTCACTGCCCTTATTAATAATTATGTAAAAATTACGACCTACTAATTAATTTTGAAACTTCTACCGCCCCTAGTGAAAATATTCCCTTATTATTACACCCATTTAATTTAACAATTACAATTATCATAATATAAATTTTTTTAGTTTGAACTGGGCCGGGTGCTCACCAAACTGCCCGAAAGTGCTGCGCACCCTGCCTAGTATATATATAAAGAAAGTAACCTCAAAATTACTAGCCCTAAGGAAAGTGCCTATATATGAATCTTTTCTTTATTGTAGCCGGTTGAAGGAGGCTTTTTGTGTGTTGTTTTATTAATTTTATCGTTCTTGTGAGATGTAATTGAATAGTCTTAAAAACTTATAATAATAACAAACCGTGAATAATGAGCTGTTTTTATGTGACTAAAACAAAGGTATTTTAATTTCAAAAAAAAAAAAAACCTTGCATTTTCAATGTGACGGCAGTCCAATGACCGCTTGTCATGTTTAGCATTGATCTGAAGGATCGCGTGTATTTTAAAACAGCAAGTATGAGTGTGTTTTCAAAACACTTGTACTATTTTTAGATGTTAAACTATTGAAACTGGCCTTTAAAATATTGCAGTTATATTAAAACAACAAAATATACCGAAAATATGTTAAGGGTGATTCGTTGAGCACTTTTGTTTGACCCAACATAATATTCAATCAGCCTTAAAGATCTAATTAAGTTGCTGATCAGTTTTTTTTTCCTTTTCTTTTTTTGAAAAATGCTGATCAGTCATGATCCACTAACTACCTACTATGTTATTTGTCTCACATCGAGAAGTAGAACTCTTTATCGTGTTGTACAAACTTCTATACACTGGAAAATTATTAGATGTATTTGATACATGATACATCCTTAAAAATAATATAGTAAGTTTATTATAAATTGATAATTTTTATTTTTATTTACTTATATGGCTCCTTACATGTACATCGATCTTTTTCCAAAATGACAATCTCCCCTAAATGTATTTGGTTACATCATCATACGTGGTACAGTGAATGCACCGAATAATCTTTTATATATACTATATAGTCGACAGATGACTTAAGATTAATTAATTGAACTGTCAAAAATGGACGTTAAGTCTTTAAGATAGTACAATGGTTGTTCCTAAATCCTTGTGATTCTACAATCCTATAGTATTGGCATCCTTCGTTTCCTAATCTTTGAATTCCACACACACACACACTTATATATATATATATATATATATATATATATCTTCCGAGAAATAAGTAGATTATATTCATAATAAATTTGATGGATCAAATGATCCTACAAAATGGCCAACATAGACCATTGATTTCCTTCAACTTTCAAAGTTATAGGAAAAACACGAGTTCCTGACTCGATAATATAATTTTAAGAATAAATACGAGTATAATTTTTTTTATTGAAGTGATAATTTAGTTCATAATTACATAGGGTGACTGTGTATTATACATGAAGATAGTTCTCATTTTCTCTATATTTTTATATAAATATGGATGGATTGATTATGTCGGACACCCCAAAAAAAAAAAAAAAAAGGAATACAAATTATACCAATATAATGACTGAGATAAAATATTTAAAAATTTTATATTTTACTAACCTAATGAATATATTTTTTAAAAAATGTGCATTAATTGTAAATTATAGATAATTATATTAAAATTTATATATAAAATAAAGCAAAAAAAAACTATTTCACTGGAAGAAATAAATAAATCCACTAAGTCTAATGTGGCTATACAGTATGTGTCTTGAGTTTTTAATGCGACACAACAAAATATAATTCATATAATCGAACACATGTAATAAAATAAAGAAAATACACATATTTCTTTTTAAATCAAGAAAATATACATATTAATCTAATGGATATACATGAAAGTGTAGCGGGGCGTATTTGTAATTGGTATTTTCATAATTTTAAAACACCACAACTTTCACTCGATTAGTTGAACGTTGAAGAAATCATCATTTGGTAATGGTCATTGTTTGGAAAAGGGAAAAAAGAAAACTTCTTCTTTTTTATTATTTTATAATATGAAAAGTATTTCTCTAAATTGATACTCAAAATGAAATTTTATACTGAAATTTTATTTCTAAATCGTCGACCTCTCATTTGACTGCTTAAAATTGGTCATCACCAGTCACATGAACCAAAATTGCGATAACATACAAACATAAGAGATTGTTGTTGCATCGTAAGGGACCAAAAGCACAACATGTCTAAATAAAAGGGAGCAAAATTGTGATTTCTCCTTTTTTTATTCAAATAAAAAAAAATTCTAATACTATAATTATAAATGGAAGAATAGTAAACATGCCTTTCATTCAAACATCTTAAATCTCGTTTGCAAGAGAAATTCTAAGTATAAACACCTAGAATTAAGTTGAATTAAAACAAATCTCAAGAATTATTTTTCAAAATTATATATTTTTTCGTTCCATTAGAAAAGTCCACTTTAATCAATGTACAACTTATAATGAATGTCAATGGACAACACCTAAAAAAGCTAATTTAACACCATTTATTCAATTTACATAATTACTTATTAAGTATGGGTTAATTAGACCATACGTGATTATATTCATAAAAATAGGGGAGTAAGAAATTTGAAAATGGACTTTTGCTTACAATAAAAAAAATATTTTTCAAAATAAATTATTTTATTAGAATAAAAAATATTTTTTTAATTAGAATTTTCTAATGGAACGGATATCTATAACTTCAAAACTTAAAAAAACAAAAGTCAAAGATACGACTTTCCAAAACAATGAGACAAATTAGGATTGGTTGTGTAAAATATATAAGCTTGTCAACCAGGATTATTTCTTATGAATTTATGGTCGTCACGAATCATTTTTCCATGCAATTTCAATGTTCAACAATTAGCATTGCTACAACAACTTTACCTAACTAATATTACGGTCACTCAAAAATTAAATTTATAATAACATGCAATACTTTCATTTCAAAAGTAAAAGCATTGCGTACAAGTGATAGTATTGCAGTCAGATGCACGTGGAGGACAACGTTATTTTTTAAGAATAATGATGAAAATGTAGGGGACGAAAAATAAAAATATATACAAGAAATATGGCTCATTCTTTTTTTCTTTTTTCTTTTTTTTTTGAAGCAGAATATGGGTCATTTTTTTAAAAAGCAAACTATTCTATTACAATGAGGGTCACTGGGGGAGGATAACTTCATTGGGGAACTACCCAATTTAAGAGACATTCATTTATTAGTTACATTTTTATGAAATAATATTTAGTGTCACATAATTGACCATGAATGAATACCACATGAATTACTATGTAAAAAAAGTTGTAATTAATAATACTCCCTCCGTCCCACTCAAAGAGTCCACTTTAAAATGTGTACAACTTATTATGGGTTGTGAGGTACAACACCTAAATTAAGTAATTTACCACCATATTTTTCACTTATATCCTTACTTTAGAAGTAAGGGTTAATTGTGAGCCACACATTGTTATATTAGTAAGGGTATGTAATGTAAATAAATTCAAAGTGGACTCTTTAAATGGGACAAGATTTTTTTTAAAAAGTAGACTCTTTGAGTGGGATAGAGGGAGTAATTGACTAATATCATAATTTTCTCCATATGACTAATGATCAAAAGAGTAATTAAAATGTTTATTTTAATATTAGAGAATACAGAAATTAAGTAAATAGCTTATTACACAATGTAATTAAATATTGTTATTATTATTTACCTAAACTGATTAAAACCCATAAACAATTAGGATTTCTTACAAAAAAAAACATTAATCTTGAAACTACTTTATTTATTTTATTGTAAAATAGCCTATTAAATGGCTAGAAGGCTTGACTACCCTAATTATTATTTTCTCTGTTCTATTAAATGAAAGAGTTCATATTAAAAAACTTTTTTTTATTTCAAATAGAAGAGTCTACTTTCAAACTTTTTTACTATTCCTACCGTTACTAATATAGTCGTGTATGGTTCATACTTTAGTAAGGATATTGATAAAACAAATAATGTCAAATTAACTATTTACTATTTTAAATGTACGTTGTACATTAATATTCATAATAAATTATTTTTACAAAAAAATATTCGGAGAAGTGGACAAAACGACCCTACCTCTTTATTACGAGTCTATCTCCTTACACATGAATCTGCAAATTTCCAAAATCTGCATTAAATAATGAGGAGTATCCGACTCACAATGAAAGACTTCTTGAGTATCATTAATGACTTTATTAAACCAATAATTAATGAAAAAATAATTAAAAAACAAGTTGGCTTCAACTTTTCAACAAATTCGACTATAACAGATGTGAATCGACACGTTTAATCCACAACTTTGTCAACTCCAAATCGAGGTTGTTCGTGTGCATTTTTGTCTCCACATTCCCCATCCTTAATTTCTCCAAGTTATTTTAAAATAAAATTAATAATTCTACAAGTTTGTCTCCTACACGAAATCATCTTAATTACTTAACAATGTGGTACTAATAATATGATATATATATATATATATATATAGTAAACGTTGAAAATTAATCTTTTTTTGTGGAGATAGGCTTTGACAGTTTGACTTTTGGCAAGGATCCAGCTTGAAGCATTCTTCACATTTGAATGATTATCACATTTGAATGATTATTGTTGGGTAGGTAACCCATTTCCGAGTTAGAATCATCTTCCAACCCGGCTCAGCCTAACTCTTGAACTTTGCAGGCGGAGAGAAATTTATGCACAAAATCATTATAGCTTCACGTGGCAGTTATCTATTGGTGCATGCGTAACGATAAACAATGGAGCAAGGCAACTAGGGACACGTGACAGCTCCTGGGCAGTTAGGACTACAAGCCGAGTTAAGTCAGGACCACAATGAGGGGACCAATTTCATCTAAAAGCTAGCCCGATCAACGCTTAAAACAACTCGGCCACCGCCACAGCAATTCGGCTGCCGCTTCCAGGTTCTCTATAAATAGAACTGATCTCACACTTGCAAGGTGGAATGATTTTTACTAAGTTAAACGTACTATATACTATATATGTGAGCTATAACTAACTTGATCCTCATAGTTAAATCCGGGAATTAGTTCCCAAACGCAGGTACATTGGAGAAGACTATCCATCCTCATCCTCAGGTGAATTCAGAGTTGTAACAATTATAATTTATTGACTATATAGTTTAATTTGGCGCAATAAATAGTTAACATATATTAAGTACACATACAAAAATCAAGAGTTTTAATTTATTTAATTAATTATGTGTACATGTGTAATTAGAAATCCATGCAACATTCACCAACTCACCCACAAAAAAAAAAAAACTACGTTCACAGCGCTTTCTTTCAAGATTTGTTTAAATTATTAAATAAATTATGTGATTCGGTGAAACTATTTAATGAACTCTTGCCAAACGAAAGTTTATTAGAGGAAACTAAAAATGTTCATGGCCTGCAAAAATCTAGATTTTGGGCAAATTTTAATTTTAATGTTTTACTAGTAAGGGTATATATAACATTTTATGACGTTTAATTTTTTTAATAAGGCAAATATTTTTATTTTTTGTGAGTTTCTTCTACATGTTGGTTGTTAATCTCTATCAAATTTGTGGTGTTCATTCAGTTTGTTATCCAATTTTGATTTAGATTGGTTGCGGTACTTTGATACCAAGGTTCTTGACTATCTATATTCATGGATAGTGAGTAGCCAAAGCTGTTAAATAAATTCGAGAGCAAATTCTCTGCGTTGGAAGTACATGTACCTTCCCATATCAAGGAGAGGGAAAATTATAATTTCACCTCTATATATAGAGAGGGTACATGTACTCCCTAGATTACGTAATCTCTTTTGGGTTGAAATTTTGCTGCATTTCCCGAAAATCTGTTAGCCCGTACTTGCAAGTAATTAAAGAATGAAAGTAAGATTATTTCAATATCCGTTAGACGATCCCTTAAATTGAGATATTGTATCTATTTCGTTTTTAAATTTTAAATGATTTTATTTGAGTCCCTTAACTTTAAGAATTGTTTCAAAATGGTCCCAAGCCCAAAATTTTCCAATATTTGAACTATTTTTGACAAACATATAAGTTATTTCGTGTTAAATTAAATGGTGAACAATATGATTTAACTTTTATTTTTTATTTGTTGACCCTATTAATGAATGTGACTCTTATTTGTCAGTTAAAAATAGTTTAAATATTATAAGAATTTTGAGTTTGGGATAATTTTGAAAAGAATATAATATTCATTTGGTAGTTCGAAACAAATATACAAACAAAAAAAAAACACCAAAATTCGCATGCTGGATTTCTATATAAGGGTGATCAGCAAGGACAAATCTATAGCACCAACTGCCTTCACTATTCTTCACACGGTTAGAAGTGAATACAGGCAAACCAAAACACAATATCTCCATTTCATCATTTCATAGGACGAAAATGGCAGATGTTCTGGCAGATGAAAATTCTTTGTTCGATTTCGTCGCTAAAAAAGGCAACGGCGTCAAAGGTTTAGTAGATTTAGGAATTTCAGAAGTACCCAAAATATACATCCAACCACCCCACGAAAGATTCGACAAAATTAATGTCTCCAACGTTTCCAACCAGTTCCTTTCCTCAGTTCCGATTGACTTATCGAAACTTGACGGTCCGGAGCACGACAAGGTTGCGGAAACCATTGTTCGGGCAGCCAAGACACTCGGGTTTTTCCAGGTGATCAACCACGGCGTGGATTTGGAGCTGCTGGAGTCCCTGAAAGACGCTGCTCACCGGTTTTTTGAGCAGCCGGCGGAGGCGAAGGTGGTTTATCTCCGGGGAGCCAGCCGGACTCCCCTGGTGAGATATACGACGAGCTTTGCACCGGAGAAAGAGAAGGTTCTTCAATGGAGGGATCACGTTAGCCTCATCTACACCAATGATGATGATGCGCAGAAACATTGGCCTAAAGAGTGCAAGTAAGTTCATAGTCTTAATTTTTATTTTCATTAGTTGATTAGGGTTCGGTATATTCTCTCCGTCCCATTAAAATAGTGAATTTAAAAAATATACAAAATTTTGAAGACAAACGATAAAATATGGCATCTAAATTAAGTAATTTTGAATCACATCATATTAGTAAGTGTATTTATATAAGAGCAATGATACACTCAGGGAAAATCCACAGAAAACTTGTGTACTGTGAGACGATATCCACACCGAAAAAAGTTATTGGGCACTTAAATTTAAAATTGTTAAGTGGTAACTACCTTGTGATATCACGTCATTCCCTAATTTCTTTTCTGATCATTTTCACTTTTTTTTCTTTTTCTTTTTTTTTTTTTTTGCTACCACAATTATATATTACAAAATTAAATATTGAATATTTCAAATACAATTTCCTAGCATTTGAATGTAAATGTGAAGTCAAATAACAATTCTATGATTTTTTTCAAGTTAAATTCGAATTAGGTTTGAATTTTCGATTTAGAGTTCAAAGACCTCACACGTGTAACCTGAAAAAACACCCCAATCTACCATGTTTTAATTGGTCAAAGTATGGAACTAAAATATTGGATCATCATTAATTTGTTTATCAATTTTCCACAAATAGTACTGTTAATGTATTATAAATAGGTGTACGACCGCGTAAAGAAATAATAGTAGTAATTGACATACTTTAAATATTAGTAATAAGTTTGACATTTATACTTTCTAGTCATCGAATTTTGATAGGGTCCAACACTCCAACCCTGCCTCTCTGAACTTAGCTGTAATTTATCACGAATACGAAAAATTATTTTATACATTTGTCTCGTACATAATTGACTTATGTTACCTGTATAAATTAATGGTATGATCGAATGTAAATTTCTTATATAAATGTGGACGATTATTGCACGAGTCATGTTTATTGATTCTGTTCATATCCTATATGATAGATAGGTACACCAGATATATAAAATAATTATTTAACGTTTGATCCGATGCAAGTAATTACATGTTATTTTGTCCTAAGAGAAAAAAAAAAAAAAAAAAAAACAAATATATGAGACTATAAAACTTCTTATAAATATAGGGGGGGGGGGGGGGGGGGGGGGGGGGGGGGCTAAAACGGTGATTCAAAGTGTGAAATATTTACTCACGGATGAATAGAATGTTGATCCACTGCGCTACTATTTTATACTAATAACTTTGTAATTTTTCGTGAAAGTGAGCTTCAATCTTAAATATGATTAAAAATGTTTATAGTAATTGATGATTTTCTCAGTCTTGCATTTTGAGAAAGTCAATATTGACCATGCAAAAAACTTATACATGATGCGTTACACGGTGCGACGCTTATTGAGTTTAATCTTAAAATATCTCGTTTATATTATGTCCACATGTATTTAGTTTAGTCTATGGTATCGCGATTGTAAATTTAACCTCAGAAGTATTGCGTACTGAATTTAGCTTTTGGTTCATCAAGTATAGTTTTTGGTGTATTATAGTTATGTCAAAACAACAAGTATTGCATATATTGAAGAAAAACACGAGTACTACTAGCAGTGGAACTATCACGCCAAAATGTCATACGGTCGAACATGAGGTTCTCGCAGTTGATTATACCCCTTTTAGCAAACTGGGATTTTTTTTTTTTTCCCCCACTTATTTTTACTGTATAATTTGCAGGGAAGAGGTACTTAACTACATGAAGTTATCCTCTAAAATGGCAAGGCAGATCTTCAAAATACTAATGGAAAATCTTGGGGCGAAACTCGAAGACGCAAAGTTTGAATCCCTTATTGGTTTAAAAGTGGTGAATATGAACTTTTACCCGGCATGTCCAAATCCAGAACTAACGATCGGTACCAGCCGCCATTCCGACATCGGAATCTTAACCGTACTTTTGCAAGATCAGATCGGAGGTTTGTATGTTAAAATAGACGAAGATATTCAAGCAGGAAAGAAAGAAGAGTGGATCGAAATCCCTCCGATTCCCGGCGCTTTGGTCATCAACATCGGAGATTCCCTGCAGGTAATTAAAAGTTGAATTTTTATTTGGTCTTTCATCGGCAAAACTTCATTTTAGCCCCTAATATTTTATTAAATGGTCAAATAAATCTGGTTAATGTAGCCCATTTACGTGTAAATGCACATTAACAGAGAAAGGCTACTTTGGCCCATTTACGTAAAAAATGAGGGTGTATTTGTGCGCAATAGATAACATTAGAAACTTATTTCGACACAACATATAACATCGTGGGCTTATGTGGACCCAAAATAACGTTAGTAACTTATTTACCTTCAGGTATAAACATTAGGAGTTACAACGGACATTTGCCCGCTATTTCATAGTCAACAACTTGCATTTTCTTTTTATTTACCTCTAGTTAGTATTTTGGTTTTAAAAGGTTCAAATAAAAAATTCCGGTCAATTTTATCTCCGCCGGATAAATACGTGCAAGATTTTCCGTGTTTACCCCACGGCGAATAAAATTTTCCGGAATTTTTGTTTGTATCGTTGAGAGACAAAAATAAAAGTTTTTGAAAAGACATGAACGTAAAAAACTTTGCCAAAACTTATTCAAATTATTAACATATTTATATTTTCTATTATTATTGTAAATCCCTTGGCAGATTCTTAGCAATGGGAGGTACAAAAGTGCTGAACACAAAGCGCATACTACAAGCAGCAAGCAAAATAGAGTGTCGGTCCCACTTTTCGTAGCCCCATTGCCAACGGAGAAGGTCTGTCCGCTGCCGCAGGCGGTGGAGCACAACGGAGGAGCTCTGTACAGAGAAGTCTCGTATGGTGACTACAGGAACAACTTCTTAGGAATTGCTCATGATGGGAAGAATGCATTGGATTTCGCCAAAATAACCTATCCAAATTTGGATACATAAATTAAATTTCCTCTAAATATATGATATCAATTATGTAGAATAAAGACACTGAATAATGTTTGGCATCATACGGGCGATACGCGTATTTTAATCAATACATGCATAATCCATCAAAGATTAAATTTGATATACGTACGTACTTTTATTAATACGCGATACATCATATTTTAAACTCGATATACGATATATCAAAGTCTCGGTTTATAATCACGATATATTAGTAACTAAATTCAATACATCATATATGTATATATGATAATTTCAATACGCAATATATTATAGGTTAAAATCAATACATGATACTACTTCATATGTTAAACTCATAACTGCGATAAATCAGAGATTAAACTCAATAAGCAATACATCAAAGGCTAAATTCGATACGTGAAACATAAGAGGTTAAACTGAATACGCATGTTTTCTTAACATAATCACAATATCTTATAAACTAAATTTGATGCGCATATCAATATGTCGTATACAAGTTTTTTTTTTTTTGTCTTTGGATTATATTAAAATTTGATAATTATAAAAAACATATCTGGAGCTGTTTTCATGTGATTGAAGCAAAAGGCCTTTTTTTTTCTTTATTTTCCAATTACCTACACTATTGTTTTAAAACATAAAGCCCTTGATTGAGACTTCCTAATTTCTCTTTTGTTTACCTTACAATATTAGCTAATTGCAAAAAAGTACCTCAAACTTTGCTTCAATTGAAGATTGCTTTCTTAATTTTTAATATTTGCAATCAACCCATTAAACTATTAATTTGTTGCAATTTAAGAAAAAAAAATTTTATTTAAAAATTCTTCATAAAAATACCTAATTAATTACTCACCTATTCTTTCTACAAAATTATAAATTTTATATATTAGTATTATTATTAAGTGGGTAATTAAGTATATTTTTGAAGAATTTTGAGAATTAATACTAACATTTTTTACATTGCAACTGATGTGACGCGAAAATTACTCTGTTGAAGTGATGCTTCTTCGCGGCCCAATAAACTTTTGAGATGAACAATAGCCCAATTTGTATGAAGTTGTGCTGTGAAGGGAATGAACAAAATTGAAAATGATGGAGTGATCTGAGTTGCTGAGCTCGGCCAAGATGATGAAGCTTGATGATTTTGCACTGCTCCGTTCACCAATTGATGATTAATTCAGAAAAGGAGCGGGGCTTTCCCCCCTGTATAGGCTCCGACGATCAAGTCATTAATATGAAAGAGATAAGCAATATAGAACAAGAGTGTTCAGAGAAATTGTAAATGAGAGAATAGCTTAAGAGATGCTAGTGAGAATTGCCAGAAATTACTTATTGGAACTTACCAGAATGAGGCTTGTGCCTGAGTATTTATAAGCTTACTCTTGATGGTTCCGTTGAGTAATGGAGACATACGCTCCTAATTATTCTTTTTGCAATGATGGTTTTTGCCTTTCCGGGAAAACTGGCTTTAACTTTGGCTCCTTTGTCATAATTGATCTGCACATATTAAAATAATGGCCCTACCATGATATTTTATATTATTATCTTTATTTCAGGTCGGCTTCACCGATCTAATCTTACATAAATTACCGACCTAAATAGGGATGAGTTTTAACAATTGACCGATCTAACTTCATTAAGCTTTTACCGACCTGGGATTCTTGAGTAATACTGACATAATCATACCGATCTGGGCTATAAGGTCTACCGATCTAAGATTACTAGTTTATTCCGACCTAAGCTTTAGTGAGTTTTCTTGTTCAGTTCTTCATGACCAATATAAGATTATATGACCGACCTAAATTTGTAACAGAGACTCGTTTTGTGTGATCTTTCCGACCTGAACATGGATCTGGGCTTCTTTATCTTTTACTGTTTCTTTGTTTTTAATTAATTGGGCTAGGCCCAATAGGGATTTCAATTTTATGCACATCAACAAGCCCCCCCAGTATTAGGTTTTACCGATCTAAAACTTAATACTCTTTGGGTTTTCCGAGCTAAGACCCAGCATAAAGGATATGATTTTCTAGATTAATCCGAGCCAATTTTCCGAACTAAGCAACATACCATATTTTTACTAAGCCGTATGTGACTAAGGCGATTTTCCAGTATTTATCCGACCTATACTTCATATAAAAACATGAAATATGAAATCCGACCTACAAAGAATAGTCTCCTCCGACTGTATAGTAATAATTGTAATTCCGATCTAAAGAATTTGAACAGTTTTCGGACAAATAAATGTAATCATAAATACGTACCTTTGCGTTACCCTAGATCGGGATTCCGAAGAGGCGGACCTGTCTGGACACGCCTTTACGTTTATTGCAGCAACGAATACAACTTCCAAGGTCGTTTTATTTTCTCAAAGCGTCATTAATGAATGCAGCTTTTGGTCTGCCCACGTCTCTTCGATTTCCCCGAGGCTTCATTATAAAAACCGTGAGAGCAACACACATTTTGCACCATTCGCAAATTGCTTTCCTGAAAGAAAAAGAGAGAAAATTTTCTATACTTTCCTGCTCACTGCCGGAGTTTTCGAACTTTGCCGGAATCCGAAGGTGTTAATTCTCCTCTCCGTCGATCTCGTCCGTGTTGTAGCTTCGTATCTACCGCCGTTCCGTCGTAATATATTTTCGCTTATCTGTCCGCAATGGCTTCAGAAAAGAGTTCCGGAACCGGAGTGTCGCACCATGTTCTGGCTGCAGGTGAGTATTGTTTCCCCCTTACTTCTCTGCTGTTTTCCTTTCAGATCTATGTAATATTTGAATACTGCTGTAGGATTGATTATCTATGATTATTGACTCCTGTAGATTCGGCTGCTACTCACGAATTTAAACCCGATGAAATAATCTCAGAAATGACTAGGGCAGACCTAATAAAACTTAGATCAACCCATTATATAGATCCTTCTGTTCCTATTCGCTTACCCGAGCCTGAGGAGAGGATAAATACTGTTTCTGAGGGTTGGGTCGGGGTGTATGAATATCATATTAATTTCGGACTGAGGTTTCCGACCCTAGACCTATTGATCGAGATGTGTGACTTTCTGAATATTGGGCTGAGCCAACTAGTACCCAATTCCCTTAGGTTTTTGATAGGGTTCATGTATATGTGTTTTGGGGCTGGGGTCCGACCTACAGTAGACCTGTTTTTTCAATTTTATACCGTCCGTAAATACCCTTATGGTAAATGGTGGGTGACCTTCCAGAAGCGTAGGAATAGTCCTGTAATTATTACCGACTCCCCTGATACTAATAAACAATGGAGGGCTAAGTTTTTTATGGTAAAGGCTGAGGAAGCAAACCTACCCTACCGTTGGTCCCCATTTATTTTACCAGTTGAACAATCCCGAGATAAGTCCGACCCCAGAGTTCAATCGGACTATAAGGCGTTAAGAACCCATAGTAGCTCGGACAAATACTCGGTTAAATTTCCTTCAGAGGTTCTACTTGTTTCGGCCGGGCTAAGCCAATCCCCCAATGTAGAAAGTAAATACCTGTCCCTTGAACTCTTTATTTACGGTATCCTCATCCTTCATAATTCGGTAATTTTTATTTTTGCATATTACCTGTTTTCAGGCGGTCTCGGTGGGTTTGGAGGGAAGAAAAAAACCAACAAACTTGCTGCTGCTTCGGGATCTTCCAAAAGATCTGCTGAAATCGATCTCACAGGAGAGGTTGAGGTGGCCGATCCTCCCAGCTCAGAATTGGTGACCAGGGTCGCAAAAAAGAGCAGGCCGACCCCAGAAGAAATCCAGGCAGCTAAGGCTGCTAAAGCTCCACAATTATTGACGGCCCCCACGCGTGACCCCGAGCTGCCGAAGCCTGATGACCTTTGGGGACCTGTGGACCCGTCAACAAAAGAAAGAGTCTTGCTGCTGAAAAATAAGAAGGATAGGCCGATCTCCCTAGCTCGGCCTATACTTCAAGTGCATTTACCTGAACCTTTGCCTGAGGCGTAAGGCCTTACCAGGAATTAGAGGCTGAAACCGAGAGATCCTTTGAGGAGATGGTACAGGTAGGCAATCAACTTCGGCAGAATATGGAGCTGATGATGAAGCAGGAGGCCTTTCTCGCTTCACACATAAAGAGGGTAAGCATTGAAAATTAATGTTTGAAAATAATGATTACCTTGTCTGACATTCCTGGCTCGGATTTCTTGCAGGTAGCTTATAATTATGCTGCTACCTCAAAAAGGGCAACCGCTTTGGACATCTTGGCCCAAAGTTATGAGCTGGAAAGGTCGAAGAAACCTTCCGAGGCCGTTGAGGATCTAGAGTTTCAGCTGGGGCTTGAGAAAAGCAAGATTTCCGAGCTCGAAGTTGAAAAAACCGGGCTAATGAAGCAGAACCAGGATCTGTGCACGAAATCTAGCCAACTGGTGACCAAGATCCAGGGCCTGGAAGCCAATGTGAAGTCCCTGACAGAAGAAAAGTCTACCTGGGTGAAGGAGAAAGCTGCCCTGGAAAAAGCTGCCGAAGAGGCTAAGAAAACTGCAGAAGAGGCTACAAAGGCTACAGAAGAGGCTACAAAGAAGGCTGCCGGGATGATTAGCTCGGAAGAAGTTGAGGCAGCTCGTCAGGCCGAGCTAAAAACTTTCAAGGAAGGGACCTTGCTGGAGTTGATGAACCGGCGTTTTCTCGAGCTAATCCAATGTGGATATACTCTGTGCTGGGACGAGCTAAAAGGCTCCAGATCGGCAGAAGGTGCTCCAGAAGACTCCATAGCCCAGTCTTCTTTGCTTCCGGAGGGACGCGATCCTTTCGACTTAGTAGAGGAAATTAAGCAAGAATGCCGAGATATCGGTGTTCCGATTCCAGAAAATGTCGAAGAGGATCCTGTGGTCGACCCCCAGGAGATAACGGATGAAGCCTCTTCTCAAGCTCCTCCTTCCTGAGATCGGCCTCCCCTTAGATCGGTATTGCCCTTCCAGCTGTGTGAGGAATGTAGGTAGCATGCCTAGATGCAGTTGATGTAATTGGCTTTATACTTTGTAGAATTTTTCTGATCCTGGTCCCTTTCGAAGATTTTTTCAGATCGTCTTTGTAACCGAGCTGGATTATTGAATGAAAATGATCTTTTCTGTTTCCTTCAAATTTTTGCCTTTTTCATCTTTAACTTGAACTGTTTTACTGATAAAATTTTCTCAAGTGTGCTGCATTCCAAGTTCGTGGAATCACTCGTCCTTGCAAATCTTCCAAAATATAACTTCCTGTAGTTCGGGCCTCGATTACCCGATAAGGTCCTTCCCAATTAGAAAATAACTTGCCTTGTTCTTGTGGTTTGCTGATAGATCGGTTTCGCAAGACTAAATCTCCAGGTACAAAGGCTCGATGTTTGACCCGAGCATCATAGTGTTGCCGAACTAAATTTTTGTAATTTAGTTGATGTACATAGGCCGAGTCCCGGACTTCTTCTATCAGATCTAGGCTGAGCTCCAAGTTTTTCTGGTTTTGATCCCTTTCGAAGTACATAACTCGCGGGGCTCCACTTTGTATTTCTGGGGGGATGACAGCATTGACCCCGAAGGCCAACTCGAAGGGGGTCTTCCCTGTGGCCGATTTGGGCGTAGTCCGGTGACACCAGAGCACATGGGGCAGCTGTTCTACCCAATTTTTACCTTTATCTTCTAGTCTGGATTTCAGCCCGTGCAACAAAGTTCGGTTTGTGAGTTCTACTTGTCCATTTGCTGGGGGATGAGCTACCGATGCAAAACGTTGGTGATACCAAGTTTTGAACACAAGGTTGTGAATTCCTTAGATTCGAACTGAGTTCCATTGTCCGAAATAACTGATCTGGGCACACCGAAACGACAGATGACTTGCCTCCAAAGAAACCGAGCTATGGTTCGTCCAGTAATATTTGTTAGTGCCTCGGCTTCCACCCACTTTGTGAAATAATCTATGGCTACAACAAGGTAATGGCATGAACCGACCTTAGGAAACGGTCCCATGAGATCTATCCCCCATTCTGCGAAAGGCCAAGGGGCAATTATCCCAGTAAAGCTGGAGGCCGGCAACTTATGAATTGTTGCATTGTGTTGGCAACTGGAACACCGTTGAACATACTCCACTGCTTCTTGGAATAACCGAGGCCAATAAAACCCAGCCCCAATTATTTTCTTGGCCAAATTCCGAGCCCCAATGTGAGATCCGCAATCTCCTTCGTGTACTTCCTTCAGCATGGCCTCCGCTTCTCCTGATCCCACACACTTTAGTAAAGGCATCAAGAAACCTTTTTTGTATAAGTCCTCCCCGATTATCTGATAGTGTTCAGCCTTCCTTTGTATTCGTTGTGCTTCCTTCCGGGATTCTGGTAAAGTGTCATCTTGTAGGTATTGCCATATAGGAAATCTCCAATCCTGTCCTTCACTTATAGACAAGATTACTGGTTCGGCTGTACTCCTGGTATGTACTTCTTCTACTAGGACGGTTTTAGTCAGGTGAGAAAAAACCGAAGAAGCCAATTTGGACAAAGCATCGGCATTTGTATTTTTGCTTCGTGGGACCCGCTCTATAACCCATTTTTGAAAAAATTTTAGTTGCTGTTGCGCCAATGTTAAATACTCCTCCATTTGTCGATCCTTAGCCTTATACTCCCCCAAAATTTGTTTAACCACGAGCTGAGAGTCTGAACAAATTTTTAGATCTTCGACCCCAAATTTCCGAGCTAACTTCAGGCCGGCTATCATGGCTTCGTACTCTGCTTCATTATTTGTGGCTGTGAAGCAGAATCGTAGAGCATACGTGTGAATTTCTCCTCCTGGGCTGGTGAGGACGATCCCCGCACCCGATCCGGACTGGCTTGAAGCACCATCCACGTAGAGAGTCCACGCATTATCACCTTCTGCTATTGTTAAAAGTAGATCGGTTTTTTCTGACGGACTTAATATGCTCTCCTGTTGATCTGGTACTCCTTCAGCTATGAAATCCGCTAGCACCTGTCCTTTGACTGCTGTACGTGGGGCAAAGGTGATGTCATACTCTCCTAATTCAATGGCCCATTTGGTGAGTCGACCTGAAACTCCTGCTCTTTGTAAGATGGCTTTGAGGGGTGCGTCGGTATAAACGGTGACTCCATGCGAGTTAAAATAAGGCCGAAGACGCCGTGTGGAGTGAACTAGAGCCAGGACTAGCTTTTCTAGGTTGGAATAATTTTTCTCTGCTGCCTGCAAAACTTTACTAACAAAATAGATAGGTCTCTGGACCCGGTTATCTTCTCGGAGCAAAACCGAGCTAATGACAGATTCGGTAGTAGCTATATACATGTACAATTGTTCTCCATGAGTAGGCATAGTCAAAGATGGTAAAGAAGCTAAATAAGTTTTTAATTGTTCAAAAGCAGTTTGACATTCCGGGGTCCACAAAAATTTATCAGTTTTCTTTAAGATATTAAAAAATGGTAATGCTCGTTCTGCTGACCGGGCTAAAAACCTATTCAAAGCTGCTAATCTACCCGTTAATTGTTGTACTTCCCGAATTGTCCTAGGTGGGTGCATTTTCAATACAGCTTCTACTTTCTTAGGATTAACCGAGATACCCCCCTCAGAAACCATGTATCCTAAGAATTTTCCTGAAGTGGCCCCAAAAACGCATTTTTTTGGATTTAACCTTAATTTATATTGGGCTAGTGTTTCAAGGGTTTCACGTAAATCAGATAAATAAGCAGATTCATTTTTACTTTTTACAAGTAAATCATCAATATAGGCTTCCATATTTCGACCTAACTGTTTTTTGAAAATTTTATTCACCAAACGTTGAAAAGTAGCTCCAGCATTCTTTAAACCGAAAGGCATGGTTATGAAGCAATATGTACCTTTGTCTGTAATAAAAGACGTTTTTTCTTCATCTTCCTTGGCCATGAAGATTTGATGATATCCCTTATATGCGTCTAAGAAGTTAAGGAAGCGAAATCCAGCTATAGCGTCAACCAACATATCGATCAAAGGCAATGGGAACCAGTCTTTGGGGCATGCTTTATTTAAGTCGGTGAAATCTATGCACATGCGCCATGAACCATCCGGTTTGGAAACCAACACTGGGTTAGCCAACCATTCTGGATAATCCACTTCTCGGATGATACGTACTTCCACAGGGCGTTTACTTCGATTTCCACGTATCTACTACGTTCTCCCCCAAGGTTACGCTTTCGTTGTCGGATCGGCTATGATTGGGATCAATGGATAACCTGTGTTCAATGATATTTCGAGAAATGCCAGGCATATCCTCCGGTCCCCAAGCAAAAACTTCCGCAAATTCACGCAAAAGGTTAAGCAAATCATTTGTAATTGAGGGGGCAAATCAGCCCCAATTTTTATTACCTTGTTTGGATCGGCCGCGAGGGGAATAATTCTTACCTCGCCCCTGCTTCAATGGACAGGTCCGAGCCACCTGTTAGATCGGTAATGTTAACGGAGGTCGGCCTGACTGTAGAGGTAATTTCTGATTTCAGATCTACGGGGGTCGATTCCTTCAAGGAAGCCATGTAACACTGCTTTGCCTGCAAGACATCACAACGAATAGAAGCTACCCCACCTATGGTGGGGAACTTTAAAAGCATGTGTACAGTAGAAGCTATGGCCTGGAACTGATTTAATCCAGGCCGTCCCAAGTATACATTATATGGTGATGGCTCATCGATGACCACGAAGTCTATGGTTTCCGTACGTTTTAGCTGTCCAGCCAGTAACGTGACGGGAATACTCAAATGTCCCACAGGTATAACATGGTGATTGCCGAAGCCAATCAATGGTGTCCGAACTGGACTTAACTGTGCCTTATGTAATTGACAACCAGCCAGTGCCTTGGTTGTAATTATATTGCTAGAACTACCCGTGTCTAACAATGTCCTACGTACTTGGTAATTTGAAATGTAGCAATCGATCACTAGTGGATCGTCACAATTGAAAGGCAGAAATGTATCTGTGTCATCGAAAGTAATTCCTGGTGTCATGGTATCTGATTTACGCTTACCTAGAATAGTGTTCCTTTGTCGGTATACCTGTTTCCTTTGGCGGTTAGAGTCGCCTTGGGTCGGTCCTCCTGCTATGGTGTTTACAATCCCTGCTATATTCAGGTCGGTGCTACCCCCAGCATTCGGGGCTCGGGAGTCGGATTGGGGACATTCGCGGGCAAAATGACCGGTCTCCCCACATC
This sequence comes from Leptodermis oblonga, assembly GCA_016801395.1. NCBI lineage: Eukaryota > Viridiplantae > Streptophyta > Magnoliopsida > Gentianales > Rubiaceae > Leptodermis > Leptodermis oblonga. The sequence goes on from CM028760.1 coordinate 35,029,489, forward strand.
GGTAGCATCCGTTAGGTCGTTCACGGGTTGCTGAAGCCACCGGTTTAGGTAGAGGTGCCACTTGTGTATATTGTGGTAGTTTCCCAGCTTGAATTAATTTAGCTATTTCTGCAGCTATTTCTGCAGCTAAATCACGACAGTCATTAGTATTGTGACCAATATTTTTATGGTAATTACAATACCTGCCCGGATTGAGCCGATCTGTGGGACCCGTCATGGGTCGAGCTGGGGGCAGCAGCCCTTGATTCTGAACGGCAGCATATATGTCAGCTCGGGGGACTGAGAATGGCTCGGCTACCTGCACAGCGTTTACACTTACCCCGGTCTTTGGGATAGGGTTAGTAGTATTTGCAAAATTTAATTTCTTACTTCCTCCTGATGAAAGAATTGGGGAAGAAGCTTTCCTCTTACCATATAAATCGGAAAAACTTCTTTCTCTTTCCTGTTTTATAGCTGTAGCATCTTCAACAACAGCAAAATTAACAGCAGTAACCATCATTTCAAAATAAGAATGTGGGGGTCGGATGGCCAACTCGGTAGCTAAAGGTCCTGACCGTAGCCCATTAATGAATGATCCCATCATTATCCTATCATCTTTTTCGTGACATTGCCTAGATTCTACATTGAACCGATCTATGTAAGCTTGTAATCCCTCTCCCATTTTTTGCGTTATGTTCATTAAATGTGAAATTGGTTTAGACAATATCTTATTACCCATGAAATTGGCTAAAAATAGGTCACCAAACTGATCTAACGAATGAATAGAATTTCGGGGCAGAGTACAATACCAATTTATGGCCTGACCTTTAAGTGTCAGATGGAATGTCATGCATCGGTTAGCGTCGGACAGGTTGGCAGCATCCATGACGCTCATGCACTGCATCCAGTGAGCCGTGGGGTCGGTGGTACCGTCATACTTGTCAACCTTACCTAGGCCTCTGTATCCAGGGGGAAATTGTGCCATTTGAATCTCCCATCCAAAAGGATGAGAGACGCGAGACGTGGGGGCAGTTCGTCCGATCTGAGCATATCCAGATCCGGATAGGCCGAGCTGGGGATATCCGGACTGACCCAAGGGGTGTCCCCCCAGGCCGAGGTAATAGTTTCCTAGGCCGGGCCCGGGATAATAATTTGGATTAAGTAAGGGAATATTTTCTAAGGGCGGCTGCAGGGCTCGGTTATTGCCTAAACCATAATGCTGAAACATTGCAGGGTTGGATGTAGTGGTGTATCCGGGGTAATAACAGGGTTCATTCATTTGGCCGATTTGTAGGCCATGGCCAGGTTGATTCAATTGACTCATTTGTTGTCCTAAAGTGGGAAAGGGCAGGCCTGACATAAAAGAACCATTATTGAACTGAGCATTGGGGGCCATAAAGGGACCCGGAAAAGTAGGATTAGCCTGAGTATGGGCTACAGTGGTATAAACAGGTGGTGCCACAGAAAGGTTAGGAGGATTAGTAATATGACCGATTTCTGAAGAAAAATTAACTCTCCCAGGTTGCGGAGGACATATAGTAGTAGATTGTGGGGGAAAACTAGACATTAAAGCAGCAGAGGGGTTGGACACAGGGTTGATGACAGCCCTGAGTGGGGGAACGGTTGGGGACCAGTGTAAACCATAGGGGTGTTCTGTGTTAACTGCATCTGCGGTGGTGGTTGTAATGGGAGGTTCTGTATTAAGAGTAGAGATGATAGGAGTAACATGGTTTATTAAGTGAAATAGTTCTGGAAATAAACGGAAGAACCTATCTTTTTCTGCCTGTTCCTGTTCAGAGGTGAGGGTTTCAACAAGGGTGGTAGTAGTTGGTGGATCAGTTGGAGGATTAGAACTGGTGGTTGCAACGGTAGGAAGAACCAGGGCGGTGGTAACGATGAGTCCGTTGGTGGTGTCATCAGAAGAAGAAGCACCCTTTCCTGAGCGAGTTTGCGTCATGGTTTCAACAAATTTATTTAAATAAGGAAAATTTGATGAAATAATTTGATCAAACGTTCCCCACAGACGGCGCCAGTTGATGTGACGCGAAAATTACTCTGTTGAAGTGATGCTTCTTCGCGGCCCAATAAACTTTTGAGATGAACAATAGCCCAATTTGTATGAAGTTGTGCTGTGAAGGGAATGAACAAAATTGAAAATGATGGAGTGATCTGAGTTGCTGAGCTCGGCCAAGATGATGAAGCTTGATGATTTTGCACTGCTCCGTTCACCAATTGATGATTAATTCAGAAAAGGAGCGGGGCTTTCCCCCCTGTATAGGCTCCGACGATCAAGTCAGTAATATGAAAGAGATAAGCAATATAGAACAAGAGTGTTCAGAGAAATTGTAAATGAGAGAATAGCTTAAGAGATGCTAGTGAGAATTGCCAGAAATTACTTATTGGAACTTACCAGAATGAGGCTTGTGCCTGAGTATTTATAAGCTTACTCTTGATGGTTCCGTTGAGTAATGGAGACATACGCTCCTAATTATTCTTTTTGCAATGATGGTTTTTGCCTTTCCGGGAAAACTGGCTTTAACTTTGGCTCCTTTGTCATAATTGATCTGCACATATTAAAATAATGGCCCTACCATGATATTTTATATTATTATCTTTATTTCAGGTCGGCTTCACCGATCTAATCTTACATAAATTACCGACCTAAATAGGGATGAGTTTTAACAATTGACCGATCTAACTTCATTAAGCTTTTACCGACCTGGGATTCTTGAGTAATACTGACATAATCATACCGATCTGGGCTATAAGGTCTACCGATCTAAGATTACTAGTTTATTCCGACCTAAGCTTTAGTGAGTTTTCTTGTTCAGTTCTTCATGACCAATATAAGATTATATGACCGACCTAAATTTGTAACAGAGACTCGTTTTGTGTGATCTTTCCGACCTGAACATGGATCTGGGCTTCTTTATCTTTTACTGTTTCTTTGTTTTTAATTAATTGGGCTAGGCCCAATGGGGATTTCAATTTTATGCACATCAGCAACAAATATATAGTTGGGTGAATTAATAATTTGGTCACCTTACTTTTTTTATTATTTTTTCAGTTATCATACTTTTATTTTTGTATTTTTTTGATCACTCTGTTAAATGCCTCCGTTAAGTGACAAACGGAGCAACTTTTTTGAGAGTATTTTCGTCCAAATTTTCAAAACTTCTTTTTTTTGAAGTAATTTTTTTCCAGCTAATATCTTCTTCCCTAGTACTCTCCGTCTATTCTTCTCTTCAAATCCCTTTCTTTTTCTCTCCCTCTCTTCTTCTGCCGCCGACCCCATCCTCCCCTTCTTTTTGTCTCTCTCCCTTCAAACTACAATTATATAGAATTATTTGCAGAAGATGAGCAGGTTTGTAGTCGCAAAGAAGATGGGTGAAGATCTAGGCGAAGAAGTTGAGCGGATGGTGGTAGCAAAGGAGATGGGCCTTCAGATTTGGGCGAAGAAGATGAGCGGGATGGTGAAGCCGAAGGAGATGGGTTTCAGATCTGAGAAGAGAAGATGAGCGAATGGTGGTCGCAAAGGCAATGGGAGCAACGGCGGTTGCAGATATGTAGAAAAGAGGCCGGCGTCGGGATCTTAGATCGGCAAAAAAAAAACCCAATTAACTCCATAATCCGAACGGAACGAAGACGATGAGAAAGCTGAGAACAAGACTGGGAAGGTCGTCGATGAGAAGCTAGGTTCCTAGTTAGACATTCTCTTATCTGTCAATTACTAAAACTAGGAACCATGTACCTTCTCCATTCAAGTTTTACGGGGAAGGCCGGGAACGAAAACTAAATCTAGAAAGTAGGTTTAGTTTCTAGATTTAGTGCATAGATAGTTGTACAGGCAACATGTAGACCTTCTCCATTTAAGGTTTTGGAAATTTCTTATTTGTTGTGATTCTAGTCCATTTTTTAGGGAATACTGTAATTGCAAGCATACTTTTGAAACAGAATACTTTGTGTTTGGGTTTTGTGGATAATTTTTGTAATGCATTATTGTAGAAAATTCATAGCTCTTTGTATTCAAATCATTCTTTTGGTTTCTCGTTTGGTATATTATGGGGTCTTAAAAACACGTGGAAGAAAAATTTTCATTTTAGCGACATTTATAATTGTCTCTAAAAATGGAATATATTTGATCACAACCTAGCAAAAGAAGTTTTGAGTTCTTTGGACGAAAATGCCCTCAAAAAATTTGTTCCGTTTGCTACTTAACGGACGACTTTAACAAAGTGACAAAAAAAATGCAACAATAAAAGTATGATGACTGAAAAAACAATACAAAAATTAAGGTGACTAAAACGTTAACATTCCTGAAGTAAGGTGACCAAATTATCAATTCACCCTATATAGTTCACAAAGTTGATCACAAAAATGAAAAGTTCAAAGGACAATTTACAATCAAAGTAAAGTGTAAAGTTTAAGGTAATTTTTTACAATTAACTCTTACAATAATCCAAATGTGATGGGTTCAAGCGTTGTTGAACACTTTTATTGGGCCAAACATAATATTCAACCCGACTGGAAAACCTATTCAAATTTCAAAGAGACGAGGAGGATTTGAGAAGGAAAGAACAAAGCTTAGGCCATCTCTAACAGTTTAGATTTAAATTACCCAGTTTCTTGACCAAATAGTATCTCAACTTCACAGTTTTAATTTTTTTGACCAAATAATTTTTGGTGTTTTTTTTTTTTTTCTTCTTTTTTGAATACCCTAAATTATTACATGATTTAACCATACTCCAGGTTTGTCTTAGGCGAAATTCGGTCATGCAACCGCTATAGAAAGGATCTTGTAATTTATCACTGAATTATAAGTCGTTTTTATTTTTCGGATTTTTAAGACTTTTAGGGTTCATTTAATTTGAAGCTTTTAGTTTGATGGATTTTTCTATTTTGGCCCAAATCTGAAACTTGATTCAAGATATTTTTGTTTTGAAATGGTCTGTTTTAGTTTTTCCATTTCATAATTTAGCCCAAACTATTAAAACCCTGCTGCTATTGTTTAGACGAAATTGGAATGTAAAGTAGCCCAAACTACTTAAAGATTGCTGCAATTTTCTAGCCCAAATTGAATTTAAATTGGGTAGTATTTCAGGTAAAGTCAGACAAATGAAGACCTGACCCCAAAAATCTAGCATTTGTTCTATTAAAAAAATTCAATTTTTATTCAATTTTTTTCTAAAATAAGATTTTGATTAGAGTAATTCACTTTTAATTTTTATAACTTGTATGATTACTGATATAATTATGCACGGATCACAAGAAAATAGCCTTAAAAAAATAAGAACATTAGTAAGACATTGTACCTCGTAACTCATAAAAAATTGTAAATATCGTACCTCTCTCGTTACCCTTAACTACGTAATCTACCAATAAATTTTGGGGCGGGATTCAATTTTTGTTCAGCCCTAACATTTATTTCATTTATAATTTCATAAATATGATACAAATGTATCCTAACAACCAAGATTAGTGTTAACAAACAAAAAACACATTTAGTCAAATGCATTTCCTTTTTCTCTCCACCTTGAACACTTCCAAAAGGGTTCTTTTCCTCACACGCACAGCCAAAAGGAAAAGGAGAAAGACTTTCACAGAACTGAACCTTTCTACCTATATAATAAGCCTCAACTGAAAACTATATAATAATAATAATAATAATTAAAACATGCTAGAATTCGTCCATCAATGATTAACAATCATGTCTTTGTTCGTTAACGTTTCGTTCACTTTGATGCACCTAATACAATCTACATGGAGCACTATCTATTTTCACTGTTGGACTTGCACTTGCACACCAAAATACACCATGCATATATACAACTCACATAAGACACTATATACAACTCACATGAGACACTATATAATCTCACTATCGGACTTGCACTTGCACACTACGTTGGGGACTTGCACTGGAACCACGGTACACCACGTCGGGGACGAGCAACTTGCACTTGCACACCACAATACACTACGCAGGAGACAGACAACTTGCACACCACATTAGGGGCCACGTAATCATCGAGGACCTGTACATTACACATCAACACACCACCATCGGAAAATAACACCTAAAGTCCTGACAAGACGTCAAGGACTGCACCAAGGATTTTGCCACTTGATGAGTTAGGGATGCTTCGCAAAAGTATAAATCATTTATATAACTCTATGATTGGTGAATCTCCTCCAAAACTAATTTCTTAAAACCAAGTTAAAAACAACTAAACACCTAATTCTTAAAGCCTACAACAAATATAATTTACGGATTAAGTTAATTCTGTTTGATTTTCTTCACCAACGAGCATTTGTTTAGCTTTTTAATGTATTTTTAAGAAAAAACATAAACCAAATTGTTGTAGTGCACAGGAAGGCCGTAAAAAGGCAACGTGAAAGACTCAAACCATTTTAGACTTTTGACTACCTATACTTTGGCCTGATTTTGATTGTTTCAATTCACCTGATTCCGTAATGCTTTAATTCATGTTTTGTGGAAATTATTGTCCTATGAATGTTAAAAGTACTTGTGTTCTTTTCTCCTCCACTATAGTTTTTTTCTTTTCAACATGGACGTATTTTCACATTTATCGGATAAGAGTTATACCTTATATTCCACTTAAATACGATAAATCTTTAAGAGTTAAAAACAAATTCAACCCTGCCAACCAACTATGAATTTTGTCCCACCAGACGGTAGACTGACTTGATTTGTTGGTAATTCAACATTATGAAAATTACCATCCTATTTAAGGTCTTCTCTTCTAAAAATTGTACATCATTTATTTATTACTTATTAAAACTACGTTATTTCAAAGTGAGACAATATTATTTTATTTTAAACAATATAAAAAATACGATTTTTTTAAAATAAGTGGTACATAACTGATACACATTTCCTCCATCCATCCCGCCCACACCATTTCCACAATTTTCAAGTAAATTCAAATTAAATGGTGGGATCCATGCCACATTAATTTTCTCATTTCTTTAATCTTAAATAATACGTTTGTCAAATTTTCCCATTTCTTTACATCTCAAATATTAGAGTTTCAACTTTCAATTACTATTATATTTGTAAATTGTATCATAAGTTATTGACAAACAGCAAAAGTGGGCAGAAAATTAGATTCTGATTAGGATTTGGTTGGTGACGTTCTTGTGCTAAATTAATTCCTCTCGCCGCCTCTTCTCTCTCGTTTCTCTCACAAACCCTAAAGTTCATTATCTTCTTCCCTCATTCTCTTTTATGAAATGATGAGGGAAACAATTCCACTTTAATTCGTTCTTATTATTTTTCATTTGTTATGTTTCCTTTTAAATTTTAGACTCCTTGATCAAAGTAATAAGAGAATTTATCTCTTTGATTATGGTATTTTTCTCTCCGTTTATGGTGTTTTTCTCTCTGTCTACGGTGATTTTCTTCTTGACTATGATGATTCTATTTATGGTCATGGTGTATGAAGCCTCGGTCGAATATTCTGTCTTGAAACTTTTATGGGCCAGTTGGTACGAGATTTGTTCAACACAATTGCGAATTTTATATTTCTACTATGTTTATTTTAGTAAATTTGGTACACTATTGTGTTTCGGATATGATAATTATCAAATTGAATCTTCTGTAATCAATTATATTGCCTGTTTCTTTGTCCTCTGTCAATCGTTGCTAGACGATTTTTAACACCGTTAATAAAAAATTTAGTTTAAAAAAAATATTCAAAAAAAAAAAGTGGGTAAGTCGTTAAATGAGGTATGAAATGGTTGCAGAAACAGAAAATAAATAAATAAATAAATAAATAAAAGGTGTGTGAAAGCTTTCTTTAAAGGGTGAAATGAACCAAATACTGTAACTATCGGCTTTTGTAAAAAACACCAATTTTCTTTAAAAACTCCAATTATAAGCACTTTACTTTCAAAACGTGCGCCTAATACAACTCTATTAGTCAATTCCGTTAAGTGGCTAACAGTCAAAAAAAGACAAGGGCAAAATTGTCATTTCATACGTGCGGCACTGTTCATCGTCGGCCTTTTTTTTTTTTTTTTTCTTCTTCTTCCGATTAAGACCCAAGAGATCGAGACTGCTTCTTCTTCTGTTCATCATCTTCTTCTCCTCTTTTCTCTTTTTTAATTCTTTTTTTTTTTCATTTCTAATTCTAATAGATTTTTCTTCGTTCTGAGTTTTTCCTTCTTCTTTGTTGCAATTTTTTGAACGAGCAACAACCCAGATCTGAAATCTAGACCAGTTGCTACGGCGACCAATCGCGATTTCAGATCCTCCGCCGCTCGACCGAGATTTTTTTTTTTTCTTCTTCTTTTCCCCTTCTGTTTTAGTTTTCATTTTTTTTTTTTTCTCACTTCGTTGTTTCTCTGTTCTAACGTTTTCCAAATTGCAGGAGTTGTTTCGGGAATTTTGCACCCAACCGCCCAGATTTCTTTGGGTTTATTTGTTTTGTTTGCAATTCATTTTGCTGCAATTGTTGTTTCGCTGTAATTGTTGTTTTGCTGCAATTGTTGCTTTTCTGCAATTGTTGTTTTGCTGCAATTGTGGGTTTATATCTACCGACTATAGGAGAGAGGAGAGTTCCTCTGCCACAGACTATTCATTTCAACTGCTCTTTCTTTCTTTTTTTTTCTTTTTTTTTTTCTCTGTTTCAATTCATTTGGCTGCAATTATTCCTCCAGTTCCGACAGATTCCTGCGTCTTCAACTGCCGCTGGCTGCCAGGATTGGAGCCATTTTTAACTCAGGACTGTGTTTTATTTTTATAATTTTGGTGGTTGTTGTGGCGGCAATGGTGGTAACGACGAAGAAGATAGCAATGAGAAATTCAAGGCTGAGCTTTGGACTTTGGAGTACTAGTGGGGGTTGTTAAAGAAGAAGGAGAATGCTTTTTTTGCATTTGTCGAAATCAGGTTTCGGAAGAAGAAGAAAAAAAAACAAAAAGAAATTGCCGGAACAGTGCCTAAACGATGAATAGTGTCGCACGTGTTAAATGAAGATTTTGCCCTTGTCTTTTTTTTATTGTTAGTCACTTAACGGAATTGACTAATAGAGTGGTATTGGGCGCCCGTTTTGAAAATAAAGTACTTGTAATTGGAGTTTTTAAAAAAAAATGATATTTTTTTCAAAAATTTATAGTTATCTGATATTTAGTGCATTTCACCTTTCTTTAAATTGAGTAGTTAGAAATTGTGTTAAAGTGGGTTGAGTCCTCGCAAAAGTTGAAAGAGGCAAAAGTAGGGGTGTTTAAACTGACCCACAGTTCGGGTTGGGTACTTATAATATACTTACTTTTAATTTTATTTGTATTTTATTTATAAATCACGCGTACATTATATTTATAGTACATGGTTGGTACACACAAAACAATAATAATATAAACTAAATAGAGGCATGTGGTGATTGCAGTATTTAAAATTTAAAAAAAATGCATCATTTAACTAGAGTACAGTGTCTCAACATTAATAACAAACACTTCCTTATAGTATGATCGTAATATTTCCCAAAATCAATTGTAATATAGAGGACTTTCTAAACATACTTTTTTATAATTTACAAAGCCAAACTATCTTTAGTTTTCCTTTTTTTCTTTTTCTAACAAGTCACTTTTCTCCATTAGTTATGGCTTTAGTAATACCGCAAAGTTAATTAAAACCCAAACTTTAAATATAAAAATATAAAATAATAAAGGCAACAAATATTAAAGTGACCATTCATGATCGTCTGATAGTTCGATATGCAACATTTCAGCACCTAGAAATGGTATTCGCATTTTCTTTTCACACTTTCTTCATGAGTTAAACTTAATACTTTATATTCTAAGCTCAATGCCAGCACCTAAAAAAGCTACTCGTGTTTTGAAAACACACACAATACATATTGTATAGGCTAAACACAATACTTCTGTCTCTGAAAACGATACCCGATACTTTAGAACTTAAATTTTATGCATGCGATACTAATTGTCTAAACATACACACAATACTTCAAAAGGTAAATTGAATACGTTGTGACCTAAAACCACTATGTGATATTTTATCACACATACAATCAATAATCACAAAACTTCATACGTTAAATTTAATACTTGCATCTGTCAAACTATCAAACGTGTCGAATACTTTACTCCTAAAGTGACAATGAATTTACGAACAATTCAGAAGGTTTTTTTTATTTCTGTTCATTTTTCAAAGGCGAAAACAAAATCTTCATGAAAGAAATATTTTGAAAAATCAGTATTAAAAACGAAATTTTAGAAAAAACTTCCAAGGGTTGTTAGTATCGTATGATACGCGATACGTATCGTACGATACGTATCATGAAAGGTAGTTTTCAATACGTATTGCACAAGCGTATCGTAAGTGGTAGTAAATCGTGCAATTGTGTGCGATTCGTACGATACGTTAAATATTTCTAAAATTCAATTTTAAATGTCTAATTTTATTTTTTTCCCTTATAAAAGTAACTTTTACTCTATATTAAATATAAGATATTATTTCAATTATTATAAAAATGTTATTTTTATTTAAAATTTGTTTATAATTATTATCTCACATTTTTCCTATTTGGTAGTATTGGTTTCTGTTTCGCCTTTGTTTTGTAAAATATATTTAAAAATTTGTAATAATTTTCATCATTTTTAATACACTTTTTACATTTCAAATATACATTTTACATTTTCAAAAAACTTTAAAATTTTTAAAATTCATTCTAAAGCATATTTTCATCCCAAATACATTTTCGAAATAGAGATACCATACTAATCATCTTTATATTTGTTTAGTGATTTAAAATAATAATATCACTAGTATATTTATTTTGATGAAAATATTATTATTTAATTTAATAATATAATATGTTTTTAATTTAATTTAAAAAAGATTGTGGACTGTATTATAAATTTATGATATGATTAAAATAATACTATTTAAGTTCAAGTTTTACTTATAGTTTTTATGATTTTCACATAAAAGTTCATTTTAAAAGCTTATGAAAATTTATTTTAAAATAAACATTTATTCTTATATGTAATCCATAATATATAATGAAAAAAAAATATAGTTTTAATTTTTTTAATAATATAGAAAATTTATATTGTATTATTATGTATAAACGTATCTTACGATACGATTCTCGTATCATAAATTTGGTTTTCGATACACGATACGTATCGTGATTCGACGACTATAACTTCCATGCTTCAATATGAAGTTGACAAATTAGTATGTGGGTCGAAGTCAAAGTCGGCAACCAGTGCGGTGCGGCAAGTCTTTATAAAAGGGTTTATTCATAATTATAGTGCTAACTAGTAGCGGAATTCAGATTTCCAATAGGTCAAAAACAACAAATTTATTCTATAGAGAATAAATATAATATTATTTTTATACTAAAATATGAATACTTATTAATAAAAAAATTCTTGCAAGGGTCAGGCTGCTGCTTGCTAGTGTCCAAGAAGTATCGCAACTAGTTACGTATTAGTATTAAATAATCTTTTTCACTTATTTATATTTGAAAAGAATTATATGAAGTACTCCTTCCGTTCAAATAGATGAATAAAACAGTCAGTCATATGTTGCAGTTGCAACACTTTTAAGTGTATATAATACTTCGTCCTATTCCATCCGTTTTAATTAAAAAGTCTATTTTGTATTAATAAAAACAGTAATACACTGTTAATTTTTTGAATGAGACAGAAGAAGTATTTAATTAGAAATATGTCAATACATTCTTAACAAACCAACCATTTTTATTATTATTTAGGCTTAAATCCTTTATACCAACATGTGTTTGTTAGTTTGTTTGGCATTTGTCCCTCCTGTGTTTCTTAAATACATCTTTTGCCCTCCTTGACCACTAGTCAACCTTTTAAAATCATATAAAGACATTCATGCCCTTCCATTTTATTTTCACGTGTATTTCAACATTTTATATTTCTTTTAGCAACAAAGTTTATATTTTCCATTTAAATTTAATAGTGCAATTTAAAAAAAATAAATATTTTTATTTTTATTTCACTAAACATCTTTCATTTTTTATTTTACAATAATGAAATTTTACATATATAGTTTGGTATTTATTTAATTATTAAATTTTGTATTTAAAATGAAGAAAATATTTTTAAAATGTCAAATGATGAGAAAATTTAAATTTAAAAATATACTATATAAATTTATTTGAAATTGATAATGTATTTTCATATTTCTTTCAAAATTTATAGATGATTTTTTACGTAACATTTACATTGTTGGTTGATACAAATTTTATTTTATTGTTTGTTTGAAACTATTAAAAACTATAAAATGGAAAATTATTTTTTAAACTTTATAATAATATATTTTTGAATTAATTTCTTCTTTTTATTATATACTCCCTTCGTAAAAGAGAGTCATTTTTAAAATTATATTTTAAAACTCATTAAACTTTTCTCACTATGCTCTAAAATTAAAATTTTCATAATTTATATAATATATTTTTTACACTTAAGTGAATATATTAATATATATTAAAATTTTCCCATCTAGTCAAAATTTTAAAATATTTTAATTCACTGGAATTTTTTTTTTATAAATTGTAAAAGAAATTTAAATACAAAACGACAAAAATAGTGAAAGTTAAGAACAGCATAAACTTTATTGTTCAAAAATATAAAATATTTAAATAAATGTAAGTATTATGGTAAAATAAAGTGCAAGGGCATGGATATCTTTATTTTCTTTTTAAATGGTTGACTAGCGTCAAGATGTATTTAAAAGAATACATGGGGCAAATGTCAAACACACCAGCAAACACAAGGTAGTTTAAATGATTTAAGCCTATCAATTATTTATTTTACAGTAACTAGCCAATTTATTTATTTTGGAGTAAAGCCACTTTTCAAACAATGCATTATCTCATACCATAAAATAAAATATCCTATATCATGTGCCAATAGAAAATTCAACGGAAATTCAGAAAAGTCGCTAGATCATTTAATCAGGCAAAATAACCTCATGATAAAAAATTGTTAAATGGGCCATATCTTTCCTATATATATAATAGAGGGTCCAATGAAAAAACCCCAGGATCTCCACCAAATTGCGGTTCTCCCCCAAATATTTTCCAATTTCACGAATACATCCAACCAATTCCTCACAGGGAAAAAAAAAATGGCGCCGACCAACAGCTTCGACGACGGAAACTCTCTGTTCGAATTCGTCGTCCAAAACGGCAACGGCGTCAAGGGTTTAGTCGATTCCGGGATCGTCAAAGTCCCGGAAAGGTACATCCAGCCGCCGTGCGAGCGAATTGAGAAAACCAACATTCCGGGGTCGGTACAGCCTCAGCCGGAGCATTTCTCATCGGTTCCGATTGATTTGTCAAAGCTGGGTGGCCCAGAGCACGATCAAGTGGCCGAGGCGATGATTAAAGCTGCTGAGACAATTGGCTTTTTCCAGGTGATCAACCATGGTGTGGATTTGAAGCTGCTGGAGTCCCTGAAGGAGGCTGCTCACCGGTTTTTCGGGCAGCCGCCGGAGGCGAAGGCTGTTTATCTGAAGGGATTTAGTCCTAGTCCGTATGTGAAATATGGAACGAGTTTTGCACCGGAGAAAGAGAAGGCTCTGGAATGGAAAGATTATGTCAGCATGGTTTACACCAATGATGGTGATGCACAAAAAGATTGGCCTAAGGAGTGCAAGTAAGTTTAATTGCCTTGCTGAAATTCAGTTTCTTTCTGTGTATCGTTCCAATTTTATTGGATGTCACCGAAGAGATCTGGAATTTAATTTCTTACTTTATACATCCCATTAAAAAAAATGTTTGTTTCTATTTTTTTTTTTTTCATTCTTTTAAAAGAGACATGTTTCGAGATACATGTTCTTAATATTATTTTGTTTTTTAATTAAAAGATTCATGTTTATAATATTATTTTAGTCATGTTTTTGATATTATTTTGGTGAGACAAGAAAATATCATTTTAAGTAGGAAATTCTTTTAACTGGATATGGCCTTGATGAAATTCAGGCTAGGTTAGTTTCGGTCCATTTGTGTTTTTCAGGTAAAACTTCACTTTTTCTTTTAAATAGAAAGAAAAAAAAAACCTAAACGATCTCATTTTTCACCAAATTCGAACTTTTATCCATATTATTTCAGAAAACGATTTCATCATTACATTTTACATAATTCTCCCTGAAACAATTCCCTTCCGAAATTTATGATGTCAAAATTTCTCATTTTTGTCACACGAAAAACATAGCCATTTTCTTAATTCGTTCCAATTAAAATTTATTCTCCCATTCATCCCACCAAAAAAGTCTTATCACTTTAAAATTTTGACGGGCTTTTAAAAGCGTCATATTTTTAATACTTAGTTCTCAACCTTTCTTTCTTTTCTTCATTGTTTTTTTTTCCTTTTCTTTTCTGGGGCAGCGAAGAGGCACTTGAGTATTTGAAATTATCCTCCAAGATGGTGAGAAAGCTGCTGGAAATACTAATAAAAAACCTTGGTGTGGAAGTAGATGACGATGAAGATGACTCAAGGCTGGAGTCTTTAACAGGTTTGAAGATGGTCAACATGAACTTTTATCCGGCGTGTCCAAACCCAGAACTCGCTATCGGTGTGGGACGCCACTCCGACATTGGAACTTTGACTGTGCTTTTGCAAGATGGGATCGGAGGTTTATACGTGAAAGTGGAGGAAGATGAACGAGTCGGAACGAAAGAGGAGTGGGTGGAGATCCCTCCTGTTCTTGGTGCTCTAGTTATTAATGTTGGTGATTCATTGCAGGTATGTTCGTTTTGTTAAGTTTTAGTTTTGTTTTGGGTTTCGAAACTCGTTTTCAAACATTTAACCTGTTCTTTTTTATTTTTCGAAAACTGTTTTGAAAACATATTTTTAAAAAATAAATAAAGACAAAGAAAATTCTCATTAATTAAAGACAGAAGTTATTGTAACCATTAATTGAGAGATAAAAGAAATCCAACATTTAATAGCAGTAATGAAGAGGAAATGACAATTTAGCATTTTCTTAATATGTGTGAATTTATCTAGAACGACTCATCTTAGAGAACAAAAAAGATGGTATAGTTTTGGATACTTTTAAACTATTATTAGCCGACTCGATTTGGTTGACTTGGAATCGATCGTGAGGTAGGCCAAGTCAAAAGCCAAAATCAGAAATGAAAGAAAATTCGTCAACACCTTTTCAAAACCCGATTTTGAAAAATATAAAATAAAATAAAGTCTCACAGGTTAAAAACTTTTGAAAATTGTATTTTGATCTCAAAATTTTTACTTATAATTTTTAATATTTTCCAACCCCAAACTTTTTTAAAACTTGTTTTTATATCATTTTTCCAATACTATGGATTTTAAACATTACTATTTTATTAATACATATAATAAATTTTAGTTTGATTACATTTTAAAATTTAACAATTCACATAAATGTGCATGTGTTTGACATAAAAATTTTATCATAACAGTAAATTATTATTCTGATAATAACATTATTCATATTTTATATTTGTGTACTGCTAAAAAATATATATATATACTATTAACTTGTTTTCTTACGTCATCTAAGTCGATCACTAGATTTTAAGGATGTTTTTACTTTTTTAATACAAGTTCAGGAGTGCGTACTATTGGTATATTTATCAATCGTCGAGAAATTTGTACTTTGACTAAATCTCAAGATCTTACAAAATATTATTCTCTCCTCTTTTTTTTTTTTTTTTTTTTTTGGTCTCAGATTCTAAGCAATGGAAGGTATAAAAGCGCTGAACATAGAGTGCGTACCACGAGCAAGCAATCAAGAGTGTCAATTCCGATCTTCACAATCCCTCGGCCGTCGGAGAAGATCGGCCCATTGCCTGAGGTGGTGGCGCGCGACGGAGGAGCTATATATCGAGAAGTCATTTTCCAGGACTACATGAATAACTTCTTTGGACATGCCCATGAAGGAAAGAAATCCCTAGATTTTGCCAAAATATGATGTCACTCTCACTATACTTGGAAGTTTGAATGAATGTATAAGCTTCCTTTGAAGCATATGTATCCATCCATATTTACTATGGTTATACGCCCAAATTTATCACTTCCTTAGTAGTTTAGTTCGTTAAAAGAGTTTCATTTTTGTTATGGTTCAACCGCGATATTCAACATTTAAATTTAATAACCGTATTCTTATAAAGGGAAAATCGCACTTTTGATTATTTTTATTAGGGTCATTACACTTTTGGTCACTTTTGTTCAAGTCGTTCAAAAAAAAATCATTTTTGTATGTATGGTGTTACACTTCTGGCTAGGATTGGGCATGATTTGGTCCAATTCGAAAATCGAACCGAATTCGAATAACCCAATTCGAATTCAGTATTCGAATTAGGTTTGGTTTGAAACCGAATTTCAATTATGAATTCGGTTTTAGAATCGGTTTTCGTATTTGGTATCCAACCCGAAAACCGATTCGAAAACCGAATTGGGATATATGATATATTTTTTTAAATTTTATATTTCTCATTTTTTTAATTCCCCCTCCCCCTCCTTCTTTTTCTTTCTTTTCTTTTCTTTCTCCCTGCAAACCCACATTTGTTTCCTCTTCTTCTTTTCATCTATTTTCTTTCTTCTCTTCATTATCTTTCTTTCTTTACTCTTCCTATTTCCTTCTCTCATCTCTCTTTCATTTTTTTCAAAGCCTTACCGTGTTAAATTATTAATTCTTGAAACAAATTTGTGAATTCGGTTTCCACGGTCCAAACCGAATTCGAATTACGAATTCAACTTAGTTTCTTCAGTTTTAAAACGAATTAGGTTCGGTTTTTGAATTGGCCAAAAAAATTTTAAATTCGAGGAAATCGATGCGTAGAAACCGCAATTCGTGGAAAACAATTCGTGCCCACCCCTACTTCTGGCCATTTTAACTTGTTATTACCTATTCTTAACGGTTAATGGCACAGTCTATGGTGATATGGGTTCTTTTGAAAACTTTTTAGGACTAATTGTGCAGCACCTATTTTTTGAGGTGAAATTTTGGGATTCATAATTAGCCCCTAAAAGCTTTTCATTTTGTAATAATAACCAATATTAATTGCAGTTGACTAGCGCGTTAATTGTTGAGAACATGTAATAACATGTTAAAATAACCAAAAGTGTAACAGCATAAATACAAAAATGGCTTTTTTGTATTGAGCTAAACAAAAGTTGCCAAAAGTATAACGACCCCAAACAAAAGTGGTCAAAAGTGTGATTTTCTTTATTACAAGTAAACGATACATTGAAGCTAAAAATCATCGATTGTTTTCTTTACTACTAAAGCGAGACTTCTATCCCTAAAATCGATACGCGCACTTATAGGCGATACTTGTTGTTTTAACATAATCGCGATACATCAGTAGTTAAAAGTGTCGAATCGAGATGAAACTCAATCTGCGATACATCGAAAGCTAAATTCAACACCCACTACATCAAAGACTAAACTAAGAACTGCAATATATAAACAGTATACTCAAAACATCAGAGTTTAAAATTAAATACGCAATACATGCTATAACTCAATACGTGCATTTTTATAGTATACGCAATATTTTTTTTTAAGCTAAAATTGATATGTGTACAATCAAATCATTCGACCCTTCAAATACGAGTTTTTATGAAACTTTTATAGGATGACAACAAGAGTAAAAATATGTACGTAGTTCGAAAGATACACTGGATTCTCTTTTCCATAGAAAATAATTACTCCATACGCCATCCATTAGAAAATAAAAGTCACAACTTTTAAATATTGGGGCCGGGTTGAAAAAACTCGTTCTCACATAGATGGTGCAGTTGAGATGTATAACATTGACTTGCTTTTGCAAGTTGGCGAATATGATGCCCTTCAAACTAACTTATCATAGATTCACATGCATCCGTCCAAGACAGGTTTGATGATGTAGAGAAAATTCTTCATTCTACGTTTAATCTCTGCTTGTTTTCAGGCTTATGAAAAAATAAATTGTCACCTATCAGATTATTTGACAGTTTAACCGGTAATATTTAGGGCCTGTTCTTTACCCCAGGTTGAGACCCGGGTCTGGCCTTTTTTTGGTCTCAACCCAAAAAAATAACCCAACCCCATGTTCTTTACCCAATTCTCAACCCCAGTTCACAAACCCAAATATAACTGCCGCCGCGCTCCTCCTCCCGCAGCCGCGCTCCTCCTCCCCCCGCCGCCGAAATCTGGCATCCTCTTCTTCTTCTTGGTCTTCTCCTCCTTCTTCTTCTTCTTCTTCTCCTTCTCGCGTCTTCTTCTTCTTCTTCTCCTTCTCGCGTCTTCTTCTTCTTCTTCTTCTTCTCCTCCTCCTTCTTCTTCTTCTTCTTCTCCTCCTCCTTCTTCTTCTTCTTCTTCCATTTTTTTGGGTTTTGAAGATCGAAGTCAATGATACGGAGCTGCTGCAACTTCTTAAATTCTTCGAAGTCGAAGTCGATGATCGAAGTCGAAGATCGAAGTCGAAGTCGATCGAAGTCCAGCAATTCTTCGTCCATTTCTTCTTCCTTGAAGAACAGATGGGTTCGATCGAAGTCCATTTCTTCTTCCTTGAAGAACAGATGGGTTCGATCGATTCCTTCTCTTCTTCGTCCATTTCTTCTTCCTTAAAGAACAAACCCATTCGATCGAAGTCCATTTCTTCTTCATAAAATTAAAACTTCAAACTCAAATGGGTTTAATTGAAACAGAAAAAAAAAAAAAAAGAAGAAGAAGAAGAAGTTGATTTTGGGGATTTAGGTTTTTGCCCTCTCCGGCGGTGGCGGCGACGCGGCGGCGGCGGCGGCGACGCGGCGGCAGGGCGGACCGGGTGGTGGTGGAATTTGTATTCTGGACCCGGGTCTGAGAACGACGTTTCTTTGTTCTGGGTCTCAACCCATTCGGTCTCTACCTAAAAACCCAGACCCGGGTCTCAACCCGGGGTAAAGAACAGGCCCTTAGCTTTTAAAATTGATACGTGTGTCTTCTTATGTATTGGCTTTTTTATTCTTTTTCAAAATATTTAATACTATATTTTTTTTAAAATAGATAATATTTGAATACTTACGATTGATAATTTTTTTCATTATAATCAATTTTTAAGGGGGGAAAAAAACACACACACAATATATCAACAGTTAAATCAATATATCAAAGGCTATATGTGATACGCGATACATTAGAAACTATATGCGATACACGATAGTTCAATAGTTAAATTCATAACTGCGATACATCATAAAATGTCGCGATAAATCAAAGTCTATACGCGATAGAAATACATTAGAAGTTATGTGTGATACACATGTTTCATAACATACAAACAATACGTATAAATCCCTGCGTTCCAATAGAAGAGTCAACTTTCAAATTTTTTACTCATCTTACCCTTGCTAATATAATCATGTGTGATATACATTTAGTTCATATTTAAAAAGTAAATATATACAATGAAATAAATTGTGTCTAATTAATTATTTAAAGTGTCGTACATTGACATTCATAATAAATTATACATTCGTTAAAGTATATTCTTATAATACAACAGAGCGGGTAGAATAAAATCAATTTGCACGTCTTAAAAAAAATTTAAAAAAAAGCTTTAAACAAAAAACAATATATGCAGAGTGAACCGTTTGGAAATTTGGATACATGTTTATGTTTTCGCGTATCAAAAAAAAAGTAGAATATTTTAAAATGACTTTTAATATTATAACACTTGTGAACTCTCTCTCTTTTTATACCATCAGTCATTGATTCATTTATGTAATTTAATATCTAAAAGGTAATAAAATTCAAAATAGAATTGTATTTTTATTTACAGTTCGAAAATACATATTTTGAAACAATATGTTACAAATAATACTTATTGTTATTGTAAAATGGAGGGAGCAACATTACGCCTCTCTCTTTTCTCTCTTCCTCCTCTCTCAAACCCTAGTCTTTATCTTCTATAATCTTCTTCCCTCATCTCCCTCCCATGGGAGATGAGGAAAATAGATTTCTTCTTTATTGTTTTTTATTTAGTTTATTTTTGTCTTCTTTCATGATGGAAATTTTTCATTATCTTATAGTGGGAGATCTCGTTTTCCCGAATAAACGAGAGTTTTTTCCCCATATTAAGGTATTTTATTATTATCAAGTAAAAATTCAGTCGTTTGGAGCTTTCATCAAAAGATTAGTGGCAGATTCGAGATCGGATTCATATTTCGATACGTGATTTGTCCAGCGCGACGACGATTTTTTGTTCACTATATAGATAGATCTATATGGATTACTACTTGTTTATATTTGTATAGGTTTGATTTAGTTTATTTTTAACTGTTTGTATCTAATTATTTTCATATCAGGTTGTATCGCCGATTATCTCTTTAGTAAGGAAATATGAAATTTATTATAAAAATAAAAATAAAAATAGAGGGAGCAACCGAGCAATACTTAATAAAAATTATCTTGTATAGGATTAGGACAGACGTCAAAGATTTAAAGCAAGACGGAACCACATGTTTTTATTTATTTATTTAATACTACCATATCATTTCGACCAACCAAATTAATATATGCCCACACAGTTGTTGTCCATGTCTCCTCCACCCCCACCCAATTAATATCGATTTTAACTTCTAATGTATCAATATAACGTGCGTATTAATTTTATGGATAAAAATATTGTATGTAATTAATATATATATATATATGTATCATTTTAACTAACGTATCATTTAGCTACTAAAATATTATTATCGGATCATCAGACCTTTAACAAGAGGCTTCTTCTTTGTCGAATTATGTACTTTCTAAAATAAATTTTCCACTTCCACATGTACATATATCATGTTTTTTTATTATAAATTGGTGCCACTGACCTCTATCCCTATTTACATTTCTCGCACCCCGAGTAAATTTCGAACTCGCAATATACGGAAAACCAAACTGCAATACTTGACGGAACCCTTATCATGTTGTTCAGTTCTCTCTCAATATCTTCACCAAATATTTCAAACATGGAAGAATCCAAAAAGAATCAATACTAATTAAGGATGAGGATCTCCGACCTTCCCCCGTAATGCCATAGAAGTCAAACATGGGAGAGCAAATCCTAAGACATAGTAGAACTATACTTTACAATCATTAATAACCGTAACTACTTTGGTGAATCAGGCATTATATTTACTAATTGAACACTATTAGTAATCGTTACTTTCATTTGTATCTATTACTCCCTGCATTTTATTAGAATGATACATTTTAAAAAATATTTTTGTTTCAATAGAAGAGTCCAGTTTCAAATTTTTTACTCCTTTTATCCTTCCTAATATAACTATGTGCGGTTCATAATTAGTTTACGATTGAAAAATAAAGATGTGAATATAATAAATTGTGTCAAATTAACTATTTTATGTGTTGTACATTGACATTCATAATAAGTTGTAAATTGTCAAAGTGAACTTTTCTTGTGAAACGAAATGATTAATTAATATTCGAGTATGCTTTGCGAACAAAAATTAGAAATTAAGCGAATAGTTTAATGATTCTAAAGAATGAAATTTATGCATTTAGGTAATCACAAGAATGAGAAATCAAATAAAGCAAGTAATAATTATTTTCATCATTTTATGAGAATTTTCAAATAAGTCAAGAAAATTAAGATACCTCCATTTTCATTCTCTTCCTGACCATCAAATGTGTCATGCATGGATTTACTTTGGAAAACATACAAATATGAGATAAGAACTATGTTAGTCTCAAAACTTGCCGTCATGTCACACTTAATTTTGAAATTGTTTCAATTTTAGTCTCCGAACTTGTTCTTGTGTTTCACTTTCGTTCTTGAACTTGAAACAATTTCTCTTCAATCCCTAAACTTAGATTTTCCATCTCCATATCGTCCATTGCCCAAATTTTGACAAAATCAATTCAATGTCGATAGACACGTGATGAACATAGCCCACGTAATATTAAAATCTTATAGAATAATGTAAGTGGTGACAAAGTTGCAAGAAAAAAAAAAGTTAATAAATTAAAAGTTCAAGTTTGTTAGGGTTGAGTTGGACAACATGCAATGTTTAAAATATCGAATCGGACGAGTCAGTCGAGCTTAAGAGCCGAGGGTCGACTGGGGATAAATGTATTTATAGTTAATATATACTTAATTTTTTTCTCACTTTTAAATATTTAAAAGATATGTTCTAAAATTCAATATTTAATTTAAATTTTAATTATATCAAAATTCGTTACCAGAGAAATTTCAATAAATTAAAAAATTTATATTTTTCTTGATACAAATTACATAACTTTATTTTTAAAAGAAAGTAACAAATAAATTTTCATATAATACAATTGAAAAAGAGAAGGCAGAAGCTACCAAACATTTAAACATAGCAGCTTAAACATTTAAAAGAAAACAAAGTTTCTGCCTCGACTTTTAAGTAAAACTGGAGCGGACCAAGTTTTTTCCAATCCCAACCCGCCCTCGATTTTGACTGGTTCTGACGGGGGAGATCTTTGAGTGTCCCTAGTCACACTGTCCCCCTCACATTCATGCGGCCCCGAATTTAAGTGTACATTTGGCTTGGAAAATTTGTTGGCTTGAGCCTACTTGTCAAACACTATTTACATGAAGATGTAAAATTCAAGTTTGGAGACTAGCGAGAAACTGTATTTAAGTTTGAAAATGAAAGTGTGACATAAAATCAAATTTGGAGACTAAAGAAAAACAATTTTAAATATAGAGATGAAAATGTGACATGAGACTAAGTTTGAGTACCAACAAAATTATTATCTCCACAAATATACCAAATACAAGTATATCAATCACAAGGTGAGAAAATTATTAAAATGGTGAAAAAAATTTAATAAAAAATTTAGCATCAAGAGTAACCGCTTTGTGAGCAAGGAGAAGCAAAATTGAAGCCAATGATAAAGATTGATACAATTATGTAAGACTAAAACCATGTCAAGAGCGTGACATAGTGATTAAGACATGTTCGGCTCCGTTATTTTTGTGCTTTAATTGGGGAAAATTTGGTTTTAGGGAAGAAATATTTTTTGGAAGGATTTTTTTTTTTTTTGAGATTTGTGCAGAAAAAAGAAAAAAATGTGTAATGATTATATTGTTTTTTAAATTTATGTGAGTATAAATTTAGAAAAAATTTTAAATTTAAAATTTAGTAAAAAATGAGGTTATTTCCTTAAGTAAAATTTTAGATTAAAAAAAGTGATGATTCTTGTAGAATGAGATAAAAAAGAACAGAGCTGTTCGTATAAACAAACTTAAGACTTGTACACTAAAAACAGGGAGCACTAATTTGTTCTACAACCTTATCGCCATCTACTTTGATTGTCTGAATCTGATCTTTCATATTCTTGTCCACTCCCCACTTGAGGGGGGTTTACGGTAGATTACGCATGTCTAACCTGACACGAAAATACTATATAAAATAGACGATTAGAGATTGATGGTAGGTCACGCATGTCTGACCTGATACAAAAATACGAACCCGACACTTAACACATTAACAATAACTTATCAATCTACTTGTGATCCGAATTATCCCTAATTTATGGTTGAGTTACCGGAGCCCCGAAATGAGCATCCATTTGCCCAATCGGGTCACCGGGCCCACATGACCCACAAACAAAGAACTGAGCGAAAAGAACAAAAAAGGATCGTCGATTTTCTCTTCCTTTCATAAATCTCGCTCAACGTAACCGTCGCTAAATTTGAACCATTTCTTCGATTTGCAGAGCCTCATCAGAAAATACCATCCGATCCCACCGGCCGTCATCAATCCGGTTATCAAGAATACCGTCTTGGTGGCTATGGCCATGATAAACACCAAGAATCCCGACGGAATCACACACATTACCACCAGCCCCGGCAGCCGCAGCGGCACCCGGTACGGCCGCTTCAGCGCCGGGAGTTTCCACCTCAACCAGAGGAACGACGAGAACTCCAGCAGCATTCCCAAACTGTACAAGAAATTCGCTGACGAAATGATGGATTCGTAGGTCATGCACGACACCGAGAGCGAAATCACAGTCGACGAAAGGATCCCAATCCAAGGCGTATTAAACCATTTTGACCTTACTTTACAGAATTTGGGGAGGAAACCAATTTCCGCCATTCCTTCAACTTGGTATGCGCTGCTGCTCAATTGAGCTTCGAAAAGTCCGATTCCCGACAAAACAGCCCCAATTTCAATCCAAATCTTGAGCCATTTCCCTGAAATTATCTCAGCAGCATCCGCCATAAACCCTGCCTCCCACAAGCTTTGGTCCACAGAAACCGCCCCTGTTACAGCCACAAGAGGGATAAGATATCCTAAACAAGTGAAAATCACAGCGCAGAAAAGGGCTAATGGAAATGTCTTATGAGGCTTATCGACTTCCCCCGCCATAGTACTAACATTGTCCCAAAAATTCAGGTTCCAGAACAGAGTATTGAAGAACAAATTCCAATCCTTCTTCACGCCCTTTTGCCCTAAACTGAGCCACCGGTGAGGGTGAATCTTCGGGATTGCAATGAACGACATTAAAATAAAGGGAAACAGCGAAACGACCCCTAGAGCCACCGCAGCATACCCAACTATAGTAAGACCTGTGTAATTAAGAAACGAAAGCAGCAAAGTCGAGACTAAGATCGCCATATATCTCGGAAGACCCGACTCGAAAACGGGGAAAATCTTCTGCAGATAATCGATACAAAGTGCGGGAAACGCAGCTATGTTAATGACGCCACTCAAGAACTTCCATGTCCCCATGAGAGATCCCCAAAAAGGGCCAAAAGCCCTTTCAGCCCAGATGACAAACCCACCGTTTCCGGGGTAGCTGGTGGAGAGCTCCGCCGTGACGAGGGCTTCCGGGATGCTCCAAATAAACGGAAATATGAGAAACCCAAGAATGCCCAATAAAGGCCCGGCCGCCTGGACCACCGGCTCCTCCCCATACGGGCCACCGGCGACCTCAAAATAGATTAGAAAAATGAGCGGGATTAGGGTGAGTTTCTTGTGCTTTTTCGTGACGGTGGGGGAGGTGGTCACGGGGAGTTCTTGAGGGGCGTTATGGACGACTTCTTGTTCCGGCGGGAGCGGCGGAGTGGCGGTGGTCATGGAGGTGGTGGATGTGACGATTTACAGTTTGCACTATAAGTGTAGAAGTCAACGAGGAGAAGAGAGAATTTGGGGACTCAGGTTGTAAGTTGTAACAAATATAATTGAAGAGGGAATATCGTTCTTTCGCGAATCTGTCATTGGAGGATACGATCAGATATATTATAAGGACATTATTAGAATATGATCAAATTTCTTATTTAGTCCTTTATATTCTTTTAAATCACTTTTTAAGCCCTTAATATTTTCAATCAAGAAGTGAAAGAGTTACTCCAATTTTGATCACCTACTCCTATATACGACTTCATTTTAATTATTTTGAGCCTTACTATTTGTAACTAACTCTTTTGGTCCTTAACTTCACAAAATTGAACATTTTGGTATGAGTCATGCCTATCGAGACTCGCATGACTATTACAAGAGTAATTTTGTCCAAAAATTTGTCTGTCCTTGCAACACTAAACAAATATTTAGAGAAAAAAAAAGGAGCAAATGTCCATTTTAACCTCTAATATTTTATCATCGGAGCAAACAAGCACTCTAACTTTACGTTGCATCTAAATTACTCGTGTCTATAATCAAAAGTTCGAATTAGTGGGTTCGCTCAACATTTTCAACCCTGATTTGACATGTTTAATTATTCGTATCTACGATCTTAGGCACAACTCATTTGTATTGTGTCGTATTTTTGCACAATATCAGAAATTATCCGCTCCTATGTCCTACTAAAAAAGTTAAGTATGAAATATAATATAATTTATTATAAGTAGTAAGGTATAATATTTAAAATAAATAATTTAGAACTATATTTTTCACTTATACCCTTACCTTCTAAATAAGAGTTATTTGTGAATACACATTGTTATATTAGTTAGGAAAGTAATGTAAACAAATAGAAATTTTATTCTTTTATTGGAATAAAATGTTTTATTAGAAACCTGACTCATTTGGAACGGAGGGAATGATATATTTTTGGAAAAAAATTATTTCATACAACAGTTACATCTACCTTTTCATTGCAACATACCAATCAAAATTAATATAAATAAATAAGATCCCCTATTTTTTCTGTAAAAATTTACATTTTTACCCTTAAATAATACAAATTGTATGTAGTATCAATTATTCAAGGGACGCATACAATAATTTCTTATTTTTTTGGGGGAGTAACCTAGAAGAATAATCTAACCCTTTCTATATATCGACCTTCTTCTTTTTTTTTTTTTTTTTGCATTTAAATATAAAGGATCAAAAAGTTATTCCAAGAATTATAAAGTACTAAATGGGAAATTTAAAATATATTAATCCGCAGGTTGCGTAGGGATTATGAAAATCTGAAATCCCAGCTTGCCAAGGCCACTCACGGTTACTTTCCCATAACAGGTGAATTTGGAATCGAAGTGAATAAGAATAACACTTTTGACAATTATTGGGATTCCAATTTTGCTGTCCAAACTCAATTCTGGTTATCCTTGAAGTTGAAGCATAGATTCTAGGTCACTTTGCGATGTAAAATATCACTTTTTAGGGCGAATTACATTCACCTCCACATGATTTAGTTGAATAACAAACACATCCTTGAACTATTCAAAAAAAATTTTGTTTTGTATTTAATTTTTCACTAACCATAAAAGTGATATTGAGTTGAGTAATGTCGTCTTTTAGTATGTCGGTCACATTTGAAGCACTTTTTGACCATCTTTTCCAAATATTTTTATATTTCTCTCGCGATACTTGTTTGCTATCGATTTCTCGCTCGTACTTAGCCTTGAACGGAATTTACCGTCCAATTGGGGTTGCATTCCCGAGCAACCAAACTCGTTGCATTGTATCTTTCAGATAAAAAGTCACAGTGCAACAACTATTATGAGAATTTATGAATGGTGTTTTTTCTAATTAATAATTGAATAATTCTAATGAAAATTTTCACTAAATAAATTTCATCAAATCAGAAACACAATGTTCTTTTAGATATACGAAAGAAAAAAGAAAAAAAAAAAAAAAAAAAACTAAAATCTTAAAACGTCAAATCCAACATCTTCCACTATACGAGTACAATTTATCCCTAAGTTTCAATTTTCCATCAAATGTAGAGCCGTAGATAATGTGGATAATCATAATCTTGCGTTTAAGGCTTAATCTTTGAGGTTTCAAATGCATGAATATAATTGATCGACTAAAGAGTGTTGTTTTGAATTGTATTTTGTGACTATTGGTACCATTTAAATTCTATTAATGAGACATAAGGAGCGAAAGAAGCTTACTGAATGAAAGTGGTCCATATACAAAAAAAAAATATTATTTTTCGTACTCATTCCATTCTATTATAAGAGTACACTTTGATAAATATTTTTTGTTTCATTAGAAAAATTCACTTTCAATTCTTTTACTCCTCATACCCTTACTAATATAATTATGTGCGGTTTCACAATTAGTTCATACTTAAGAAGTAATAATATAAATAGAACAAATGGTGTTAAATTAACTAATTTAGGTGTTGTACATTGATATTTTTACTAAGTTGTACCTTTGTCAAAATGAATTCTTTTAATGGAAGGGAGATAGTATGTAATATCATATGACCTTTTAAAAGTCTCATATCTTATTTCTTCCTTAATATTGGAAAGAGTCTTGTCTGTAAATTATTTTTGTCAAATTAATAGTTAATAACAAGATTATGTTTTCGGCAACAAAGCGCAACATAGGTGGTAAGACGCTTCATCTACAACCACTAGGTTGTGGGTTTGAGTCACCAAGGGGGAGGTGGGGAGCCATCGTTGATCCCCATTTTGTAATTTTTTTTTTTTAGAAAAAAAAATGAAAAAATATTATGTTTCTAATTGTTTATATCCTACGTACTATTATATGTGATGCGTACATAATTAGTTCACAGTTAAAAAGTAATGACGAAATATCAATATAATAACAAATTGGTTATTTTAAATTTTATAATTAAAATTTTATAAAATTATATATAATTTAAAGCATAACTCCTCTATTACAATAAAAAAATACATAGTCTCTCTGTTTCATTAAAAGGATTCACTTCCTAATAATATTTACAGTATTACAAAGTAGACTTTCTAATAGAGAGTATATACTTTTTCGTACTTCAAAACAACTTTTCCTTGTACGTCCTTTATTTTTGTGAATTGGCTTTCTGATCTAGCTAGCTAAACCTTAAGAGTGTTTCATGTGATTTCTGAACTGTAAAGTAAAAAGTTCAACAAAATGAAATAATCACATCTAAACGAACAAAAGATATTTTTAGTTATTGGAAAAAAAAAATAAAATTGAAGATTAGAGTTTCTTCTTTTGTTTTTTAAAACTAACAGTGGAATAATTTTGAAACTTTTTTTACCCCAATTTGTTTGCCACATAAATAGATACAACACTTATTTGCTACTCTTGTGTAGCTTAGATTTGTGTAGTTTAACATTTGTACCAAAAATCGATTATATGAATCATATATTATTATTGTATATGGTCACATTAATTCATTTAAAAGCATGTCTTTGGAAGCAATGACAAAGCTACCTTTTAGTTTGGTGAGACAATTATCTCATCTCACTTCTTCTAAAGTATTTTGTTATTGTGTAAAAATAACAAATATTAATTACCAATTTTGTCCCACCAAAATTAAGAAAAAAATAAAGATAAAAATAAAAGTAAATTAAATAGTATTGGATGAGAAAGTCTAGTTTCGTCACGTTCTTGGAGTACTTGTCGTCACACCACATCCTCAAAGGATGACCATACACTTGTCTATTACTACTTCATTGACTCTAAACACAATAATTGTGACTAGTTTTCCATTGCCATCAAATTCATCCCCAATCTGAATATATGACATATATGTCTCACATTCTATAATAGAAAAACTAACAAAGGACGTAGAAAGTATCTTATTTATTAAAAATGCACTCTTGAGCTAAACCGGATTTTCACGTTATAGTGTCGCTCCATAACTCACCTCCGCTGTTGGATCATGGGCCATGACACACCATTATCAACCCAACCCAAAACAATCGAACGTTACGACGTCGTTTTTAAAAGAAAAGGAAAAACGCGAAAAAAGGAAATCTCACTTCGCCCCACTGCACAACCGTAGAGTTATTTCTTGTTCATCCTCTCTGAGTTATGCAGAGCTGCTCGTTGGCTCTTGCTTGTGGGGTTAAAACTTTTCTTGGCTGGAAATGATGGAGTCAAGTTCAATTCCTCTTATTAAGCATGTAATTTCTACTTCCAATGCTTGGTTGCCACTGCCAGCGAAGTATTCCGTGAGCCCAACTCGTTTCAGAAAAAATGGCGCCACTGTTCGTCGACGCCTTTCATTGGTTCTTCATTCTAAGAAATGGGATCTTCAAGGTACTGTTTTTATGTTGTTGTTTCATGGAATCTACTTTTGTTAATTTATCTTGAAGAATCCTGTGAAAAGAAAGATATGGCTGCTTTGGTGCGAGAATTCTTAGGTCATCATCCCATAAAGAGTGTTGGAATTTGGTTCAAAGCGTAATTGAAACTATGGATTCTGAATTTGTGGAGGGATTGTATAAGAAACAGAAAAAAAGGAGGAAAAGGGGAAAGGGGATATGGCAGTCTCTCTTGAATATTAGTTAAAGTGCCTTAAAGGCTCATGTTCTTGCTTTATTTGTGGAACCCGCCAACCCGGAGGTCTTTTGCAGGAACATAACTTTCGTGTGTGATTCCTAGGGCTATCTATAATCTTGTGAGCTTGTTGTATGAAATAAAAAATGATCTCTCCCAGGAAAATCATACTCCGTCCGTCCCATTAAAAGAATCCGATTTAGAAAATGGATGGTAATTTGAATCCATATTTTACAATTATATAAGTAAGGCTTGATTGTGAATCACACCTTAATATTATATTAGTAAGGGTATCTATGTGGGACAAAATTCAAATTGGACAGTTTTAGTGGGACAAAGTTTTTGTTTTGTAACGGGAATGTCCCACAAGGGAGTATTGCTTAAGCTGTTAAATATGAGGATGGCACTAGTCAAAATTTGAGCAACTTGCTGTTTCAAAATTTGAGCACTAGTTAAATATGAGTTGCATTAAGATCAATTGTTAGATAGTTATAATTCCAATTCTAGCTCGCTGTTTCAGATTTCCAGAGGTATGCAACACCCAAGGAACTTTTGCGAGCCTCGGAAGTGAAAATTTATAGGCCTTCCTCTTTGGAACAGATTGTTAATCCTTTTAAGCTGCAAAAATGTGAATGCTTTTACAAAGTCAAACTACAAACCAGTGGCATTTATGGTTCCACTTTAACTGATTCCAACTCTGGAGTGCTTGTATGTTTGATAGATGAAAATAATAAGTCAATCCTGCAAAGGATACCTGCCTGTCTGGGAAAAGATCATTCTTTTCAGTCAGAGAACACTGAAAGTTCAGAAATTCTCAATTTTCAGCAAGGCGGGATTGATGAGTTCGTATTTGAAGGACCAACTCTTGGGAAGATTGCAGCTGTTTGGATTGGCCTAGAATCAGGTAATGTGCTTCTTCATTTTTTGGCAAATAAGGTCCAATCTGCGCTGTGTTTGGTTAATTATTTGGTTACAACAATTCCAATTTATGGCTGCATTGTAAATGAGAAAGCTTGAGAATATGGTAAGCATTGTACAGATCAAAGAATATGATAACACTTCCCAGTTCCCATTCACTCACTAGGAAGTTATCCTGTTTCAAACGGTTGGATAATAATTACAAGAGATGTCAATCCAATGTTGGGGTGCTTTGAAATGCTCGGTGCTTGAAGCCTGAAAGCTGAAATTTTCTTGTGACAAATGCTTGTTGTACCTCATTGATACTGTCAAAACTTCATTATAATATTCCTTGGTAAATTCTAAGTTCTTCGAGGTAATTTTTCTCTGGCGGTTGCGAGATTCTTGATTTTGTAGGCTTTATGTACTAATTCAACCATGAAGTCCTTTTCGTTGAACTTAATGTGACGGACTTACTACTTCCTTAGCTGTTTCCAGATACTCAAAAATTGACAAGTGTTATTTGGATCTTGTTTCTTCCTCAGCTGTTTTCAGATACCCGAATTGACATGTGTTGTTTGGGTTTTACCTGGTCAGTTTTGATTCTTTTATTGTTTTTGGCAGGTCGGTGGAGATTTGGGAATCTGAGTTTAACTGTATTCTGTGAGGATCAATCTCCATCAACAGAAGATGGCAAAGAAGATATGCAGCTTACTGGCTTCGAATATGATTTTGATGGTGGAGATATGTTACTTGGAGAAGGAAGCGACACTTCCGTGCTAGAACTTACACCGCGTTTGGTGACTGTCTT
Organism: Leptodermis oblonga; assembly: GCA_016801395.1. NCBI lineage: Eukaryota > Viridiplantae > Streptophyta > Magnoliopsida > Gentianales > Rubiaceae > Leptodermis > Leptodermis oblonga. The sequence continues at coordinate 35,060,883 of CM028760.1, forward strand.
CTCTGAGACGGGCATTGGCTGGATCGATGTAAAACCTTTGGATCCATCTTCAACTGTGACTGATTCCATATCAGCAGAGGAAAGCATGAAGGAATATGCAGACTTGAAATTCTCATTGCTCCTTTATGATGCAACACTTATCCTCGCCGGATCGTCAGTTATTTCAATTTCAGTCGGTGAAAAGGCTGCCTTATCATTTCTAACAGGAGGGATTGTAGGCTTCTTATATCTACTCTTATTACAACGATCTGTTGATGGATTACCGGTTCCTGAAACTCAGAATTCTGATCATATTTTGCCAAAACTTAGAGGTTCCTTGCCATTCATTGCAGCAGCAATAGTACTTGCAGCGTTTGCTGAAAAATACACATCAGGCGAGTTTACCAGGTTCTTGACACCAAATGACCTCATTTTCGGGATGTTCGGGTTCCTCATGTGCAAGGTTTCTGTATTATTGGCAGCATTCAAGCCAATGGAAACAGGCGCGCCGCGGGATAAGGACTGATATACTTCTGTACAGTGTATATAACCATATAGGACACACTTATCTTGTATACTTCTCCCAAATCTTGTCGGTTTTCGGCTTCTGGGAATGTAAATACTTATACTGAATTCTGTATAGGACAGATATGCTTATTGGTTATACTATTTCTGCAGATCAATCACAAGAGAACTATCATTTTTAACTTTTAAGGTGTCCTTAAGGAAAGCTTCATATTGTGGTGTCATATTCACTTTGCTGTCCTCAAACCAAAGCATTTAGCAGTGGAATTGTTTGTTTTCGGACAGTAAAGTCGGCATGCTAAGATTATTTTTGTGGAGATTTCGAAGGTTTTGGTGCGTTTGTGGGCTCTTTTGTTTTTGGCATAAGACATGTTCAGGATGCTCAGACTTACTTCCATTTTGGTCTTCGAAAAAAAATGAGAGTTATATAGTTTGCAAGATCGGGATCTCACGTAAGATCGATTTGGGTGTAAGATCATAATAGATCTGATCGAGTCGTAGGATCGTAGAATTTAACAAACAAATGTACATGGGTAAAATTATAAACAAATTATAAAAATGACTCTTATTTTAGTAAATTTTATTAGAATCGGATAGAATTAGGAATTTACTAATTTACAATTTTGTAGCAGTATGGAAAAGTGGGACAAAAAATGATTATGCGTTTGCCGGGAGTCGAACCCGGGTCTATTGCTTGGAAGGCAATTATCCTAACCGTTGGACTACAAACGCTGCTGTGAGATAACGGATAAAACCCTGTATAATCATTTATACATTGTAGATGAAACTTTAACTTTCAAATTTATTGGATTGGAATTGGATAATGGATACATTTTTCTGTTCCATATAAAAACTCATGTTTTAAATTGTATCTTGTAAATTATAAATATTTGTATCATTAAACAATTCTTATGAAACGGGAGGAGTTTAACCACTGCTAGGTACTTTGTGTACGTTCTTGTATGGTGCATCAACAATTTTTTATTTCTTAAAAAGATAATATAATATGCTGTTTAGTTATTCTTTTTTCTAATATCTATACTATTAACTCAGCGCCAGCCTGCCATTTTCAGTTTTAAAATAGAAAATAAATAAATTGAGACGATTATATATAACACGTTTTCCAAGTTTTTTCTTGGAGGAGAATATTCGAAACCAGCAGCGATATCTTACATTATCACAGAAGCAGATTTTGCATGTTAATTAAACTATTAATTACTCACACAGATCTTAAGAGCAGGCACATGGTTGGTGAATAAATCGTGTTTCCAATATATATTCTCATTTTATCGAAAGAGTTCAATGGTATAATCAATTATGCGTCACACGATACAACTCAAAAAAAAAACTCTTTATACGATACAGGAAGACTTGGAAATAGTAAAATTATTAGAATAAGTACAATTTTCAGTTTTTCATACTTCTTCAACGTTTCTAATATAGACATAACCTAGTTTAATGTACAACACATTAATCTATAATGTGTTTACGCATTAAATGACTTTGATCTCTAAAGAAAAGAATAAAAAAAGAGGGATATATACAGTGGCGGAATCAGACAAAAATCTCTAAGGGGTTCAATATGCAAGGACAGATCCTCTGTGTCTGTTTTCCTACACCCACCCTTGTATCCGCTCAGGGGGTTAAAAATTTGATAGTTTTAATGTCGACACATAGAATCTGTCCTCTCAAAATGCATACATAAAATTTGTTTAGAGTTAAATACAATTAAAAATATACTACTAATAAGGTGGAGGAGGTGGTTGAAGGGATTCAGGGACCATCCCACCTCCCTTAGATCCGCCCATGGATATATATATATATATATATATATATATATATATATAATGGCATTTTTAATTGCATGGCTCTATTACAGAATAGGTGGCATATTTTGACTAATTGTACTAGCTACATTCTATAAAATAATGCACATGCTTTTTAAAATTCTTCTAATTAATTTGTAAGTAATAAGAATTAAGGCTTAATTGCAGTAAACCTCTCTTGTATTATATGCAGTGGCGGAGCCACGTTGATGGATGCCCCACCTCAAATTTTCAAAAACCCACTTAATATAGTATAAAATGTGTAAAATTTAGGAAAATTTGAGTAATTGCCCCACCAAAAATTATAGTAATTAAGGGCAACATTGAAATTAAAAAAATAAAATACAATACTGTATAATTTGTATGCCTAAATTTCATAATTCTTCTTAATATCATTGAAAAGTGGTACTTATTTTAGGGTAAAAAAAGAAGAAATGTTAGGTAGTGGTACTATTTTAAGGAGAAAAAAGAACAAAACAAATATTGCGTATAAAATTTGTGCTTGTATATGACAAAAATGAAAGTTGTTAAAAAAAAAAAAATGTATCTTAAATATTTTGCTCCTCCTGACTTCGGAGGCTTGGCTCCACCATTGATTATATGTTATTGACTTTTTGCTAAAATAGGCACTTTACCCCCTTTAGACCATTAGCCAATGTGAAAAACTTATGAAACAACAAATTTGTCACAATTAAATGTTAACATCGAGCAGGCACCACGTAGTCGTGAATTTTTAGATATTCACTAAAGTGATGCTTTTTTTTTTTCATTAACTAATGGTTAAAGGGGCGCAAAGTGTCTATCTTACTATACAGACCAAAGGCAAAATGTAAACGATATAACACGGAGGATTTAATGTAATTAAGCAAATAATTAGTGGAGAAAGTGAAAAACCCTAGCTTTATCATGAACATATATATATATCTACCCTATATTATATAATGTAATATAGAGTTGTTGTGAGCTTTCCACATGGCTGCCACATGTACCTTATATTTATGTCAATGCTGACTAGGTTGCCTAATAATCATAAAATGTACACCTATGTATGCAAGTTTATTCCATGTTGGCAACTTTCTGGTTTTCCACCTTCTTACCTTTATTTAATTTACCTCACACCAATTTATTAACTTCAACAACTAACTTTCTGAATCCATTGATATTAATTTCGATAGCTTCTTCCTTGGTTTTCTTACGTTTGTTTTCTTTTCCTTTCCCCCATTTATTCACTTCTTCTTGGACCACCTATGCATCCTTTCTTTTCCTCCCTATTTATTTACTTTTTCTTGGACAACCTTGGCGTCCTTCTCAATCCCTTCATATTCTTAAATGCAGAAGAATAATTATAAATTATTATAAGTTGTCTTGAAGCCTTATGTTGCACATATCGATGACATATTCAAGGACTTCACCTCATACAAGGTTCGAGTTCCTGTAACTGGGGCCATTATCTTGGATGAATCTTTTGAAAGGGTGAGCAGTTAGATATATTGCACTTAGTATTTTTGCCAGTTCTTAGTTAGAGATCACTGATAAGTATTTTGTTTTTTTGTCAATCTTGATTCTTAATCTGAATATACATGTTTGTGTTGCGTAACAGTTGGCTTGATTGCTTGTTTCTTGTTAATCTCTATCCTATATCAGTATTTTAGAAATTTTGAAGCTATAAGGTGGCTTGATTTTCTTAATTTCTGTGGACTGTAGAGTATTTTTAACTATTTTTCTTCATCCCCAGCCATGAAATTAATAGCTATACTTGAGCATATTGAGTGTGTATGCCAGCAAATTCTCTGCAACGCCAACTTGTTTATCTGCTGTGACAAGTTGACCAGCAACAAGTTGACCATGACATAAGTACTTAAGAAACGGCTGGAGAATTGCCTGACGTTATGTCTTATGCTTTATGGTTCTTTGTGTACGATGATCCTACAAATATTGCAAATTGTTTGACCCTTTCGAATCTTGAATTCTGAATTTTTGAGTAAGCCTTGTATTGTGTATGGCCATCCTTCAATTGGATTTATGGAAGTTCTTTTCATGAAATCGGTCGCAGTGCGAGCACATGTTGTTTGTACTTTAATCAGATACGACCTCGAGTAAATATTAAAATAATTTATTTACTGAAAAAATGAAAAGGCATCTTTGAATTCCTATTTATGTAGGGGTAAGGTCTGGCATTTGCAACCACATGCAAGGTTTTTGAAAGAGGGTAAGATTTCATTCCCCTGTTACAGAATATTGTGTATTTGGCAGCAAGTACGAAGGAAACCTAAGGTCGAAACTTTAATTAAATTCTCACCAAATTTTACATCAATACAACCAGGTAAACTTGTGCCTTTCATTTGTTTGAGAAGAATGCTTTGTTTACTTGCAAGGGTTGAATTGGTTGTTACCATCTAATAGAAAATTTGGCCGCCTACTGTTGTTGTATGGATGATAAAAACTCTACCATTAGGAACAATATCAATCTTACATGTTAAATAGTTTTTGGTATGGGGTATTCTTCTTTCCTTTTTTATATGAGTGAATTGCAAAAAATATAATTACACTTTTCGATTGTGTTCGCTTTGATATCTATATCCGTTCACACTAACGGAATCGCCTTCATGTATCTCTCACATACTTTTTTCAAGGGCATTTTTATCCACTCACTATTCATCTTTTTTTTTTTTTTTTTTTGGGTTTTCTTCTTCTCCTTTATTGCTGCTACCTGCTGTATCTCATGATAATAATCCCTTTCAACTGCAGTCAATTTACAATTGCATTCACAATTAAAATATTCTCCATTTCCAATATCTAGCCTATATTTAATTATGTTAAAGCTGGCACTGCCACACTGACAGGTAATTTAATAAATATTTTTTCTTTTTTATGTCTGTATTAAACTTTTAATTTAACCATTCATATGAAAGCCACATAAAATTAATATATAAATATATTGAATGCATAAATTTTCTTTTCTCTTTTTTAATTAAATAATATTTTTCTTTGTCTTTATTAACTTCTTAAGTTATTTTTTCAATTTCTACATTAGATTAGCTTCATATTATATAAGATCCATCTATATGTATAAATAATCATGTTCGTCAAAAAAATATAATAATCGTAAATATATATATATATATCTTTTCCATTAATATGTATATAACTTAATATAAATTTTGGATTAGAAATGTATGTAAAATATCAAACGTCTATATTGATACATAAGTTTATTTTATTACCAATAAATACATTATTATAAATAAATGATTTTTTATGTGATGCATGTTTGTGTTTATGTAAGGGTGAGTGAAATATAATATTAGTTAATTTAAATTCATTTTTATTTTCGGTACTCTTTATTATTGTCATTCACTAATCTCTTTTTAATTTGGTGACTTTTCATGTATTATAAGTTTCAAAAAGACTCTTGATTATATGATGATTATTTACTTTGTTCACATCAACTTCCTTTATTTAATATACAATTAGTAAATAATTAATTATTTAAAAACTTTTGATAATCCACACAAGAGAATGAATAGACACTTTACAATCTATAAATATCTTCAATCCATTAAGATAAAAAACAACTTTCTTCTTGTTCAGAATCTTTATGTACATGTCCAATTCATGCTATCGGGCAACTTTTCGTAATACATGTACATACATTTAGAATATATTTTTCTCAATCTCTTTTTCGAATTCGCAGGTTTGTACATGTTCTACTCCAATGAAAAACAATGTTTCCCTATCCAAATCTACGAAATATGTCTCCAAATTCACCTCATCTGACAACAGAGTTTCTCATGCAGTTGGCATCTACTTATAACGCATATCAAAATCATTCAACAGCTTTATTAATTTTCAGAAGAAGAAGAAGAAGAAGAAGAAATTGACAAGAGGCGAGAAAAAAGGAAGCAAATAGAGTAGGCACGCCAATTCTATATATTGAGAAAAGATTTTCATTATTTGTATTAATTTGACATATATTTCTTCTTTTTAACTCTGTATTTATAATCTTTAAATTGATTACTATTATAATTATAGTTTTTTTTATAAATCTTATGTTGTCACACAATAATATTATTGGGCATTCACCGTGCAATGGCACGGTGTTCCCATCTAGTATATATATATATATATATCCTCTTGCATTTGTATTTATGTTTTGGAATTGGGAGTTTGTGTATGTTTTACTGCGTTTGGATGAGAGAATCTCATGTTCATCTTATTGTGAAATAACAATATTGGTTATCTGTTTTATTAGAATAATTCAGTTTTTTTAAGAAAAATTTGTTTCAACAGAAAAGTTCATATTTAAATTTTTTTACTTTTTTTTACCCTCATTAATATAAAGATGTGTAGTCTGTAACTAACTCGCACTTAAAAAATTAAGGACATAATTGGAATGAAGGGTGGCAAATTAACTATTATAGGCACTGTACCTTAAAATTGAAACCTAACTCTTCTTCTAATGAAATAAAAGAAAATAATAATTAATATGTACATTATCAACTTGTCAATTTCACTACGTCCATTTCATATAGTTTGAGATGACAATGTTCATGATGATTACTAAGAGTATTCTGAACCTAAAAAAGGTATCAAAGACAGCCAAAGATCCTCATTTTAGATTCACAAGAAGACGAATGCCCTCAAAACAATGGCATTTATGCTCTCAATTTGTATTTTTGTTGATAAAAGCATCTTTTTGTCTTTGATCATTCATTGCTGCAATCAATTGTTATGTTCCAAAAATTAAATAAAATTTCAAATTTTAATTTGGAGTCTAGCCATCCTTCAACAAAGTGGAACTAAAATATATAATTGTGATTAGTTTAATTCTGGGGTTAATTACATTGACCTCCCCTAGAGTTTAGAAAAATTATTAATGCCCCTTGATGTCTATAAATATATACTACCAACACTTAAAAGAACATCTGCATTTAGTAAAGACTATCTAAAAATGGCAACAACCCAAAAAAACTATTCGAAACTTTCAAGTTTAGCGAAGCGTGCACTTCAAACACATTCTTCAATGATGTAATAATTTCCATATTTTCGCCATGTAATTCTTCAATATATTAATGAAAAACAAAGTAAGCCCACCAGCCCTTAGTTTCGCCAAATTATGGGTCTTTGTCAATCCAAAAACAAGCATAAACCTCAGGGACCGAGCATTGGTAATTTGAACGATTAAGTGGGCGTTAGTAAATATTCAACAACCTCAAGGGAGTATCTATAATTTTCCCAAACCTCAAGGGCGATAAGTGTAATTAACCCTTTATTAAAATCATCTCCCATCAATGTTTTTTTAATCACAATTGATCATCCCAATATACATATATATTATATAGAAGAAGTGAAACTCTAACTTCTTCCATTGAAATCACAAGTAAACAAAATACTTCATAACAATGGCTGCATTCCCACTTCCTCCATGCCAAGAAGTTACAACAATGGCAGGACTACAATTTCTTCAAAGCCCTTTTCTCACAATTCCTTCTGAAATTTCCAAAATGTGTCCGCCTCCTCACAAATATTACAAGGGAAGAAGAAGAAGAAATGTAAGAGCAGAAGTGCTTATAGCTGATCCGAAAAGACCGGGCGCCGGCCGGATCTTCCCGGAGTTAACTACTCAGGGAATTCCTCACGCTGATTACCATATTGGTGAGATCGTCGAAAGGCAATCAGAGATGAGTTGGTGGTCCAGAAGAGATGCCGTCCGAAAACCGGACTTCAATCCTGTATTTCTTGAAGAAGCCTATGAAAGATGCAGGATCATTTGTGCTGAATATGCAAAAACGTTCTACTTAGGTTTGTCTAAAAATCCCTTATCTTTAGTATACTTCATCCATCTCACTGAAAGAGTTTGGTTTCTAATGTTGTTCAATCAGTGGCGGAACCAGAAAATAATCCTGAACGATCCAAAAATATGAATTTTTATTTTTTTTTGACAGTTAAATATATACTCCTAATAAAGGTAAATGAGAGGGTTGGAGAGGTTCGAGAACCCCCCGGTTCTGCTTATTTTTTCATTATTAAAAACACAATTCTTTTTAGCCTTGTTGGCCTGCCAGCCTCAGACATCATTTGGGAAATTTTCCACATAAAGTTGCAAGAAATGTTAATTCAAACATTTTCTTAATTTTCAGGGACAAGACTAATGACAGAAGAGAGGCAAAGAGCTATATGGGCTATCTATGGTAAGCTATAATCTAATTATCAGTTTTCTGACATTCTTGCAGTTTCTAAGACATAATATACAAGTGCTCGATTTTTCAATCATCAAATTAATAGTGCAAAAAAATTGCAGTCTGGTGCCGGAGAACCGATGAATTGGTCGACGGCCCGAACGCCGATTACATAAGCTCCGCCGCTCTTGATCGGTGGGAAGAAAGAACAGAAGACATCTTCAATGGCCGCCCCTACGACATGCTTGATGCTGCACTTGCAGATACCGTGTTGCAGTTCCCTCTCGACATCAAGGTACCGCAGCAGTCATCAAATCATCTGTACCATAACATAACACGGGAAAATAAGTGTTTTTTTTTTTTTTTGTTCCATTCATCTTGTAGCCTTTCAAGGATATGATAGAAGGGATGAGGATGGACACTAGAAAAAGCCGATATGCAAATTTTCAGGAACTATGCCTCTATTGCTACTATGTGGCTGGAACTGTTGGCCTAATGAGTGTTCCGGTGATGGGGATTGCTCCGGAATCCGCAGTGTCTTCTCAGAGCATCTACGACGCCGCGGTCTATTTAGGCATAGGCAATCAACTCACCAACATTCTGAGAGATGTAGGAGAAGAGTAAGTTTCCGAAGTCCAGTTCAGATACTCTCTCCATCCCACCAAAAGAGAGTCGCGTTTTCAATTCTGACTTAATTGTGATCGTTTTTTTTTTCACATTCTAGTGCAATAAGAGGAAGAGTTTATCTTCCGCAAGATGAACTAGCTCAATTTGGTTTATGTGATGAGGATGTATTCTCAAGGAAGGTCACTGATGGATGGAGGGAATTCACGAAGAAGCAGATTCGACGCGCAAGGTTCTACTTCGATCAAGCTGAAGAGGGAGCCTCTAACCTCGACAAGGATAGCCGTTGGCCGGTAATTTCCTTTGCATAATGCAAAACATTTTCGCTGTTTTAGTGAGATGAAAAAAGTAGCAAAATAAATCACGGCCGGGAAGCATTTCATATCGTCAGATTTTCATCAAACTAAGCATGCTATATAATTGACTTGAAATGCATGTTTGTTGCAGGTCTGGTCATCGCTGATGATATATCGACAGATATTGGACTCGATTGAGGAAAACGACTATGATAATTTGACAAAGAGAGCTTATGTAAAGAGAACTAAGAAGCTCCTAACGTTACCTCTAGCTTATACTAAAGCTACATCATGGTCCAATTTGGCCTTACAATAAATCCTTCTTTTTGCGACACTTTTGATTTGGAGGCAACTAACCTCCAATTGCAACGTCGGTGTGTGCCTTAAAATACATAAATGACAGTGTACATACAATTAGCGATGAGTTCCATTTTGTCAATCTCTTCCAAGTGTGCTGTGATGATTTACTTACAATTAGTTAGTGCTGGTGGGGCAATTTCTTTTTTTACTGTACAAAATTTGCAATAATTTGTATTTTGTCTCACCAAAAATAAAAATAATAAGGATAAATACTTATAACAAATAATTTTGTCCCTTCATACCTTCGGGGTCTGACTCCGCCACTGTTTACTTTTAAACAGTTAATTGATGAGTATTTACTCAAAAATCAACTTGATAACTAAATATTAAAAGTCCGAACAGTTAAGTATTTAAGATTCGATAGAGCAAAGTTTTGTCATTAAAAGTATGACAATTTTCTTATGATTACAGAGACAATAAAGGCATAAATATGCCCCTAAACATTGAAGTTTGCATTTCTTACGGGTTCAGATCTGTTGTCTCTAAATACAGTGTCTCTACTGTGTCCTCCTCACATATATGAGGGGCCCACTAATGGATACATATGTGAAGAGGTCATAGTAGTAACACTGCAATTGGGGACATAAGATCTGAGGCCATTTCTTGCCACTTTTATCAACACAAACAATGACAATTTTAAGAGTACAGTCTCTAAAAGTACTACAATCTCCGTCCCAATGGAAGAATCAACAACTAAGCATTTTGTCCCAATGGAAGAATCATGTTTTCTAATTTGCCACCGTTTTTTCTATTATGTCCTTACTTTTTAAATATGGGTTCGTTATGAAAATTTATTAATAAAAGTTTTTATGAATACAAAATATATAAAATTATATTAATATTTAGGAAAACTACAACTAGATCTACATGCCACAATAACTAAATTTTTGTTCCACTATATAGCATTAAATTAAATATATGAATTATATCTCATTATCATGCACAATGTGTATATGAATCATATTTACAGAAGCCACACATTGGCTTAATTAAAAATGTACAAAGTTTATCAAAGTAACTTACATCTCCATAAACCCAATTGAAGAACCATCCATGCTTCCTTCCATTATCGTAGAATATTATTCGCAAATCCAAATATAAGATATATTATTGAGATCTCTAATAAAATTGTTGAAACATCCCAACCTTACTCGTACCAATTCATTTAAACTCAACTCTTACATATTTAGATGATAATCGTGTTTAGATTCATTTCATAACAAATATTACTCGTGTCTAAATTCTTGAGTTCAAATGAAAAGGTCACCCATTTAATAAATCATGTCATTTATGTCACCCGATTTAGCCCGCAAATATATCAAAACTAAACCATAACCTGTTTATATCATGTCATTCGTCCCCTAACAAAAACATGCAGAATTACAAGCAGCAGAAAAGTACGATTGCAACACAGCCATTGAAAAAAAATCAGAAGATTTAAAAGCATATCTTTCATCTACAAAATAAAAAAAAAGACCATCCCAAACAAAGTGCATCATCCTACAAGGGCAAAATGAAGTAAAGAACTTTTAGATGAAATAGTCCTACACGTGAAAAAGAAAAAGAGAATATAGGAACAGAATGAACTTGTTTCAGAATTCCCAAGAAACTTAAAAAGGAGGCCATTGGACATAAGAGGGCAAAAAAAACAGGATGCTCCGTCGATTCCATGAAAACGCTAGATAAGCAGCAACCACTCTCCCAAGTTCCCAATAACGCCTCCTTTGCAGTTTCTGCTTAACAGTTCGAGAATAGCGACTTCAGGGATGAAGAAGTATCATCTGACTGTTGTTACATGCTTTCTGCCAAGGCCACCTTCCAAGGAACGTATAAACAACAATTTTCCAAAAGTAGCACCCACACAGAAAGCGGCTAGCTTACAACTGCCGCTACCAAGTAAACACTACGCAGCTGCATCATAGGAAGTAATCTGGTGTTCTCCTAGTTACATCAGGCTCTCCTCTCCGAGGAGCTGGCTCAAACTGCAGCCAGCAAAACTAGACGACTCAGAATTCGAAACGCAAATGTCTAACATGATTACAATTATCATGGAAGCTAGATTTACATATTTTTCGCCACGCGCAATAAATACCAGACGACAAGATACCTGAATGAATGTGTGGCCTCTGCAGTCATCCACTTCCAGGATGGACGCCATGTTGCCACAGCGGTAACAATAATTAGGTGCGCTAAATATGGTAACCACTTTCTGGTCCTGTAACAACAATTTGCAAAACATAAAGACTCGATATATAGGCAAGCGAAGGGCAAATGAAAATATATGTATATATTCGACTGTAGGAGAATTAAATATTAATTACATGAGCCCAATTAAATCCTTCCATGACCAACTGATGTGCTCTAGCAATGAGCTTTAAGTTGTTGGTATGGTTGAACTGCTCTGATATGTCCTGTCAAAGTGAAAAGAGGGTTTAGATGATGCAATAACTATTATATCAGAAGGGAAAAACTTGGCGAAAGAGTAGCAAGTACTTGGCCAAATGTATATCCAGCACCCCTAGGTGAAATACCCCAACCACACCGATCATCGGGGTCAGACCATAAAAGATCACACATGGCTCCCTCATGTGGAACTTCTTGTACACGGTCAAAATTCCGTATGTGGTCCAGTGTTTCCACTGAAGGAGACAAACCTCCATGGAGACAAAATATTTCTGATTCAACCTGAAAAAATCAAGGAAACAAATTAAGCATGAAGAATGTGGAAACAACATATACCGGATTGGAACTTAGGAAAGTAAACATTTCACCAAGAAAAACTGTATCACGTGAATTTGTGTCTTGCTGATTAATCCAATGCGATCATGGAGTTACGCTATGCACTTCACTAAAATCACCACGACCGACAGTACTCCAACATAAAAAAACAAAGATACCAACGCAATGGTAATAATAATCACTTGAAGTTAGTACAGGACATCAACTTGAACAGGTGGTGTCTACAAAACACAACACCAATCACACCCCATGGTCCATAAGGACAAAAATGCCAGTCACATTCAAGAAGAAAAATATCAATTGCAAGGAATAATTATTACCAATGCTGTGAGAGGAAAGTAATCAAATAGGTCAGTAAAAGTCTTCCACACATTTGCATTGCCATATCTGCAAGATAAACACAGTTTTGAAATTAGTAAATTCAGTATTACCAACCAAGACAAGTGAGCCAGCAGTAGTATCAACCCATTCTTAACAAAACCTGGTGCATTTCAAAATCTTGAATTCTTACAATTTGTTTTCATACATAGACTTCAGTAATCAAAAGCAAGTAGGAAGAGTAAGAGACTACGAGAACTTTCTGATGTAAAACGTCACCGAACAAAAACATTTGCCAATTAGAAAAGATATTCAGCCATGTCCTCTTACTGTCTTTTAGCAACAGCAAAAGTTTATCAGCCACACGCATAACGTACAAGGTGATAAATGAGAATGATAGGGTCCTAACTCTTGAGTGGTAAAGGTTCCAATTATGCCTTACATCAACATATAACCACACTGCGATTGTCTACAACGATATTTCCGTTGAGAAGTCTCAATCACCTAACCGAAGGGGATTTAAAATAGCATGTATAAGTCTTTTCCATGTCTAACCACTATCACAAGGTTTCCCTGAGTAAGACCACATTTCTTAACCAAGTAGAATATGTTGGTTGTCCAAGCATCTTATTCAGTGAAAGGACATCTGAATACAATTCCCATCATTCACATGTTTGGGTCACTTGTTTCATTCGTTAAAAGGAATGGAAATCGGCTTATCCAAACTATGAAATTTCCACTAGTTGAGATTATATTAATGACACTTGACATGAGGTAATCTTACAATACTACAGTCATAACCGAAAGGTATCTTTCTAGCAAAAATAAACCAACAGTACCAAGGTAATGAAAGATCCCTTTAATGACTAGTTATTTTGGCTTTGTATGGCATTTTATAATAATTTTTCATTATTCCCAAATCCCAATGCACTTTTTTATATTTTTCCAATACATCTTTTTACATTTCCAATGCACTTTTAATCATTTTAAAATCAATCCAAACCAAATTTAAAACCAAATTGTGATACAATAAAGTAAGTTATGAAATGTCTCATACCAAATTACCATACCTAACCACCAAACACACCCTTAGAGTCCCATTGCAAATAAAGGAAGTTATAAACTAAAAAAAAAAATCATAGAAATAACAGAAGAACAAACGGAGATAAAGATTCAAGATGTGTCCAAGTTACAATCTGTACAGGAAAATCATCAAGTACTACAACCACAATGAAACCTACCTTTTTAGTACACAGAATTAGCAGGCTTAATCAATACTGTTGTGGGCCTAAACCTAGTATAAAAAAGAAATACAAACTTCACATTTTCAAATAAAAACCTGAAATTTAAGAAGCAGCAAGGAACTTACTTCCTCAGGCATTCATCATAAAACCCATACACTTGAGTAATCTGAGGTATAAAAGAGAAGTCATTTAGCACTAAGCATTCAAAACCAAAAGGACTACATAAAGCCACGCCAAAAGAAAATTCCAGCTAGAATAAAAACCTACATAACCTTTTAATCATGAACTATAGTTAGCCATGCTCAAAACAACTAGTCCTAAAGAAATCCAGATTATGCTATCATTCAAATTAACATACTTATCCTAATAGTAGAAATGGGAGTCAGAGAAGTAAAGTAGCACATTTCTGGTAACATTGCAAGGATAATATACCTGGCGACTCTCATGATTTCCTCTCAGAATAGTAATACGTTGAGGGTACCTCACTTTGAGGGCCACGAGAAGCTGAAAAGAATAAGATGAATAATAACAAAAGATTCATTGCATTGTTTAAAATCTGGAAAAGTATTCAGGCAAACGAATTATTCTCATAATTAATATTCAAAAGAGATAAATTCACCCACCGACACAGTTTCCACTGAATAATAGCCTCGATCAACATAATCTCCCATAAACAAATAATTTGTATCTGGACACTGCATTAACAAAAAACATACCTCGATTAGTCAAATCTAGTGATGGTAAACTATGCCACAACAAAACAAAATCAAAACTTAAGCAAAAGATAAGTAACAACAGAACCAAAAGCTCCAGTACCTTATCATGCAAGAAAGCAGGCTAAAAAGAATTTCTAAGGCAAAGTAGCACATGAAAGTCACAATTGTGTTCAGCTTACATGCAAGATCACAAGAAATGGAAGACGCATGCAAACATCTAAATAAACAGAAAAATTCATAGAGAGAGAAAAGAAAGAAGAGAGTGACATTTGCACCTACAACTAGCCCAGATAAAAAATAACATGCAACCATGATGATGAGAGAGCTAAAGATGGGATTGCAAAGCCACCCAAAACATTTAGGTCACAGTGTGACAACCTCAGCGGCCAAAGCAAGAACTTGGAATAATGAAAATTAGTGAGAGATGCAACAATGAAAGACAGTTCAACAAATCACAATGTTCTCCCTCCAAAAAGCAAATGAATGAACTACAGTGGTAATTAGCTGATTCCATACAGTCCCAAAAATGATAAGCTTCACGAAGAACATCAATCCACAAAAGAGTTTTGGCAAACAATACAAGAGAAGCAGGTCCACCCAAAACACACCAAAAAAAAAAAAACCCTTAAAATTAAGTAGTTTCACATCAACAACTAAGCCTTTATCTCACTATGTGAGGTCGACTAAATGAATTATTTCTTCCCGTAGTGTTCGATCAAGACACATTACTTCACTAATATTTATATAAAATATGTCATGTTTCATAGTCGTTTCCCAATTCTTTCTAGGTCCGCCCCTTCCCCTTTTAATATTAGTTAGTGCTTCTCTGTTTTCTACCTGTCGTACTGGCGCATCTGAAGGTCTTCTATGAACATGTTCAATCCAAACCATCTTAGGCATGTTTCTCTCGTTCTTTCATCTATTGGAACTATTCCTATTTTCTTTTAATGCATTCTTTACTCATTCTATCCGACTAATATGTGCACAAATCCATTTCAACATTATTTGTATATGAAAATAGAAATTATAAGTGCTATTAATGATTCCTAATATAATTGTTTAAAAACTTTTCTCTCATACTCCACCAAAACACCACATGAGTCTTTAGGCTCTCTTGATTAAGCTAGATTGAGACCAAAGATTTTTGTAAATTAATGTCTTATTTGGGCAAATAGAATTTCTGCAGCCTATGAAACAAATGTATAATAATAGGTACCTTGCCACCGATTCGAAAAAGCTCTGCAAGATCATGAAACTGTCCATGAATATCACCACATATGGTCACAGGGCTTTTCACAGGCTGCAGAAGAGGATGAAAGAATCAAGAACTCTTTCCATAATGAGTAATAAAATTAGGAACACTGTCATGGAAAATCTGCACGACAGAACCAATTGAATGATAAAAAAGCAAGCAATCTTCAGGTTTCAAGCTAAGTTCGCCAGTTCAAAAGGCAGATTAGTTATTACATAAAGAACTTCTTAAACAAAAAGGAAGGAAGATTAGTCATTGCACCGAGCCTAAGATGTCATGTACAAAAAGAAGGCAAATTAATGAAGAACACCCATCAGACTATGCTGCCACAGTAAACAAGCCATAAAAGCTCCACTTCTGGTCACAAAGCCAAAACCCACAAGCACAACCAGAAACAGGCATTTAAACTGGCTCGCTCCTAGGGACACCCTAGTCCCTAAATCCCGCTAATAATAGATAGGCTTTTATTTCTTGTAAAGGGAATTCTGTCGTCATTATATGAATTTTCTATATAATCTCTTTAAAATCATCCTCTTTGCAGAAAAAAGAGCGAGTAGAAAACATGGAAATGCAGAAAAACATACCTGAACATTGCTCTCATCCATTAAGATCTCCTTGGCCTTCTCACACAGCTGTCTAACCTACAGATAAACAGAAGAGTCGCTTGAAAAACGATAGTTCACTCTTCAAAAACGGAAATGATATGAGATTTCACCAATGGGAAATTGAAGGTCATATTATGGCAGAAGTGATTATAAAAATTGGACAGGAATGAATGTAATGCGAACATACATTTCAAGTTGTAGGAACAAACAAAATTTTAAAAATGAGACTGACTGTGTTCAAACTTCTGTTAAATCCAAGGCCGAAAATTTTGACTAGAACTTAATGGGTAACTGATTCTTCTCCCAATCCCCCTTCTTCCTTCTACGCCCAATAAAAACAGGGCTCACATCTAAAGACAAATGCAATCCAATCTAGTACTCAGGTAACATGACCAATGCAAGCAATATACTGCCAAATGCAGCCAAGAAAAAACATAACATTCAAACTCTGTTCCCCAAATTCCTTCAGGAAAAAAAGGAGGGGGAACTAATTTGCACCCATTTCCTAGAAAAAATTATGCATGTCGCGGCGTATATACTAAAGCGGCAACAAAAAGTTCAAGTCTTTTCCACTCAAGAAAACAAAAATAAAAGAAATGAACAATCCCTTATCATATAAATCCCTCGTAGATCTGTTCAACAAAAATAATTCCAACGTCACCAGATCATTGTAACCCTTTAACAAGAACGCGATTAAAAACAACCCAGAAACAAGCTAAGCGGTAAAAGCACAAACATAAAGAAATGTATAGACAAATGAAAATTTCATTCAAATACACAAATCAGATCGCATTTTTCAAATTAAAATAAAAATTAAAAAAATCCAAGAATTCGAGAGGGACAGAGAGAGATTGAAAAAGGGGCATGAATGAAAAAAGCATACCTCCTGTTCTGACAAAGGTTTGCACTGCATAAGCTGAGAAATCTGCTCATCGATATGGCCATGATGAGCAGAGCCGGACGACACCACCGCCGGATCGGAGCTCATTGAAAAGAATGTGGGAAACAAAGGGTGGGGAGAGTTGATGGGTTCTTTTTGGCCTTTGGGGGTTTCTTTGGAGCCCCTTCTTAGGTCACGACGTCGTTTGAGCTCTGTGGATGGTGTGGGTGGAGGAGAGGAGAGGAGAGGAGAGAGAATGGAGGAGATTATTAGAGCGAGAGGTGGTGGTGAAACCAATGAGAGAGAAACGAAGCTCTGGAAAGGGCACAAAAGGAAGGAAACTATTTTTTTTTATTTTTTAAATCATGAAATGTTTGAATTTTGTAAAAGAAATACTACTTTAATTTTAATTTATAATTTATTATTTCTGCTTGTATAATTGATTTTCATATTCATATATTGGAAACTTTTAAGGGTGGCAACTAAGACCACAAATGGGTGTAATTGTTAAAATATTAGGTTCATGTCTTATTATAAAATATAAATTATCCAAACTTCTCTTTAAGGGTGAATTCAAGTTGTATATGAGTTGACAGGAAACTTTAACGTGTTGAGTTCGTATTACGTCTAAAACATTATCAGCCCTTAAAATATTGATAAAAGATTGTATACATTGCGTTTCAATACATATTTGGGCAAATTACAAATCATCGCATAGATTTCATAAAAAAACAAAATCAACCCTAAGGCTTCAAAATTATAAAATAAATATTTAGTCGGTAGTCAATTAAATTATTTATTTCAAAATGCCATTGTTATTTTACAATAGAAAAAAAAAAAAAAAAAGTTAGATGTAATTTTTTTTTGTCATTTCACAAAATATTGTAAAACAACAAAAGCATTTGAGAATGATAACTTAGTTCACCACCGAACAAGAATTTCTTTTGTTACACTTACAACCTCAAATCTGATTTTACTATTTCATGAAACTTGATATCATATGGTAATTTGTATTTTTTTTCCTACATATTTTATCTTTTATAGTTAATTTTCGTTATTTTAAATACATTTTTTAATATTTTGAATACAGTTTATTTTTAACCCATATTTTAAAATACATTTTATAAAATAATACAATATACATGTCCTTTTTTGATGAGGGTGTAAAATAGTTGATTTATACATTTTGTGAATTAATATACCCTCAAAACCAGCAAGGTGAATTACATACTGCGCTCTTTTGATATGTGTAAATTACAAATCTATCCCTTAGTTCACAATATTACACACAACCCACAAAATCTTCTAGACATGGAGTACAAAATTCATAAATTTAAGCATAATTATTAGTCATTCTCAAAAAAAAAAAAAAACAACAACAACACATAAAATTTTCGTGTATGACATCATAGTTGTGCGTTTTTTAAAAAAAATTAAGTATTAAAATTTTAATAAAATTGTAAAAGACATATAAGAAAATACAAATCATTACTTCCTCCATTCCCCGTTCCATTAGAGTCCAGTTTGTAATATTGAAAATAATATTACAAAGTAGATTCTTCTAGTGAAATAGCGAGACTAAAATTTAAATAGACTCTCAAACCATGTATTATACAGGAATAGTTCATGGACATATTGTTATCTTTTTCTTTTCTTTTTCTTTTTCTTTTTGAGGTATTGTTGTATGGTTCATATACAGTATAATACACCATTGATTTTATTACAAGAGTTATACAATTTTTTATGGGTTGCAAGGTACAACGCCTAAAGTAAGTAATTTGTCACTATTTTTCCACTAATAACCTTACTTTTCAAAGGTGAATTCATTGTAAAACACACATGACTTTATTAGTAAGGAATATCGATGAAAAATTCGTCACCAACTTTAAAGTCAATTAAATTTAATTTATCAATTGACCTACAACTACAAATCCCTAATTAACCATTGTCAATGTTGGTTGATGTAGCAATCCCATAACATATATAATTATCAGGGTGAATTACATTTTTTCCCTTAAGTTTTTATTAAATTATTAATCTTTCCTTATAGTTTTTGACAATTGCTAATATCTCTTATATTATTTTACCTTTTTTGAAATATAAAAATAAAAACCATAAAGTTTCTGCCAATTTTTATGACTAAGATGATTTGCTTTATACTTTAAAGGACAAATAACAAGGGGAGTGTTGATAATTGTCAAATAATATAAGAACAATTATTAATTTGACTATATTTCTAGGGAAAAAATGTAATTCACCCTTATTCTTATTACCATTGAATTGTTCAAATTACTTGTTAAAATACTCAATTTTGGGGATCATAGTGAGTTAGGAGAGCTAGTGCAGCCAAAGTAGCAAAGATTTTTTAAGTAAAAATAACTATTGGCTCAATTACTCGCAACTTAACAGTTGTCCAAATAATAAATCATGGTAAGCACCAATCGAATCTTCGATGACTTTTTTTTGGGATACAATTCTGGAATCGAATAGATATGTGTTATAAGCCCTTTTAATTGTGTGTGGTGATCATGAAAGCAAAGCAAATATCTAATAAAGTAAAGGTTGGGGGTAAGGGTTCATGTATCACTTAAGTATGCCAATTCAATCATAATCATGCAATAAATAACTAAATGTTGTGGACAGTAAGGTAATGTGAACCAAGTGTGGTAAAGCCACTTGGCTTGTCAAATTCCCTCAATAACCTAAGTGTAATTACCGAAGTGTTCCTTTCTTAGTAATTTACGGGTCGTCTAAATTCATTAAAATCAATTGCCACATATGTCCTTGAAGCCAAACTGGTCAAATTCACGCCACTAAGCACCCAAATGCTATCAATAGTGATCAAATAAAAAGTGAAAGATTTCACCAAATACACTTTACACCTATTGTAAATTAAGAGTGAACAAACCTTAATATGATACCTCATTCCACTACTACAAAAATGACTTTTAATGGCGGTTTTTAAGGACTTTTAATGGTGATTTTCGGCCTTTTTGAACCGCCATCTATCCAGCAGTCGTAGAAAGTTTACGGACTTTTTACGGCGGTTTTTTTCAAAACCGCCGTAGAAAGTACCAAATTTGTAAAAAAAAAAAAAAATTTATATTTCATTTTTTTATCTCTGCATTCAAAAATATATATCAAAAACAGCAAGAACAGCCGTAGAAAGTTTTTGATATATCTATTTCAACTTTATTCAAAATATATATATCAAAAACTTCCATGCTAATAAACTGAACAACCAACAAACTTCACAAAATTTTTGCATGCATCCACCAAATTCTAATTAATTTAATCATTAACAGCAAGAACAATACAATAACAACATAATCCTGAAGTAAACAGCCAATATATATATACAAAAATCCAATCTCAACCTAATCAATTTTGAGAATAAATCAAACCAAAATCAATAGGAAAATTATAAAATGGAACATACAATAAACCACCTATTTAACACTAACCAAACCCGAATTTAATCATTCATCATCTCACCAAACCTGAATTTAACACTAATAATAAACCCTAGGCCAATCGCAATAATCAAGTAACAAGAAAATTTGTAAAACTTAAATAAAGTTGAAACTATTCAATATAACCTTTTTTATGATTTGAAACCCACAACAAGGACCGATTGTGGTGAAATTATGATGGGGGATTAACTCCAAGTGGTGGGCGATGGCCGATTAAGAAACCATCTCCGGAGTTGGGCGACGGCGGATCTTGCTACACCGAAGAACGGCTTCGGGGGAAGACAAGAGAAAAAACCGACGGTGAGAGGATGGGCGCCGGCAACGAGAGAACGGCTTCGGTTTGCTGGAGATGGAAATAGGGGGAAGCTGCGGTTGGCTGGAGATCGAAACAAAGGGAAACTCTTAAAATTCAAACAAAATCAAGTTTCTATGGCGGTTTTAGTAAAAACCACCGTAGAAATGGACTTTCTATGGCGGTTATTAAGAAACCGCCATAGAAAGTAACTTTCTACGGCGGTTTTAATTACAACCACCGTGGAAAGCCCGTAATTGTGAATTCCCGCTCGTTCCTCTATTCTTATTAATTTCTAGTTTTTCTTTTTTTGTAAATTAACCCCCAAATTTTTTAAAATTTAATAATAAATATGTAATTTACTATTTATCAATTTTTATAGTAAAATTCATCATATTTATTAATTATACGGCGGTTAGAAAGAAAACCGCCGTAGAAAGTAGGGACTTTCTACGGCGGTTTTGGAAAACCGCCGTAGAAAGTAGGGAACTTTCTATGATGGTTTCTTACAACCACCTTTCTACGGCGGTTTTTGAATAACCGCCGTAGAAAGTCCCTTTCGACAGCGGTTTTAAAAAAACCGCCGTAGATAATGTCTTTCTACGGCGGTTCTATAGAACCGCCGTAGAAATTTCGTACTTTCTTTTTAATGGCTGTTTTGGTCTTTCCGCCGTTAAAGCACCGCCGTAGAAAGTCCATTTTGTAGTAGTGTTCATAATCTAATTGATAAGAACAAATTAGACTACCCCATGGAATCACACATCATTCATTGGCAAAATTAGATAATAATCTACATCCCTAATTCCTTCCCCAGGTAAACTAATCTACTACAACTAATGAAAACATATTAAATGACAAAAACATAAAAGACATTAACTTAACATAAACAGGGCAAAATAGAAAGAGCTTAGGTTACAACCATGCATGGATTGAGATTTTCCACCATAGAAAACTAAAACCCAAGCCAAAGATGATACATTCTCTTCAAAAGTACCCTAATCTATCTAGTCTATTGTAAGAGAAAGAAACTATGGTTTAGGACTAACTACTAAGAGATTATGGGGGCATTTGGTTAATAGTTAGGGAATGAAAATGGTAATGGGTTTGATTGTATGATGGAATGAAATGAAAATCAAACTGAACCCAACCCCCCCGGTATGTTTCCCTCAAGTCTAATTATTTGAGTGTGATTCCCAAATACTCATTCCTAAACCCACCAACCAAACACCTCAGAAACTACAATGATTAAAACGCTGAAAAACCCTAAAAACTACCTCTCCAAATCTCTCTTACAAATAAAGTTTCATGGAGTATTTTTATAAAGGATGAAGGATGCATGGACTAATGGGCAAATAGATCTTTCATTAATGACTTTCTGTAATTTTTCAAAGCCTGCCTGCGGAGCAAAATCACCACAACGATAGAAGTATCATTGCAACTTTTCAGTTTTTACTCGATGGAGTTAAATGTTCAAATCGCTACATCGATGAATTTTTGCTGCAACGATTTCTTTTGTGAATCTTCATGGACTTTTTGAACATTGAAACTCTTCTTTGCAATTTAAAACAATTATTTTGTTTTGCTAAAATTTTTAGTTTCAGACTTATGAAATGGTTGCAATGTTAAAAATAACCCTAAATTAGTGTGAAATCAATTCAAATTATAACGTTATAAAAATTCGCTAAGCAAAAGGGCTAAAACGCAAATATTCTCTTCAGCAAAAGAGCTCTCTACTTTTTTCAATCTATGTCTCTGAATTTCCATTTATTCTTTTGAGTTATGAGAGCTCTCTACTTATTTTTTAGAGAGCTCTCTTAAAATAAAATAAAATAAAATAAAAAGAAGAGAGTTTTCAATTAAACTAGGAGGGATTGCCATGGCGCTAACGCGCCGTGGATATGGTTAATTTTTTTTTTATTAGGTTGAAAAATTTGTGATTAAAATTTTGTAGAAATTGGAGAAGTAATTGTAGATTTTTTTGTTGTAGGATGTTCTGGAATTGTTATTAATATAAAATTTATTTGGTAAGAAGGGCAATGGAAATGAAATGGAATGCGTTTGATAGCTGAAAAAATTGATATTGTAATTAAAAATAATGTGTAATTGTATGTAAATTTAAATCACAAGATTGAAAGTTATGTGAATTACATATATTAGTTGTTATGTGAATTAGATATATTAGTTGCAAATGAGTGCAAAGGTCTGTTGAGATTTTTGTGCAAAAAGTACATAAAATCGAGTAAAAAATAACATTAAAATTTATAAAGTAAATTACAAAAGAGGACTTGTAATGATTTGGAAGAGATGCATTTTAAAATAAAATAAAAAAAAGGTTTTTGCTGTTTTGCTGATTTGAAAAATAGAGGCCCAAAAAATTAGGGAGAGAAAGTCTTCCTTCCCAAAATTAAAAGAAAGGTCTTCCTGCCCAAAAGAAGAAGAGATGGTCTTGCCAAAATCAAAAGAAGGGGCTTGCTGGGCGAAATAAGCAGAAAGGGTCTTGCTGCTTAAAATAAGATAAGAGAAAAAAGAGAGGTTTTTCTTCGCGGGTCAATTTTATTATTTGTTAAAATTTTTATTTTATTTTATGATAATGCTTTTGATTTTCAGTTGGTTGGTTTTCTCTTGGTTGTATAGTCGATCTTTATTGTTTGGTCTGATTTTTACCTTTTGGTATTTTTTGTCGGAGCAGTAGTAAGGTTTCTGTCTTGGGGTTTCGTTTTCGTTGTCGTGGTTGCTTGTCGTCATTAGTTGAAGTTCGGTATTTTCGTGGTGGTTTATTTTTCCTGAGCCATGGAGAGGCTGAAAATCTGTTGAAGATGTTGAAACTTTAGAAATATCGACATCTCCTGGTGATGGCATTTTTAAGGAGGGGTTAGTTTCCACTGAAGTACAGTATGAATTAGCAGGTAGGTCATCTTCGTATGAAGAGAGAATGTTGGAGATTAAGGAAATTGAAAATAGTATTGCTGCTACTCATTATGTTCCATATTTTGCTGTTGATACGCATTTGATGCAGAATTCAACACAAAAGTGTGATATTGAGAAAGAGATTGGGAAAGGAGATGCATCAGCTGTGTTGGAAGAAGAAGTTTGTATTGCAAAAAGTTATGGAGAAAATATTGCATTGCAAATGGATGATGATGATCTTTTGTCTTGGAATGAAGGTTTGGAAGGTTCTTCTAATTTGTTTGTTGGAGCGGGTGGTGATTTGCTTAAAGGTAGTTTTGATTCATCAAGCAGTGCGGTTCCTGTAAAAATTCCGCATGTGGAGTTACCTTCAACCTCTGAAAGAAGAAGTGATTGCATCAAGTGGGTAATTGAAACTGGATGTTCTTCTGATAAAGAGGTTGATGAATATAATGGGGGCAAAAATTTTATGGAAGAATTTGGTTTATCAGTTGTGATGGTATGTTTTATTGTTTTGTGTATTGTTGTTTGGTGATAATGAATTTCAATTTTCGTGCTATGTTTTTTTTTGTTTCATTTTTTTGTCTTGTTATATCTTTATTTGTTTGTTGTTAAGGAAATTGAAATTGTTGATACATGTTTCTCTCGTAGGCTCACCGTGCTGCGTACAAAGGTATTATGTATAAAAAAAGAATAGATAGTTTGATTGAAGGACTTCAAACAGAATTAGCTGAACAGAAAGAAATAAATAGTGGTCTCCAGAACCAATTGAAAGTGGGTGCTGAGAAGCTGGCCTCTGTTGAGGAAGCATATTTTTCTAAATCTGAAGAGTGTGTTAGATTGAGTTCAGAACTTTATGATAGAAGTTGTATTGATATTGGCAAGTTACAGGAAGATTTAGAGTTTGCTAAAACTGCTTTAGTGAAAGAGCGAAGTTTTAGAGAAGCTGTTGAGGAACAACGTAATCTTGTAGAAGAGGAGTTGTCTGTTTTAAAGCAGAGATTAGAGGTTGCTGATGGTGAGAAGAAAAAGCGTTTGCAGCTTCATCAAACGGAGGTGAAGGCTCTAGAAGGTAAATGGCGTGAGTCGGAAAATGTTTGTAAGAAGTATGCAGGGGAGGTTGCTGATTTGCTGAGTGAGGAGTTGGAAGTTATTGTGAAAAAATTGCATTATTCAAAAGAGTTTGATGTTCAGGTTAGAGAAGTTGTATTGGCTTGTCAGCGGAGATTTTTCCATGAAGGTTTTATTGCTAGTGCAACTTATTTTAAACCTTCTGTATCTTGGGATCGAAAATGAAAGGCTTTGATTTGGGTGGAGTGGCTGCAATGAATTCTGCTGTTGGTAATTTGCAGAATTGGGATTGTAATCATCAGTTGTCTTATTTTCGGAACAAACTTTCTATGAAGATTGCAGAAGTTCGCGATTTTGATCCACAGGCTCGGGCTATAGATATTCCAAAAATGAATGCCGCTGTAGAAGATTTGAGGGTTCGGCATAGGGAATCGAAACGGAAAAGGGAACAACAACTTGCTTTAGGCAGAAAGGATGAATTAAGAAAGTAAAATTGATCGCTATGCTGTGCTGTTCTATTTTTCCATGTTGGTTGACATATTTTATATATGGTTCCTATATATTTTTGTAATAGAATGGTAGGCTGAAGTACCCCTTCATTGTCTCATTTGGTAGTCTTTTGGTTTTGCTGAACATGCAATGTGGGGTAATTATCCCTACAATCTGGTTGAAGACCATTTTTTACTGTTACAGTGACCAAGATAATGAAAGAACTGGGTAATAATTTCTGTGGAATTAGAATTCTGTGAGAAAGATATTTATTGATGAATTGCAATGTCTGGTTGGGAGAATTTTGCATTTCTGGAGTGGAGGAAACATATGGTTTTTTTGATGAATTGGTGCTAGTGATATAGAAGTACACGAGGTATTAGGCATTTTCCGATTTTAATCTTTTAAGAATTAATCCATTTGTTGGTATTTGGTTAAAGCTGAACATTTACTGGTCCTGATTAAATTTTTAAAGGGATAAAACTTCATGCTAGAACTAATTTGTATGTGTGAAACTAAATTTGCGACATTGTCTTGAGAGTATAGGTAGATGAGTTGTGCATCTGATTGTTGTTTAGGTTTAGAATTGTGGCTCATTTTATAGAGCTTTAGCTTTGGAGTGGATTTTTGTTTGTAATTTGTCTCTTTTTTAATTCTTCAGAACACAGGTAATCGATTGCCTCTTAGCATATGGCAATCTAAAAGAACTATGGAGAAGTCACTGGAAAGCACATGCATTACTGAAAACGAAGGTGATTTCTCTCTTTCAGGTGCTTTTTTTTGTAGTTTCTCGCAAGGTTGTGTATCTCTGTGTGTGTATATTGCTGATGATATGGTCTGGGTTTTTTTTACAGTGGAAGGAGAAGTTGTCTTCAGGATCGTGGAATGTCTAAGGGGGAGATTAATGGCTGAAAGACCTTCTTGAAGAAGGTTTGTTCAATTTGTTTTTCAGTATTTTTGAATGCTTTGCTTATATTGGTGAGGCCTCCCTCAAGTATCTGATTTTCGAAGGAACGTATTAATTTGTAATTCTCCAATTCATTGGCATGTGTCAGGAACTTGAAACATCTTCGAATTTGTTATAAAGTCTGTTCCTTTCGTCAAAGTTCAACTTCAAGTTGGGATTTTTGGACATTGATTAGCATGCCTCAAGCACATGGACACTTTTTTGTTATTATCATGAATTTCTGTATAGCTTGTGTGTTTTTGTCCAAGTTGCAGTTGGGATTTTATGGAGATTCAGCAGCGTGCTTCAGGGACATGCGAGTTTTAGTTCTCATTGAGTTTTTCTCTTAAAGTTTGTTACCTCTGTCAAATGTCGGAAATTTGTCTTTAAATCCGGTTTAAGAATGTGAAGATAGGGAATTTTTTTTTTTTTTTGTACCTGTTGTAGTCTCTTTTGGAAACAGAGCAGGGGGAGGCACAAGGACTGGTCTTTTTGGTACTTCAATATGAGGGGGAGTGCAAAGTGGCACCTCCGCAGACGGCTTGCCTATACCAGCTTTAGCTGTTAGAAATCTCATGGAACAGGTGAGACTTCTGAGTGAATTTCTCCTTGGGTATTATGTCTGAAGCTTGCCAAAGTAGTGTGGTATGTGAAATTGTGTTTAAGCCGCATGGGTCTTCTGTTTTTCTTCTAAACAGTATGATTTTCCTCTTTTTCTTCGTTGTTTTTCAATGACTAAGTGAAGCCTAGGTTTGCTCACATATGTACTGTGATGTCACGGATGCACTATAGAAGAGAAGGATATCTTTTTGGTTCCCTTGTGGATTTTGCGCGAGATTGAATGGGACGTAAGTTATTGAAAGAGTTTTAAACATGTTTTATTTATATATCTGTATTGGTTGCCATTTTTCACTTATTCCCTTCCAACTCTTAACCTCTAAGTTGTTGAAAGATTTTGTACATGCTTTACTTACATATTCTGTATCGGTGTATGGTCATTGTTGACTCATGTTTTTCCAACTCTTAACTCTCTTGAATATGTATTGACAGGAAGTTTATCTAGAATTTGCATTCAGACCTTGTGAGATATAGTTGATGTCTTATTTCCCAGTCATACACTTTGGTTCTTCTTCCTGAAGAATGGGTTGTTTTGTGTATTAATGAATTCTTAGCAGGATACTTCTTTTGTTTTTCATGTAGATCCAATTTTGTATTTTTGACTATTGGCCATACATACACGGAATTTATTAGGCGACCGCAGATGCGCGCTGGTTGTTCAGGTTACCGACATTTTTGTTAAATGTGACTATGTTTCACCATAACTTATCTATGGCTTTACTAATGTCATGGCCTTCTACATTCCTGGTTGGAGTGGTCTATCAAATGCAAGGGTAACAATGTTCGGTGATGTTTACCCTCTCACATAAGACCAGCAGGTGAATTCCTGTTTTAAGCTTTGTGTGGGCAGAAATAGTTGCTTTAATCCTATCAGTGTATCACTCATACTGTTACTCTATGTTTTGTCTGGGACATAGTTATTTAGTCAACTGTTGAATGCCATTGTTGTTTGTTGCGATAGTTTATTCAGTTATTTGCCTTCATGACATATTATTTAGGGTTGACTGGATCAATAATAGAGAGAGAGAGAGAGAGAGAGAGAGAGAGAGAGAGAGAGAGAGAAGTGAGCAAGGAAGAATATGTAAACCTAAATGTTATTTATACTGATTTTAAATGAATTAGCAACCATCGGCCTTGGCAGAATTTGTCCAAGCTTAAGATCCACATAGAGAGTAGTCAAGCCAGAAGTAGATATAACTATAATTCTGATTCCGGAGCTGCCTATTCCGGTTCGTTGGAATAGTGGAACTGAAACCACCCGAGAAATAGGCAATTTCAGTTGGAACTGAACCGATGCCTACTTCTAGTCATAAGCTTCTTGCTGTCTGCAATTTATATCATGTAAATCCTACTGTCTACCACATCATATTTTTCTTTTGTGATGCTCTTCTTTTCAGGCTTATTAGATAGGATTTTTGTTCTAATAGTTAATTACTTGTTAGGTTATTTACGCATTTAGCATCGTAGTTGTGGCTATCTTTTGTAGAGGTATTGTTTTTCTTTTTGTTACTGTTTCGTCTTCTCTGGATTTTGGGTTCATCGTGATGGTAGTTTCCTTTGTTTCTCTGGTTGCTTTTATTTTTGAAGAACCCTATAGGAGTGGGAAAGTTTGTTTAGTTATGTATTTTTTCTCGCCATTTCTGTTGTGTTTGGTAAGGTTTTCCCTTCTTTATTTCTGCTTTTTCTGCTATGAGTTTTTTATGCTCATAAGTATTATTCTGTGATTGGTTCTTAAAAGTTTTATTCAGCTCACTTTTGAACCTTTTACTCTTGACATTTTATTTTATCCACCTACGAAGAATGAAAAGAGGAGGAGAGGAAGAGAATAAGGGGAAAAATAGGTTTTACAAAGCTTTTTTCCGTAATTTTTTCCATATTTGATGAACTGTATTGGGAGGGAAAAAGGATGAATAAGTTCCAGCAGGCATAGTGTTAAGACCTTTAATTGGATGCAGTCAGGCTTGGCCGAGGCTGCCTTGTAGGAGGTCCTTGTTTCTGTAGAGCCTATTGTGGAGAAGAAGAATTCCTCTCCTTTAGCCAAATATGCGAATGAGCATTGTTTTCCAGCCCCAAAGTTTAAGTTGGTTTTTTTTCCCTTTTGGAATTAGGTTTTCTGTTTTTGTTTGTGTGGTTATGATATGGTTCATGAGTCGTTGGTAGGCTTTGTATATATTGGGAGCTATTTTTTTCCGGTTGTAAATTTGAAAGAAACTTCATTAATGAAAAATATTTGTGAGGTTGTTTTTTTTAGATGATTGAAAACAATAAAATTCTTGTATCTGTTAAGTCAATCGTGAGTGAAGCTTTACAACTTAGTTCCATTATTGTGCTGTGTTATGTTCCAGCTATGCTGGTGTTTTTTATTATGAACAGTTGTAGGGTGTATATTCTAGCCTATATCCTGTTTGTTAAATTGCGAATAACATGATGTAGTAATCTATTCTTACTCTTGATGCAGCTACACAGAGGAAGAATAGCAGAGAGGATTAAAGCATTGCAAGAGTTGGTTCCGAGTGTCAATAAGGTCAGTGCTCTGTCATCGAGCAAATTTGAAAACTGAAAATGAGATAGAAACAAATGGATACATTCCAAATTACTTGTCCTTTGATCTATAGTAAAGTTTCCAAATCATTACTTCCCTGAACTCATATTTTATTTTGTTGTTTAGACAACATCTGGGATTGCTATTTCTTATGAAAACTTGATTGTAAGCATATTTTTAACACGTCATTCTTAGAAAGGTATGTTATGGTAAGCGGCTGACTGTTATGAGAATTAGTTGGTTTTTAACATGCTAGGATTGGTAAAAAAATGTTTGTTCAAGCGATGACTGAAGTTTCTTTTCTTTTTTGTTGAGTTACAGACTGACAAAGCTGCAATGCTTGATGACATTGTTGATTGTGTGAAGTTCCTCAAACTGCAAGTGAAGGTAAACTGTTGTTGGAACTTCAAAACTTATAAGTCCCTTGTATGATATGTAAAATGGTTGTTAAGTAATCTTCTTACATTTCTTGTATTATATTCAATTTTCTAAGTATTTGCAACAGTAGTCAAGCAGAAACAGACAGTAGACCTGCCCAAGATCCCACTTGGCATGAGAGCAAATGCTACAGTGAGGGAGCTTGGGATTCAGAAATTAGTAATCTCCGTTTGCGTTTGGGGGTTCTTCTTCGGCTGTCATTTCTTGTTCTCGGTGAGTTCTATCATCTTTCTGTCTTCTATTGTGGGTTATTTTTCTTCGCACTTATATTTTAGGTAAGATCATGTGTGGCTTATGCTCCTTTTCATTTGAGTTTTGTTTTCCCTTTCCTTGGCTAATGTTGTTTTAGTGATTATAGTTTATTTTGTTGATTCTCTTAGGTTTTCGTAGGATGATAAATCAAAGAAGATGATAAAATTTGGGTTTTTGTGGTTTTGGATACGTATGGCTTCAGAAATCCAAATGTAAACATAAATTTTTTTTCCCCGTCTTTTTAATTTAGCTAAACTTTTATTCTCTGTTTTTTTTCTGTTTCTTTTTGTTTTGAATGCGAAATGATATGTAAGGTCCATTTCTTACAGTTCTTTGATTGGATGCAGCAGCACGATAAGACCAACTTTACTTCTTACAGCAGTTACATAAAGTTCATGGGACAGAGTTTTAATCTGATGAAGGCATTAAAAATCTAAAACAGCACCGAAGATGATTCTGTACAGAACAATGTTTCTGTGTGTAACTCTGTTCTTAGCTGTCTGGTAAGAAAGGGAAAGTTTGAGAACAGCCTTAACATGTTTAATCAAATGAAGCGAGAGGGTCTAAAACCAGACATTGTTACTTATTCTACGGTAAGCCACTTTTGGCCTGATGGTCTATCACATTCAGCTAGGGTGATTGTAACTAAGTAAAGTTTGACATGATGATTCTCATTACATAATAGGATTTTATTTGTATCTAAAATTGATGAGAAACTGTACATTAAAAACTTGTAAGAAATCATAAATAAAGATAATGATTGTATGCTTTCATGGCCTGTACCTTAGAAGTATTTTTTTTCTTTCTACAATCTTTGACATATGCTTCGACTCTTTCTTTGAATTCATGAAACATTATTTTCTTTTTCCTTTAGCTACTTGTAGGGTGTGTGAAAGTCAAAGATGGATATTCTAGGGCGTTAGAACTGGTTCAGGAGTTGAAGTTTAATGGACTGCACGTAAACAGCGTAATGTATGGCACACTTTTGTCTGTTTGTGCTTCTAATAATAAATACAAAGAAGCATAGCAATATTTTGAGGCAATGAAGAATGAAGGACATTCTCCTAATGTCTTCCATTACAGCTTGTTACTGAATGCCTATTCAGTTGATGGTTACTATATGAAGGCAGATGAGCTAATTCAAGAGATGAAATTTGGTGGGTTAATGTTCAATAAGCTTCCTTTTTTTTATTATGTTCTCTAGCTACTGAAGGTACAACATGTATGCAAACTTTAATTCCTACATTGTTTTATATGTTTGTAATGTTGCAGGTTACTCTGACAACTTTACTGAAAGTTTATGTTAGAGGTGATTTTACGGTTTGCTTTTGTGCTTGGAAAACTATTGTTCAAGAACAATATATGGGGCATGATACACTGGTTATAATAAAATCTTATTCAAGAAGGCATCCAGAAGTAGTCTGGTGGTTTTGTCCATTGCAGGGAGAGACGTTCTTGATTTCAGTTCGATTGGCGACTAATTGAATTTGCAAGTTTTCTTAGAAAATGGCAAACAAATTTTATTTATGTGTGAAGCTCTGATTAACTTTCAGCATTACAAATTATATGGAAAAAGAGATTTTTATTTTTTATTTATGCATTATAAGATGAAGGACAAACCTTGTTTTTTGTACAATTGAAGTCATCCAATACAAAACAAGTTAACAGAGTATGGGTTATGTAAATTCAATATGGGTTAATAAGAGCAAAATAACAGATAATAGAAAAGAAGATGGGTGATAGGAAGTTTAAAGAAACCAAAAACAAGATATGGTAATAATCACCATCTGTAGTATGCCTTCTATAGTAATAGGTTGCTGTCTAAGGTTGACTACGAATAACTTGCGTAGCTTCATTTGTTGATCTAAGTCCTTGCAGAACTTCATTTTGTCAACAGAAGTCCTTCACCAACTGTTTAATTAAACGAGGGAGTCAAATTTGTGTTCTTAGAATTATAGGTTGAATGAAATGTTATTACAGTATATGATATAGTGGATTTAAAAGAGCTTATCATAACATTGAAACAAGTTCTGGAAGTTTTACTTGACCGATTTTTCTCTTCAATTGAGCTATCGATTATTCTGGAGTTAATACTTTCTGTATCTCAATTGTTATTTTCTATTGCAGGTATGAGAATGGGTTTGTTTTGATCTTCAAACCTCTGATTTCTAGCATGCACCACTATTATTTATCACAAATATGAAGTTGACGGTTTGTTTTCATGTTGCAAAGAAATGAATTTAATTATCGAGTGGAAGAGAAAATTTTACCGGGTTGTCGAAATTTTGTAACTTCTTCTCCACTGTGCTGATAGATATAAACACTGAAGCATTCAAATTGATTCCAAATGAGAACTAAATGCATTCCTTCCTCAAGTATATGATCTTGGGCAAACTGTTGCCATCCAGGTCCGTTAAATATTAATCCGTTACCTTTGATACAGGAAGCATAGATGTTTGTTTTTGTTTTTCTTGTGACCATTTGAAAACCGACTAAACCATTGTAGTCAAATTGACCGTGAAATGTGTATGGAAATGTCTGCACATTCATTATGTATTAGATCAGTATAAAGATTGAAAATGATAATTTGGGTGTATGTTCTTACCAGTGTATTGGAGCATGTGTTTGTAAGATGTGTGAGGTAGTGAACTTCGCGGTTGTTTCGTACAGCCAAATAAGCAAGTTTTTGATTGTCGTTGCAATAAAATGCTCGTGTAGATAAACTTCCCGTGGATGATATATTGATTTGAAAGTAATGTCCGTCCTTTAAATTCATTACATTGCAGAGAAGTGACACCTCTAGTTGGACTCCTTCAATTGATATTCTTTTTATGTCGCAAGGTAGGAAACCTTCTAAGGTTTGGACATATACATAATTTGCCACTTGAAAGTTTAGGAGATCGTTATAGAACCTGGGCAGAGTCTGTACAATTTGAAAATTGTGAAAAACAATAGTTATATATTTATCAATGTAATTCTATTTAAAAGGAGAAAAAAATTGGATTCAATGAATTGTATTTATATGTATCGCAAACTGTTGTATAGAAATAGGTAGTAATGAAGTAAATGTTGATACTAACCAGGTGATAGTCTTCATTCTTGACCATAACATATGCATACAATTGTGAGGAGTCTGTAAACTCCATATTTTGATTGGTGTGTTGGCCTCTTTTATTTGACAGTGTAATTTTTTGGAGGAGTTGTTGAATTTCCACAGTAAGGGTTGGATTTTATAGTGAGGATGAAAGGAAAAAAGACACACAAAGAGAGTAGATGAGATACAGAGTGAAAATAAAAAGCAGAAAATATTTGAGTGGTTGGGACAAAAGATTTGTTGAAGGGATGGTGCATTATTTTGTTCACATAGCCTAATTTATCGTTTCAGAAATTTTGCCTTTGGTGAAATGATATATTTTTTATGTTTTCTTTGATTTACAAGGAGTGGAATTTTTTGTTAGTCTACAATTACAGATTTTTACAATACTGTGGAATCTTATTGAATTCCATTTTATTTGGGGACCATTGTCTCGTACATCGATATAAATTTCAAAGAAATCATTTTTTACAATTTTATTAGTATTGATAGTGGGATATGTTGAGGAATAGAATGATGAAAGAGGTAACGTATACCAGAAGTGGTTGAACTATAATTATAATATTGATTTGGGAATTTTTTTCCAAAAATTATTACATAATTATGGAAACATATCGATCATTTATGTTCGATTCGGAGTTGAAATGTGAAGGACTGCATTTTATTGCATCTGGAAGAGAAATAGAGAAAGTAAAGAGAAATATGAATTAAATTTTATTTCATATTTTGTTCGTGTGAAAAAAGAAATTGTTTTGATGACGAGGATTTATGTCACAATAATATTATTACATAAATAAATACTCCAATAATAGATAATGGGTGTAATTAGTGGGATAAATATAATAGCAAGCACATTTATTTATTTTTAACAAACGGGGTGAACCTTGATGGAGGCATTCATGGTAGAGTTACATAATTTTTTCCTATAAACTTCCAGCGATATAGAGTTTCCTATGTTTTTGGTTCTAAACATAGAAGAACTAAAAAATCATACAGCAAAATAAGGTAAACTCTGGACATTCTTGAGAGGCTGGAAAAAACACAAAACACAGCAACAGCAAATATTATGACAAAATAAAAGTGGTGATTGAAAAGTTGTCCTTGGTGGAAAGTGTACATTACAGGATGTCCACTCGGAAAACTGCCTGAGAGTCGCACATTGGCATTGCATTAGGCAATGACGTAAATCGGACAGTTTTTCCAAAAGGTAAATTGTTATCTGCCACGAAATCTTTCCAATTGCCTTTCATCTCCATATGATTGTATGTAACCATATCTTTTTTTTGGTCCTTGGTTGGATAGAGTATCATCTGGTAAATGCCACCGGGGCTTCTGATGTCGACACGTTTGGTGAGATGGAGTTCATGGTCTCTTGCAAATGCAGTTGGAACAATCTGAATAATGTATTTGTTAGGATTAAAGAATTTAAGTTGTAATTGAACAAGTAATGGATGTCAATTAAAGTTATTGACATCCAGTGGTGGCATGGATTTACTAATGGTCGTAAGTGGTTGTTTGAATAAATGTAAATCACGAAAAGTAATTGTTATTCCTAATAATTTGAATCTTACCAATCCATTGTTATTTAGTATATCCGGCATAAAGGGAACCTTAAAGCATGGACCATCTTCTCCAAAATTGATGCGGTTCAGGTCTATCTCATCAGGAAGTTGAACATTCATAGCACCATTTTGTTGTTGATCTTGTCCAGCGGGACCTTCGTTGCCTTGATGTTTATTTGAGTTAATTTATGAAAAAGTGCAAAATATTTTTGTATTCCAGAATACACGGCAGAAAATTATTTATTGTACATATTAATAATAAATGTAATTATGAATCATAGCTGATATACATGGGTGTTAGAAACAAATAAAATTTAGTTCATCTATTTGGAACAGTATTTGAAAGAAGGAAGCATACTTTAAAACGTTATTGGTAAAGTAATAGTAGTACGCAACTGTTTGTAGGGAACAAATAAGTATGGAAAATTGAAGAGTGTTATTGGTGTTTACCGTGATGATTAATTTGAGCTGTATCATTGCCGTTCTGATAAAAAATGTACACAGCAAATGAGTCATATTGGTTCCACCTGAAAACCATATGCATCCCTGGTACAATTCCATGTTGATCCACAAATGCTTCCCACATAAAGCCAAAAAATGTGAATCCCAAATCACGATTCCCTTCAGCAGGTACTCTAAAAGTACCTCTTCTTGTAGTGAGGTCAAGGTAAAGAGTACCGCGAAAAGACAGTTCATTATCAAAGGTGGAATGGATATCCTGTTGTGCATAAGGATATTGTGTTCATAAAAAATGTTGTAAAAAAATTAACACGTGTGTACTATTAATTATATATAAAAAATCAGACTTTTGAGTTTAGTGAATTCTTACCAGCAGCGTTCGTGTGAATTCATCTACAGTTACATGAAAGTGGGTTTGAAGAAATTTGGCTACATTGAGATGTGCAACTTTCTCGTGTCCTGATGGCTTAAAACCTCTGGCTAAAAAAGAGTCTGTAGTTGTTGCATCTAGTTGTAAGTATTCCCCACTTTTGATTCCAAGTACTCCACAGAGTAACTCAGCCTCAATCTCAACTCTTTCTTGAGTAATTAAAACAATGTCAGAAGGGACCAATCCTTGGATGGTTTCTACAATGATCGTTGGTGAAAAGCGAAATCTTTTGTATTTTGCATATCTCTGTGGGAGTTTCTGCATAATACTAATGAATTTGATATGTTTTGTTCTAAAAACGATGACAATCTATTTAATCAAAACAAATGTAAGGAAGATACTGACCAAATAAACATCAGTGTCCATGCTTGCGATGAAGTGGAGTTGCGAGAAACTTTCCATTGTTTATTGTTTTTTTTTTTTTTTTAAAT
Organism: Leptodermis oblonga; assembly: GCA_016801395.1. Lineage (NCBI taxonomy): Eukaryota > Viridiplantae > Streptophyta > Magnoliopsida > Gentianales > Rubiaceae > Leptodermis > Leptodermis oblonga. The sequence continues at coordinate 35,097,430 of CM028760.1, forward strand.
CTTACTTGCGTTAGACTGTAGATCAGTGAAGTAGGAAGGAACTTGTAAGAGTTCTATCCCTTGCTTGTGGTTTTGGGTCGGGGAATTTTTATAGATGGAGAAGTGTGGAGACAAGTTGACTATAACATAATGTCAATGAATATCAGGATGGCTGTGGAGCAGTATGTTTGACTTCAGCAGTGGAGCACATTCCTAATTACAGTGAAAGGGGTGAATTTTGTTGTTGCTACTAAATTGATTTCTGTAAAATAAAAAACACTGTTACTTTTTTTTTTAAAAAAGGTTTTGGAAAAAAAAAATTTCATAAAATTTTTTTTACTTGTTATTATTAATAAAGTGATTTAGGATTGATAATTTATTTATTTGTAATAAGAAAAAATAAAAATAAAATAAATGGTGTAAACTTAAGTTGTTGTATATTAAATTTTGAATTAAATATTTTATTTGTTAAAATGATTTAATTAAATAGAATGAGGAAGTATTCAATTTTGAAAGAAAGGTTTTTCTTTTTCCGACGGATGCAATTATGATAGGAAAACGTAAAGGTATGGAAGAAAATCTTGTGGTAGTTGGCGAAATATTTGAACTGCATCGTCAGGGCTTTTCAAATTGATTTGCTATAATCTATAAATCTATTGAGAATGAACAATAGTGCATGGTATGGGGAAAAGCTGTGTTGTTTGTTTTTTTACACAACTTAAATATGTTGTTTTTTCTTTTTCTTTTTTTCAATAAATTGAATTAGGGAGAATTATTTTATGTAGCAAAGATAGTGAAGTGTACTGCTAGGTTTTTTTCACAGATATATATCTACCCTATATAATAGAAAGTAATATAAATTTCACCTTAATTTGCCACTTGAATGCCACATAAGCGCCACATAAGTGTAGCATTTAATGTAATATACTTTATCACTATGTAACTTACTTCTAAATAATGCTACATGGCTGCCACATTAGCACATAATTTAATAAACTTTCCATATAAAGGTAATATAATAGGAACATTTAATAGTTGTTTATTAAAAACATAAATTTTATTTTCTCTATTTTAATTGGATAACATTTTCTTTTGTATGTTTAGCTTCTTTACGTTATTTTTCAAATTTCATCATTAAAAATTAACGTTCATATTTAACCCTCCGTATTCAACTTATTTAAATATAAATATAAACATAAATATATATATATATGCATATATCTTTCATATTTTATCACTATGATTTAATGTAGAATATTAATTAGTCATATTTGTAAAATATTAACCATTTATCATGATAAATAAGGTGAATTTGTTACAAATAAATATATTATATACTTTTTATTATTTTCATTTACTCTTTTCTTTTTTGATTTTTCATATACTATAAGATTTAAATATCTGTAAAGGCTATTAATTATATTATGGTTATTTACATTGTTGACTAAATTTTCTTTATTTTTTTCACATCAATTTCGTTTAATTTTTTCACTTAAACTCCTTTATTTAATATACCATTATTACTTTCTATTAATTATAAGAAGACTCTTGCTAATCCATAAAAAAATATGAATAGACACTCACAAGCTATATATATCGCCAGTCCATTCAAAAGAAAAACAACTTTTTATTGTTTATAATCCTTATGTGCATGGCTAATTCACGCTTATAGTGCAATTTTTCGTAATATAGACGTCCATTAAGAACATATTTTTTGTTTACATAAATTTTAAAAAAAAATTTATTATTGATTTTTCTTAATCTCTTCTTCAAATTTGCAGGTTTATGCTGGTTCAACTCTAATGAAAAACAAAGTTCCTCTATTCAGAGGTAGAAACTATGTCTTCAGGTTCACCTCATCTGACAACAGAGTTTTTCATGCTGTCGATGTCTACTTACGACACGAATCATATTCATTCAACAACTTTGTTAATTTTTAGAAGAAGACTAAAAAAGTTGACAAGAGAAAATATGAAAAGGTAAGGAAAGGGAAGAGAATAGGCATGCCAATTCTATATTTGACGAAAAGGCACAAGTATTTGTGTTATAGTTAACCCATGTTTCTTGTTTTTAACTATATATTTATAATAAACTAATTATTATTTATAATTCTAATTTTTATATTATCACATAATAATATTATTGAGCATTCACCGTGCAAACGCACGGTGTTCACACCTAGTATATATATAAACAATATATATGAAGGAAATAATTGAATTACATAATTTTAATTCTCAAACTTAAAGGAAAATAGTTGTGGATTAGCTTTTTGACTTCATACATTTGGGTGATTGCTTTCATTGGCATTTTTTAGGCATTGTGGTAGTCATGACATAAGTGTTTGGAAGATGAAAAGTGTATGATAACTTTGATGGTCCTTGTAGAGTATTGTGGTGGCGTTTTTATAGTAGAAAATTAAATAGTACCCTAGGACCAATATCGGAATAGTAGTTACGAAACTGTAGAATGTAGAAAAAAGTAAGAAAACCAAAACTTTACATATTGGAGCACATCTTGTATTAGTTGGAAAAGATCATAACTGCAAGTAATGTCTTTTCAATGTGATTTGCGACAATGTATACATCCATTGATCTGCAGAATGAGAATGAAAGAACTGAATGGCAAAAAGTACCGGGAATTATGGTTTGAAGGAAGGCGAAAGTCCTGAGGTGAATGAAGTCATATTTTATGTGTCAGCTATGGAAAAATAGTATATGTAGGGCATTATGAGGTAAAGGAAAAAGAAATAGGCATAGGGTGAGATCTTAAGCAGAGGACTCTTTTTGTGTAAATATCATGTTGGGTAAATATGAGTAATTATTTAAGTTATTCGGAGTAACACATATAATTTAGAATTTGCGAAGTTTAATTATCATTTGTTATATGAATTTTCCTGACTTTTTAGATTGGTACTCCAAAATCTGAAGGTGGGAGGTATATAAAAAATAATAATAATAATTAAAAGAAGTTGGAATTAATCGAATAACTACTTTGCTTACCAAAATGTAAAGATGAACTTATACACAAAAAAGAAAAAATAAACAAGATTTTTTAGATTTTACAGAGAGAGTCCTGAAAAAGGTTCTGATTGGGAGAAGTACCTTATTTAAAAAAATGGAAAAAATTTTGCATCCTGCTGATTATGGTCAAGCGAGGGTCATGTAGCGCAAAAATTGGGAATTCCCTAAGTCAAATATTGCCCTTACCTTCGAAACTGACAAGATAGACCTGACATAAGAAAGAGAGGGGAAAAAAAAAACATAAACCCCTATTTTGTTCTCAAGTTTTGAAATTCATTTTTCCTTTCCCATTCAATTTACAATATAACGATAATATCCCTAAATGAGATACTGATTTTATTTCTCAAAATCAAAAAATACGGCTTATATAAAAAAATGAAAAGAGAAAAAAAAAAGAAAAAAAGATGATGTTGGTTTCGAAGCGATTCTTTATACCTCGAACGGAAAAAATAAACAAAAATAAATAATTATGTTCTGCTGAGTTGGAAAAAGAGGGGGACTTCTTGAAAAAAAAATTTGACAATTTCTAAACTAAATAAGGGCCATTTCGCCAAAATCAGAAAAATATAGGCCCCATAATAGAAAAGGCAAAAAATCACATTCTGCAGGTTTGTTGAAAGAGGGCCTAGAAATCGCAGGTGGGCTTTCTTCCATAAATCAGAATAAGGGTATTTTGTCCTTTTTTTTTTCGCCCAGACCATAAAGCATTCAGTGAATTTTTAAGCTCGCTTTGAGCATTAATTTGGTGGGAAATTACCATAGAAGATATTGATTTTATTTCTCAAAATCATAAAATAGACCTGATATAAAAAACTGAAAAGAGAAAAAAAATTTAAAAAAAAGATGGTGTTGGTTTCGAAGCGATTCTTTATACCTCGAAGGGAAAAAATAAACAAAAATAAATAAGTATGTTCTGCTGAGTTGGAAAAAGAGGGGGACTCCATGAAAAAAAAAATTGACAATATCTAAATTAAATAAGGGCCTTTTCCCTAAAATTAGAAGAATATAGGCCCCATAATAGAAAAGGCAAAAAAATAACATTCTGCACATTTGTTGAAAGAGGGCCCAGAAATAGCAGGTGGCCTTCCTTCCATAAATCAGAGTAAGGGTGTTTTGTCCTTTTTTTTGTCTTTTTTTTTTTTGCCCATACCATAAACCATTCAGTGAATTTTTAAGCTCGCGTTGAGCATTAATTTTCTTGGAAATTACCATACATAACAAAATCATAAAACAACATTATAGATAACAAAAGTAATGTTCATTTGAGCATGGTTTGATTCAGTGAAGGCAAAACGAAATTTAGGTTAATTAGTGTTTTTATTGGAAAAAAACAAAGGCTGAATTTAGCAGAATGGCTATCCAGGTGGCTAATTATTTATCTGGAGATAGGCCTCACATAACAAAACGAAAAAAGGGATTGTGTCGGTCTAGAAGCGATTCTTTTTTCCCCGAAGGAAAAAATAAAAAAATAAATAAGTAGCTTCTGCTGAGTTGAAAAAAGAGAGAGCTCCAGCATTAAAAAATTGATAATTTGTACACTAAATAAAGCCATTTCTTCTAAAATTAGAAGAACAAGATAGGCGTCGTAATAGAAAAGGAAAAATATAATATTCTGCGGATTTCAAAGAGAGGACCCACAAAGAGAAGCTAGCCTTCCTTCCATAAATCAGCATAAGGGTGTTTTCTGTCCTTATTTTTGTCTTATTTTTTCGCCCAGAACATAAACAACTCATTCAATTTTTAAGCCTGCGTTGAATATGAATTTTCTGGAACTTATCAGAGATAAGAAAATCATAAAACAGCATTATAGATAACAAAAATAATGTTTATTTCAGCAGTGTTTGATTCATTGAAGGTAAAACGAAATTGTGGTTACTGTAGTGTTTTTATTGTAAAAAAAAAAACAAATCCCCTATTCAGCAGAATGGCTATCCAGCTGGGTAATTATTTAGCTACTTTCTGAAAATAATCAGAAAGGCTCTTCTGTCCTAAGTACTGAAATTAATCGTTAATTTACCAAAAAGTTTACCGAACAATAATCAATGTCGCGAACAAAAACAGGCCACAGTGGTGGACTCCTTCCCAGAATTTTACAGGCGGTCCATTATTGATTTTGATCGTTAAATGTGTATAGAATCGAGTGTGAGATTGAATTTTGACCCCAAGTTCACCTTCTAAAAGCAGAGTATAAATACATAGTGACCTTCAGGCTCCAAGTACCAAACTAAGCAAAATAAGCTAATTCTTCATAACTTATATGATAGAACCACAGTTTTGTCAACAAGCTAAGCAGCTGCTTCTATATTACAGCTGCATATGGAAAGTTTATGTTACCTAAAGGTAATACCACAACTACTTTAAGCAAGGTCATTTTAGGGCTGCTTTTCAAAAGAAGTTCTTCTCTGTGAAGTAATCAACCCTTGAAACACAATGATTTCTTCACCCAGAAGAACTACATGGCAGTCTACATTCAAAATGGCTACAACCAACTAAACACAAGTTCACCTGACAAATAGACTTTCAATTTTAGTCTTTCTTAGCCTTTTTATCTTTCTTTTCTTCACTGGCAATAACAGTTTCACTGGAACCAGCCTTATTGAAGTCGCTCAACAAATTTTTCCTAATAGCAGAACGCCTGTGTGATTCCTTTTCTGTATTGTAAGTCATACTTTAGCTCTAAAGAAAATTTCACCTTATCTGAAGATAATATAAATAAATAATGATGGTAAGAGTTCAGGTACTTAAATAATATAGATGGATTAAACCTGCAGGAACATCTGGAGTGGTAATTGGGATTGCTTGTATTGGTGTGGCATCTAGATCTATCATATCAACATCTTCTGAGCCAGGCGAAAATTCTACAGCTACGGATGAGGAACCCAATTTGTCCACATTACTTTCCTCCTCATAACAAGCTACAGAATATTTGATCATTGTATCACCCTGCCTCATCTTGGATTGCTTCACTTGAACTAAGTAGGTTTTCTTCTCCATAACTTCATGAACTTTTCCCAAATGTTCCTAGACAGTAATTCCCATGTTTTTATAACAAGAATGTTAATCTTTGTAGCTTCATCAATTTTTTTCAAATCTTGACACACAATCATTTTTAAAGACTTTATTCCAACAATGATAAAGACAATGCATTTAGAATTTAAGCAAGATGTTGATATAATAGTGTCCAATGCTCCTAACCTGGTTGGGACCTTTCAAACATTCTTTTGCAGTAAGACCTAGCAATTGTTCAGCTAATTCTCCAAAGATTGTGGCTGTTATGATACCGCTTTTATCAGTTAGATTAATTTCAAACCGACACCTACAAGAATTGTACCAAGATAGACACATAACCAAGAATGAAGGAAAATATATCAATTTCGATAAGTGTAGATTTAAAGAACTTCTGTTTTTTGCCTAATGTTAGCTAAAATGTAACCTTGGTTGTGCTAATTGTCGTTCGTTACAGCCGTTGCAGGTAAACTCATACTCATATGCAGCAGAAGTTGAATGGTTGCACTTTGAACAAGCCATATAATAATACTTCTGAATGATTTCTTTGAAGGTTATCTTCACCCTGACCAATGCAGTCTGCCAAAAGGAAAAAAATTTAATTTGGAAATCCTAAAAAATAATAAACCTAAAATGCGCAATTGTCACCTTAGATTCATCAAGAATGTTTGACACATCTGTCACTTCATTCTTATGAAGAATTTTGAGCTCAAGATTGTCTCCAGATTGATGATTTTGTAGGAATTCTTGAATTTGTTTTTTGTTTCTCTGAACCCTGAAATTTGTTCCTTATGAAATTAAACCATGCCTCAACAAAAGTGGTTAATTTTTTTACGAATCTCAGAATGTTTAAAAACTTTTACATCTTACCAGTTTCTCAGCCTCAATGCTTCATCAATAGGGGGATCAACCAGAACAGTCGAACTCAGCAATGTGGTTAATTCACAACCTGCATTTGAGTTATTTAGCTACTCAGGGATGAATAAGCAATTTGTTAAAGTTAAAGAGATTATCTTACTACCCTTTACCATTGAAATAGTTAACACGAAGTCTACATCCAATTATGACTGGGAACTTGTTTATGTCAGAAACAAGCACTCTTCCTTGGTTATCAATGAATGAATTCCACATTGATATGCGAGAAGTTTGCATACTGCATAGCATATAAAGTAGTAAGCTGAAGTAGTTTAAAATTTAAATAAGTCATGGTATAAATATGCTTTAAATAGAAATATCAGAACTCTGTTGACCTGTCATTAATGATCAAAAATTTCTGCACAGGAAGCGGTCCGTTTTTTGTATTTGCAGTGGTCACAGGAAATGCTTGTACAACAGCAGCAACGACATCTGTATTTTATTGTATGTTATTTAAAAAAATCAATATGATTTGTTAAAAACATGAAAAAGGCTACTATAGAGATATTGAGATTACCAATTAACTCATTTGGTTTCTCCACATAGAATTGAAACCTTTCGAAGGGAGTGAAATTGTACTTTGTAGGCCGGACAGTAATAGGATCAGCCAATTCCTCCACAACTGTATCAGTCCCTATGACCCATTGCATTGTTACACCAGCTGGCCTGAAAGCAGGATTTTCAATCTTCCGAATATCTGCATTGCAAATTTTGTAGGTTTTGTAGGCCTTGAGCTTTGGTCCCATTACAGCCACAGCTCTACTAAACATTATCCCTTCCACCATAACTCCCTAATATCATATACCGAAATAAATTTCTAAATAATAAGTAGAGGTGTAAATATTATGAAACAACTGCTTTAATATAAATGTATAAACCTTGTCATCAGCTAGTATAAACTTTTGATATTGCTTCTTATTTAGTGATGTAATCACATTCATTTTCTCCCGAACAACAACTTTAGCTATCCATGGTACATCAGCATTAGTCAGCTCATCGATTCTGCGAGACTCCATTCTTGTAATTCATATTTGAAGAACAGACAAAGAAATTATAGTTAATTAACCAATCAAAGAATATAAATATAGGATTTTAAATTTTTTCTTAAACATCTAGTTTTTTCAACATATCCTCACCAATAATATGGATCAGTAGTTTAGTACTACTGCCTTGACATTGTAAATATCTCTTCATAAACCACATTAACAGTTTTACCATCAGTTTTTGCCTCATCTAGAGTAGGAGGGAACAATAACACCTTTACTGCCTGTGCAGTTTTTGCTCTAGAAAGAGCAACATACAATTGGCCATGAGAAAATATGGGCTCCTTTAAATATAAACCTACGAAATCTAATGTTTGCCCCTGTGACTTATTAATTGTCATTGCGAAACAAAGCCTAACTGGAAATTGAAATCTTTTAAAAGGAACTCCATGTTTTTCATTATCTTGACTGAAATTAAAATAGGAATTCTGGGAATGAAAATTTTTTTTCCCTGATGTTGTCCAAATGCAATCTCAGCTTTTATTGAGTATTTGCCCAACTCTTTACAAATCAATCTGGTTCCATTACAAAGACCTTCGGTAGGATTCAAATTCCTGAGTAGCATAATTGGACAATTTTTCTTGAGACAAAGTTTATGATGAGGCATCCCCTTTGGATTAAGTGTGTTAAAAAAGTCCTCAAAATCTGCCTGATGCCTTTCATTTACTGCTCTGTCTGTGCTTGTATAAACACACAGTTCACCCGGGAAACGATGAATAAGCAATTCATTAATCTCATCGACAGCTTTGTTAGTGGATGCTAAAATACATCTACCAATTGCTTGGAAGGGATGTGATGCAAACAAGTGAAAATCTAGGAAAACAGATTCAATCAACCTGAAGGAAGAATGATATTAACACAATATTAGTCATAAACAAAAATATGAAGCAAGAGACTGAGAAATTTCACAATTACAGTTTGTATTTACTTGTTTACTGACTCTTCTTTTTCTGTATATAGTATAAGCAGCGAATCAGGAAGACTAATTTCACCATTTTCATCTAATGGTTCAACACCCTCTCCGACTCGTAAAAGAAACTCCGCAAATGCAGGATCTGATAATGCACGCATATTAAGAGACAAAGACATTTTTTTAACATAACGCCACAATTCAGAATTCACTATTGAAGCTTCCACCAAAGTCTGCCTTGAAGCTTTTTCAATCACAGGTAAAGTTTGCCTAAAATCTCCTCCAAAAACAATTACTTTTCCACCAAATGGCTTTTCATAGTTCATGACATCTTTTAACAACAAATCTAATGATTCCAAAGTTTCTTTCCTAGCCATTGTAGCCTCATCCCAAAGTATTAACTTAGCAGCAACAATTAATTTACCCGTGCTACTTTGTTTGCTAACTTGGGAAACTTTGTTGTCACATGTATGTAAAGGGAGTTTAAATCTACCTCCAGGCAAAACAGCAGCTGCAACTCCTGAAGTTGCAACTACAAGTGCAATGCCACCTGTAGACCTAATAGTGGCTAACAAAGCCCTGTACAAAAAAGTTTTTCCTGTACCCCCTGGACCATCAACAAAGAAAACTTGTGATTGTTCAGAATGTACATGCTGCAGGATAAGATCATAAGCAGTTTTTGATGACAATTTAATTTTGCAGGAAGCAGTAGATCTTCACTGTTGACAACAATGTTACGCTCAGTGTCAAAATCTCTAGTTACAGATCTTGTTGGTCTAAGTTTACATTATCTGGAAGAAAATTATAGTCTCTTATATTCTTCCCCATCTCAATTAAATAACAATTCAAGCTTTGAAAAACTTTTCTTTGAACAAACATTGAATTGTTACCAGACCATGCATAAGCTTTTTGAAAATCAGCAGATAGGTCATCTTTAAATTTCTCCCACAGATCTGTAGGACTATCAGGTGCACAAAACACAAGCAAAGTTGCAAAGAGAAATCTCATACTACATGGCATTTGAAAGACAGAGGCTTCCTGAAGACAATCTTCTATGTAACTATCAGAACTTAAAAGACCAAGATTTAAAGCTGCTTCTCTAAAAGTTGAGCATTTGTGACCTTTAACAGTTTGCAAATCATGAAAAGATGTAGGACTCCTAATATGAGAAAGCAAAAGACGGAGATAATAACGTTCTCCCTCCTGAGGGCTAACTGAGACAACCCGGCCAATCACATTTCCTCTTTTTCGCTTCGTCCACAAACAGTCCTTTTTAATCCAAACAAAGTATTCAGGAAACTCTCTATACAGTAAATTCAGACTTATAGCATCAGCATTGTTTCTATTCATGCAGAAAAACTCAGTTTAACATTGTTCTATGAAACATTTCATTCTCAAAGACAGTTTTCAAATTAGCTGTAGCATTAAAACTGACAAACTGATGACCCGAAAGATGTACTTGTAAACAGTAAACAGAAGGATTAATATGATGCAGCTTAAATGCAAAGATTCTCCAAACAGCTTCTACCGGTCCAACCCATCTACCATCCTGAAACAATTTTATCTCATCAACCTTTTCATTTTCAGATCCAATGTAAAATGCTGTAACATCATGCCCTTTAAAAATATATTTATGCAAATATTTAACTAACTTTATAGTAGAACATATCTCAACATTATATGACAGTCAAAATAAGAAAGCAAATATGGATTATATGGAACAACCCAACGGTTATCAAGATCATGATTTCTGACTCTTACTTTCCGGCCATTGTTCCTCCTACGGTATTTTGGATAGCCATCATCACTACAAGTACTGTGATCAGCAAAATCTTTAGGATAATGGTTCTTACAAGTACCAGATTTCATACATGGATTGTTTTTATTCATTGAACCACATGGACCATGCATCATATGTTTTGACACTAAAGAGTACAAATAGGGATTCAAATCAGGATCAGGAATTTCTGCACAAACTATTTTGTCATAAGCAACAGGACTCAAAGGTTTGGAACCAGGCATTAGAAACAGTAATAGATGACAATGTGGCAATCCCCCTTTTTTGGAATTCTATGACGAACAAAAAAGCATCCACATCACCAAAGATTTTTTTTTCAACCAAAAGCTTCTTCAAATGTTCTACTTTTGCTCTGAAAACTCTCACCAACAGATCTGGCCTATCGCTTGGCACTTGACCAGGTAGAAGATTATTGGTAATTTCAGGCCAATATGGATTACAAGTCATGGTTATAAAACCATCTGGTTTACCAAGTTTCTGCACAATTGCCATACCGTCTAGTATTTATCCCTCATATCTCTAGGTCCCCTCACAAAAGATTCAGGTAGTACAACCCTACGGCCCACATCTGACCCTTCTACAAGGCCTGAACTCATGCTATCTATTACCCCCTGCATAATTTCCGTTCTATATTGTTGTTGTTGTTTTCTGATAAATTCTAATCTAGATGTTTCTATTTTGACATAACAATCAACAACAAATTGTTGAAACAATCTACCCGTATGCAAAATCATTGAGTTATCATTATCTCGCATTTGAAATTTATAACAGTAGTACTCTCTTGCTGTTACATTTGAAGTAGAATGAGTGATAGTTTCAGAACCTACAAATAATGTTTACAAACAAATAAATCATTTAGAATACCACAAATGTCTATTTTCAAGTTCTAAAATGTCAACATGAAAATTTTAAAAAATTTACCTCCCTGTTCGAAATTTAACAACTCCTCCACAGATGCAAAAGGAACACCAGAATGTGGAATATGATTTCCTCCAATGCGAAGTAATTCAGATGTTCCTCTTTTTTTTTCCCGTAAGATATTCGGATACCAGCCTATTTCTCCTTTTGGAAATAAAATAGGATACTGCAAAGGGTCATAATAGCCATAGTTAGGCTTTATTCTAACTGACATGTTACAATTGCTGTATATTTGAACATGTGCTGTTCTATCAGCCCCACAAGTGTCATTTTCTTCAAAAATAGCAGCAACTTGGGATGCAGATGGAAGGTTATACCTTCGTTGGTCCAGGTTTGGGCTAGCATTCAGAACTATCACCTTGCTACCTATGTTTGGCAGATCTTTGATTTGTTTTAAAAACTGACAATAAGGATTGCTTTTAAGAACACCCACAAGCACAAACAAGGTTTCGTGTTCTAGTTTATCTGATAAAGCTAGCCTTCTTTCTACTTCTTCTTCTGTATTATAAAAATACAGTTGAACACCAGATGGTTTTTTATCACCAATATCACTAATCCCTTTTAGGGAGTGATAAATTTTACCTTGAACTTTGAAAGTATAAACACCCCCTCTATTTTTTGTCAATTCAGTATCATATTTGGCCCCCAATGTACTAAAAGCTAAGTTGTTATTATAACTCCTAATATTTTTTCTAAAATTCACACATTGCTCCCTCGTTCCAAGAAGAAGATCTTTAATTTCATTGGGCATTACAGATGACACCAATTCAATTCCCCCACCAGAGCAACAAAACATGACAGGTTCTAAGTGAAACTTTTTTGCTCCACAAAGAGAGCAATCTGCAACATCAGGAAGTCTCACAGAACTAAGAGGCAAATGTTCGATCGATGTACCCAAAAACAAGGGACGTGTCAAATTGTTCGTTCCTATAAAATCAATGAATCGACGAAATCAAATCATATATGCATTCAGTGGTTAAATTTTTCTATGAAAAAATAACCACTTTGTAAATAGGGAAAAAAATAAACCTAACCTCGCTGACCAGGAGAAGAGTGATTCGATGAGTTAGCAATTGTAGGAGCAATCCTGATTACAGGATTAACAATAAGGCTAGGATCAGAAAGGGTCATTGCAGGGGTTTCATTTTCATTAGCCATCATGCCCTGGGTCTTTTGTTTTTTAGCCAAACGCTTAGACTTTAAGTTAGCAAGAAATGCAATTTTTTTATCATCAGGCATCTCAGCATATTTTTTACGCCGCTTTGCGTTTCTGTCCATTTCTGTGGAAGATCAGTAACTTAACATTCATTAATAAGCAAAGAAAGAACAATCCCAAGACCAATATGAAGGAATGGTAATAAAAACATATAAACTAAATGCAATCTCCAAATAAAAGTTGACATCAGAAACCACTAAGCAAATCAATAAAACACCATAAGTAACATTGAGAATGGCAAGATTTCAAAACATACCAGAAATACAGCAGGACTTTTTCAACCAACGAGAAGCAGAACCTGGTGAACAAAGATACCAAAAGACAGGAAAACGGAGACCACGATCAGAAAAAGGAAAATCATAAAAAAAAAAAACTTTGTGTCCATCTATGTGCAAGAACACTTACTTAACAATCATTATTAAGCAAAGAACAATCCCAAGAGCAAGAAGAAGGAACGGTAATAAAAACACATAAACTGAATGCAATTTCCAAGTAACAGTCGACAGCAGAAAGCAGTGAGTAAATCAATAAACCATCATAAGTAACACTCAGAATACTAAGATTTCAAAACATACCAGAAGCACAACAGCACTTTTTCGACCCACGAGAAGCAGAAGCTGATGAAGACACCAAAATACAGCAAAACGGAGACCACGATGAGCAGAGGAAAATTCATAAAAATACAAATAAATAAATGACGACGATGATGAAGAGGAGAAGAGGTCAGATACTCACAAGAAAAAACAAATTATGAACAACGGAAGACGATGGTTGGAAGAACCGACGACGAAGAAATTCATATTTATATACATAGGTAATAGGTAGCTGCTGAGGCAAGTTGAAAAGATAAACACGTGATTTCTGACGACCCAATTTCATTCTCCTTATGTGAGGAGCTCACACAACAACTGAAAGATTAGTCAGCAGATTTTACGACCTAACACACATGGGTTTCTCGGAAGGGGAAAAAATTCAACGGAAGAAAGAAGGAGAAAAAGGAATTGACCAAGGACAACAAATCTCAAAGGGAATCATTATTAAATCTCATGGGAGGGCAGATATTCCAGGGCAAAAGAAATGTACAGAGCAATGGGGACCGATCTCGAAGAAGAAAATGCAAAGAAGACATAGTGATTGTGGTCGGAAAATAAGACATAAGGCGTGGAAAACAGTCAAAGTCAAAGTTCCCAATGGGGGCTGTTCAATTTGTTCAGCAGAGGTCTGAAATGAAGAAGAAAATGGAATTTGGTCTGAAAGGAAGAAGAACACGAATTTTGCAGGAAGGTAGAAATGAATAAAACGACGTCGTTTTGCCTCTGCTTAAAGTCCTCAGGCTGATGCTATCAGCAAATAGTGATCCAAGTGCACCTTTCTTCTGAAAATTGGGAAATTGGGTAGATAGGGTCTTCACTTCCAAATTGGAGACTGACCCACACCCAGTGAGCCACGTGCATCTTCCTTCTCAAATTTGGGAAGATAGGGTCTTCATTCCCAAATTTACCCTTCCCCGTCATTCAATTTTCATAATAACCTACTAACTTCCAAAAACAATTGGACGAACAAAGGGTGATTCGGTAACCCCTCTCACAAAAATTCATTTGTTTCCAAAATTATCCTTCCCTAATTAATATATTTACAAGGAAACCTAGTAAAATCCAAAGACAAGAGACGAACAAAAGGGTAAGACATGGCCATTTAAGAGCCTTTATAGTCTTACCCTGGATAATTAATATATTTACAAGGAAACCTAGTAAAATCCAAAGACAAGAGACGAACAAAAGGGTAAGACTTGGCCATTTAAGAGCCTTTATAGTCTTACCCTGGATAAGGCAATCTTTTATAGTGGATGTGTTGTCTCCTTTCACGGTAGTATTTTGTCTCTATAGTTGGAATGATTGTTTTTCTTCACTTTTGTAGTTATTAATTTCATATTTACTACAATTAATGAGGAAACGTATGAATATGAGGGTGAAAATACTCAAAAAGCAAGAAAAATATCACTTTCTTCGTTCCACTTAAAAAATTTACTTTCAAAAAAAAAAAAATTTTTGTTTCATTAAAAGAGTCCACTTTGAATTTGTTTACATTACACACCGTTACTAATATAATAATGTATGATCTACTATTAACCCTTACATATAAAGTAAGGATATAAGTGAAAAATATTGTGTCACATTACTTATTTTAGGTGTTATACTTCACAATTTATAACAAATTGTACATTTTTTTAAAATAGACTCTTTGATTGAGACGGAGAGAGTATTAAAAAAACGAAAAAGCAAGAGAAATATATGGTGAAACTCAAAGGTGTCGATTTGCTGATGAATATGTATTGTTGTAAAAGTTTATCATAACTGTGTATCGAAGGCTAACTTGCATGTTCTTTACCATATTTTTTAAAATATGTTTTTGAAGTTTTGAATATTACACTAATTTTTCATCATTCATAGTACATATTTTAATGTTTTAATTACACATTTTTTTACATTTCAATACATTTTTCATAATTAAAAATAATTTCTAAATCCAAGTTTTAAAAACATGTTTCCAAAACCCATCAAAAGAAGCAATGGTTTCGGCTTAAAAAATAATAATATACATAGGGCGAGTTACATTTACCGCCCCGAGGTTTGATTAAATTATGAATTAGTCATTTTAGTTTATGAAAATTACAAATACATCATTGAACTGTTCAAAACTTTTTGGGATGTGTTTGTAATTTTCATAAATATAAGGACTACTTCGTAATTCAACCACTTCTCAGGGGAGGTAAATGTAATTCTTATATATATATATATATATATATATAATGGTTAAAAATATTCTTTTTTTGCGAAAAAAACTCAAGATAATTGTAATTTACCAAAGAAAAATTAAAATTAGCCAAAATTCATAACGGGAAAAAAAAACTATAGTAGCTCCAGAAGAAAAAGCCCAACAGATACTCATTACCGGGTCGGGGCCCTTCATCTTCCCCATCTTCACACTCAGCATTTCCATTTCATAGCCTTCGTTGATACCACAGCGACAGATCGAAGGGGACGAGAAGGATAACATCACAGAGACGATTCGTGCAGAGTTGAATTTGAAGGGAAATTCGAAATGGCGTATTTGATGAGGAATACGAAGGTGCAGCCTAACTCCAGGAATCTAGAGGAAGCTCGGCGAAGGACTTTTGAATTCTTCAGGTCGGTCTGCAGATCCATCCCAACTATTATGCAAATTTACAACCTTCAAGATGTCGTTGCGCCTTCTGTGCTCCGCTCCGCCGTAGTCGCCGAAATCCGGAAGAATTCCAAGGTCTCCGACCCCAAGGTTGAATCTCTTAGCCCCTTCATTTTCTAGGATCTTTGTTTTGATTTATTTAGATTTTTTTCCCTTTTTTTGGTTGGGGAGAAGTGTTGTGTTGGTGGGGGGGGGGGGGGGGGGGGGGGGGGGGGGGGGGAATAATCAGTTGCTTATGGGCATTTCTCGTTTTTTGCTATCTTCTGTGAATTAGGGCAATTTTGGCCCTTTTTTTTGGGGTTTGGGGTGTTCGGAAGAATATGATGATTTCTCCAATGCTGGTAACTACATTGTTGTTTCTTTTAACAATTTTACATTGGCGGCTTGAGCTGAAGTTCTTAATTGCGTAGTTAGTGAGTGTTGTTAGGGTGTGGGAAATGAACATTTTCATTTTATGAATTTTGATGGGAAAAGACTAGTAATGTATGATATATTGACCCTGAACCCATCATTTCTGTTATTCAGAAGGATAAGGAAAGCTCCAGAAGCTAATGTGGTTCCAAGTCATTTCCCTTGTTGTCTGCACTTCAAGTGCTTGTTTTCATTTTATCTGAATACTATTTTTAAACAGAAGAGTCTCAAACTGTACGTATTTGATGGTCATTTTGGAGAGGTGTGTGGATGTGTCCTATGTACTTTGTGAGAGCGGATACTGAGTACATTTCAGTGACCAAGTTGTAGTTGCTAGTTACATTTTGCAATCACAAACAATGTGAAAGTTAGTCTTTTAAGCTTCAAGTTAAGTAATTTGAGAAAGGAATGGAGCTTCACTAGGCAAGCAAGGCAGAAATTTGGAAATTCTCTGAATTTTTTTCTTTTCTAACAGCTAACTATTGTATCTACAAAAAGAGCTTTATTGCCAAGTAAAAGTCATAAAATAACCAAAAAATGTAGATACTTGTTGCGCATAATATGAATGGAACTTTGGAAACAGTATTTGAAATCTATTACATTGGAGGAACGCAAGCTGAATCAAGGCATATAAAGCAATTACTCTTTCATATCTAGATTTCTAAGTTTCCTGACTAATACATCAGCAGCTTGAGAAATTAATTGTCAACAATCTGGTTTTTTATGCCCTTTCTGTTCAAGAATGTGTAGGGTGAAGGTTACTTGTAGTGAAAAATAGCTATTATATTTGCTGGATTTAGGCTCAAACTTGTTGCTTGATTGTACTACTGCTATTTGAATGTCAGTGTTGCTTTGCTGGTAAAAGGAAGAAATGGGGTAGAAGTGATTTAGGGTTGTTTTTATATGTCATAAAAGCCTGATAGTAAATCATCCAGTTTTCCATGTAGAGTTTTGTTCTGCAGTTATTTTAGTCAAAATATAAAGGTGTACTTCTATATATGGAAAAAAAAGCTAAGTTGGTCCTGATTCTCTGGTGCATGGGATCATTGGGATGGGATGAATGGCTGCTATTTAAAGCCAATGTTATCTGAAAAGAGGAGTGGATTAGTTTAGGAAGCCAATGCTTTCTGAGAAAAGGAGAAGAATGGTTAAGGAAGCCAATGTTCTCTGAGAAAAGGAGAGCATTAATTAAGGAATTCGCTGAATAAATGGTTTGTTTCTGTTGAGGTATGGATATAAACATCTCGTCTATCTTCTTGTGGAGATGAGGATGCTGCATAAAAACTTGAGATAGGTGATTCTTTGTCACCAAGATTGCATTTTTTTTACGGCTTTTCCTGATTGAAGTATTGATGTGAAGCTTTTGTCAGATGGAGAGCTTTATCATTGTTTGCTTTTCTTGAGAATTATCTGTGGACAAAGTGATCTTTTCATTCCTACCAGTTCTTTATTTGGTAGCCTTCCACTCTTCTGGGTATTTGTTCATACACTTGAGGGAAATTGAATCTTCTTCTTCTTCTTTTTTGGGTGTTGGGGGTGGGTGGGGGGATATGTTAGAACTTAACACAATATGGCTCTTATACCATATAACATGAGCAAAGGTAATTATGTTTTACCTTGGTAAAGTTAGTCTAATTTGAAAGTAGAGTCTATGGGTTACTTATAAACATCTACCAATAGTATTTCAAACTTACATTTGTCTTTAGAGTCAAGATATAGCTAACCTTAAAAAGTGAGATAAAAATATAGTTATTGTGGCTTTAAAGAGTCGAGATAACAAGGCTGTCATCCCCATCTACTATTGCTGACGATTTTGCAGAGGCAAAATTGCATTTTACCTTGTCATACCTCAGGCTAGGATCCTTGTTTCCAAAGATAATAGCTCGATTCATATGCATAAAAGGGAGTGAAGATATGACAGGATTATGCTTGTGCTTGGTTTCCCATCTTCACTTGAAACATGCAATGTGTGTGTTATGTATACATTTTCTCTCCTTCTTGCATCATCTGTCTCTCCATTTTGATCTTCGGTGGGTGGTTTATTTGCAGGTTATCGACATGCTTCTTTTCAAAGGAATGGAAGAGTTGAGGAACTTTGTGGAGCATTCGAAGCAGAGACACCACATCATCGGCCAGTATGTGGTGGGTCGGAAAGGGCTTGTGCAAGACTTGGGATACGAGGATGAAAACAGCTCTGATTTCCTCAAGAATTTTTACAGTACCAACTACTTCTAAGTTTCTTGTGTTCTTGGGGACCAAATCCTCAAAATAAGCAAAACCCTTCTTCTAGAACTTTATTTAACACAGCTTTTGAATATTCTATGCATTATGGTGATTTGAATATTCTATGCATTATGGTGATCATTTGCCCTTCACAGACTATAGATTGAGTTTAACTTCGCATTTTCTATTGATATTTCCTCTGTCCCATTCAAAGAGTCCACTTTGAAATGTGTACAAGTTATTATGGATTGTGAGGTACAATTTCCAAAATAAGTAATTTATCCCCATATTCTCCAGTTATATTCTTACTTTAGAAGTAAGAGTTAATTGTGAATCACACAAAGTGAACTTTTTAAATGAAACAAGATTATTTTTTAAAAATGAACTATTTAAGTGGGACGGAGGGAGTATTTGATATGCTAATGATACCTCGAAAGGAATCTTGTAGTTTCAAGAAATTACAAAATGAATATCGAAGACCAAAACTTTGTTAAGAAAAAAAATACAACAAATCACCTCATCGAAAACGAAAAATATAAACTAAGAATACACCAATCTACAAGAATATACTATATTTTAATTCAATACAGAATTACATAAAAGAGTTATACTTTGTATGTTCTCACTTATGACAAACAAAGTCTCTTTGCTCTCAAATTTATCATAGGCTCCATCTCCCGCATTTTACACCCATATATAATTGAAGGAATTTCATGTCCGACCGCTTGACGGTTTGACACGCGATATTTTAATATCTAATTTTGGTACTAGTTACTTTTTTTTTTCTCAATAATTGTTATCTTTATATTATCGCGATATTTCAATAGTTAAACTTTATATATTAAGAGTCAGACTTGATACATGATATATCATAATCTAAACTCGATGTGCAACATAATAGTGTATGGAACCTTGTAGTCCTTCCTTGGACCCTGTGGTTCCCCTCTCTTCCGTGAATCGTCCCTCCATCGGGAAGTAGAAGACATCAGCTAATAAGAATAAAAACTTGGTCCCTAAGCTAAGGCAGGTCAATGAAAGCTACCTCACAACCACCAAAATTGGACACCAATCTCTTTATAAATAGTAGATTCCAACATCCAAGTAAGGGGTTCTCTTCTCTCTCTAATTACAAGCTATACATATTCTCTTAAAAATCACAAACTGACTTCATCGTCGGAGCCAATTCCATGGACAAACTCCTGGAATACCCTCATGATCCTTTCTCTCTTTGACAGGTTCGGATAACCCTTGTGAATTACCATCCAACCCTTGCGGAACATTGGAATCATCACGACACTTCAACAATTAAACTCATAACCGCGATACATCAGTAGTTAAACTTAATACACAATACTTTAACGGTTAAATTCAATACATGTGTTTTCATAGTTTAATAGCGAAATTTTAGTATCTAAATTTGATAACTACGTTGTTGGACTGTCAAACACTTCAGATACAAGGTTTTGCGTTTATAATAAACTCATATAAACCCTATTGCACTCAGTTTTCATAATTCGTTCATAATTAAAATATGTAACCCAATTATAATTGTATTAGTATTTTGAAATTTTCCCCAAGAAACTCACTTAAAATTACAGGGTCTATTTGACAATTTATACAAACTTAAGTAGTTTTGGTAATTTGTTTTGGGGCATACTATTTGCAGGAACATTTTTTTTATGAATTTACTATAATGTCCTCAATTATTTTTAAAAAAAAAAAAAAAAGGCCTTGGAGAAAATACCCCCGGGATGGGCGGGATTTTGCTTGGGATTCTACTATTTGCAAGAACATTTTAAAAATCCCACCCGGAATGGGCGGGATTTTGCTTAAAAATCTTGCCCATCCCGGGTGGGATTTTCAAGCTGGGCGGGATTTTGCTTGAAAAATCCCACCCCAAGTAGGGTGGGATTTTGAAGCGGGATTAACTTGAAAATCCCACCCGGGATGAGCGGGATTTTTAAGCAAAATCCCACTCGAGATGGGATTTTAAGAAAATCCTGCCCGGGATTATTGCTTGAATATGATTTTTTTTTTCATATTTATAACTAAGGGGTATTATAGACTTTTCATAGGAAAATGTTCTTGTGAATAGTAATTTGATTCCTGCAAATAACAATTATGTTTGTTTTTACCCTTATATCTTTTTATAAAGTAATAGGTAATATAGTACTATACTCCATTCATATGCCATTATTTACTGAATGAATGATTATGTAAGGGACTCTAGTCTTACCCTAACGTAACATCCTAAACTAATATATAGACCATAGTCCCTAAAATCATTAATTTAGTGAATATTGACATATGTAATTAGAAGTTTGGAAAAATGGTAATTTTGGTACGTTTGCATGTTGCTACAGTTTTGGTTCATGTGAACTGTTATGACTAATTTTAAGCAGTCAAATGGGAGGTTAACTATTTATGAGAACTTTTTAAAATCAAAAAAGAAGTTGGGACTTTCTCGTGATTTTCATATATTCTTCACTGGTCCGTGCAATAATTTTTACTCATGCCAAACTGCATATCAATTGCTCATTCTTAACAATTTCGGTTCGTCTCTACGATTTATCTAAATGGGGAAAAATTATTACACGTGCCAACGAAAACACATGGAAATAATGAGAAAGTCCCAACTTTTTTCTTTTTCATTTCAAAAAACTTATAGAAATCGTGACCTCCACTTTAACTGGTTAAAATTGGTCCTAACAGATCGCATAGATCAAAACTACAATAACATCCAAATGTAAGAGACTATTTTTGCAGTAATGAAACGTAAGAGGCCAAATGTATAAGTGGTTCAAACAAAAGTAACTAAAATTGCTATTTTCATTCATAATTTTATACAAACTAAAAAAAACAACAACAAAAAAAATCTTAAAAAATGCAAGACAACATTAGCCGCAATTGTGATTTATTGCAAAGAGATACGAGAGCCAACAATAACAATACGGTTTAAGAAAATGTACGGCAACAATCACGCAAAATTCGATCCCTTGTTTTTAAACCTTTTCCTCTGGGATTCAATTCCGTATACATAAAAAAAGTGAGGCGCAAAAACAAAAATCACACCCATCCTTCACCCACCCATGCCTTCACATATAAGCACAAAGGCAGAGAAAACCAAAGAAAAAAATCCCGTACCCACCGCACACAGTCCCACACTCATGAAAGGGAGAGGAAAGATTGATTTTTTGGTGTTTTTTTAAGGGTCTTGATTGTTGTTTTCGTTTGTGTTTTGAGGGTGACATAGCTTGCCTCCTCCGATCTCTCTCTCGATTAGGGTTTCTGCATTCCATTGTAAATCTCTCTTTCTGCTTTTATTTGTTTATTTATTTTGTTTTTGAGCTTTGCCCGTATATTTTTTTTATTATTATTATTATTATTATTTTTTTTTTGTGGGTTTTGAGAATGGAATTCAGCATGCATTTTGTTTTCTGGCTGACCCACTTTGGCTATTTCTGGATTCTTGCCCGATTTTGTTAAACTTGTATGTGTGCTTGTGGGTGAGTGTGGAAAAAGCATTTCCCGCAAGATACGCACATTGTTTCGGCATGAATTGCGTGGATCAATTTCTTTTATTTTTATTTAATTTTTGGCTTAAAAGGGATTTTTCTCCCTTCGTTTATTGGTTTTTTTGGATGGATGAAGGTATTGATTGTGTTTTTGCTGATGCTTTATGTATGATCGCAGAGGCTATTATTACAAGTGACGCTCTGGGAAGAAAATATCTTTTGAGGATTTGGTTTGATGATGACGACAAATTCTGGGATTTGGGTTTCTAGGTGGTTGTGATGCAAGGATTGTTGTTTGGTTTCAGATTTTTTATTGTTTGATTGCTAGTTGAGAAAGAACACATTTATATTAGAAGGTGTGGGATATCTGTGAATTTTTCCTTGGGAAGGAAAATACGTGATATTGGACATTTGGGGGGGTTGTTTATTGACTATGCCAACTTCATGGGCTGATTCAGTTGCAGCTGAGTCTTCGGCTGCTGGGGGCGGTGTTGGTTCTGCCAATTCTGGTTCGAGCAGGTCTACATATGTGCCACCCCATCTCAGGAATAGGGCTCCTTCAGCAACTCCATCTCCTGCAGTTTCTCATGCTAGCTCCGTTGCTTCTACAAATGATCGATTCACGGGGCAAGGTGAAAATTTTCAAGGCGGGAATCGTTGGGCTGCTCCTAGGCCTGTAGGGGGTGGTGGCAATGGTGGTGGTGGTTGGAATGGTACTGGTGGTGGTTGGAACAACAATAGAGGCGGTTGGGGGGGGCGCGGTAGAGAACGGGAAGTCAACCCTTTTCAAGATGATGAACAAATTGAAGAAATGTTCCCTGAACCGGAGAATACAGGGATTAATTTTGATGCATATGAAGATATTCCAGTGGAGACAAGTGGGGAGAATGTGCCTCCGCCTGTGAATACTTTTGCTGACATTGATCTGGGTGAGGCTCTGAATCAAAATATTAGAAGGTGCAAGTATGTGAAGCCTACGCCTGTTCAGCGACATGCAATACCAATATCTCTTGGAGGGCGAGATTTGATGGCCTGTGCACAAACTGGGTCAGGCAAGACGGCAGCTTTCTGCTTTCCTATTATTAGTGGAATCATGAGAGGCCAACATGGGCACAGACCACCCCGTGTGCCACGAATGGCGTTTCCACTTGCTCTTATACTTTCTCCAACTAGGGAGCTCTCATGTCAGGTGGGGTTTCTTGCACACTTTTCTTTTTGGTTTTGTAATTAATCATGCTGAAAGTTTAGAATTGATGTGCAGATCCACGATGAAGCTAAAAAATTTGCTTATCAAACTGGAGTAAGAGTGGTAGTTGCTTATGGTGGGGCACCCATTACACAACAGGTCTGAATCTCCATATCAAGGCTTCTAACTTTAACTTGTTTTTATTTGTGATCTCCTTGGTCAATTATCTGAATCTACTATCAATGTTACATGGACTCAACAATTAATCTTTCCCTAGGGGAAGAAAAGACTGTGGCACAATGCATGGAATCTCTAAGTTTGATGAGTTAATTTATGCTGCTGCTATTGTATGTATTACTGCACAATGCATGGAATCTCTAAGTTTGATGAGTTAATTTATGCTGCTGCTATCGTATGTATTACTCCCTCTGTCCCATTCAAAGAGCCCTGTTTGTAATACTGTTTTCAGTATTACAAACAAGACTCTTTGAATGGGACGGAGGGAGTATTTACTTCTGGGTGATATTTGGCTGTCTTGGTACTTGCTTGTTTTACCCTACATGATTCTATATCAATTGATGGGATTAGTAGATTGATGTTATTAGATGTTTGGTGCATATTAATTGATTTTCCTTGCTGTAGTTTTCATTTTCTAACTGGAAATTTGAGTTATTAAAGAAGGAAAGTAATTTTTATTGTGTTACGGCTGCTTTTATTCTTCATTGTGGATTGATTTTCTTTTTTAGTTATGTGCATTTGTTTTTGCATGCCCTTCTTTAGAATTGATACAAGAATTTAAGGAACAATTTTAGAAATAAATGGCCTTTTTTTCCTTCAACCCTGCTCCCTCTTCCCCTTTTCTTTCCTAAAACCTGCATGTCATTATTTTCTATCCTTACTAAGAGTCCTAGTTCATGGAGTCTCCTCAAGATGATGATTTCAATAGCGTCAGTTTCCATTCCTTTGTGGGTGGGAATGGTTGGGCTGAGTGTTTGTTGGTATGGTGGTGGTGATTCAGTTAGGTGGTTCTAGTCATGGGATTAGAGTTTGGGGTGAAGTTTGGTTGTGGTGGGGTTGATGTTTCATTCAGAAACTCAGTTGGGTTTCTTTTTGTGGTTTGGTCATGTAGCTGTGTTCTTGCGGTTTGTTGGCAGCTTTGTTGTTAGTCAGAGAAGGGGTAAATGGAAGTGGAAGTGTTGGTGCAGCTAAGGTGGTTGTGGGTTGGTTCAGTTTGGTTTTTTTTTTTTTTGCTTGTGGTTTTGGTCATGGAGCTGTGTTCTTGCAGTTTATTAGTGTCTTTTGTTGTGAGGCGGATAAGGGGTAAATGGAAATGTTAGTGATGGTGCAGCAAAGGCGGTTGTGGGTAGTCACCTTTTTGGTGTCACTTTTTTAATTAAAAAATTACTGTTGAAGAGTGAAGAGAAGTGTTTAAAAATGGTTTAATTCTTTTTCATTTTATCTTTTGCAAGTCTTTATTTTGTTTTTTTTATAGAAGACTTTTGTATAAGAGGGACAAAAGTCATCCTGAATGGTATTTTTTTGGCAAAAGATTTTAAGTCTTTTACATTAGCCAATCCAGATAGAACCTAAGTCTTAAGTGCTGAAAGAAATCAAGTTTATTTTGTACCACATTATGATAAATATTTATTTTTCTGGTTATGTGATTTTTTGGGTAGTTTTTAAAGAAAATATTTCAAACTTGTTAATTTGAGAACATGATTTGAGTTGATCAAGGAATTGGTTTATTTCAATTGTTAAACAGTTTTGTGGTTTACATGATGTAATTTTTACGTGCATTTGATCATTTTACTTTTTCATTTGATTTCAACTTTTTGGGTAAAGTATGAAGAAGTTTGGTCTTGATGTCTTACTGTAAAGCAGGAAAATTTGACTTTTCAAGAAGTGACTACTTAAAAACCTTAATGCACTTTTTACACGCTACCTTTAGGTAGTTGGAGTTGCTTTTACATATGCTTGTTATGGGGAATTGATAGTGTAACACTTGAGTTAAGAGCTTTTATCAGAAACTGTTGGAATTTTGGTATTTGAAAAATTGATATTTATAACTGTGCATATCATGTTCGTTGTTCATTAATCATTTCACCAATAGAATTAGTTCCCTTTTGACAAAGGTTGTGCAACAATCACTGTCCTCATAGTTTACTATTGTTAGATTGAGTGAATAATAAATACAATGTTCCATAGACAATTTAATCAAATCTAAATTTGCACCACAAAAAATGATGAGTATTGACTTCAAACAACAACTGAGCTTTTATATGGATCATGTCTTGTGATCTTGTTCTATTAAAGCATTTATAAGCTTAATGATTTCCCTAGGTTTATGATCTTGATATTTTGGCTGGTTGACTTTGATATGTGAACAGCTTCGAGATCTTGAGAGAGGTGTGGATATACTTGTTGCTACCCCTGGACGGTTGGTAGATTTATTGGAAAGGGCAAGAGTCTCATTACAGCTAATCAGGTACTTAGCTTTGGATGAGGCTGATCGAATGTTGGATATGGGTTTCGAGCCTCAGATAAGGAAAATCGTGGAACAGATGGACATGCCTCCACCTGGTGCGAGACAAACAATGCTGTTCAGTGCCACATTTCCCAAAGAAATACAGGTTAGTTTCCACTATTGAGATTATCATCTCTATGTTTCACATCTTCCCTTCTAATAGTAAAGAGGCTAGGCTATTCATAAGTATTAGGAACTAAGAATTTATTCTGTGAAACGAGGTGAAGAATTTTGTGGATACTTTAAAACAGTGTGTCATTATGTGAGGTTCTTATTTCAAAATGCTAACAAATATGCGATTGCTTAATATTATGTGTCACTTTCAGGCTTTACGGTGTGGTTAAATTTCCTGTCATGTAGTTTTATCTTCTGTACTCGTTTAATGTGTATTTCTTCCTCAAACTTTCCTACTCAACTAAAGTAGGGCTTTTGTCCTTCAATTTAGTGTTATGATTTGTTTGCCTTTTTGTTGCCTTTATGCAGCGGTTGGCTGCAGATTTCCTGGCAGATTATATATTTTTGGCTGTTGGAAGAGTTGGTTCAAGTACTGATTTGATTCTCCAAAGAGTTGAATACGTTAATGAGTCTGACAAGAGGAGCCATCTTATGGATCTTCTTCATGCTCAAAGGGCAAATGGTGCCCACGGAAAGGTAATTGTGCTGCAATTACTTCTAATTACTGGGAGATTCTGGTGAAAGATCACTACTTTTCTTCTGTTTTTTATTTTTAAAAATTTGTTTGTAGGTATTGGTGATAACTTAAATTGTTTGTACATATGAAACTGCTCTTTGTTATGTAGTGGAGAGTTATCTGTATGATAGAACAGTGGATTGCCACATTCTCTTGTTAATCTACACTGGGTCTGTATTGATAATTGCATCTTTCTCTTGGTGGTTATCTGTACATTAGAAAATTGGATTGGGTGATGTGTAGCTCAAAACATTCTCTTTCCTGCATTTTAATGCAATGAACGTTCAATCTTATTAGAGGAATTTCGGTTAATGTGATCTCCTCATTGGATAATGTTGTCAAATTCTTTTCTAGAAAGTTCTAATGTTGTTGCAGTAAATGTATTGATTGTTCTTTGGGAGTATGTTAGGATCTCCATTTTGTTTTAAACATTTGCCTTTTCATGAAAAAGGTTCATTATGAGGTGGGTCTTTTTTTCTTCATCCATTTGCAAGTTACTGCTAGTATCTTTATGCTCTTACTTAGATATTATATGTTTAATGATCTTCGGCATTATTATTAGACCAACTTTTCTGCCTTCATTTGCAGCAAGCTCTTACTTTGGTTTTTGTGGAGACGAAGAAGGGTGCTGATGCACTGGAACACTGGCTTTGCATGAATTCTTTCCCTGCTACTGCTATTCATGGCGACAGAACACAGCAGGTATTTTTGGCCTGTTACTTAATTTATGTTGTATTTTGAAGTGTCGTATGATTTAGTTTCTATGTTCTTCTCTCTCTTTATTCAACTTTTGCAATTTACAATTTTTGTTCTGCTTTGCTTATTGCTTCTCAGCCTTCATTGCAGTGCACCTATTGAATGGCTTGTTCTACTGTGTATGTTTATTAGCCGTGATTTTCTTCTCCCTTCCTTTGTTACTTAAGATAAATGAATAGAATTTAAAATCTCTGTTTTGTTTGATTTAGTTATCTCTTGATGAAGTGTCCATAAACAGGTGAGGGAGGAAATAATAAGAATCCTTCGTCACCACTTGCGATACTCGAGGGAAACATGAATTCCCTTGATCACTCCTATACTCTGTATAATGTTTATCTCCTGTTGTCACCTCAGTCCCCAGCACAGCTATTGCATTCATTTCTGCTTCTTACAGTTGAGCAATCTAATTCTAAATATCTTTTTATCTTGAAGTTTTGATGATTTTCCATATTTCTGCAGGAGCGAGAACAAGCCCTGAGGTCATTTAAAACTGGGCACACTCCCATATTGGTAGCGACAGACGTTGCAGCTCGTGGTCTCGATATCCCCCATGTCGCTCATGTGGTCAACTTTGATCTTCCAAATGACATTGATGATTATGTACACCGAATTGGACGAACTGGGCGAGCAGGAAAATCCGGGCTAGCAACTGCCTTTTTCAACGAGAATAACACCTCGTTGGCAAGGTCATTGGCTGATCTGATGCAGGAATCCAATCAAGAAGTACCCGCTTGGCTCCTCCGCTTTGCAGCTCGTTCTGGACAGGGAAAGAACCGGCGTGGAGGAGGTCGCTTTGGTGGTCGTGATTTTAGGAGAGACTCCTCTTTCACTAGAGGACCTACAGACTATTATGGCGGTGGGGGAAACTTCAATAGCGGCTATGGTGCTGGGGCTGGCGCTGCTGCTGCCACGGCTGGATATGGTGGTGGAGGCTACGGTCCCGGAGTGACCAGTGCCTGGGATTAACGAACCCGTGTTCCTTGTAATCCCTTTGAGATGTTACATCTGCTGCAATTTAACCTAGTAGAAATTGTCAGTTGTGGTTTTCTGTATTTTTGGTTGTAGTGTTAGTACTGAAGTTTTTGATGCACATGGTAGGAGTTTGTTTGCTATGGGGGATAGTTGCCTCACAGTTACAGTTTGACAATCAATTACTACTAACAAGATAGGTCTTCTGTGGGTCCCCAAGCCCCCCAACCCCCCCCCCCCCCCCAAAAAAAAACCACCCACCCACGCACCCACCCAACCTGCACCCATTTCAATAGAATCTCATATAGCCAGTGTGTGAAGGTTTGAGGAATTCTGTTGAAAATTGTTGTTGTAAACTTGAGATTTTCTTTACTGTGCCACTTTTCTTGGACTCCCGGTGATGTTTCCGGCATGCCGGCGACAACACTGATTGCCGCCTCTTGCCTGCCTTTCGAACGCTGAAAAAAGTAGTGGCCGACTTGATTGCCGTGGCACTGCACACTCAAAAGACAAAAGCCGGCTGCCGAATGCAGCAATGGCGGTGTTGCTGTGCTTTCTTGTTGCTGCAGCCGGCGTGCACCGGCACTGGCACCCGTCCCTCATCTTCCGAACGCTGTTGAAGATCCGAAGACTCGTGCTGATGTCATTTATTAGGAGATCATGTAATTTTTAGTCCTCATCTTCCGAACGCTGTTGAAGATCCGAAGACTCGTGCTGATGTCATTTATTAGGAGATCATGTAATTTTTAGTGAGTGTATCATTGTTTTCTTTTAATCAAAATTTATAAAATCTATTACTCGTATTAGTAACAAATATCTTATTTCATGTATTTTGTTTTTTTTTTTTTACACTTCTCTCTCAAATTAAAGTAAGGATCAAGCTCAATACGAGGGTAATCATATCATTCTCTAAGCTTTAGTGACTTTTGTATCTCAGATGGAATGTCACTAAGGCTAAGGATAGGCTAATTGAGATTATATAAGAATAAACGAGCTTGTAAGTTGTGACCCAACGGTTAGTGCGAAGGGCGGGCCACTTAGATGTCAGGAAGGCTCCCCACTTCGTTCTTCCCCTTTCCATAGCCTCTGCATTCAATGTAATAAATTATGACTCTTAATGAGAATAAAGTATTTATTAAAAAAAAAAAAAAAGATTATATAAGAGAATATATATATATATATATGATTTTTTCCCCAATATCCATTTTGGGGCATAGAATTACCAAAATAAGCAAAAATTTTTGTAATTCCCAATGAATAGAAAACGAAGAATGCAGATTTGATTTCAAATTTGAAAACGAATCTGCGGTCTTTGTTTTCCCAAAACAAAATAAAAATAAAAAACAATTAAATTCGTTTCTAATCACATTTTACTTCATTATGTACTTTTTGTACCATTTAGAAATATTTTCTTTTCTTCCTCAAGTGGGATATTATCTGTCAGTATATGTTCTATGTTTTGACCAATAAAAAGAACTTATTGGCCCTATGCGTGCACATTTTCCAGTCTTTGACTATATCAGTGGCGGAACTCTAGTTCTAAAATTGAATGAACCAATAGCAATAAAAAAAATTTTTGTAGGGGCAAAATATTTATATAACTTTTTTTTATACTAAAATATAAATATCTATTAGTAATAAAAATAAAAATAAAAACTTGTGGGGGCCAAGCCTATCCAGGTCCCCATGAAGTTCGGCCTCTAGATTACATCTTCTTGAAACAAGAAACAGGATTCTTGAAGTGAAAAATAGCTTTTCTTTTTTCCCCAAGACAATGCAGATTCAAGTTTTAATTTAGAAAGAGGCATGATATTTGCAGTAACCGTTTCGATATTTGCAGTAACATTTTCTTGTGAAAAGTCTAAAATACCCCTAACACTTAAAAAAAAAAAAAAAAAATCCCGCCAGCGCCGCCGGCGGTATTTTTGGCCCAAAATATCGCCGGGCGATATTTTGGTATTTTTCCCCCCCCCCCCCCCCCCCCCTTCAGTTTGATATTTGCAATAACCACCAGGCGGATCTTCGCCAATCCGGTAAAAAATTCACATTTTCGACAAAAATACTAACAAATCCGGACATAATACAACTAAAATAATCAAACCAACTATCTAAAACAATACCGCAAAACATTTTAACTTTAGCCACTAACCTTTTTCCAATCCGAGTCGTCTCGATTTTTATCTGATTTTGTGATTCCACCCAGCTCTGCTTTGCAGGAATTATTAAACGGAACAGAGCCCGTGAGTTGCTTTTTCAAAATTTTTTTTAGCCCTCACGGGCTGCATAGTTGGTTTTTAATTTTTTTTTTGCCCAAGGGCATTTTTGTCTTTTTATAGAGAAATGTTACTGCAAATATTGAAACGGTTACTGCGAATATCAATTCCGTTTAGAAATTATCTGATTTTGTTGAAGCAGGCAAAAAGATTGTGTCAGTTATTTTTCCTAGTGCTTGACCTTTATAAAATGGTGCTTTTTCGTGTAATATTCAAAGCCTATGTGAAATGAAATAAACAAATACAAAACGAATTCACCAAATTCGTTTTTACCAAATTTATTTTTTTCCTTTGTTTTTTTTTTTATAAATTTTTTTTGGAAACAAATTCGGATTGGGAATGAAAAAAAAATTGAATAGTTTTGTAATTTTAAACCCCAACTTAAATATTGGTGGAAAAATCCCTATATATATATATGACAAAATATCTTTATCCATATCTATCACATATTATTTTTTAGTGTGTAATCATACCGAATGATCTACTAAATAACTATTATTACAACTAGAGTAATAATATTCATAATAAAAGGCAAACTACAACTTACCTCCTCGTAGTTTGACAAATAAACAGCTTAAAATAGATAATTTATTTTTCTCGTGATTTGAAAATTGATAACTTACCTTATCATGGTTTAAAAATGAACAACTTATCCCGTTTTTAATCCATTTTCAAATCATGAGATAAAAAGTCTCAATAAAAGAGTCTAGTTTTTATATACATACATTTACTAGTAATAATATATGATCTACAATTAATTCTTGTTTAAAAGATAATAATATAAATTAAAAAATATGGTATAAATTACTTATTTACCATCCATAATAATTTGTACAATTTTAAATCTGATTTTGTTTTGGGGATAAAGGGTATTAATTGACTCAATATTCACTTATTGACTATTAATGTTATAGTGATAATCGTTAACAGTATATGAAAGTTCTAGCTTGCATAAGCTGTTATATAAAGTCAAAGGAGCACTACCTCCTCTTCTAGAACAAGTGGAAAATGTCAAGTCAAATGCAACCTTTGATTGATTTATTTATTTATAACAAATGTCATATTTTATTACTCAAGAAAGAATCGTTGATACAACTGTGAATAATTTGATCTGATAATAATCATATACAAACAATTAAAAATAAACTAAATTAAACCTATAGCTAGAGATCTAAACAAGTAGTTATCGTACAGATCTAACACGTAGAAGAAAAAATCGTTATCGCGTTGGACAAATCACGTACCGAGAATCTGATATCGAATCTGGCACTAATTTTTTGATGAAAGCCCCCAGTCGATTGGATCTTCACTTAATAATAATAATAAAATACCCAAATACTTATGTGGGGGAGAAACTCATGTTTATTCAGGGAGACGATATCTCTGATTGTGAGAGAATAAAAAACTCCAGTCATGTAATACAAAAACAAACTAAATAAAAGGTTATAGAAATGAAATCGATTTCCCCCATTTCCCTCCCGAGAAAATTAAATAAGATGGATGTTAGGATTTGAGAGGAATAGAGAAAAGGAGAGGGAGACATATTGGAATTAATGCAACCTTTGATGAGAGACGAGACAAATGATACTCTCTCTGTTCTATTAAAAGAGTCCACTTTATTGTACTGTTTTGTTTCAACAAAGTTGACTCTTCTAATGAAGCGGAGGTAATAAGTATGATGGATCATTTAGAGGTTAAAATTTAATTTATTTCACTCGAGTACATGTCCCAAACTTTCCACCCTTTCCCAAATCCTTCACTAATTCTCAAATTATTCACCCTAATCTAATAGATAAGAACCCTTTTTTTATAGTAAAAAAAGGAAGTTCGGTGCAACAATTCTTACTTGTACGGGGTTTGAGAACCATTGTAAATAGTATAAATTCCCAAATCCCTCAATCTAATTTAATAAATGAGGATGAGGATGAAAAAGCAATTTAGCGTATAGAAACTTTCGCAGGTAAAGGATTTAAAGAAATGCCGAGCCATTAAAGTCCGACGTACTAATATCCACGTTAATACGTCAACTTCTATTCATATGTGCAGATGAATATAAAAGTAAATGAGATGTTGACGAAATAGTTTAGGTTAGGTGGATTAGTTGCGAGGCAAATATGGATTAATTTTTCTTTTCTTTTCTTTTCTTCCACAAGTTTTGTCTTCTTCACAATAACTTAATCTCAATGTGGAGTTAGTAACATTTGATGGGCTCCTCATTAATTAATTTCATGCTATATAACTTATATGCCGTTAGCATATTTTAAAAGATGGTTTTAAAAATATGTTTTTAAAACATCAATTTTCAGCAACATGAAAGAAAAATTTAAACATACATGAGGAAAGCGACAACGACATCAACAGATCAGATAGGCACGCGGGAGTCTCTTAATTGTACTATCTCCCTCCTTGTAAAATACCGTGTAATAGAAATAGAGTTTGATCCATAATTAATAAAAAAAAGTCAAATAAATAGTTTGAATCGTATATCAATTTTCTGTTATTTTCAATGGCAACGCATTGATAATAATAACAAATATATATTTAGTATGAAAAAAAACACCATTAATTCATGGGCGACCATTGTGCCGAGGAAAGCAGCTCTTTTGACCATGCACGGTGCTAGGTGATTGCTGAGTTTCGACCTTTAGGCCATCTCCAACTAGTACCATATTTTGTTTGTTCTTTCTAATTTTGGTAAAAAATTAACACCAAAATGCTCCAACCAATACCACATATCTTATATTCCGTCCATTTCATTAAAAATGTTTTGTTTCTAAAATTTCTTTTGTCCCGATAAAAAAGTTATGTTTATATTTTTTTACATAACATACCTTACTAATTTGATAGTATATAGTCAAATTACTTATTTTGAATATGGTAGTTCACAACTCATAAGACGTCGCACTTTTGAAAAAAAGACAACTTATAAGGAACAAAATAAGTACTAGATTTGGTGAGATGAATAGTGAATTCAACCCACTATATATGTCCTATTCACTGGGCAAAAATTTTGATGGATAGTTCATCAAATGTTTGAAGAGATAATTTTGAACAAATATTTTTAAAAAATTATTTTTTAATGTAAAATATATGTGTAGATGAATAGTAAAAAAAAGTATAAATCATATAAAAGTTATCGTAGAAAACAAAACAAAACCAAAACATAATCAAAATCAATTAGTGAAAACTAAAAGAGCCTAAAGTGTTTCTTTAATTAAAAAAAAAATTTTAAAAGAAAGATTTAGAAGCTTAGTGCATGAGGGAACCCAATGAAAAATCATAATCACCAGTTTTTTCAAAGTTGAAAGAAAAGACCAAAGCAGCTTCATCAATTATTTTTCCATTCTCAACTATAAATTTTTTATGTGGTCGGCAAAATGGGTTCTAATCTCAACTGGGCCCCACACCATTATGAGTAACCAAGTTCAACGGCCATTTTATTGAACCATTTTCGAAGTATCTAACTGATTAAAAATATCAAAATTAATGGTGTATTAGATAAACTGAATACAAATTAAATTTTGATATTATAATATTCTAATGTTTCTAAAAATTTGCTAATTTAGACATTTTTAATTAGTCGAACATTTCACTCCTTTATCACATCGGATAATTGTCAAATTTTAAACCATAAAAGAAAAACTATCTACGGTGGAAAATTATAAAGAGGCAAACTGTATTTCACCTTTGACATTTTTATAACCTTTTTATTTTTAATTTTTTAATGCAGATCCATATGAGCTCAATTTTACATTAAATTGATAAAGCCTCCGCCACTTTACATACGTTCACTTGTGATCTTTGTCACCGAATCCCTTTCTTTTACCTTTTGATTTGACTAAAAAATCAATATACTGTTCTGCTCCCAACAACAATGGAGATTCTTTTCTTACCAACTGCCAATTGCAATGCCCCTTCCTTTTTCATCTTCTATTTCGGGACGATAGAGCTTTTATTCGATGAACATGATATGACTTATTTCAACAATTAAACTTGATATACGATTTTATATTATTATTTATATTTATCAATATTTATTTTAACATAATTGTGATATTTTAATAGGTAAACTCAATATTTTATCACTTAAAAATGGTATTCGACTTTCGAAATTACACTTTTTGTTTTAACATACACGCGATAATTCAGAAGCTTGATTCATTATTTCAACACCTAAAAACGATACATGATACTTCATCACGTAAATGCAGTACTGACAATATTTTTGTTCTAAGTTCTAACATACATACA
Source organism: Leptodermis oblonga (assembly GCA_016801395.1). Classification (NCBI taxonomy): domain Eukaryota; kingdom Viridiplantae; phylum Streptophyta; class Magnoliopsida; order Gentianales; family Rubiaceae; genus Leptodermis; species Leptodermis oblonga. The sequence goes on from CM028760.1 coordinate 35,132,262, forward strand.
ACACATCAAAGGTTAAAGTATATATTTTAGCATATAAAAACAATACACAATATTTCAACACCTAAATTCAATACACGCGATAACTGCTATATTGCATAGGCTAAACTTGATATATGCACCCGTCGGATCGTCAGACATGTTGGATACAAGTTTTTACGTCAAGTGACTGATTAATGAAGCAACAACTAAAATAAGTTTTAGGATAAATTGCATTTACTTGTTAAAATTTGTCTAAATTTCTAAATAAATTACTTAATTTAATAAAATTATTAAATTACCAAGCAAACCGCTGATCCGATTAGCGTATTTTAGACGAGAAAAGCTTACATGAAAAAGAAAAGGAAAAAAAAAAAAAAAAACCATTGTTGGACCATTATATTACAATTATTGGAAAATTAATTCCCTTTCTCAATGTTTATGAACTTCTATATCCGACTATAATTTGTAGAATCTCAATCCGTATCGTAGGATTTTACGATCCCAAAATATTGAATCAATCTTAGATTCAGTTTTATCTGATTCTAAATTTTTGACATCACACTCTCAAGTTTAAGTAAAAAATTTCAGACGAATATACTCCAAGAATTAACTGCATATTACTTAAGAAAGAAAAAAAAGCGGGTGAAAGTTTATCCGATACACAATCGCCCGCTGCATTTTTCCCGCTCCAAACCGTTGCCGCTGCCGCTGTCGTTTTTCCGGAATCGAGTCGCGAACTCCATTATCGACGAAGCTGCACTTTTCCCGCTCCAATCGCGGTTCTCACAAAGAACCCGCTGCCATTGTCTTTTCTCCGAAGTCGAGCGTTTTTCTCAGGGAAAAAATTATCGCTGGCCACTTTTCCTAATGCTTGGGGGTATATTCATCTGAATTTTTTTTACTTAAACTTGATAATATGATGTCAACATTTTAGAAGAGTATTTTTGTCTTTTCATGAATTTTTATGGTTTGACTAGTAAGAGAGGGGCAATCAGTTAGTTTTAGAAATACGGGAGTAAATAGTCAAAGGCCAATAACATGGGGGTAAATAGTGGTTAAGCCTTAATTTTATAATTTGTTTGTAATTTTACACATGAATATTTTACGATTCTGCGTACAATTCGATCTTATCCATTTTGATACCATGTGAAATTTTAATCTTATAAACTATGTATACGACATTATGCAAAGAACTAGGATTCAGTCCGCCAATGTGACAAAATAATTTTGGAGCATTAGTACTAATTAGACAAGCTGGTTAGTTGACCTAAACTCATAATCAAGCCACCAAAACCTCGATAATTACCTAAATGTTTATGAAACATTTATTATTATCGTACTACCAATCAAATATGAACGAATGTCCGTAACTTACTGTTATAAAAAATTATTAAAAATATTTTTACATGTGAAATCTTATATTATTGAATATTAATTGGTCGTTTTGCCTAAACCACTAAAGTACTCTCGAATTCTAAATACTTTTATATTTAGACGAACATAATTATAAATGTAAGGAATTTGGACTATATATATATATATATATATATAATACTCAAGAGAGTTTTGACACATTTAAGAAGTGGTTGTCCAATTAAAGTTGACAGAAAATTTAAGGTTGTCAATTATTAGTTTGGACAAATTGTAGGGAATTGTTGGTAGCTTTTCAAACTACCGGAGTGACGGGTAACTCATCTAAATAATATGACCACCAAGTAAGAATAATAAGACTAAAAAGATGACTTCCATCTCCCATATGTATGGTATACTTATAACTTTTCATCTTTCAATTCCAATATTGTTTTTGCACTTCTCTTGATAAGTTTCGAAAGCCTTTCCACTATGTTCGAGCTTTCTCAAGTACAAGTGATGACAAAAAATTGATTTGTCTATTTTGGCACTTAACTTGTTTAGACGGTTATCTTAAAACGAATTTTCTCAGTTATGAAATTGATTATAACAAGACTTTGTAACTAAATAGAAGATAGTCTCTTGTTGTTAGTTTAGTCGTCTCTATTGAGAGAGACTTTGTTGAAAATCTTAATTTTCATTCTGTTATCAAAGACTTTTACGTCATGAAAGAGTGTCGACACTTTAGTGCAAGTACTTTGTTTTTCTTTAAACAATTTTAGTTAGTTGAATATGACATTATTTAATATGTTTTTATTTTGTATGAATGGTTAAAGCTGTTTAGTTAAACATTAAGTTATAAACTTAATTATATATTGTAATCGACTCATCTAATAATAGCTCCACCAGTAATATTATTAGTATTTTCAAACCTCTAAAGGACATTGATAATTCTTCAAACATGCATGAAGTGAGATAAATGTAATTAAGAATTTCTTTTATCATTTATGAATATTCCATCATATCATACTCCAATTCGTTCTAGGCTTTGGAGAGAGTGTTTATTTTAATCCCTCGTTATTTACCATAGTCCAATAAATCTCTAATGTTATACTATGTCTCAAAATTAAGTTAAAATTGACTTCTTTTTGTTAACAAACACAATTTACGAAGTGTGTATTTATACAAAGAGAGACTAAATTGACCTAATTTCGTAAACATACAAAATATATTTATGAGTATTGATACACAACTCAACTAATTTTCATAACGTAACGTTATAAACTTATTGAGTCGTAGGCCTTAGACCCACAGCTAATATTTTTATTTTCTTGTATCATCGCATCGTATTTTCTCTAACGAACGTGGTCCATAATCTATACTCACAAGTCTTGTTTTTATTCTAGAACCACTCAAACCACCCCCCCCCCCCCCCCCCCCCCCCCCCCCCCTCTCTGATTAAAATACAGGTCCAATTAGGGCTGACAATCTCTAATAGGACACAAAAACACGATACGAACCCGACACGATATAAGCGGGTTAGGTTGAGCCTTAGTGGGTTTGCGGGTTATATGAGTCAACCTAAATAACACGAATAATTAAACGGGTAGGGTTAGGGTTAGGGTTGAGAAAGTTGACATGAGAACCCACCAACCAGAACCCGACACGAGAAATTTATACTACAACACAGAAACCCGACACGAACACGAAATGTCTGCAGGTTAAACGGGTCTTCATGAATAATTAAGCAGGCCGCCAACCCAAACCCGATAACACCGACATGACACGAATTGTCATCCCTAGGTCCAATATAAAAAATACGTAAGATAACCCTCAACACTAACAACAACAACAACAGCAGCAACTAAGCCTTTGTCTTACTACGTAGGGTCGGCTATATGGATCACATCTCGCCATCATGTACGGTCATGGCACATCGATTCATTTATGTCCAAATATGACATATCATATTTTAAAATTGTTTTCCAATTCTTTTTAAGTCTTCCTCTACCCTTTTTTATATTAATTGCTTCTTTGTTTTCTACCCGTCTTACTGGGGCGTTTAGGGGTTTCCTACGTACATGTCCAAACTATCTTAAGCGTGTTTTTCTCATTTTTTCATCTATTGGGGCTACTCCTACTAATGCTTACATTACTTATTTAATCTAACATAGTATGCCCACACATCTATCTCAACATTCTCATTTCTGCTACCATTATTTTTTGTTCATGTTCATATTTAGTCGCCCAACACTCCGAACCGTAAAGTATTGCCGGTCTTATAGCCGTTCTATAAAATTTTTCTTTTAGCTTTTATGGCACTCTACGGTCACAAAGTATAGATAACCCTCAACACTAACTGATGAAAAATTTTAATAAAATTAAATTTTCATTTATTTGAATAAATTGTAGTTAGCTAGAATATTGTTGCCATTTTTATCTCATAAAATACGGAAGTTTTTTCTACCAACTTTAATACAATAGTAAACTGATGCAAATTTGCATTTATCAATTAAGTTGATATGAATATTGACGGCTGGAGAATTTTAAGGTAAGTATTATTGTATAAATTAATGCATTGGTTTTAATATCGTTTTTCGTATTAAGAAAATGCATCCGTTAAGGGAAATTTTTTTTTTTTTGAATTCATTATTGTATTTCATAGTATGTGAGGAGGGGAAGAACGAAATAGGGGAGTCTTCTGCAGAGTCTGTTAGCTGGCACTCTAATAGGCAGAATTGAGAGAGGTATGAATCGAACCCCAAAAAAACATTGATCTTTTATGTTCTTTACAACACCTTAAAAATATTAGTTTTGGTAAGAGAGAATCCCTCCCTCCCCCGCAGGCCCCTATTTCCTCACCAAATTTTTTTCTTCTTCATTTTTTTGGTTAAAAATATAGTTTTGGTAAGAAATTTTTGAGACTGATTTTCCAGAAATTTTCCAACTCAGAAATTTTCCAACTCAAACCATTAATTTCCAGCACATATTTTGCAGTCCATAATCCAGTATCATTCATCACATATTCAGCATTTACTCCAATTCAGAACTAAATTCCGGCATCATTTCCAGAACAAAGCAGCTAACTTTCATAGCACAAAGCTATCAATGTCCAGCACAAATAAAGCTACTAATTATCTAGAAAACTCATACAAATTTTCCAGAAAATTTCCAACTCAAAGCATTAATTTCCAGCACATATTTTGCAGAAAGTAATACCCGAATCAACAATTTTAAGCACACGAGTGACTCTTACAGAACAGCAACAGAATACTCGAAAAAGTTCCCAAATGTTCCTCAAATTCCGGCAACCATCAGCTAGAAGATTCAGCAAACAGCAAACCTAACAATCCCGAAGGTTCAGCAAACAGAGAGCTCCGAGCTTACCGAAAGATGAATTCTGGTATCAAGCAAAGAGTTCCTTTCCCGGAGAATTCCACTCCAGGGAAAATTCGCAATCTACGTCAAAAACAGATGAAGAAAATTCCAGTTGCAAAATCTAGCAGCTAAAATTCAGCATCCATAATCCCGCAGCAAAAACAGAAAATTCCGGAAACCGCAGCAGCAAGAAATCCATGCTGCAAATTTCCACTAACACACAACACCCGAGCCGCCTTCACTGATTTAGAAAATTCCGAGAAAAAGGCTCTACTTTTCAGATCTAAGAGACTAGCTTGGAGTTTCCCTCAAACCGCAGCTTACAAACTTGAATCTTCTCCAAAGTGCTCATTTTTCCAGATCGGAAATCCAAGCCCATTATTGAAGAACAAACCCAAAATACGAACTCAAATTCGGTAGAACCGACAAAGTAATCAGTACCGTAAATGAATCCCATCCATATCCGTAAATCCAAAACTATTTGGTTGAAATAAATCTCGAAACCAAAGCCGAAGATGAGCTGCTCGAAAGTCACTCACGGTTCAGACCCTAGATTCGGCGACTCCAAGTCCAAAGCCGGGAAAGGGTATTTTGGTCATTAAATATTAATAGGGGCATTTTGGTCTCATGAAAGTCGGAGTCTAACAGAAATTCGTCAACTATGGCGCGTGTCTTACACGTGCCGTCAAGTTAAGGTATTTTCGTCACTTTTCGGAGTCCGGAAAAGCACAGGGGGTGATGAGTAGCTTTTTTTTTTTTTGTACAAAAGGGTGGTGAGTAACTTTCGAGAATTACAGGGTGGTTTTGAGGTGTTTGCCCAATTTCTTTTTAAATCATGATTCTTTTATGTGGGAAGAAGAATTTTTTTTTTATTTTTATAAATGAATTATAACTTAAAGATATCGAATTGAAAATCAACTAACTAACAGTTTGAACGTAAAACTTTAAATTGTTTGATTGTCAACTCATAGTAATTATCAATATATTCCTTGAAATTGATCTAAAATTCTTCATTCTTATTCACACCACATGTAAACATACAAGTAACTCGTACAACTAATCCTCTTTGTCTTCATCGTTTTTGTTGTTTTTTTTATTTTGTTTTTTACTTTTACAAAAAATTTAATTTTTATAATATTTATTTATTATTTACAATATAATTTTTTATTATTCAACTATATCATTTTACATTTTAAATACACCTTGTACATAATTTTTCTTTTTTCGAAACATATTTTCAAAACCATGTAAAAACGAAGCCTGGGCGTGATCATCTTCATCAATCATTAGGGTGCGCTTGGTGCACGGGAGTAGGAATGAGAGAAATGAACATCTGATTCCAAATATTGAAATTTCTATGGTTGGTGTGTACATGAATGTAATTATCTTAAGGGTGCGCTTGGCGCGCGAGAATGGGAACGGAGGGAATGGACATTGATTTTTATGATTGAAATTCCTATGCTTATAGGAATCTAATAATTTCAACTATTATATCCTTTAAAAGGCAATCTAAGATTATTCTAATGAGGAATTCATCGATTCCTGGTTATGAGATGTCATCATTCCCATTCCCATTTTCTTTTTCGCGTGCCAAGGGCACCCAAAAGGTAATCTGATTCTTTTAATGAATGATTTATCCATTTTCGTATATGAAATACCCTCATTCCTATTTCTATTCCACCTCGCCTTATAGTTTTGTTGGAAGAAAAACGGTTTAATTACAATAGTACCTGTCTTATACTCATGTCTTTTACTTTTGTTGGTGAAATGGATGAATTAGTGTAGTTGGGTGAAGTGGCTTAATATGGAGGCTAGTCTCCATCATATTAAATATATATATTTTTCCATATGACTTTGGAGATCAGCCTTTTTCTTCAGCTCTAAAACTCTTTTCCCTTATTACTATTTATTGTTAGTTTGTGCTTTTATGCCAAAACAAAGATATAATTAAACTTCAAAAATGGTTCAAGTTCACTTCAAATTTGGTAAAAGTTAAGTATCAAAATGCTCAAATTAATCAACTGATCATTAAAACTTAATTTACAAAACTGTGGCATGTGAAGTAAACATAATACTAAAAGGGAAATGTAGAGAGTGGGAAAAAGTATTGAGGAGGCGTTTGATTTGAGTGTCTGAAATGAGAATCATAATTAGATTGATAATAGATTAGAGTGGAACGAGAATCAATTTGTATGTTTGTAGGGTCTTTTGATTCATTCAATTGTTATCAATGTAATCTATTTATTTGAGAAAAATAAAAATAAAAAAAGATGAAAAACGAATGGAACGCGAATCAAATTGAAACTCACCACTCTCACTCTCTCGACAAGTTTACTTCATTCTCAATTATGTGAGTATGATTCTTGATATATATATTTTTTCCATTCCAAATCATAAACTAATTGGTTTGTCGTTCTATTCCACAATTCTTAAACTCTCTAACCAAACAACGTCTAGTAAATTTCTGAATTTTCTTTATGTATTATTTCTTCTTTTTCTATTTAGAGAAAAAAAAAACATTGGATTTCATAAGTCATTATTCTCGTTACAAAAAAAGAAATTTTTTTTTTCTTTTAAATTAAATAGTAGCTAATTTATATTTGTAGAATTGGGGGAAAAAAAAAAAAAAAATCCTCTACCAATCATCTTGCCGTCCTTCTAGCTAGGGAAATTGAAACATGGTCCCCGTTAAAGGCTGAACTATCAATTTGACCCACAGCCATTATGTACGTACGAAACAGACAATACATACATGATACATACCGTACTGTATAATAATCCATCAGTTATATTAGAAGAGTCCGGTTTAAAAAATGTACTAACTTATCGTGGATTTCAATGTAGATTACCTAAAATAACTAATTTACCACCATTTATTCTAGTAAAAAAAAAAAAAAAAAAGAAAACGGACAAAACACAAATAATATTTGAAAGTACTCATTCCGTCCCACTCAAAGAGTTCACTTTGACAAATATACAACTTCTTGTGAGTCGTGAGATACGACACTTCAAATAAGTAATTTGGCATCATATTTTTCACTTATATTCTTACTTTATAAGTAAGGCTTAATTGTTAACAACATATTATTATATTAATAAGGATATATAATGTAAACAAATTCGAAATGCGCTATGTTAATGACACAAGAATTTTTTAAAAAAAATAATGAATTCTTGAGACTGAGGGAGTATAATTTTCTAGTGAAACGTAAGGAATACATAGATATATTAATTATTATAAACCAAAAGGCTTATTAATTTGATTTAAGACAATTGGGAGTTAATCATATTTTCTTTTTATTGCTTCACATATTTTAATTTTGGAGTTTTGCTCATTTCTTGACTCGTAAGTTATTATCTCCTTCTCAAAAAATAAAAAATAGAAATAAGAGGTGTTATATATGACTTTTAGAAAATATCAGATATTCCTCTTTTGTAGTCGTTGGTCTTACGTATTACATTAATTAGCACATAAGATTAATATTAAATACATATGACTTTTACTTTCGTTAAACTCACTTGTTACACATATTGAGTGTTATTATTATGCTACATTATATGTGACAACTCCGAATATTTATGGGTTTGAGAGATCAATTTTATCGCGTAAAATTTGTGTTGTGTTACTGCTACTCTATTAATAAATATATAAAATTTGAATTATAAATAAGTTGATGTCTTGGTTTTAGCATGTGAAAGTTTGTGTTGTATGGATATTACCAACCATGTAACACTCAAAATAATATCACTTTACTTCAATTCAATTAATAAAAACAATATTATTTTAAAGCGTAACAAAATATAAATACAAGTAATTGTTATGTAATTGATTATGTGTACAACTGTCTTGCATTACATATAAACCAATTATTATAATGAAAATGATAATTATTAAAAAAATGATATCATTTAAAACGTAACAAGTTATAAATACGAGTAATTGTTATATAATTTATTATGTGTACAATTGTGGATTCATATCACATGTGTCACTCACATAATATGAATAAAGTTATTTTTTTATCCTTTTTAATTTTGTGAGAGCGACACGTGTGTAATGTTGCACAGATAATCTAACACCGACAACTGTTTCGCATAACGTATAAACTAATTTATTATAATGAAATGTATATGAAAAGAAACTTTCATGAATGCTCATCCATTTTTAATTTAACCAATATAAACTACTATTTTTATTTCCATTTCATGTAGTCTCTCATTTTTCCTTTACTAAAAGAAGATCATACACTAATCTCTCTTTTTCTACTAATCAAATTGAAACGCATACACTAAATTCAATGTGGTCATAAAAGTGTAATTAATGAGAGATGATAATATCTTTTGATTCAAGGAGAATTAAGTTTACCTTCTCGAGTTTTAGTAAAATTACAAATATTTTATAAAATTTTCTGACAATCATGCCACTCTTGATATGTTCAAAATTTTTAAAGATAACAAATAATTCCACGAATATCAAGTTCGTTTCTTTAATTCAAATAGAAGTATTTACAATTTCACCAAAACTCAAAGATAACAGGGTTACAAAACTCTCCAATTATCCACCACCCCAACCTCCTCTTCTCTCGATAAAATACTCTAATTTTACCGAAAAAGTCAACATACTTCACCCTTTACTCACTCTATTATTTCACTAAATAAATAGTTTGATAAGTCATTTTTTCTCAAAATTGTTAAATAAATTTCCTCTTGCGTTTTAGGTCAATTTCCACTGAAAATTCCACAAAAGTCAAACCTTTATTAACTATGCCCTTTTTTCTTTTCAATTTTTTCCTTTTTTTCCAAGGATGTCTTTATTATATTATATTTCACCCGCTCTATTGGAAGAGTTACTTACACATTTTTTACTCCTCATAATTATCACGTGTGATTTACAATTAGTCTTTACTTAAAAAATAATAATATAAATTGAATAAATAGTGTCAAACAATTTATTTTAAATATTATATTTTAACACACTCGTAGTATATTGGTCCAAATGGACCCTTATAATGTAACGAGAGAGAATTATATAAAAATACATAGAGAAATTTGTTGGCGTTACATACACACACAGTAAGGGTGTCACCCACACACAGAGAGCAACACCACACGGTTTGACCCATTTAATTAATGCATGCATTAAAAGATTCTGGTAAGCCTTTCTTGTCCTTTTGGCATAAGAACTGCAACAAAAAGGATTTTTTTTTTTTGGAGTTTGAAAATCCACACAAAATCTTCACTGATTACACCGAAAGATTAATGCTATTAAACTACCACCTCTACCGCTTCAATCTGATTATCAAAATCTGCAAAATTTTGCAGAAAAATCCCATTATTTTTTTCTTGAAGGCAATGGGTCCCCAGCTGTAAGTTTCAGTTTAGTCACAAGTCTGTGTTAGAGTTAGAGACACAAAAATGGTGATTTGTTTTTGGAGGTTTGACACAGAGAGGAAAGAGTGGAGAGGCCCTCTCATTTTTTGAAGTGGGTGCGGTTCTGACTTCCAAGCACTGTGTTGTTGTTTGTTTCTTCGTTTGGGTTTTGGGGATTTGGCAGTGATACCCGGAAGAAATTTGGGGGAAAAACAAAAAAGAGAAAGGGACTCCGGAAAAGTTTTTTTTTTTTTTTTTGGTGGGTTTTGGGTATCTCAGTAAAGTGGATTTCGCAGTGTAGTTTCCTTTTTCGCCCCTTTTTGTTTTTCAATTTTTTCTTTTTTTTTTTGGGATCTGATTCGGAGATTTGTTGCTCGTGGCGGCGTTTGATCTCAATTTTTTGAAGTGGGTTAAATATTGATTTTGATTCGGGATAGATTTTGCATGTGATAGTTCTGGGATGGACCAAACAACTGAGAGGTCTCCGAACGGAAACAGGGGCTTTCGAGTTCAAGCTCCACTGGTGAGTTTGCGTGTCTTTCTTTTATCGTTTTTCTGTTGTAATTGTTTGGATTGTTACCTTTGCTTAACTGCTGGGATGAAAATTCTTTGGCAGCAATTCAGTTTTTGGTAGAATTTTGCGCATTTGGTGGGCATTTCACGAGGGTCAAATGTTCTTGAATTATCATGATTTTCCCTTCATTTCTCAATTTGGTTGATGCCCGAATGTTTCATCTCTTAGAACTTTTTGATGTCACTTTGCCTTTTGTCTTTTAAATCTTCCATATCCTGGTTTTGGATGTCAATTTGGACTGTAGTCCATTTCCTTCTTCAGATGAAAAAGTTTTAGAATGTGGCGATGTGCTATCTTTTATTCTTATTCATGTTGCTTCTATATTTAGTCTATTTCATCTCTTTGGAATGACCCAGACCGACTCTAATCCTGTCCATCATTGGTTAATGTTGACTTTTGAGAGTTGACAATGGATGCTGTTATTAGTGTCGTTGTTAATCATCATAACTGCAAATTTTGATGACATAGTAATGGTTTGTGCTCTCTTCATGAGTTTATCTTTTGTTAGTTGCAAGATAGTTTGAGGATTGGTCTATTGAATTATGCTATGTAGAATCTAAAAGGAATTGGGTTGTGAACATTGAAAGGATCTCATTCTGATATCCTAGTTTATCATTCTGTTTTTTTTTTGGGGTTTGAATTGTGGTGTGGAATGCTATTATATGCATCAGTTCAGGTCTGAAGGAGCAATCTGGCTGTTTTCTTGGATGACTCTTTTGATTTTGACCTTTGAATTTCTATTCTTTCGAGGGCTTTGTGTTATTGCTATTCGAACTAATAGTAGCTACCAACCTCCGAAAATCGGTGTCATACTAAGAGCATAAACTATGTTATCTTTGGATATCGTGCTTGATATTTTGTATGCTTTCTCGCCTTTAACTGAAACTGTCTTAATTCTCCTTCCTATGACGTCGGTAATTCCTTTTTTATCATGCAATCTGTTGTGTTGCTTGTGTTTCTATTTTTTCATCACTGTCGATATCTTTACAGATGTTTATGACCTTTTTTATGTTTCTGCATTATCGCTGTTATCTATTCTATGTGATTGCTTGAAAGGGATTCTATATGATAAACTTCCTTAGTTATGACAGGCATCTGTAAAGGTGATGATCCTTGTGCTATATTTTCATCTGTTATGGTTCATCATACCCACCCTCATCTCTCTTCTTCCTTTTTGCACTCTGTCTTGCTTTATCATTGTCAATGAATGCTTGGATTTGTCTCTTAATGAGAATGTAAGATCATCACCATATCAACACGGATTGTTTTCCAGACCATTGAGGCACTGTGTTATTGGTGATTGCTACGGATTCTAACTTTAGTACAGTTATGAGCTATTAGGCTGTTAACAATCTAATTCTCTTACCTGGCTGTTTACATGGTTTCCTAGTGAGAGGTCGGGATTTTTTATATAATAAAATAATTTCTTAGTGGTTTTATTGAGTACAATTTGGAGCACGGCAAACATAATCCTAATTTTGTACACCCTTAGTTATACTTCTTATAATTGATTATTTTGCATCTTGACTTTGCTTAACTTGGATCTGTGAGAATTTTTACCTTAGAATTCTTGACAAATGATTAGGAGACGAATGATGTGCTGAAACATTATATGTTAAAATGAACAAAATATAAGATCTGGTTCTCTCATGGAGTTCTGATCCTCTGATCTCGGTATCATAAAATTCTTACTTTTGTTTATGTCTGTCCTACTTTGACTGGGTGAAATTTTTCTGGTGGTAAGAGGGGCCCTTTGCTGGATTTGTTTGGTAGGCTGCTGGACAGCTATTGTATCTAAAGGTGGTGGAAACAATGAGATTGAAGGAGGTGGTGGACAGATGGACCTTCATTGATTGATATATTTGTTTAGTTTTCTATAATAGAGAGAACAACTTTGTTATATTTGAAACTTAGCACCAAATTTTCTCAAGGTTTTACGAATCAAGCTAATATTTCATGTGATCCTTCCTGTCATGAGTTTTTTATGCATCAGCCCATGGATATTACTTTTTTTTAAGTATCCCCATTATGCATGTGCATAACATGTAGTTTTGTGAAGAGATGGTGTTTGATGCATATACGTGTCTAGATGGCCTCGATGTGTATGAGAATTTTATCGTCCTTTTATAGTTTTCTCACTACAGTTATGACTTGATGTACTGGGGTTTAGCAGCAGTTCTAGTGACCTTTACAATTTGCTTTCCCTAGGTCATGCACATGCCACAACCACCCCCATGTCCCCTTCCTGGTTCCTTTCATGATTGAATGAACAACTCGTATACATTTTTAAGAGTTTCGCTATATTCTTGTCATGTATCTTATTTATGTTATTTTCTGTTTCTATGAGCTGAAAGAATGTGAACGAAATTGAATTGTAGGTTGAATCTGTATCATGCTATTGCAAGGTTGATTCTGGCCTGAAAACTGTTGCTGGGGCAAGAAAATTTGTCCCTGGTACCAAACTTTGTATTCAGCCCGATATCAATCCTCGTGCACATAAGACTAGGAATTCTCGTAGGGAGAAGACTCGTGTGCAACCTCCCCTCATTCCTGGACTTCCTGATGATCTTGCCATTGCTTGTCTGATCCGAGTCCCTCGTGTTGAACATAACAAGCTCCGTCTAGTGTGTAAAAGATGGTACCGTCTTCTAGCTGGAAACTTCTTCTACTCTCTCAGGAAAAGCCTTGGAATGGCAGAAGAGTGGGTTTATGTAATAAAAAGGGACCGTGATGGGCGGATTTCATGGCATGCATTTGATCCAACCTACCAACTTTGGCAACCACTTCCTCCTGTTCCTGTAGAGTATAGTGAAGCCCTCGGATTTGGCTGTGCTGTTCTTAGTGGGTGCCACCTGTACTTGTTTGGAGGGAAAGATCCACTTAAGGGGTCTATGAGACGAGTAATCTTTTATAGTGCTCGGACAAATAAATGGCACAGGGCACCAGATATGCTACGTAAGCGTCACTTTTTTGGTTCTTGTGTTATTAATAATTGCCTTTATGTTGCTGGCGGCGAATGTGAAGGAATCCAAAGAACCCTGCGTTCAGCTGAAGTTTACGATCCTAACAAGAATCGTTGGAGCTTTGTCGCTGAGATGAGCACTGGAATGGTGCCTTTTATCGGTGTAGTTTACGATGGAAAGTGGTTCTTGAAGGGATTGGGCTCCCACCGGGAGGTTTTGAGTGAGGCCTACATCCCCGAAACTAATACATGGACTCCAGCCAATGATGGGATGGTTGCTGGTTGGCGCAACCCGAGCATCTCCATGAATGGAAAACTTTATGCCCTGGATTGCCGCGATGGATGCAAACTTAGGGTATATGATGAATCTGCAAATGCTTGGATTAGATTCATTGACAGCAAGCTGCACCTAGGTAGTTCACGAGCTCTGGAGGCTGCAGCTCTTGTCTCCCTTAATGGTAAGCTCTGTATAATTCGAAACAATATGAGCATTAGTATGGTTGATGTCTTGAGTCCTGAAAAACGAGTAGAGAACAACCCTCATCTCTGGGAAAATATTGCCGGCAAAGGTCATATAAGAAATCTGTTCACGAGTTTATGGTCAAGTATTGCTGGACGGACTGGATTGAAGAGCCACATTGTGCACTGTCAGGTGCTTCAAGCATGAGGATGGTCATTCCGGTCGTGTCACCCTCTACATTCTTTATTGGAGCAGTTGTTATCCAGGAAAGCTGATGCGGTTTGTCGAGGAAAGATTGTTTCCTTACATTCTTTTCAAATCAGCTTTGATTTTAATTTCTTGAACTCGGTGATGTTTATACATTTTTTTTGGAGATGGATGGTGGATCTATGATGAGTATACTGATCTGCATCTTTTGGAAGGGATGGCGCTGACATCCCAGAAGAATTCTTCCGTGGATATCCCGGGATTTCTCCGAGGAATCTCTGAAGAAAACTTGCTGCTGATGTCTTTCAACAGAGCTATGAGGCCATCTACTTAGTTTCATTTTGAGGAGCAGGTAGATTTTTTGACCTTGTACACATTTTCTGCTAGTTTGGATAAGTGGGATTACATTATCTCATATGTGTAGGTGATAGAATTGGAGATCCTTTTGTGAATATGATCAGTAGGTCATCAAACTTTGAGATGTTTACGTTACATTATATGTTTGTTTGGAAAGAGTAATAGGGGGAGCGTGGGGCGGTTGGGTGGGTTTGTGTTTTGCTTTTGGGGGGGGGAGAGTGATTCTAGCTTAGAGCTGTTCAAGATCAGGAGGGAAAAGAAAGGAAAAAAAAAAAAGAAAAGAAAAAGGAAGACAGTACATGTCTATTTAATGGAAGTTCCAACTTTTCTTTTTTGGTCAATTGATTTTGCCTTTTCCTTTTGGGTTTATACATTAAACATGAACTATATATACTCCTGGAGAGAGTGAATTGCGAAATATGATTCATATAGTCAGGGGCGGAACTAGGTGGGGATACCGGTACCTTTGGGGAGCAGCAATCCCCCGCCAGCGTCAGCCTCACCTCATCACCAACCTCAGCCCGGATGTGGCAGCCAAAGTTGTGAATTTCTGGTTCGTTAGTGCATGCTGCATATAGTCGATTTCACACAATGAGATTAAAAAAAAAAAAGTGAACATTAACTAATGCATACTTGTATTTTGAGAGGGAAAAAAAAATTGCCAAAAAGGTGCCATCACCCAAATTTTTCATACATTCAGCGGTCTAATTCTAATTATTACTTGATCACATTTAACCTCTAAATTAAGTCATAGGTGGAGGCTAAGTTAGAGATGAAACATAATTTTAATTCTAGTTTGTAAATATACACTCAGTAATAAAATTATAGTGATGGTTATGATGTCTAAACCCATGAACGGTAACCAATTCTGACACTAATTGTCATAGTCGGCTCTAACACATACACAAAAGTTCATTTAAAAGGATTATGGCAAGTTATATCATAGGCCGTTAAACTATTGCTCACCCACCCACTTTTGACCATTACATTTTTTTCTCCAACTAATGAGAGTTACCTGTGATGTCATCAATCAAGCCTTGTGTAACCCACATTGAAATCCTATACTTCCAACCAATATGAGATCTATAATTTGTCATAACACAAAATTAACCAAAACATAATTATAGTCTATTAGAGTGCTACCTCAAGGGGGGCCAAAATGTAACATAAAAGATATGTAAGGTCCAATACATAGGCAAAGGTATAGTTTTACCCTCAACATTTTGCATAGGTCTAATTTTATCCTTAATTTTTATCTCTGTTCAAAATAATTACCAACGTTATTAAAATTGGTACAACATTATTAATTTGGCCTTCAATCTTTATCTAGGTCCAAAACAACCACCAACGTTATCAAAACTAGTAAAATAGTATCCCTCCCTCCCAAATTTTATCACAGTTCAAAGTGATTCCCATCGTTGTCAATAATGTTTTTACCTTTCGGGCTTGTTCATTATCATGTTTTAAAATATAATTTTTAGAAAATAAATTTTTAATGTAAAAATTATTGAAAATATAAAATGTATACCTAAATAGTAAAAATTGTATGTAAAAATGATTAAAAATAATTATAATATTTTAAATTTTTTTTGTAAAAACCAACAACAAAACTAAAATACAAACAAAAACAAAGGAAACGTACATGCCATTCACCTTTTTGTACTTGAGAAAAATAACAATTTTGATCTCTTTTGTTTGATCCCGTACATTTCATTATTACAATAATAGTCTTTTACTTTTGCATGTTGTTGCATTCGACCACGCGACCTGTTATCGTCAGTTTTAAGCCGTCAAAGGGAAAGTCAACGATTTCTGTATTTTTTGAAAATGGAAAAAAAAAAAAAAGTCAAAACTTTCTCATAATTTCTATATATTCTTCAGTGATCTATACAATACAAAAAAATTATTTTTATTTTTACTTATATCAAACTCTATATCAATTGGCTCGTTCACAATAATTTTGTTTCGTCTCAGGCTATTTTCAACATTGATGGCTGCATGCAAAATTCCGAAATTGTCTTTCCGACCAAAGCCATCCTATATCTGACTCAGACTTCAGGAATCTTGCATTGTACAAAGTACCAATGCAACAATGGAACGGATAAGAACAATCTAACGTAAATCTAACACCGTCCTTTATTATTAAAGATTCAGAAAAAACATAAAGTCAATTTCTATGAGTTTTGTCTTCCACTCCGAGTACAAAAGAAAAAAGAACTAAAAAATAAAAATAATACAACAATTTCTTCACAAAGTACTATAGCCAAACTTATTAATTTAAGATCCCTTATTTTATTAATTTTAGACAAAATGCATCGTCAAAGAGAAATTATTGAGTATGACTCTTGAATCGAGTAAGATGGTACAATTTGAGATAATTTATTTTATTATTTTATTTCTTTTTGAAAACTAGCTTGAGACAACTAATAGGTGTAAAATTACATCTAAGTTTTTATTCTACTAAAAACAATAGAGAGTCATAATTTTATTTTTATTCTCGTACTCTGCTAATTTTTAAGAATACATTTATTACACTGAATAAATTTTTTTTATCACCGAGTATTGGATGATTCGAAGCATTAGACTTTTCCTTTAGTCAAATTTTATTTTGAGAAATGATACACCTCTTAATTAATTTATTACAATTTTTTATAGTAACTTATGTGGTATGTATTAGTCAGTCGATAATGTGATACTAATAATTATTTCAAAAAAATATAGTCAACAAATGCATGACATATGCGTTAATATGAAAAATTGTGATTATTAGTTGAGATACATATCATTACTCTTTTGTTTGATTATGATACTCCTCATACAACAACTTTTTACGGGTGATGTTTTCCACTAAATTAATGAGAGTGGTCGCTACTAATAATCATTACATTAATAAAAACCATTAAGTGTGACTTTAGCGTGCTGTTCTTGATGGACAAAAATGTCCGCAATGATCTCTGTTTGTCGATAATTTCCGTTTACCCAAATTTGCTGAGTAAATTTGCAAAGAAATTAGGATAACAACGGGGCAAAACTCCCTACACATAGAACGAAAGTAAAACTTTGAGTGCGAAATGAGTTCGTCATCCACAAATTCGAGCCATAAAAGTTAGAAAATGATAACATAATTGGAATCTACAAACGCAGTCTCAGAGTTGAACGAAATATCTCATGGACATAACTGAATGGCCACTAGTGTTTATATTCATTAGTTTAGTAGCCAAAAGTGGGCAAAAAAAGTTTAGTGGCCAAAAGTAAGCACATACAATATTTTAATGGCATGTGGTATAATTTTTCCTTCAAAATAAAAGCATAATTTGACCGATAAACTCAATAAATAAGTGGCTAAACTCGATACCCCATACGTCATAAATTAAACTCAGTACATTAGATGCTCAACTCGATGCATAATATTTCAATAGCTTAACTCATAACTACGGTATATTTACCGTTAATCTTAATATATCAGAGGTTGGCCTCAATATGCATACTTCAAATTCAGATACTAAATTCGATACGTGTACCATTAGACCATAATTGAGGTAAAGTTCAAGGTTTTGCGTAAATTTATTATTATCTTAAATCAAACTATTCTATTCCATAATTATTTTATTTGGATTTATTTAGGCTATGTTCTTTTCCATTCCCACTTCAAGAAAACCATCACTTTTTCTTTTAAAATCTAATTTAAAGAAACAACCTCAATTTTTATTCAATTAAAACTTCAAATTTTAAATTTTCCTCAAAATCTTCACTCACATAATTTTAAAAAACAACACAATTATTACATTATTTTATCTCTCTCCTACACAATTTTTCAAAAGAAAATTCATTCCAAAAAATTTATTCTCTAAAATAAAAAATTTCCAACTTGAATCACCAGAGAACGAAGTCTAGGTGAATGGGGAGGGCTGGCTTTTATTAGCTTTCTGGGGTAGGAAATTATCTTTATCATATTTATGATGTATAAAGTATAATACTGGTATAATTGTACATACCCCAAGAGTCAAAATAAAAGAAGAAGAAACGTAACCAATCTGGAAATCATCCTCTAGAGTCTAGCAATTGAATAAAAAGTTGTTTGAGTATACAGAAATCGAAAGAACCAACGAGAAAGAATCATGGGTTTGATTCCAAAATCTCATATTTCTTATCTTTCAGTAACGCTGGTGATTTTCTCATCTTCATCGCTCTTTTTTTGTGTTAATGGAGGAGATTCCCCGACTCCAAGTTCAACTCCCACAGTGTACGAAATTCTCCCAAAATACGGGCTCCCAAGTGGGCTGTTACCGGACTCGGTGACCTCGTACAAACTCGAAGAAGACGGTAGTTTTGAAGTTTATCTGAAAAGCCCCTGTTATGTCGATTTTGATTACTCGGTTTATTACGAGAAGAAAATTACTGGGAAGCTAAGCATTGGGTCAATAACCAAATTGGAAGGGATTGAAGTCCAGAGACTTTTCTTTTGGTTTGATGTTGATGAGATTAAGGTTGATTTGCCTCCTTCCGACAGTATTTATTTTACTGTTGGGATTATCAACAAGAAGCTCGATGTGGATCAGTTTAAGACTGTTCACAGTTGCAAGAATAAGGCTCTAGAGCTTCAGGTATGGTTCTTTTCTTGGTGGGCTTAAGCTCATTAGTTTTTGTTTTGGGTAGTTTTCAGTGGGTCAACCTTCAGGTATGACTCTTTTCTTGGTTTTTGTTTTGCAGAAAGCTTTGATGTTTTTTTGTTTAGTTTGCATAGTTGGAGTTTCTTAGTTATTGCTACTGTCCTTTTTGATTGTATAGAGTGTAAACATTTAATCTCATGTGACTATGGTGCAAATTCTTTTTGTGTTTATATATAGGTTGCTTTATTAGCTTCAGATTATGAGATATGGGTTTTCTTTAATTTTTGGTGCATTTGAATTATTGGGGAAGAATGTTTTAGATTTGTTAGTTCCAATTCTTTGATGAATTCTTGTTCTCTGTTTTACAAATAGTCTTCTATGATGAAGCTTCAAATTTCACTACAAGCAGAATTATTGGCTATGGAACATATGTTAAAAAGGCACGCTGGACAGTTTTGCCCCCATTTCTTGAGCCTGAACCTCCATGAATTGATGTACCCGTTCATTTATTCAAGTAATGAGATGCTGTATATCACCATAGCTACAATTCTATTCAAATGGGTTTTGAAATCTGAAAGTCGAATTAAAACTGTTAGCAGTTTCTCTTCATACTCTGAAGCCACTGATGTTCATCTTCCGAACATGGCCTTTTATGCTTTCAGACGATCCTCAGTTAGCATGCTCTTACTAGGTAATTAGGCTTCCTCTGGCATCGGTCGCATTTTTTCTTGGAAATAATTTATTTGAGTTCTTGAAATGAGAGAAGGTTTTGAAGAGATTTTGTCGCATGTAGAGTGCAAAATAATGCTCAATTGTTTTTGATAATTGTTCCATTTGTCTGACATGAAACAATTCATTATGGAAAGAGGATGGACATTTGTAAGGATTGTACAATCTGAATTTGAAGGCCAAAGCCTATCTTTTTGAAGTAAAATAGTTAAATAGGACAAGAAAATCTAGCCTGTTGTTCTTGACATGGAGGCATTTCGGAGAAAACTTGCAGTCCAGTTCTTGTGCTATGGTTTTCGAGGCATGTGGAAATGATTCATGAGTCAATAGATATATACAAGCTAATTCAACTCATTGTGAAAATTTATTCTGTTTGGATGTTGGATTATTCTTAAACATGTTCTAGGATATGACAAGACATAATGAATATTTGTTATCATATGTTTCTTTTGCTAAATTCTTGACTTTTTTATAAAGTTTCAGATAATTTTGGGTTTGTATTCTGCAGTACAGTTGATTCCCTTTTTGGTAGTTCTGATGATATGAAAGGATATATCATTCTTAGAAAGGAGCAACCACCTTTAGTTTTACTAGAAAACAACAAAGGAACTTTCCTTTCCACCTTTAACTGGATTTCTGTGCCAAATATCTTGTGAAGCTGAGTTTGCTAAACTGAGCTCGTGAGCGTTGGTGTGTTCTTACCATCTTCTATTTTTATTAGCCTTCATTTTCTTCCCACATCAACTGCCGGTACTAGTGGTTTAGTACCTCTGTGTGAGCATTGGAATTTAAGAGCCAAACCTGCATGGGAGTACATTGTAGCAAAGACATGTGACAAGTGAAATCAAGTAAAACTCAATCATGGCTAAATTTGTACTGAAATCTCTTGTAGTGTGTTGCAAAACTGAGCTATTGAATTTCTGTTGCCATTCTATCTATCCGCGTACACAAACCAATTAGCTGCAAGTTATGTGGTAATTCGGTTCCAATCCTGCATGTGATGGCAGCAAGACTAATTTTGAGAATTACTTTGAAGAAGATCTGGAACTGATGCTTCTGTTTGCATAAAATTGATACGATGACTTTTAAAACCCGCATTTAGTCAAAGTCTAATAATAGGTGGTGAAATTCTGAGACCTGTAGAAACTAAAAAGTACTTGATCTGTAAGTTGAGCTCATTGGATCTCAAAGTCTAGTAAATGTGCAACATGACATGTTATTTCGAGTTGTCTTTCTTTTATGCATTGGTCCAGATTGAAGATTGAGTATCCAAAAAAGTTGTTGACCAAGTTAACTGAAAATTTTGTTTCTTTCTTTGTTGGGTAATAATGGTGTGCAATCATGTCTTTGGATGCTTTTGATCATTGTCTGATTGATAGTTGTGTGGACAACTACTTGTGTGGGCAATAAATCACAAGCAAATGGTTCTATGGAACTTTAATCTGGAACCCCAATATTTAAGGAGATTAGTTGACAGTAATTTTTTTAATGTGTCTTTTAAGCAGCAGAAGTCAGATAGGAAGTAACAAGTGCGAGGGGGGGGGGGGGGGGGGGTGTTGTTTGGAATAGGAGTTTGTGAGAACAATACATTTAGTCTCCAATACTTTCAGTCCAACTTATCTAGTCCCTATAGTTTCAATTTGTTAAACTTGCATGGCAATTGACGGGTAATGCTCTAGATTTTACGGAAGAAGAATATAGCAATCACATCTATGACTGGTCAAATACTTCAAAAATGAAATAGGACATTAGAAACTTGGATAACTATTCTTTGTTTACCTCCGATATAGATGATAATTGGATTAGCTAATCATTAAGTACATTGATTCTCTTGTACTCTGGGCTTTAATTGACTGGCTGACTAATTACCATTTTCTCTCTTTGAAAAAGGTTTCTTGATTTTGTTCTCTGATTCTTCTTTTCGGATTTGAATTAGGGATACATATCATTTCTGTTTAGGTATATTTCTTATTACCATTAACAAAATTTACATAGTCAATTGCAGTTTTGCAGACATCATGTAGAATATGCATGATATGTAAGATTAAGTTATCTTCTCAAAGATTCGTCATCATTTTGTGATTTTCGTACTCTTTAACATCTTTTTGGAAAGTTGGGCAATTTTCTTGTGTGGTGATTTTGTCTGTTCGTTTGATGGTTTATGAAACGCTTGTTTTCATCCCCTTTCTTTTTACTGGCCTAATCGATTCTTCTTTTTCTACTGTATCGAAGCCGCCCGCTCCTGCAGGTGAACATGATGAAAACCTGCTTCTCTTGGCTGAGTAGTAACCTCTGAGAAAGAAGTGGCTGGAGGCAAAATCATTTGCTTTTTTCCACTTGAAGAGACATCCAGGATTGCTCTTCCTGGAAATATTATTATCTGGGACTGAATGTTTTGGATGTGACTATATGTATATATACATATATATATTTCTGGGTTCTCTCTATGAACTGAGTAAAGAAAGAAAGAGGAATGAGATCTCTGTGTACTCAATCAAGTTTCTGTTACTTAAAAGTGTTATGAATGTGTCTAATGTGGAGTTTACTGGTGTTGTCATGACTTTTATGGCGTTCTGCTGGCAATCGTCTTCTTATCTTAATTGTTTTTAAGTCTTAATTACCTTTTGCCCAATGCGTTTTTAAGGTTATTTGACTTTTGCCCCTGAATCCTGAATTGTCACTAGTTTACATGAATTGACATTATTGCCCTTAAAATATATCTTAAAAGTGGGGGTGAATGTGCTAATTTTTGTGACAATTCGGGAGAAAAAAATGTATATTAAAAATAGTGAGGCGAAAGTTAAAAATTCTAAAAAATTATAGGGGGTAAAAAGTAATTAAGCCTAATGTGTTACAATTTGGAGGATGGATCTTCCGTGTCACAAATGATATACTATTTGTATATCGCTTATTAATTAAATGATGTGGGTTTACGCAATATTAAGATTAACAGCCTATTCTTTAGCCAGATTTGAAGCCTTGTTTGAAACAAGGTTCAAACCAAATGAATTTCAGACTAAAATAAAAAAAATAAAGTTTTTATAACGGTTTTCAAAATAATTTTAAAAAATATTTTTTATTTTTTGTTTTTTTTTTAATAAAAAAAAAATTCAACCCCACCTCCCTTCCCCCTCCCCCTTACCACCACCACCTCACAACCCCCTCCTACTCCCACTCCACTACCACTCCCCCTCACCACTAAGGTATTTGATACATTTCATATGTTTGTGATTCTTCTTTCTCCTCTCCACAGACAATTCCTGATCATCTTCTTCGACGTGTAGGACTCGGTGGGACGCCGTCGCCGCAGCCAAAGGGTTAACTTGCTCTCTCACCCTAGTAGAGGGTTTTAATCCAATTGAAGAAGAGAAGAATAAAAAACCTAAAAATCCAACTCCAAATCGAACAAGAAGAAGAAGAATCGTCGGTTGCGGGGGGTGGCATTGTGGGTGGGAGTGAAGAAGAGTGAAGAGATTTTGGGGGAAAATTGGATTTTCAAACTTAAGTGCAGAACATTGGTTTTGGGTTTCAAGCCCAAAACTAAGCTTGAAACCTGGCTAAAGAACATGCATTAAACCAATAATTGAGCCTTGTTTTAATAGAGATTGTAGCAAGCCTAATGTGTTCTAATTTGGAGGATGGATATTTCGTCTACAAATAGTATACTATTATTTGTGAATCACTTATTAAACGGTGTGGTTCTACATCATATTAATACTAAATCATTTATGTTATGTTATCGAATTATTACGTACATTACATCATTTGGGGATAGAAAATTTTGAGGTTAAAGTTTATTGTTAGTAGTCCTTTCGTCTTCGTCTTTGTTACGGCATAAATGATTATAGTGGGAGGAAGTTTCTGTTATGAAAGCTACAAGAAGCCAAGAAGGGGAATAAAAGATCAAGAAGACAACACGACAAATCATGAAGCTTCCATTTGTCCCATTGAAAATGCTATTTCCAATGCCAACTGTTTTTTTAGTTTATTAAACGTACTTTTGTAGTAATTTAATCTACTCTTTTTTAAAAAAAATAATTTAAATCAAGTTTACATTAAATTGGAACAAAAGGCTTCAATTGGGAATATTACAAATGCATTTCCTCTCAACTAATAGAAAAAGTGACGAAACTTGGGTTCCAAAATTGAAGGGGCCAATAGCAACAAATTTCTTTTGTAAGAGTCAAATATTTATGTAAATTTTTTTGAGTACTAAAATATAAATATCTATTAGTCAAAAAGGAAAATCTTGCGGGGGCCTGGCCTATGGTAGCCCCATAGATCTTCCGCCACTGAATAGAAATGTTAATGACGGTACGTTTTACTAAAGTTCAAATATACAATTGTTTATACGTGTTGTTGTATGCTTTTAAACATGATTTAGGCGCATTTGACGTGCAAGAATAGAATTCATAATTAGAACGTTGGCATCTCATATTTCGAAAATGGAAGAATCATTCATTATAGAAATCTTAAATTGTATTTTACATCAAGAAAACATAAGGATTTTTATTTTGAAAATCATTTGCATATTCTCCCTATTTTTATTTATGTTTGTCAAACACACCTAACATGGAACGTCAATGTTAAATAAAACTTTTTTATGTGACGGAAGTATTAGAAGTGTAACCAATGTTCAAATAATTGTAGAAAGGTAACAAATGAATTTTTAACATTATGGGTTGCTTAACAAAATCAAGTGGCATTTACTGGAAATAAATACAAAGGAGGTCAATTTGGTATGATTTTATTGGATTCATAAAATGTTGCTTGTAAGTTTCATCGCCGTTGACAATGTAACTTTCAGTTTCAGTTCCTTAGGTAGGCAGCAAGATGAAGTTGATAAACCACCAATCGAATCCAACGCCAAACCCCGTATCAACCCTTTAAGAAAATATTTCACAATGACAGAACCAAGCCCCGAAGGTCTGGAAGGACAAAATTATTTGTTATAAATATTTACCCCTATTATTTTAAGTTTTGGTGAGGGCAAAATACAATTTTTTTTTCAAATTTTATATAATAAAAAAGAAAATTTTAAAAGAATTACCCCACCAACAAACTTGAAAGGTGGCTCCCTACGTAGGATAATGCAGTTTGAGATATTTAATTTCGAACAGGAAATTGGTTAAAATCTCGGCCAACATTCGGGGTTTGATGGTTTATTTTCATTTCTCTTGTATTCTTAAAACTTTTTAAAAATTATTTATCAACCCCACATTTGTTATAAACTTACTTTTATATCATTTTTTTACATATTTAATTATTATAAACATTTATCATAATTTTAAATTTAATTACATTTTCAAGTATAATACTCTGTGTATCTGTATACTAATAAAAAATATATATATTATGAATTTATTTATGACGGCATATGTGCCTGATTCTTCATTGTTGGGCTAAAGTATTACAACATTGTTTGTGATAATTACATGGCTAAAAACATATTTAGTTGTAAGAGCATCAAAATAGTAACATAGGTCAGAATTTTTTCCCCCTTCTTATTAGGACAGATGTGATAAGCTATTTTAAATCAGGTGGGATCACATGTTCAGCATATATTATTCAATATGTCTAAAGAGTAGTGATAAATATCAACTAATTAATTACAAATATTCTTTTTTTTAAATTTATTTATAACAAGTTAACAACTCATGTGATTAGCCAGTTATCCACCTAATAAGTATTCCATCCGGTTCACAATAAAAGTCGTTCTAGAGTTTTTCATATACATTAAGAAATTTGTTTAAATGACAAGAAAACCCTTGATTACTGTAATTTATTACTACTAGAGTCTTGGAGTTTTAATCGAATTAATACTCAGTATATATCAACAACTATAGTTAACAATTACTCTTTCCGGACCAAAATAAAAATTATTTTAGAGTAACAATCTTCCAAAATAAATGACGTTTTAATCTTTTTCTCAATTTACCTTTGTCTAAACTTGTCCAACTAAGAGTTATTTATTATCTTAAATACTCCAGTAGTATTACCTGGAGTACAACTCAAGACTTCTAGTAATATTAAATTAAACTAGTTAAGAGTTTTTTTTTGTCATTTAAATGGATTATCAATGTCTTAATCTGTTTGAAAAATTCTAAAACGATCGGATGACGTATTATGGTATTCAAGATAATCACTAACTCTCAGATAGATAAGTTAAGATAATGGTAACTTGGGGGGAGGGTTCTTTTTGTTGCTAAAATGTTTTTGAAGATTGTTACTCCTCATAAAACGACTTTTATTTTGGATCGGAAGGAGTATTTCATAAAAAGGTAACCAAAAAATGCATATCACGTAAGTTGGTATAAAAAAAAATTGTGATTAATTAGTTGATACGTTTATCATCATGATAGACATCTAAAAATATGTCGTTTATTTAAAAATATTTAATAAATAGCTTGATATGATTAGAAGTAGTAGTATTATCTCTCTCTCTCTCTCTCTCCCCCCTTTTACTCATTCTATCCAATCATTTTTAAGAAGATGAGAAGAATTTATTCATTTACCTCAAATAATTGAGTCAACCATCCATTCCTATTCATAATAAATAGTCTTCCTTTCTTCCAACTTTTGTCCACCAAAGACCACCATTTCTCAATTCTAATTCATCGAGAGAACAGCCATGGCCTTCTCTCCCAAGCTCCAATTCTTGTTCATGTATGTTTACTTGATCCCTCTTTCCATCTCCGGCCTCGAGTACGAAGCTTCAGTCAACGACGTCCATGATCTCTTCCCCAAGTACAATCTCCCAAAGGGCATTCTCCCGGACAACGTGAAATCCTACTCCCTTTCTACGCAGGACAGCAGCTTCAAAATCGAGCTCACTCACCCATGTTATGTTCAGTTCAAGGATCAGATGGTCCTGTACGATACTGTTATAAAAGGGAAATTGGCGTACGGGCAAGTTTCCGATGTTTCTGGGATTCATGCGAAATCGTTCTTCATCTGGGTTCCGGTTACTGGGATGGATGTTGACGATAGCGATAATACGATTCAGTTCCATGTGGGGTTTTTGTCCCAGAAATTGCCTGTTGATTATTTCCTAGATGTTCCAACTTGTGTGAACAAAAAGTTACAAGGTTCTCTCATGGCTTCTGAATGAGGTAAATTATCTCTTTTTTTTTTTTTATTTTTTATAAGTGGGAATCTGTTTTTTTATCCAAATTAGGAAAATTGTTTCTGGTTTTTGGGGGAAAATTTGACCTTTGCGAAGTAGGACTTAGCCAGGTTTTGTGGGCTTGATTAAGCTTGATTTATGCTTTACTGGAAATTCAACTTAGATGTATAAATAAGCAGCTTACTCCATGTTAATCCATTTTTCTTGATACTCTGTCTGATTCCCTGTTTGTGTTTTGATGTGTGGAGGAAGGATTTTCATTATTTGCCATTTGTTCTTAACATCTGTACTCAGCTCAAAGTTGGAAATTGCAACTTTGGAGCCCATGGGGTCATTATTACTCTGTCTCTCCCCAATAGAAGAGTCATATTTGAAGTTGGATTAACGCTTATAAACAGTTGCACCTCTGAACTCTTCTAACAGGATAAAGAGTATTAGATAATCTGATCTGAGTAGCGAGAATATCGATCCATCTAATTTTTTTTTGCAGAATTTATCTTTCTATATGCAAGATGGGAGTGTATTAATGCTCTTCTTCAATGAATAATTGAACCTTCAGACTGTTTCTGTGTTGTCATCTTGCTCTGAGTCTAGACAATTAGATTGTTGGAATCATTTTCTAATTTCACAGAACCGGATCATTATGCATTCATTATTAGTAGCTCAAGCTTGTTCAATTACACTTGTTTTCAGTTGAAGACAGTTTTGTCAATGGTGAACTTTTGCTCAAGATTTCTTTAACCGAGTTCTTATTTTGTTTTCTGTAACAAGTAACTTCTCGTCTTCAATGTAGTGTGGACCATCTTTCTTGTACACTGGAAGGCGGATAAAATGGAGTTCTCTATGGTAGTAGCCAATATAATCAAACACATTCAGACTAATATTAGTCCTTTACCATATTCACATAAAGTTTTAAGGCCTGTGCTAGATAAATTATCACCTTTTTATGGTCTGCAACTAATGCTAATGTTTGCATTGTTTTCTGAGAGTTGTCTGGATTTGGTGAACATGTAGAGGCTATGCTAAACATTCATGGCTCGAGAAACTAACTCGATAAGTCATATGGGAAGCACATAAACTGATTTGCTGGTTTAGACATCTATTACACTTCAGTTTGCCCATCCAACAATCAATCTGTGATTAGTGTAAAGAAAAGGCTTTTAGGAAGGATGAATAGTTTTCTTTTAGAGTGACCATATCTGGAAACCTTAAATGGTCGAGCAGGGAACATCCTAACGAGAAAATGAGTTGTGATCCGCCATGTTTGCAATGCTTGTGCAGCAAGTAGATGGTTTGGATTTTGCAAAACCACACTTCTATGATCCTGCATATTAGATTCTGTAATGGCACCATCTTCTCATTTCAGTTGTTTTTCCCCCCTCCCCCCTTGCTTAGTATGTATGCATAGATAGCACAAATCTACGAAGATCGTGACAGTGTTGACTTGAAATTATGCAGAACTGTAGATGCTTGATTCTATGTGGAAGTCTTACTCCAACCAAAGAAGAAGATTGTTGTGAGAATGACAATACTTTAGCTTCAAGAATTCATCCTGAAAAAATGCATGTGAATGAAATATAGTTGTGTATGATACACACGTCTGTGAACAATTGATACAATTATGTAAATTTCGTGCTTCTTTTGAATTACATTTGTCCTCTGGACTTCAAATCTTTCTCTTGCTTTACAGCTTGTCAAATTTCATTGCATTTAAGTCTATTAAGATATACCATACAAAATTACCCACGTTTAAAATTATAGACATAACTCATAAGTTTTCGGTTCTCGATTTTTTATACCACTTATTAAAATGACGTTGTTTTAGGTTCTTTTTAAGACAAAACAACGGTGTTATAATGATAGTACACAAGTGTTATGCCCATTATGGGATGACAGTGGTACACAAATGGTACAACAAGAGAAGTCTATATAATGCTAAAATCCGTGGGATCCAAGATGAATGTAAAAAAAAATTTAGATATATATCCTGAATATTTAAAATGAATGGGGTTATGTTGGTAATATATTTTCTTACATTACAGGGAGTTGTTTAAAAACATTCATAAATTATGGGGAAATTTTGGTAATTAACATTTTAGCATTTGTGGTATCCTACGTACACTTCCACCAACCTTGCTAATTTTTATTTGCTTATTTATTTATTAATATAAAATACCATAATGAAAAGAGATTAAGGGGACACCAACTAAATTATGTCACATTAGTTTATTCAAAGTTACCATACAAATATTAGTTGTTCGGTTTCATTAGAAAAATCTAATTTCTAAAATAAAGATTTATTCAATTTCTAAAAAGCTTTTTGTTCTTTTGGAAAAGTCCATTTTTAAATTTTTTTAAACTTCCCATAGTCTTACTACTACTAGTACTATGTGCGGTTCACAATTAACATACATTTAGAAATTGAAGACATTAATGGTATAAAAGATGGTGACAAATTACATATTTTAGATATTGTATCTTGTAACCTATAAAAATTATACATTTTTATAACTGGACTTTTCTAATAAAACAGATAGAGCATATGCTATGTATACATTTAGGTAGTCACAAGATCGCTGCAATACAAATTTTTGGTCAGATCGAGTCTTTTAACTACCGTTAATCGTTTGGTATTAAATCATAGAAGTAGATAGGACAACGCTAATTTAATCTCCCGTGACAAATCATAAATTGTAAGAAAAGTTGACATGACAAAAGGAAATTGTTATTTACATGACACATTTTAAAAAATTTCTCTATTGAAAATACTATTGCCCTTCAGTAAAAGTAAAAAGAAACTTGTGAAAACTTCTCCTCCTCGACCGAACAGGATGAAGAAGATTACGGAAAATCGGAGACGATGGAAAATTCATCGAAGACGACGACGGAAAATCGAAAACCAGCCGGCCCAGGAACAATTGTAGAAGCAAAACTGAAGTTCTGCAATTTCATGCCAAAGAAAAGAAAAAAAAATTTAAAAAAAAAAAGAAAAAAAAGAGTAACCTTCGTTGTTCGGGCAAGGTTCGGGCAATCTGCAGCGAAGGTTCGGGCAACCTTCCCTTCGCCATAAGCAGGCGAAGGTTGCCGGCCATGGTTTTCTTCTCACTGGCAACCATGGTGTTTTAGAAAGGAAATTTTTTTTAATAAAGTGTGGGGAAACCA
Organism: Leptodermis oblonga; assembly: GCA_016801395.1. Classification (NCBI taxonomy): domain Eukaryota; kingdom Viridiplantae; phylum Streptophyta; class Magnoliopsida; order Gentianales; family Rubiaceae; genus Leptodermis; species Leptodermis oblonga. The sequence continues at coordinate 35,162,526 of CM028760.1, forward strand.
TGGTTGAGGGGGAGGGATATTTTTGTATTTTCACTCTTTAAAATTTAAAATGTGTTATATGTTTAGTAAAATATATTTTTAAATAACATGCACTTATTAATTAACAATGTACACATTATCAGTTTCTCTAACAAATGAACGTGTGAATCCATTATATCATTTTAAAAATAAAGAGTTTGCTACATTGGTTGCACGTGAAGTTCACCCCCAACACCGAATAAGTTATTCGATAATGTAGAAGTGAACGAATAAAGGACAAGAAAACAAGGAAAAATTGCATTTTAGTCCTTCATGTTTAGTCTTATAACATTGTTGTTTTTCCTCTTTTGAATTTGACTTTTTTTACTCTTTATATTTCAAGATATTATTAATTTTGGCATATAAGCGATTTCTCAAGTGATTTAGGCACTCTATGTGAATTTAAAAAAAAAGCTTTGAGGTCTTAATCTAATTATCAAAGCATATAGTCAAGTAAAAAAATAAAAATAAAATACTTATAACGAATCCCTTTGTTCCATTCAAAAAGTCAACTTTGTATTACTGAAAACAATAATAAAAAGTAGACTTTTTGAATAGTATAGAAAAAGTAACATTTTTGTTGATGCAAAATTATGATTTATAAGTTTTATTTTTCAGATCCTTTAGTTAACTAAAAGTTTTAATAATTAAACTTCAACCTAAATATTTCTTAAACTTTTTATAAAGAGTTCAAAATAACTTGAAAATTAACCACTTATATCAGAATAAAAAAAAAAAAAAAAAACAAAGGACCAAAACCATCAATTTAACACACGTCTAGGACAAACGTGTCAAATCTTTTTAAAAAAAGGACTAAAAATGTTACAAAACGGAGCATAATATTAATAATAAAAGTGCATTGATGTTTCACACGTAGAAAACCGTTAAAACTTGTCTTGAAAGGATCGTCCAAGTCACAAAGAAATATTATAATCCAATAATTTACACATCGGCAAAGCCTATGAGTACAGTGATTACTTATCTTTCCTTCCGATTTCCTTTTTCCTCCCATGCTGCAATCAAACCTCAGAAATCTTCATCCTCGTCAACTACTACTATAAATATACCTTTGATCGATGTCCATGATCATCAGTTGAGATCGAAGAAATTAACCCACTTGAATTAATTAATGGATCATCAGAGAAATATTATTATGGGGAAGACTCCTGCTAATAGTGTTAAAGTGAGCTCAAAGAAGAAGAAGACGATGATTGATCAGATATTAGTGGAGAAAAAAGATGCCGGCGGTGATGAATCTGATGGAAGAAAAAGATCACCATCATCATCTTCGTCTTCGACGGAGGAGGCGGTGGGGGGAATGGCGAAGCGTCTGGTTATGGAGGACGTGGAAAAGGTGGCTGATGAATTCATCAAGAAGTTCAAGAATCAGCTCAAGTTTGAGAGGGAGGAGTCCTTCAAACGTTTTCAGGAAATGATTCACAGGGGAATATAATTCTTTCTTCTTTAAATTCAATTAAAACGCGCAGTCTCCATTTCATTAGAAGTTTCTATTTTATATTACGGAAAATAGTATTACAAAGTTTATTCTTTTAATGGAACAGATAGAATATATATGTGTGTGATTCTATAGTACTTTTATAATAACAAGAATTTATGTCATTCTTTAGAATTCTAAAGAGTGTATTATTTTTTGTAGGACCCAAAATAAATCAAACCCACAAAAAATCTAATTTGATGTTCTGTTCATCAAACGAAACCGAATCAGGCTGAAGGAAGGAGCTAATTGATGAAATCAATTACCGAATCAGGCTGAAGGAAGGAACTAATTGATGAAATCAATTAGTTGCACGGAGACCGAGAGTCAAATTCACATAAAAGGAATTACGTCCACCTCACGTTTAGTTGCTGCACTGAACCAAAGTTCCACCCAAACCAATAAAGATAGATGAAGAACAATAAGGCTTTAATAATAATATTAAAGCTAACCGAATTAACCAAACAGAACCGGCGGAATCTGCACGACCGAAACTAAGCCGCAAGGCTTTTCTTTAATCTTTGTATTTTCTCTGTTTGTCTTTGTGATTACAATGGCAACCCAAGGCATATATTTATAGGCTAAACTATCCCTGAATCCTACACTGATTCAGATTGCAACTATTTTCTAAAATAATTAGGTTTCCTAAAACATATAAGAAACCAAACAGGAAACAAACGAATAGGAAACATTAACTGAATAGGAAATAAAAACTAATAGGAAACTTAGTTTAATTATTCTACATAGCCTCCCTTAAACTAAGTTCGCGCCGTTAGTCATACCGAGCATCTTCTTCAACTTTGCAAAGACCTCGAATTTCAATGCCTTGGTGAAAATGTCCGCCACTTGATCTTCAGTCTTGCAGTAATCAACCACAATCTCCTTCTCATTAACCAAATCACGAATGAAGTGATACTTGATATCAATATGCTTACTGCGACCATGAAAAACTGGATGCTTTGTCAGCTCAATTGCCGACTTGCTATCACACAACACCGTAGTCGGACCATCCTCTTTATGTTGAAGGAAACCCAGCATCCTTCTCAACCAAATTGTTTGAGTAGCACAATTAGAAGCTGCAATATACTCAGCCTCAGCAGTAGACAATGCTATCACTGGTTGTTTCTTTGAACTCCAAGAAAACACACCAGAACCAATGAAGAAAGCATACCCAGAAGTGCTTTTCCTTTCAACTGTATCACCTGCCCAATCACTGTCAGTATACCCCAGAAGCTTTACTGGTTCACCTCTCGGATACAAAATACCGTCTCCTTGAGTACCCTTAATGTACCTCAATATTCTCTTTACAGCCTGCAAATGCGACTGACAGGGATTCTCCATGAATCTGCTTATCAATCCAACACTGAAATTTATATCCGGCCTTGTAGAAGTCAAGTATCTCAAACTACCAACCATACTCTTAAAGTAAGTTGGATCCACAGAATTCCCAGTGCCTTCTTTCGTCAACCTCAACCTTTCTTCAGCTGGAATCATGATCGAATTAGCATCATCCATCTTAAACTTCTTCAAAATATCACCAGTATCTTTTCTTTGAGAAATAAAGATTCCACGATCAGTCTGAGAAACTTCAATCCCAAGAAAATATGACATTAGCCCTAAATCAGTCATCTCAAACTGCCTGATCATTGCCTCCCTGAAGTCTGACATCATCTTTTCATTGTTTTCAGTGAATATCAGATCATCCACATACAAGCAAACAATGACAATATCCCCACTTGATGAAGACTTCAAGTATAAAGTATGCTCATATGGGCACTGTTGAAAACCACTTTTGATAAAGAATGTGTCAATACGAGAATACCAAGCTCTCGGAGCTTGCTTCAATACATACAAGGCTTTCTTCAATCGATAGACCTTTTTCTCTTGACCTCTTTTCACAAAGCCTGGAGGTTGATTAACATACACCTTCTCTTCAAGAACTCCATTCAGAAAAGCAGACTTCACATCCATCTGAAAAAATTTTCAATCATTCTGGGCAGCCAGAGAAATTATCATTCTCACAGTATCAAGTCTAGCAACAGGAGCAAACACTTCAAAGTAGTCAATTCCAGGCTTCTGCTTGTACCCTTTCACAACAAGTCTTGCCTTGTATCTATCAACTCTCCACTACACTAGGTTTGTACTTTGTCTTGTAGACCTACTTTACACCAATGGGCTTCTTTCCACTCGGAAGGTTTGTAAGCTCCCAAGTATTATTCTTCTCAATGGAATTAATTTCTTCATCCATTGCCTTCACCCAACGATCATCTCCAACATCATCTGTAAAATTAACAGGATCACAATCTGCAAACAGAGCAAAATTCACAACATCCTCGTCAGTCAAATTATCAACTTCATCCCCAACTACATAATCATTCAAACGAGCTGGCAGTTTTGACTCTCTCCGCGGACGTCCATTTGAGGTGGAAGCTGTAGAAGTGAAAGAATCACAAACTGGTTGTTGAACTGGCTGACACTGCTCTTCAGTTGCATTATCTCCATCAATATACATTGCTGATGATCGTTTTACAATTTCTGGTGCATTCTTTTTCTAATCCCAAACTCCATGTTCATCAAAAGTAACATCTCTGTTGATAATTACCTTCTCAGTATCAGGATTGAACAGTTTATATCCTTTAGTTTCACTGCTATAACCAATAAAGACACATTTTTCTACCTTGTCATCCAACTTTTTCCGTATTGCATCCGGAACATGGGCATATGCAACACACCCAAATACTTTAAGATGGGAGATATTTGGTTTCTTTCCTGACCAAATCTCTTATGGAGTCTTCTTACAAATACTTCTTGTTGGACACCTGTTCGATAAATAAACTGCACAAGCTACAACTTCAGCTCAGAAATCCTTAGGCATACTTTTGGCCGTCATCATCGACCTCACCATATCTATCACTGTTTTATTCTTTCTCTCTGCAACACCATTCTGCTGAGGAGTGTACATGGCCGTCATCTGATGATTAATCCCATGATTTTTCAAGAAATCATCACACACCGTATATTCAGTGCCTCTATCAGTTCTCAGAGTTTTAATGGAACGCCCACTCTGCTTCTCAACGTAAGCCTTGAAACTCTTAAAAATATCACATGCATCATATTTAAACTTCAACAAATAAACCCAGGTCTTCCTACTAAAATCATCAATAAAAGTGATAAAATACTTGTTATCACCCCGAGAAGAAACATCAACAGAACACAAGTCAGAATGAATCAGCTCCAGTGGCTGCTTTGCTCTCCAAACTTCACCTTTTGGAAAATGCTCCCTGTGCTTCTTACCCAAAACACACGACTCACATTGTCGAGATTTAAAATTAAGTGATGGCAATCCAGAAACAATATTATTTTTCACAATAAAGTTCAACCCGCCAAAATAAAAGTGACCAAATCTCATATGCCACAACCAACTCTCATAATAGCCAGTTGTACTAAAGTAAGCTGAATTATAATAATTAAGAGTGATTGGAAACAACCTGTTATTATTCATGTCTAACTTTGCAATCATCCCCATCCGTTCATCACGAATTGTGCAAATACCATGCCTAAAATTAATATCATAATTCTTCTCCTGCAACTGACCAAAACTCAACAAATTCTGACTAAGATTAGGCACATAATAGACATCACCTATTGCACTGGTTTTCCCATTTTTTAAAGTAATGGGAATACTACCTTTCCCAACAACAGACATAACATAATTATTTCCAAATCTCACTGTATTCCTGTAGGTCTCATCAAGATCAGAAAAAATTTCCTTTCTCCCACACATATGATTACTACAGCCAGAATCAATGTACCACTTAGAACTTTTATCTTCTTCACCAGCACCAGCAATAAATAAAACAGTTTCATGATTATCACCACTACTTTCAGCTATTTGAGCATGTCCAGTATTGTTATTTTTAAGACCCCAACAATCCTTTTTTATGTGACTCATCTTTCCACAATTATAACATTTAATTTTAGACCTATCACGTTTTTGTCCATTATTTTGAGCATCCGAATTAACCTTTGGTTGGTAAGAAAAATTACCTCTACCATGGCCTCTGCCTCTGAAGCTTTGACCGCCACGTCCTCTCCCTTGAGAATTCTGGCGCTGCTGATTGGTTTCACCACCATTGGATTCTTTAGACTTATATACCAAAGCCTTCAATGCTTCTGACGCCGCATCAACAGATGGTCTGTTACATGACATCTCATATTTCACTAATTCTCCTTCCAAATCAGCATACGAAAAAATGGAAAGATCTTTAATGGCCTCAATAATCTCTTTCTTTGTGTGAAATTTCGAAGTCAACGTCCGAAGAACTTTAGACACCATCTGTTATTCTGTCACTTTATCACCGTTGATCTTCATTTGACCAACTATGGATTTTACCCTAGCCATGTATTCTTGCACATTTTCATTTGGTTTCATCTCTGCCAACTCAAATTGTCTCCGTAACTCCTGTAGTTTAACTCTTTGAACGTTTTCGCTTCCTCGATTGGTAACTTTTAACTTGTCCCAAAACTCCTTACCTGTCTCTACCTCCATTAAACTTCTGCATATGTCTAATCTAACCTTCGTTCTTAAATAATAGAGTGCAAGATTATTGTGAGAACGATTTTTCTCCAATTCTTTACTTCCCTCAGTTGTTAATTTTTTACCTTCCTTGTCTTTCTCAGGTTCTTCAAAATCTGGCTCAATTACATGCCAGATACCAACCATCTTGAAAAAATTCTTCATCAATTGACACCAAATTTCAAAATTATTTTTCCCATCAAAGACAAATACATGACACTCAGGAGAATTAAATAAAAAAGACATCTTGACTCTTAAAAAATAATACAGGCTCTGATACCAAATGTAAGACCCAAAATAAATCAAACCCACAAAAAATCTAATTTGATGTTCCGTTCATCAAACGAAACCGAATCAGAAGGCTGAAGGAAGGAACTAATTGATGAAATCAATTAGTTGCACGGAGACCGAGAGTCAAATTCACATAAAAGGAATTACGTCCACCTCACGTTTAGTTGCTGCACTGAACCAAAGTTTCACCCAAACCAATAAAGATAGATGAAGAACAACAAGGCTTTAATAACAATATTAAAGCTAACCGAATTAACCAAACAGAACCGGCGGAATCTGCACGACCAAAACTAAGCCGCAAGGCTTTTCTTTAATCTTTGTATTTTCTCTGTTTGTCTTTGTTATTACAATGGCAACTTAATGCATATATTTATAGGCTAAACTATTCCTGAATCCTACACTGATTCAGATTGCAACTATTTCCTAAAACAATTAGGTTTCCTAAAACAAATACGAAACCAAACAGGAAACAAACGAATAGGAAACATTAACCGAATAGGAAATAGAAACTAATAGGAAACTTAGTTTAATTATTCTACATTTTTTAATCTTTTGGCTAAGTAAGTTTAAACCCCCATTTGTTTTGGACCTTTTATATTTGTCCCCATTTTCAAAGAGACCAAGTTACCTTCTAATTTGCTGATGTTATGCATGTTTTGGTAAAAAGATATTAGCATTATAGTTCTTATTTTTTATTTTTTATCATTTGCTAAATATTAACCGCGGATAGTCACAGAGGGGCAAAGCGTCAAAGGTACAAAACACAAGGGTGTAAACTTTAAAGTTTTTATTTTATTTTTATATTTTCTTAATAATTTAAATCTCAATTCTAGTTTTTTTTTTCTTAGACGAAAATGTAGTGTTAAACCTCCATTCTAGTAATTAAGAGTCATATTTTTCTTCCGCTTTCATAATTTTATTAATGTAATTACATGGATTCACAATTAATTCACTTTTGAAAAGATAAAGTAAAAAAATATGACATTAATTAATGGTCAAATGGGGCAAATGGTCTTTTTCTTTCTCGTTACCTTGCAACCTCCTAGGGGGTGTTCAAAGGGAAAACCCAATCTGAAACTGGGTTTTGAATTGGTTTCAAATCTTAGGGGCCGTTTGGTTCGAACCTGTCAATCGGAATGGAAATAGATTTGATTGAGGAGTCAATGGGAATGAGAATCAATGGGAATGGGAATGAATAATTGTTGTTTGGTTCAAATCTTGGAATGGATATCAATGACATAAATGATGTTTGGTTCAGTTGAATATTAGTAATGGGAATCAGTCAAAATTACAAATTTACCCCTATATTTCTTTAATAAAATAATTCAAAAAGAAAAGAAAAAGGAAAGCAAAAGGAAGAATTCGTTCTGTCTTCTTCCTCTTCCTCCTCTTATTCTTCTTCTTCTTCTTGCTGTGTCTTCTTCCTTTTTTGCTGTTCGTTCTGTCTTCTTCCTCTTCCTCCTCTTCTCCTTCTTCTTCTTCTTCTTCTTCTTCCTCTTCCTCTTCCTCTTCCTCCAACACTTGAAATTTTTGACACCACAGCCGCCACCTTCATCAAAACACCTCCCTCTACTTCCTTCCTGGTCATCGGGTTTTCAGATTCTGTCCGCGGAATTGAAGATTTGTCAACGGATCTGTTTCAGATTGTTTAAAAAGTCTAGGACTTCATCTTCACTGAAATCATCTTCTTCATTGCTTCTCGTGAAATACCGATGGGTCAAAGCTGGGTGAAGAAAAAGTCTTGGGCTTCATTCCGCAGAGGAAAGGAAGTTCCGGGAAGGGGAACTCAATAAAATTGTTTCTTCGACCTGAAAAGTAGAGCCTTTGTCTTGCCGGGACTGACAAACCGGAGCTATAAAGGGGTTTAAAAATGCAGATCAGGAGGTGGGTTTTAGAGTGCACAAGTTTCTGGAGCTTCGTTTCAGAGAGAGAAGAAGGAGCAAGGGTGTTTTTCGTAAGGATGATTTTTGTTGATTCCAGACGGGATTGAATCCGAATACCAGGGGGGGAGTAGGGATTGAGCCATATCCGAATATCAGGGAATGGGAATGAGATTTTCATTCTCATACCCATGTACCAAACAACAACAATGACAATCACTTCCTCCCATTCCCATTGAGCCCTCCAAATACCCCCAACCAAACGGCCCCTTAATACAAAGTAACGATTTTGGGTTGGGTCGGTTTTGAATTTTAACCAGAAACTGGGGTTTTGTATGCGCTTGCATCTTCTTGTTGGCTTATTGAGTTGAGGTTAGACCATCATGCTTGAAGGCTGAACTGAAATCGATCAATTTTGGATTTTTTAGAAAAAAATTTGAAATCGAGCTAGAACTGTTTTTTTCCAAAATTTGATCCAAACCATGATAATTTTGCATTTCCCCAACTCTTCCTCCCTATGAAATAACTTTTAACTAATGTTAAAGATCGTTTTAATATTTATGGGATCAAAGTGTAAATGATGTTTGATATAATTAAGCGTAATTTTATTTATTTATTTAATTTTTTGAAAAATAAAACCTCTCAAACCTGCCATTAAATGTGTGACATTCGTAGCTAATTAATTAACTATTACTTTACTCGTTTAATTATCTATGCTATATCTGTATCGATCTATTTGATCTGCAAAATTGTCAAGATTGAACTATAACCTATTTACATTGTATTTATAATCGTGTCAAGAATTGTTACTATCTTAAAACCAAAATAATAACAATAACAAAGCAATACACAAAATCTCCATGCATCAATAACTGGTACTAGTGAAACATTGAAATTCATTTTTGTTGTTCGCAAATGGATAATCACAAAAGTAAACTAAGAAAAAATTAAAATTGAGGACACAATTTTAATATTGCTCACAAATTAACGAACTAATTAATTAAGCTAAGAGGTAAGGTAATTATTTTGGTACTACATGAATGGACGGTCATGATCATCTAAATCAAGAATATGGCAAGACATGAACGGCCACGATGATCAGCAGCCCCAAAACCATCTCAGTTCTCAGCCGTCCGATCGTCTTTCCTCCCCCGTTCTTACTTGAAGTTGTTGTACTGGAAGCTAAAGCCACCGGCCACATCCACAAAATTAACAAAGAAAACGAGTAATTAAGTAGTAATATATTTATACTGTGAAAACAAAAATTAAGAAAGAAAACTGCATTTGAATTAATTATTTCAAGAATTTGGGTACGTAGAAAATTATCACCTCGTCAGTTAAAAAGTTTAAATAAATAAATAAAAGAGGGAGAAAATTTAAATATAAATTATGGATTAAAAATAATTTTAAAAAATAAATATTATTTTCATAAATTTAGCTTACCGGACTGAGGAGGTGCAGAAGTAGCAGTTGATCCATTGCCGCCGCCCTTCTTTGAAAAATCATCAAACACTTTAGCTTCCGGAGAGTTGGGAGGCAAGTGCAGCAGAGCTGAAAATCACATACACACATAGTAATAATTATTAAACGGAATTGATATTTGCAGCGACATTTTTGCGTGAAAAGACCGAAATGCCCTTGGGGTAAAAAAAATTTTAAAAAATTAAAAATTTTCAATCTGTTGGAATAATTTTTTTTAAAAAAAAAAAAAATTTTCCGGAACCATCGCCGGTCGCCAGCGATGGTTTTGTAGAAAACCATCGCCGGGAGATGGTTTTCTACAAAACCATCGCCCGCGACCGGCGATGGTTTTACACAAAACCATCGCCGGTTTCCGGCGATGGTTCCGGAAAATTTTTTTTTTAAAAAATTATTCCAGCACTTTGGTTTTTTTTTTTCTTTTTTTATGTAGTTTTATTAATTATTTTACTTGTATTATGTCCGAATTTATTAGTAGTTTTGTCAAAATTGTGCAATTTTTTACCGGAATGGGGAAGATCCTCCGGTGGTCGCTGCAAATAAGAAAGTTGGGGGGGGGGGGGGGGGGGGGGGGGGAGGCAAAAGTGTCGCCGGTTTTGCACAAAAATGTCGTTGGCGACATTTTTGAACAAAAGTGTCGCCGGTCTTTTGGCCAAAAGTGTGACCAGCGACACTTTTGCGTCGCCCGGCGACACTTCTGGGTTAGTGTCGCCGGACTCTGGCGACACTTTTGCACAAAAGTGTCGCTGGTCACACTTTTGGCCAAAAGTGTCGCCGGAGACCCAAGAGTGTCGCTGGCGACATTTTTGCCCAAAAGTGTCGCCGGTCGCTGGCGACACTTTTGCACTTTTTTTTTAGTAGTAGTAGGAATGAAAATTTAATTTATTTTAATTTTTTTTCTCCAAGAACATTTTAGTCTTTTTACAAAAAAATGTCGCTGCAAATATCGATTTCGTCGCTGCAAATATCATGCCCCATATTATAAGGGATCAACGTAGTCTAGCAGTTCAATCGAACTTTAGACACACTGTAAAAAGTGTGAGATTGAAACCTTACCAAAAGGGAATTAACAAGTTGTATACCCACCTTAAAAAATAAAAATAAAAAAGACTGTAAAACAAATAAAATGGTTAAAAAAAAACATAATTCTTTTATTCAAATAAAAAATATTAAATAATTAAAATTCTTTTAATAGATCAGAGAAAAATGATTGAGCATATCATTGTGTATTAATTATTACAGTTATCAGATAGTATATTTATTGAATATATACACACACATGATGTTTCCAAACAAATGTTTGCGACATGACATGCTCATTTAGCCTCATTTGATTTTGATATTCAATATAAAAAAGGTGAAGAAAATAGTCTTCCTGATTTCCTAACCTGTGAATATTTAAAGGATTAATATTCATTTTGTAAATTTATGCAGGAACATGATTCCACGAGGAAGGGGTTCTGGACCCTACCGCGGACGAGGAGGCAGGGGTAATATCCTTGCTCGGCATGAAAAACAAAAGTTAATAGCTGAAAACATTGTTTCAAATGCTACAAGCAATTTGTCCACAGAAGATCCTTTATTTAAGGAATTTTTGCAGTTTAAAAAACAGCAAGAAGGTAATTTACCTCCCTCATTCGCTAAAATAATTAGCAATGAAGAAATGAATATAATATTGCTTCTTATCAAGAAAATCCTCATAAAGAAGTAATACTTATTTTGGAAAATAAAGATTTGCAATGGATCAATGATTCTTGGATGCTAATGCAAAAGTATCTAGATACAACATCATATGTTGAAGAATCTTATAAACAAAGATCATTTTGTGAAAATTTGAAATGCTCAGAAACTTGTGAAATTTCACATTTTTCTCAAATAACCCCAAATATTTACAGTTTTAGCAAAATTATTGTTAAGCATGTCATATCTGCTGAAAAATGGGGATTATCCACTTTAAGGGAGAAGGAATATCTTCATCCCGAACAAAAAGTTTCTGTTAAATATAAATTTTGGGATTATATTAATGGCCTTACAAGAGTTTTCTTATATGAAAACCAAAAGAAAGAAAAAAAACATTCTTGGTTTATCAAGATATGTGGGAATGTTTATAACAAACCCATTGGTTTTTAAATTGGTGGATTAATTTTGGTCCGTCAATAAAGATTTTGCCAGAAGCATTTAAAGTATTATATACTGAGTGGGTCAAAATTTCGCCTAAACTATTAGAGTTTGATAGAACTCAACAATGGATCGATAATATGGGTCCAATGTATTTCTTTGTGGAATTTTCTATTCCATGGATCTGGAAATGGAGTCCAGAAGTGGGTCATACCCAGCACAAAATTCCTTGTCTCAGAAGAATTAGTTATACTAAATTTTGGGATAAACTCACCAAAATGGATACAACAACTGGACAAATACATGGACAGGAACTTCTGAATCAGATCAAGGAAAAGCTTGAAAATTATCGGCAAAGAAAAGGGTCCCGCCAAATGGAGGAAATTAGCCATTTTCAACAGATTTCAAGAAGACTGCAAATGCAGAAGGGAATCATTTCCCAAGAAGATATCATAAAATCATACATGTAGGAGCTCAAGAAAGACCTCACCAAAATTTTGGAAGATGCAAGGTCAGATGTTTCAATGGCCTCAAGCTCAAAAGCAACCAATGTTTAGTTGGAGAATTCCAGGATCCATATGATGATGATTTGGACCTCGAAGAAATTCTTGAAAGAGTTCAAAACTCGGTAACTGACTCAATTAGACAAGTGGCGGACAAAAGCAAAAGTTAAAGACAAATAGTCAAAAGTTGTTTTGATAAAGCAGCTGAAAAAGAATCTATCATATGAGGATTTGAAATACTATAGGTTAATATTGCGGATTTGAAATTGATAATTTAGAATCCGTTTGTGATATGTTTGAAGTACAGACGAATATCGCCTATAAATAAGTTTAGTTTTAGAAGAGGAAACACGCTCCTTTTTGGGCTATCTCTTCTTTCTTTTCTTATATCTCCCATTCCCCCTTCTTTTGTAAAAGGCGCACAGCCGGGTTATGCTAAATAAGTGGCGGGTTATACTATTTTCAGTCCCAAAACTCCCCCTCTCCAAAAAAGGGAAAAAAAAAAACACATACGAAAAAGAACCAAAAAGCTTTGCTTCCCCAACAGTCCTACTCCCTGTATCAACAACAGAAAAGAAACGAGCATTAATTAAACACTAGTACCACAACAAACACGCACCACAAACACGAGTTAAAACTGCACGCTCACCAAACAAAACTATGTAATATTCAAACCAATATAATGCAACCAAAAAACATAGCAAGGTCTAGAGAACCTAACAAGACGATTCATTGTAGACTGATTATATGCCATAGCCAGATGAGGGAAAAACATAAATCAAAAGTTACTTTTGAACCTTTTAACCTCCTTTCATATTTTCAAAAGATTAGCACGGATTTCTCTCCCTGTTTCTTTCTTTTATCTTTTTCTTTTTGGCTTGAGCAAAACCATTTTCTCCAATGAGGTAGAAAATTTTAAATTCTCAAAGCTTAAGAAAACAGCTACAAAATAGCCTTTCAAGTCTCAAGCTTTTGCGATGAACCAAAATTCAAAACTTTGGCAGCTAGGGACAATAGAAAAGAACTTTCTCCAAGTGATCAAAGTTCGTTGGGTTCTTGTTGACTTGGTTCTTAGGGGGTAGCAACAAGAACCCTGCCGCATGACACTCTCTCTCTCAAGTCTAATTTAATTCCATTCAGTCAAGACGCCACATTTCAGTTAAAGTTTTAAGGTGGATTTTTTTTTCCAAACAATTTATAGGCAACCAACTCATGGAAAGGAAACATTAACACATGGTTTCATGCCCCAATACAGTAATCAAATCAATTTACAGCTCCAACAACAGATCCCAAGACTAATTTAACCTCAATATAACATGGTTTTAAGCAAGACAACACATGGTTTTAAGCTAGACTTTTTTTCAAACAGTTTAGAGGCAATCAACTTATAGAAATGATTCATTGACAAACACATAGTTTCATGCCCCAAATACAATAATCAAATCAATTTATAGCTCAACAACACATCCGAGGCCAAATTTAACCTCAGTAAAACAGTTTTAATTAAATGGTCATATTAACTTTTCTTACCTCATTCCCTCATAAAATTTATAGTTTTATACATGTAGATGGGTAGTTTTAATTTTAGAATGACGTTTGGAAAATATTACCTCTTGAAGATGCTCTAAACTGTATTAAAAGCTCCCGTCTAGTGTCCCCTCTCCTTCTTTTCCATAGCTAATTTTCTCTCCTCTTCTCCCTTTCTTTCCCAAACTCTGTTGCATGATTTAGATTTTAGGTTTGGGCAATTTTGGGGTGATGGAGAGTTGAAACAAGAAAGAAGATTGATGGGGATGATGGCTAAAAAGAGGAAGAAAACCGTGGTGGTGGTGCTGGCTTCTAATTCAGGGAACACGAGAAAAATGGTGATGGCCACCGAACAGAGCGGGTAAATGACAAAGGAAGGAAAAACAAAGGGTTCTACTTGCTCATATACCTTTGCGAAAACCGCCTTTCTTTTTTTTTCAGTCATCATTTTAATCATTATTATAGTTTAACCCCAAAACTTTAATGTCTTTTCAATCAACTCCTTTTCAATAATTTGGGATTCTAGCTTAGTTAAATTAATCCTGTTAGACGCTTATTATTATTATTGTAATTATTATTATTATTATTATTAATTATGCAATTATATCATCTTAATTTTAAGAATTTAAAAATAAATTTTTGAACACATCAAATAACTTTTTACTTTTTTTAAAATAAAAAAAAACATTTTACTCATTTTATGTTTTACAATCAGTTTGGTGAGGCAAGAGCCTCACAAATTGGTTGCATTCAAATTCAGGAATTGAGGCACATTTCAGAAGAAAAATAATGTTTAAAACCTTAAAAAAATTATTCATGTTTGAGCCTCAACCTTGGCTAGAGTATTTTTATTTTGAAGAATGGGGAATTTTGAGATAAATGAATTTAATAGTCAAAAAATTATAAACAAAGTAAATTAATTATATAAAAAATGTTTTTATTGGATGATTTTGTACATTACTTTAAATATTTAATAGTTTCCTTTATCTCATGGAAAAAAACAAAATAAATACAACAATAGTTTTTTCCCACTTATTTTAAGTTTCTATCCTTTTGCTTTTCATAATAATAAATTTAATTAGTAATTTAATTATATACAACTAACAATTTTAAGTAAACATATAATATTTATATGTTCAA
Source organism: Leptodermis oblonga (assembly GCA_016801395.1). Classification (NCBI taxonomy): domain Eukaryota; kingdom Viridiplantae; phylum Streptophyta; class Magnoliopsida; order Gentianales; family Rubiaceae; genus Leptodermis; species Leptodermis oblonga. Next base: position 35,177,553 of record CM028760.1, read on the forward strand.
TGGAAAGTTTTAAATATAACAATATTGAAAATAATAATTATATGTAGAAAAGCAAATTTGTACTAATATTATAAAAAAAAATATTATAATCTTTCAATGTTAATGCATATGTTTGTAATTATATCTTAAATGGTTGTCGACTGAAATGTGAGTTAGAAACTAAAAAATATGACTAACTATCTACGCATGAACTTGTTTAAGTTTTTTAAAAACATTTTTGGTTTCACTGTATAATAGTTTTTTTTTTAATTTTAAACAGAGCATTTTGCGGTTATGTCATTTTAAAATGCATTTTAGTCCAACACCGGATAAGTTAAACTGCATTATGTCATTTTAAAAATAAAGAATTTCAACTCATATATATTTATATGTATATATAATAGAGACGATATTGCTACATCACCCCAACACCGGATAAGTTAAATTCTTGTGCTTCAAATAATCAAAGTGGACGAATAATAAAGGATAAATAAAAAAATTATAAAAAAAGAGGAAACTTTTGCATTTTAGTCCTTTATGTTTGATCTTATAGAATTTTTGTCTTCTCTTTTGAATTTGGCTGTTTTACTCTTTATGTTTAAAGATATTAGTAATTTTGGCCACTTCCACTTGCTGTATAAACGATTTCTCAAGTTATCCGGGTACCCTATGTGAAATATAAAAAAATATTTGAGTTCTTAATCTAATTATCAAATCATGTAGTCAATAAATTATGGTTTATGAGTCTTATTTTTCAGATCTTTTAGTTAATTACGAGGTTTAATAATTAAATTTGAACTTAAATATTTCTTAAACTTTTCATAAAGCTCTTTACAATAACTTGAAAATTAACCACCTATAACAGATAAAAATGACCAGAATCGATGCATATTTACACACGCCCTGAGCAAAAAGTGCCAAATCTAAAAGAAAATGAACTAAAGCGTCACAAAATCCAACATATTAACAAATAATAAATAATAAAAGTGCAAATTTTTTTCACACGTAGAAAACCATTAAAACTTGTCTTGAAAGGATCGTCCAAGTCACAAAGAAATATTATAATCCAATTTACACATCGGCAAAGCGTATGAGTACAGTGATTAGAGATCTTTCCTTCCGCTTTCCTTTTTCCTTCGCTTTTAGCCATCAAAAACTCATGCTGCAATCAAACCTCAGAAATCTTCATCCTCCTCAACTACTACTATAAATATACATATGATCGATGTCCATGATCATCAGTTGAGATCGAAAGAAACCCACTTGAACTAATGGATCATCAGAAAAATATTATTATGGGGAAGACTCCTGCTAATAGTGTTAAAGTAAGCTCAAAGGAGAAGAAGACGATGATTGATCATGATGATCAGATATTAGTGGAGAAAAAATATGCCGGCGGTGATGAATCTGATGGAAGAAAAAGATCATCATCTTTGTCTTCGTCGTCGTCGGTGGCGGGAATGGCGAAGCGTCTGGTTATGGAGGACGTGGACAAGGCGGCTGATGAATTCATCAAGAAGTTCAAGAATCAGCTCAAGTTTGAGAGGGAGGAGTCCTTCAAACGTTTCCAGGAAATGATTCACAGGGGATTATAATTATTTTCTTCTTTAAATTAAAATGTTACCTATGTTTCGTTAAAAAAGTCTTCTCATCGAAGAAAGGGAGTATACGTATGTGGTTTTATAGTAGTCTTATAATAACAAGAATTAATGTCATTCTTAATAAGTTTAAACCCCATGTGTTTTGGACCTTTTATATTTGTCCCCATTCTCAAAGAGACCAAGTTACCTACTAATTTGCTGATGTTATACATATTCTGATAAAAAGATCTTGGGCGAATTACATTTTTTTCTAAGGTTTCCCTAAATTACAAAAGCATTCTCCTGGTTTGGTTAAATGACAAAAACCCCCCTTGATCGACGGACGAGTTACACTTTTTCCCTTGAGATTTGGGTAAATAATAAAATCACCCTCCTAGTTTGGTTAAATAACAAAAATCTCCTTTGATCAGCAGAAAAATTACATTTTCCCCCTGAGGTTTGGGTAAATTACAAATGACCCTCCTAATTTGATTATAAAATTAGGCTATTTAAAAATTGAATCATGACATAAATATTATATACTTGGAAATAATAAAGTACCATTAATTTAATCATCGTGAAATTTGAAGATCAAAATGCTCTTCACAAAAACACAAACGGGTGCTTAAAATTCATGATTTATTTTGCCAACAGAAAAGAAGTTTTTTTTATTTCTCAAACAAAAACATCGTTGATGGTTGCTTTTTCAATTCTAGAAGACACCGTAAAACAAATTTATCTCTAAGCAATCGCAAATCTGGTATGGATGCCAGTATTAATGCAATGTTTAGAGAAAAATTTGTTGAGATTATCTTCATTTACCGACTCTTCAAAGGTTGAAAACGATCTTCAATAAGAGTTTGTTTGAGAAAAAGAAAAAGCTTTCTTTTCTCTTGGCATAATAAATCATGGATTTTAAGCACTCATTTATGGTTTAGTGAAGGACATATTGATTTTCAAATTTCAGATATATTAAGTTAAAGTCTTTCCAAGTATATAATTTTTATGTCATGATTCGATTTTTAAATAAGTCAAATTTATAATCAAATTTAGAGGTCATTTTGTAATTTAGTCAAACTACAGGTGGAAAATGTAATTTCTCTGCTGATCAAGGAGAATTTTTGTTATTTAACCAAACTAGAAGGGTGATTTTGCAATTTACCCAAACCGCAAGGGGGAAATTGTAACTCGTCCGCCGATCAAGGAAATTTTTGTTATTTAACAAAACAATGAGGGTGCTTTTGTAATTTAGCCAAACCTCAGAAGGGAAAATGTAATTCGCCCAAAGATGTTAGTATTATAGTTTTTTTTGAACATTTTCTAAATACTAGATTGTTTTCCACGGCGCTAACGCGCCGTGAGGTTGATTTATAACTTGTTTGACCATAAATATTTTTAAGCTGTGTAATTAGGAAATGGAAAATTCTTTTTAAGGGCGTTGCCAGAATCAAAATTATTAAAAGGGGCCTTAATTTATTATAATTATCTTAAAGGGCGTAAAATTATATTTAGTGGTTTAATTAATTTTGTAATGACTTTTTTATCCTTACTAATTCCTTACTAACTTAATTAATTATAATCAATAATTATCTAAAACATTTTTCAATGTTTTCTTCCATAAATCACGGAAGCATTTAAAACCCAAATACCAAAACTTCCGTAGTCTTTGAAAACTCAAACTGAAGATGGGTCTAATTCTTTCCTAATTCACAATAATGTTTTCAGAGATTTTTTGAGAAATATAAATTTAGGAAGAAACCTAAAATTGGTAGAACTTAAGAAGGCTAATAAAGTAATTACGAAATTAATTAAAACATTAAATATAAGTTACGCCCTTTAAGAGAATGATAACAAATTAACGCCCCTTTTAATAATTTTGATTCTTGCAATGCCCTTAAAAGGAATTTTTTCATTAGGAAATTAATTTTAAAAAATTGGTGGCCAGAAATGGGGTTTTTTCCCCCAATATTTATATTGGGGTCAAAAATTACCAAAATAGACAAAAAAAAAATTTTCATTCCCAAAGTATAAAAAACGAAGTTGGGAGATTCGTTTTCATCTGAAAATGAATTTCCCAACTTCGTTTTCTTCAAGAATAACAAAAAAAAAAAAAAAAAAAATCCTTCAAGAAAACGAATTCATGGAATTCGTTTTCTTTGAAAACGAATTCCATGAATCCGTTTCTTCCTTATTTTTTTTATATTAATTTCAAATTAATTTTTTCCTTTTTTTTATTTATTAATTTCATTAATTCAAAAGAACCCCCGTAATTCATTTTTGAGTTGTTATGAAAAAAAGGCAAAATATAATTATATAACTGAAATTTTAATTTGTAATTTAATAAAATTTTAGAGGAAGTAATTTACGGCATTTTTTGAAATGGTGGTCAATTACCTCTGTCTTATTTATTCTCTTCATTTTCTATATTATCGCGTCTGCCTAATCCCACTAGTATTCCCTATGCAAGCTCATTTAAACTAAAAACAATTAAAAATGGAAACATCAATATCAATCTAATGTTATTTCTTTTTGAGAGAAATAATATTAGACCGATATTGATGTTTCCATTTTTAATTGTTTTTAGTTTAAATGAGCTTGCATAGGGAATACTAGTGGGATTAGGCAGACGCAATAATATAGAAAATGGAGAGAATAAAGAAGACAGAGGTAATTGACCACCATTTCAAAAAATGCCGTAAATTACTTCCTCTAAAATTTTATTAAATTACAAATTAAAATTTCAGTTATATAATTATATTTTGCCTTTTTTTCATAACAACTCAAAAATGAATTACGGGGTTTATTTTGAATTAATGAAATTAATAAATAAAAAAAAGGAAAAAATTAATTTGAAATTAATAAATAAAAAATAAGGAAGAAACGAATTCATGGAATTCGTTTTCAAAACGAATTCCATGAATTCGTTTCCTTGAAGGATTTTTTTTTTATTTTTTTATTTTTATTCTTGAAGAAAAAGAAGTTGGGAAATTCGTTTTCAGATGAAAACGAATCTCCCAACTTCGTTTTTTATACTTTGGGAATTTTATTTTATTTTTGATTATTTTTGTATTTATATGTGTCCAAAATAAATATTTGGGGAAAAAAATCCCAGAAATGGGATAGCCCAAAAGATTTATTTCTTACTATGAGTGGGAATGTGAAGTAAAAAGATAGTTTTTTCAAATATAAGAAAAAAAAATCTGAATATATATTATTGGTGTGCACAAAGATAAGTATTTATTGGGTCTAGCCCAATAAGCAAAAGGGAACATAAATAGCAAGAAAAATAAAAGCAGACAAATACCCAAATCATTCATTAGGTCGGTAAGTGGCTTAGTCAGAACGAGCTAAAGAACATGCTTAGGTCGGTCATTAGCCCAGGTCGGCTCTACAAGACATTCCTGTTGACACAATAACAATCACCACAACTAAGCCTGGGAAAGTTAGGTCGAAATAACGATAACATTAATATGATAGCTAGAAATCACTATAGGACCAGGAACCTATTTTGAATACATGCAGAAATTACGCATAGCAATGATGCAAAATGAGCCAAAAGTCAGGTCATAATTACAGGAGCGTGAAAGTCATTGTAAAAAAGGGGAGAGTAGTTGGAAATACAGATCATCATAGCACAACGGGCATATCAAAGTATAGCTATAAATACTAAGTCATCAGGCTAAATCAGGTACGCAATCTTCTTTATGCTTAAACTCTTGGTCAATACATTTTATCTCTCTCATTTTGGCTGACTTGATCGTCGGAGTTGAACAGGGGGATAACCCCGCTTCTTCTTTGTTGTTTGTCTCCTTTACCGGAATATTCTCAGTTCAGATCCGAGCTCCATCTTCAATTACTCAAGCTTTTTAGCTCGAATCCGCATTCTGTTTTCACCCATCCAAGTGGCCAATTTGTAGAGTGGGCCTGAATATTCAGGATCTCCATCGGGCCTACCGAAGCATCCCTATTCTGGACATTTTGCATCACATCAATTATGTTTAATCAAAATCGTTCCTGTAGACTGCACAAATAAGCATCAAATATTGAAGATAATACAGCAAATTAGGAACATATAATGACAAACGTGAAAATCAAAACACCGATTGTAATGAAAAATAATCTAGGGACCCACTAATGCTAAAAATTGTAGGTATAATACACGACAATTTGATACTGTCATCATAAACAAAAACAAACAAAAAACTTCACATTTTGGCCACCACTTCTAAGCTTAGGACATCTTCTTACTCTTGGTCATCACGTCTACTTTCCTTGCCTTCTTTCATCTTCTTCGCCCTTTCCTTTCTTTCACTGACCAAGAAAATTAAATCAGTTTGATTACGAAACTGCACAAGCTCATATATAAAAGAATCGGGAGATTTTACTTCATGATCATGATGATCTAATACTTACTCCAAACTCAGAAGATCATCCATCTTGCATAAAGTAATACAAACATAAATTACCAATGGATTTGAGAGAACAAATCCGATTAATCAATTCACCCTCTCTGCATATACTATGAAGAAAGAAGTTCTTCAACACTAAAACTTCATTTACTATCAATTGACAAATCATTAAACAAAGTTTTCTTCTTTTTTTTTTTCCTTTTTTAATTGGCAAAAACTACAACATGCAGCACCCACAAAAATATGGATTAATATTTTAAACCAGTTATTGTCAGAAACTTCATCCATTAAACACTATGGATTCCCCCGGCAGAAATTATACTATCAAAAAACACGGTCAATCCGTTGGTAGTGGTCCAAAGAATTTTGACACCCTAACTCTTACTAATTTTTTAAATGAAATGTAATGAAGAACAAAGCAGCCAAAAAGATTCCTGAGAAGTGATAAATGTTTTGAAGAATGTTAATCAAGCAATTAATTAATACTCCGTATAAAACTTGGTCAAGAGAATTTGACAGCCCAAAATTAATGGCCAAAAAAAGAGAGGTTGAATTGGGCAAAAAATCTTAAACACGCTGGAATTTCAGTATCTAAAAAGCATACCAAAGCCTAATGCTTCTCATCTCCGAAACTGCAGCTACAACAAACAAGGAACACGATTAGGCTAAAAATTTTAAAACTGGCAAAGAGGGAAAAAAAATCAGCCCAACTCTCTACAAAAAAAGCTTCTCATTTTGTAGTCCTGCTTTGCTTTACCCTCTTTCAGAATCTAAATTTAAAGAAAAGCTAAGATGTCATGTCATGAACAATATGCAATGTTCACTTCCTCACAAGTTATTCACCTGAAGTTTCTCCTAGCATTCCAAGAGTTTGTTTCTTGCTTCTCCAGCCACTGATGAAGCATCCTGGAACCAATAGCAGTTTTAATTAAAAATCCATATAGGTAAGATGGCCATATTTGGAGATCTATAATCCACTTTCAAATTACTCCACATTTTCCGTAAGATGCTAAAATTTCTTCATGTGTTCTAACTCTTGGTTTCATGTCAGCACCGCTTTTATTAAATAACTTTCCCCTGTCTGTTTTATCATCTGGAAGAAATATGGGTATTCAGTATCCCTTCAATTCTGAAATTATCATCTCATCAAACCTGTGATGTACCTCTTTTAACTGGTACTTCATGGGAAGTTGATTCCAAATGCACAGGTTCATCATTTTCTCTGTCATCTGCATTAACATGAAGAATTAAGTTAAGTAGATTGGGTAACTGTAAACAAGAAAGATCCCTTTTAGTTGTAGAGATGGAGAAACAGAAACCTATATGACAGATCAGGTGATGGGTTCCTTAAAAAAGATATCCTATAAAAGACTTGAAAAAGATTCAGAAGTGCAACAAAGACCCATGGGATTAGACTTTTCTCTCTTAAAACCTTTCACAATACCATGTGGGATTCCATGACCACTTCCTCGCAGCTCCATTCATAAGCAAAAGCAACGTAAAGAAACATTCACACGGTAGAACAAATAAATTAGCATTGTTTACCCTACTTGAATTTTCTTGTCCTTCAAAGAAACACTAATGGAAGCCTAAGCTGCAACAGCAAGCACTTCACCATGTAGAACTGGCAAAAGATTCTGGAATCCTAAAAAACAAAATGTAATCCAAATCAGTAGGCATCCATCTAAAGATGCAACTCCATGCGAGTCTAATAAGATTACTAAATGCTAGTTATCTATTACCTGAATGATTCTCATTGGATGCTAGTTGTCTAGTGCATGCAATCTTGAATCCAAAGCAGAAGAAGAGCAGTGCAGAGCGGGCCAAACAAAATTTTAAAGCAGAGCCTTAAAAAACAGGGGAACAATCAAGCTGTAATACAAACAATGCACTTAATTAGAGGGAAAATAATCTGCAACAATGAGCCAAGAACAGTGGCATGTAATTGGATAATTGCAGTCTAAAAGCACACCGAGCGAAACAAAAACTCAACTATGTACAGAAGCCCCATAGGGCCGAAAAAAAGTATTCATCCTTCGATTCATACAAACTGGAGTATAGACCCGACTAAATCAAAAGAGCCAAGAGAGAACTATTTTTAAAAAAAGAAAGGGTACCTTTCATAAATTCTAAGGCTTCTCATATCTGGCAAAGATGCATCCACAAGCTGAGAACAACAGGATCAGTCTAAAAATTTAACACTTGTAAGAAATAGAGAATAAAAATCCAGCCAAAGGTAAGGATCTAAAAATAACTCTAAAAAGATAGGCAAAAATTTTAAAATATGTTTACCTTCCATTTATGACCCAGTATCCCTTGATACTTCCTAATCCTTCTATAATCCTCCGAAGATGCATGGACAATAAGGCCAAAAATGTTAGACCTGGTAAGGAAAATGGAAGAAAAATTCAGCCCAAAGCTGAATATCTAAAACAACATTAGCTCAAAAAAATCATGAAAAGAACATTTAAAAAATCAGGAGCTACCTTTATGAATCCGATTGCTTCTCATCCTCCGAAGCTGCAGCTACAACAAACAACGAACAGGATTAGGCTGAACCTGGGAGGAAAAAATCAACCCCATAATGGGAAGGTGAAAAGAAAGAAGCCTTTGGTGAATATGCTATATATGATAGAAATAGTATGACATAAATAGCATATAAACACAGAAACAATATGCTATATACGTCAAACAACAAAGTAAGAAATATACAGACCATTTCCCCAATCAGAAACATTAGCAGCAGTTGAAATCAAAGAAATGATATCATACACATATGAACAACAGCAAAATTACCTTTAACTCGCCCAAATTACGATGAATCTTCAGCAACAGAGTGAAGCTTTTGTACAGCTGGTCCCAACCCTCGCGCCTTACAACGCACAAATCAAAGAAAGCCACAAAAAAAAAAAAAAAAAAGGAACATCAAGCTGGAGCAAATTAAAAAATTAATTTTCAGACCAACAGACAAAAAGGAAAGAAATATACAGACCATCTGCCAATCAAAAACATTAGCAGGTAAAAGTGTGCAAGTCGCCGGAGGAATCTATCAGCTTCCAGTTCCGTGAAACGGCCACCTTCTTCTCCAATGAAGCATCAACAATATCATCAACTTCATACTTCCTCTGTCATTGGACTGAGTTTCGTTTATGCAGAGAAGGAATACTATAAGAGTGAAATCTTCAATAATGAAATTGTAATTGAGAAGCCAGCTAATCCATACACAAACAGAAGGAGAAAAGGTCTACTCTTTCTTTTTTCTTCTAATATATCAATTTGATGCATTGAATCAGAAAGATAAGTCATGATCACACAAACCATTTGAAGATAAGCCATAAACACTGGATTATACATACGACAAAATCAAAAGAGGCAAGAGAAAACCATTTGAAAATAAAAAGGCCACCTTTAATAAATCCTAGGCCTTCTCATAATTAGTCAAAAAATTTCACACCCGTAAGAAATAAAGAATAAAAATCCAGCGCAAAGGTAAGGATCTAAAAATAACTCAAAAAAAGAGAGGGAAAAAATTTAAATATATTTACCTTCAATTTTTTAGCCAATATCCTTTTATGCTTCCTAAATAGACGGAGCACAGTCTAGCATTTTAAACCCCAAGACTGGCCGACCAAAAAGAGAAAGGAAAATATAAACATCATAAAAATCAATACTAAAATGGTAAGAGAAAAAACAAAATGAAGTAGGAAAGAGGCCATATGAGATTACATTGAGAAGGGAAGAATACTTTGCAAAATGATGAATTTGTCTTCTCCGCTTTATCATCCTGCGTAAAGGGTAAAAAGCCAACCTAAAACAAATGAAATGAGATGTAAAACAACAGAGGCCAGGAACAATTACAAACAAAACAGGTAAAAAAAAAAAAATCACCTTCTCGTCTGAAGGGAATCATCGCCGTTGTTAGCAGCCACCACCACTGGCAAATACTCATTAGCCAATGGATCAAAAATTCAATTTAACTGGCAAAACAAACGGACAAAGAGAAAGAAAGATACCAAAACCCCCCCCAAAAAAGTGCTGCTCTCATTCCCCACTTCTCACCATTAGTCGATGGTTTACCATTGCCATAGATAAAGCACAAGTCAGACAAACAGAGAAAAGCCTCAATATTTTCCTTTCTTTAAAATACCAACAATGTGCCTCTCCCTTTCTCTGTGGATATATCATAATAATCAAACTGCCTCTACGCCAATCTCAAAGATTTTTCAAGCAAGAAAAGGAAACCTACCTAAATTTCTTATCTTGTTTCATGAGAAAACCCAAAGAAAAAGGCACCCCAGTTGCCCGCCCCACACCGTCTCCAAAGTATCTTCCTTTTTCTTCTCTAGGGTTTCGCTTCAAGCAAAATAAGAGAAGAGGAGAAAGGATAAGCCTCCAATCGCCGATTGTTGAGAAATCAAACGATTGCTGTTAATTTGCTGCTGAACCAACCATCACTTCATCTCTGTTGCTGTTAAAGCAGACATCACCTCTCTGCAGGCGACCTCTTCTTCTTCTTTTGACCAGGAGCTCTAAACCCATCACCCCCACAGCTAATTTACCTCACCGGACGGCTCTCACCCTTCCCTTGCATTTCTCTCTCAGTAGCCGATCCAAGCCAACCAAAAGTAGCTGATGCGTCTGAGTGACATGACGTCGCAACCACCCCCATAGGCAAACAGAAGACCGAAACGACGTCGTTTTTAGTCCAGACGATTTAGGTGATATGGCATTTTGCTTGGTAAGAACGGATCCACATCACGCTAGAATTCTGGTCCAGCTTCGGTGCTAAAATTCCGGACAAAAATGCCCCTCGGATGCCAAAATTTTGACTAAAATGCCCACAGCATTGACGACCACAGCTTGGCAAGGTAGCCGCTTTATATTCTAATCCGATAACCGCCGGCTAGCCACATATGCCAATGTGCCTACGGGGCAAAAGTGTAAAAAGTACAAAAACAAAAGGTAGTAAAGTTTTTATTTTGTATATTTTTAATAACTTAATTCGATCTATTAGAAATCCATGTTTCTTTCTTTTTCTTTTTTCACTTTTCATAACCTTTTCTAAATATAAGTAAAATTTACTTTTAAAAAGTAAAGATATAAGTGAAAAATAGTAAAATACGACACTTTCACTAATGATCAAATGGGACAAATGGTCTATATCGATAAGTAATGGAAGCAATTGTAAATGACTTATAACACAATAAAAGTTATATATAATTAAGCCTAAATTTTTTTCTTTTTTTAATAAAGAACAACCTCTCAAGCCTGCCATTTTTTAATTGGTCGAACATGAGATATTCCTAGCTAATTAACAATTACTTTACTCGTTTAATTATCTATGTTACATTTATATCGATCCATTTAGTTTGCAAATTTGTTAAGATTAAGCCATAACCTATTTACATTGTATTCGGTTCCGTCGTGTCAATAATTCTTACTACTATCTTAAAACGAAAATAGTCATTAAAACACACAAAACAATAATAATAACAATAATACAGCAATACACAATCTCCATCAATCAACACATAACTAGTACTAGTGAAACATTGAATTTCATTTTGTTGTTCCCAAATGGATAATCACAAAAGCAAACTAAGGAAAAAAGTAAAATTAAGGAAACAATAGTAAGAAGGTTGAGGTGCTGCTGTTCAATATTGCTCACAAATTAACTAACTAATTAAGCTAAGAGGTAAGGACGGTCATGATCATCTAAATCATGAATACGGCCTGACATGAAAGGCCGCGATGATCAGCAGCCCTAAAACCATCTCAATTCTCAGCCGTCCGATGGCCTGTCCTCCCCCGTTCTTACTTGAAGTTGCTGTACTGGAAGCTAAACCCACGGGCCACAATTAACAAAGAGAATTAATATATTTTTACTGTGAAAACAAAAATTAAGAAAGAAAACTGCATATTAATTAATTATTTCAAGAATTTGGGTATAAAATTATCACCTCGTCGGTTAAAAAGTTAAAAACAAAAGTGAGACAGCAAGGAAATGAGAGAATTAATTTTGGGGCAAAGGCTAATCTTAGTTCATAATGTTTTACATATTTCTAAATAACTCGCTAATATTATGTTGCGTCTAAATAAACTTTCGATAGTTATAAAATATGGTCAGTTAAGCCCCTTTAGCTATAAATGCACGTTACAGAAGATGATCCAATTTGACTTATTTTTATAAACTTTGAGAGCTAGTTTGAACACAACGTAACACTAAAGGTTTATTTGACCACAGAGTAAGACCTCGAGAGATATAATGAACCTTCGCCCATAATTTTGTGGCATTTCAGGTAAATAAAGATAATTTTAAAAAAAAAGGTTAAATTTATTTTTCTAAAGAAAAAATTAAAAGAGGAAGAAAATTTGTGGATTAAAATAATTTCAAAATTAAATATTTTCATAAATTTAGCTTACCGGACTGAGGAGCTGCAGAAGTAGTAGTTGTTCCATTGCCGCCTCCCTTCTTTGAAAAATCATTAAACACTTTAGCTTCCGGAGAGTTGGGAGGCAAGTGCAGCAGAGCTGAAAATCACATCTAATTATTATAGGAGATCGATCGTAGTTTAGCAGTTCAATCAAACTTTAGATACACTGTAAAAGTGTGAGATCGAAACCTTACCGAAAGGGAATTAACAAGTTGTATACTTAAAATAAATTTAAAAAAATGTAAAATAAATAAAATGATTTAAAAAAAACATAATTCTCTTATTCAAATAAAAAATATTAAATAATTGAAATTCTTTTAATAGATTTGAGGAAAATGATTGAGCATATCATTGTGTATTAATTATTACAGTTATCAGATACTATATTTATTATATATATATATAAATATTTGTGTATTAATTAGTACAGTTATGAGATAGTATATTTATTGAATATACATATTTATTTATTTATTTATATGATGAATTGGAAGTACCGTTATTGGTCAAATCCAATTAATAAATGTACAACCAATCGTCCAAATTAATGTCGACAGCCATTTCGGTACTCTGTATTTTGCCTTTACATTGGGCTCTTGGACCATAACTTTTTAAATTCTCAAATTAAGTCACAGTAAATGATTTAGTGAGTGAAAATATTCAAAAAAAAAAAAATTAGGGTATGATATGACATCACATGATAATTATAATTTGTCAACTTTAAATCTAAGAATTCAATAACCTTTTGCCATATGGGTTCTATACAATTCACTACAAGAGTTTTCTATGAATTTTTCCCCGAGTATAGCATCGCTGAATAACCTCATAATTGCCGCTTTAAAATAAGAATTATTTTTAACCAAAAACCATATAATGTAAGGACATGATCACACCGGGAAATACTATAGTCTCCTTATGAAACTTTTCAGTCACTTGCCTATATATGATAGATTACTAAGCTATTATTCAATGATTGAATTATTCGGTGAAAAGTATAGTTCGACCCTGACACACCTAATTATTGCGTTATCATTGCATTCTAAATCAAGCATTCTTCATTTACGTCCAAAATTGATGCTAATTAATTTTTGTGGTGGGTCTTAATTAATTGTAACCATTGGTGATTTAGGGATACTTTTCCCTATTAACATCCCTACTTTTACTAACACCAGCAACACTTTTCAAGATATAATATATCAATTCACCATAAATAATGATAACACAATAATATGTATTTTGAAAACAAATAAAAAATTTTAAAAAAATCAAAATACCTTTAAAGATATAAAGGAATAAAATAATTAATTTAGACTAGGCAAAGGATTGAAGTAGAAAACTAATCAAGCAATAAAGTTTGCCATGCCAATTACTATAATCACTTGACCCAAACCGTGGCTCAAGGGATTATAATAATTAGCCATCATCTGGCACGACACAAAATCTCGATTCGGCGAAATTTGTTTCGCCCGAATTAATTCAGGTCGGTTCGGTCTATTTAACACCCTTACCAATTAGTTTGGTAAGTGAAAAAACAGAGTTCATCCCATATTTTTACTCTAAAAAATGTAAAACAATCTATTAACAAATTTGTAAACTTTTAAAAAAAATGTTGTTTATAAAATGAAAATTGTGAAATAAAACGACCGGAGATCGACCGACGTACCGGGGCAGTCGGAGACGTTGCCGGGGGCGTTACATTTCTCCGGGAGGGAAAGAGCCAAAGTAGCATTGATTTTAAGGCCAAGGCTGGGATCATCCCGATCCCTAATCAAAATACACAGGCATTCCCTACTCTTCTGAAGCACCACTTTCAGCCCGCTGCAACAGTCCACCGTCGGAGCTTTCGCCTTCTGGTCGCCGGAGACGTACGGAAGGCACCCCACCAAGCCCACCAGCTGGTTCGCGCATTTCTCCCTGTCTTTGTTCACATCAGCGCAGCAAAACCTGCACGACGCCATCGCCACTACCACTAGAAACACCGGAAAAACCCATCTCTTTTGCTGATGATCCATTGATTAATTGTTGGTGGTTTTTAAGTTAGAAATGAAGGGAATTTGAGGATATGTAATGGTGAGGACTAAGGAGTGTTGTGTATATATAATATAGAGGAAGAGATTGTTTTGATTTGGGCTTATTTATGGGCGGTGACATGCCGTTGATAATGCACTATTAATTATAATGAGCATGACGTTCATAGTTTTCATGATCGAAATCTCATGTAAAACGATTTGAATGTAAGATCGGGCTATGTATACACAATATATATGCATGAGAAATATTACAGATAAATCATAAAAACTACTTTTTTTTGAACTATTTAAATAATTTTTTTAGAATCAGATAGAATCGAAAATCAATTTGATATTTTGGGATATATCGTGAGATGCTATGATGACGTTTATTAGAAATGATTTAATTGCCACGTACCCGTGGTTGCGGTCTGTATAAATTATGAGTAATTGTGTAATTCTTTGGGGGTGAAAATGTGGATAAATAGAGTCGATCAAATTTCTTGATATTTTATTTTTATTAGTCAGCATCACTCTAAAAATATGCATGGTTGCAGTACATCATATTTGGATATATACCAAATGGGAAGAACTGTAACTTCATAAAGAAATTATACTTGCGACCTACAATACAATTATACTCCTTCGGTCCCAATCAAAAAGTCCACACTTTATGAATGGGACGGAAGGAGTAATATACTGCTTCCGTCCGATACATTTGTTTATAAAACACGAGATATAACTTAAAACATAAGTTTTTAAGTGGGGCAAATAAAGTATATATATGTATAGGCCACTTACTGCCTACGAGATCTTCCGTAGTTTGTTCCATCTCTGTCTTTGTTTTTTACCCTATCAGAATAAGAAAATGAGCCTCGTGATGTGATATGTAGATTTCATATTTCATTGTGAGAGAAGGTAGACAGGAAAAACACAAGTGTAAAAGACAAACTATTTGATCTCCAATTATTGGGTTTATTACTTGTATAATATTTGGCTTAACATTCACTTGACATCACTTGTTTAAACTACATTGTTTTATTGTGTTTGGATTAGTAAAATGCAGTCTCACTTAAAACAACGTTGTTTCACAACAAAATTTTAAGCGAAATAATGTAGTTTTAATAGTTAGACAGAAAATCGTAAGATAAAATCGAATAGAAAGATCACGTTTAATCAAAAGTAACATAGACGAAAATATTCAAACTTTTTGACCTCTACAATGGACACCATATACCACTGTTGGATGGCAATTTGTTTCTGTGCGTCCGTGATTTAATTAGGAAGGTTTGGGGCAAATTAAAGAGTGAGTGGCAATGATGAATTTGAGCACAGTTGTTGGATTAGGATGGATAGCTAATTTGGGGCCACGAAATTAAGGAAAAACATGACATTGCCTTATGAGAATGATGGAGATATTTCCTTTTCAGAGAGTGTCATGTTAAACGGTCTGATGATTCCGTAATCGATTCTTTCGTTCAGTGGCGTAGTCAGAAATTACATTTTAAAAATTATGAAAATGTCCAATATATGTAACAAAAATTTTAATAAATAAATATATACTTCTACTAATGGTGCAGAAGGGGGTTGGAGGGGTTCGGACACTACCCGGCTCCGCCCTTGCTTCCGTCCATAAACTCGATACGTGTTTTCTTTTACTGCAAACGAAATTTATTATTACAACTTAATCGCGATACAATACTATCTAATTAGATGTTAAATTCAATTTATGCGTTTTTATAATATGATCGTGATACATCATAGATTAAACTCAATACACGAGTCTCTCGGACACAAGTTTGCATGCTTTTAAGTTTTAACCACCGCGCGCTCCCGTGACCACATGGATAAAGTATAGGTTCCGTGATTACAAAATTAAGTACCTTAAAATGGAAACTTAATCAATCACAAGCGCACAATTAGGTCCAAGCACACTTTAATTACTTAATTCTTGAATTTATGATTATTTATTTGGGGTGTGATTATGATTTTTAATTAATTATTAATTAATTGTTTTCCGATCGCGATCATCGATCGCGAAAACTAACTGTTCCCGTAACTGTATAGATGCGTGAAGTTTGCACCATCACTCCCAGCTGGTTCATTTTTTGGCCAACTGATGGAACTGGGATAGCGACGTCGTTTGGTTTGGTCGACTTCAATAATATTAGTCAAGTTTTATATATAGTAAAAAATACATTTTCTATCTACTAACATAAACATACATATATACATATAATTATGTTTACATTGTTATATTAACATCATCGTATTGTACGTGTATTATTAATTGTGTATTTATTTTAATTCAAAGCATATGTAACTCTCAAAATTATTTTGCTTTAAATTTGCACTTTAAATCATGTAACGTCATATTTCAAAATATTAAATAAAAAAGAAGTTATAAAATATAATTTTAATATCTATATTTTTAAATTTGAATTATCATTTATAACATTCATTTTCCAAACTCAATGTAGAAAATGCGAGATGGACAATTTATTATGTGTGTGTGAATAATATATATATATATATAATACGAAATCAAATAATATAGAAAATGCAATTTTTTCTTAATAAAATAATGGGAAATAATTGAAAGTGTAAAAAATGTAAAGGGAAATAACTAAGTAATTAATGTGCCATCATATGGAGGAGCCATTTGACAGCTATAAATTTAAGTATTTGATACTCCCTCTGTTCAATTAGAAAATTTTACTTTCACAAATATACAACTTATTATAAATATCAAAAGACAACATATGAACCACACATGATTATATTAGTAAGGGTGAAAAGAGTAAAAAATTTAAAAGTCGACACTTTTAATGGAACAAAAAATATTGTTCAAAGTGAATTCTTATAATAGAACGGAGAAATTAAGAACTATTGTTTTATGTAATTGTTACGCCAGTCAATATTAGAATTAACTTTGAATTTTTACTGTGTGTCTCATTATTATGAAATAATATACAATGAAGGCGATCCAAGTAGCCATTGCTAAAAAAATAAATAAATAAAAATAAAAAAATGATTAAAATGGAGGAAATAGGTAGGTGTAGTGTAGGTAGGGATGGATCATGAGTTAGGTCGAACTAGCTTACAGTCACAGCATCGTACGTACTAGGTTGCAGACAAACATAAATACGCCCTCTTGTACCTACTGTGCAAAATAATGACATTTCCCATCGATATAAAATGCTGTAATAGTAGTTTTTTTTTACCTTAAATTGGTTAAAACATTCAAAATTTCTTATTTTTCAAAGAGGATTAGATCCAGTAACTAGAAGTTTATGGCTGATCAGTAAGTATTACGCACAACCAGTTGGTTATTATAATTCTTTTTTCTGATAGTGAAATAGTGAATCATATGTATAGAATTAATTGGGATATTTGTCATAGCTTTGAAATATATTTTAGAATAGAAGCTGGCAGCACACGTTCATTTACTGGTTAAGGTAATTCAATATCAAGATGATTGTAACGCATTAATAATTATGACACATTAATAATACAAAAAGGATAAATTATATATTATTACTCCCTCAAAATTTGTTTACATTAAAATACATAAAAATATAGAGTGATGATAGGGAAAGTGAAATTATGGAGTGAAAGAATGGCGTGTCATGGGTTAAAAAGACAAAATTACTTTCCAAATCTTATTATTATAGTATATTCATTAAGAATAATTTTATCTTTTAATCAATGCAACATCAATTTTTTTTCCCCTGTACTTTCACTTTACAAATTCACTATCCAAATCATTTTCCTTTTCATAATGGTAAATGCTGTTGTAAACCATCATACTCTCACTAATAAGCTATTAAAATGGTATTTTACACAAAATCCGTCAAACTTTTTTATCTTGTTACAAATTTTATCTAGTCAAACGAGTCTCCCTTCCATAAAAATAAAATAATAACTAATAATTTTAACAAATTATAGAATTACTCCCTCGTTTTATTATAAGAGTCTATTTCTAAAAATATTTTTTATTTTAATAAAATAATTCACTTCCAAAGTTGCCTTAATATTTATAATAAGTTATACTTGTATCAAAGAAGGAGTAAAATATTTATCTAGTAGTATGTACAAGTCTGAAGGAGTTAAATTAATTTAAGTGAATCAACATAAGAAAAACAAAAAAGCCATATTCAATTCTCAAACTACCTTTGGAAAGAAATTTAATTGAAGCAATAAAATTCACCGACGCTGATCCCGTTCTGAACTTCAAGTCAATATTCTGCAGATTTTACGGCCTATCTCATTTATTATTCATTATTAATTAATTACAGCTATGCATGCAGTGCCTTTTCTCTCATAATTATTTATTATATTGACTGCATCACATGAGATGAGATGATGGAACCACATATATTTGTAAGATAATTCATACTAGAGATATGTTATAGACTTTATAATTGGGAAAATCACACTTTTCATTACATTTGTTTGGGGTCGTTATACTTTTGGTCACTTTGGTTTAATCGTTGCAAAACAGTCATTTTTGTAAGTACGGTATTACACTTTTGGCTAGGGGTGTTCAAAAAATATCCAATCCAAATTAGCCGGCCAATCCAATCCATGTATGGTAAATGGATTGGCTTATTTGGTTTTCGGATTGGGTGAATGGCCCAAACCGAAATCTTAAACGGTTAAATGGTTTGGAATTGGATTTGAATCTCAATCCAAATAAGGAACCGAATAAGCCAAATAAGAATTAATATAATATAATATTTATTAAATTTATTTAATAGTTATTTAATTAAATTTTTAATTAAGTATTTGAGGAGGATGGTGAAGATTGAAGAAGAATGCTGATTATTGAGGGCTGAATCTGAAGAAGAATGTCGATGCCCTTTCTATTATTTTGTTGTTTTCTAATGTTATTAATGACTGTTATTTAATAAACTTATTTTGGAGAAACATTAATCTTTTGGGTTTGACTATTTTATTATTGTAAGATTCTTATTATGGGATGAATATGCTTTTGAAGTATTTTTATAAGATTTTTTTTCTTCTTCTTATCTGGCTTATTCGGGCCCCAAACCGAATAAGCCATGGCTTAAATGGTTTGGATTGGTTTGGTTTTTACTTAAACGGTTTGGTGTTTGGATGCTGATTTTTTTTTGAAAAATCCAAATAAGCCAAATAAATCCAATTGAACACCCCTACTTTTGGCTATTTTAACTTATTATTACATGCTCTCCAACCAACACCTCAAATCCTCTTTTCATGATGCGAACAACTTTTAGGGATAATTATGAATTTCAAAATTTCATTCCCGAAAACAGACGATGCAAAATTAGCCCATAAATGGTTTTTTTTAATTTTGTAAAAGAAATTGATATTACCGTTGATCGGAGCATTGACCGATGAGAACATATTAAAATGGCCAAATATGTAACATTATACATACAAAAATGATTTTTTTGGTAATGGGTTGAACAAAAGTAGACAAAAGAGTAATTTTTCGCTTTATAATTTGTTATTATTGACCTCTTAATAATACTACGCCGCAACATGTAAGTGCATATAAATGAAAAATAATTTTCATTCTTCATTTTATTATTAACTTAATATACTATTTCTAATGATACAACGGATCTAGTAAATCATTTACACTTTCTTTGGATGGGGGATGTATTTAATTTATATCCTCAATTTGTTAAAGGCAACTTGTACTTAGTTGGACAACCCTCTTGAGTTATAGATAGTGACAATGCGATGCTCATTAACTTTCGCCTTTTAACACCAGTGCGTAACTATACTGTGTTCATTTATTTATCCTATAACTGGATCCCAACACCCTTTTTAAATATATAGGCAACCAATCGTGACAATCAATATTGATGAGACAGACTTTTGTGTGTAGTTGCGAATTCAGATCTCACGTACCATAATCTTGTATTATGGTTTCATGACACATGTATTTTCGGGTTGATTTGTTATTTTGACTTTAAAACGCTCGTCGCTTAAAGTTGTGGTAAAAAATTGGTATTAAAGATGAGCAAATGTATTACTGACTGCACACTTGCTCTTTACGTAGTGACACTAGTTAATGATCTCTGATCGGATTCCAAATTTCGATTGTTAATAGCCTACGGCGCAACATTATTGAAGAGATCATAGATAAAAAGAGGGTGAGTATTTAAAATATTGTGTTCAATCATGTTCACATTAGTAAAACAACATAGTTTTGTTTTAAAACTGCATTGTTTCACTAATATAAACAGAATTAGACAAAATATGTTAAATAGGTTATCTTACATTGACAAAGGGTGTCCTATAACCATTGAGTGTCCGAGTGGCCACCAAGTTTGGAATTTGATTCAAATTATACTTTTCAGTCTCGGTAAGTAATCCCAAATTTTGGTTTTTAAATTTCAGTTTTCATTTTGGAATAATTTCCATCATTTTTAATACTTTTTAATACATATTTTTGTATTTTTAATACACATTTAATATTATTAAAATCAATCTAAACCAAAATTTGAACTAAACTCTAATACCAAACCACATGTGACATATAATTGCATATATTCACACTCACTTATTCACCAACTAATCTTTACAAATTAGGTATAATGAATATTTCAGAAAAGAAAAAAAACTGTACTACATTAAATTCATTAATCACTTTGTCAATACTCTGTTTGGATGATCACAATAAATGATGATTTTATAATTAATTCTGACTATCATATAAATGACGATCGAGATTATAAACTTAGAAGCAAGCAAGCAAATCAAAATGAGTTTTTTTGGGAGTCAACATATTATAGTTTTTGTTACCTTGTTATTCTTGATTGCTTTTCGTGCCTCAGGGCAAACATATCACGTTCATAGCGTAAACTTTTTGGCTGTTCGGATTCAGGGGCACTGTTTTTCTGGCGACGATGATTTCGAGTTCAAATATTTAGCAACCCTGGAGGATTGGAACTGAAGTTTTCGGCTGACAATTTTCAAGACAACGCAATTCTTTTGTCACTTTTGGTGGAAATCAAAACAAGGTGGTTTCGCTGCTTACAATGACAACGTTGCTCAGTTTTGCTACCGTGCTAATGTTCCAAACCAGTTCTGTTATTGGGAAATAAAGCCTAATGGCTTTTTCATTAGCAACGAGACTAATCCTAAAGATCCTCTCAAGTTAACTAAACTCAGCGATTGGTATTGATTTATGCTATGCATCCATGTGTACGTACGATATAGATATAGATATATATAATATTATATTGTATTATTATATATATCAATAATATTTAATGTAATATTAATTTGAAGTCACAATAATATTTAAATATTTTGTTTTCATTAAATTAAATAATTGTTACTCGATCAATCTTTGATCAGTCATTAAATAATACCTATCAACGATTTTTTTTTCTTACTATATGTTTATTTTTTGCCAGAAGCTACAACCATTTTATTACTAACAAAAAAAGTACACTTCTAACTCAATACATATTTTACCTTTTATAACTTATGATACCTAAAAGTAAACATGATCTCGATTTGAATTCTTACTGGAATCAACCGGCGATTATAAAATCAGAACTGTTGGAATTGGGAAAACCGAAGTTTATTTATATATAAAATATATAATTATATACAAAATAATTTATACTACATATGTTATAATAATATATAAATTAATTACATATATTATAAAGATATATTTCAATATAAATAATCATCAAACTAAATTTAAATATATATATAAATCCTCAAATTGAAATTGCTTCAAGTATACAATGTATGATATATGGTATAACTATATATATATATATAAAAAAATGTTAAAACTTCTAATTAATTTAAAAAGTAAAGGTTGCTGTTATTGCCAGAGCAATAATTAGCAGCCAGAGCAATTTTTTACTATTTTTCCTAATGTACCCTTTATTATTCCAGTTATTTATTTCTTCTCTCATACTTATCCTACGTACAGCTTTACAATTTTATTGCAACAAGAATTCAACTTCTAATATTACCATGACTCCCTCTCTCCCACGGCAGCCTCTCCACTTCGTGGCTTCAGAAGTTCAGTTGTACCGAAACAAGATCAAGATTCCATTACAATCATCACCCCATCATCACCGCAATGATGCTCAATATGACCAGCTTGTACTAAGCGCCATAACACAATGTTATGTTTTGGGTGTTTTTATTTTCTGAAAATTTTATGGAAGAGGCTCATTTTTTGCTTTGTTTTCTTGTTTCTGTTAGTTTTTGTTTGTATAGTCAATTCAATCCCGCCAGTGAACAACCCATCAACAGTACAGTACTCTTGCCCTGCTGTATCTCAATGAAGAATGGTAACAACTTGTGATGCACAGAGAGGTGAAAGCCATGTCTTTTTAGGCAGAGAATTCAATGGCAGCAGCTTTATCTCGATCTATATGCTTTTTGGTGCTTAATTGCTTGCATTAGGTTGTGTGGGAGTAGACCAATTGAACCACAATTAAATGGTGAGGATGTAATTTTTTTTTTTGATTAACGGAGAGTTTCGTGGAAAAGAGGCAAAATTCTTGAAGTTGTGGATCCAAACATGGGATGGGAGCGGATTATGTAAAAGAGGAGGTGGAATTAGTGATGAATCTAGG
This sequence comes from Leptodermis oblonga, assembly GCA_016801395.1. NCBI lineage: Eukaryota > Viridiplantae > Streptophyta > Magnoliopsida > Gentianales > Rubiaceae > Leptodermis > Leptodermis oblonga. The sequence goes on from CM028760.1 coordinate 35,200,570, forward strand.
ATTGTTATGCTCTCAGCCTATAATTTAACCAAAAGTCTACATCAAATTGTTTTGTTCTTGGATGCATGGTAGTTTCGCAGCATCCAGAATTGTCACTAATATTTCTTTTCTGCAATGAGATGACTACATGCTTTTCCAGCCAGAACAAATATGCATAGATTGATTATTGGTTCTAATCCTACGCTGGTGGTTAATTAATTTATGGAGGAGGATCGATGTAAAGTTTTGGAAATAAATTAGCGGTGAATGAGAGAGATAAGAAAATTTAGAGACATAAAATTTAAGTGGGAAAAAGAGAAGATAAACAGCTGGAATAATAAGGGGTATTTTAGGAAAAATGGTAAAAAAATTGCTTTGGTTGCTAATTATTGTTCTGGCAATAACAGCAGTTAAAATTAAAATACACTTGAAATATTGTGAAAATTAGTTTGGAATATTTACAATTAAATTAAAAAAGAAGGAAAAATTTGATTCGAAATAAATCAGCATAACTTCATAATCGGAACTGTGACAAATCATAATTGGAATTTTGACAGAACGGGAATTGACAGTTCCAAAACCTTCCCCCAAATTTTCAGTTCCAATTTGTTTGAATCGGAATGGGGTCATGTCTACCTAAAGAAAAAAAAATTAAAAAAAAAGATTAATAGGAAAAAAAACAATAAAATAAAATAAAAGGCAACGTGTCCCAATTAACTTGATATTGTAGTTAATGACAATCAATCAAGTTGCAACTACCACCGCCAATTATATATAAAATTAAAAAGGGGGAAAAATAAATAATGAAAAGTTGAATCAATTGGAAACCAAAACATTAAATTTTCGAGGGTGTGATCATGTGGCTCCATGCCCTTTCCTCATAAATGTGGCCATCTATATATCAAAGCTGGAACACGTTGGAAGGTTGGAATTAATTTAATATGAATTTCTAGCCTCTAGATTGTTCGCGAAACCATTTTATGTCTACATTATTTTATTTTCGTGCGTGCATAATCACGTGTATATTTTGACAGATATATAATTTATTATGAGTGTTAAGATATAACACCTAAAATAGTTAATTTAACACAGTTTATTTTATTTATATCATTACTTATTAAATATGAGCTAATTGTGGACGACACACATGATTATATTAATAAGGGTAAGAGAAATAAAAAATTTGAAAGTAGACTAATCTATTGGAACAAAAAATATTTTTTAAAGTGGACTCTTCTAATGAAAGGAATAGAATATATTGTATTCACCTGCTTCACAATAATGGTCAGTTTGAAGAGTTTGATTTGTTTTAAAATAAGTGTTATTTTATAAAAATGAGAAAATATTTTAAAATTTACCATTTTTTCAATCATTTAATTAAACTATATCATTAGCACACACTCTCACCACACTCTAAAGTTCATCATCTTTTTCCTTCATCCTCTGAGGGAGGATGGAGGAAACAATCTCGTTCTTGTTATATTTTATGCAATTTTCTTTAGTTTTAAAGTTTAAACTCCCTAATCGGAGCAATAAGAGGTTTTCTCCTTCAAATTATTACTTTATCTATTTTATGGTTTTTTTTTTTCTCCCTATCCATGGTATTTTTTCACTGCCTATGGTGATCATGTACATTCATGCCCATGGTGTATCAAAACTTGGTTAAAAATTCAGTCTCGAAACTTTTATAAGTAATTAGTAGCAAATCCGGGACCGTCGGTACGAGATTTGTCCAACGCAATTATGAGTTTTATATTTATATTATGTTTAAATCTATATTATGTATAGATTTCTAATTTAGTAAATTATGTACAATATTGTGGTTCAGATTAGATAACTATTAGGTCAAATTTGTTGTGTAATCAGCTATATCTAATATAATAGTTTATATATTATTATAGTATATGTAATTGCCATATATATATTACTAGTGACATATATTTTACTATGGTTCCTAAGGTTCAGTTTCGATTCCTTAATAGTTGGAACTGGAATTGTTAGCCCCGATTCCGATTTCGGTTCTAGAGCCGTTGGATTCGGTTCTAGTTAGAATCAGAATCAGGGCCAGGTCTCCGAGGGTACCTGTATACTAAATTAATAGGTACTTATAATGGGTAAGAGCCGGGTACCCATAATAAATAGTTAGAATAACCCTCTTTAATATTTCAAATTATCTATTATTGATTTTTTTTTTCTTTTTACAATAAATTGTCTTATTTGAAATATTTTAATTTTAATATTTTTCTTCATTTAAATTGGCTTACGTTTATTTATTTTATTTCTTCATTTCTAATCATTTATCTTTAACTTACATTCTTGAATATATTTTAATAATTATTCTTACACTTTTTCCACTTCATTTTTTCAAAAACTTTAGAAGTGATTGCTTGTATTGGAAACTAGAAATAATGATGTTTAATATTAAAATATCCAAATTAACTCTAATGTGTAAAATTATTTATTTATATGTAAAATATCGAAATTAAAACTAACATACAATGTTATACTTTTTGCCTAAAAGTATTATTGTAAGCAACATAAAAAATAAATAAATAAGTAACGTCACATATTAAGGTAATATTTGTTTTTACCCTAATAACATGAAAAATAAATTGATATTGTCATACATTAGATTTAATCTTAATATTTCACACATTTCAATAATAAACATTAACATATTTAATATTTTTACTAAAATGACAATTATAGGAACTATTATGCACAAGAACTATTATACGGAGGTAAGTGTCATTTGTCTTTAAAAACATATGAAAACAAAAGAAGAGGGTTATTTGCAATTAACACCCTTTTCATAGGTCAGTTTCACTTTGTACCCCTTGAATTTTAATTTACTCCCAAACGGGACTATTTATTTGTTTTTCTGGCGCTCAAATTTTCGATTCAATTCATTTGAGGCTTCATCTTCCTAGGGTTTTCTCCACTCCCTCCTATCTTTTGTTTAGAGGTTTATCTATTACTGTGAAATTGGGCGTACAAATTACAAACACAGAGTAGTTAGGGCTGAATTATGAATAAACTTTCTGTTTTCCTGTTTTTCCAGGTTCAGCAGAGAGAGTGATGGACGGTGAAGAGTTGACGGAGCAGGAAACCGCTCTCTATGATCGTCAAATTAGGGTTTGGGGCGTTGATGCTCAGCGAAGGTTGATTCTCTTTGCATTCTTTTCAAAATTTCCCGGTTTTTGGGTGGTTTCTTGATTAATTTTTTTAAAAATTTTATTTTTTGAAGGCTGAGTAAATCGCATATTCTTGTCAGCGGACTTAAAGGGACTGCTATTGAGGTAAAAATTGTTGTAAATTTCTAAATATTTGCTTAACTTTTGGGTTCATTCAAAGTTGTTATTTTGGCATTGAAAGTTACTTAAATGCTGTATTGTTTTCTGTATCAAAAGATGTATATGTTGCGTTTTTAGTAATTCAAAATTTTCATTCTTTTTCTTGGAAAATTGTGATCTTTTCTGTTCTAGGTAGTTTTACAGTGATATATAGTGCAATTTTGTCTGTGAATGTTGTGGTTTTTTTTTTTTTTTTTTTCCCATCGGCACCTTATTTTAGTTTTAGCTTTTGATAAACGGTAGTTTAAGTTGTTTAATACACAATGTTGCCAGAAAAGCTTCTTTAGGGTAGTTTCTTCACGTTCTGGACTTCATTTTAAATCAGTATTTCAGAGTGAATGAGTTTCAGTAAGGTGGAGAATGGTAAGTGTATAAAGAGAGATGATTCAGCTATTTTTTTTATTTTATTGCAGTTCTGCAAGAACATTACCCTTGCTGGAGTAGGTAGCTTAACATTGAACGACGATCGTCTCGTTACAGAGGAATTGTTGTCTGCAAACTTCTTAGTAGACGAGAACATTTGCTCCGAGAAACCTCTGGCTGAGCTTTGTTGTGATTCTTTAAAAGATTTTAATCCTATGGTTCGTGTTTTGGTACAAAAAGGTAACCTTTATCTACCTTTTCTTCTTTCTGTATTATCTTATTATTTAATTTCTGAACCCCATGTTTAAGCATTACTGTTTTGGGTATTGAACTGAGCTTAATCAGATTCCTTGCATTTTCTTGCTTTGGTTATAGAGTCTACTGTATCTTCCTAAAATCTCTGTTTCGTTGCCTTTATCTCTTGAAGATTTATATTTGCGGTTCTTTCTTTTGTACTTAAAGAGTTCATGCATATTGAAATGAAAATGCTCCAGCTAGTAGTCATGAGACTGTGATAACATTTTCATCTCATTCTTTCAGGTGATTTGTCAAGCTTTGGTGTAGATTTCTACGAAAAATTTGACGTTGTGGTTGTCAATAGTTGCTCCCTGAAAACAAAAGTATAGATCTTTTTTGCTACTTTGTGGAAAAGGTTTCTAAATTTGAGCATGCACCTGTGCCATAGGTTTGTAGTATGCTCCTAATACCTTCATTGCTCTTTTTTTTTTTTTTTTTCCTTTCTATTTTTCAGAAGTTAATTAATGAGAAGTGTCGCAAGGCATCAAAGCGTGTGGCATTTTATGCAGTTGATTGTAGGGACTCCTGTGGTGAAATCTTTGTTGATTTGCAAGACTATACTTATTCAAAGGTATTAACTCATGGAATTTCTTGTGTTTGTTCCTTGTTTGTATGGAAAGTTTTTTCTTTGCTAATTCATGGTTTCTAAGTGAGTAATTTGTCCTCTTTATACTGACAGAAAAAGATGGATACGATGGAGGAATGTAGGCTTCAGTATCCCAGCTTTGAGGTACAGTCTAAAACCATTTGGCTTGTGTTTTGACATTGCACATATTGTGTTAACATCTGCTTTTGAACTCAAAAAGAGTTGGTTATGCGTGTGCTATAGTTCTGTGCCATTGGCTTTGGAGGTTTGCACCAACCTTGGTTTCCACAACTTTGTTTTTTTGTATGTTGCAAATTGATCTATTAAGACAGCTTCAAAGCTGCTATTTAGGTTTTAGGCTGCAAAAGTTTCCAAAAGAAGGTTAATAGTACACAATTTCTCTTGATTTGTCTGGCTTTAAGCCGCTGATACTCTATTTGGATGTAATTTGATGGAGTTGATCTACAAGACACGTGCTCTAAAATGACATTCACATGTACATAATGTTTATTTGTTTTTCCTTTGGGGTTTTGTTTATATTTCTTTTTCCATTTTGATATCCTAATGCTTTGCTCCATTGTTGTGGTAAAGAAAATGCAGATTAAAGTATATAGTAAAATCTGAATTGTTTAGTCTCTAATCTTTAAGCGTAATGATATTGGTCTCCAATTTTATATTACTAGTAAATAGTGTTCCCAATCTTCTAACTTTTGGTAAGCTATCTTGTGTACTGATTCAGATCCAATTTGCTGATTTTTGTGATTTATCTTGTTTATAAAAGTTCTAGAATATCAATTCAATTGTACCAGGTATGCAGAAAAGAAAGGTAGTTGAATAATAAGGAACCTGCAGATAAACTTACCTGGTAGAAAAAGTTAAAAATAATAGAAGAGAAAGTTCACATCACATACTTTTAAGTCAAAAGAATTATCTTATGGTTTTGAAATAAATGAGGTGCTAGGGAAGAGTGCTTTGTAAGGAATATGATATTGAGAGATTGTGATGCAGAAAATTGAAGCCTAGGTGACTGTTTCTTTTACCTCGATGATGCAAATGGACTTCCGCAGCTTTCCATGCTGCTATCGCCCCTAAAATAGAGGGTTTCAAAATATGTTGCTAAGGACCATCTATAAAGAAATACTCTCACGTGCAGACTATTCACCGAGTCTTAAGGAATCATACCTATTATTAGTGTTAATTGAGATAAGGAAACTTTGTTGCATTTGTACCTTTTGTGATGTACCTTTCAAACAAGAAGTGATAATTGTTGTCCCTCAGAAGTATTCCCTATATGATTGGAAGTCAAAGTCTGACTGAGTGGTGCTCTTTCTTGATTATTGCATTTGAGATGCATAGATATCCTTGTTACTTATGTGATATTCGCATCTAACTTCTTACAGGAAGCTATTGCAGTCCCATGGAGGTCTCTCCCTAGGAGATTTTCAAAGTTATACTTTGCCATGAGAGGTATGTGAGTGCTCACATTTGCATTTTGTGGGTTGGATTGTCTGCTGTCTATGGGCACAAATCATTCTAACCTCATGTACAATCAAGTTTGAAAATGATTGAATTGACTTTCTCCCTTTTGATGGAATCAAAATTTCATTTCATGGTCATATGTTCAAAATTCATGTTATGTGCTTATTGGCTTAGAAGAACTAAATCTGATAGGATATTGGCCTCTTGGCTCATACATCTTGTAGTGAGCTGAGGATTTCTCTTAGCTTTTTTAGGTTTGAAAATTTTCCACTTTAGAAAAAAAGTCATATTGTAGGGACAGTGATGCGCGTTTTGTCACATGTCACGTGATAATTTAATGTTTGGTGATGTTGAAAAAACTCTTACTCTGAATATCAAGATATGTATTATTCTCTTTTACTTCTCAATTCAGTCCATACATTTGAGTTTTATGCTTCATTGACTTCCAATATATTCTGTGTATGAATCTCTCTTATTTCACATTTCCCATATCATTTTCTATTATACAGTTAAGTTTTACCTTTCTAATCCAGTTTTTTAACTTTTTCAATATATCTCTTTACACTTATAGCGCAACTTTTTTTATGTTTTCAACGCAACAACAGAAACAAAAACGCTATCCATCCATGCAGGCTTTCACTTTTTGCAAAATCACTTTTAGTATAGTGGAAGTATTCCTAAATTCAAAGTTTTTCATCCTTCTTTTCTGCAATTTCAATTGGCTGTAGCCAGATCAGCAATTTAACAAGAAGATTGAATCACTCAACAATCCTTGTTGCAGTTATAGAAACATTTGAGGAGCATAATGGTAGGAGCCCTGGCGAAACTTCACATGCTGACTTGCCTAATGTTCTGAATTTGAGGAAGGAACTTTGTGAGAAGCATGTAAAGATCGTCTTTCCTTTGACATTTTAAATTAAAATTGCATACTTCTCCTTGGACCTTAATGAGTTTGAAACTGTTCTGTTTCCAGTCTTTGAGCGAATCCATGGTTCCTGATGCTCTCATTCAGAGGTTGTTAGCTGGCACTAGAGAATTTCCTCCAGTTTGTGCCATCATCGGGGGAATCCTTGGCCAGGTGATTAAACTTCGGCTCCCACATCTGTTACATTTGATTCTGTACATCTAGGTTCTACAGCCGCGTGACGAATTCAATGCTTTTATTCTCAGGAGGTTATCAAAGCCATATCCGGGAAAGGTGACCCTCTTAAGAATTTCTTCTTTTATGACGCCATGGATGGTAAAGGCATAATAGAGGACATATCGAACGACAGCAAATGATGAAAGTCTAGAGTTGTTCCTAGTTGGATTGGTTAGAGATTGACTAGGTTACTGATTATAGCTTGTGCTGAGAAGTCCAGAAGTATTTTGTTTGATCTTTTAGCCTTTAGTCTCTAAATCTGACTTTTGGTGAAACTAGAATTTGAGTAAAGGTTCCTTGTTGAGCTTGTGGTTATTTATATTGGGAAATATTCTTAACTGGAATTTAAATTTAATCATCGTGACCTGATATTGTGCCATTTACTACATAAAATTCTCCGTCCCACTCAAAAAGTTTATTTTGTATTATTGTTTCGGAATTGGTAATTGAATAATACATTTTACTAAATAAATGACACTATTAAAAATTTAGACTTGAAATTACTTTTTTGCCTTTCCCCTTTCTACTTCCTTCTACAGTAAAAGTAAAAAGAAAATAACTTTTACTTCCTTCCCAAACAGGCGATTCTTTCCCATAGAATCGATTGGTTGGGGTGATTTTTTCCCATAGAATTGCCTGGAATGGAGATGAGTGAAAGAAAATTTGAAAAAATTAGAGTAGAAAAATAAGAGTGAGTTAAAGAGTGAAATAGAAAGTTGAAGAGGAAATGAGGGTGTAGGTAAGAATATTTATGATGGTAGAAATGTAAGGATATTATTGTCTTTTCACCACTTAAAATTTTAAAAAGTGTCATGTGTTTAGTAAAAAATGTCTTGCAATTAACATGCCTCTATTGTTTTTAGTAACACAAAGTGAACTCATTAAGTGAAGTGGGATGGATAGAATATAAGGTACAGTAACTGTTCCAAGATGTTTGTTTTAATTGCTCGGTAGTACCTTAAGTTAAGGTGTGGCTTCTTTTTAATTGTTTTTTTGGTTATTGAATGATGTCAAAGGGTGCATCTAACATCTGCGGATTTGCCTGATGTAGTCCTATTTTTATAATATATTATATTTTCTCTTGTGTTCTGGTGAAACTACAAGTACCCATTTTTGGTTCGAGGGGATTTCTGGCTTGGAAAATAATTAAAATATTACGTTTGGTAGCATCTTTATGCAACTCGAAAAGTATTCTAATTCCTAAATATTAGGAAAGTTGTTGTAACTTTGTGGGATTCTAAATCCTACTTTTGTGGTGGTATTCTTATTATTTTCCCTTTAAAATTTCACGCATTTTTCTAATTCTAAAATCTTATTAACAGTATCGTTCTCTCTTTTTTAAGGACAATCTTTTGTGGGTTTGAAGAGGATATATGTGAATTGAATACCATGATCAAAGTGTAGGAACATGACTGATCTCTGTCTAAAATGCTAATTAATATTTAATTAGCGGTTGAAGAAAATATCAAGAGAGGAGCTAGTACTATTGTTTTGGAGAATGATGATTTTTTTTTATTGTTCCTAAAAAAATGCTTACGTATGCTTTCAAGTTTGAATATGTGGTCAATTTTTTTTCACTAGAAACAAAGATCATGAATGGTTGTTTTACCGAGGAGGTGCTATCATGTTCGACGGTAATCAATCTAAATTAAAACAAAGTTTAGCTTGTACGTATATTGCATTGTTCGTTGTCAAATTTGTTGTTCCTCTTCATCGTTATCTAATATGGATCCAATTATATACTCCCCTCCCATTTAAAGAATCCGTTTTCAATCAAATTTCTTGTCTCAATTAAAATTAAAAAAATTCACTCTAAATTTATTTACATTACATACTCTTACTAATATACTTTTTCCGTTTTCAAATAAATGTCCGCTTAGTGATTAACACAAAAATCAATTAAGGAGGTGAGTAAATTTATTTGTTTACCTCTATTAATGTTTTCTCCTTTAAATTGAAATATGTGTAATGTACGTGCATTTAAAATAAAATTGTAATTAATCGTTAAATGAAATCAATTAAATAAGGGTAATATTAGAATTTTTTTCATTTTTTTTGCATTGGAAATGTATAAAGAAATACTTGTGTGGGAACAAATAAATTTATTATTTGAGAAAATAGAAAAGAGTAAAGGGAGAATTGGATGAATTACTGAGAGAGAATATTGCCGCTACTCATATTTATACAAGTCTCTTAACCTTCTGTGCAATTACTAATACACCCTTCAATTCATGACATCCACCCAATTTTTTTTTTTTTTCCTTAAGTGGGCTTTATAGTAATCAACGCCCCTTAACCTAATGTCATGACTCCATGTATCCCACATTGGAGTTATGCGATTCCAATGTGTGATATAAAAGGAACTTGGACACCCTTCTCTCATAAGCTAGCTTTTGAGGGTGAGTTCTACCCTAGTTCCTGATGTGTGATAGAACTTGGGCACCCTCCTCTCATAAGCTAGCTTTTGAGGGTGAGTTCTAACCTAGTTCCTGATATAAAAGATTTGCTAATTCTGCTGAAATCATAATCTTAAAATAGCTTATGTCAAGAACAAAAATAGGGCTAACGAACTCAAAACAGTCTGTAACACCATTTATCTTTTCATCTCTCAATTTTGCTAGCTTGTTCATAGCATTATCCAAAAGCACCGTTATCACATTAGTAGTAAACAGTGTAGAAGTAATCTCAATATAAGGAAACCAATTTACCATCATCAGATGATCTGCGGACAGTCCAAATTGGCAGTAGATATCCCTTCTAACTCTGATTCTCCTGACTTCTCAGTATTCAAAACCACAAGCTCAATTTCCATCATCAAATTTTCATCCATATCCTCAACTATTTCCCAATCACCACAATTCTTTAACAATCCAACTAAATTCACAATTGAAAAATCCTTAACACTGACATCAGTCCCCCCTTTAAAGCCAGTTACCTTTTTAATCCATGGTTTAGGCTCAATCTTAGTTGGATAGGTGTTATTCTCAATCATTATGAATTTAGGGAAGAAATTCACCAATACAGAATCATCATAAGCCATAATATCGTAATTATCAGTTTTCATAGACTATTGCACATATTCAGAACTTTCCTGATTAACCTCAACAAAATTCACAACTCCATTAAACAGCTTAATCTCATTGTCTCCACTCCAAATCTCATACTCATTAACTTCTATGGCAGAATTTTTAAATTTACCACAAAAATTATGAGAGCCCTTACCGAGCATGAGGAGCATGGATTCTGAATTTGGTTTATCCCCGTGATTCTTCAACGATTCAACTTCGAAGATTTCTTCATAGAAAGCCCCAACAAAATTTGCTTCAGCCTCTGATTCTTCTTCCTGAATCGCCCTTCTCATTTCATCTAACTCGTCTATCTGCGCCTCTTGGCTGGCGTTTGATTCTTCCGATTGATCTAGCTCTAGTTCCTCATCAACAGCTGCCCAAACTTCTGAAATTTTCGCAACTGCCGCCGGTTTCCGTTCATGACCACAAAATCTATCGAAGAAGCTGCCAAATTGATGGATAAGAAGTTTCGCAAAATTATCCCAAGAAATTTCATCTCTCTGCTCTACGGCTTCAACCATAGTTTCGCCCTTCCCTTCAAATAGGGTTTAACCACCATAATTTTGGAAACCTTAGGAACTGAATTTACTGATAATAAATGGTCGAATTTCAGAGCGTCTATGGGATTTTTTCCGCTGAAGTAGGGGAACTCCAACTCCATTGTCGCGCACGGAGAATAAACAAAAGGGTATAGGATGCGAAAAGATGGTTTAAATTACAGTTCCGAGGAAGGACTGCTCTGATACTATTTATCATGCCCATTCAAATTAGAACCAGAAAAGAATTGTAAAGGGGAAGGAAATAGACATAGGGAGAATAGAAGAACAGAAATGGGGGAGAAATCAGAAGAGAGAGAGAAAAGAATTCTTTGGGAGAGAAAATGAGATCATCAAAAAACATGCCTATCAAGTGAGTTTACAGTAAATACTTAAAGCAAACAAATTTGGAAGATCACGTGCTCTGGACTCTAGCCCAAACGGTGTCGTTCTGCTCATATTCCTGACACCTAATCAGCCCACTTTATGTTTTTACTATTATTATTTTCTTCTTCATGCTTTGCCTTTTCTCTTTTTTTTTTTTTTTTTAATAAAAATTGTTAAATACAGGAACTATTTCCCTATTTACAATAACCATTTTAAGTAAAAATACATAAAAACCCTTTATAGTTATATTAATTATAAATACACGTAATTATATTAGTAATGTATGAAAATATTTATATAATTTTTTTATCGGTATAAGAAAAGTTTTTGAACACAACTCTTCCATTTATAATGATAAAATATGACTAAAGTAAACTTGGATTATAGGTAACTATTCCTTAAATTTAAAATTATTTTATTTATGTTAGTGGATTTGAATTTGATTTTACAAAGTCTGTTACTCAAAAATAAAATTATAGAATTAAAATTTCCATATACATGTATGTATAACTATTAATTTGTATGAATGAAGAAAATTATTTTTTAATCAAAATAAATATTAATATTATGTCTACTTGAATCATTAAAAATTTATCACAAAACTATACTTATTTACATTATTTTCAAAAAAAAATATGACTAATATTATTTTTATTTAAAATAATTTTTTATTATTCTATACCAATGTTTGTGTTTAAATTTTTTTTTTCCCCAAACGAATGTTTAAAAATCGAAAAGTTTGGATCAATTAAGATGCTTCACACCATAAATGTAGGTACAATGTATTTATAAAAAAATTTCCCCCGTCATATAATTTATTTTAGACCTTTTGTGAATTTTATTTTTAAAATTTGGACTTTTTTTTTAATGAAAAAAAGGGTGGGGTGGGACACGTAAATCCATAAAAATTTTATTCTATTGATCATGTTCGATTTAATTTGCAAATATTTTGTGTTGGGTTTTGAAAAGAAAAAGAAAAATAGAAAGAGGTTGTAGAAAACTATTAGTTTTGTAGTTTTTTTTTAAAAAAATATTTGATAATTAGTTATAAAAAATTAAGAAGGGATCAAATAAGTTATTCGCCAATTAATCAGAATATTAAATATAATATCATGCCAATAATAATAATTACAAAAAGTTAACACCCTATTTAAGAATTTAACATCCTATCATATCCTAAAGGGAATTGTTCATATAAATATTGAGCATGTGACTTTTTGGATGGAAAAATGGATGGAAAGTTAGTGAGGGACCAAAAGAGTACACTTTTGAAATGTAAATGATATTTTCTCACCATTTAACATGTAAGAGACAAAAAAGAGCATTGAGTAATTTGTGAGGGACCAAAATAATAGTTTGCTCTATAAATATTAAGTTGTTGTGCCAATTAATCGGCAAATTATATTAAATTCAAGGCTTATGTGGCATCCAAATGGCAAAATGAATGTGTGTATATATATACTAGAAGTGAGCACTGTGCAAATGCACGGTGAATGCCCAGTAATATTATTATGTGATCATATATAAAAAGATATATAATAAGTTGCAAATAGTAATCAATTTATGACAAATACATAGTTAAAAACCATAAACATATGTTAAATATCACACAAATACCTGGAAAAATTTTCCAAATATAGAATTGGCATGCCTACTCTATTTCTTTCATTTTTTCTCACATCTACAGATCAGCTCCTATCAACTTCTTTAGTCTTCTTCTTCTTCTAAAAAAAAAAACTAAGTTGTTGAATGAATTCGAAGCATGCTGTATGTAGACAGCGACAGCATGAGAAGCTCCATTGTTAAAAGAGGTAAACTTGGAGACATATTTTATAACGTTGATAGAGAAATCTTGTTTTTCATTGGAGTAACACAAACCTGCAAATTTGAAGAAATTGAGAAAATTCAGGAAAAAGATGCATTTTAAAATTCTCTATACAAAAAATATGTTTAAAAGAATTTGTATGCATTACGAAGAGTTTCACCATTAAAGTGAATTAGACTGCATGCATATAAGGAGTCTAAGCAATAAGAAAGTTGTGTGGATTTTTATTTTCAATGAACTGAACATATATATAGATTCCAAAGTGATAAATAAAATGTCTATTCATTTTCTTTTGTGAGGATTACCAAGAGTTTTCATATAATTAATCATTTACTAATAGTATATTAATAAGGAAGTTGATGTGAACAATGTAATCAATAGTTTTTAATGATATTTGAAACTTATAATACATGAAAAGTCATAAATTAAAAATAAATTAGTAAATGGCAATAATAATAATTTTAGTTCACTCACTATTACATAAATATAAGCATGTCTTACTTAAAAAATTATTTATTAATAATACTACATTTAGTAATAACAAATCAACTTTTTTTTCATTATAAACGTTTGATAGTTTACAAATATACTTAACTTAAGTTCTATATAAATGATACAAAATATGGATATATATATATATTTTTTGAGGGATATATATATATATGTATATATGAAAAGTAGAATATAGAGAGTCCAATGCTCTTAAATTTGGAAATTAAATTAATATAGAAATTTGAAAAATAACTTAAGAAGTTGAAGAGGTAATGAAAAATGTTATCTAGTTAAATGAGATGAATAAAATTTATGTATTTAATAAATAATTATTAAATGTTATTCTTACATGGCATTCATATCAATAGTTAAATTAAATTATTTGTTAATGTTGCAGCCATGTGGCATTTGAAAGTAATTGTGTGATTATGTGGCAGCTTGTCAACCTTTAACATAGGTAATTACGTATGTGGCAGCCACGTATATGAGAGCTCATTTAAATTTATCATATATTAACTTAATTCAATACAGTTTTAGAACAATTAGAGTCTACAAAAGAATATCAAAATCAAGGAAGAAATTGTTTCCATCCTTCAATAGTATATGGTTATCGGTACACTACCTTCATCCGACATATTCTTGTTGTTTTTATATGTAACTTGACATCCTTTCATTAAGGATATACTTTAGAATTGTTGAAAATTTTACGTTTGTTGGAAAAAAAATATTTTTTTTGCATATTTAAAATTACTTCTCTACCTTTTTTTAAAACAAGAAATATAACAAAAACATGTAAAAGAAAGGAACAATCTAAAGAATACATCAAGATTTATAATTTTACATACATGATACATTGTGAACTAATAGGAAAGACAATTTCAACACAATAATCCTTCAACTAAAAGTTTTCACATAAAAAAAATTGCACCAGCAACAAAACAATTGAAATAAAACAACAAATTAAAGTAATCAACTAAAAAACTTAATGGGAAAAGAAAATTCAAGAAAGGATCTATGTAATTCACATATTATTAGATTTGTAAAATGTCATTATTTTTAATAGTAAAATATAAGAATAAAATTTCTCATTTCGGAAAATTAGTTAACATACCTAAAACAAAATAACTCACTAACCTTGATGCACTTCCCAACAATTTTAAAAAGAATTCCATGTTGTTTAAGGCTGAGAGAACGACGATGGTTGAGAATATTTCAAAATGCCATTCATAGAATGGATCAAGGAGGAAAATATACATCTTATTGATTGTAACTAATAGAAGGTGAAAGAAAAATAATAGTTTGCTCCTATTTATAATGATAGAAGGTGAAATAAAGAGGCATACAACATATTCTTTGTATTTGTAATAAATAGATGGTGAAACAAAGAGGCCTACAACATATTCTTTCTATTTGTAATAAATAGATGGTGAAACCAAGAGACAATAGACTTTTCCTATTCTTTAGGAGTTAAAAACTAATACTCTCAATTATCAATTGAGTAATTAATTTCATGGTGAAAATGTTTGAAAAATGTAAAGTTGTGAATTTAAAAGATTATAAGTCTAATAAAGAAAAAATAAAGTTTTATTTTTATAAAAAAAAATGTACCGAACCTGAAAGTTGGTCTCATGCCTTTTTCTTTTTTTTTCTTTTTTTAATAAAATCCTTAACTTATATAAATAAATTTTAAATTTTTGTTCACGTGTTGGTGTATATATATAATTTTTGTGAGATATGATTTTAATAAATATATAAAAAAGTGGAAGAATAAAAGTGCAATGCTCCTATAAAGGATTGAAAGAGCCACATGTAAAAATAAATAATTATTTAATTGAATAGTAGAAAATAAAATAAGTTCACTCAATATTTAAGTATTAGATATTAATCTTATGTGGCATCCACATAGATAGTAAAATTAAAACTCTATTAGACATAAATTAGAAAGATACTTATTAAATTATAATCCAATGTGGCAGCCACATGGCACTCTAATATCAAACCTCTATTAGTTTCTATTATATAAGATAGATATAATATTTTATTTAATCATAATTCTATCCATTTAGTGATCCGTCATACCAAATTTTATACGAAAATAAGAGTCATGTTATCTTATCGTACTCTTTTTCCCCAATATATATTTAAACTTTCCACATTTGTCAATGTTAGAACGCATACAATATTCAAAACTTGACTTCAACCACATATTTAACTATATTCGATTGTCATAAAATCTTAATTCTACTTAGTAATAATAGTTAAACGGTTATAATTCGAACAATAAAATTTCACATTAAAATTCTCAAGGAAATTATATAACTTTACGACTATATAAAAGCGAATATAAGAAGATAGTTTTATAGAAAAGATATAAGCTAAGAGTCATGCCTGATCCTCTGGAGGGACGTAGGACAACACTAGGTACACTGTGCTAAAAAAATGAAGTCCGCACTGTGCACTATCTTGACCTTGAATATCAATTTCCCCCGTAGAGAAGGATCCTCCGAGAGCAACCCGGGAAAGCTTTCCAAGAAAAGATTCTCAACAATGGGAAGTCCATAAAAAAGACTTCCCACGCTTACAACAGGCAAAAATAATCCCCCCCAAAGACTATCCTCTTCTTGCCCTGTCTAGATGTAGACGCTTTGCTGTCAACCAATTGCCTGAAGGGTTGTGCCACTAAATTTTCGGTAGCTAATGTAGTTTTACAATAAGCAAATATCCCATGTCCCGTCCAAAGACACGATCAGGAAGTCGCCTAAATGAACCAACAACCTGTTTTCTAGAATTAAATGCAGGGATGGAATCTGGGATATAATGACAAAATATGTCCCTTGTCCTAATGTATATTCCATACACACCAAGGTTCACGTCATTATGATTGCACATATTGCATATTGGCCTTAACCAAAAATCTTTCTTGAATCATTTACTTTATAAGTTGGACTCGATGAATTGTTGAGCCAATCGAGCTATATAATATGCATTTTTTATATTTATACTTATTTTACAATAAATGTTAAGAAATTTGACTCGAGCTCAAAATCTTTACTATATTTTGACCTCAAATTCGACTCCGAAAACTATTATAAATTTGTATAGTCAAACTCGACCAAACATATAGGCTTGATCAAGCTCAAGGCCAAATATATAGGCTTGATTAGAGCTCGAGCTAGATCCAGCTCGAGCTCAACTCGGCTCATTTTCTGAAATATCATTTTCAATGCACAAAATTGTCAATCCATTTGACATTTTTTGAGTTGAATCATTAAAAAGAAATCTCACAGAGCCAAAAAGTTAAAAGCAAAGCTATTAACCGAACCGAAAATAGAATCACAGTAAAAAAAAGACAAAAATCGACCTCGACCCTTTTCTTTAAGCTAAGCCAAAGGTTTCTTTTTTAACGTACAATACATACAACAATAATAAAATAAAAAATTAGAACTCAAGGTATACCTATAAAATAAAATAAAAAATTAAAAATCCTTGTTTTTGTGACTTGATTAAAAGCAATTGAAATTTTAATAGCACAATAAAAAGCCATAATTCCCACTTCTCAGTTCTAATGGGTACAGCTGGAAAAGAAAGAAGAAGTGCAATCAAGTTTCTGTAAAAACAAAAAATAAAAAAATGCAGTAAATTTCATACTTTGGGCTCTGATCTGAAGGAGAAAAAAAAGGCTTACTTTTATATTAACACCTTTCATATAAAATTTAATTTGTGCTTAAAACTAAAATTTATATAAACCAAAATTACTTTAACCTAAAAGGCTAAAACTACAATTTTTATAATATAAACCTACTACTATAATAGTATAATATAATAATTTCGGGTCTTCAAAATTTTGGATCATGTACCATCACCCACGGCCTTGAAATGGACAAGATGATCCCCGAACTATTTGCATTGTCCAAAACACCCTAATTAAGTTATTTGTGCAATTTCATTTTTAAATGTAATTATCTTTAGTTCTCATCATTAGTTCTTCAATTTTTATTTTAAATAAACTTTGAAGGGTAATTAATTATACATGTATGACATTATTAAAAATTTTACAAAAAAATATTATACATGTGTCACAGAGAATATTTTATGAGCGAACAACATAGATATGCATTTTTTTTTTTTTTTTTGACCCATCACTATAAGTTTTTGGCAATAAAACAATGATGAATTTGTGTGAGTATTTTCTCCAAAATTAAGTTTGGGGCTCAAAATTACTAAAATTTTCTCTTCCCATTCTATTAAAAACGAAGATGGATAAACCGTTTTCATCTCTAAAGTCTGTATGAAAATCGAATCTACCATCTTCGTTTTTAATAGAATAGGAAGAGAGAAAAAAAAGTTACTATTTTGGTAAGTTTAAGCCCCAAACTAAGTTTTGGAGGAAAAATCTCTGAATTTGTGACTTGGACTACTGTAGTGGGTGACTGGGTGTAAACTGTAAACAGTCCTTAGGAACCCAAAAAATATGCATCACCCGAAGAGAATTTTAAAGGAGATTAAAGTGCTCATGTAACCAACTAAAGAAAAGAGCTAGTGTCACTCAATTTTAGGTCATGTTTGATAACACCACTTAATGCTTAAAATTAATTGATTAAGAGATAATTACTTTTACTGTGTTTGATAATGGAAATTCAAATATTTTAATCGTTTAAGCACGGCTTATTTCCTTTACAAAAAATTTAAACGAAAAAGTCAGCTTATTACTTATCTCTTAATGCTCCACGTAACAATTCTTCAAATAATTCATATTTGATTTTCAAAAATATCCCTTTTATTTTATTCAAATTGATTTAACTATAATTGTTATTTTATTTTTTTTCTTCATTAGCATACCACGTATTTTAAACTTTTTCATTATGATATTGTCAAATAACATTTAATTTATTTTTTCTTAGTATATTTTGGTATTAAAATTTTATTTAATAAATTATATCATTTACCCATTTTTATAAATCTCATTCATACAATATGTTTTATATTACTTATATAATTTTATTAATTATATATTACTTTTATTGTAAATTTTTAGTTTCTTTTAGACTACAATAACATATTCATTTTTTATTTTTAGGGGTTTTAATAAATTGTAATCAATTTTTTTTGGTATTTTAATCATTCAATTTAATGTGTTTTATCTTATTTTGTTTCCTTATGTTTTTCATTAATCATAATTTATGTTTTATTATAAAATTTGATATGTCGCATATATAAATATAAAAAATTCAATGTAAGGGTAAATGGTACATTTTCAAGATTTCAACAATAAGGCCAATATATTTATCAAACAAGATCGAGTAATTAAGCATTTTAATTCAGAGGTTCAGAAAATATATTTCAACACTAAGATGTTAAGTGTTTAATTAATTCAGCATTATAGTTTTAGTATTAAGCATCATTAATTTTTATCAAACGGACCCTTAGAGTAATGATTCACTTAGCACCATTACTAATGATTTGGTATAGATTCATAGATCGTTAATGTCATATTAATAATTGTTTCATAAAATTTTATTTAATAAATACATTTCATAGCATTCACTATATAAACTATAAAAAAGAGATTACAATTAACTATTTAAAAATCATTACTCTTAAATTTATTATGAAAAAGATTACGTTTTGGGTTTCCTACACCAACATCCTTTTCCACTCCCTATACCACTAATAAAAACTTGACACTTGTACAACTCTAAGTCTCTAACTCAACTCTAATTCCTACATCTAATTAACAACAAACCATAGTCAGAGAGAAATTTAGTTTAGGATTTAAAAACAGAAAAAGAATATGCTATTTTGTTTCCCATTAAATTAGGATGGCAGCCCAATAATGGAAATGACCTCCCAAACCAAACAAGCAAGTGCCACTTGCAGATAGAGGACGAGGAGATCAAGAAAACATGGAATCCAATTCGATAATGTCATTTGGGACGATGACGATTGTTTTATGTGCTGACTCCCGGTCCGGCTAGCAACGGGACAACCATTGATCAGGGGATCGCATTTTAATATGCAATTGAAGAGAGGGGTGATGATTGCTGGAGTTTCCCGATGATTCGAACAAAAATTGATATGGAGGAGAGCTTTCTTCTGTTAGTCTGATGGGAAGGGAACGATGGCAGGCAGAGGGAACAGAGGAGAGAAGGGTTGCCAAGTTTGCTCTTTGCCCGTTAACCACTATTGTGGATTTCGCTTTCTGCGGCTGCCGCTTTTTTTTATTTTTATTTTTTTGTAAAGCCACAATTTTCCCAGAGTACATAAAACTGAATTCCCTAAATATATGACTGCACAACTGAATTCCAGATTACATAATTTGTTGATCTCTAATTCATGTTTTGCTAAAACAACTAAACATCTACTAGAACTGCATAAAGGCGGCAATGTTGCTACATGGAGCAGAGCATGACGAGGACCTCACAAATGAATGAATATTTGGTCTTACCATCAATTTGATCAACAACAATAGATTGAAACAACATGGTCATGTGGTTTCAGTTTGCACCAAAATATACTACATTTCAGACAAAACAATCTGAGGAACTAGGGAGTGGCACACGTGTCCCTTTAATTTGATTAAGCTAATAAAAATTTAGTTAAAAGTAAGTTTGCACCCTTAATTAGAGAAAAAATGTATTCCCCCTTTTAAGGAAAAAAAAAACACACACACACACACACTAAAGAGAATATAAAGAACTATTTGTATTCCCACAAGCAAATCAAGATAATATTTGCGACAATTAGTAGAAAAGAAAACAGAATCTTGCATTGCATATCGGCCACCATAGCTAAAAACCTTCCTCAAATCATACACTTATTTAAGTCCAGACAGTTATGTACAAGAATGCAATTCAGGAAATCAGTCTAAACCAGGCCGAAACTCTTCGGTTTATTACTCAGGAGTTTCAATCCAGAACCTCTCCAGGAGTGTAGGACAAAACAAGGTAGAGTGTGCTGAAAAAATGAAGTCCACAGCGTGCAGCATTCTGTTCTTGATCTTGAGATTGTTCTCCATAGATACGCTCATCAGCAAGTACAATTTCCCCGGAGCAAAAGGTTCCTCCGAGAGTAACCTCGGGAAAGTTTTCTAGGAAAGGATTGCTCTCGATATTAGAACGTCCATAAAAAGACTCCCCGCGACCACAACAAGCAAATATCAGACCACCAAAGACTATTGTCTTCCTGCTATTAGCAGCCCCGCCTACTGGTTGTTGACTAGATGTAGGTGCTTCGGCACAATTGTCAATCAAACGTTTAAAGGAATCAGAAACTTTGTTACAGGAAGCCGATGCAGCATTGGAATCTGACACATAGAAGCAAAATGTGTCTCCTGTTCTGATACCCCCGTCATTGACATAAAGATACTCTTCATCCCCACTGAAAAATAAGAGCTATAATCATTTGTCTAGTAATCAAAGACAGGTTCCACAAGGAGACCTTCAAATATACTATTAATTTATAACTTCATCATCAGGCAATTCATACATGAGGCGAAATGCAACCCGAAAAACACAACTCATACCATACAATTTCATATAACTAAATAATTAGATAAACAATGCCAAATTGATAACAGTCCTAAAAAGACTATGCGACCATTTCTCCCTGAACTGCCAAAAAGTTGAATCACCCAACACTCACTTGCAAGCAGAAGTGGAAATAAAACTAGAGTGCTAATTAACGCCATGGTAAACATTTGCGCACAAGTTCCCAGTTTACACAGTTAGCATATGAACAAAAAAAAATCACTGCATTCAGGTTCAGGAAAGAAGGTAATAAGGGGAGGATCTACCACCATCCTTGCATCATCAACAAAATTTCAAAAAAATAATGTGTACAAAAAGACAGGAAAAAGGTAAAATCAAAGGACTTTATGCATTCTTACCCAAATACTTCATGAAATTCCAGAAAAGTCATCGGCCTTGCTTTATCCAACCAAATGGAGCAGTTTCGCCTCTTTTTAACTCCAATGTAGAGTGCAAGATGTCGCATACCTTCTCCAATCTAGTAGAAATTTTGGTTCAGGAAAGATAAGAGACACCGAAATCAACTCCCATAAACTAAAATGGGGGATATCTCTAGGTTTTTAGTATTGAAATATACAGACATTTAAAACATTTGTTTTGATGAATAAACTATACAACCTCTCATTTTGCCTTCCACTGTTCTAACACAAGTTTTCATAGAGAAGAAATGCAGTACATAACCAATCTTTTGATTCAATTGATTATATAATTTGAAAAGACCTCTGGAGATTTTAACCATCTCTAACCCATAAGACCACCAGTCACTAACCATAATAAAATAATACCTCATTGTATAAATTTTCGAGAATAGATTGGCCATCGAGATTCTCATAAGCAGCACCAGCTCTTGCAGTCAACCACGTTGAGCGCTCACTCTTGTTATCTTTAACAGAGCGTGCCTTAAATACTGGGCCAACAGGCCGTAATCCATGTGATAATGTAGCATGAAATTGGATCTCCCCAATGCCTGCTCGAAAGTTTAGTATGAAATCTCATCTCAAAATGAATTAATAGCAATATACAATCAACAGCCATTCAACTACAAAGTAATCACAAAGAGAAGACCATTATTGAATCCCCCTCAACAGCAATCAGCAAAAATACAAACATTTGATTTGTAAAAGCCCGCATAAAAATCACCATTAAAGACAATAATTTAACATGGTAAAGAAATGATCTTAACTGATGTCAAGTTGTCAAACAGGGCCTATGAGATGCAGTAAAGTGTACTGGCAAAATACAAATGCAAAAGAAAAAAAAAAAAAAAAAAAAAACGGTATGGTGGACACATGCTCGAAAGCTGCTTCAAAGCCAATCAGCAGTACTGAATACATGATGGGGTTAAATGGCAAAAGGATACTAAAAGCTACAAAAGGTGAGGTAAAGAGGATTTCAAATCCCCAACCTTAATTTGGCATGCTTTGGATGACAAAGAATCAATTTGGGAACTTCACTAATTGCAAGAAATGGAAGATGTTAATAATTTCCAGAATCTCGTTTAGTAATTTTACTTTTTTGTTGTCAAGGGTATTTCAGTAAGTGGATTCCTGTAATCGAGACTTTGCAAACAACAATGCTCCTTCCCCATATAGAGTTCAGAACCCAAGGGAAATAATTGAGCGAACTGTATATCTTTGTGTTAGTTGACCTAAACCGCACCCTGATTGCTGGGGTGGGGCCTCGACCTCCAAACCGTACAAGAGGAGAGTTTCTTCCTTGTACACAGCAGGTCGAAGACCAAAGGAAGTTTAGGAGATGGGGCAGCTGCAAGTCGGGACAGGGATAAGCTTGCTTCTTCACTTTATCCCCCAGCAAACGATCCTTCTGCACAAACGCTTTGCGTTCTTTCTATTTCATTATGGGATAGCCAGCTAAAACTAATTTAATGAGTGAAGCAGTCTTTCAGATTTCTGAAAGATTTTTTTCTTGATTTGCGTCTTGGTTGCTAATTTTATTTATGCAAGTGTTACCAGTTTGTTATTTGGTCTAGATTAGAGAGTGATGTTTAGGAAAGTAAAAGTATTATCATAATTTGAGTTGTATTTGGAATTAGAGTCCATAAGTGTCTCTTCTCAGGAGGAAAAATCAGACTTCCATTCGACAAAATTTTCTGCAACAGTTATGTCTACTTTCAAGGGTTGTGACGCCTGAGGGTTTCAGGACATTTCTAGTCTCATAGACTCTGCAATTCAGTTTTTCTGCTTTCTTAAAGACAAAGATTTTCCTACGAACTGTTCTACTTAAGCAAACACTTGTGCTGCATCAAATACACTGTATGGTCTGACCGTAAACAAAATATGAATCAAGAAACTTTCAGGGAGTTGAGAAGTGGCAGTCACATTTTCAGATAGGAGATGGACACCACTACAAAAAGAAAATTTTCAAACAACAAAAGAGCACTTTCCATGTGACCTATACTTCAAAGGAAACTTAAATGAGAACCAGAAGGAGAACATAAAATACCAGAAGGCTTGTCTCTGTTCTTCACAAACACAAGGGCAACAGCAGCAGGATTATAATCTTGTGTCCCTCTCTTGTTCTTATCCCAATCGCTCCTGTAGAAGCATCGACCACCACCTTCCCCAATAATGACAGTATCCCAGGGAAATGCATAATCTGCTAGCACGAGAGAGAAATGCAATTTATTTGTACAAATCAATTCCTTTTTTTCCGGAAGCAACAAAGAACCATCAAGCCAGCACAATGCAAATTAATCTCTTCTAAACTCCATTTTCCAGTTGAATTTGAACAAGTACTAAGCGACAGTTGGACATTGGTTTTGGAAATTCAGAAAATCAGCAAAAATTGGGATCAACTTTTTAACATGCAACATATTCAAAACCCAATGGCTTATTGACCAAAAGCTCCTTCATTTAATATGTTGAAACTCAATTGCCATGTTTTGACAACATAACCAAGAAGTTCTTTAGGTATAAATACTTCTCAAACATAGAAATGAGTCGATGCATAGGGAACATAGTTATTTGATGCATTGAATTGTATAAATTATTCACTTTAGTACTTACCCAACTTTTGAAGAACAGGTCTCATGTCAGTTTTAAGGTCCTATCACGTCAGCCATTTCACATGCAAGAAGCACAGAAAGAATAAACCCATTCAGTAGAGAACCACAGTCGAAATGCCACTTAAAAAGATTAAGTCAAAGTATTGTTGATGCAACTAGCTACCATGCATCCATTTCACCCCTTTTTAACTTTATGAAGAGGAATGACATACGAAGGCATCAAAGTTTATGTGCCCAACTTCCATAATCAAATGGATTGAAAGGATAATGTTATGTCTGCCACAAATGAAGGAAATGTCTTCTTACCCTCAGAAAAAAGTCTCAATTACATGTCTTAAACCATCCAGAAAGTTTAAGGAACATTCCCATGGTCTCTGAGTTCACTTCTGATTTCAATCAAACGGAAAGATAAAAAGAAGAATTCACAATGGCAGGACTTACAGAAAACAATATGATTGCAGAAGGGGCCATATCTGGTACAGCAAAAGCAAATTTCCTTATATCCATCACAAATTCATCAATCATAAGAGCCTGTATTTTTTTTAAGACAAAAAGACAACTATTAGTTGATGCTATTGAGACAGTAATTAATGAAAGGATTTCTCAAACCTTGTTCAACTAGTCTCAGGTTCTGTTTAATAGCTTAATTTAGCACTTAAACTTATATGATTAAGTAGTTGATGAATTAAATCTCTTCGATAACTAAAATTTCAAAGCCTTGGATAGTCATTCAACAACGAAGCACTTAATCAATTATGAGACTTTGTTTATTACAATTGATCATAAAGGATTAGGCAGGTCTGAAAGGCAAGTACAATCATTGGCCTAAAACAAGTGATAAACCTTACTTTTGCATCATTATTCTATTTTTTTTATGCTTTAAATATTTTTAAAGCCTTCTTTGCCCAATATTTTGAATTAAATTATCCAATCCTATGAGTATATAAAGATAATTTATATGAATTTTTATTTTTATATATATTTTTTTTCATATTTATGTGCTTTCATTTGTATGTATATCCTATTTCTAAAATTTCTAAAACTACTATCAATATTCATATTATAATTAACAATAAATAATTGCATATTGCAACATAAATTTAGAATAAAATAATAGAACATGTATATTATGACAGCATATTTCTAATTCTATTAACACACATAAGTTAATTCATTGTTAAGATTCAAACGGGCTTTTAATATCAATAATTAATAACACACAATATTCAGAATTCAAATTTCAGATATTGGACTTATTTTATAAAACAAGTAGTTTAATTAAAACCCAAGACTGCTAGAATACATTGTCTATCAATCTAAGATACCAGGGAACACTGACACAATGATTTTGAGGTTGGAGGATCGTTTCAAAATGAGGTGAGCTAGATATTGCGTGGCCAAATTTACGGCCCGAAATAGTAACTTGTTTTTTCGTGAGTTAATGTTTTAACATTAGTATCCTAATGTTTTAACTTTAGTATCCCAAACCATAAGAACTCATTTTTATACTGATTGCAAACTCTGAAAACTACATACAGAATTAATTTCTGTACCTAGAGATATTTTATAGCTATATAGGAAAGCTACTCTAATCTATAATTCTCAAAGTGCAGCAAAGTGTGGTCAAGGAAACCTACTCTTATCATACCAAATTTACACTAACAATTTGCACTTCCAACTAAATAACTGTGCTGATCCATATCATAGGTAGCTCATAAAAAAAATGAAAAATAGAATATCTAGCTAGCAGTTCAATTTCCTACAAGAAGTGTATCAATTTCAATAGAAGCCAATTCTCTTTTTTTATATTTTAATATTAAACTTTACCTCATCTAGGGAGGACAATGGAATCAGCGTCGCTTTCAGACCTGGTAGATAACCAACGGTTAATATTATTCCTTGATTGGGTAAAAGATCTCCATTACCATCGGGATCTTCATCATCCTCCAGAACCTCCCACTGAATCTGCACCAAATATTTTGCTAGCATGAGTTGAAATATCAACTCCACAAACACCATGCACCCATATTTTACATGACATTTACCTCTTTAAACTCATTGGTAAGCGCATCTCTCCCAATGATTCCATCAGACAGTGATGTAATTACAGGAACACTCGGGCCAAACCTTCTGGTAATCTACAAAAGACAAACATAACCGCCTCATCTAGCTTTTTACATGCTCATATTAATTAAAAAAAAAAACAACTAACTAACGAACTCAACTTAAATTGTTTCAAGATATGTATATGAGGACAAAATCCAAGAGCCAAAGCAATGAAGCCAAGTAGTTTTCTCTCAACTTTTTTTCAGCCCCTTTCATTCTGATAATTTTCATTTAGGAAACATCCAGATAACTGCAGTTGCTACTAAAGTTATACCCTCTACAAATCAAAAGAAAATGTGTCCTATCAGCTATGGCGAATATAACCTGATTAAACAAACTTTTAATCAGATGAGAAACCAATTTCAAGCCCAACAAGTAACATGAATAAGGTAAAGCACAGTCCCCTAGCAAGCAAAATGTCATTTAACCAACTACACTCCCCAGTTAAAGATACTGTGTCCTGCAGCCAATATACCTGGCTTTAGTACATCAAATTTAGTATTAATAACTGCAGTTTCATCGTCCATATAACAATACATGAAAAAGAAACATCCCAAAGGAACTGAAGCAAATAACAATCACTTACGAGTCCATGCACCTGTCCCAACCTAAAAGAAGGGCCAATAGAAGCAATAACGAAGTGAGGTCGAATTGGATCCGACAAAACCTTCTCTATGACATCATTCACAGCACCCTATGAAACCAAAATAAAATTACAACTAACTCATTCAATTTGAAAATTAATGTGAAAAGAAAAAAAAGTTTAGTGTCTTACTTCAAGGGAAGGGTT
The DNA here is from genome assembly GCA_016801395.1 of Leptodermis oblonga. NCBI lineage: Eukaryota > Viridiplantae > Streptophyta > Magnoliopsida > Gentianales > Rubiaceae > Leptodermis > Leptodermis oblonga. Next base: position 35,227,523 of record CM028760.1, read on the forward strand.
AAGAGAGATGGCGGAGTAGAGTTTAGGCACAGAGAGAATGCGAGAGCAAATGGAATTCCACGAGCGGCTAACGCACGCAGCTGAGGCAAACGATGACGCCGGAAGCCGAGAAAGGATGTTGTGAACAAGATCGGTGCCGATAGCGTCGTTGATGCTCACCACTCCGCCGCCCCGAAGTTGGGGGTAGGAGTGGGACTGTAGCTGAGCCGACATCGGTGGAAAAAAACTGTTGACAGTACAGGAAACCTGGAAGTGGAAGCTAAAATTTTTTTTGCCGGGATTTATACGTCTAGAGTAATTGCCAAAAGATACACCAAGGCTATGTTCTTTGAAAAATCATTACTTTTCTTTTAAAATTTACAAAAAAAAAAATTTATTTTTTACTCAATTTAAAATTTTTTCTAATTTTTCACTCACATAAATTTAAAAAATAACATAATTATTACATTTTTTCTTCTCTTTCCTACACAAATTCCTAAAAAAAATTCCCTTAAAAAAATATTCTTTTTCTAAAACCAAAATTTTCCCAATCCGATCACAAAAAGAACGGAGCCTAAGGGCCTAATCTTTATCCCATGTTTGAAAATATGTTTTGAGAAAATAATTTTATAATGTAAAAAGTATATTAGAAATGTAAAAATGTATAGTTAAATAGTAAAAAGTTATATTGAAAATGATGAAAATTGATTATAATATATTAAAATTACTGTTGAAACCAAAACAAAACTGAAACAAAAACCAAAACGACATGTTCTAGTTTTGGTTTTGGTTTGAAATTTAGTTTCAACAGTAATTTTAATATATTATAATCAATTTTCATCATTTTTAATATAACTTTTTACTATTCAGCTATACATTTTTATATTTTCAATACAATTTTTACATTATAAAACTATTTTCCCAAAATCAAAACTCAAACATTCGGTAAATAACATGCCTTAAATCATCATCACTCTTTTTAAAAAAAAAAAAAAAAAACCCCCTCTAAGTTTAATTTCAGTACTTTACTTCCTATAAGTTCACAATTTTTCATTAGATTTTCCTTTTGTAAAGTAGAGAATAACTGTGATTTTGGGTGTGCAAAATTGAGGTCATGTCCAAGGCATTTACCTTGCAGGAAGTCCTTATTTGTACTGAACATAATCTCCATGTATTATTTCAGCTGTGGATCAACGTCCGGGTTGAAAATGACCATTGACTTCTTGAAGTTTATTTGTTGTCTAACACGTCTCACAAATGTGTCTAGAAGGTTCCCAGGGTAATGCAGTCATTTTTGGCTTAGTTGCCTGAATACGATCGAGTAATTCATCATTTTCTCTTTACATATGAACTCACGAGGGGTTGAAAAATAGATTTCATGAGACACATGCATATGCTTTGAACATCCCACATTCTTCCAATATACTTCCTCCGTCCTACTCAAAGAGTCTACTTTGAAATGTATACAACTTGTTATGGATTGTGAGGTACAACACCTAAATTAAGTAATTTATCACCATATTTTCCACTTATATCCTTACTTTAAAAGTAAGGGTTAATTGTGAACCACACATTGTTATATTAGTAAGGTTATGTAATGTAAATAAATTCAAAGTGGACTTTTCAAATGGGACAAGATTTTTTCTTGAAAGATGACTCTTTGAGTGGGACAGAGGGAGTACTTGTCTTGAGCAAGAAAGAAAAATGTGTTAGTAAGAGTTGACAATTCTTAATAGTTGTGCAGATTATTAGGCAACACAACTTGTGTGTATGGCTGTTGTATCTTGGGGTGACAAGTCTCGTTGCTCCACTGCACCGAAGCTGATACTTTGTAGAGGGCTTGAATCATCTAAAGATAGCGAAATATACGCGCCTCAGCCTGTCTAACGATTAACGGTTTGTTCTTTGTGTTTGTTTCTATTATTTTGCAGGTCACTTGGACTGTTGGAACAACAATGTACATATCTCTGCTATCATCCGTATATATTGCCAAGCCAAACTGATGTGACGCAAAAATGTTCATCTTGTGATGCTTCTTACTACACAAGGAACTCCTTTGAATAGCACGGCCCAAATTGATGCGAAACTTCACGGCAAAGGGAGATAGCCGAACTGGGGACCGAGCTGGGTAGCTCGGATCAGCAAGAATGATGAAGAGAACTGTGATTGAAGACTGTTCCGGTAACAACTATAATAAACCAAGAAAAGAGCGGGGCTTTCCTCCCTGTATAGGCTCCGACGGTCAAGTTAGAGAGGTGGAAGAAGATGAATAGTATTGACAAAGAGCTCAAATGGTAAATGTTGCGTACCTCACTAAGTCTGAAGACTTAGTATATATACCTCCAGACTGAGATATGCTCGTTGAACCTTCATGATTGACATGCTCACCTGCTCTCCTCTGTTTAGCGTGGCGTGTACGTTTAGTACTGTCCTGACCGGATTTCATGGGCTTCTTCCTCTTGGAAGATCTGAGAAATCTCTGCATATATTTCAAAATATATACATAACCCTATGATGATCTTTACCTACTGTGTCAGTGAAATAACTTAATCCGACCTAACTATCTTAGCTCGGTTAGGCCGATTATCACGATATAGATGTGAGGGAAACTAATAAGGCATACCGAAGTCAGTGTCCGACCTAAACCTTTTAGGGATATACTATCGGGCTCGATTTTAAGGATCTACCCGACTTAAACTTGTGACCAATGTACTACTTGGCTCTATTTTGATGATCTATCCGACCTAAGCAGGGTTCTGGACTTCTTATGCGTCTTTTTATTCTTTACTGTTTATCTTCGCTTTAGTCCATTGGGCCTGGCCCAATGGAAGTTCAATTTTATGCACACCAACAAGTCCCCCCAGTATTAGGTTTTACCGAGCTAAAACTTAATACTTTTTGTGTTTTGCTGAGCCAGAAATTTGACTAAGGTATTTATCATGCATCCCCTTGATATCTGTCCGAGCTAATTTTCTGAGCTAAAGCTTAATACTTTTGGTGTTTTACTGAGCTAAAAATTTGACTAAGGCATTTATCATGTGTTCATCCGACCTATGCTCAGATAACTCTTAAGGTTTTTCTTCCGACCTATAGATTATCGAATATGACAAGGAAAAAATGCGAGATATAACTACTAAATCTGATCCACAGAAAATAACATGTCAGCCGATTCATAGGTAATAATTGCATTGTTGACCCAAAGAAGTTGAATTAATTAATGAAGGCATCAATAAAGGCGTACATTTTCGTCACGACACACGAAATCTAGCTTTTAAAGAGTCGGGATATGACATGGCACATTTTTACTATAACTGAGGCAGCCGGTACGACTTCCCACGCTTTTACTATCCTCGAGGCGGTATTAAAGGCTCCAACGCTTGGTTTGTCCTCTTGTCTGTTCAGTCTTCCCGAGACCTTCCTTTAAAAGTCAAAGAAATAGACATTGGCATTATCGTGTTGTACGTCTCCTGAAAAGAAAGAGAAACCTTCTGCCCTTCTTCCTTCCGCTGCGGTTTGCTCAAGTTGATAGTCCTTCGCCGTGTTCTGTTGGTGTCGTTTTTCCAGTTCGCTGCGATAGTTTGTGCCGCCGCTTCGTTTCGTTGCCTTCGTACCATTATTTAGCAAAGATCCATGGCTGAAGAAAGGAGTTCCAGCACCGGAGCGTCTCGTCTGAACCCATCCTCAGGTCAGTCTGTTCTTCCTCTCTCTTCTAATGATTATAAATGAACCGCCGGCTTAGGCATAATTTTTTGGCAAGCTTGATGCATGTACCCTCCTTACATGAGCAACATATACTGCTAGTTCGTATGTATCCGTAGGATCTACTATATCTGAATTTAAGCATGATTCCGGTGCCTTTGTAATGCTTCCTGTAGATACGGCTGCTATATCATATGAGTTTCACCCGGAAGAGATAGTTTCCGAACTGACTAGGGTAGAATTAGAAACCCTAAGATCGACCTATTACCTTGACCCCGCCATCCGAACCCGATTACCCAGGCCTGAAGAGAGAGTAACTAGTACTTCCGGGGGTTGGGTCGGTATATATGAGTACCACATAAAGTTCGGGCTAAGATTTCCTGCCCCCGATTTTTTTCCAAGCTATGTGATAATTTAGAGATCGGGCTGAGCCAGTTATTACCCAATGCCTTTAGATTCCTAGTGGGTTTTATGTGCGTCTGCTTCGGGGCTAAAATCCGACCCTCCGTAGATTTGTTTTTTCATTTTTATACCGTCCGCCAATATCCTTACGGGCCGGGGTGGGTGACCTTCCAGAAACGTAGAAATGGGCCCATCCTTATAACTGACTCCCCAGATACAAATAAGCATTGGAGGGGAAGATTTTTTATGGTGAAAGCCGATGAAGCAAACCTTCCTTGCCGCTGGTCGAGGTTTGTAGCACCGACAGAGCAAACCCGGGACAAATCCAATCCCATAGTGTTATCGAACTATAAGGCGTTAAGAACTTTCACCAGTTCGGAGAAATATTCAGTTAAGTATCCTTCAGAGGGCCTTCTTGTCTGGGGCGGGCTGAGCCAAGCCCCTGATGTAGAGGAAGAATGTAAATACCTGTCTCTGAACTTTTACTTATCGTCCTCCCGATCTCGGGTCAGCTTCCTAGGTCGGTGATTCTGACATTTATCTGTCTTTCTTGTTTGCAGGTGGCTTCGGTGGGTTCGGTCGGAAGAAGAAATCCAATAAACCGGCAACAGCTTCGGGGTCGTCAAAGAGACCTTCTGCCGAGATAGATTTGACCGAGGAGGCTGGAATTGCTGATCCTCCTGCTGGTGCCTTAGTCCCCCGGGCGTCTAAGAAAAGCAGGCCGACCCCTGCGGAAGTTCAGGCGGCTAAAGCTGCCAAGGCCCCGCAATTGTTGACGGATTCCACCATGGGAGCCGAGCCCGGATGAGTTGTTGGGGCCCTTGGACCCGGCGTCCCAGGAAAGAGTTGTTGGGGCCCTTGGACCCGGCGTCCCCGCAATTGTATATCAGCCCCACTCGATAGAGCCTCTGCTCGAAGATGTTCGGCGGTACGCGGAACTGGTGGCTGACTCCCACAGCTCATTTGCGGAGATTGTCGAGGTGAGCAACCAGATACGGAAGAGTATCGACCAGCTGGCACAGCAAGAAGCCTTTTTGGCTTCATAGATAAAAAGGGTAAACTTCTGAACTCCTAGCTAGCTCCTGAGAATGAATGATTACTTCGTGCGATATTTTTATAAGACCCATAATCGGATTTTGCAGGTCGGAGTAAATTATGCAGCTACGGCTAAGAGGACGGTGGCTTTGGATATTCTGGCCCAAAACTATGAGCAAGAGAGGTCGAAGAGGTCGACAGAGGCAATTGAGGAGTTGGAGATGAAGCTGGGGGTCGAGTCCAGCAAAGTTACAAAGCTCCAGGCCACTAATACTGAGCTCTATACAGAAAACCAGGAGCTCAGTACCAAGGCCAGCCAGCTGGAGACAAAGAACCAGGGCTTAGAGGCTGAAGTGGCCGCCCTGAAGGAAGAGAAGGCTGCCCTGCAGAAGGCCGTAGAAGAGGAGGCAAAGAATCCGCTGAGTTACTCAGCCCGGCAAAAGTCGAAGCGGCGCGTCAAGCTGCTTTGAGATCTTTCAAGGAGGGGCCATTGCTGGATCTGATGAACCGGCGATTTCTGGAGCTCATTCAATGCAGGTATACCTTGTGCTGGGACGAGCTTAGAGGCCCCAGGTCGGTGGAGGGCCTTCCTGAAGATTCCATGGCCCATACTTCTTTGCTCCCTCAGAGTCGTGATCCCTTTGATCTGGTCGAGGAGATCAAGCAGGAGTGCCGAGCCAATGATATTCCTTTGCCAGAAAACACGGAAGAGGAAGATCCTGAGGCCTACCCAAGGGAGGCAGTTGATGAAGAAGCGACCTCCCAAGCTCCTCCTTCTTAGCTTTTCTCTGTATTTTACTTTTTTGAGGAATTTTTGTAATTCTTTGATTGGAACGGCTTTGTACTGGGTCCATTCTTTAAATAAATACATCATTTTTTCTTCTTTCTCTATCTTGAATCCGATACTTTTCCCGACCTTAACTCTGACTGCTTTACATATAGTATTTTCTTAAGTGTGCTGCGTCCCAAGCCCGCGAAATCAACTGTCCTTGTAAATCTTCCAAAACATAACTTCCAGTAGGTCGGGCTTCAATCACCCGGTAAGGCCCTTCCCAATTAGATACTAACTTGCCCTGATCTTGTGGTTTGCTGATAGCCCGGCTTCGTAAAACTAAGTCTCCCGGTACAAAGGCCCGATGTTTGACCCGAGCGTCATAGTGTTGCCAAACTAAATTTTTGTAATTTAGTTGGTGTACATAGGCAGTGTCCCGAACTTCCTCCATCAAGTCCAAGCTAAGCTCCAAGTTTCTCTGATTCTGGTCCCTTTCGAAGTGCATGACTTGGGGCGCACCACTTTGTATTTCTGGGGGTATGATAGCGACCCCAAAGGCTAACTCGAAAGGAGTCTTCCCCGTAGCCGATTTAGGTGTAGTCCGGTGGCACCATAGTACGTGAGGCAGCTGTTCTACCCAATTCTTACCCTTATCTTCTAATCTGGTTTTCAACCCGTGCAACAAAGTTCGGTTTGTGAGTTCCACTTGCCCATTTGCTGGAGGATGAGCCACAGATGCGAAACGTTGGGTGATACCAAGCTTTGAACACAAGGCTGTGAATTCCTTGGATTCGAACTGGGTTCCATTATCCGAGATAACCGAGTTGGGCACGCCGAACCGACAGATGACTTGCCTCCAAAGAAACCGAGCTACAGTTCGCCCGGTAATATTCGTCAATGCCTCGGCCTCCACCCATTTTGTAAAATAGTCTATAGCCACAACAAGATAATGACAAGAACCGATCTTAGGAAACGGCCCCATAAGATCTATCCCCCATTCTGCGAAAGGCCAAGGAGCAATTATCCCGGTAAAGCTGGATGCTGGCAACCTGTGAATTGTCGCATTGTATTGGCAACTGGGACAACGTTGAACATATTCGACTGCTTCCTGAAATAACCGAGGCCAATAAAACCCAACTCCAATTACTTTCTTGGCCAAATTCCGAGCCCCAATGTGAGACCCACAGTCCCCTTGGTGTATTTCCTTTAGCACGACTTCTGCTTCTCCTGAACCCAGGCACTTTAGTAAGGGCATCAAGAAACCCTTTTTATACAAATCTTCCCCGACTATTTGATAATGTTCAGCCTTCCTTCGAATTCGTTGTGCTTCCTTTCGTGAATCTGGTAAAGTACCATTTTGTAAATACTGTCATAGAGGAAATCGCCAATCCTGACCTTCACTTATGGACAAGATTGCTGGTTCGGCTGTACTCTTGGTCTGTACTTCTTCTACTAGAACGTTTTCAGTTAGATGAGAGAAAACCGAAGAAGCCAATTTGGACAAGGCATCTGCATTTGTGTTTTTACTCCGTGGAACCCGCTCTATAGTCCATTTTGGAAAAATTTTCAGCTGCTGCTGCACCAGTGCTAAATATTCCTCCATTTGCCGATCCTTAGCCTTATACTCCCCCAAAATTTGTTTAACTACAAGCTGGGAGTCTGAACAAATTTTTAGATTTCTGACCCCCAGTTTCCGAGCTAATTTTAGACCGGCTATCATGGCTTCGTACTCTGCTTCATTATTGGTGGCCGTAAAGCAGAACCGTAAAGCATAAGTGTGGACTTCCCCAACAGGGCTGGTGAGGATGATCCCCGCACCCGATCCGGACTGGCTGGAGGCACCATCTACGTAGAGTGTCCATGAATCATCGCCTTTTGCTACGGTTAAAAGAAGGTCGGTTTCTTGCGACGGGCCAGGCGTGCCTTCCTGGATGTCTGATACTCCCTCAGCTATGAAATCTGCCAATACTTGTCCTTTGACTGCGGTGCGAGGCGCAAAGGTGATATCGTACTCCCCCAATTCGATGGCCCATTTGGTGAGACGACCAGAAACCCCTGCCTTTTGCAAGACGGCTTTAAGAGGAGCGTTGGTATAGACGGTGACTCCGTGGGAGTTGAAATAAGGCCGGAGACGTCGTGTGGAGTGAACTAGCGCCAAGACTAATTTTTCCAGGCCGGAATAGTTTTTCTCTGCTGCCTGCAAAACTTTGCTAACAAAATAGATGGGTCTTTGAACCCGGTTATCTTCTCGAAGCAAAACCGAGCTAATTACAGATTTAGTGGTAGCTATATACATGTATAATTGTTCTCCAGAAATTGGCATGGTTAAAGATGGCAAAGAAGCTAAATACGTTTTTAATTGTTCGAAAGCAGTTTGGCATTCCGAGGTCCACACAAATTTATCTGTTTTCTTTAAAATGCTAAAAAATGGTAAAGCTCGTTCTGCCGACCGAGCTAAAAACCGATTTAAGGCTGCTAGTCTACCCGTTAATTGTTGTACTTCACGAATTGATCTAGGTGGATGCATTTGCAGAACAGCTTCTACTTTCTTTGGATTAACCGAAATACCCCCTTCAGAAACCATGTAACCTAAGAACTTCCCCGAAGTAGCCCCAAAAACACATTTTTTTGGATTTAACCTTAATTTATATTGGACAAGAGTTTCAAGTGTTTCACGTAAATCAAGCAAATAGGCAGACTCATCCCTACTTTTAACAAGTAAATCATCAACATATGCTTCCATGTTCCGACCTAACTGGTTTTTAAAGATTTTATTTACTAGGCGTTGAAAGGTAGCCCCAGCATTTTTCAAACCGAAAGGCATAGTAATAAAGCAATAAGTACCTTTATCGTGATGAAGGAGGTTTTTTCCTCGTCTTCTTTAGCCATGAAGATCTGGTGATAGCCCTTGTATGCGTCCAAGAAGTTGAGGAAGCGAAATCCAGCTATGGCGTCGACCAGAATGTCAATCAAGGGTAGGGGAACCAGTCTTTGGGGCAGGCTTTGTTTAGGTCGGTAAAGTCGATGCACATACGCCATGAACCATCGGGCTTGGGAACCAACACAGGGTTAGCTAGCCATTCAGGATAATCTACTTCTCGAATGATACGTACCTCCAATAGAGCGTTGACTTCGATCTCCACGTATTTGCTGCGTTCTCCTCCAAGGTTACGCTTTCGTTGACGAACCGGCCTATGACTGGCATCAATGGATAGCCTGTGTTCAATGATATTTCGAGAAATGCCAGGCATGTCTTCCGGCCCCCAAGCAAAGACTTCCGCAAACTCACGCAAAAGGTTAAGTAAATCATGTTGTAACTGAGGAGGTAAATCGGCCCCAATCTTAATTACCTTGTTTGGGTCGGCAGTCAGGGGGACGATCTTCACCTCAGCCCCTGCTTCAATGGATCGGTCCGAGCTACCTGTCAGGTCGGTGATGTTAATGGGATGAGCAATACTTCCTGGAAGAGTAGGCGGCGAAGCTCGGGGCGCGGGGGTCGGAGTGACTGCAGAGGCAACTTTTGATTTTCGATCCATAGGCACCTGTTCTCTTAGGGAAGCCGTGTAACATTGCTTAGCCTGTATGACATCACAACGAAGAGTGGCCACCCCACCCATGGTGGGGAATTTTAAAAGCATATGCATGGTAGAAGCAATGGCCTGAAATTGATTTAGTCCAGGCCGACCCAGATATACATTATAAGGTGAGGGTTCATCAATGACCACGAAATCTATGGTTTCTGTACGTTTTAGCTGTCCAGCTATCAACGTGACCGGTATGCTTAACTGTCCCACAGGAATAACATGGTGGTTGCCAAAGCCAATCAAGGGTGTACGTACTGAATTTAAATGTGCCTTATGTAACTGACATCCTGCCAATGCTTTGGTAGTAATTATATTACTAGAGCTACCCGTGTCTAACAATGTCCTACGTACTTGATAATTAGAAATATAACAATCGATCACTAGTGGATCATCACAATTATAAGGCAAGAAAAGATCACTGTCATCAAAAGTAATTACTGATGCCATGGCTTCCGCTTTACGCTTACCTAAAACGTTGTTTCTTTGCCGATATACCTGTTTTCTCTGGCGATTAGAGTCGCCCTGGGTCGGTCCTCCAGCTATGGTATTCACGACCCCAGCTATGGTCAGGTCGGCTCCACCTCCAGCGTTTGGGGCTCGGGGGTCGGGTTGGGAACATTCTCGGGCAAAATGACCGGGCTCTCCACACCGGTAACATCCGGTAGGTCGCTCCCGGGTTGCTGAAGCCGCGGGTTTAGGCAAAGGGGCCACTTGTGTGTATTTGGGCAGTTTTCCAGCTTGAATAAGCTTTGCTATCTCTGCAGCCAAGTCTCGACAATCATTAGTATTGTGACCAATGTGCTTATGATAGTTACAATACCTGCCAGGATTGAGCCGATCTGTGGGACCCGTCATGGGACGGGCTGGAGGTAGCAACCCTTGATGCTGGATGGCCGCATATATGTCGGCTCGTGGCACGGAAAAGGGCTCGACCACCTGCACGGCATTAACACTTACCCCAGCCTTTGGGCCAGTGTTAGTAGTACTCACAAAGTTTTGCTTCTTACCTCCTCCTGGGGGAGGAATCGGGAAGAAGCTTTTCTCTTACCGTATAAGTCAGAAAAACCTCTTTCTCGTTCCTGTTTTATGGCTGCAGCATCCTCAATAACAGCAAAGTTAACAGCAGTGACCATCATTTCAAAATAAGAGTGTGGGGGTCGGATGGCAAGTTCAGTAGCTAAAGGTCCTGACCGTAACCCGTTAATAAACGATCCCATCATAATCCTATCATCTTTTTCATGGCATTGTCTAGATTCTACGTTAAATCGATCTATGTAGGCCTGCAACCCCTCTCCTACCCTTTGAGTTATATTCATTAAGTGTGAAATAGGTTTGGATAGTATCTTGTTACCCATAAAATTAGCTAAAAACAAATCACCGAATTGATCTAATGAATGAATGGAGTTTCGAGGCAGAGTACAATACCAATTTATAGCTTGACCTTTAAGGGTCAGATGGAATGTCATGCAGCGGTTGGCATCAGACAAATTGGCGGCATCCATGACACTCATGCACTGCATCCAATGAGCCGTGGGGTCAGTAGTTCCGTCGTACTTATCAACCTTACCTAAACCCTTGTAGCCCGGGGGAATGGTGCTGTTTGGATTTCCCAACCAAATGGATGAGACACCCGAGAAGTGGGCCCGGCTCGTCCTAACTGAGCATATCCGGATCCAGGGAGGACTGCTTGACCGGGCTGGGTGTATCCTGTTTGACCTAAGGGGTATCCTCCCATTCCGGGATAAGCAGGTAGTGGCCCTCCAGTTGCGAAGTTTCCCGCGCTGGGCCCGGGGTAATAACTCGGGTTAAGTAAGGGAGAGTACCCTGTGGGGGGCTGCATGGCTCGGCTGGTGCCTATACCGTAATGTTGAAACTGAGCTAGGTTTGACGGTGCTAGGTATCCGGGATATCCTAATTGGTTAACTTCGGGACCAAGGTGGCTAAATTGGTTTAATGGTTGCCCTAGGCCGGGCTGACCTATTTGACTCGTCTGTGGGCCCAGACCAGGCTGACCTAACTGACTCACCTGCTGTCCTAACATAGGAAAAGGCAGACCCGACATGAAAGGGTAATTATTGAGCTGGGCGGTAGGAACCATGAAAGGAGCTGGAAAGGTAGGGGTGACCTGGGTATGGGCTAAGGTGGTGTAAACAGGAGGTGCAGTAGAAAGGGTAGGGAGACCAGCTACGTAGTTAGATCCTGAAAAAAGATGAGCTCCCCCAGAGTGGGGAGGGCATCCCGAAACAGCGATAGACTGGGGGGGGAGACTAGAAATCAAAACAACGGAGGGATCGGCCATGGGATTGAACAGAGCTCCTGGTGGGGGAACAGTGGGGACAACTTGCGAACTAAAGGGATGTTCTATGTTAACTACATCTGGGGTAGTGGTTGCAATACTTGAGACGGGGAGTTCTAAATTGGGAGTAGAGGTAACCGGAATGCTATGGTTCATCAGATGAAATAATTGCGGAAACAAACGGTAAAACTTTTCTCTTTCCGCTTGTTCTTACTGGGGGGTGAGAGGCTCAACAGCGATGGTGGTAGTCGGCGGAGCGTTGGGGGTGGTAGAAACTACGGTGACGGTTGGAACTATCGCGGTTGTAACGATGGGATCAGCGGTGGTGTTAGAAGAAGAAGCACCCACTCCCGAACAATCTTGAGCTTGCGTCATGGTTTCAACAAATTTCTTTAAAAGTGGAGAAAATTTGATGAAATAATTTGATCAAACGTTCCCCACAGACGGCGCCAGTTGATGTGACGCAAAAATGTTCGTCTTGTGATGCTTCTTACGGCCCAAGGAACTCCTTTGAATAGCACGGCCCAAATTGATGCGAAACTTCACGGCAAAGGGAGATAACCGAACTGGGGACCGAGCTGGGTAGCTCGGATCAGCAAGAATGATGAAGAGAACTGTGATTGAAGACTGTTCCGGTAACAACTGTAATAAACCAAGAAAAGAGCGAGGCTTTCCTCCCTGTATAGGCTCCGACGGTCAAGTTAGAGAGGTAGAAGAAGATGAATAGTATTGACAAAGAGCTCAAATGGTAAATGTTGCGTACCTCACTAAGTCTGAAGACTTAGTATATATACCTCCAGACTGAGATATGCCCGTTGAACCTTCATGATTGACATGCTCACCTGCTCCCCTCTGTTTAGCGTGGCGTGTACGTTTAGTACTGTCCTGACCGGATTTCATGGGCTTCTTCCTCTTGGAAGATCTGGGAAATCTCTGCCTATATTTCAAAATATATACCTAACCCTGTGATGATCTTTACCTACTGTGTCAGTGAAATAGCTTAATCTGACCTAACTATCTTAGCTCGGTTAGGTCGATTATCACGATATAGATGTGAGGGAAACTAATAAGGTATACCGAAGTCAGTGTCCGACCTAAACCTTTTAGAGATATACTATCGGGCTCGGTTTTAAGGATCTACCCGACTTAAGCTTGTGACCAATATACTACTTGGCTCGATTTTGATGATCTATCCGACCTAAGCATGGTTCTTGACTTCTTATGCGTCTTTTTATCCTTTACTGTTTATTTTCGCTTTAGTCTATTGGACCAGGCCCAATGGAAGTTCAATTTTATGCACACCATAAACCTTCATTTTTTTCTCTCTTTTTGTATTTTGTATTTTTTCTTGTTTTTTTTTTTAACCCTTGCAACTCAAAAAATTGAACAAATAATTTCAGGATTACAAGACCCTCCCATTAAAAACCACCCCAACCCTCCCATTTACCTCCTCGCTCACCAAGGTAAATGGACATTTTCTCTATCTCTCGAGTGAGGATCTAGTTCGATAATATATAGGGTCTTTCACTAAAGTCTATTTTAACCCCAGCTTGGACAAAATTCAGCAGCCTCTTGCACAGTGGTCGAACGAATAGATGGCTCCCTCAGGCTATCAAACACGTCCTCACCTCAATGCCGCTGCACATTTGGGCAATTTTAAAGCCCCCAAAAGGTACACCATACGCAGCCTACAAGTCTTGTTCTCTAGTTTCTTTTGGGGTCAATCGAAGAAGAAGTGGCGATCTTGGGAGAGAGTATCCTACCCGACTTAACAAAATGGATTGGGGGTTCAGAACTTAGCTGCAACCATAGACAGCTTCTCCTGCAAATTATGGTGAAAACTACAGGTAGGAGGCAACCTGTGGTCCACCTTTATGTGGTCGCTACCAAAGTTAAGTCACCAATCGGACACTTGGCGTCGAATCTCGGAGTTTAACCATATAGCAGGGGAGAACTCTAGGGTGTTGGTTGGTAAAGGTGAATGCAGCTTCTGGAACTCCAATTGGACAGAATTGGTTCAATTGATCGCGATGCATGGACTCAAGAAGAGGTTCCTTTTCCACATTTACAAGTAAGGGAGTTCGCCGAATCTCCCTCGGAGTACATTCAACATTTAATTGGTGGACTTGAGTTACCCATTCTTACCCAGCTTCAACAACCTCTGTATTTGAACATGGAGATTGATAGATTAATCTGGAAACCAACTACTGAAGGTTCTTTTTCCGTTAAAAGTGCATATGAGTTGCTGCGCCCGAGTCATTCCCTCTATGAAGCACGTTTGGTCTGTCTCACTGCCTCCAAATGTATCAGTATTTGTTTGGCGTTTTCTAAATAATCTTCTCCCTCTAGCAGACATTTTGATGAATTTTGGCTTCCACTTTCCATCAAAATGCGCCTTCTGCTACGACAGTGAATCGCTAAACCACTGTTTCAATGAATACAGCTTGGCAAAAACATTATGGTGCCATTTTGAATTGATGCTTGGGATCCCATCACTGGACCATTCCTCGATCTGGAACAGGTGCTTTTATTATTGGAGTTTTGTGGCTGGCTCAATGATTCAGAAAAAAAATTGTGCAGGCCTTACCGACGATGGTGCTGTGGATACTCTGGAAAGCGCGGAATCGAAAAATTTATGACGAGCACACCCGCTCTTTTTACCATTTAAAATCGGAGGTGCTGAACATGTTCAGGACATGGTCGGAGGCTCGACCTTTAATGGGGACAGTGACGGAGAGTGTGAAATGGTTACAGACGGATCTGCTATCGAGATTAGTGCCTGCTCACGTATGAGTTTTCTTCCAGTCATTTGGAAACCACCTGAGATGGAGTACAAGCTCAACGTTGATGGTTCAGCACTGGGCCATCCGGGACATTTGGGGGCCGGATTTGTGATTCGAGACAAGACAGGGGCAGTGGTAGCTGCAGCCTCTTACTACCTTGGTTACGGAACTAATTTCGAAGCAGAATGCCGAGCCCTTTTGCTTGGTTTTCGAAGGGTGGAGGCTGAATCGGATTCATTAGCACTGATTAACATGGTTCGCAAGCATTTCAAAATCCCATGGCAGTTTACAGATGAATTCCTACAATTCTGGAACATTGCAGCATCAGGCCTTTTCACATTTGCCCATATTTTTCGGAAGCAAACTCAGTTGCGGACACTTTGCACGTCATGGAAGCATCCTACGAAAATCAGCATTGTACCACTCCTCGACAGGCAATTAGTGCCTAGAGTCAGGCTAGTCAAACAGATGTAATTTTGCTATTATTTTTTATATATATATATATATATATAGTAATATTTATTAGGATGATCCTGAAATAAGTTATTTCAGGACTCATAGACATCCAATCACAGGTTGTCATATAATTTTTTATTCTAATTATATGGTATACTTATCTTATGAGAATTAAATTTTATATTTACTAACGTTAGTAATTATATGGTAATGTTAGTAAATATAATTATATGGAATATTCTTTAATGTGTATTTTATTCTAATTTTATTTTTTAATTAAAAAATTTAAATAACTATACCCTACACACAAATAAGTGAACCCTTAGTCATATGATTTAATTTATTAAAAAAAGAATATGAATGAAAAAAAATTTATTATAACTATACCCTATATACAAATAAGTGAACCCTTAGGCTCTGTTCTTTTGTGGCTTTGGTAGAGAATCATCACTTTTTTTAAAAAAAACTTTTACACAAAGAAACAACTTTACTTTTTCAACAATTTAAAATTAAAATTTTAAAATTCCCTCTAAATACCTACTCACATAAATTCAAAAAATACCACAATCATTACACTTTTTTATCTCTCACCTACACAATTTCCCAAAAAAAACTTCCCTCCAAAAAATTTCTAACAAAAACTTCCCTCTAATAAAATTTCCTCTACCAAAGCCACAAGAGAACAGAGCCTTAGTCACAAGATTTAATTTGTTAGAATAATATCAACGAAAAAAAATTTATCTCAAAAAATTAAAATAACTATACCCTACACACAAATAAGTGAACCCTTAGTCATAAGTTTTAATTTGTTAAAAATGAATATCAGTGAAAAATAATAATTAATTTTTTAAAAATAATTATACCCTATATACAAATAAATGAACACTTATTTTATATTGGTAAAATAAAGTAAAAATGAATAATAATGGTAAAATTATTAACCAAGTGATTTATTTTATATTGATAAAAGATTTAGATAGATCTATAATTAAAAATTCCATAGTAAATTCAATAATTATAGTGAGGTAAAAAGTGATTTCACAAGATAAGTATACAATAATTAGAATATATCAATTTAAAAAAAAAAAAAAGGTGAATCCTGACAAATGTTAAACTCATATATATATATATATATGGTCTTTCTTTTGATGGGTTTTAAGATCTTGAATTTGGAAATAATTTTTAAATATAAAAAGTATATTAGAAATATAAAAAAATATTGGTGTGCATAAAAATAGGCCTTCATTGGGCCAGGCCCAATGAACAAAAGAAAGGATAAACAGTTAAAAAGGTAAAATATCTGAAAGGTCTAAAACCAAGTTTAGGTCAGAAAGTTCCATAAAGCCGAGCCAAAGACATAAGCTTAGATCGGTTTAAACCTTAGGTCGATCCCACTAAGTTTTCATTTATTTATCCCAACGGTCATCACTACCGAGCCATAGAGGTTATGTCGGAACAAGTAAGGGCGCTGACACAGTAGGTAGAAGTCATAATAGGATTAGACATGTATTTTGAATGCATGCAGAAATCACTCAGAACGATGGCGTGAAGGAAGCCAAAAGTCAGATTATGATGACAGGAGCAGTTGGATATGCAGAGAGACGAAGCAGTTGGGAATGCTGATCATTACATTGCAACGGGCATAATCTGATTCTTGATATAAATACTAAGTCTTCAGGCTTAGAGAGGTACGCGATCTTTTACATTTGAGCTCTTAGTGCATACTGTTCATCTTCTTCAACCTTACTAACTTGACCGTCGGAGTTACACCGGGGGAAAAGCTCCGCATTTCTCCTGCGTGTTTACATTTGTCATCAGAATACTTCACAGTCTTCAGTTTTCCCTTCATCTGCGTTAATCCGAGCCATCCAGCCCGATTTTCAGCGTTACTTCCTTTCTCTTTGGTTAGCTGCTACAAGAGGGGACCTTGCCGTTCAAGATTTCGTATTGGGCCACAAGAAGCATCCATTGACAGACGATTTCACATTAACTGGCGCCATCTGTGGGGAACGTTTGATCAAATTATTTCATCAAATTTTTTCCATATTCAAAGAAATTTGTTGAAACCATGACGCAAATTCAAGATTGTTCTGGAGTGGGTGCTTCTTCTTCCAGCACCACCGCTACTTCCACCGTTACGGCTACGATTGTTCCAACCGCCGCTTTAGTTCCTACCACCACCAATGTTCTACCTGTTACCACCGCCGCTGTCGTATCTCACACCACGGAGTCTCTCACCCCTCAGCAAGAACAAGCTGAAAGAGAAAAATTTTATCGTTTGTTCCCACAGTTGTTTCACCCAATCAATCCTGGCCCTCCCACCACCTCTACTCCTTGTTTGGAACTCCCCGTTTCAAACATTACAACCACTATCTCAGATGTAGTTAACGTGGAGAATCCGCTTGGTTCACAGGCTGTTCCACTATTCCTCCACCAGGAGCTTTGTTCAATCCCATGGCCGATCCATCCGTTGTTTTGATTTCCAGTCTCCCCTCCCCCCCCCCCCCCCCTCCCCCAGTCTGTTGCTGTTTCATAATGTCCTCCTTACTCTGTGGGGACTGATCCCTTTTTGGGGTCTAACTATGTAGCTGGTCTCTCTACCCTTTCTACCGCTCCTCCTGTCTATACCACCTTAGCCCATACCCAGGTCACTCCTACCTTTCCAGCTCCTTTCATGATTCTACTGCTCAGCTCAGTACTTACCATTTCATGTCAGGTTTGCCTTTTCCTATGTTAGGACAGCAAGTAAGTCAATTAGGTCAGCCTGGTTTAGGTCCGCAGTTGAGTCAAATAGGTCAGCCTGGCCTAGGTCAACAGTTGAGCAAGTTTAGCCACCTTGGTCCCGAGGTTAACCAATTAGGATATCCCGGACACATAGCCCCGTCAAGCTTAGCTCAGTTTCAACATTACGGCATAGGCACAAGCCGAGCCATGCAGGCCCTCACTGGGTACTCTCCCTTACTTAACCCGAGCTATTATACCGGGCCCAGCGCGGGGAACTTCGCAACTAGGGGGTCGTTACCTGCTTATCTCGGAATGGGAGGATACCCCTTAGGTCAGACGGAATATGCCCAGCCCTGTCAAGCAGTCCTGCCTGGATCTGGATATGCTCAGTTGGGAAGAGCCGGGCCCACATCTCGCGTCTCTCATCCATTTGGCTGGGAAATTCAAACAGATCCATTTCTACCGGGCTACAAAGGTATAGGTAAGGTTGACAAATACGATGGTACTGCTAACCCGACGGCTCACTGGATGCAATGCATGAGTGTCATGGATGCTGCAAATTTATCTTATGCTAACCGCTGCATGACCTTTCATCTTACTCTAAAAGGTCAGGCTATTAATTGGTATTGTACTCTGCCTCGAAACTCTATATATTCATTAGATCAATTTGGTGATTTGCTTTTAGCTAATTTCATAGGCAACAAGATATTATCTAAACCTATTTCACATTTAATGAACATAACTGAGAGGGTGGGAAAGGGGTTGCAGGCCTATATAGATCGATTTCATATAGAATCTAGGCAATGCCATGAAAAAGATGACAGGACTATGATAGGGTTTTTTATTAATGGATTACGGTCGGGACCATTAGCTACTGAACTAGCCATCCGACCCCCACATTCTTACTTCGAAATGATGGTTACTACTGTTAACTTTGCTGTTATTGAGGATGCTACAGTACTTAAACAAGAACGAGAAAGAGGCTTCTCTGACATTTATGGTAAGAGAAAAGTTTCTCCCCCGGTCCCTACCCCTGGAGGAGGTAAGAAACAGAACTTCGTGAGTACTAATAACACAGGCCCAAAGGCCGGGGTCAGTGTTAATGCCTTGCAGGTGGTCGAGCCCTTTTCCGCGCCACGGGCCGACATACATGCGGCCATCCAGCATTAAGGGTTGCTACCTCCGGCCCGTCCCATAACGAGTCCCACAGATCGACTCAATCCAGCAGGTATTATAATTATCATAAGCATATTGGCCACAATACTAATAAATGTAGAGATTTAGCTGCAGAAATAGCAAAACTCATCCAAGCTGGAAAGTTACCACAATATACGCAAGTGGCCCCTTTGCCCAAACCAGCAGTTCCGACAGGTCGGGAACGACCTACAGGATGTTACTGGTGTGGGGAGCCCGGTCATTTTGCCCAAGAGTGTTCCCAACCCGACCCCGGGCCCCAAACGCTGGGGCTGGTGCCGACATAACTATAGCTAGGGTCGTGAATATCATAGCTGGAGGACCGACCCAAGGTGACTCTAATCGTCAGAGAAAACAGGTATGTCGACAAAGGGAAAACATCCTGGGTAAGCGTAAAGCAGGCACCATGGTCCCAACCATTACTTTTGGTGACAGTGATCTTTTCTTACCTTATAATTGTGATGACCCTCTAGTTATTGATTGTTATATTTCTAATTATCAAGTACGAAAGACACTGTTAGACACGGATAGCTCTAGTAATATTATTACTACCAAGGCATTAGCTGGATGTCAATTGCATAAGGCACGTTTAAATTCAGTACGCACACCTTTGATTGGCTTTGGCAACCACCATGTTATTCCTATGGGACAGTTAAGCATACCAGTCACATTGATAGCTGGCCAGCTAAAACGAACAGAAATCATAGATTTCGTGGTCATTGATGAACAATCACCTTACAATGTGTATTTGGGTCGGCCTTGATTAAATCAATTTCAGGCCATTGCTTCTACCATGCATATGCTTTTAAAATTCTCTACTTCGGAGGGTGTGGCTTCCCTTCGTTGTGATGTCATACAGGCTAAGCAGTGTTACACAGCTTCTCTAAAAGAACCGATGCTAGCCGATTCAAAACTGCCAGACGCCCCGGTCGTTGCACTGACCCCCGCATCCCTGGCTTTGTCGGTACCTCCTAAAGGCAGTACTTCCCACGCTGTGGACATCACCGACCTAGCAGGTCGGTCGGAGCGATTCGTCAAGGCTGGGGCTAAAATCATAACAATTCCTCTAGCGGCCGACCCAAATCAGGTAATTAAGGTAGGGGTTGATCTATCTCCTCAGTTATTACATGATTTACTTAACCTATTGCATGAGTTTGAGGAAGTTTTTGCTTGGGAGCCGGAAGACATGCCTAGTATTTCTCGAAGTATCATTGAAGACAAGTTATCTATTGATGCAAGTCATAGGCCGGTTCGCCAACGGAAACGTAACTTAGGAGGAGAACGAAGTAAACACGTAGAGATGGAAGTCAATGCTTTACTGGAGGTGCATATCATTTGAGAAGTAGATTATCCAGAGTGGCTGGCTAATTCCGTATTAGTCCCCAAGCCCGATGGTACATGGCGCATGTGCATCGACTTCACCGACTTGAACAAGGCCTGCCCCAAAGACTGGTTTCCCTTGCCTTTAATTGACCTACTGGTCGATGCCATAGCCGGGTTTCGCTTTCTCAATTTCTTAGACGCCTACAAGGGTTATCACCAAATATTCATGGCTAAGGAAGATGAGGAGAAGACACCATTTATCACAGACAAAGGTACTTATTGCTTTGTTACTATGCCTTTTGGTCTGAAAAATGCTGGAGCTACTTTTTAACGCTTAGTGAATAAGATCTTTAAGAAACAATTAGGTCGGAATATGGAAGCATATGTTGATGATTTACTTGTTAAAAGTAGGGATGAATCTAATTACTTGTTTGATTTACGTGAGACACTTGAAACTCTAGCTCGGTACAAATTCAGACTAAATCCTAAAAAATGTATTTTTGGGGCTACTTCGGGTAAATTCTTGGGTTACATGGTTTCCGAAGATGGTATTTCTGCTAATTCTAAAAAAGTAGAGGCTGTTCTACAGATGCACCCTCCTAGGTCAATTCATGAAGTACAACAATTGACGGGTAGATTAGCGGCCTTAAACCGGTTTCTAGCTCGGTCGGCAGAACGAGCCTTACCATTTTTTAGCATTTTGAAAAAATCAGATAAGTTTATATGGATTTCAGAATGCCAAGCTGCTTTCGAACAATTAAAAATGTACTTAGCATCCTTACCATCTTTAACCATGCCAATTCCTGGGGAACAATTATACATGTATATAGCAACCATTGAATCTGTGATTAGCTCGGTTTTGCTTCGAGAAGATAACCGGGTTCAAAGACCCATCTATTTTGTTAGCAAAGTTTTGCAGGCTGCAGAAAAAAATTATTCCAGCTTAGAAAAGCTAGTATTGGCTTTAGTTCATTCTACACGACGACTCCGACCTTACTTCGACGCCCACGGAGTCACTGTTTATACTGATGCGCCACTGAAAACCATCTTGCAAAAAACAGGCGTTTCAGGTCGTCTTACCAAATGGGCTATTCAATTGGGGGAATACGACATCACCTTCATGCCTCGTACTGCAGTATTTATAGCTGAAGGGTCAAGTATTAGCAGATTTTATAGCTCAAGGCATATCAGACATCCAGGAAGATACACCTGGCCCGACACAAGAAATCGACTTACTTTTAACCGTGGCAAAAGGCGATGATTCATGAACACTCTATGTAGACGGTGCCTCCAGCCAGGCCAGGTCGGGTGCCAGGATCATCCTCACCAACCCTACCGGGGAAACCCACACTTATACTTTACGGTTCTGTTTCACAGCCACCAACAACGAGGCAGAGTACGAAGCCATGTTAGCCGGCCTAAAATTAGCTCGGAAGCTAGGGGTCCGAAACTTGAAAATTTGTTCAGACTTCCAACTAGTCGTTAAACAAATTTTGGGGGAGTATAAGGCCAAAGATCGACAAATTGAGGAATATTTAGCATTAGTACAACAACAGCTGAAAATTTTTTCAAAATAGGCTATAGAACGAGTCCCACGAAACAAAAACACAAATGCAGATACCTTGTCCAAATTGGCGTCTTCGGTTTTCTCTCACCTAACTAAGAGCGTTCTGGTAGAAGAAGTGCAGACTAGGAGTACAGCCGAGCCGGCTATCTTGTCTATATATGAAGGTCGGGATTGGCATTTTCCTCTAAGGCAGTATTTACAAAATGGTACTTTGCCAGACTCACGAAAGGAGGCACAGCGAATATGAAGGAAGGCAGAATATTATCAGATATTTGGGGAAGAGCTATACAAAAGGGGTTCTTGATGCCCTTACTAAAATGTTTGGGTCCAGGAGAAGCGAAGGCCGTGCTTAAAAAAATACACCAGGGGGATTGTGGGTCTCATATCGGGGCTCAAAATTTGGCTAAAAAAGTAATTGGGGCTGGGTTTTATTGGCCTCGGTTATTCCAGGAAGCGGTCGAATATGTTCGCCATTGTCCCAGTTGTCAACACAACGCGCCGATTCACAGGTTACCAGCGTCCAGCTTTACTGGGATAATTGCTCCTTGGCCTTTCACAGAATGGGGGTTAGATCTTATGGGACCATTTCCTAAGATCGGCTCTTGTTAGTATCTGGTCGTGGCTATAGACTACTTCACAAAATGGGTGGAAGCCGAGGCATTGACGAATATTAACGGGCGAACTGTAGCTCGGTTTCTATGGAGGCAAGTCATTTATCGATTCGGCGTACCTAATTCGGTTATCTCGGATAACGGAACTCAGTTTGAATCTAAGGAGTTTACGGCCTTGTGTACAAAGCTTGGTATCACTCAGCATTTCGTGTATATGGCTCATCCTCTGGCAAATGGACAAGTGGAGCTCACTAATTGAACTTTGTTGCACGGATTAAAAACCAGGCTGGAAGATAAGGGCAAGAATTGGGTGGAACAACTACCTCATGTATTGTGATGTCACCGAACCACACCTAAGTCTGCTATGGGGAAAACTCCTTTTGAGTTAGCCTTTGGAGTCAATGCTGTCATACCTCCAGAAATATAATATAGTGCGCCCCGAGTCATGCACTTCGAAAGGGACCAGAACCAACAAAATTTGGAGCTTAGCTTGGACTTGGTGGAGGAAGCTCGGGACTCGGCTTACAAACATCAGCTAAACTACAAGAATTTAGTCTGACAACACTATGATGCCTAGGTCAAGCATCGAGCCTTTGTACCGAGAGACCTGGTTTTGCAGAATCGAGCTATCAGTAAATCGCAAGATCAAGGCAAGTTAGTATCTAATTGGGAAGGACCTTCCCGGGTGACAGAAGCATGACTTACCGGCAGTTACGTATTAGAAGATTTGCAAGGGCAATTGATTCCGCGAGCCTGGAACGCAGCACACTTAAGAAAATACTATCTATGAATCATTCGGAGTTAAGATCGTGAAGGGAAAAACATGTAATAAGTCGCAGTCAAGATGGCGAAGGAAGAAAAGTACGTATTTATTCAAAGAAATAATGCCGACCCAATACAAAGCTGTTCGAATAAACTATTCCAAAGAAAAATTTTTACAAGGCAAAAACTAAGATGGTGGAGCTTGGGAAGTCACTTCCTCAGATGCCCCGTTTGGGTCGGCAACGGGATCTTCTTCTGCAACGTTCTCCGGCAAAGGAATACCAGTATCCCGGCACTCTTGCTTGACCTCATCAACCAGATCGAAGGGATCACGACCCTGAGCTAGCAAAGACGTATGGGCCAAAGAATCTTCAGGGAGGCCCTCCACCGACCTGGGGCCTTTAAATTCATCCCAGCACAAGGTATACCCGCACTGAATAAGCTCCATGAACTCCCGGTTCATCAGATCCAGCAATGGCCCCTCCTTGAAGGTTTTTAAAGCAGCTTGACGCGCCGCTTCTACTTCAGCCGGGCTAAGCAACTCAACGGACTTCTTTGCTTCTTCTTCTAAGGCCTTCTGCAGGGCGGCCTTCTCCTCCTTCAGGGCGGCGACTTCAGCCTCCAAGCTCTGGTACTTGGTCTCCAACTGGCTAGCCTTGGTACTGAGCCCCTGATTTTCTGCGTAGAGCTCAGTATTCGTGGCCTGGAGCTTGGTGACTCTGCTGGATTCGACCCCCAGCTTCATCTCCAAATCCTCAATATCCTCAGTCGGCCTCTTCGACCTCTCCTGCTCATAGCTTTGGGCCAGAATATCCAAAGCCGCAGTCCTCTTGGCCGTGGCTGCATAATTTACACCGACTTGCAAAATCCGATTATGGGCCTTATAGAAATATTGCACAAAGTAATCATTCATCTCAGGGAACAAGCTAAAAGTTCGGAAGTTTACCTGTTTTGTCTGTAAAGCCAAAAAGGCTTCTTGCTTCGCTAACTATTCGATGCTTTGCCGCATCTGGTTGCTCACCTCGACTATCTCCGCGAAGGAGCTGTGGGAGTCGGCCACTATATCTGAGAAAGGCCGGACATCTTCAAGCAGGGGCCCCGCCAAGTGAGGCTGATATATGGGCCGAGCTAGGGGGCTCGGTCTTTCCTTCTGATCTTTGAGGATGATCATCCTTTCCTTGGATGACGAGTCCAAGGGCCCCAACAACTCATCCGGGCTGAGTAGCTCGGCTCCGAAAGTGGGATCAGTCAACAACTGTGGAGCCTTGGCGTTTTTGGCCGCTTGAACCTCCGTGGGGGTCGGCCTGTTTTTCTTTGACGCTCTGAGGACTAAGGTGTCAGTGGGGGGATCGGCCCCTTCCCCCTCTTGGGTCAGGTCAATTTCTGTAGGGGGTCTTTTTGAAGACCCCGAGGCTGCCGTCTGCTTATTGGACTTCTTTTTCTGACCGAATCCACTGAAACCACCTGAAAACATAAAAGGCAAATATCAAGGTGTCAACAAAGCTGAGCTAAGATAAATAAAACTACAGTTAGAAAGTTCAGAAACAGGTAATTACATTCTGGTTCAACATTGGGGGCCCGGCTCAGCCCAGCCCAGACAAGAAGGCCCTCGGACGGATACTTTACCGAGTATTTCTCCGAATTAGTATATGATTTCAAACTCTTATACCCTGACAACACTATGGGATTGGACTTATCCCGATTCTGATCTGTTGGCGGGGTGAATTCCGACCATCGGCAGGGAAGGTTAGCCTCGTCAGCTTTCACCATGAAAAAACGTGTTTTTCAGTGTTTTATGGTATCTGGGGAGTCGGTTGTAAGGATAGGTCCGTTCCTACGCTTTTGAAAAGAAACCCACCCCGGCCCATAGGGATATTGGCGGATAGTATAAAATTGGAACAATAGATCTATGGTAGGTCGAATTTTTGCCCCTGAGCAGACACACATAAAACCCACTAGGAACCTAAAGGCGTTGGGTACTAATTGATTCAGCCCAATTTCTAAATAGTTACATAGCTCAGTTAAAAAAGCCGGGACAGGAAATCTTAGCCCAAACCTAATGTGGTGCTCATATATACCGACCCAACCATCCGAGGTACTAGTTATTCTTTCTTCGGCCGTAGCCAGTCGGGTCTGGATAGCTGGGTCGAGATTATGGGTCAATCTTAGGGTTTCTAATTCTACCCTAATAAGTTTGGATTGTATTTCATCGGGATGAAAATCATAGGAGATGGCAGCCGCATCTACAGAAAGCATTACAGATGTATCGGAATCATGCATAATTTGGAGAAAACAGAAGATCTCCTGGATAAATTTAAACTAGCAGTATATCCTACATCCGATAGCAGTAAAAAAGGGCTCATGCATCGTGCTTGCCGGGAAACTATCCTTAAGCTGGCGATTCAATTACAATTATTAAAAGGAAGAAGAATAATTAACTAATCGGAAGACGGGTTCAAACGAGACACGCCGGTACCGGAACTCCTTTCCTCGGCCATGGAATGCTGCAGAATAACAATGAAGACGCGGTGGAGAGAAACGGTGGCACAAACGGGCACGGCGGAGAGAGGTTACAACACAAACAAATACAACGCAAAAGTGAAGAAGTGAGAAAATTTGTTTTGAAAGCGTGAAGGCCATAATGCAAGGCCTTTCGCTACTTAAAGGAAGATTCGGGAAGACGAAGCGTAGCAGACAAGCTAACCGCTGGAGCTATTAATACCGCCTTGAAAAACGGACAAACGTGGGAAGTCGTAACGAGCGCCTCGAAAGTCGCTGAACGTGTCCTGTCATGTCCCGACTCTTCAAAAGCCGAATTTCATGCGTCGTAACTCAAAGGTACGCCTTTATTGATGAATTCAGTCTTTTTGGGTCAACATCACATTTATTACTTATGAATCGGCTTACACATTATTTTCTTTGGGTCGGATTTTTTTAGCTATATCTCATGCTTTCTTTTTGACATATCTGATAATCTAGAGGCCCGTATCTTTTTGTTACTTTATTTGGGATAGAATAGCTTAGCGCCTTTTATGAATATAGGTAGGAACATTTTGCATTTTATACTTACTTGGGTAGGAAAAGAAACTTTTGAGAACGGTTTGATCGGAGGTCAGGTGGATACATAATGAAGACCTAAGTCAGGATTTTAGTTCCGAAAACACAAAAAAGTATTAAGTTTTAGATCGGTAAAACATAATACTGGGGGGCTTGTTGGTGTGCATAAAAATAGGCCTTCATTGGGCCAGGCCCAATGAACAAAAGAAAGGATAAACAATTAAAAATGCAAAGATATCTGAAAGGTCTAAAACCAAGTTTAGGTCGGAAAATTCCATAAAGCCGAGCCAAAGACATAAACTTAGATCGGTTTAAACCTTAGGTCGGTCCCACTAAGTTTTCCTATATTCATCCCAACGGTCATCACTACCGAGCTATAGAGGTTAGGTCGGAACAAGTAAGGGCGCTGACACAGTAGGTAGAAGTCATAATAGGATTAGACATGTATTTTGAATGCATGCAGAAATCACTCAGAACGATGGCGTGAAGGAAGCCAAAAGTCAGATTATGATGACAGGAGCAGTTGGATATGCAGAGAGACGGAGCAGTTGGGAATGCTGATCATTACATTGCAACGGGCATAATCTGAGTCTTGATATAAATACTAAGTCTTCAGACTTAGAGAGGTACGCGATCTTTTACATTTGAGCTCTTAGTGCATACTGTTCATCTTCGTCAACCTTACTAACTTGATCGTCGGAGTTACACTGGGGGAAAAGCCCTGCATTTCTCCTGCGCGTTTACATTTGTCATCAGAATACTCCACAGACTTCAGTTTCCCCTTCATCTGCATTAATCCGAGCTATCCAGCCTAGTTTCCAGCGTTACTTTCTTTCTCTTTGGTTAGCGGCTATAAGAGGGGACCTTGCCGTTCAAGATTTCGTATTGGGTCACAAGAAGCATCCATTGACGGACTATTTGCGTCACATCAGATACCATTAAAAGGATGTATTGTGAATAATAATGTATAATATTCAAAACTACAAAAACATATTTTTGAAAACATGGTAAAGAACATGCGCTGTAATGAAATTCAATAATCTCAAACTACAATAATTTTGTAAACTCTTTCTTAAATACCAAAAGCAATATTTTATAAAAGGTTACATAAACTCCTGAACTATGGGGGGGGAAAAATCCCATAATTAACTACAGAGTACCTATCCAATTATATCTAAGTTAGTGAACCTTGATTGGATGATTACAACTTAGGTTTATAAGTTACATTTAAACTACGTTGTTGCAAAACAAAGTACCTTGGAAGAGGGAACAGGGCTAAGCTAATCATGAATCCCAACAGTCTAGTAAAAACTCATCGCAAATAAGAAATACTAACTCATTCCATTGAAGTTGACGAATTAAAGAGATCAGAATTCGTCATGGCACCAGTGACCTGAGGAGTTACAATTGGCAATAAAAATGAATTATCTACATTTCATTTCCAGATACACAGGGATCATAAGAGGGGGTTTTCAATTTCCCTGAATATGATGCTTAAGTAGGTATGAGAGCCAATATTTGGTTCCTCACGATTCCCATGCATTTCTGTATATCGGTGTAAACCGGAAGGTTCTGAGGGCAGCAAGGCTTTAAGCTCGTAACCGCTGAGTCCAATATCTGGGCCACGTCGGCTGGTGGAAACTGCCGTTCTGTACATTTCTGAAATCATACAGGCAACACAATTCTGTGAATACAACTAATAAACTTTCATCTCAGCATGTATGTGGGATCGGCTATATGGATCACATATTGCTATTGTGTATGGTCGAGACGTGTTGTTTCATTTATTGTGTGGCAGCAGACGAATGAGTCACAGAAATAAAATCAAAGCAAAATAAACACAGCTTGTTGGATTCCTATGAAATAAAGAAGGGAAAAATATCTGCCATGGGAAATGAAACAGGAGAGGAAGTGAGAGATTGAGAATTGGATACAGGAAAGCTACACCAAACAAGTACCTGAATCATAAGCAGAGTAGCAACGCATTGAGTAATAAGCTCCGTAGGTACAGGTGCCTCGTTCTTGTCTAATCCAGGTTTCACATCAGGATCAGAAACCTACAAAGAGCACGATATACTTTTAAGAATTGGTGTAAAATTGCCAGAAATTGAAGAACTGAGTCAACAATCTTACAACTGGAATGGATGAATCATCTTGAGGAAGCTGATTATGTACATAAGCAATAATAGCCGCCTCAATCTTCTCAAGCCTGTTCTCCCTACCCTTTAGTGACGACATGGCCTAATGGTTAAAGGGAAATTCAAATAGCACCATTAGAGTTCATAGAAAAAACAGACGACAAGAAAAGCATTGGTCACATTCATGTGTGCAAAAACAATATCTCAACCAAGGGATGACAAATTCATTGGGAAAGAAGACTGACAACCACAGGTCCAAAATTGATTCCAAAGGGTTTTGAAATAATTCATTAAAAAATAAATAAATAAATAAATAAAAAATCATTTGAAGTTTGAAAATGTTCCCAGTGTCCCTTCACAATATTGGTTACAATCTGAAAAGGAAAATCATTCAAAAGCTTTCTTCCTACCTGCAATGCTACATCTACTATTGTCCTTGCTTTTTTCCGTGAACTTTCAATGATTTCATTAGCTTGAAATCCAGATTCATCAGATTGACAAGTAGTGCGATCCAAAGAGCTTGACATAGCACCAGAATCACCTAGAGGTCTTGGCCATGCAAGTGAAATAGTTCCTGGATATGTATTGCGTTGTCTCAAGCAAATCAATGCAGAAGAAACCTGTAGTGTGAAACACCAGGCTCTTCATGAATTATACTAATAAAAAATTATAGAAAAAGAAAAGGAATTAAACTTCAATTCAGAAAAACCACATGCCTGCTCATTTGCTTCATGCAGCTGCACAAGTACAGCTGCATATTGTTTTTTAAATGACTCGGACTCCTTGAGAGAGCAATTTTCCGCCACATCGTCATTCATCCGTTTTAACTCGGAAACTAATGCTTCCTACATTTTCCAACACAGACTCTATGAGACACTTAAGGATAAAATGTTAATACTACTACAAATTTTTCATAAGAAAATATATCTGCATGCAACTAATAATGGAGAGAATGATCATGTCCAAAATGTTACAACATCATGCAAGAATCTAGGAACAAAGCATGAAGAAGGTTCATACACACAGTCCCACAAGAAAACCAAAAATGTTTCAAATTGACTATATAATAAATGATAAATATATACAATAACAACAATGCAATGAGAGCCATACATTTCTACATAATTATGAAGTCTCAGAATTAAAACAAATCAAGGCAATAGAAATTGAGCAATAAAGGAGTCTGAAACAGTATTATACATATGAATACCAAGAAATCTCATCAGAGAAAAATATTCAAAAGTTCAAACCTTTTTGTCAAGAGAGCGATTTAGCTTCGCTAGAGCTTGAACATCAGCTTCCTTTGCCTGAGCTTGAGCTGCGGTACAAGGCTGAGAATAAGCTATTGGCTGGTAGATGGATGTTTCTCTGGCTCCAAGCCTAGTTTGCAAATGAGCATCTTCTGAGGCCACCTAGCAAATCAAATTCAAACAAACTCTGTGAATTGGGAAAAATGTAATATTCATTCATAAATCAAACAGTACCAAGAGAAGAGATCATAAGGAATACATATCAAAAACACATTGAGATCCACTTCATTTCATTAATTATTACTAGTCTCCGATCTCAGTTGGCCAAAATGATTAAAGTGCACACGTCCCAGGAACAGTGAAGTTGAATGTCAGAACAGGGCAGTATATAAATCTTCTGAACTATCAAAACATTATAGCATCCCACAAAAAAAAAAAAAAAAAAAAAAAGAAGAAGATTCCTATAATCTACCAACAAATACAAAATTCCACTCAGCTTAGAAACTATCACGGAATTTAACCCAGTTTTTTCATACTAATTGCAATAAAGAACTCAACCTGCAACCGTCTACTTTAGCTATCCAAAAAAAAA
The DNA here is from genome assembly GCA_016801395.1 of Leptodermis oblonga. Lineage (NCBI taxonomy): Eukaryota > Viridiplantae > Streptophyta > Magnoliopsida > Gentianales > Rubiaceae > Leptodermis > Leptodermis oblonga. The sequence goes on from CM028760.1 coordinate 35,257,747, forward strand.
AAAAAAAAAGAAAGAAACAAGGAAAGTTGAAAACAAAATACAAACCTTCGTCTGCTTTAAATGATTAGTTAGATGGAAAGGTGATGGTGACAAATGAGAAAGACCATTAATATTCTCCAGATTTTCAGAAGGTAAAATTTTCATATACTCCTTCGCTTGTTCATTCATCCTAAGGTCACTGAAGTTCTCGAAAAACTTATCAACATCAACTTGTCTGGCAAGCAGTGTGGGCAAATTTTCCATAGGATTCAAGGGCATGCAATCAATGTCCTGCCACAAATATGAGGTTATTATAATGCGCAACAAAGAGAACAACCATACAGAATGCTGGGCGCTAATTATATTGACATTAAACATAAAACTCAATTTTAAGATCAATGGAGAATCTCCATGCAAGGGGAATAATAAACTGGTCACTTAGATTTCTTCTGTTCACCTATATCGCTAGCTTTCACATCAAACTTTCAAACCAAAATATTATGCTCAGTGATGCAACAAGAAACAAAGAAGTCACCCCAGATAACCAAATCTTGAAATATTAAGGACTCAGTGTAATTTACTCCTAATATTCCGTCAAAATGAAAGCAGAAATAATAGACAGAAGCACAATCTTCATCTGCTTCCACAATAATCTAGTTTGAAAAAAATACAAAAACAAGGCATCAAATGTCATGCATTGTTTGCGTGATAATTCTGAGTAGCTTTCTCCTAGTAGAATGATGAATGATTCAATTTAGGATGAAAAGAAAATACAAGGTTACAAGTTTTATTAGGGGGAAAAAAATTTAAAAAAACACACACAACAGCAAAGGCATATCAACATCTCATAGCTCATAGAAGCTAAATTTCTTTGGTGAAATCTATAGAGTTAAAACAATCAAATTCAATTCAATGGAATGCTGAAAACATACACATCCAACCCCAAAAGCATCGAGTTGCTATTTAGTGCAGAATCACAATCCTTAAATTTTAGGATGAAAATAAAATGCTTTGGATTTGTCATTTTACCGTGACAAATTCAACACCCAGATCAGGTCGGTCAAACTGAACCCGGCACCTGGAATGATCAACTGTTAACACACTCCCGTCATGCATCTCTCTAGTTTTGGGATGGATGGCAATAACACGTTGTCCAACTGACAAAGGCCTTGCAAGATCTGTTGGAAGTCCTTCCCTGACACCTTCACGAAGTTCAGTATAATGGGTTCTAACAGACTCTCTATACTTGTTAAGCTTCTCCTTCTCTTCCTTCAAAAATTGTTGAGAAAACCGCCGTGGTTTTCCAAGAGAACTGCAACGTGATGAGAATAGAGTAGTATAACTTAACATATATTTTACCCATACATCCAGTTGACAATGCCTCGTAGAAATCATAAAAATTTTACTTGAAATGAAAGAAGAAAATACCTCCTTATAACACCCCATTCCACACGAGTTAACCTTGGAACATGGCCCAATCCAACATGATATAGATACTCAACAAACTCTCTTTTAGCAAACCAAGGATAGTCAATTGCATTGTAAAACCACTCATATGTGCACCATCTCCTTAGCAGTGGATTTGATAAGCAATTAACAAGTTTTCTCTGCAAGATATGTTTTTGAAGCAAATTAATCTTAATGGTTAACCACAAACGCAACAAAAGTTTATAATAGCTGAAGATCTTTTACCTTATTACTACATGTTGTGTCATTAGCTGAAGCTAAAGGCAAAACTGATCTGTCATTTAAAAGTTTCTCTGCAAACTTCGAATCTTTTTGTGCATCTGCTTTCTTTGGTTCAGTCTTACGCCTGCTCCTTACTCTAGTTAGTGAGCTCGTTTGGTTAGCCGGAGGGATCTGTACTGTAGATTGTGCTGAATCACTTCCTTCTCTTCTTAGATCAGTACTAGAAGAATGATCTGCATTTTTTGTCAACTTTGGTGAAGCACTTTGAGAAGATCTCTTGTTCTTAGTCAGCTTCCCAGTATCTCTAGTCTGCAAAAAAGGCAGTCAGACATAAGATTTTAAAAGGCTAATGATATAAACACGTTACATAAAGATATATCAGTAAGGAAATCAAAATTATGCTATATATATTCATGGAAGAAGCTTAGAAACGTCATCAATGGATTAGGGATATCCCATGATAGCCACAGCCCATGCTACTATATTTTATTGGCATTCCATTAGGTTAAGCAATTCTCCAGTCAGAATTGGATTTTGAAACAGGCGATATTGAGAGAAACAAAGAACAGAATAAACAAAGAAAAGAAAAAGAAGTAGAAGTACCTCAGCTTCTTGAGGTTCCATAAAATCACCACTAAGATGAGCTTCAGATTTCCGAATCTGAAATATATCAAAGTTAAACTTATCATGCAAAAAGCAGGTAAGCTATAATAATTTGGCACAAGTAATGAGACCATAATATGACTTACCTTAGATGTCACCAACTTCGGTTTCTTCCTTGTAGATTTAGATTGATAAATTTCCTGCTTCACTTCAGGAACAACATTGTGATCAGAATTTGAAACTTTTCCTGCTTTAGGCACTTTGTTAGAAACCAATTCAAGTCTAGCAGCCACTGATTCGTCTTTTTTTATTTTCTGTCCCGAGGATCTGCGTTTGTCCTTCGGATGTGCTGCAGGCACAGCTTCTAGTGACCCAGATTCATCCACATGATCATCACGTTCATCTTTGATCTGCACCATTGACTCTGACAGGAAAAAAGTGGAAAGAGAAAAATGAATCAAATTCTTGACTTCTAATAGCTGACAGACATTGCCATCGATATCCAAGACAAGATAGAAACAACTAAAAATCAAAGGATGGTTCTACAGATCAAACCTAACCATTTAACTACACAACACGCACACTTTTGCATGCAAACACTGAACAAAAAATCAGAGTTAAGACAGAAGTTCAGCACAGTTTAAAAAGCAAGAAAATGGCCCCAAAATTTTGGTAAGAAGAACATTTGAAGGTGGATACAAAGACTGCCCACAAAACATTAAAAAGACACCAAATTCAAAAACAGTTTAATGCTTTCAGCAAGGTCAACGTCATGTCTCTGTGTAAGAATCTGCTCACTAAAAACAGATCAAATGACTAATGAACTGACCAGCTGACAAATAAAAAAGATGATCATGTGTACATTGAGTTCAACTAAAAGTCATTTGCAAGGAACTTTATACTAATGCGTCCACCCCATAAGGCAGTATCTGTTCAGAGTGGTTGTTTGAAGTTTATGTACCAAATGTTATAGGATTTAACTTCAGAACACAAATATATATTCCCTCCATTCAAGAAATCGAATCAAACTTTCCTGTACTGTCCGCCCTAAAATGCATGTTTCTTTCTAAAAGTAAGCAAATAGTGCCCTATCCTACTTCCAAAGTTATATACATCATTTAGTGATCCAAACTTAGTTTTCAACAGCTGGCACACGTAAGATGTACACACACACACCAAACGAAGACAATTAAGTTACCAGATGACGATTAAGGTAAAGAATTAGAAGCTAGGTTAAGCACCTTCAAGTTTTCACTTATTGTTCATTGACAGCCAAAACACATCTTGCCCACACGCATCATTGTACAAACAAAGGGATAAACAAGGACCAAACATGAAGATTGAGTGGAGGAAATGAAGCATAGAGAAAACAAATTATTCCCTGAGGAAAATAAGAGGGAGAAGAGGAACAATTTTCTGGTTATTGCTCATTCATGATTTGCTCTACCTCTAAAAGCAAATGAAAAGGAGAATAGGGACTTGGTAGTTCTTACCATCTTCATTTGCTTCTGCAGGCATCATCAAGGATAAATCAGCCAAAGTTTGCAAGGCGTCAAAGGCAGAATCTTCATCTACAAAGAAACATTAAGCTCAATTCTGTAAACACTTGGCAATTAAAGCAGACTAAATCAGTACCATTTATCCTAATCATTGTGCAAAAGAGGAAATTACCAAATAAAGACTAAAATGGAATGAAACAGTGCAATAGATTTGCTAAGTGTAAAATATCCTGAATATCAACTTCAACTGATTAAAGCAAAAATAAATTCCAAAACAAATAAGCAAAACACATGGGTATTGCATGCTCAAGAAATGCAGTATACTTGAGCACTATACTATGGAAGAAGATCATATTTGTGGGGCCATACAAGAACTGCAGTATACTGAAGAAAAGTTATGTTCCCCACAGTGCCTATGCAGTCACATCAACCCACTTTCCGCAAGGAAAATAACTAAGGCAAGCCCCATCCAGTATGTTAACTAGTAAAAGGAAACCCCAACCACAACTAAGCCTTTGGCCCACTAAATGGGGTCAGCTATATGGATTCTAATAACTTCTTTCACATATTACTCATAAACTGCAAGAAATTATTGTCCAAAAAGGGGAAGTGGCAAAAGCAAGGTTTAGCTTTGAATAATAAATTATAAAAACAATATATAGGTTCACCACCCAAACAGTATCTCAATTACATACTATGGGAAGAGGAGATATATGACAGTTGGCAGGACAAAAAATACATCTGAAGAATGTACATACCTCTTTTAAACAGAGCCTTTTTACTCCTCTTCCTAGGACCTTGTGAAGATGGCTTAGAGACTCTTGCATCTGCATACCTCGACACACCTAATCTTTGACCTTCTGTCCCACTACATGCTTCCCTTGTGTCATCCAAATGGTTGTCACCAGCATCACCAACACCTAAATTCTTTCCATCAAATCTTTTCCCCTTAGCCCTATTGCCACCACGTGCACTTTGCTTCAAATAAATCTTATACCTAGATAATTCTCCAGTATCAGCTTCCATGCTCCCCTCTAATTCTTCTTCATCTATATCACTTTCAACATGCTTGACTTTGGTCGACTTCTGTTTAGCAAGCCAAAACAAGGGTTAAATGCATAACTGGAAAAATAACCAATCAATAGATTAAAACAGACCCACAAATGACACCTTAGTTTCTGCATTTCGAGCAGGAGATGACATAACACTTTCAGTTCTTCTGCTTGGTGTCTGAGAAACCTGGGGAGAACCACCTCTTTGTGATGCCTCAGTCAAAGCTAATGCTATCTCATGAACATCGTCATCATTGGTAGCTGCCTTCAACTTCAGACCCTGCCGCGATGGTGAGAATAACTTATCCCCCTTAACATTCTCAAAGGAAGATGCAATGGGAAACCGTGGGGTCCTTTTCCCAACAGCACGAGGTCTGCTGCCTGAAAAAAAGGAAAAAATGTTCACACCATTACTTCAATGGTAACAGCCCAACAAGTATTTATCAACACTATCCCTCAGCCCAAAAGAAAAGTGCAGATGATAAGATGAAATCATAGAGATCAATAGCATAAAGATTTAAAAAGAAATTTGACCACATTTGAGTTGATGAATTAGTGCATGTTAACAATCATCAGACCAGAAAAAAGTGCTGAGGACCAAAAGTAAACTAGACATGATGAAGGGAGTTAGTAAAAAGACATGCAGGTTTTGGATTCCCAGATTTAAGGCCATGTAAAGTATTGAGGCACACAAGGATGAAAACATATACAAAATTCCTCGACTGAACTTCCAGTAAATTAGGTACACATGAAAAGTCAGTTCAAGAGGAGAGAAATGCTTATATCCGCATTATCATTTTTCCACACCACATACCCCCTGAGCGCTTCTTCTTTATCAATGACTGGAATCCATAGCCTGATGTTGCAACCGGGGAATCGGACATAAAATATCCGTCAAATGCCTTAGAGTTACTTGGTTGAGTTTTCCCCCTAGCACGCTTTTGAGGTTTCCTGGATGTTCCTGCCCCATCATTGCTCTCTTGTTCACTGTCACTTACCTTCAAGTTCACAAACAAAATGATATAGTGCACATAAAATACAATTAAGTTCAAAGTACTTGTGAAATAATAAAAGTTACAAAAGCCTTCATCCTGATTAATATGAAGTCCACAAGTCTATCTAACCAAAGGCAATTCACAACCTCAATATGATCTATAACAACAACAACAACTAAACCTTTATCTTGTGGGTAAAAAAGGAAAAAGACAAGAACATCCTTCCACACTTCAATCCACTATTGCAAGCCTGCCTTAATAAGTTCACCCAGCCAATTATTATAATCAGGAAGAATGTCAGATCAAATTCTCTCTTTTTTTCTTTTTTTCTTTTGGATAATGAAATTGGATGCGGAAAAGAAAGGTAGGGTGGGAGGGGGACCTGACAAAACAACGAATCAAAAGGCATAAAAAATTAACTAGCAGTCAATGTACTCTCGAGTCCCCACATAGCACCTCCGTTGATAAATTTCCTTGCTCTCTTCCTGGCTAACGCAAGAACATCCACCTTAGAACTACCCATGAGATTGCTAGTAAACCTAGGATGCTGAAACTATTAAAGGAGAGGCAAAGAAAATTACCAAATTGCTGTAGTAGTCTTGCATCATTGCTACTAGTCCAACAACTGAAGCAGTGCCTTCTGGAAGTGATAAGTAAGCCTGAAATTCAGTAATACAAATGAGCCACCTTCTCAATTCGACCAGAAGCTGGGATGGGAAAACTTAGTTCAAATCACAACAGCAATTGATGCATTCATTAGTTCTAAAAAACCCTCATATTACGGACAGGTAAAGATAATGCATCAATTACCTTAGAAATTTTACTCTAGTAAATTCCAGATGATAAAGTATTCCCAACTTTTAGCAAGGAACCAACAGGTAGCCACTTATACTTGCTAAGATTTACAAAAAAACTTAAGGCAAATTAATCAACCAAGGCTCATAATTATTTCAATTCACGAAATAAAAACCTTTCAGCATAGAGATGCACAAACTCATTAGAAGAAAGAAAAAAGCAATCACATGAAAAAATCTTTAAAGAATATATCAGCAGACACCAGAACGAAATCATCCTAATTAAATGTGAAAATCAAAAGGCAGTACACACAATCAGTAAGGCAAGACAAGATAAAGCACTTACCTTCTATCAGTTCAGCAGGAAACGTGTAATAAATTTTTTTTATAAAATCACGTAAGTTTCTATGGAAGTGTGCATTTACACATCCAAGAGCCAAAAGGAGGGATCAATGGGGATGAGCACATTTCAAGAGAGATTAGAATAGAAAAGAAACAGACATAGGTATGTTCCAACAATGAGTACCAGTCCTAGAGAACTCGTGCCAATAGCCAGTAATGACTTTTTGTAAATTCATTGCATCTTATCTGTTTTGACCTCCTGACTATTAGAGATCTGATGCAGTATTAACTTTTTAATAATGAAGTTACATATTCCAGCTCTTAAAATTCTCATGCTACCTTTTAACTATAGTTTATATTCATTCCAAGATCTCCATAATGCACTCACCAATACACAAAACTGACCAGCTCAAGAAATAAAAATCTCTGTTCAGCTTCTCACAAATATGAGACATAAGAAGAAAGGGCAAAGAGAGAAACAAAACCTGCTTAACTACATTAGGATTTATAATAAATAAATAAACTGATTACCTTATTCATCGTGAAAAGGGTCTCCACCATTTCAACAGAACGATTTCTAACTGCCACAGCTATCTGAAATTCAAAGAAAGTAACAACTTTTTAGATGTTGATAAAATGTCTACAGAGGAAAATAAATAAGCAAAAAGTATAACTTATTTCTATGCAAGATTCATTTCATATCACGAAGCAACTTTCAACCATATCAGACTGCTTTAACATAAAAGCTCATTTAACCAGTAGTCTGGAGATCCCAGACATCAAATAGAAATTGTGAAGTTCCTCATAAGACCAGGTAACAAAAAAAATAGGCCAAGCTACTTTCCAATCAGAGCAACTCGTGTGCCTTCAAATGATCAAAAACAGCACTTTCCAATTTTCTAACCTTTTTCCAGTCTCTATTGTATTTCCGATATGCTTCATAAAAACGAATTAGCTCTTCCTCGGTCCATAGAGGCCCTAACATGTCAGATATTTTCCTCTTCTGCAAAAATATAACGCACAGTCATCATCAAAATGAGGTCCATATGGATATCATAGAAAAGAAATGCATTTATAGTCAAACAAACTATGAGCATCCCCTTTAATTTCATCCTTGACGTTATGACTAAAAATCAGTAAAAAATGATAAATCTAAACAGTAAGGTTTTTGTGTGACACTCTGTCAAGGGCTAAGCATCCTATACATGGCTTTTCCGGCAACAGCTGTCCAAATCATGTCACTGATGGAAAAAAAAAAAAAAAAAAAAAAACAAGCAAAGATAAAATGGAAACTATGGATATAATTCATGTCCTAAATAAATATACCAATTACTTGCAAGCACAGGCTCTATATTGTGAAATATCACAATGCCCAGCCCCAAAAAAAGGAAAGAAATAAAACAATAACAGGTCATGCCAGGGTTCCGTGGATGCATATTAAAGTTTGTAAAGTGCTGGAAAGTTGAACAGTGGGAGCAGAACTCAACTCACCCGCAGATTATTTTTTCCAGTATTTTCATAATCCTTTCCAGGAGATGCCTCAGTCGCAGAAGAATTGCGTTTGCTCACACTTCTAGACTTTCTTGCGGGCCCCATAACTAAGTTCCCAAATCACCTAAATCAAAGGCATTCAAGTTTGTTAACATATAAGTTAACTTCAAGACATACATTTAATCCAACAGTAGTAATATTGAGCAATCAAACATTACAGTATTTTAATGAACATAGCTGACAACAAGCAAATCTATGTTTAAAGAGTCGTGTGTAGCTAAACATCTCATAACTCAATTCTTTTTGCCACTCCAGATTCTATTAATATAAGCAAAGGATAGCAAAAGTTGTTAAAATATGAAAACTACTCCATAGATTCACTCAATAATGTGTTTATATAATTTTGTTTTAGTCTTCTACCATACTTGGTTAATAACAAAAATTAACCAACCGAGCCATGCCAAACCCACCTATTCACCATTCTTAAGAGGCGTGACACTCACTTTTAACACATACAGTGTCAGATTTCAAATGAACAGTCCTTATCTTAATAATCTCTCGTCATTTCTACACCCAAAAGATAAAATCTCAAGCACAACTTGAGTAAACCTGTTTGAACGCCAACAACCCCAACCACAAAACTCAATTAGTTCTTTGGGTAAAACCCAAGTAGGCCACCGAGCCCAATTTCATAAATCCGCCACACGCAAAACCCAAAATCCGACTAAACTCAATTCCTCACATCACAATTAGCTCCAATTTTCAAACTGAAGATCAGGATCAGTAATTCCGCACAGAACACACTAACTACCCACACACTCACACACAACCACATGAAAAGTTCAAATTTACAGAGTCTTCAAAACAAACGCAAAATCTCTTAATCAGCAAAATCAGCACATGCAACCCCCAATTTGAAATCGGCGCCCAGAAAAACCCCCAAGAATCAAAAAAAGAAAAAACAGACAACAAAATCCGCCAAATTTGAAACCAGCTAACCAAAACACAAAAAACGCGGAAAAAGAGAAAATTAAACCAAAAAACCTCCAAACAGAAGCACACGCCTCGATCGTTTCAAGTAGGTGAAAAAACGCGAAATTCACAGTCGAAACGGTAGTATCTGACACTCGAAGTCAAAAAAACAAAACACTTTCAAACAAACAAATTAAAAAAAAATTTAAATGCAGGAATTGGATGCCACTTCAGATAGTTACGCACCAGAAGTATCCAGAGCCTTGTGGAATTTGATTTGAAGATTCAAGGCAATGGATTGATGTGAAGAATGAATATGAAGACGGCTGCTGAGGATTTAGATTGAAGAGAGAGAGAAAGAAGGGTGGGAAGAGAAGAGGGAAAGGGGAGAAGAAGAAGCTCTCAAAGAATTTTATTTTTGGTGTATAACCGCGAAACCTTTGTATTTACTTCGCTCACATTTAATTTATTTAATTTAATTATTCATCATCCTTTTTCAAATAAAAAAGAAAAGAAAAAACAAACGAAGATTTAAAAGATAGGTTTGAAATCGACGGTGGATTCGCGGCTTGGACGACAACGACGTCGCTCGATTCGATTAGGCTCAGAACTTCGAAAGTTTGGTACGAACCAAAGAAAGCGAAAAACGACAGAACTGAATTTGAAATGTTTTTTCCAAATTTATCGCTTTTATTTATGCGTTGAAATTGCAAATAGGCCCCTGGCCGTTCTTGGGTTTCAACATTCTGCCTAAAATTTTCTTTTATTTACTACAATTAAAAGTAATTTTCTTGATTTGAAAATAACTCTTTTGGTCTTACAAATTTGAAAATAAACTTTTAGTCCTCATATTTCAAAAATGAATCATTTAATCCCTAATCTCATTTACAAGTCTAGTATATCTCCCTCTATTTTAAATATCAATAATCGTGAACAAATTATGCAAATTATAAACCCTATTATCATAATCGAATGGCTTACGGCTTACCAGAAAGCCCTAAAGCAAGTCACACTCCCTCAACAACACCACAGCTAACTGACATCGTGATCTACTTTTATGTGGCCACAGATGCAAAGAGCAAAAGGGACTTCATCGCAGATTGATGCCTCTTTAACAACATCCAATGCAATTTTGCCTATGTAAAGAAAATCTCGAGGCCCTCCAAGCTTATCATAGCTTGTCTCGTAGAGGACACTGAGGTAGTAATTAGAGCTGCAAATGACCAAGACGAGGACCGCACATAACCAAGACAAGAACCACACATGATCAAGACGAGGATCGCACATTTCTAAAACGAGAACAGCACATAACCAAAACAAAGGCTACACAAAGTTCAGCCTGATCATCCAGGATATACGAAGGATGAAACTTAATCTCTGGATAGCCAATATCACCTGGATTCGACGCACAAGCAACGCTGTAGCACACGAAGTAGCACAATAGGCGTGTCCAATAGCAAAGGGTTTGCACGCTGGGACTCAACTCCCCTATTTGTTACATGATTCCTTACTTCGTAAAGAAATTGAAGTTCGCATTTTTCCTTTAAAAAATTTATAAAAAAAAAATCTCATGGATTACCTTCGCCATATACACCTCAAGCTCACATCCCAGCTAACACTTATCCCTCCAGCATGGCAAGCGTCGAAACCATTAATCAGGCAGCCGATAATCCTAAAGCAGGCCACTCCGAAGTCAAAGCCATCGTCAATGAAATCCACTTCCGAATGTCTCGTATTCAATTGTGCACACTCACTTGGATAAGAAGAGCACAAAATTGAGTTACGCATGATTTAGCCACTCACTATATCTGTTTATATTCAAGATTCAGCCATAAACTGGACCGATTCGAAACCACAATTTCAAATCAGGTTTGAATTTTATTCCAAGTTGCGATTTTGGATCAAATAAAATCTGAAATCGTGGTTTTGCTTCTTCCTCATAGATGACAGATAAAGTGATCCCAATTATGCGCATAATCTTAGTGCATTATGAAAAATTGGGGGAAATAATCATCAAGAAAACCTAGGGAAAGCCAACATATAAAGTAAATCATATGTTCTTACTCATATCTTCTCTATTGCTCAAACCAACTATATTCCATTAAACTTTTTCTTTACTTGGATATATTCAATTTCATATTTTTTACTAATCCGTTTATTAATCCAAATTATATTAAAGCTGACAAATACTACAATTGTTGAGTTTGAGCAACTGGAGCTCTTTATTTTCTAGATATAACTAAGGTATTAATTATTTTATGAGATTTTGAATAATTACTAATATAAACGTGCAAATTACATTTACTTCCCTTGAGATCTTTTTAAACTACTGAGCATACCTCGAGGTTTGTTAAAATTAAAAATAGCTTCTGGATGTGATGACAACACAAAATTACACCCTTTGACACCAGCACTGGATTTGCATATAGAGAGAGAGACATTACTGTCTAAGGCGCAAAGCCCTTATTGTCCAATTCCCTCATAGCTGTATATTCTGTAACAAGAGCATTCGATGCATTTTCCTTATTATAATCAAAAAATTATGTAATTTCCTTGCAGAAAGAGTCTATTGAAGGTTAGGTTAGCCATCTAACTCGGCTAGTGACACATACCTCTTTCTTTTTTAGAAAGCCTTGATTTAACCATCAAAATGCCACTCACGCGCCAAACGACTTTCTCCTCTCAATTGCTGGGGGGGGTGCTTTTCCTCTCAATCGGCGAGGCATGTTATCGTCCGCTCCCTCCAGGAGAACTCATAAGCCGCTCCTAGCAGTCGACGGCAATCAATCGGAGAACCAAGGAGTGAAACTGAACTGAAAGCATAGGCTTTTGCCAAAGGTGCAACCAAAGATGAGTCGTTGTTGCCTGGGACACCGAATTTTTGGCTTTAGTGACCCAATGTCTGTAGATGAAAGACGACGTCGGAGGAGATTGACCCTTGCTTGAGTCAGTCCAGTCAGAAAGGGAAGGGCCCGTTGCCTAAAATTTGGGAGTTTGAACACCATTCTTCTCAACCTTGGTAAGGGTTTGCTTCGTCCTAGGTCAGGTCATGCTCGTTGCACAGTAGGCAGCTCAGAAAAGGCATATCCCAAGCTCTTAGCCATTTGAAACGGGACTAAAGCGAAAAAATGTTAACACCTGTCGAAATAGTAAATAGTTATACCAGTATATCCTCAATAAGAATAAGAAAATTACGTAGACAAAACTACCCTTACCAATCGGATTCCTTTACAATAAAGTGTGAGTGAATAACTGAAATTTGATCTATGGTAACTTCATATTCATAAAGTGGGATGTTCATGTAAATGAAGTTCAACTATGAATATGGAGTTATTGTAAATGGGGGTTTAAAGCATAGGGTGTCATGGTGGTAAAACGGAGTATTCCAACCCTAAAGTTATGAGATCGAACCTTGGAACCTGGTTTTGGGTTTGAAACAATGTTAGAAACTTGGTTTTGAGAAAATAATTTTATAATGTAAAAAATGTATTAAAAATGTAAAGGTATAGATGAATAGTAAAAAATTGTATTGGAAATGATGAAAATTGATTATAAAATTATTTTTTTTAAATCAAGTTTCAAACATTGTTTCAAACCCAACCTAAAGAACATGCCATAAATTGAAAAAAAGTTTAAATAATCTTTAACAGAAAAAATAATAAAGAGTACATTACATTTACCCACTTGATGTTTGTCTAAATTACTAAGCAACCCCTAATGTTTGCAAAAAACTACAAAACACCACTTGAATATGATGATAATATAGCAATGTCACCTGTTGAAATGAGAATGAAACGAAAAACCGTTGACAACTGTCGAAATAATAAATTGTTAGACCAATATACCATTAATAAGAAAGTTACAAATATGTAGACAAAAAATAACCTTATTAACCAACTCTACATTTATAGTAAATCGTTGGTGAATAGTCAAACCACATTACCATATTTATAACTGAACCATGTTTATAGTATCAAATCACACTTTGTGGATATAGAGTTATTTAAAATCACACTTCAGTTATTAATCCACAATTTTATTGTAAATGGGGATTCAGTTGGTAATTGTATTTTTATCTTTCTTATTGATGGTACATGGGCTATTTTGACGATTGTCAACGTTTTTTCATTTCAATCTCATTTCAAGGGGTGTAATTTTGTATTCTCATCATATTCAGCTGGCGTTTCATAGTTTTGACAAAATTTGGGGCCTCCTCGATCATTTGGACAAACCTAGAGAAACGTGTAAATGTAATTTACTAAATTTTTTTTTATATCTTGTTTCTCTAAACAATATACGTTTCATTATTAAAAAAAAAAAAAAAAAAAAAAACCTTTCAATACGGTATTTATGGCATACCGCGTGCCCTCTTTAAATCTCTTTCTGCCATACCATATGTCATCTTTAAATAACTTTCTGGCATACCATGTGTCATCTTTAAATAACTTTCTGGTATACCACGTGTCTCTTTAAATCTATTTCTAATACACCATGTGTCCTTTTAAATGTCTTTATAGTATACCGCGTGCCTCTTTAAATCTCTTTCCGGTATACCATGTGTCATTTTTAAATGTCTTTATAGTATACCACGTGCCTCTTTAAATCTCTTTCTCTTATGCCACGTGTCTTCTTTAAATGTCTTTCTAGCACACCACGTGTCTTCTTTAAATGTCTTTCAAGTATATCATGTGTCCTCTTTAAATGTCTTTCTAGTATACCACGTATCATCTTTAAATATGTTTCTAATATACTACACGTCCTCCTCAAATGAAACAATATATGTTGTTTAAATGACATATTGCAATTGTAAAAAGAGTTCACTTAAAAAGCAACACAAAAATGGAAAAATATAAACACCACTATAATTTAATGAAATCACAAATAAAATGATGTTCTTTAACAAAATAAACTTACAAGTCAATTAGTTGACTAGTCAAACTTTATTGTATTTTTTTTTCAAACTATCATTGCCATTTTACAAAAAAATCCTCGTGGACAAGAGTTTTGGGCCCTGTTTGGTAAGTTAACTTAAGCCATGGTTTGAGACCACTTTTGATTTTATAATAGTTTTTCATCATTCTCAATAAACTTTTTTATATTTTTAATAAACTTTTTTATATTTTTAATAAATTTTTTTATATTTCCAACACACCTTTTTACATTCCTAATATAATTTTAATATTATAAAATCAAAAGTAGTATCAAGCCATGGTTTGAGTTAAGGGCCTGTTCGGCCCCATGTTTGAGAATAAGTTTTAAAATAGTTTTTAAACAATTTGTTTTCAAACTCACAACAAAAGAAACATGATTCTGAAATAAAGTTTTAAAATATGTTTGGCATTTTGAAACTGTTATCTGTGTCATTCTGTCTCCACCCCTTCCACCACTCCCAGCCCCGCTGCCTCACCTTCACTGCCACCGCGTAACCGTCCCAGCCGCCATGGCCATCACCACCACCACCACCACCACAACAACCTCGTACGCATTCAGGGGTTCCACATCTATAAAATACAATTCTAACAGAACTCTAAATCCAAATCCAAACGCAAATCCTTTTTTTTTTCTTCCAATAACAGTATAAAAAACCCAAATCTAACAAATTAATTGGATTCCCAAAGCGATCTCCGACGCCTCTCAGTCTGATCTCTACTTTGCCGCTGTTCTCATTCCAGTTTTGACCTCCTCCGTGACGACGAAGTTTGTTGCCGGGCTAAATAGACCTACCTCCACCTTCGTCTTGCGCCGCCTTCGCCCGAGACTTCTGCTTCGTCTCTCCGAAGCAGAGCTCTTCACCTCCAAAAGCATAAGAAGAAGAAGAAAATTCGTCGACTTGGGGCAGAATTGGGGGACGAAGGAAGTAGAAAAAAATGCTTTTGGGTTTCGGATTTGTTTTGTAAATGGGTTTCTCCACCTCCAGCCGAACATGGATTTTGGTTGGTTTTGGGTTTGAAGAAGGAAGATGAGAGTTTGGCAGTGGTCGGCGGTGGGCGACGGTGGAAAGGAAGAAGAAGAAGAATAGGAAGAAGAAGAAGAAGAAGAGGAAGAAGAATAGGAAGAATAAGAAGAAGAAGAAGGAAGGAGAAGGAGAAGAAGAAAGAAGAAGAAGAAGAGGAAAAAGAAGAAGAATGAAGGGGAAGAAGAAGGACGGTGGAGTAAAAAAAAAAAATTTTCTAAACCTAGTTTGGGTGATTTTCTACCGAACACAGTTTTGGGTCTCTTTTTGGGTTTCAAACCAAAAAGAGCCCAAATTTGTTTTCAAAATGACCAAACGAACAGGACCTAAATTACCAAACAGGGCCTTGGTCATGTCACACAATATCTTGACGGTTTAATCCCTTTATTGTTTACTTATTTTGTTAAGGTTTGAAAAAAAAGAAGAGTATTATCACTATTATTATTATTTACAAATAAAATGAAGGGATATTCCTATTTCATGAAATTCCCCAATATGTCCACTGACTTTTCCAGCTGCTCACCCTAGTAGTAGAACCCTGATTTTTTATTTTATTTTATTTTGTTAACACTCACCTAAATTCCTTTTTCTTTGTACGATGAGATTCAGGCTCTGTTCTCTTGTGGTTTGTGTAGGAAAAATTTTGTTGGAAGGAAGTTTTTTGTTAGAAATTTTTTGGAGGGAAGTTTTTTTTGGGAAATTGTGTAGGTGAGAGATAAAAAAGTGTAATGATTGTGTTATTTTTTGAATTTATGTGAGTAGGTATTTAGAGGGAATTTTAAAATTTTAATTTTGAATTATTGAAAAAGTAAAGTTGTTTCTTTGTGTAAAATTTTGAAAAAAAAAAGTGATGATTCTTGGAAAATTGCCACAAGAGAACAGAGCATCAACCTTACAAATTTTATGATGAATTAATTTGTGTATAACTAACTCAATTCTCGAACTCATAAGGTTTGAACCTATAACTTCCATGTTGTAGTTCATGGATTTGTGCCTAATAGTGGCTCTGCTTACTTTGTGTTGAAATTGAGAAGTTTTTATTTTAGGGAATGAAATAATTTTTGGAAGATATATTTTTGGGAATTTGTGTAGGAAAGAGGAAAAAAAGAGTGTAACGATGAATGTTACTTTTTGAAATTTTGCTGCCTTCACTGGAATTTTTCGAATTTTGTTCATCGTACCTTCGTCAATTGCGATGGCGAATTGGATGAAATCTCAACGAAATTGTCACCGTAACACCGAAAAAGATGAAATCATCGTCCACAATGAATCCTCACTGTCACACTCCCCTGATTCTGAATTACGCCATAGCATTAAAGGTTTTGCTACTGAGCTTAATCCTGCTCTGCCAGCTACGACACCTCAGTTTCCATAAACCCCGCCTGCCTCTACCCCCGCCGCCGCCGTCGATTCAAATCCTCAAGTGCTGTTCCTGCGCCCGGTGTCCGCGTTGGAGGATAGCTTAGTGTGGGACAGCGTTTACTTCGTTCGCATCGCGCAGTGCAGCTATGCATACAAACAATCCTAAGCCTTCTTCCCATTGCTCCTCATTTGCATCTCCCTCCTTTCTAGGACCGGCCAGTTTTTCAAAAAAATCCCTTTCTTTTGGTCTAAAAAACTTTTTTTGAGCTTAGTTGATTGAACTTTTGAATAAATGATTTTGAAATCGTGTCATTATCAATTCTTTTTTGCGGTTTTTGCACCATTGATTATTGGACAAAGGGCTTTACTGGAATTATCAAGATATGTGCTTAATTACGTTGCACTTGTCTTCATTGCTTTGTATCTGTATAGGTCGTTACTTTGCTTTGTATCTTTATAGGTAGTTACTCTTCAGAGTACGGTTTCACCTAACTTAGTTGGTCAAATGTAGTAATAGGCATTTGGAAATATTTAGTATTTTCCTTAAACAGCTACATTCTTTTCTGCAGGCTTTCTGCTCATACACTGGATGATTCGGAGGTAGCCATGCTTGATACTGTTTTGCTTTAATCCAGCTTCCATATTCTACTCATCAATGTATAAATGTATTACAAGTTTACTTTTTATGTTAATAGGTTAAACGTGGTTGGCTGACCATAAATTGTGTTTCTGTTGTTCAGATATTCTGAGAGTTTGTATGCTCTCTTAACAGTTGGCGGGATATACTATTTGTTGAGTGGTCAAGATAATGTTGCAACACTTTGTTTTACTCTCTGGGGCTGATAGATCAAATGGGATGCTTAATGCAGGATACATATGTTTCTAACAATGCATCGGTCTTATGATACCATTTTTGTCGAAAAGAAAGCTATTGTAGGTTCCTTACTTTCCTTTTAATCCTTTTTGTATAATTTTGCTGAGCATGAAATAAGGCAAAAATCTGAGCACGTGATCAACTATTGGTGATTCCTATTTTAGTTTGTAGATGAAATATGCCTACACATAAGATTCAGATAGGACATTGAGCAAGAAACTATAGGCAGTTGGGTAGTTGAAGTTTTAACCTTTTCATTCTAGGTACAGAGATATGCGAGTTTCTTTTGTATTGCCTCACATACTTAGTTTCATTGACTTGCTCTAAGACTTGATTGGATTGTACCATTTGAAAGAACAAAAAAGGGGTCTTATATCTGATAAAATGGCCTACTGTTAACTTTTATGTACACATATCAGTTCTATTGAAGGACGCTTTTAGTATGTTTCCTGCTTCTGTTTAATGTTGTTATGTTAATGCATGGATCACCTAATTGTTGGGGACAATGCCTCAAACACAGCTAGACTCATGATAAAAATTATTTCTTTTTAATACTTTAGTAAAGAAAAAGAAGTTCCTCATTATTGATCTGCCAGACTTATGGATTGGAGGCATCACCACTTGCCATGTTTTTCTTCTATTTTGTCTTTCCGTTTTGAGAAGGTTTGGGAATTTGATAAATTGTTTTTCTTCAAATGTATAGCATTGTGGAATTTAAGCTCTTAATAATAGAATATCAAGTTATGACTTTCTCTGAATTTTGCATAGTATCTCAATCAATTTCTTTTGCCAATGCCAGCTAGCATTGCAGGTGGTTGTTTCTGGAAGCATATGGATACTTGAATATCTGCAGGGGATGTGTAGAGGAGGATTAGACCTTGGTGCAAGGGAAGAATTCCATTGCTGTAGTCATTACTGGTATGTTGAATTTTTTTTTCTCTCTAGGAGTATAATATGTTTATACCTGCAGGTTGTGTCATTACATACACTTTGACTTGCTAAGGCACAGAATATGCATATTTACTAAATAATTGAAGCAAGTAATTAATGAGGTAGGTGTGCTTAATTCTTCATTATTCTCGTTTATTTAGATCACTATTGGATGCATTGCAGTAAGTATAATGCACTCATTAGTCATTACTGCATGAGGGCTTAATAGTGAAAATGCAACTCAAGAATTAATTTCTGATAACACTAATATATTAGCTTTTCTCTGATTTTGCCTGCAAATCATAAAACTAGTATTGACTCCCAGTTGTGGTGTTAGTATTGTTAAAATTAAGAATCCTCCAATATTCTATTTCTTATTCTCTTCGTCCTGCTTTTATGTTTGCAACAATACTTGTCTGTTGCTTTATTCTTAGGGTCTTGGAATGGTACTTTCATTTGATTTGTTCATAACTAGCCTAATTGCATTCATTCTCTTTTTGTTCGGATTAGGGGAGTTGGACTCTTAAGATATTTCCAAGTGAAGCAGTTGCTCAACTTCCTACTTGCATCTCGTATTCTTTCTCTTGCAGTCTGTTCAATTGTACACTATGTAAAGCTGTGGCCAACAGTCTTCTTCTCTCTTGGCTGCAAAACTTCTGCTAGAGAAGAATTGTCTCCATCGGTTCTACATGGTGCAAATGCAAAACCTACAACCATGGTAACTCTGGAAAGTAAAACTTCAAGTGCACTGCAAGGTATGCTTTTATTTTTATGCTGGTTTAGGAGTTGAGTGGCCAAATATATACGATTCGAATAGTTTAGTGACCAGATAGGTAATTTGTCCTGATTGTACTCATGAAGGATGCATGGTTACTGTTGTCATTCGATATGATATTCAAATGTATGATATTTTTGACTTCGTTGTAGCTCCAAAACTCTGATTTTGTGTTGGGCTGTGATTGACTCAACTTCTAGAGGCCGGTCTGTTTGTTTCCCGAAATTTTGTGAACTGCATGAGAAGCACTCTTTTAACATATAAAGATGTTGGATTAACTTTCATCTTTTTCGATCAATACTAAAATGCATTGGACATTATTGCTTATCTATTCGTTGACTGCAGTTGTTAGATTCTTATATAACTCAAATGTCTGGTTGATGACAGATGCTCACTCTGTAATACGAAGGAAAAGGTTTCCCAAAGCATGGAGTAATGCTGACAGTGTTGCCTTACAAACTGAAAATGTAGCATCAGAAGGATATTTCATGTTACCAGTTATAATTCTTCCATTCATTCTACACTTCGATTTCATGGCTGTGGCAGCTTTTCTAGTGATGCACGTACGGGTAAGCTTCCCGCCCATTTCTTTAGCATCAGTTAGTTGACCACCACTCAAATCTCAAAAGATACAAATATGAAGAATTAGTTCATCTCCTTGTGTGTGTTTGTGTGCGTAGAGATACTAATTGTAGGTTGGTAACCTGAAATGAGTTAAGTTCAACTTAGTTATAGAGATACATCAGTGTAGAAAATTGCTTCACTGCGTGCATATGGTATGCTATGCATGTAAACTAGAGAATGAAAGGGCTACTGAGATGTCAGTGGGAGTTGGCTTTGATAAGGATTTAAGGAAAACTAAATGTAAAAACGAAAAACTTAAGGCTAAGTAGCTTATTGATGATTTCTTTGATTGATTCCCAAATGAAATGCGAATTGATTACACATGTAAATGTTTGGAGTCTTGCTCATGAAGGAAGCTAAATAAACCATACCATAATAAAAAAAAACTAACAGAGAAGATAGTATTAGAGTCTTCTAATAATTATTGCCAAGTCCTAAAGAAAACATAATGGTACTGTATCCTCGTCAATTTATCTGATGCATGCTTTGCATGTTGCTTCCTAATTATGTACGCAGTTTATCCTTAATCTGAGTTAATCTAGGTACTTTTGCAGTTTAGTCGGCTCATTCTAGTGGTTGTAGTTTTATGTTCGAACCACGTTGATTTCCTTTTTGTCTATTTGCATCTTTGTATAACATTGACAATACTTTACAGGCCGCAACTCGTTTCTTATCTACAAGCCCTTCAGTTTATTGGTTGGCAAGAGGGGGGATACTTCATCTGGGGATATTGTGCTTCTTACATCTTTCTTGGCAACATGCTCTTCTCTAACTTTTACCCCTTCACTTGAGATGCTTTGGGGGTTCTTTAGAAGCTTTAAGCTAGAATCTGCATCTTAACTTATCTGAAGGAGATTTACATGCTGAAATTTGGATACTTTTCTGGAAATCTAGGAGAGCAATTACCCCAGTGATGCTTGGTGGATCAGTTGGTTTAGGCTCCTCTTCCAGGGAGCCTCCCCCAAGTTTTGTGAGGCACTTATTTCTTTTTCTTTTTTTTTTCTTTTTTTTTTTTTTTTTTAGATTCGAGACGTGGCTGAAGTATTGGTTATTATAAATGCAGTTAGTAACTAGTGTGATTCGAACTTTTAAGTTTTAACTTGCAATAGAAAGCCAAATGTGTGGACAAACTTTTTTTTCTCTTTTGCTGATTTACATATTAGTGATAAGTTTTTTACGGAAATGTTATCAGTAAGACAGATATTACTATATGTAGGACACATTTGACGTGAATATACAGAAATACCCCTAGAAGGTATTAGACTATTAGTTGAGGAAGAGAATTTTAATTTTTAAAAATCTCCACCTCGGCCGACGGAGGTGGAGATTTTAAGGCTCTGTTCTCTTCCAAACAGAATTAGGAAAATCATTACTTTTTTCTTAAAAATATTATACAAAGAAACAATATCATTTTTATAAAATTCACCATTCAAATTTAAAAATTTCCTCTAAATCCTCACTCACATAAATTCAAAAAAAACATAATCATTACGCTTTTTCTTCTCTTTCCTACACAAATTCCCAAAAGAAATTTCCTCCAAAATAAAATTCTTTCTTAACTAAAAAATTTCCTATCTATAGTACTAAGAGAACATAGCCTAAGTTTTAACTTGCAATAGAAAACCAAATGTGGAGACAAACTTTTTTTCTCTTTTGCTGACAATAGAAAACCAAATGTGGAGACAAACTTTTTTTCTCTTTTGCTGACAATAGAAAACCAAATGTGGAGACAAACTTTTTTTCTCTTTTGCTGATTTACATATTAGTGATAAGTTTTTTACAGAAATGTTATTAGTAAGACAGAAATTACTATTTGTAGGACACATTTGATGTGAATATACAGAAATACCCCTCCAAGGTATTAGTTGAGGAAGAGAATTTTAATTTTTAAAAATATCCACCTCGGCCGACGGATAAGGAAGAGAAACGAAGGAAATTGGGGAAAACCGGAGCAGGCCAAATCGAAGCAGGCGGAATCAAATTGAAGACCAACCGGAGCAGGCCAAATCGAAGCTTCACTGTCGACAGCGAAGCTTAGCAGGGCGCGACCGCTCCGAGAAGAAGTTCGTTCAACCGAAAGAAAAGGTTGGTGCTCCCGTATAATTTACGTTTTTTGTGGAGGTAGAAATTTGAAAAATAATTGTATTTGGTTTAGTTTATGGATTGAAGTAGTTGTTTGTGTTTGATTTGGGGGCTGATTTTGTGCCATCGGAAACCATAAATTCCGGTGGGTTGTGGACGGTTTGTGAAGAAAACTCGTCCGATTTTAGGGCAAATTTTCGCCAATGTTGGCACAAACTATCCCATAAATGATGTGTCCTTTGGCGAAAAAATGGAGAAATTGCGGGCAGGAATGGCGAATGTTCCTCAGATTTTCGCCGAAGGACACCAAAAAAATGGGAAATTTTCGCCCACTGAAGGATTTTCGTCCTTTGGCGAAAATCTGGGAAAGTTTCTCATTTTTTATGCGTCCTTCGCCCACTGTATATGCTTTTTTTTGTCATTGTATTTGCAAATGTTATCTGTTTTATATTGTCCATTCTTTTACTTTTATAAGGTGTATATTGGTCTCTGCTATTTTGGTTGTTATCCCACCCATCAACAAGTTTTCTTTTAAATTGTTGTTTGAAGGTTGTTTGATAAATTCAAGATGAAAATAGCCGTGGAAGGATGCATGCATGGAGATTTGGATAATGTATATGCAACTATATTACATTTGCAAGAAGTAGAGAAAGTAAAGATTGATCTTCTCATTTGCTGTGGAGACTTTCAGGTAGCACTTTTTTTCCCTTTTTGGGGGGTGGTTGTGTGTGTGGGTTGAGATGAAATTTCTGTGCCGAAGCTCTCATGGATTACAAGAAAGCCATTCTTTATTCTCCAGCTATAGCACTGATACGTTGACTCCATTCCCTTTGTGCAAGCAGGCAGTCAGGAACAAAAAGGATCTAGAAAGCTTAAATGTTCCTCCGAAGTACCGGAGCATGAACGCTTTCTGGAAGTACTATTCAGGGGAAAAAGTTGCACCAGTTCCAACTATATTCATTGGGGGAAATCATGAAGCATCCAATTATTTATGGGAATTGTAAGTTGGTTAGTTTCTTTCCATTTTGTTATGAATCAGTTTGCCATGCTTGTGATCTCGTCTCTATGGGGTTGATTGTGTGTCTGAGTTAGTCCTGCCTCTTCCTTTTCTCTGGAGCTTGCAACGATGAGAACTCAGCTCATGCATGTTGTGAAGGAATATCCATTTGTCTTGCCATGAGTTTAGGAAGCTCCATATTTTTTTTATAGGTCAATCACAATGATGTCTTCCTACCGCTTAAGCATTGTAACATCTAGGAAAATTACTTAGAAACATTTTTGTCTTTTTGTTATTGATTGCTCATGTCTCTTGAGAAAATTTAATTATACTTAGATGGCCTTAGACATCATAATTATATTGCACACTATAATAATGTTTGCAAACTCTGGATGAGGTGTTGTTCTTCTGAAGCTTGTGCCATTCAGTTCCTGTCAAATAAGTGTGATGGTAGAATTACTTGGTTGTTGTCCTCGTGCATAATTTACTTATTATTTAATATAAAAAAGAAGAAGTTGTAATGCTTGTCTAGAATTTAGAATTATGTAAGCCGCATCTCCCAATTATTGGTTATTATGTCTTTACAGTCACTGTGAAATGTATTGCCTCACTTGATTCAGTGACTGCATATATGCGTTTAGTTTGTATATTTCCTTCAAGAGTTTGACATTGTTTGTTCAGTTGAATAGTTAACTTTTCTTAAATGCAATAATTGGAAGAATTAGCGTTCTTTATACTCTGAAGTGGTCAGAATTTTCTGGCTGCCAAATTAATGCTCTTAGTCAGGCTTGGGCTTCGGTTGGTTTTTTGCATCATCTGCATTGTGGTGGCATGGAAGTGATTTGCATATAATTCATCAATTCAAGGAACAAACTAAACATATATTGCTAGATAATCTTTTTGAGTTCAGAATCACTAGTCATTTGATTATAAGGGCTATATTGACTTACTGATGAGAGGTTTCTATTCAATTAGATACTATGGAGGATGGGTGGCACCTCACATATACTTCCTTGGGTTTGCAGGAGTTGTCAAGTTTGGGAACATTCGAATTGGTGGACTGTCTGGAATCTATAAAAAGAATCATTATCACCTAGGTATTGCGTGAAGTTTGGGAACATTCTGCATGCATTTCTAGGCTCAATGGTACAAAGCTTAATAATACTTTTTATTGCGTGAAGTTTAAGCTTGAGCTTAAATATCTCCCCGCAGTCCACTTTAAATCGTACCAACCTACTCAACAAGCATAATTTTTGCTTTCCAAAATAGCTTTCCTATAAGTGGATAAGGGCAGCAAATATTCATGCTTATGGCTGTTGAACTATAATTCTAAGAACAAATGTGTATGAGTTAAAGGGCTTCAATTCCTCTCTGATACTGATGGAACCACTGTACAAGTTTTCTAATTTTCTGTTTCAAATGGTTTGGTCGAAGAAACATAAATACAAATACCTTTGGCATGGACAGGACACTACGAGAAGCTTCCTTATAATGAGCGAGATATTCGGTCCGTGTATCATGTTCGTGAATACGATGTTTACAAGCTCATGCAAGTTGAGGAACCAGTTGATATATTTCTCTCACATGAATGGCCACTTGGCATTACTGACCATGGGAATGTGGAAAATCTTCTTCGTCAAAAGCCCTTTTTTGAGCAAGAGGTAGTCATTAGATGTTCGGTGAACATGATTTCAAGTTATCACGTTTTTTTGTCTGATGCGTTGATGTAATAAAAGTTTCTTTTCAAGAAGTTGGACTATTTTTTCAGGTGCAAGAAACAATCTGGTGGAGAACATCTATCTTTACAGTTAATGGCTATAACAGATGTTGTGTTTTACATTTGATACCATATTCTTTCCAAAAGATTTAAATTGAATTAATGAGGGATATTTACTGGTGCTTAGTGCTATTATTGTTGGTATGTCTCATAAATGATAGGATATTGGCAGTTTTTTAATTTAATTGATCTTTGGTAATAACTGGTGGATTACGTCATGCTTGACATTATCTTATTTTGGAACTTGTGATTGCAAATAAGATTCCTTCATATGGAAGTAATGTGGACGATGTTTACATAGCATATCTTCTTTCTTGTTTTAGTGAGGCTGTATTCAACATCATTGGTTTTTTAAGTTCAAAATATTTCCTTGTAAATGCTTGGGATGTTGACTCTTCTGGTTCTTTATATGCATCTGGTATTCAAATGGTTAACATAGCTTCCATATAATTGCCAAGCTTCATTTATAGTTCTTATTGTGTAATGGCAACTAGTTTTGGAGTTTAATTTACTTTGTGTGGATGTTCCTTTTTGTTAGCTTTATGACTTGACTGCTATTTGTAAACAATGTACTTTCTCAGATTAAAGAAGGAACTTTGGGTAGTGAACCAGCAGCAGTTTTGTTGGATAAATTGAGACCCAGTTACTGGTTTTCAGCACACTTGCACTGCAAATTTTCTGCACTGGTTCAGCATGGTGATGATGGGCCTGTCACAAAATTTCTTGCACTCGACAAGTGCCTTCCACGTCGGAAGTTCTTGCAGGTATTTACTCACAATTCTGCTTGCCTACTGGAGAGACATTTGTTGTTATCTTTTCAAGCTAATGTAGGGCTTTTATAGATTATTGAAGTTGAATCAGGGCCAGGGCCCTATGAGATTCAGTATGATGAAGAGTGGTTAGCAATTACAAAGAAGTTTAATTCTATTCTCCCTCTCAAGGTGGAGCGTGCCAAATTTAGGTTTGTGTATTGTATTTAGATCTGTTAGTTAACATTTTTTCCCCCAAATATGCTGTTGATTACAATGCTTTTGGTTACAGAGATGCAACGCTTGACATACAAGAATGTCGTCAATTTGTGGGAAAAAGGCTGCAGACAAGAGGGGCTAAACCTTTGGATTTCGTGCGGACAGTGCCTTGTTATGATTCTTCTCAAAATGTTGCTAATAACTCTTTTTCTGGTGATGACCTGTCGACATCACATTATTTGTTTAAGACATTTTCCTACAGTCTGCAATAGATAAGAAATGAGAAAAACATGCTTTAGGTAGTTTGGACATGTGTTTAAGATACCTATAAGATGTGAAAACAGAAAGTCATGAACTCAACTTAATTGGAAAGGAACTACTAGAAAGGAACTGTTATATTTAAACCTTAATGAGAACTTATGTTTAGACAGAATATAATGGTGAGATACGGTCCATGTAGTTGACTTCACATAGTGAGATAAAGGCTTATTAGATGAGGATGACTCTTGAACTCTTTTTTAGAAATTTTCTAGGTTCAGTTTGGGCAGTTAACATGATCTTTTGTTGTTAATACTAGGTGTTTTAGTTGGTATATCTTTGAGCTTTGAAGATTCTTTGAAATAGTATACTCATAATTCTCTTTACACTCTCCTGTTCAGTACATTGTCGGAATCCTCAAACTGAAGGCTTCGTACAGCTTCTAGAACTTCAGTATCTTCTTGATAACTCATTCCGATTGAAGGAGCCTGCAGATAGTCCTGCTTCTAAAGGTAAATATTTGCCATTCTTTGCCTGATTGACATAGACATAGTGGCCCTTTGAATTTTCTGAGAATGGGTGAAAAATCTATGATGCCAACTAGCCTACACAGAAACTGCTGTATCAGTTTGAAAATTATAATAACAAATAATTTATATGCAACCCAAAAAAGTGGAAGAAGCACATGATTATTAATCAGTGCTGCAAATTTAGAGGATCAGCAGACTGAAAACAACTGCTTTTTCTCTTGCCCCTCACTCTCTTCAATCTTCCATATGTTAAATTCTCTGCATGTTCCTGTAACTAAATTAGTTTCTGTTTCCAGGAAAGCTTTTTGTTCCTTACATGTAATCAGTTTTTGACAATATCAATCTGGTTTGTTGTGCTCTGCCTATCAATCTGTTATGTAGAAAAAGGAATAAAACTTGTAGCGGATGGAAAATTATAATTCCTTTGAAGTTCCTTAGCTTCCCTTAAAATTGGATATGTGACCTAAATATGTGATTATTGCTGTAGTCTGCCCTGAGGAAATACTAATGCTAGAAGGCTGTGTACCATCTAAATTAAATCTAGAAGTAGGGCAATGATGACACTGCATCTTTTCCCACATGCCATAGGACAAAGTTTTTTGAATCCTGGGGAGTGTCACATGGTGTTGAACCGACCAAAATGTATATAATTGCATCTGTGAGAATTCCAGACCTATATGGTTTTTGGTAGTTCTAGCTTCATAATTGGGACTTTGTTCCCCACTTTGTGTGGTGTATCTTATTCTTAACAATTTTACATATTCAGGATCCCTTGGTTATGATACTGAAGACATTCCAATTGAGGATGAGGATGTTGACGATGAGGAAGAAATCAACCAAGAAGATGACATTTAGTGGTGGAAGAGATGCCTCCTACGACTCTTGGTACTGCCTTCTACCTATGTTGATTACCTCTATAGAGTTACATAGCTGTTCCAACTCCAAATGACAAGACTGAGGATAACGTTTGCCATGTGGTTTCAGCTGTGGGTGCTGAGATTTCAACGTTCCCATTTTGTTATGACCACTATGATTTCAACAGCTGGTGTAGGTCAATTCTGATAAGGCCACAACCGCCCTCCTCTTTCCTTTGAGTGTGGCGCCAGGAATCTTAGATATCTTCTCTTAGAGCTTTGTGACAACTTTTGCTAGTAGCCACTAACTGCCTCTCTCTGCCTTGCTTCTTGCTATCTTATGTTCAGCTTTTAGACTCTACTTTTGCTGTTACTGACATCAATACGTTCTTACATTATAATTTTGAATTGGCTTAATTATTCTTTTGGTTTCTCAGAAGAGTTATTATTCATCTTGTGCATTTTGCTGTATTCCATACATTATGACAAAACGAATATGTGAATCCAGCTAATAGATGTACTTTGAATTGGCATGCTATGTGATCTTGATCGAGAAGGAGGCCGTAGATGTTCCTGTTTTTGCAGAAATGAGGGTTTGGTGAGATTTAAGTCTGCTTAGAATTTTATTTGTACACCATCTATGATCAAGAGATATTTACAGACTGGTTTATGTTTGCAAATCAAAGACCAACATAACAATTCAGAGATCTGCTTGTTTAACTTGTGGAATCAGCTACAAGGCTGTAATCTGGATATAGCTATGATCACATTTACA
Organism: Leptodermis oblonga; assembly: GCA_016801395.1. NCBI lineage: Eukaryota > Viridiplantae > Streptophyta > Magnoliopsida > Gentianales > Rubiaceae > Leptodermis > Leptodermis oblonga. Next base: position 35,285,922 of record CM028760.1, read on the forward strand.
TGTTTGATAATTACATTAAACCTTGGTACTCCCTCTATTCCAATGAAACGAGTCGTACATTGTGACTCATAAATAATGGTAGCTCGTGACTCTTCCACTAGGACAGAGGAGGGAATACTTGTTTTACTTTGGCGCACAAATGATCTTCCTTTACTTGCTAGAATTGGTTTGCATACTCAAAGAAGACTTAACTACGTTGTATAATTGACATAAATATCATATCCATTTCTTTCTTGAATATTGTTGCTGAAATTGCACGTCTAGGAGTGGGTTGATATTGATATTGAAATGATGCTTCTTGTCATCTTATGCTTTGTTGCATGAAACACTTGAGAGCCACTGCAATCTTGTGGGTTGATATTGAAATGATGCTTCTTGTGTGTTTGTGTTGGCTGTGGCCATTAAAATGACCATATCTATCTATGAGCTTGACTAATTACATTTGCTGCTCGCTCCTCATATTTTTTTTGAAGCCACTTTTTGACTCTTTGTTCCTAGTGGTGGTTATCAGCTTATCGTTTTCAAAGCTGCCTCATGCAATGTCGGTTGTCGACGATGACGTCGTTGACCTTCCTGGCAAAAACTCCACTGAAACAGAAAGCCATCATAGGAGAGCCATGGTGAAGTATAGTATCGAAATTTTTCTTGCAGAAAACCGACCGTTGGAGATGGTCAAAAGAGTGATAATGTATAAAATGGAGTGAATGTCAAAGCACTAAGAGTGCTTGTTTAAGGTTATTCGAGTTGATTATAGTTTAATGCTCCACGTGTGTTGCATTAAGGAGGAAAATTAAGGAATGACACAAAATGGTCAATATTTACGTTTTAAAATTGGGATTCTCTTCGATCTCTTACGTGCTTTCTAGTTAAAGTAATCTTTCATCGGCTGTTTTGTTTAGTGTTTGCCTTTTTTGTGGGCATTTAAAATCGGAAATGTTATCAGTAGGACAGGAATTACTATATGAAGGACATAATTGAGGTGAATATACTAAAATACCCCTTCAACTGTTTGGTGAGGAAGAGATTTTAACTTAAAAAAAAAAACTTCTCCTCAGCCTACGGAGAGAGAAGAGAAACGATGGAAATTGGGGAAAACTTCTCCCAGCGCGAGATTCTGAAAAAAAGACGAACAAATTGGAGACCAACCCGAGAAGGCGAAATCGGAGTTCCACTGTTGACGGGGAAGCTGAGCAGAGCCCGACACATCGGAGAAGAAGGTCGTTCAACCGAAACCAAAGGTTGGTTCTACCGTTTAAATTTCCGTTGTTAGGGCCTGTTCTTTTTCATCGTTTTGAAAACGATTTTGAAAATAAGTTTTGGAAAATAGTTTTATAATATAAAAAGTATATTGAAAATGTAAAAAGTAGATGTTGAATAGTAAAAAGTTGTATTGAAAATAATGAAATATGATTAAAATATATTAAATTTACTGTTGAAACCAAAACCGTTTTCAAAATAGAACAAAAAGAACAGACCCTTAGTGTATGTCGAAATTTGAAAATTAATTGTAAAGGGTTTAGGTGATGCAGAGTAGTAGTTGTTTTTGTGTGTTATTGGGTCGCATTTGTGCCATCGGAAACCTTAAAAGCGGATGGGCTTGATACAAGTACAAAATGATTGGGGGAGCCACTCCCAAAAAGCTAGCTGTTATGAAGGATGAACTAGCACATTAAGTACTACACACAAGTGCCATTGGCATCCGATGTGGGATAAAATCCCTGTATAAATCCATCGTCCTTGAGAGCCGATGTCCTGGCGGCACCAAGCAGGGCTACTTTAGCCGGACAAGGCACACGCAACACCGAGTAGGGCACGCTGAACAGGGCATCATGCACGGGAAGCCGGTCCCAGCTCTGATACCATTGATACAAGGACAAAATGACTGGGGAAGCTACTCCCTAAAAGCTAGCTATTAGGAAGGATGAACCAACACATTAAGTACTACAGACAAGTGCCATTGGCACCTGATGTAGGATAAAATCCCTGTATCAGGGTTGTAGAAGGGTGGTTTAGAAAACGTGTTGGGTGTTAGGGCATTTTTTGGCCGTAATGGGCTAAATAGTTTTTGATTTTCGAAAGAGGATGCATGTGAAATGGCAAATTTTCGCCATTGTTAGGATAAAGTTTCCCCTCATTGATGTGTCCTTTGGCGAATAATTGGGGAAATTTCTGCGAAGATAGTCGAATGTTCCACATATTTTCGCTAAAGGACACAAATGAAATTGGAAAATTGCGCTACAGGAAGGTGAAAATCTGGCATAATTGTGTGTCCTGTGGCGAAAATATGGGAAAGTTTTGCTCATTATTGGCGAAAATCTGGGAAACTTGTTCCGATCGTGGGCGAAAATATGCGAAGCAGCGGCGGAATTTTGCCATAGTTTCTGCCGTGAAGATGTGTTCTTTTATATTTGGCAATAGTGAATGAAACTAACGTCAGGAAGAGAAGAAATTTTTGTACAGGCTTATTCTTTCTGTTTTGTAAGGGTTTCTTAATGCCTCATTTCCTTAAAGTTCTGTAAGGGTTTTGTATATTAGGGGAATTTTTTTTGGTGTTTATTTTGCACCATATGTAATCATCGTTTGTTGTTGCTGGAGATGTTTGGTGTTTTTTTTGAAATGATGTTTGATGTTCTTCATTCATGTATGTATGCAATGAGAAGTTAATTGGTCGAGTTTCGCCAAAATGAGGCGCAAAGTTCTCATATTTCCTCCACCGGGCGGACCATCTTGCAACATTGTGCGTACTGTGGTGCAGAATGCATATATTTCCGCCCTTCAATGTCGAAAAATGTTATGTTTTTGGGCTCCGGTGGGCGAAGTAAAAACATTGGTTCGCCTCTCCTGGGCGCAAATTGAGGAAACGTCCGCCTATAAAATGCAAACATACGTAATACATTCTGCTATAGGGGGCGAAGATGAAGCACTTTTTACTCTATTGCAGTCGAAACTTTATGCTGAGTTTTGCCAAAATCAGGAGAAATTTTTTCATATTTCCGCCTCCTACGGGCGGACCATCTTGCAACCTTGCGCGTCCAGTGACGCAGATTCCATATAGTTCCACCCGTAATAGGCGAAAATTTTCATTTTTTTGGTCTCCTATCGGCGAAGTAAAAATAGATGTTCGCCTCTCCGGGGCGCAAATTGCTAAAACTTGCGCCTAGAATATGCGAACATACGTAATACATTAGCCTCCATGAAATTGGGGTGATTAACAGAATTCACCGGAGGACAATGGTGAAATGATTGCTATCAAACTGGAATTAAGGAAATGTATTAAGTAAAATTATTTATGTTGCTAATTTAATTGTAAAGGGTATTTAAGTAATTTCACTAAAAATGTCCTGCATTTAGTAAAAATTACCCTGTAAATAACATGCCCCGTTTTTTAGAGTTGGGAGAGTTGGAGTGGTGGATAATGAATCCTTTGAAGAGCAACTTAGGTCCCGTTTGATATCAAGACTGGATCCAAACTTTAATTTGGATTGTGATTTTAAAATATTAAAATTGCATTGATAATGTTAAAAGGTGTATTGAAAATGTAAAAACATGTCTTGAAAATATAAAAAAGTTATTGAAATTGATGAAAAATTATTATAAAATAAAAATGATCACGTTTCCAAACATAGGGTAATAACTGTCTAAAAGTAGATATGGGTTAAAATTATATAAACTATTCTTTTAAGATGTTTTATTTGATTGCTCTAAGAAATAAGTTAAAGATTTTTTTTTTTTTGATAAAAAGTTAGGGCCTGTTTGGTATGATGACTTCAGTCATGACTTGGATCAAATTTAGTGAGGGCCCAGCAAAACCTTTGTTTGACAAGTAGATTTGCCCAAATTCTAACCCAAATCAGAATCCAAATCATCACTCAAGCAAACCCCATTTCTCAACTCATTTTCCCAATCTAAGAATTCTAATTTGCACTGTAGATAAACAAAAAAAAGTTAGAGAGAGAAAGTAAAGTAATAAAGTTAGAGAGATAAAAAAATTTTGAGATAGAAAGTAATAAAGTTAGAGAGAGAAAAATATTTAGAAAGAGAAAGTGAAGTAATAAAATTAGAGTGAGAAAAAAAATTCTAGAGAGAGAAAGTAATAAAGTTTGAGAGAGAAAAATATTTAGAGAGAGAAATTGAAGTAATAGTTAGAGAGAGAAAGTAATAAAGTTAGAGAGAGAAAGTAATAAAGTTAGAGAGAGAAAAAATTTGGAGAGAGAAAGTAATAAAGTTAGACAGAGAAAAATATTTAGAGAGAGAAATTGAAGTAATAAAGTTAGAGAGAGAAAAATTTTTAGAGAGAAATTAAAGTAATAAAGTTAGAGAGAGAAAAAATTCTAGAGAGAGAAAGTAATAAAGTTAGAGTGATAAAAAATTTAGAGAGAGAAAGTGAAGTAATAGTTAGAGAGAGAACGTAATAAAGTTAGAGAGATAAAAAAATTTGGAGAGAGAAAGTAATAAAGTTAGAGAGAAAAATATTTATAGAGAGAAATTGAAGTGATAAAGTTAGAGTGATAAAAAATTTAGAGAGAGAGAGTAATAAAGTTAGAGAGAGAAAGTGAAGTAATAAATTTAGAGAGAGAAAAATATTTAGAGAGAGAAAGTGTAGTAATAAAATTAGAGCGAGGAAAAAATTTAGAGAGAGAAATTGAAGTAATAAAGTTAGAGAGAGAAAAAATTCTAGAGAGAAAGTAATACAGTTAGAGTGATAAAAAATTTAGAGAGAGAAAGTGAAGTAATAAATTTAGAAAGAAAAACATTTAGAGAGAGAAAGTGAAGTAATAAAATTAGAGTGAGAAAAAAATTTGGAGAGAGAAAGTAATAAAGTTAGAGAGAGAAATTGAAGTAATAAAGTTAGAGAGATAATAAAATCTAGAGAGAGAAAGTAATAAAGTTAGAGAGATAAAAAAATTTAGAGAGAGAAAGTGAAGTAATAAATTTAGAGAGAGAAAGTGAAGTAAAAAAGTTAGAGAGATAAAAAAATTTAGAGAGAGAAAGTGAAGTAATAAAGTTAGAGAGATAAAAAATCTAGAGAGACAAAGTAATAAATTTAGAGAGAGAAAGTGAAGTAACAAATTTCGAGAGAGAAAAATATTTAGAGAGAGAAAGTGAAGTAATAAAATTAGAGCGAGAAAAAAATTTAGAGAGATAAATTAAAATAATAAAGTTAGAGAGAAAAAAATTTAGAGAGAGAAAGTAATAAAGTTAGAGAGATAAAAAAATTTAGAGAGACAAAGTGAAGTAATAAATTTAGAGAGAGAAAAATATTTAGAGAGAAAAAGTGAAGTAATAAAATTAGAGAGAGAAAAAAATTTAGAGAGATAAATTAAAATAATAAAGTTAGAGAGAGAAAAAATTTTAGAGAGAGAAAGTAATAAAGTTAGAGAGATAAAAAATTTAGAGAGAGAAAGTGAAGTAATAAATTTAGAGAGAGAAAAATATTTAGAGAGAGAAAGTGAAGTAATAAAATTAGAGCGAGAAAAAAATTAAGAGAGATAAATTAAAATAATAAAGTTAGAGAGAGAAAAAAATTTAGAGAGAGAAAGTAATAAAGTTAGAGAGATAAAAAAATTTGGAGAGAGAAAGTAATAAAGTTAGAGTAAATTGAAGTACTAAATTTAAAGTGAGAAATTGAAATAATAAAGTTAGAGAGAGAAAAATATTTAGAGAGAGAAATTGAAGTAATAAAGTTAGAGAGAGAAAAACTTATACCAAACAGAAGCTGAAACCTTGGTTTAAACTTTGTTTTGAAATCTTGATCCAAATAATGATACCAAACAGGGCCTTAAAGATTTGAAAACATGATTTGAGCAGTTCGGGGTATAAGTCTAATCAACTCAACTCCCCCTTTCTTCGTCTCAAAAAAACAAAAAAAAAAAAAAAGAAGAAGAAAATCCCCCTTTCTTCTGGCATGCTATAGTTATTAAAGTCTCTCCACGGCGGTAATCGGATCGATAAGTCAGTGATGTGATGCAAAAATATCCGGATAGGACACTCTGGTTGGCCCAAATGAGATCGTGACTGTTCCGGGCCAATCTGTGAATTTGCGGTTTGAAGGGGTCAGAATGGAGCTCGAATCCAGGCTCTGGAGCTTGGATGAGGGTCGGATTTGGGAAACAGGAGCTCAGCGGAGGTCGGATCCGAGAAGCAGGGACTTGGCCGAGGTCGGATAGCTCGGGCCAGCAAGGGAAAAGAGGGGGTTCGGACTGGAGAATATTCTGGTGACGGGAGAAATAAACAAGAAACAAGCGGGGGCTATCCCCCCTGTGTACCTCCGACGGTCAAGTTAGCAACATGTAAGCAGAAAATGGTATTGACCAAGAGCTTAAGAAAAATTGCTTCAAGAATGGCCTACCTGAAGTGAGTCTGTTTGGTGACTGAGTATTTATAGTATCACCTTGATATGTCCATTGATATGATCGTTGATATGTCCGTTGCACTATGATGATTTGTACTTTCAACTGCTCTCCCCTTTTTACGATGACATTTATGCTTCTGTTTATCATGGCCTGACTTTGGACTCCTTTTCCATCATGGCTCTGTGTACTTCCTACATGTATTCAAAATGGGCTCCTGGTCCTCTAATGATTTCCATCAATGTTATCGTTATTCCGACCTAACTTTTCTGACCTTGCCTAAGATTTCCCGACCTAAGCTCTCCGAGCTTTGGTTATCTTGTCTACCGACCTAAGTTAATAACCGATCTAAGCTTTCATGACATAAGTTCTGCTGACCTAAGCTCCCCGAGCTCGGTTTACTACCTACCTAAGCTTGACCTTGGGCTTTTTGTGCCTAAACTCTCATTGTCTTGATTGGGCCAAGCCCAATGGTTTTAGCTATTTTTGTGCACATCAGACAGATACTTTGCAACTCCTATTCAATTTTAAGGCATTTCGTTGTATTTAAATCACCCTCGTGAAAGGGCGCATTCCGATACCATTGATAAAAATCTTCATACTATGTTTTAAGTGGATGCGAAAAATTGAACGTTTCTTATCACAATCCTTCTTTGTAACAAAAGTATTTACTTGAAAACATGTTTTGAGGAAATAATTTTTTTAATATAGAAAGTGTATTGAAACTATAAAACTGTGAAAATTGAATAGTTAAAAACAGTATTAAAAATAATAAAAAGTATTATAATATACTAAATTTACTATAGAAAATAAAAAATAAAAAATAAAAATCAAAACACGAATAGAGGTATGTTGTTTACGTTTTAGTTTTGGCTTCAACAGTAAATTTAATATATTACTCCGTATAATCAGCTCTTATCATTTTCAATATAACTTTTTACTATTCAGTCATACATTTTTACATTTTTAATACACTTTTTACATTATAAAACTATTTTCCTGTAGACCTTCAGTAAAGAACATGCCCAAAAATGAGAAACCACCGGACTTAATTCTCACCACTGTTACTGTGAGGGACTAAAATATACTTTTTAAAATTTACGAGGGACTAATTTTCATTAAAATTTTTGTAAAGGACTGTAAAGTAATTTTTGTACCATTTAATAGGAATTTTTCCTTCAGATATATTGGTGAAGAAGAGGCATATATGGGCTTTCTCTATTTGCCAGCGTTTCCAAAACCTCGCTCCTTTTTACTGCACTTTCCTGTTTTTCTCCCAAGCTGCTATTCCTTTTAAATCCAATACGCAATTTCACGAACACATAGAGTGCGTGATGAATCGGTCTGTGTAATACCTGCAGGTACTTTCGCTATATGGGTTCTCTTTGCTGTTTAAACAGTGCAGAAATTCGTTCATTTTTTTCCCGTTTAGGATTCAGGTTTTGTTATTTTGAATTTTCTATTGGATAGTTAAGAAGAAAGATTGTGATTTTCTGCGAAAATTATGGCAAGAAATGAAATTGTTAATCTTTTAGTGAGAAGAACAAAAATTTGTTGTTTTGGGTTTCAGTGTTTGGAAAAATAGGCACTTTTGTATTGAACTAATCTACTCATTGTTGAACATTATTATGATGATAATAGTGTAGGTGGATATAATAGAATATCGGCATTTCGGAATTCTAAGCAATGACAAATGTCTACAATTGTTGTCGAATGGCAAGATTCTTATTGATTCTTTTCTTGTTTAGCATGCCTTTTGAAATTTTGCATTTGTTCGGTAGGGTGATTGATATTGTTGGCTCTGAGAAGCAATATGAGTGCTAAAGTTGAGCAGTCATCAACTACTGGAGCTGTGACTAGTACAGCTTCAATAGCAAGTGGTGTAAAACTCACCAAGTTGGCAACAAAATCTGGGTTTTTAATACCAAAGAACAAACTCTCTGGCTCTTTGATACCCATTTTCCGAGGGAGTAAAAAGGGAAGCCATGATATATCAAAGGAGGAGAATGATAAGCGGTTGCAAAGAAAGACCAAATGGGGCCCTGATTTGACTCAGGATACAGCTGTTAAGAAAGGAAGAGCCTTAGCATACCAGGTAGCTAGGAGTTTGTTTAAAATTTTTGTACCATTCTCCTCTTTTACACACTTCTGGAATATGTTACTTCTTGTGATGCATGAGATAGAGCTTTATTTATTTTGGTTTTCTTCCCAAAATTGTTTCTCTCTTCAGATTAAAAGATTTTAGAAACAGGTTTCAGTCATTTATACCTTAATATCTGGCAGAACATTTATATTTCTTTCTAGAAGTGGAATTTTCCTTTTTCCTTTATCATGCCAAAGTGTCATTCTGTTCTATGTGAATGGCTTGCATCCACTTCCCATGCCAGGTATGACTAAGTTATATTGCTGCCTGTGTGGTAACACAAATTTTGGGCAGACTCGCGTTGACCAAATAACTCAAGAGCTTACACTGGGAAAATTGGAAATTGGGGACAGTCAAGTTTTGTCATCAACATCTCAAACTCATCAGGATCACAGCTCTTTAGACCATCACCTTAAATCTCAGGTATAATGAATTTGAAGCATTTTACGGGAGATGGGGATAGCTTTGACAGCACTTACACCAAAATATTTGTTGTGTAGGAATTTGAAGTCTTGGAACTTGAAAGGCGTGAAGCTATCGGTAAGATCCACTGGAGAATTTGAGATAGTGTCAATCTATTCATAGTTATTTGTTTGTAATTCACTCTGCTCTTCTTTAATCAGGTGAAATATTGAGGTTAAATCCAAGCTACAAGGCCCCTGCTAATTATAAACCTCTGCTGAAAGAGGCTAAAGTTCCAATCCCTGTGAGTCAATGGAGTATCCTGTTGTTATGTTTTATACTATTTCTTATCTGTTTTTGTGATTATGGCTAGAACACAATTTGGCTAATTTTTGTCCGAGGTCTCAATTTCTGTATCAGTTGAAGGGTAGTCAGTGATTGTGAGGACTTCATAATTGTGACCATCAAACCAGAACATAGTAGCCTGCCATTATCACCACTAAATGTTTCCTGGTCGAGAACCACTTAATTATTTTAAGCACTGTTGTCAGTAGGAGTGAATTAAAATCTGAATGACTAAATTGATTGAGCATAGAGTCATTTGAACATGGTAAGGTTGAATTTAAGTTAAATCTTTATTGAAATGATCCGAGCAGTTAGGCCTGGTGGAAATTTGGCTTATATTTTTGGTGTTTATGTGATGTTATTTATGGGAATAATCTATTTGAAGCTGCCCTTTCTCTTTTTATTTTCCTATCTTGAGGTGGATTACTAGTTTGGTCCTTAAAGTCTATTCCCTTGGACTTCTATTCTTCTTCCTCTTTTCTTGTAGGTGCGAACCACATACAATGTTCTTATACCTGACAGTTTGGTTCTATTCACTAGTACTCCTCCATCTTATCTATAGTCAATTTAGTTTTGGGGTAAAGGGATGCTGAAGGAACAAACATAGGGAATGCATGTAGCCAGTAAATATTGCTCCTAGTGGCAAATTGATCTGTATCTTAGGCCCTAGCATTACAACCTCCTTGCATTACTATGTAGGCATAAAAGATTTAGGTTACATATCTAGGAGCAGTTAGATATTCTTGATCCTACCTTCTTTTTTACTTTTCATTTTAGCAGTATTAATAGAAAAGACACTGTTAATCATTGTTGATTTCCTATTTTCTTTATAATATCTTTGATTAGCTTTTGGCAGTTGCCTATTAGGCCAAGTGGTGCTGTTAGTTTGTTATAAACATCATATATGTACATATATTGACTCATTCTGAGGTTTAGAGTTAAAAGACCAAACAAAAAAGCTAAACAAATCTGGGTCCCTAATTGCTGCCTGCTTAGACACTTGGATTTCAGAACTTTTATGGAAAAGTGGTCATTTTGACTTCAGATGTCACAGGGGTTGAGTTTTTACTATTGTTCGAGGGTACGAGAAGTTTTGGACTGGTACAGATATATATTGGCTGGCAAATTTGATTGATTTTTTTGAGTTTGCTTATTAATTGAACTTGGATTAAGTTTTTATTTTGGTAGCATTGGCAGCTTCATCTTGACTTTAAATGTTAATATGTGAATGACCAAATAACAACCTCTGTTACAATGCCAACAAAGTGAGCTATATTTCCATCAGAGTTGTATAACAACATTTGATGCTGATTCTTCCATTGGTTTTACCTCCATTCTGTGCAGGATACAGAATATCCTGCGCATAATTTTGTCGGTTTGATACTCGGTCAAGGAAATGACACTCATACACGACTGGAAAAGGTTTACCTCCTACTTTGATCAAATGTGCCAAATTGATATTAGAACTTATATTAAGAATTTTCTCTACCTCTACTCTGATATCAGGAAACTGGAGCTAAAATTCAAGTTTATGGTAGAAAAGCAGATACAGGACTTGAGGTAATATTGATTGCCCAACTAATCTGCATAGTATTTTCGGATGTTGTGGACATTGAAAACCAAACTAATTGTTTTTTATCCATGTACGCTTCCGCTTTCTGCAGGCAGATCTCATTATTATTTTTCTCTCTAAAATTAGTTATACATAAAATCCTCATACGAATTTTTTTTGCTCTATCATATATTCTTATTCACCCATATTGAGTTCCATTGTGATGTATGTTCATACTGATCTCTCTTTATATTTTCCTGCATTATTTGTATGACATACAGGTCCAAGTTTCTACAGTGGATGGGAGTGATGTTAATGGTAGTTACAAAGAGTTGCATGTTCATGTATCAGCTGACACATATGACAAGGTTGATGCTGCAGTGGCTCTAATTGAACTGCTATTCATGCCAGTTTCGGTGAGTTCCTGAATTAAAAGATTTTGAAGTATATCTGTTCTGAGAATTGAATAGCCCTGTGCCTAAGATCTTATTCCTCATCATGGAATGTGGGTTTGATTCTCACCCACTCATTCTACCTTCCTGCTTCATTCTTCACCTTTTTTAGATAACGAAACAAGAGTAAAAATTGGCTTCTTACAAGTTAGTGCTTCTTTTATGTTATTTTCTTGTTATTTTCTTGACGAGAATTGAATAGCCCTGTGCCTAAGATCTTATTCCTCATCATGGAATGTGGGTTTGATTCTCACCCACTCATTCTACCTTCCTGCTTCATTCTTCACCTTTTTTAGATAACGAAACAAGAGTAAAAATTGGCTTCTTACAAGTTAGTGCTTCTTTTATGTTATTTTCTTGTTATTTTCTTGACGAGAATAACGTGCCTTTTACATTCTGTAGGGAAATCCTGCTTCTGTATCTGGTGAGAATGTGAATGGCACTGCTGCCAGTCAAGATATACCTAGCTCTGACATGCCTGCTGTTGTCGTAAATGCTCATCCAAATATGGGATCTGGATCATCAGCCCAACGGAATCACTTTCCGCAAAGTGGAGGGCCATGGTTTTCTGTTGGTGCAGCCCAGACTGGTTTGATTCCAATGCGAGGTTTCGCTGCTCCAGCAACCAGTAATCCACTGCAAATGCCTCCGCCACTGTTTGATCCCTCAATGTTTGGTCCTCGATCGGTGCCAGCAGGTTTTAATCCAGTTCTGCAAAGTGCATCACTTGTTCCCTCGAGGCCACAGCCACCACAAGTCTGGCAGCATCAGTACATGCCTCAACCACCACCCCTGGGTCATACTGGTTCTCCCAGAAATATGTTTATGCCAGTTTCACCGCGGCCACCATTGGATGACAGAACATCAATTGGTTTAGGAAATATGATTCCAGAGGCACCTGCAGTAATTGTTCCTTGGGGCCAATCTCCTCCGGCATCACATCCTTCAACTGTATCTGTAGCTCCACCTTTAAACGTTACTCTAGTTCCTCAGCCATCTGCTTCACACTCTGTTGGTGCTGCTGTTAATCACCCTACTGGTGTTCCATTCTTTAACTCCAGTTCAAACTCTCAAATGGTGATTTCACCGGCACAGCCTGTCATGCCACAGGTACCCATGGCTAATTCATCTCTTAATGCAGTTGCAGGATCCACCCCTCTTCCTTCACCGTTGAAACCTACCTCAACACTACCACCTGTTCAATCGGGGCCTCACATTGCTGGTTCTGGAGGTTTTAATGCCATAAAACCTCCATATATGACAGGTCCTAGGCCACAGCAACCCAGCTCAGGTGATTTTACTTTTCAACCTCACAGGCCACAAAATCTAGAATTCGAAATGGCTAACAGGCCTGATGTCCGGCCTATTTTTGTACATCCGAATCAGTCGGGCCTGCCACCTCGGGGATCTCAAACTCCATTCATCCAGCCACCAATCCAGAATTTGAGACCTCCACCTGCTCATGGTTTTTCAAGACCCAACATGGGGAGTCCAATAATGCACCCTGGATCTCAACCGTCTCTGGACTTTCCGGGCAGTTCAGCAAGCCATCCAGGTCCACCTAGACATGCACCACCACCTCCAACTTCAGGTGCAGTCCCTTCGATGCAGCCGAGGAACTTCAACTTGGCTCCACCAATGGTCAATGCCGGTGGATTCCCTGGAGCTAGAGGTCCCTTGCAATTTCAGCAGAACTACCCCGGCGCAGCTAGGCCACAAAGCTTTGTTCCTCCAAATCATCAGTTCCACGGCAATGTCTCCTTTAACAGGCCATCTCCAAGATCTTCAGGAGCACCGCAAGTTTACGATCCCTTCTCACCGACAACTGTGGGTGGCAATCCTCAGTTTAACAACAATGGAGGAATTATGCCAAAGCCGAAGCAGGACAACGATCCAGAGTATGAAGACCTGATGGCTTCAGTTGGTGTAAAGTGATGCAAAAATGAGGCCGCATTGATTTTTAAAGATTCTAAGCTTTGACTCAAAAACTGTATTTCTTGTTTTGGTTGAAGCATGTTACGTGGACGTGGTGTTGTTACATCATTGACCGCAAACAATGCGGCAACCTTAATCCCGGCTAACTTCAAACGTGAAATGTTATTTTTGGTCTTACTTTTGTTGACCTCAACAATACAGAGGTAAAAGTGCTAGTTTGTAATGAAGAATAATGTAAATGGAAAATTGGAATGACCTAGACAAAATAGATTTGATGCACTATTAAGTGGACGAATCCTTATTTTCGGAAATGGCCAAACATATTAGCTTCATTACTCATTTCAGATATTGGGATTTCATTAGAAGCATGAATTTTTCTCTTCATTTAATTCAGAAAAGAGAAAAAGTTTTTATTTTTAAAAGAGTCTCTTCATTTAATTCAGAAAAAAAGTTTTTATTTTTAAAAGACTTACTGAGACAAAGGAAGTACGTTTAGTACATCGACATCATTCACTTTCCCAAAAAAACGACATCATTCACTCAATTGTTCAACTTTTTAGTTAATTACTTGCAATTTCTGACACGGCACGAGAACACAATATAAACCCCACACAAAATCCATACAAAATAGGTTAAGATTGAATCTTGACGAGTTTGCGAGTTAAATAAACTCGTCAAATGAATTTTGGCCAGTTTGCACAGCCAGGTCAAAAATATGTTTTACATTTTTTTTTTTATGGAAAGGGAGTCAGAATTTGACAAGCCTAATTTCTAGTATGAGCAAGAGAGAGGGTGCATTTTCATGTTTTACTCTTTGCATCCCAAGAAGCTAAAAGGGGAATCCACTGCTTTATTTACAAGATAGGTCAGATGCATACAGGATATTTTGCCATATGATCCACCACAGGCATTTTAAGGGTTAAACTGAGAATCCAATCAGTTTCCCAGAAATTGAAGTGTACAGGGAAGCAAACTCAATCAACCAGAAGGACCACATCTCAGAATCCTCTCTAATTTCTCAGCTTTTAGATAATCATTCTCTGTCAGAGGACCGGCAGGAAAAGCGGTAATTTCCACAATCAGGTGTGGAGTAGGAAGTTCATCGAACAAAGCCCTCACGTTGTTGCAACAAACACTTTCTCCATGAGCATTCTGCCTTCTAATTTGACAACCCTGGGGAAAACATAAAGAACTACAAGAGTCAAGAATCGCGGCATTCACATCTTCTGCAAACTTTGTGTACAATGAGAACATTGCTGCAAATGAAATGATAAGCGAAAGAAAATTAGCTGAAGAAGGGGCTGCATTACCTTGTGAGAAGTGGCATCTCTAAAATGATCATCATCTGATAGTAAAGAAGCTATGGCTTTAAGAAGACGACGCCCTTCAGATTTTGATGACACCCTGTAGTTGCGCTTAAGGGTACCCTTGGTTGTCGGATGCCATTTACTCACTAGTTTCCTCCTCTCAGTTGCTTCCTTATCTGCACAAGAAAGGATTTTGTGGTTTATGCCGATGAGTGATACACGGAAAAGACTCTTTTAGAGTACATGTTCATTACATTAGGAAGGAAGATACTGGCAAAGTGGGATTGAAAAATGAACAGAAACAAAAGTCACCACTGCCTTCACCACTTTTATTTCCTAGATCAGCCATTATTTGACCCTGAACTGAATATTTTTAGTACAGACAAACACCCGTCAACTTTTACTTCCCATCCTTTCAATCTTCCTCGCTACCCGAGGGGTGGTCATAAACTTTTGCCTTCCTCCTCCACATATTTTCACCTTGATCAAACATACATTTAGATTCGGTCGCCAATATCATACATCCCACCCCATAAATTTTCACCTTGTTCTTTCTTAAACCACATTCATACTCTTATCAATCTCTCTCGCAACCTATCCAAATAAATGATGTTCAGGAAAATGTAAGAGCTTTGCCAAATGCAAAACTAATCAAGATCATTGGATTCCCACTCATTGTTTGAACGCTATTTATTTTTATCAAAACAAATTCATATTTTAGCCTATTATACTTTTCCGAATGAGGGAATTCCAGAACCTCGTGACTTCTAATTACATTAACATAGGCCAAACAGGTAATGCTTTCACGGGCTCTATCATCCCTGTCCAAGGCAAGACTGTAAATGACTAAACATGTGCTTTAGTCCAGAAAGGTTTTCTTTCCTTTTATTTTCCCTGTCTAGTCCACATAAAGCTAGACTGATTTCTTAAAAAGCGCGCCTTTCTCGGTCATAAGCTCGAGTTTCCATCTGATTATGTATCAAAAGGTTTTTGATAAACATCTAAGGGTATTGAAATGATTATGCAAGTGCAATCTGCTGAAATAGAACACTAGGATATATCATTGAACAATTCTACTTGATTCTACTAGCTAAATCCTTATCCCTTATCTCCTAAGTTCCATTGATTCACTCTATAAATTGTCTAAGAACTAATGAAATCACAGAGTCATGAAAATACACTGGAAGAACTCCCATGACAACAGTGTAACAAACTACAAGTCCAACTAGAAAACAAAGCAAGACTTAAAGATATTCACAAACCTGGATTGGCTCGAAACTTCTCAAACCACTTGGAGAACCCCAGATCATCATTATCACCGTCAGCTTCCAAATCTATCAAGAAACACTAGCAATCACATCCCAGAAGCAAAAGCTACAAATCCCTTATTCTGAAAAATGAGAGATTGAAGAAAAAAAAAAACCACCCAATTTATTAGCAGACAAATTAATACGGCATGAAAATAGACCTGAAGAGATAAGAGGGCTTGAAGGAGATCCAGCTAATCCAGCCTTCAAAAGGGCATAAAATATACAAACTCTACCAGCCCACAAAACAGGGGTCTCAAGCAAACTAGCACACACAGTTCTCGATCGAGTGGAAGCAGAGCCACAGCCATTACCATTCCCACTTGAGAAAAGCCCGCCCCTTTTTGATTTAGCACTCAAAGAGCGGTGAAACTTGGAATCGAGATTCGGAAGGAAGAGGGTCTTGGGTAGTAAAGATGAAGTCCTAGCGCTCTGATTCCTGAAACAACCACAACAACAACAGAAGTGATGGGATTTGCCAAGATACAAATGGACAGTGGTTGCGGTGGTTTGGAGAAGCATTGCTCTGTGCTTGTGGAGAACTCAAGAAGGTTATAAAGGTTCGCAGAATCCTAGGATGATACAGTAAGGAAATGTCTTGATGATCATGAACATAAAGCGGTTTCAATTTTTTTCTACTTTATTGGATTGGATATGGCTGACCGTGGAGCTTTCAATCTCACGTGAGACTTCAATAATTTCCAGGAATTAAAAACAAAAATCAGGGATTGATGAAGGATGAGTAAATGATAAGAACGAGCCCACAACAAAGGGACAAAGGACTTTTTTTTCTTTTCAATTCGTCCAAAAAACAATGGATATTTATATATATATATATATATATATTTGGAAAAGATATTTATATGAATAACCAAAAGAAGTATGGGCAAAAGGACTCAATGGTGAGCCCACTGAAATGTTGGTCTGGTATGGTTTTGTTAATGATTTTCAGTTTTTTTCCTCTCAAAATCTACAAGGAATTTAATTCGACACAACAACTCACGATGGAGCGCATAAATACAATTTGCACGAAACACTGCATGTTAGAAGTATTTTAACTAGGGAGTGTGTTTTGGTTAAATGACATTTTGTAGGATGAAGTGCACAAAATACCACACAACTATCTAATTTTGTAAAAAATATCACTTTTCTTTAAAACTCTAAAAAATAACAGGGGCAAATCCGTTTTTTTACTGTTCATCTTCCCCATTTTTTTTTGTTTTTTTTGAAACATAAATACTGAAGAAAACGATTTCTTCAGAAATCAGAAAAAAAAAAAAACGAATTTGCAGAGGAGAAGAAGAAGAAGAAGAAGAAGAAGGGTGGAAATCGAGAGGTTGAGCGGTAGCGAACCGACTGAGTGATAATGGGTTTACCGATTGACCCGAAATTGACGGACCCGTGTCCTGATTTGGCGACCCGACGAGTTGGGTCGTGGATGAAGATTGCCGAAAGTTTTGGTTCGGTTGTTTGCAAGGCACGAAGCCTTGATTATGTGATTAAATTGCTTCAGTTTTCGTGCAATCAATTGAGTCCAATTTGATAGAGTTGTTCGGTGGTGTTCTGCACCAAATCCAATTAGCTTTTGGTTCAATCTGATTGCTCTGGTTTCGATTCTTCAGAGTAGAAAGCCTGTGACTTTGTTTGTTCGGTTTCTTGCATTTCTCAGCAATCGATTGTAGCTTCCGATTCAATTTATATCTGTGAGTTTGTTTGATTTTTGGGTCCCACAAAAGGGGTCACCGATTGAATCTTGGAGCAGATCATACATTAGGAACATGGGCACCCTTCTTCTTCTCCTCCTCCTCTGCAAATCTAAGAAATCGTTTTCTTTAGTTTTTTGTTTTTAAAAATTTTTTTTTTTGGGGAAGATAGATTTGCCCCTGCGTTTTTCCTTCCGTCAGCCACCGTTATGAAAAAAGTGGTAATTTTTACACATTTTAAAAGTAAAATGCTATTTTTTGGAATTTTAAAGAAAAATTGTGTTTTTTTCAGAACCTGATA
Organism: Leptodermis oblonga; assembly: GCA_016801395.1. NCBI lineage: Eukaryota > Viridiplantae > Streptophyta > Magnoliopsida > Gentianales > Rubiaceae > Leptodermis > Leptodermis oblonga. The sequence continues at coordinate 35,303,719 of CM028760.1, forward strand.
ATTGTGTGGTATTTAATGCCCTAGATTTTAACATTTGGATTTCAAAACTTAACTTGAAACCAAGCAAAATAACAAGAGTCAATTTGCGCTTGAAAACAAAATATGTTATTATTAAGAATGTTTCGTTATTCAAAACATTAAGGGTCAAAAGGGGGAAGAAATTTCTGCCATCTTAGGGATGTTTTAGAAATTTAATAAAAAGAGTGTATATCCACTAATATTTTAGAAAAAAATAAAACTCACAAGAGTTCTAACTTAATTAAGATTTGAACAGACTAATATAATTTCTAACACAGATGCTCAAATATAAAAATCATAATAAGGTTAGTAACAAGTACTCATAGTTTTAGAATCATCCAATATTTTTGGTATTTTTAAAAGAAAAAATACCAAAAATCCGACCAGTCCAAAACCGCCGCGGTTTCGAGTTAAAATCCGAAACTAATCCGGCCTCAGCCTCAGATTAAAATCCAATAACCCAAAACCAATCTGTCAAATTCAAATATTAAAGTGCCAAAACTATAAAAATGGAAAAGTTAAAGCACATTTGTGCAATTAAGTCCCTTCTCCTCTCTAGCAGAAGAGGAGGAAGAAGGAAAAGAGTGCTCCGAATACCACGAACAAGAAGCTCCTTTAAATCTTCACAAATTTGACATCACTTTGCCCAAATGCAGTTCCACAAGCCGGGCACTTTCGATGTCGAATCTCCAGGTTTCTTTGGATGCATGGATTGCAGAACAAATGGTAGCACTTGGCAATCAGGACCTCCTTTGGACGATCAAAACACACCCCACACTTGAGGATAGCTTTGCACTCCTTGATTTCATCCTGAAGTCTCTGGCTTTCGGCTTCTTCGCTTTCGGCCGTCATCTCAGCGAAGGTTTGATTCAACGCTGCGATTTCTTCCTGGATCTTCTTTCTAGCAGATCTGCAGTGTTTACCTCAGTTAAGTTTTCACAATATCAGCCGAAGAATTTATGCAAATGGATGCAAGAGAATGTGCAAGAGACTGGAAAAGAAATATTTGACAAATGGAATGATGTTCTTTATCCTAATCCCAACAAATGCCAAGTATGAATGTTCCTTGGAAAGCAGCCTCAACATGCATTCATGCTATGTCCAACTTATCAAAGAACCCATAATGTACCGAGAATACCAAAGAGGTACCCCTGAAACAAATCTTTATCCCAAGTTCTAGGCGTATTTCCGAGTTAGCTACGAAGTTTGTGTGTATTAGCACCTGATATTTTCAGCGTTGTATCAAGAAAGCAATGCACCATTATGTGTCATTTAATTACAATACACGAGTAAAACTAATGCAGCAATCTGACTTGCAGTGTAAAGTTTCTTACGTGTGGTTTGCATAAGAAGGCCGATTATAAAACAATATATGCACAGCAAAATTTGGCTTAAAACTCACCTCTCAGCCTCCAAATCAACAAGAAGTTCAGCCTTCTTTCTATCAATTTGCTCATTTTCCTTTTCAGATGAAGCAATAGCAGATTTTAGCCACTTTACTTCCTTTTCGGCATCCACTAAATCCCTTCTTGAAGTTTCTAAGTCTGCTCCAAGCTGTTTATCTTCTTCTATGTACCTTGAAGCATCTTGAAGGTGACCCTTCATCTGAAAAGTTACATCTTAGTAAAAGAACAATCTTTGATACAATTAAGCTATTTATAAGAGAATCTCACCTGCTCTTCACATTCAGCAATTCTCAATGTCAAAGATTCCATCGCTGCATTAGCTCGCTGTAGTTGCTTTGCTAGTGCCTGCTTTTCAGACAAAGAGCTATTGTGTGCCTGCTTTGCCTTCACACTCTCAGATACAAGCTGCAACACGGATACACAAATAGTTGACCTACATTATAGGGGCCAAGGAGATTTATATCATGATGCTGATTATAAAAGTTATAATAATCCAGACCTTGATATTGTAATCATCTCTCTCAGTCACCTGCTGCAACAAACGCTGATTTTGCATCTGCATATCTTCATATGCTTGCCCAATAGTCTACACAAGGAAACAAATAATTCATGATCAAACAAATTCCAAGTAGGAAAACTAAACTAAAAACAAAGAATAATCAATCAATCTCAAGAGCCTGAGTACCTCAATTTCAGAAATATATGCTTCTGCCTCAGCTTCTTTAAATTTAATCGCCTCTCGGAGCTTCAAAACATCCCTGTGGGAAAGTTACAGCTGTTAGGGTCAATTTGTGTAATTGAGAAGATAGGTAGATAATCATCAAATACTGTAACAATTATCCTCGCAAGTAGAGAATAATGGACATTGAGAGTGTTCAGAAACTGAGTAAAAAGAAATACATACATGTACGTGGGAGTATGTAAAACTCTTCTATTTCAAAGAAATGGCTTAATAGCTTAAAGTTACAAAAAGCTGGCATATCATTTCAAAGTTACAAATATAGGCATGTGGGAGTCTGTAAGACTCTTCTATTTCAAAGAGCTGGCAAAGCATTTCATGCTGTATTCAGCAACTACTTACTGTTACTGCTGAGCTCACTGCCTAAAGTACATAACTGCACTAAAATTAAAAAATAAGCTTCCATGTATTCAACCGATTATGGAGTCAGTAAGCAGCACTTCAATATATTCTTCTACAGGAATAACATAACAAAACAATGCAAGTGACTCGGTACACGGCATCATCACAATGAGTCAAGAACCAAAGCCATCTCAAACTTTTGAGACCTATTATCATATGTAATATAGAGCAGAAAACCTAAATCAGAAGAATGACCTGTCATAAGCATCTACTTCAGACTTTAACTGAGCTTTCTCCAATTCAGAAGCAGCAAGCCTCTCCTCACAAGCTGCCTCAGCTTCCTTAGCAGCTTTCACTCTCAATTCAAGGTTATGTTCATCTAAAACATTTTTCAAGACTACAGCTCGTGCAATAGCTTTTTGCTCAGACTCTTTGATTTCCTTCAAACCTCTACGACAGAGAGAAGGAATTTGTCACAATGAAGTACAGATCTAGGCATTCACAAACAAATCTTATCAACTGAATCCACAACATCAAACAAAATATCACCAACATGTGGAAAGAAAAGAAAAGACAAGAAAAACAACTGTTACGTAATAAAACAGCAACAACACATAATCAAAACCCATAACAGATGTCAGAAGGACAGTTATATCCTCCAGAAATTTGACCTTGTCCCGCCGGTACTGTCATGAAAAGTGTGAAGTTGACTTCCCCCACAAAAACAAAATCTTTTCTCCCAAGCAACCATCATAACTATAATTTCCCAAATTCCAGGTCCTGTATTCGCCACTAAATTGGCCAGCAACTTTCAATGTCGGAAAGTCATAATGAATCTTTACATATTTCAAAAGAAAACTAGATCTCCAAATTCAACTGCAACTACCAAGTAAAAAGAGTTCATGCAGCTTATCAGGGGGCTCATCTATTATAAATTGTCAAATGAATTATGAATAAAATGCTCATTTAATCAATGCAAACAAAGCTACCAGTCAACTATCAGGATGTATCATCCTACAAGCATTATAGTAGTTCACCTGTTATCATATATGTTGTCACTAACCATATCCACATACATTTCTAGCTCATCTTTTTCCTTCTGCATCCTCTCAATCTGAAAATTCAGCAATCAAGAAACGAGTGATCAAACATTTACCAAATAGTTTCAGCTTTAAAATAGCTTTGAATATAAAGAACAAAATGCAGAACTTGTGAAAGACCTCCAAGAAAACCTGACAGCACGAACAAGAAGATTAAGTGACAAGGCTCAAAGACTTACATGTGCCTTTAAAGACTTGATCAATTTCATCTGGACCACACATTTATCAGCCAAGTCTTTCTCTTCAATAGTCTACAGCAAAAATCAGAGAGAAGATAGATCAACAGCAAAATAGAGAATATCCACAACTAAAAGAAAAATCAGATTGAATATGTGCAGGCATAAGCTTCAGTACTAAAATCCAATTCAGTGCAAAGATCCTTTAGATAATAATCTCTCTCAAGATAATGTCAGAAAAAGGATCTTAATCGAGCAGAGGCAACATCCTACAGGCCTAAACTTAATAGCAAGAAACACCCGAGCCTAGAAGCCTCAGGCAAAACCAAAAACAAAAACCTTTTCTAACAAAACAGCTAAATGAGATAATGTCAAAAACTGAGTGGCAACTCTTAAAAACTTTTTATCTGATTGCAAACCAAGTATCTACTAACTGATAACAGCAACAATTTCACGCCATACTATGAATTTCAATCTCTCCATTATTAATTCTTTAGAGAACAGGCATAACTGATGGAGTTGGCAGGAGGTCATTTTTTCACTTTAGTTTCTATTAGCACCAATCATATTCAGCACAGGCATACAGACGAGCTTAAGCGGGTGGCTCTACAATAGAATTGTTAGATGCTACCCATTTTAAATTGCAACTACCCCAATTGTGAACTTAATAAAAATTCAAATTAAAAAAAAAAAGAAAGAAAAATTAATAATCCTCAACACTTTGAAGGCTAATTGGAAAAACTAGGACAGACACCTTGCTGTCCACTAAAGCTTTCAGTGATTGAACTTCTTCATGCAAGGAAAGGGACTCTTCAGCTGTCTCCTTCCACCGCTTTTGCTGGCCTTTCATCATTCCCATTTCTTTTGATAAAGCAGAAGCCATGATCTGAAATTCTTCTTTAACATCTTTTCTACCTGAGAAGATAAAAGCTTTGAGAAGAAAGGTGTGACATAAACCCACTGGTAAAATGAAACTGATAAATAGTCACAATTCATCCAACCAGAATATTGCAAAGCTTCTTCCACTTTAACTTCCAGTTCGTTTTTCTCAAGAACTAACTTTTGAAGTTGATTCTCTAGTTCTTCAATTTTGGTTTCTGAGTTCTCAACCACCTTTCTCAAAGATTCAGCTGACTCTACTTTTGCAGTGAGTTCCTTCTCTCTTCGTGCAATGAAAGACCTCTCTGCCTGCACATTTAATTTCAGAGAAGCTACAAGATATATCAAAGCAAACTGAATACAAAAACTCAAAAAGGACACAATACAATAAGCTAAACCAAACCTGTACTGAATCTGCCATGACTCTGTATCTCTCCAGCTCAGCATTCCAGTACTGGAGCTGATCATTCAATAAGGTGTAAGGGCGAGACGAATACACATATTTGTCATCCTTCAGTTCATTCTGCAGAGTGAAACAAAAATTATATACATATTGCATCAACTAAAAGGGTTTCTCAGCCCCTCCAAGATCCATGGCCTTATAAAAAAGAAATCTTAAAACTTCAAAATATTAATTTCCAATATAATCACTAAAGAGCAGAGAAGCCCAGACATAGAACCTCTAGGTCTTGCAACTGCTTCAACAGAATCAGATTGTCTTCCTGCATTTCTTGGACCTCTGCCAGACGGTCCTCTGCCAGCACCTATGTCGTAATATATTTAACACGTCATTCCTGTAAGACAAGTATAACATGAGAGAGAGAGAGAGAAAACCTTTGTCTCTTCAATAGAATCTTTCAGTGTTCGTAAACGTTTGGTCCTTTCTCCAGGTTTTTCAGGTGACACGTTTCCATTTGCTGCAACGGATACTGGGCTGTGTTTCGTAGATGGACCATCTTTCTGCATTTTCAAATTGACAAGCTTTCTTCTACTATCTTCAAGTTCTGCCAGTTTTTCTTCCAACTCGCCTGAGAGGACAATGAAATTACACAAATTCCAAATATAACAGCAAGTGTTCTTGCACACCAGAGAGGAAGTTAAGGATATTCCAAATGTAACAAAAATTTAATGCACACTTAACAAGATGGATAACAGAACAAGCAATATACGGAGGGGTTCCACAAGTATGGACATTTCAATACCATCCATGATTGCCCCCCAAAAAATGAAAGGGTGAATTCCAAATTTGGTCACTATACCTTCAGAAAGTTCAGCTTTCAGTCATCATACTAAAAAAATACTACAACATGAAACCATAATTTCAATAACAGACCATCTAGTGTCACTCCGTCAAATCCCTCCACTAGTTGATGGAGACCATATTTTTTAGGATATTTTCGCCCATAAAGCTCCCCATCCTTCTCATTCCTACGGAATTTCCCAAACTCTGAAATCACAGCACCCAAAGTTGCAGCATTGGGACTCTCTCCACACTCCCATGAATCACACAAGAATACAAACTCTTGTTTATATCCCTACTTTTAAAAATACCCCTCACATTCATACCATTCAAAAGTTGCCCATCAATTTCAACCGTGTTCTCTTCAATCTTGGCAATCAACAATGGCCGAGAACGAAAAAAATGGAATGGACTCAGGAAAATACAAAATCCCTACAAACTAATTCTTTTTTTTTCCCACAATTTGGTCAAGAGCTAAAAAAAACAAAGTGGAAAAAACTTTCAAAAAATGAAAAGAAAAAGAAGAAATTAAGGTTACCTTTCGAGGTTGACAATGAGACAACTCGGTATGCCTTACTGAGTCGACTTGATATTGCTTGCCCAATTCTTCAGTAATGTAAATGGAGGAAAATGGGGGAAAAGGTGGAGAGAGAAATGGGGTGAGTCATAAGGGCTGGGGGCGGCTGGGAAAGAAAAGAAAGAGGATCGATGTCAGTGATATATAGGGGGGAGGAATACCCTGAAAGAGAGGTCCGTTTTTAAAAGTATGGTGACCAATTTTATAATTTTTTTTATTATGATGGCTGAAAACTGAACTGTTTGAAAGTATGGTAACCAAAATTGGAATTCACCCAAAATAAAAAGGTCACAAAATGCACAATAGAAAAAGGCACCAAAAAGTTATGTCTAGTCACAGATCAACAACAAATGTACAAAAACTACAATCTGGATTGCAAATTCATATGCACTTGCAAGTACAACGACCATCTGCATGTACTTATCAACTCCGAAATGTATACAGAGAAAAGGGGACTTGAAATGCAGATGCATGTTGAACAATCAATCTACATGCATATAGATCAGATCAGAAAATACATACAAAAAGTCAAAGGAAATTTCCACCTACCGTGAAGTCGCTTTATCTCTGATTGATCTGCTTTGTTATTCTGGATACAAGTCCCAATCTCATGAGCATATTCTTTGTGCTTCATCTCAAGAATACCCATCACTTGGTGCAGATTATCAACCTCCTCTCTCATCCTATCATTAATCCTGCCTAATAAAACTACAGGATCTGCTATAACCCGTCATAAAATTACAAAACGGTGAAAACAGTAGAGATAAATGTCATAAAAACTAAGTCATCAATGCATATAACAAACTGAGTCATCAAAAAATGGAATCCTAATTCAGGTTCCTACTGACCTTCTGCAAATGACTTCCCATGGAAAGCCTCGGCTATGTTCTCTATTTTAGCTCTCTGAGCTTCAATAACATCTTCTAAGGACTTCATCAATTCCCTTGTAGAAGAATGACGTTGTGAGAGACACTCTTTGACCCATCCAGTAGATCCATCACTTCCTAAAACTCTAACGTCATTGTTGTGGAGTAGTCTGCAAAGAAAAATATCCTCTGCAGGAGAAGGGACTGAACCTGATATGAAAATCATGATTCAGAACATATTCATTAGAGAGCTTTACCCCAAATAAAGAATGTAATTGAAGTCACAAAATTTGTTTAATGCTGTACTTCATATTCCAAAAGCAACCTCGAAATCGATCTATTTGATCAAAACTCTGCAGAGCATTTTCACCTGCCCCAGCTTGTACTCCAAGAAGGACTAGATCATCTTCTAACTACAAAGAAAAGGCATTTAGGGGGAGGAAAAAAATCACTGATGCTTATCAAAGCAAAGAAGAGAGACAGATAACATAATGTCCATATTAAAGAGTTACCTGATTCCAAAGTCTATTCACTTTCGTCAACACAGAATCACAAGAAGCTTTCTTATCTCTCAATTCTTTCATTCTGGTTTCAAGGTCAAGCAACTGCTGCTTCTGTACATCTAACTTCTGAACTAGTTTCTGATTCTGGTATTGAAGAAGTGCAGCATCAACCTGCCAAACAACGTATCCTTGAAATGTCTATGGCCCTTTTATTCTTCCCACAGTCACATCAAAGATCACAATAATCGCCAGAAGGAAACAAAGCAAAATAAAGCATTCTCATCATTAAAAAGGCGTTTAAGCAAAATACTGGACCCCAATCCTGAGTAAGTTTTCAGAAATAAAGAACCACTAGAGTCAATCCTTTGTATATTCCAGATATCCTCATAAATGTAAGAAATGCTTCACTTCCTCTTTGACTGTATTGAATCTTCAGTCACTACCTTGACTAAACATATCAAAAGGATACCAAAACTATAAAAGACTTGAAAGGAAATATCAGATTGGATTTTTCTTTTGATTTTTGCTTTGGAGTAGGTATTACCTAATGAGAAAAAAGGAGAAGGGGGGGGGGGGGGGGGGGGGGGAAGAACTAAAAATGGGACTCCGGGTCCCGATTATCTTCAGATTTTTAACAAAACCCAAGAAGATTTTAAAGCAAATGCTTTTCTTCTTGGCTGGGGAAGTTTTGATTTTTCAGACATTATTGCTTTTGATCCCACATAGTGCGAGAAAGGCTTAGTTGTTGTCTTTGTATCGCTTTTGACTTGATATGAAATCACAAAGAGGGAAACCAGTTTTGTGGAGGTTTTGAAGGAGTCGGATGGACTTGTGGTACCAGATTGGTCTTCGATTTTTGGATGTCCTGAGTGATGATGGTGAAATTTACAATGATCTGAATGCTGGTGCCTGGAAAGCCTTTTGGTGTTGGGTGCAGAGGAGGGGGAAGCGGAGGAAAGGAGGGCAAAGGTGTGAATGACACTGGTTGGATGAAGAAGAAGATAGAGAGAGATAAGGGCAATAAATGAAAAGAAAGTCTATTGGTGATTCCTGATGCTCAAACCCACCAAATATGTTCGTTTTGGAGAAAACCAAAGTATTTGGTAACTGTAGCGGAGCTGATAGACACAAACCAAGCAAGTAAAATGAAATCAAAGTGATAGATTTATATCCATATATACATACCAAGCACCCCCTTACAGTTGGTTAAAGCTTCTCCATTTCCTACTTGTCATACTAGTGCCTCAAAAGATCTTCTACATACATGTCCAAACCTCTAAGGCGTGTTTCTCTCATCTTTTCATCTATTGGAACTACTCCTACTTTTTTTCTAATGCATTCCTTACTTATTCTATCTAGTCTAGCGTGTCCACATATCTATCTCAACATTCTTATTTCTACCATTCTCATTTTTGTTCATGTTGGCCTTATAGCTGTTTTATAAAATTTTCCTTTCAACTTTTGTGGTACTTTGCAATCAGAGTACAGAGGGCCACATTCATCCAGCGGTTTGATAATTCAACAAACTAATTACGGAGAAGGAACTTCCACAAATAGCTCAACATAAGTATGCAGGTAAGTTTACTATTTCCCAAAAGTTTTCAGCTTCAAGCTTGTATAAAGAAATGAAGCCCTAATCCTGTCAAAATCTAAGTTGGTGTTTTAACAAGACCTAAATTGCAAAACAGAAAATAATGGCAAATAATTAACACCAAGTAATACATATGGTAACTGTCCAATACTAAATCAACAACTTCCTCCTTGCTTAAAAAATTCCATTTTTCAACCTAAACCCTAATTCATCAATACTTTTACAATTTTGTCAATGCAGCACAATGAAATGCACAACTAAACTTTCCATGTTTTCAAGCTTATAAGCCAGGCCCCCACTCAAAAATCTCCATTTTGGCAGAGAATTCAACTGAAAATCAAAACTTTCACCAGTTCCAAAACAAGAAAAGCCACAAGCAATCAAAGCATTTTCCAATGCATGAAAAAAAAAAAAAAAAATCACAGAAACAACAGTTCATGTGGGTGTGTAAATCAACAATTTCCTCCTTGCTTAAAAAATTCCCCTTTTCAAACTAAACCCTAATTCATCAATACTTTCACAATTTTGTCAATGCAACACAATGAAATGCATAGCTAAACTTTCCAAGTTTTCAAGCTTATAAAGCCAGGCCTCCACGCGAAAGCCTCAAAATCTCCATTTTGGCAGAGAATTCCACTAAACTCTCACCGGCTCCAAAACAAGAAAAGCCACAAGCACAACAATCAAAACATTTGCCAATGCATGGAAAAAATTAAATGCCAGAAACAACAGTTCGTGTGTGAAGTCTACCGGTTTGGGGCTACTGGGAAGCGCAGAATCATGTTGTGGGCGCTTCTTGTTAGGTCCTTCGGGGTCCTTGTTCTCCATCGTTGGAAGAGCTCTCGAGCACCTAGTCTCCAAAAGCCTTTCAATTTGTTCTTAGAATCGTTGTGTTTGTTTTTTCTTTTCTTTTGGGAAATATTGTGTTTGTTTTTTGGTTGAACTTTTGAAGCGGAAATAAGGAAGGCCGCGGGAGTGAGGGGTGGGGAAATACTATTTATTTGTTGAGTTCGAGGCTTAATTTAGGTAGATGGAGAACAATCTATTAATATTGTAGCGCATAACATTTCTCACTGTCACTAAAGCCCTAACTAATAAAACATCTCTCTTATTGTCACTCTAAAAGTCTAGCTAACAAATTACAAATATCCTTTCGAGTTTTTTAATAATTAAATATACCCAATGAATTGCTCAAAATAGTCTAAAACAACAAAGAGTGAATTGCTTAAAATAGCACGAACCTTTGGCTGAGTGCGATTTTTACCACAAATATTTTTAAATTATTTTTTCTACCACAAACATTTTCAAAACGTTACTAAAATTAGCATTCCGTCCAAGTGCTCCGTTAAACCGCTAACGGAGAGTTTTTTTTTTTTTTGGGCAAAATTGTCCAAATTCAATTTTTTTTTTTTTTTTTTGTTGAGGTCTTCTTCCTCCTACAGTAACAGAAAAATAAAAATAAAGAAAGAGGAAGAAAGAAGAAAATCTTCTTCTTCTCCAAGAGTAAAAAAAAAGCCATGGACGAGGGAGTGAGAATGAGAACCCATGGCCGTCGCATTGATTCCAATTTCTCTCCAACAAGGGCAAATTTCACTCATTTGGGTCTGCAAATTCCAATTTCCGAAGATGATGGGGAAGACGATGAACAGTAGCCGTGGTTCTGGGTTTGTGTTTTGCTTTGCTTCCGGCTTCAACTTGTTTGATGAAATCGTCATCATCTTTGACCAGATCCAAAACTGTCATCGTTGTCGTCGGCTTCAACATGGGTTCTTCGCTCCTCTCATTTCCGAAGATGATGGGGGAGACGATGAACAGTAACCGATACTATTCATCAAATTTATGAATTGGCCCTCTTATTTTATTTTTGTTAAATCAGTGCCCCAACTTATTTATTTAATTAAGACTAAAGAAATTGTCATTAATTATAGAGAAATATGAAAATAAAGATAATAAGTAATTTAATAATTATTAAATTATACATTAAAAGAATGGGGTTTATTTTAGAGTGAATTAAAAGTAGGAAAAAGTTTAAGGAAAACAGTAATTAAAATTTAATCAATTTGAAGAAAGCAAGAAAGAGAAAAATTAATTTTACAAATATTGAAAAGAAATTAAAAAAATACAGAAATAATAATTAAAATATAAATAAATTTATTAGATTGGACAAATATGTGAAAATAATGAAAGATTGTGGTAAATATATAAAAATTATGAAAGATTTAAGGTTTGTTTTGTAAAAACAGTAAAGTAATGGAAATATAAGACGAAGGAAAAAGAATTTGGACAATTTTGCCCTCAAAAAAATCCTTCCGTTAAGCATCTAACGGAGCACTTTGACGGAATGCTACGTAGTGTCACGTTTTCGAAAGGTTTGTGAAAAAAAAACTATTTCAAAAGGTTTGTGGTAAAAATCGCACTCAGGCAAAAGTTCGTACTAGTTTAAGCAATTCACTCAAACAACAAATAAATTCACAAAATTTTAGTTTTCCCTCCCCTAACATGGGGTATCAATAATAATGATTAATCATGGGGGAAGTAAATGTAATTGTGGGAAAATAAAAAATTACATTTATAATTTTATGAGAGGTAACTATGATTCATCCTTTCTTTTCATATATAAATAAATATATATATATATATATATTTTTTATTTTTTTTTTTTGTCCCTTGAGGAGATTCTTGGTGAGACAAAATTTTATCAAAACTTGAAGCCAGTCATGTTTGGAAGTCCTATTATTATTGTTATTATGGTGAAATGCACCAAATACCACTTAACTATCGGCTTTTGCAAAAAACACCACTTTTCTTTAAAAACTGCAACTACAAGCACTTTACTTTCAAAACGTGCACCCAGTACCACTCTGTTAGTCAATTCCGTTAAGTGACTAATAGTCAAAAAAAGACAAGGGCAAAATCGTCATTTCACACGTTGCGTCACTGTTCATCGTCTTCCCCAAAAATTTTCGGCACTGTTCATCAGCCGGCACTGTTCATCGGCCAATTTTTTTTTTTTCTTTTTCTTCTTCTTCTTCCAATTATAATTCAAATGGAGGATTGAAGGATGAAACCCAGCCTCCTTAGCTTCCGATTATAATTATAATCGGAAGAAGAAGAAGAAGAAAAAAAAAATTGGATGAACAGTGCCGAAAGTTTTTGGGGAAGACAATGAACAGTGTCGCAACGTGTGAAATGACGATTTTGCCCCTGTCTTTTTTTGACTGTTAGTCACTTAACGGAATTGACTAACAGAGTGATATTGGGCGCACATTTTGAAAGTAAAGTGCTTGTAGTTGCAGTTTTTAAAGAAAAGTGGTATTTTTTGCAAAAGTCGATAGTTAAATGGTATTTGGTGCATTTCACCCTTATTATTATTATTATTATTATTATTATTATTATTATTATTATTATTATTATTATTTTCAAGTAAACTATATTAATTGATAATAAATTTGATGGACTAAAGTATCTTATATAGTGATAAGAATATGATATAGTAAATTCCTTCAACTTTTCAAACTGTAGAAAAAGAAAAAAAAAATGCATGCTATGTATGGCCAATAAAAATTGCAAAAGTTAAAACTGAACCAAATGCCCTTAGAAACCTCATCCTTGTAACAACAAAGGGCTTGTTCTTTAAGTTTTTATTTTGGTCTCACTTTTGGTTTCAACAGTAAATTTAATTATAATAAATTTTTATCAATTTTTTACTATTCAAATATATCTTTTTACATTTTCAATAGATTTTTTACATTATAAAACTATTTTTTCAAACCCAAAACTCAACCCTTTCATAAAGAACATGCCCAAAACATTTTGGATACCAAATTCAACTTAACTTCTTTTTTCTTCTTTTACCTTTTTCTTTCTAACATGGAGGTATCATATGTTCACTGCCACACAAACTACGGGCTGACATATCCCAACTCACAATGTGCGTAGGGCCCCCTATGGGGTCCACTGTGGGCCCCACTCACATTGTGAGTGTGGATATGTCGCCTGCGCGACAACAGATTTGAGCCCCACAAACTACACCCTACATTCCTATCCGATATTCAATCGGCTGTGAGTTTTATCCCCCATCGGGTATGGGACTACATTCCAACTTACCTCTACATTTTTTCTCTTTTTTTTCACCTTCATCTTCATTATCAACTTCTTTTCGCATGATAAATGAAATTGAAGATTTAAAAAGTGAATGAAAATAATTCTTCCAAATATGGAGATGAAACTCTCTCATAAAGAGAGACAAAATACTTAGGAAAAAAAAAAAAAGAAAAAAAGAGAGGAAAGAAGCTGAAGAAGCCGAGTTTGCCGGTGAGGGTCTTCAGGTCGGATCTGCTCCGATTTGTCATCTCCGACACCTGTACTAGCGGGGGAAGTCCCCCGATTAAGCTCTGATGCCAAAGTTAGTATTTTAGACATAGGAAAAATATAGTAAAACTAGAGAGAAAGTTACCAAGAAGAGGTCTCCTTTTGTAATGGTGATGAAGGTGTCTATTTATAGAGGTGAGGGTGCCGGTCATTGCCCGCCAGTTATTGCCCACCGGTCCATGTATAAGTAGTCTTCCAGTGATGGGTCAACTTGGCCCGGATCGTAAACTTAGTAATTGGGTCTCAGGTTGGGCCGAAGGGCAAACCGGGCACACCAACTAGTCCCCTAAGTTCTGGATCCTATATCGTTGAAGATTCAGAACTTGAAACTTCACAGTAGAAGGCCCAAAGACATGTAATAAAAAGGCTTACAAGAGCCCATAACAAGAATACCCGTAGTGCTCATAGAAATTAGAAGTCATGTAAGACTCGTTATAGTGAAGACCCCGAGTAAGGCTCACAATAATGGAACCCTGGTTTTGAGTATACAATTCGAACACCGCCTCTCGGTCGTTCGCGACATTCTGCCGCCTACATAAGAGAGTCGGGTTTGGGCACTCGCGATACGCCAGAACCGCAACTGTGAATTCGAACACTGCCTCGCGGTCGTTCGCGGCATCCAGCCGCCTCCATGAGAGAGTCGGGTTCAGACCCTCGTGGTTGCGTTCGACGCGAGTATGCCGAACCCACGACTATGACAAATGCTTTGGAGACGAGTTAATACACCCCTCCGTGTTCCTAGTAAGAATCAACAAACACTCAATATTTGAAATTTTATTTGTAAATTCACAAATATCATACTTTGAACGAAATACGCAAGGACAAAATAATTACGTCAAATGCATACTTCCATTTTGTAGATACCATTAGTTATGCACGTATAATAATAGCACTAGCCACTAGGAAAATCGTTTTATGATAAAATAAATAAAGGCTCCTACTTCATTGATTTAAACTAAAATAAAATAAACTCGCATGCTCTATTTATTTAATTAAATAATTAATAAATAAAGGCTCATGCAACTTTTATTAAAGCAAAACAAAATAAACATGCATGCTTTATTAATTGGAAATAAGATAAATGAATAAGAGCGTAACTGCCCTGAAATTTGAAGTATGGATTTGTTCGCGGGCTCCACAAATCCCCGCCTTGTTTCACTTTAGTGTCGTCAAAGTGTGCAGCCTCGGGATTTCCTTGCAACTTTGGCATCCTCGAGTCTCTACATTTTTTCTCCAAATTGAATAAAGCAAAAACACACGCTCGGGCTTTCCGGTCACATTCCACCCAAAGGCTAGGCTCCTTGCCCCTTCAGCATAATTTCATTTCAATTAATTGAAATTGAGATTATGATCTGGGCCATTGCACAGAGACCATTTAGTAGGAAGAATTGAGGTCCATGGCTCTCACTAGGCCAACTGGACTATGAGTCGAATTCTACAATCACACTGGTCCATCGGCTTAGCCCAATCCCAAAAAATGTGCACCCCTAACCCAAGTATGGTAGCATCGCCGATGTGGCGATGGCGTGGCGACGCTTCTTCTCCCTTGCAACGACGATAGCTCCCACGCTTCAAGGACTCCACCAACCACTGTCTTCTTTCTACTCCGCTGAAGAAGACAGCGTCGGGAGCTCCTATGGTCGGGACTTTCTTCAATGTCGGTGAGGTATACCCGTGGATGAACGGCGGAGCCGCTTGGTGGGGCGGCGATCGTCGGGAAATGCTTGCTTAAACTTCCGACGAGGCTTGCTTGGAGTTTCGTCGGGAACTTCGAATTTGTTGGAAAAGGGTGCGGCTCTCCGACCACAGCATCGTCGGGAGGCTGCATGGTTTTACAAAGCCTTCAAGAGAAAAAATCGACTGCAACTGACTTGCCCTTCCAGGTCCTTATTTCGTCGAGATTCGAGTCTAGAAGTTCAACATCCTTATTTCTTCTTTTAGCTCAAAAATTCAGCGTCGTGAATTAAGACTCGAGAACTTCGTGAGACAGTTCCTGCTTTCGATCATCACCTACTCCGTCTTCTTCGCAAAAACGGCAGCAACAACACCTTGCCCGATCAGATCCGCCAAATCTTTGTCTCCGTCGGACTTTGATGGCCGGTGACACCTGATCGGAGCAGCGTCAAGGCATGCTCAGGACAAGGTCAAGAATTATTGGGGCAGCGTCGGTGGTGAGACGAGCCATGCGGGGATACACACAACCCCTCGTCTTTCTTCCACACCCGACGACAATAGCGTCGGGAACTCTCCTTCTTCTTTTCGATGCACTGGTGGGATTTCAAAAGCATCGAGGTGTCGTGGAAACAGCAAAGTCGGGATCCAAGTCTGATAATTCGACGGAACTATTGCTCGGACTATCCTTACTCTTTCATTTTCAAGATTTCGCCCTTTATTCACCGATATTTGGGTCCGATAGTTCGACGGAATTGTTGGACCTCCCTTATTCCTCCATTTGGTCTGTACATGTACCTTATTCCTCTAAGACCTGGTGGCTCGGTGGAGCAGGTGTTTGAATTTTCTAGGAACGTAGTGCCCCAACACTGGTGGTCCGAACGACGCTTACCATACGAGGGAGAACTAGCCCACCACTATTTTGATAGAAATGCATTTTAGGCTTCAAACATGCTTCTTCTCCTTTCACCCTTATTTCTTTTATTTTTCCTCACAAAAAACTGCCCCAATAGTATTAGTTAGGCCCACTGCTTCCAAAGTTGCTGACCAACCCAACATTATCTCCCTTGGCCTACTTTTGGTAGTTTGGCCCCCTTCCTGTTAGCTTAACCCAACTTCCGAAATGGTGCTAATTGGCCCTAATCAGAAATTGATTTTGTGGCAAAATCAAGTGACTTCATCGCTGAGTGGGTGCCAATGTATCCTTGTTCTTCATCTCGCAAAATTGACAGCAGCGGAACAGCCGGTCATATTGCTTCCTCGTGAAAACAGTCCCGACATTGCGACCTTCTTCACCACCCACCTTCGGGAAAGTAGTGACTGGACCTCCGAGGGCCGGGGCCTTTTCCATGTACTGTCGGGAGTTCTCCACGTTGGGGAGGAACGCTCGGGAACAATCGCCAAAGCAGCTCACTTAGAGTGGCATTCGTCGTAGGAAAATTCGCTCACAGCTTTTGTGAAGCCTTCTTGGAGTTTCGATAATGTCAACGTCCTTCGGGGATTAGAGGATAGAGCGCTGACCGACTTGCTTGAGACTTTGCCGGACACGTCGAGACTTTCTTGTGGCGGAGCGTTGAGCTTGCCATCTTCGGTGTTATCGCCAGATCTAGGTCTACCATACTCACGGCTAGATTTGTGCTGCAACTGTACTGGCGATAGTGGTTATGCGGCGGCTCTGGATGGCGGGTGGTGGCGCCTCTTTGCAGCGAGTGTGAAACCGTCCACCTCACCCCCAAGCTCCAAGCGGCGACAATGGTTAACACATTGTTGCGTCGAGGACTTGCTCCCACTTACTCCTAAATAGCAAGTCCATCCAAACAAATTATATTATCTCGACCCAAATGCATAGCTTATTGACCCCAAACAGCAAGAGAAACCTTTAATCAAACATTTGACTCATGGAATCGAATGAGCCCAAAATTCCTTATTCCTCCAACTAACAGCCGATTAAACGAGACAGAACCGCAATAAAATATCGAATCAGATCCGAGCAGCAAGAAAAAATCATAGCCTTTTTTCTTTTGTTCAATTCATCATCTCGAGAAAGAGAACAAGAATTAAGTAGGAAACTTAATTTCTTTACATTGCAAGCCCGGGACTTGCATCCTGACCGGACTTAATTTCCTCTATCCTGACCGGACTTACATGCAGAGTATTGCATGCACAGGTGGAGACTTTCTTATTTACTTGCATGCATTGCATGCACGGGCATTGCTTGCATTGCTAAGCTCAGCCACAGACCAGTTTGTTTGCGCTACTCTTCAACCGAAAACAAAACAATGAACAGGCTCTCCTAGCATCGTGGTTCTTTGAAGCAGCGTCGTCCCATCGTCTCCATTTTTAAATAACTTGTTTTGATTAAGCGCGGGCTTCACCCTCTCCCCGCTTTATCTCAATTGAGTTATAAATTCTAGTGTCATCGTAACGCGTACGAGGTGAACTCCAAGTGATCAGACGCGGGTTTCACCATCCCCGCTTTGTCTCACTTGAGTTTTGCCAGTGTGTAGTCTTGGAATTTCCATGCCGTTGTGGCATTGCCGAGTATCCCCTTTTTAACTCCAAATTAAAGAGTGTACAACCCAGCCTCGGGATTTTCATGCCAGTGTGGCATCGCCGGATCTCCACCTTTTCACTCTAAAACAAAGAGAGAACAAACCGCACATCAAGATTTCTATGCCATTGAGGCATCGCCGGGTTTCCTCATTTTAACTCCAAATTCAATAGAACACACAAATTCCTTGGGATTTCCACGCCGTTACGGCATCACCGAATCTCCACCTTTACTCCGAATTGAAAAGAGAGAACAGACTGGACCTCTGGATTTCCATGCCGTTGAGGCATTGCCGAGTCTCCACCTTTTATCTCCAAATTCAATAGAGTACAATCTTATCCTCGGGATTTCCATGCCGTTGAGGCATCGCCGAGTCTCCACCTTTAACTCCAAATTGATGAACACCACATCCTCTGCAAACAACCTCCTTTCAATCCGAAAGGTACAACCCAAAAGGATGGCAGCAAAAACTCCACCTTATTCTTTCCGATCCGACTCATCCCCCTTATTTCATCAACGACTCATAATTTGGCCGGAGTACTACTTCTTCAGATCTAGAGAGAAATGAGATTATTACGCTCTAACATCCTTTGTTTGTGGGTTTCTACAACTCCTCTTATCAAAAAATGAGAAATCAAGAAATGTGATCCACTGCAACAGCATTATTTCTTCAGATCTGGAAATCCCCTCCTCCGATTCTTTAGAAAATTTTTTGAACCTAGCTTGGGAAAGTCTTCCCACTTTATTTCTTCCAGTCCGTCTCCTCCCCCACCATGACAAGAGGTTCGCAACAAATTTTTCAGTTTGGGAGCCCAAGGCCGCAAAAAGTACAGCATTCCGGCGATTGAGTTCCCCACAAACGGCGCCAGTTGATGAAGCCGAGTTTGCCGGTGAGGGTCTTCGGGTCGGATCTGCTCCGATTCGTCATCTTCGACACCTGTACTAGCGGGGGAAGTCCCTCGGTTAATCTCCGATGCCAAAGTTAGTATTTTAGACATAGGAGAAATATAATAAAACTAGAGAGAAAGTTACCAAGAAGAGGTCTCCCTTTGTAATGATGATGAAGGTGTCTATTTATAGAGGTGAGGGTGCCGGTCATTGCCCGCCGGTTATTGCCCACCAGTCCATGTTTAAATAGTCTTCCATTGGTGGGCCAACTTGGGCCGGATCGTAAATTTAGTAATTGGGCCTCGGGTTAGACCAAATGGCAAACTGGGCACACCAGAAGCAAACACTACCTTAGGAGAAAACCATACCCTAATTAATAGAGAAGATAAACTAAAAGTAAAAGGACAGAGAAAAAATAATATTGCTTGGGCTTCCCCATCCCCCATCAATGAAAGATGGGAAGGAGATGAAGAGAAGAGGGTTTAGTTGGTAAAAATAAGATAAAGAAAAAAAAGAGAAAGAAAACAACTCTCGTTTGGAAGTGATACTCTTATAAGTGATTTATGGATATGTAATTTGTGTCTCATTTGTAATATACAAACTTAACTATCATTACTATATATCAATTTACCTTATAAATAAGGGTTTCAATTTATGTCTCTTTAATGAAAAATAAATAAAATTTATGTCTCAAAATATGTTTCTAAAATACGTTTATTACGTTCAAAACTATACTTGTTTGTGGAAAAAAAAAAGTTTTACAAGGGAATAATTTTTCAGCCGAGTGGTTCACCTTCATGCTTTAAAAGTCATTCGGATAAGGTGATTCCCAAATAGTCTTCGGTCTTCCCATTCTCCACTAATCTATTGTGAGTGTAATTGTAATAGAGTATGCCATTAAAAAAATTTTGTTTTCATTTCACATAAAAACGTTTGGGTGCTTTTGGCGCACAAGATGGTCATTTTTTAGAATTAAAATTTCTATATTTAGTTCTCGAGTGAAATATGCTCTCATTCTCGCGCTAAATGCACGATTTTGTGTGTGTGTGTTTTTTTTTCTTTTCTTCTTCTTCTTAATACACATAAACCCTTTTCTTGGATGCTCTGTTTTGAGCCAAATAGATCCCAATAAGGCCGAGTACAAAATATTGGGTCCAAGCTCAAGAGATCCAACAATTCTTGGATGGTGTCAAGCTAGAGGCTTGAAATTAGGAATTTAATAAAAGAATTAAAGGGAGGGGAGAAATCAGAAGAAATTGGGGGAGAATTCAGAAGAAGAAGAACGAGAGAGAATGTAGAAAATGAGGACGAAGATCAGATTTCAATATTTCTAAAATTGCCTCAAATCCTAGTTACATCATTATTTATATCAGTCCCCGAACTAATAGAATATTACATTTAAGTCCCTAGTTCATGATAGATGGTTTTGAGAATAAATATTTCTGCATCATTTTTAAACTGCAGGACCAAATGTAGCCTATAATAGTTGCAATGCTCCCACACTTTGTCACCAAAGCCCAAAAGTCCATCCAGAAAGAGAGGCTAAGGTGTGTTTTTTTTTTTTTTGTGACATCTTTGATCCATGTGGTAGCCACGAATTAAAGCACCTATTGACTTATATGTTGACTTTTAACATAAGTGTATCTTGGTCCCGACGACGATAATCTTTGGGGCATTATATTTGCAGCGACGGAATCGATATTTGCAGCGACATTTTTTTGTGAAAAGACCGAAATACCCTTTGTGTAAAAAATTTCATAAAAAAAATTTTAATTAATCCAATGTGATTGAATAATTTAAAAAAAAAAAATTTAATCCCGCACCATCGCCGGGCGACGGCGATGGTTCTGTTGTGCAAAACCATCGCCCGGAGATGGTTTTGACCGGCGATGGATTGACGGAAAACTCCGGCGATGGTCCCCCCCCCCCTTGAAGCTTGACATTTTTTATATTTGCAGCGACCACCGGGCGGATCTTTCCCATTCCGATAAAAAATTTCGCAATTTCGACAAAAATATTAACAAATTCCGATATAATAGAACCAAAAAAAAAAAAAATTAAAACGCAGCCGGCTGCTGCAAAATTTGAAAAAAAAAAAAATGAAAATTGTAAAGCTCCAGCTGCAAGCCTACAGGCTGTAGGCTGCAGGAGAAAAAAAAAAAAAAATAAAAAATAACTTTAACAAAGGCTGCAGCCTTGTCTTTTTGAAAGGGAGTGCAAGTGGGGAGTGCAAGTGGGTGTGCAGCCCGTGATTCACGAGCTGCCCCCACTTTTTTTTTTTTTTTTTTTTTAAAAAAAACACCAATTTTGTGCCTATAAAACCCGGCGATGGAGGTTTTGCAATTCTCACAAAAATCATTTGCATAATAGGTGCAAATTAGAGTCGGGTGTAAGCACAAAATCAGATAAAACTCGCGGCGATTGGCTTCGGAAAAAAGGTTAGTGGCTAAAATTTAAATGTTTTGACGTATTTTTTTAGGTAGTTTTATTAATTATTTTAGTTCCATTATGTCCGAATTTATTAGTAGTTTCGTCGAAATTGTGAAATTTTGTACCGGAATGGGGAAAATATGCCCGGTGTTTACCGTAAATAAGAAAGGGGGGTGTCCGAACTGTCGCCAGTCGCCGGAGACATTTCCGGCCGGAAATGTCGCCAAAAACCGACGACAGAATTTAAGGGGAATGTCGAAGGATTCCAGCGAGATTTTCCGGCCATAAGGTCGCAGGAATCCGGCGATCTTGTCGCCGGAATCCGGCGTTGTTTGACGTGTTTAACATCGCCGGAATCCGGCGATGTTCCGGAAAAATTGGCCGGAATCCAGCCAGGGGTTGGGGGGGGGTGCGTAAGGGTGGGGGAATTTCCCGCAAAAATCGTTTTATTATTAGTTTTGTGAAAATTGTGTAATTTTTATTGTTTTAGGTAGTTGTACTAATTATTTTAGTTGTATTATGTCCGACTTTATTAGTAGTTGTATTAATTATGTTAGTTGTATTATGTCCGAATTTATTAGTAGTTTTGTTAAAATTGTGTAATTATTTTTGCTTTAGGTAGTTGTATTAATTATTATAGTTGTATTATGTCCGACTTTATTAGTAGTTTTGTCAAAATTGTGTAATTTTTATTGTTTTAGGTAGTTGTATTAATTATTTTAGTTATATGCTGTCCGAATTTATTAGTATTGTTGTCAAAATTGTGCACTTTTTATTGTTTTAGTCGGCTATCCAAATAATTTTTATATGTTATCAAATAAATTTCGTATTGATAAATTCGTGGTCATATTAATGCAGATGGCAGAAGCAATTAAGAAATTCGCACTGAAATTCAGCAAGGGCAAAAGCAAGAAAGATGATAATGTGCATTTGGTGCAGAGAGGCACTGAGGCGAGACATTCATCAGCTGGGGAAGGAGGTGGCCGAATTCCGCCGACCGCATCCGAGCGGATGAGAAGGGTCGCCGGAAGAGCGCACGGGTCTGCGCGCTTTTCTTTTGCGGCTGGGGAACGTAACGTGGAACACAACGATACACCTTTTGCCCCGCCGTACATTGGAAATCCGGAGGAGGACGAAGCTAGGGAAAATGCGGAAATATTGGAGCGGGACATGTCTCAGTCTCAGTCGCATGGGTTCGTGGAAGGGTGAGGGGATGACAACGATAGGGAAAATGTTGGATCCCAGCGAAGGAGCGACAAAGGGAAAGAAATACTGGTGTCCTCGCGTAGCACAGCGTCAGGTGCTGGGTCCGGTTCAAGTTCCCGGACGGATGCCGGGTGGATGGAATACGCCCCTAGATGGTCCGATTGACGGTGGACCTGCAGAGCCCGAGCTGTTACGGAGTTTTAAGGGCCATACTGCATACTACGTATGGCACGGCCACGTATCGTGTTCTGCTGTATTATAAATTTCGTGATATAATTGTTATTTACTTTGGCTATATTCTTGTTACGTTTGTGTCGAAGAAGTATGAATTAATACACTAATCGGCGCAGGAACGTGGTGTACTGCTGTGCCATAATGGTCACGAGCGACTGCAAATGTGGGATTTACCCGTTGGGGAAGTAGGAGTCATAGTTGAACAGTCCGAGTTGTCCCATTTGGTATGGAGCATGCATCCGGAGTTAGACTCTGCTCTACTTAGCGCCTTCGTTGAGAGATGGCATCCGGAAACAAATTCATTCCACCTGCCATTCGGAGAGATGAGTATCACTCTCCACGATGTATACCACATACTACGTGTCCCGATTGGTGGACAGGCAATCGGGTGGAAGATCAAACCGGCCGATTTGAAAGATATGCTCTTAGAAGTGTTGGGGATTGAGCAAGCCGAGCTGGGGGATAAAGATTTTTCAAGCGTAAAAATGTCCCTCATTATGGAGCACTGTGGGAGCGGAAAGTTAGACGTCGCAAATGTTGCCGCAAGGTATTTGCTGTGGTTGGTAGGAAACACCCTGTTTGTGGACAAGAAAAAAACCCACGTTGCTGGGCATTTCCTGCCTTACATCCGCGATGCAGAATGCGCAGCAGGACTTCCGTGGGGTGCAGCCTGTCTAGCCAACCTGTACCGCAATCTTGGAAGGGCCTCTAGGGCGGACGCAGCCCAGTTAGGCGGTTGTCTGACCTTATTGCAGGTTCGAATGACGCGTTCATAAACTATTTCAATACTTTATACGGTTACATAACCATTTAAAAATTTATTTGGTTTTTTTGTTAATAGAGCTGGATATACGAGTACTTTCCCGCGTTTAGTCCGCCCCAGATCAGTTCATGGGATGACAGGTACCCGGCTGCACTGAAGTGGAAGATCGGAACCGGAAGAAAGCGGGATCCTGAGGCAGATATGCTGAATACAGGCTCACACTAGACGGGATGACATATGGACAGGTAATATTCGTAAGTCATGGAAACTTTGTAATTTTTATTAAATCAAACAAACGACGAACTGCGAAAATTCACTTACTTGGTTTACCGGCCCCTAGGTCAATTGGCTTCCTTTTGGGACAAATTCGTCGATACTCCACCCAACAACCTTGTACAGGGGTCTCATTCATTGCCCGGGTGTCGTCGAGCCATACATGCCTGATCGGTTCCTGCGACAATTTGGATTCGTGCAGTCAATCCCTCAAGCAGCTATAATGCCAAAGAGTTGCTATAGGGAGCCTGAAATAAAAAGGTACTCTTGCATGCACGATACGAATCTAAATGTCCCCCACACGTACAAGAGAAATTTGTTGCGGGGGGCGCAGCGGGCTCAGTGGTCCGACCAGACTTGCTCTGAGTATCTCGAATACTACATACCGCGAACGCACGCGCGTGTTAGTCCAGACCCAGTGGAAGCTGACGACAAACTGGACCCCAGGTCTATGTCCGATGCTGCGGTAAGTATAGCAGATTTCGTTGAAACTTTTGTCATTTACATATTTATCTCGCCCAATATTTTTGATTTTATTTCCCTTATTCTAACTATTGCAGCGGTTGCAATATATAGCAAGTAAACTATATTATTCTCATCCCCAAAATCGGAACAACTTTCCCAGCTCTGTCAGAAGGAGCGCCATAGAGGAGGCGGCTATCTTTTTGGAGGATTTGATGCCGGGACTGGATTTATAAATGAATGAAATGTAATATATTATGGGTATTATGAGTTGTATAAATTATAAAAGAATGAAATGTAATACATTCGCGGTATAAATTATGAAAGAATGAAATGTAATATGTTCGCGGTATTATGACTTGTATAAATTATATATGAATGAAATGTATGCGTCCAATTTGAAACTAACACTCCGCAGTGGAGTTCGTCCTGTATGCGTCCAATTTCGTTTGCAAATGGGTTTGCCAAAGCTGCATTTCATTTGAGGCCCTATGTCTCCACGTCGGATATATTGGCGGTAGCAATACCTCCCCGGACGTTAACAAAGCAATGAAATTGTTTTGTCTTATTAAACCCATATTTATGAAACTGGCCTGATCAGTCGAGACGCCGGCACCCCGCCATTGAAGCGGGAGGAAAGTGCAGCTCTGCTGGGTATATACCGTAACAACCCTCTGGTATGTCGTTGCAACAAGTATTCCCATCAGGTGAGAATCAAACCAAAATGCATAGGGTGCCGATTCCTCATAAAAATCGACCAATTTAAGTGCTGAGGCGTAATCGTCCGGCCCAAGGACGTAGTTCCACAAAGCATATTGATCCAAGAGTTCTTGGTGCAAAGCTCGACGGACCTGGGACCACTGCGACTCATCTCGTTCGTGTACGAAGTACGAAATTACTCTGAACCCACAATGTCCATCGGGCTCTACATCACAGTGCCCTGTGATGTATTCGAACACAAATTGCTTCAGAAATACGGGAAGGTCGTAGGGTCAGGCAGAATTATGGGGACGCATAACCCTTCGTCTTCTCTGTCCGCCTGTGGATCGCCGACCTGCAAGTTTAAATGAAATTAAATTAGGCATTAGTATATGTAAGTACCCACAATAACATGTACACCAAATGACATATATTCGCACCCCTTTGCATCGCATTCCGTTCGGCATGCTCGTAACCCGATAGATCGCGTTTGGTGGAATTGTTTTCCGGTCGTCCCCTGTGCGGCCTACTAACAGGCTCAGCTAGGTCAACGGTTTCGGGATAAAGCGCCGAATGCACCACACCCAAAACCCTGTATATCTCTGCGCTTGGACGCGACGCTACATCGTCAAACACTTCCCGCAATCGGCCTTCAGCGGTTTGTCTCTGCTCAACGGTTTTCGGAATATCATCATCTCCCAAATGCAGCGTCTTCCAGAAGGCGTCTACGTCGATAGGATCAATCGGCTGGAACGACCGCACCAACTGCGCCATCTGACATGCACAGGGAAGCCCGCAACTAGTTCGGAGTTTGCATCCACACCCCTCACCATCTTCCCCGATGACTCCGACTCTTGCTGTATATTCTTGCTGCAGAAGTGTAATGGCAGCGAAAGACAATCTACCGTTGAGCCTACTATAAAGTAAGTAGTCGCTCTTCCGGTAAGTTCTGCTGCGAGACGATTCCATTGCAGTGCGAATTTTAGCAAAGTGCATAACAATCATCCTGTTAATGTCGTTGAAGATAGTTGAAAATGCCTTTCGATCCGTATCAATTGCACTCTTCAACTGTGCATGTGCACTCTCCACCCTGAAAAGAAAAGTAACATCACATTTCAACATGTCGCAAGCATAATTACATAGAAGAGCATGTACTTATACAACAAACAGAACATAAATCAAAGTTATAAATTACTTATATGTTCGTGGTGTGCGAGCCGTAATGCTTTATACTTTTAGTCCAAACCGACACGAACTTGTCCCTGTGGGGTTCCAACCACGTGTTCTTCAAGTATGGAATAACATTTCTGAATCTAGATTTATTTCCATACTTTCGGTCAATAAAATCCACAGCTTCCGTGAACTGCTCATAGGTCAGAGCTTTAACAACGCGGTCCCAGCGATATAGAAACACGTCCGTTGTTTATTTGTCGTTGCCAGCAGACAGGACGTGTTTCTTCACATCCATTTCAATGTGGATACGGCACAGTAGTTGGGTAGCACATGGGAATATCATTTCCACTGCCTTCATTAAGGCAAGCTCCCGGTCAGTGACGACCACATGCGGGAATCTGTTTCCCTCGAATAGACTTCTTAAGTGCGCCAACCCCCAATAATAACTCGGTATGGTCTCGTCCCTCATAAAAACGAATGCGATATGGACATACTGGTCTGTCGGTAGTAGGGCCACTATTTGTAGCAGGGGTATGTCGTACCTGTTCGTCTTGTACGTCGTATCCATGAACAACACGTACGGAAACAAAACAAGCATCTGAGTCGCCTTCTTGTGCGCAAAGAAGATGTGCCCGACTGCATTACTGTCGACATCATTTTCGTGCGCATAGAAGTATTCGTTATCATGCAAAAGTTTAAAGAAATACTGCATGTTAGTCAGACCTCCCCTAGCCTCCATTTTACTTTTTGCGGCTTCATTGTACACCTGTTGTATGTGACTGACATTTTCCGGATCATCCGCTCGCAACTTGGCCAAGATATGCATCGGCCTGATGTTAATACTAGACATGTCGGCAATCTTTTTCTTCTCAATTTCTGTTAACCTTGTATTGGCTGAATGCCAATTTCGGACTTCTTGTAATTCATGATTGTGCTTGCCTTGTATGACATGTAGCTTCCAGATATCCCCAGGACTTTGTCGGCTCGTAAGGTGAAAAGGACAACCCGTCTTTTTGCTGCTTGTATTAGGCCGCCTGCTTTTCCCTTCAGGTAGGGTTGGCTTATCTCTACCTTTTCCCGATCTTTCGCACCATGTCTCAACTCTAGCTTTTCTGCCTCTTGTAATGAACAGACCCAAAATCTTCGCAGATGAAGTAATTATTGCAGTCATATTGTTTTCGGCTGCTCTGGCGTGTACCCATGCCATCATATGTTCCCTACTTATGAACTCTTCTTCCGTCTGAAATACTTCTGTGTGATCAGCATAAGAGGCATCACTTTCAACACGGAAATCCTGTTCATAATTCCGGGAAAAATGTTTAATCATACGTAAACGGAAAAATTTATAGGGACCCAATTGCCGTTACATATGAGGCAAAAATTTGCCGTATAACCGCAGATCCGGGAAACAAACCCCCCCCAAACTGGGTTTCTTTCCCGGCAATGTATTTATTTTCGTCTAATATAATTACGCAAAAAAAAATTTGTAAACAGTTTTACTTACAGTGTAATATGGATCGACCTCGGGTATATCAGCCATATTCCAGAATCAGATCAACTCTCCCAGATGAATAGCCGCCTCTTTTATGGCGCTCCTTCTCACAATAATTTCGTTCAGCCTACTATGAACCAATATGAACCCGCATTTTTTAATACGAAATATATTTCAGAACATATAACAAACAAAATAACACAACTAAATATAAAACAATTTTTGACCGAAAATGCCCCGCCCTCCACCGGAACACCCCCCTCCCCCCATGGCCGGATTCCGGCGCCGGAATCCGGCGACAGTTTCCGGATAGAAAAGCGCAGGATTCCGGTGTTACTTTCCATATAAAATAACGCCGGAATCCGGCGCTATTTTACACGTGACCGGCGGTGCTGTTTCCGGGAAATACCGCATGCGGTATTTCCCAAAAACAATGTCGTCGGTCTCCGGCGACATTTCCGGCCGGAAATGTCGCCGGAATCCCGCGATATTCTGGACAACTATCACCCTTTTCGAGCATATCTTTCACATTTCGGATAAAAATTATACAATTTTGACAAAACTACTAATAAATTCGGATATAATACAACTAAAATAATTAATACAACTACGTAAAACAATAAAAATTACACAATTTTGATATAACTACTAATAAATTCGGACATAATACATCTAAAATAATTAATACAACTACCTAAAACAATACCTAAAAACATTTAAACTTTAGCCACTAACCTTTTTTCGATCCCAATCGTCTCGATTTTTATCTGATTTTGTGATTCCACTCGGATCAGCTCAGCAACAATTATGGATTACAATTTCCCTTCTGTAATTCAACTCTTTCGCTCCGCTTCATTTATAGACGAATTTTTGAGTTTTTGCCTCTTTTTTTTTTTTTTTTTCTTCTTCTGCAGCCTACACCCCCTAGGCATGCAGCTTTACAATTTTCAATTTTTTTTATTTTATCAAATTTTGCAGCAGCCGGGTGCGTATATATATATATATATATTTTTTTTTTGTTCTATTATATCGGAATTTGTTAGTATTTTTGTCGAAATTGCGAAATTTTTTATCGGAATGGGAAAGATCCGCCCGGTGATCGCTGCAAATATCAAAAATCTCAAGGGAAAGGGGGGGAGGGGTTACCATCGCCGGTCGCCGGCGATGGTAATGGGTAAAACCGTCGCCGGGCGACGGCGATGGTTCAATACCATCGCCGTATCCAGGCGATGGTTTATATAAACCATCGCCGTCGCCCGGCGATGGATTTACCCATTACCATCGCCGGCGACCGGCGATGGTAATGGGATATATCTTTTTTTTTTCCTCCAGCACATTGGAATAATTAAAAATGTTTTTAAAATTTTTTTAACCCCAAGGGCATTTCGGTCTTTTCACGCAAAAATGTCGCTGCAAATATCGAAACCGTCGCTGCAAATATCAATTCCGTAATCTTGTTATTTGTTAATGACAAAATGGGTCAAATCGCGCGTACGTCTAAAAAGTATTATATGTGTTAAAGAAACATACGTATTGATTTTAACCTTTGATTAATCGCGTATTAAATTTAGCATATGATATATCACGTATTGAGATTTACCTCTTATGTATCGCTTTTAACTGTTGATGTATCATGATTATGTTAAATAACAAGTATTGCATGAAATGCGTGTATCGATTTAGGGGTACAAGTATCTTTTTTAGTGAATAAAAAAAATTCACATCATAAATTTTAACCTCTAACGTATAGTTTGTTGATGAAAATATGCATATCAAATTTTACTGGTGTAATATCACCGCTAGCCGGTCTAACTGAAAACTCCCTATTTGTTAATCTATTGATTTCATTAATAAAATTTATATTAGAAGTCTATAAGTGGAATATACCAGCTTTACTTTTCATTTTAAAAAAAAAACACTTTTTAGTTTATAATGAATTTTATTATTTTCATAACAATTTTATATTATGTATGCCATAAATTCGACTAATTATTCAATACAACAACTTTATCATTATTTTTAGTGTAATAATCCAATCAAGATAAAGAATATAATATATATTTTTATGAGCAACAATACTTCGCAATCAAATTATGGTTATATTCCTATACTAATACATACTACAAAATATTAATTGGTACATTTGAATGAAATAATTAGTAAGTTATACATGTCATAGTAAGAAAAGTTATCAGTGATCCAATTCAAAGGATTTTGCCTTCTCAAATGCTTATAATTCGAGCTAGTGTTCCAGCGGTTGTGACGCATAGCGGTTCCCCAAATGCTTAAAATTTGATGTAATATTTAATAGGACGATAAAATATAATAATGATGCATTCAAAAAAAAAAAAAAAAGAAGCTTATAATAACAATAAGAGTAATAAACATCTATATATATATATATATATATGGTAACATAAATTTCTCCTACTAAAATATATTTTTAAAACATATTTTATATTTTATAATCAATTTTTATTATTTTCTTTACACTTTCTTACAAATGAACTATAACTTTTTAAAATTTATTCAAAAAATAATTTAAAAGTATGTACAAGCACAGTTTAAATAAAGCCAGGTGTCAACTTTAATAGGATGAGTTGTTCAAGTATCAAAAGTGGGGAAACATAATCAAAATTCAGAAGTTGCTGATTAATGTATAGAAGAATATGCGTTCTTTTTTAATTAGAATATGTGTTTCATAAGTGACTCAAAAAGTTAAAATTTGACGTAGAATTTTGTTAGATAGCCATCCACTAATTAATGATTAAATCACATCACGAGTATTTTTTTGTCTTTTTTTTTTTTTTTTTTTTCAGGGGAAGAACCGATTAAGTAACTAGCTGAATGGGCTACTCTCTTATTAAAAAAATTTACACGCAAATGGTGAGTGGGACGTAATGAACCTTAGCCTCATAAAAGTAGTGAAACAAATATTGATCGTGTGAAGTGTATGCAATCCATGAAAGTGAATTACAACAAACTTTGAAACATCACGAGTCATTTTACTTGAGTTGTTGTCTAAATTTTGTCCCTTAATTAGAAAAGGTCCATCTACTTCAAAATTAGTTTTTGAATAGTTCAAAACTCAAATTTCAATCACATATGAACTATTTTCGACTATCACATGAAATTTCATGTACATTAATGGGACCATAGAACAAGTAAAAGGAAAAAGGTTAAATCACTTTGGTTTGACTCTAAATTTGGGTTGTAACAACTCATGATTTACAGTACGTGATAGCTGGAAATAACTCAAATGTTATCTGAACTTGAATTTGGAACCATTTAGAAATTATTTTTGAAGTTCATAGACTAAAATGATTTTTTTTCCTGACTAGTTTAGAGACCAAAACAAAATCACAATCCAAAATAAAATGACTCAACGCAAAAAATTGTATCTAATGCGTCTGATGGTCCAGCGACGCGCGTGTTCAGTTTAGTCTCTGATATATAGCGATTATATTATATAAACACGCATATCAAGTTTTACCTCTAATATATCGCGATTATGAGTTTAGTTTATGATATTTTGTAGTTATATTAAAACAAAAAATATTGTCCGTAGTGAAAGGGGGAAAAAAAAAAAACTTGCTTATGGAGTTTAAAAGTTGAAGTATCGCCTATCGAATCATTAGACAACCGAACATGAGACTATCTAAAGAATGCATAGAGTAATTTAACCTTAATTAGTCGCTAACTAGTACATCTTTTCTTTCTTTTGTATTGTTGGAAACATTATTGCGTACGGGTTTGGAAACTTCAGTAATGGTGGGGATGACATCAATCGGGATGACACGCAGGGTTATTCATTCTTGCAAGTAAAGTAATTAGCTGCCACAAGTAATATTAAATTATAATAACATAAATAAACAAACTAAATTAAATATATTAAGTGATTGATAAGCTATTACGTACCGTGGGGATGGCTGCTGATTCTCTTAATTATTCATTGGACTCGTGGTTTGCATTGCATACGTGCGTACGTAGCTTTAATTACTTTTTCTATAATTTCATAAACTTTTCCAAATATAATATTCATTTCGTCACACTTAAAGAGTTAATTTTGAAAATTATACAATTTATTATAAGTTATGAGGTACGATACATAAAATAAGTAATTTGACATCATATTTTTCACTTATATTAAAAGTAAAGGTTAATGGTGAACCACACACACAATGGCAGGGCCACGTTGAGAGCTGCTGAGGCAATTGCTCCACCAGCAATCTTATTATTATTTTTTTTCACTATATAAAATTTGAAATATATTCATATTTTTTCCCATAAAAAATTAAAGTAATAGGATTAAATATTTATAACAAATTATTTTGCCTCTCTAGACCCTTGGGTCTAACTCTGCCACTGGCCACACATTATTATATAATTAGTAAAGATTTATTGTGTAAACAAATTTAAAATATACTTTTTAACGAGATGATACTTTTTTTTGAAGTAGACTTTTGAGTGAAACGGAAAGAATACTTAAAAGTCACCAATTTTTCAACCACAATTTCTGAAATTGGGTGAGCTAGTTTATCGGGTAGTAATTTCTTCCCAAGAAATGTTTCCAAAATTATGAATCCAGATATAAGAGAACAATTTCGGATTGGCTACGTACCGAATTTTTTTATTGGTGGTGAATTACATTTATTTTTATTTCCCTTAAGTTTAGTTAAATTGCTAATTGGTCCTTATAATTTATAACAAATGCAAATGCTGACTGCCACAATTGTGTTTAAACACTTGTTAACAGACGACACCAACTGTTGAAAGTTGTCTTTGTTCCGCCGAGCACTTGCAAACAATCGCGCGAGACTAATTCTCGTAATAAACTCCGATGCTTAAGTTAGTAAGTAGTTACTCGATTAATTATTAGAGGCCATATGCGGATTTCTTGGATATTATCTTATATGTCAATAGTTCATATCAGTAAAACAATCCGCAGTAAAACCCCCATCCGGGGTGAACTAGATTTCCTCGGCATTTTCCTCAACTTTTGTATTCTTGCCAATTTTGGGCTTTCCCGAATTAACACTCTTCGACCTGAATTAAGCTCAATACATGTTTCATGCATCAATATCATCACCACTTTTGCATTATATACATACTTATTAATGATTTCCAAAGTTAAATGGATCGAGACTAATAGTTAAACGAGTAAAATTAGGGTTGTAGTAAAATAAGTATCAAAATGAGAATCCGTTAATTCAGACAGAATATGAATTGTCACTCTACATTTTATACGCAAAATATGGTTAAAACCATAGTTTTAAAATTGTGGTCCCTCTAAAAGTGAAAGAAGCTTTCACAATGGTAGACATGGAAAAACGTGCGATAACAAAAGATTCAAAGTTTTTTTGCATCATTGATGACAAAAAAAACTCTAAATATTATTTTGGTGTCCATTATTTGAAGTACATACATAAATTGGCCTACCTACAAAACTATAGAGATATCCATGTAACTTAATTTCCAATGGCTGCTGGGGCCTGGGGGGACTTAATTGACACCAATTTGTCAATTATGAGGACCCATCTGCTCCACTGCTAACAACATCAAAATTGCGACCAATGTATAAGAATAAAACAGGTCATTTTCACAAAATATATACTCCGAATCTTCAGCTTTTTCACGTGGTTTTAAAAAATATATTTTTTTAAAAAATAATAAAAAATATTTAATATGTAAAAAATATATGATTAAATAAAAAAATATTATATAAAAATATTACTCGTATAATTTATTAAATTTATTATATGAATAAAAAGTAAATTTAAAACATAAATAAAAACAATGAAAACGATCATCGTGTCGTGCTTGATGAATGCTTGGGGTGAGGGCAAGCCGGCTTTGGAGTACCGTAGAACCAAATGATTCCTAAACGCTGCGCAAGTTGCCGCTGGAAGTGGTTTTTCGGGGATATCCAGGAACTTAGTATTCCTTATGTCCCATAGGGATAAGTTTTATTTTTATTATTATTATTTTTTATTACTATATATATATATATAATTTTTTGAAGGAGATAAGTTTTGTTTTTAAAATGTGTAAATTTTTGTTTTATCTTATGAATGATGAGGTTCAATATTTTAAATTTTGTAATTTAATATTATTATTTTATTTACATTTTTATTTTTAAATATAAAATAAATTGGAAATCATATATTATTAAATTAACAAAAGTAAATAATGTAAACATAAAATAAAAATATGACTTTTTATTAAGATAAATTAACTTTAGAAACATAACTATTTTAATAAAACAAATGATTGTACCTTGTGGTTTGGCTTTTGTCCAAACTCCAAAGCCATCTTCAAATATTCTTTTACTCGATCTATATTGTTTATTAGAAACTCATGTTTTATCTAAAAAATATATGTTCTAATTAAAAAAGTTATATTTTTCCCTCCATAATTTTATACTTTTACTAATATGGTTAAGTGTATTTCACAATTAATTTAGATTAAAAAGATAAAGGGCCTGTTCTTTTTCATCGTTTTGAAAACGATTTTGAAAATAAGTTTTGGAAAATAGTTTTATAATGTAAAAAGTGTATTAAAAATGTAAAAAGTAGATGCTGAATAGTAAAAAATTATATTGAAAATGATGAAATATGATTAAAATATATTAAATTTACTGTTGAAACCAAAATCGTTTTCAAAACAGAACAAAAAAAACAAGTCCACAAGTAAAAGAAAATATAATACATCACTTATTTTAGACGTTATACATTGTATATTTTGAAAACAAGACTGTTCGAGTGGATAGAAGGAGAATAAGGTTATTTGCTTGTCCAATTTCAACTAGTGTCAAGATTTAAGAATAGCAGAGCCAACCAATTATGCCATTTTTAATTGGGAGGACTGAGGAAAGGAAAGGTCATAAATAAGAAATAGAAGCATGTCCATTTTGAAACATTAGAAATTCAAAGGTACAGCTATTAAAAGTACCAAGAAAGCAACAACTCCATCAATTATATTGAAGCAAAATATGTGTACAAACTCTGAATTGACACATAATGTAGTATTCCAAACTCAAATGATTTTCTTTTTTTATCATAATCTTTACAAATCTTTGAATCTTAATAAGAATATTGAAGGCAAATCCTCCTTAACAATTAACATACTTACAAAGAACAAACACCAAACAATAACAACCTGCACACTTTTCTACCCTATTTTTCACCTTTGTTTTGCTACTGAAAGATTGGTTTCTTTAAGCCAATATTCTTGTAGTCTTCACCAAATTTTGTAAAGAAAGGTCCCTTTTTTAACCTACCTAACCAGTACGGGAAAGATCACCCGTATTACATAGCACACGTGCTACTTTCACATAAAGAGAAAAGTTACATTTTTACCCCTAAATTTGCAAGAGTGGCACCTGTGCGCTCTGTAACACGGTCCTTCACTTTTACCCCTACCTTTCCATGTCTGAAGGTGCAAATGACTTCCCAACAGGAAGAAAACTTCTGGGCTCCCCAATTTTTCCACTTTTTTGAGCCTCAACATCCTCATCATCATCATCATCATCCCTTTCATCCACCACAAATTTTGACAAAAAATGATACTCTGTTTTTTCTTCAGGGAACATTTTACAGAGCACCAAATAGAGGGAAAAAGCAAAAATGGTGACTCCAATCAAATACCAACTAAATTCAATGTTCACCAATGACTTTGCCCTTTCAAGCTGTTCCTTCCCATGGCACCTTGCCACCTGATGGCCTTCCTCCATGTTCAAGAAACAGCCCTTAGGGAGGAATTCTGGGGTCCAAAGCATAACCCCCATGGCCATGAGCCAAACCCCTTGAAACATAATGCTGAAGGACCTTATGAAACTGTTCAAGAAACTCTTAGGGTATCCTATCCCCAAAAGGGTAGTCAAAAGTGAAACGAAAATCACGATTTGGAGGAGCCAATGGTACTGCCCTTCGATTCCCATGTGGTCCGCGGAGTGGAGGTGGAATAGGAGGAGCTGCTGCCCGAAGGCGATTGCGCCGAGGAATTGAGTAAGGCCGTACTGAGCCGGGGGGTTAAGCTTGTCCAGGATGATGGCGAAAGCTGCGTACACGAAGAAGGTCAGGGATATGTTGGAGTGCTCGAAGTTGTGGAGATGGTCGGAGGGGATGGTCCCGTCGGTGTCCAGAGGTTGGTGCTTTTCCGGGCCAATGAAAAGCTCCATGGCTATGGAGGCGGTGGTGCCCGCCATGATCACGAAAAGCTCCAAATACTTGAACTTTGAGGAGGGAAACCATGGCAGAGATTTGTAGGATTTGGGGTGGAGAGAATGGAGTCTAATTTGGTTGATTAAATGCCACAGCCCAATTAGGAAGAAGCCGAATCCGGGTGCCACGTGTCCCACCAAAGTGCCCATTTTTTGCTTGTTGAGTTACTTGCTTTGCTCTGTTCTTGAAGAAAGAAAAGGTCACTTCGGGGACGCCGGATAAAATTGGAACGATACAGATAGGATAGGAAAGGAAAGGAAGGAAAGAAAAGGGTTGGAAAGTTTGGGGGGGAAAATTGAAAGGAGTGTTTGAGATGGAAAAATGGGTGGGAGGGGTGGTGGAGGGGGGGTATTTATGGAGTTTTGGGGATTTGAATTTTATGAAATTCTTGAAGGTCCTAAACTCTAGAGGGTTCTATGAAGAGTTTGAAGTTGAAATTTATGTTCATTTTTTTCAGTTAATGTACTTAGAATTTGGATAAGTGCTGTGGCTTGGGGAATAAGATTGTTCAAATGAATGGAAGAGTTGACTTAAGGAGGCAGAGGGAGGGAGAGGACTATCCTATTTGGATGTTGCAGTTGGCTGAGGTGGCAAGTTATTCTAGAAGGGCCATATGCTTTTGGTTTACCCCTTTAACTTTTCATTTGGTATCCAATTGGTCCTTCAAGTTTTGAATTTGGTTTGCCAATACTATTTTTTTTTTTTTAGCTTGAATATTTTCTAGAATGGCTATATTTTTGCTTTGGCCCCTTAAATTTTTTCATTTGATATCACAATTGCTCTTTCATGTCCAAATTACTCGAAACCGCAATCGGATAAATAGGCCAAAAGGAGAGTGGATAAATAGGCAAAAAAAGGAGAGTGGATAAATAGATCAAATCACATGTCCTCATGATCATGTACTTATCATTTACTACTATTACAACCGCTTTGTTTCATTTAGTGAACGGTAGTCGTTTAAACGAAAAATAACATTATTTTGAACTTAGTATATTGTATGTATATATTTTTCATTTCAAATTTGATATTATATATATAAATAAAGTTCCTAACCATACACAACAACAATAAAACATAAAATTTGAAATTTACAAAAATAAATTTTGCGATGTTTGGTAAGAGAATTTTGAAAAACAGTTTCTCTCAAATTTAGCTGGGATGTTAGAGATTAGAAAAACATTTTTTTTTGGCCAAAAAAGTTTTAAAAAGTTTATAAACCATATCTTTCGAAACAATTTATGTTTAAAAAATAGTTTAAAAACAATTGTACCAATCATGTTTTATGTTTCAAAACAAGTTTTAAAACTTGAAACAAAACCAAAACTTAACAAAACGAAGAGGGCCTAAGTCAAACAATACTTATGTCTTTTCTAGCCAACAACATGTTCGTGTATCCTCTTATAATACCTAAACTTGAGGGACAAAGACGAGATTGAACGAAAACTACAAGTTGTGAATGGGAATCTTTTATATAATAATTAAAGAGAGCAAATGTGACAGGGGACAGAAGAGTAATTGCCGTTGAAATTCTTGCTTTGTTAAATAGTTTCCCCCTTATCCCAATCCTAGTATCCTTATCCATGTCACATTTCTTCCTTATTTATAGTTTTGGACATCGTATATCTTAATCTAACTCATATGGAGAGACCAAAACTCACATCTAAAAATTAACTAATGTAACACGATCATAATTGTCGAATCGCGATACGTATCGTGTATCGGAAATGTCATTTTACGATACGCGTATCGTATTGTAAGATACATTTGTATGCAATAATATAGTATAAAATTATGAATTTTTATAGATACTGTATAATTATATATATTATTATTCATAAATACGCATAAAATAAAATTTTTTAAGAAACTTTAAGCTTTAAACTTTAAGAACTACGTAAACGATATTAAGCTTTAAGAACTTTAAGCTTTAAGCTTTGATTCAATATTTTAATCAGAATGGCTATGGATAGCACAAAGAGCTGCCACAGCACCTGAACGCTGGCCCATGCCAGAACCCCAGTCAATCAGACAGCCACAATGTTATCCGGGTCCGGATCCAACAACAGATCAACCCACTTGCGATTCAACCTCGGCCGTCCATTCCCATTTCCACCGTTGCCGGCGCCATCGACGTTATTCTTCGACCCATTCTCCTCGATTCCTCCCGCATCTTTGGTTAATGGGTCGCCGTTACCATCTCCGGCGTGGGTATCGGGGTGCGAGAGAAGAGTGATGGAATTTGAGGGAATTCATGAATTGAACGGTAGAACATGACGGTGTGTCACTGGGCGCTCTTTTGAATCACCAAAATGAGCGGGCCGTGTGGCAAGCAAGGCTACCGCTAGCCAAGCTTCCGCCAACTCCCGCATCTGGGACTCGTTCCCGAAGTACTTGCAATTAGGCCATCCGAATCAATGAAAATAAACGAAGGCAAACTCATAAGCCAAAGCTTGAATTTCATTAATAAAAGAAAAAAATTACAAGAAGTAGCCAAGAGCTTAAATGGGTGGTGGGAACCCAACTCTTGCTTGTATTACACCAACCCACCAAGAACTAGAAATGCTAAAAATCAGAAGTGCCTGGAGGAGGGATCAAGGCGTACAAAATGGGTGATCTTGTGAAAGATCACCTGTCTAACTAAAACTAACATCCCCAAACCTTCCTAACTATAACAACATGAAAAGTAACACAAATCAATATATACAAGGTTGGGCGCCGTTGGACTCGGTCGTTGAGGTACTAGGCACAGGGCTCGCTGAGAGGTGCCAGCGCTGGAGCTTGTCGCAGGGCGCGCTGCTACTGAGGTGTGCTGCTGTTGAGGCGTGGGGGGAGGGGGGGGGGGTGTGGGGCGCTCGCTGAGGATGTTGCAAGGGGCGCACGCTGATGCTGTGGCATTGGGCGCTCGCTGGTGCTGTGGCGTTGGGCGCGCGCTGAGGGTTTGCGAGGTGTGCTTGGGCGGTTCACGGGCGTGTTGTGTTATGCACCTAGGCTGTGTGCTGGCCGGCAGTGCCGCGCCAAGTGCGGGGCGCCTTAGTGATTGGCGTCCTCTGCTGTCAGACATGTGATGCGACGCGTGGTGCGATTACGCACGCAATAGGTCTCCGTCGGTTCACAGCTTTGAGCACGAGCTGCAACATGCCAGTTTATGCTCATAGGGCATTGATGGGGTTGTGGGGTAAGCACCGAGGTGCGTCCCGTAACATTCTCCCCCACTTAATTTAGCGACGTCCTCGGCGCCATCAATATTCTTCTTGACACTTCACCACTTGGAAAGCATCGAGGTTTCTCTCCTTATGCCCACTTCTGCTTGTGCATCTCCACCATCTGGAAGGAGTCACTCACTGAACATTCGCTTACTTCAGTTTGAGTCCATGATCAGCAAGACACAAAAAATTCTGCTTTGCTAGCTTCAACGCACATCATATGTTGCAATTACTTGCTCTTCAAAATGTCCCACGGAGGAAGAAAAATTCTCAAATTGATAGCTTAGTCTGAGCGATATTGTTTTCATTTGCCACAACTCAGTTAAAGCAATCTTTACTTCGTTTTGTCCCAATATTCTTCTCCCCCACTATGAATTCTAACCCAATTCATCATTGTTTCTGCTGGAGCGCACCACCATTAGGACAAGGTTGGTGGTTTCTTCTATTCTGATGACGAGCGTCCCCTGAACGAGATTTTCAACATAAGTTATTCCTTAGACCCATTCTCGAACTGGGTGTGGGACGTCCTGATCTGTGTCTTCTCAATTTCACCAATAATCTTACTATTCTGGGTCTCTACCTATCTTCGCTCAACCATTGGCTTAACCGATTGACTGTGCTTCTTAGATCTCCCACTTCAGTGTGCTGGACCGGTCGACTATTGGGATGTTCCGGATATACCATCTTAATCTCACCATAAATCTTGCAATTTGGGTCTCTACCCTTTCTGCTTGACGAATGGTTTAACTGATTAGGCGTCGCGTATCAAATCTCCCACAAACGAGCGTTGGACCAATCACCTTTTTGCCAACTTGGTTTCACCATAAATCTCGCACTAGGATCTCTACCCATCTGTGGTTGACTGATGGCTTGACCATTAATCTCGGCTTCTCGTACCCGTGTTGCTACAATGAAGAACAAGGCTTGCGCCACTAGATTCCAAGCAATCCCGATCAAACTTCATGCCACGGATTATTACTTTTTCACTCTGTCTTCACGACATGAACACCAGCTTTGGGGTGGCAGTAGGGGCAAACATGTCCATGCATCATTGCGACACTCACGAACAGTTGCACATTGTAGTTCTGCACCTCCCTTTCTGCTAGCACTTCTCAACAAGAAACCAAGCATCCCTACCTCTGTAGTCGTGCAAAGTTCCGATGTAGACATCAGCTAGATGGATTTTCTGATTAAGCTCCATGCCACATACATAAGGTCACCATTGTTTGTTTACAACGAAGGTATGTGAACGTTTCTGACACCCTTAAAAAATGTAATAAGCCTTCGCAACCAAATTGCCCCCACCCGTGGAAGAATTGTTGCCCTTCAACTTACCATCATGCCTAGAAATAGCCTTGCTCCTTTCTGCGCACCAATTATCCTCATAATAGGTCTTCACAATCGATCACACACCACTCGTGGGGTAATCATTGTACTTCAACCTACCATCTCGTCGTTCTCCTTGTACTAGCTCAACTCAGATTTGGCCTTCACAAACAATTACGTTCCATCTTGGAAAGAACCATTGCCCTTCAGCCTGTCTCCTCAAAAGCTCACAACTCAAATTTGGCCTTCACAACCGATTACATTCCATTTCGAAAGGAACCATTGCCCTTCAGCCTGTATTTGGAAACTGTGCTTCATATCCCAGCATAAGTCTTCACAACCGTTTGCTCCACTCCGGGAAGAAACATTCTCCTTGAACTTATCATCTTGCAACAACACAGAATTTTCACCACTCGTAACCTAGCATTGTCGAACCGAAAAGTCGACAATAATTGTTGACCTGGAACCATGAACGCATCTGAACCACTCGTGGAATCAATGGTGCACATCATACCATTCAACTCTGGAACACTCGACTACTTCCTCTGATGCACCAAGTCAAACCAGCAAATAAGGGCAAAATGCTCAAACACTTAGCCCAAGTATGTCTACCTGAACTAGCTCGATCTCCGACACCTAGGGCACTTGACTACTTCCTCTGATGCATCAAGTCGAACCTGCAAAAGAGCGCAACACGTGCTTTACTCCAAGCTTCTCTCCTTGAAGCAACTCCATCATCCACTTCACACTTACTCCAAGTATCATCCCTTGAAAAATCTCGATCTCTAACGGTGGGAACACCTCACTACTTCCTTTGAAGCATCAAGTCGTTTCGGCAAATAGGCGTAACACGTGCTTTACACCTGCTCCAAGTATCTTCCCCTGAAGCAGCTCAATCATCGACGACTGGAACGCCTAACTACCCCCTCTGGAGCGTCTTGCCGAACCAGCAAACGAACACAAAAAATTTTTATCTCCGACGACTGCCGTTTGGATCCAGGTGGAATCTGCAATCCAAATCGTCAGCACAATCTCATCACCAACGACTGTCGTTTGAATCCAGGTGAAACCTGCGAAACAAACCGTCAAAACTCAATTTCATATCCACCGATTGCCATTTGAATCCAGGCGGAATCTGCGATCCAAAAAGGTAAACCCAATCTTATCTCCCCGATTGCCATTTGAATCCAGGCGTAATTTGCGATCCAAAAGGTCTACTCAATCCCCACATCTTAACAATTGTGGTTTGGAACCAGGCTAAACTGCGATCCAAACTGTGACTTCCATCTCATCAATTCAACTCCTTAACCGCGACCGACATTAGCAACATCTGCCTCCATTCAATCCACTCGTAGATTTAAGGAAGCTTCAGCTTGCATGCCGTAAAACAGACACCCAACGGAGTCTCGACTGCCAACTCTAGCATCGAGTCGCTCCTTGGTCAAAATCATGTCCAAGAGGTATAGATAGAAAAATTTTCCAAGTCTTGCGAAAAATTTTCTCACCACCACTTGAAATTTCAACTCAACTCGTCACCACCAGGTGTCTCACTCTCTGGACCTCTGCTCGATCGCAACTCAAAATAACGCTTCTTGAGATTGCGTCTCTGCAGCCAACTGAAGACTCGTTTCTTCAGTTGCCGGCTCTGATACCAAATGTCACGGGGCCCTCTTTTGAATCACCAAAATGAGTGCGCCGTGTGGCAAGCAAGGCTACCGCTAGCCAAGCTTCCGCCAACTCCCGCATCTGGGACTCGTTCCCGAAGTACTTGCAATTAGGCCATCCGAATCAATGAAAATAAACGAAGGCAAACTCATAAGCCAAAGCTTGGTTTTCATTAATAAAAGAAGGAAATTACAAGAAGTAGCCAAGAGCTTAAATGGGTGGTGGGAACCTAACTCTTGCTTGTATTACATCAATCCACCAATAACTAGAAAGGCTAAAAATTGGAAGTGCCTGAAGGGGGGATCAAGGCGTACAAAATGTCATCACCTGTCTAACTAAAACTAACATCCCCGAACCTTCCTAACTATAACAACATGAAAAGTAACACAAATCAATATATACAAGGTTGGGCGCCGTTGGACTCGGTCGTTGAGGTACTGGGCGCGGGGCGCGGTAAGAGGTGCCGGCGCTGGAGCTTGTCGCAGGGCGCGCTGCTACTAAGGTGTGCTGGTGCTGTGGCATTGGGCGCGCGCTAGTGCTATGGCGTTGGGCGCGCGCTGAGGGTTTGCGAGGCATGCTTGGGGGGCGCACGGCCGTGTTGTGTTGTGCGCCTAGGCTATGTGCTGGCCGGCAGTGCCGCGCGAACTGCGGGGCGCCTTAGTGATTGGCGTTCTCTGCTGTCCGACATATGATGCGACGCATGGTGTGACGCGTGGTGCCATTACGCACGCAATAGGTCTCCGTCGGTTCACAGCTTCAAGCACAAGCTGCAACATGCCATTTTATACTCATAGGGCATCGATGGGGTTGCAGGGTAAGCACGGGAGGTGCGCCCCGTAACACGGTGGGACGGCGGTGTTAGTGCGACCGTTGTCGACGGGGCTCTGCGAGGGATGCAGAGTCAATTTGAAGAAGATGAAAAAATCGTGCTATTAACAAACGTATCGCGATACGTATCGAATCGTGCGGTACGACGAAAAAATTAACGATTCACTATGATTTGCGATACGTATTGAATTTCTTAATTCATGATATGTATCGTACGATACGTATCGCGTATCGTACGAGTTTAACAACTATGAACACGATAGTATTATCACAATTGAATTTAATAGGAATATTCAGTATTCCTTTCTTCCAAATGAAGAAGTATTGTTTCTATTCTTTTTTTCCAATAAAAGTCTATAGAGACTCTCTTGTTCGTCCGTATGACGGTTCAAATATAACTGTAATATATTAGAAACTAAATTTGATACGCCATAAACTAAACTGAATACGTTATACATCAGAAGTCAAACTCGATACATGATAGTTTAGCAGCTCAACTCATAATTGTGATACATTAGTAACTAATTAAACTTGATAGACGAGAGGCTAAATTCAATACATTATATACAATGGCGAAACATGAGTTTCAAATTTGAAAGGGCCAATAACAATAAATTTTTTTTTGTAGGGGCTAAATATTTATATAACTTTTTGGTATTAAAATACATATACCTACTAATAAAAATAGAAAAAGAATCTTGCAGGGGTCTGACCTATGGTAGTTCCCATGATTTTCTGCCACTATTATACATCTGAACTTAAATTCGATAAGCGTGTCATTAAACGAGTCAGATACCAGCTTTTACAATTTCTTTGCATATATCTACTAATATAATTTTATGTTGGTCACAATTAATTAAAATTTATAAATCAATGCCTAAGTAAAATAAAATTAAGACAAAGCATTTATTCTAAATGTCGTTCTTTAGAACTAATAAATATTTACATTTTTTCGAACCTGACTCTCCCATGAAAGGGAGACAGTAACTTAAAATGCAAATTTTTCTGAAATTTAATCGTAAATGTACTACAACCATTACTTTACCTTTTAGATTTAAGAATTGGCATAATATTTCTTGATTTTGTTTTTTTGTGAGGAGGGAAGCAAAAGTTGCTTATAGGATGATCAATCCCCATTGTAGCTAATTAGTGGCCAAATTACTAGCATGGGATACTCTAAGCTAAACGCAGAAGTGGGATA
The DNA here is from genome assembly GCA_016801395.1 of Leptodermis oblonga. Taxonomy (NCBI): domain Eukaryota; kingdom Viridiplantae; phylum Streptophyta; class Magnoliopsida; order Gentianales; family Rubiaceae; genus Leptodermis; species Leptodermis oblonga. Next base: position 35,347,814 of record CM028760.1, read on the forward strand.
AAATGAACATGTGATATTCAATTACAATTGGCAACGTTCTCAACTCATCATAATTAAACTTAAAAAGAAAAAAACTCTTACATACTAGTAGTACTTTTTTATCCCACATGTTTGAAAATAATCATTTCAAATTCTGATTATATTTGTAGAATATTTTTTTGAACCATTTTTAGTTATCTATACGTATTATTCCTCTGTTTCATTAAACAAGTTCACTTTATAATACTGTTTTGAGTAATACAAAGTAAACGATTTTAATAAAACGAAAGAAGTACTATTTTACATGTGTTTTCACGCCTTGAGATCCACTGTCGCCCATGCAACAATGGATCCTTTTATAGGGGCTTGTGGATCCAACTGTGAGTCCCACAAACCTTATTAGAGGGTTCATTGTCACATAGGTTACAGTAGATCTGTTATCGTATTTTCATATGATTCGCTATTTAGAAGAAAACAATGTTATGATAGAAAGAAACGCAGACATCACTCAAATGTAGTGAATCTTTAGATTCATTTGCTAGTTGACGTTAATTGTCTTTACATAATTTTCACACAATTCACTAATTAAAGTTACAGCGTAAAAAAAAAAACACAACAATAATAATATATAAAAAAAGAAAGTGAGAGAGAAATTAATTTGTTCATAATTAAAATATGAAGAAAATAAGTGGACAATTATGTAATTAAAAATAGTTTATACTATTTTGTAATAAATTTGATAATATATATATATATATATATATCCAAAGTTTATGGATTTAGTTTAATTGATGCGTGTATATACAAGGAATTTGTGGGCCATGGATTATGCCCACTGGAAACTGGATAGGCAACTTCCGATTAACTTCATAATTTGGGGGCTTTGAAAACAATAGAATTTTAAAAAAGTTTTATTAGTCAAACAAATGTGACGCCTGACCTGAGGATAATATGGTCAAATTCAAGGATTCAAAACAGCGCAGCGTACAAGAAAATCCGAGACGGCGACTCCGACGGCGTTGCCACTTTTGTATTCAAAGTTGCGTAATTGACCCTGCCTTTTAATTTTTTAAAATAAATTCATGCAACATAAAATTAATTTTTGGGGCCAATTATTTTCCTTATTAAACTTTAATATAATTTTAAAACGATCTCTGTTATTTTAAATAACTATAATTACATCTCTCGCGAATTGTTTATGCTATACAATGGAGTTTTGTGGGCTCAAAAATTACAAAGCAAAGATTGTGAAGCGTACAAACTGCAATATAAATTATGTAGAGTACCATATTTCAAGGACTTTTTTTTTTTTTTTTTCCTTCTTTTCGCGTACAAACTTTAGCAAAGTTAGTTTTGTAATATATCTAAAATTTGGGGGTAAATATTCACCATGAATTATGTGTTAGGTCTCATTAGAAAATTAACAAATAGGAGTAATAATTATTATATATATATATCCATTTTCCGTTTTCATGTTACATGGACTAAGATATATACTACTCCCTCCGTTTCACTTAAAGAGTTCAGTTTGTATTACTAAAAACAGTAATATAAACTAGACTCTTTGAGTAGAACAGAGGGAGTAGAACAGAGGGAGTATGTTTTTAAAAGGCTTTGTCTGTGGTTTAGTTAATACAGAATCTGAACTAATCCAACCAAACCAAAAAGGGGGTAATTTAATATGTACGTTATGATTATTTGTTTGTACATTTGTGTACTTTCTTTAGCGTTAGCACACTTATAGTGATTTTTTAATATTTGGATGAGCGAAGGGGATGGAATTATAAGGGAAATCGGACTTGTCATCCTGAGGTTCGAGCAAGGATATGGTGATTGAGTTGTATTCGTCGCGTATGATGATATAACCGTGCATGTGTCAAATTTAGTCTATGATAAAAATTAGTATATTATGGTTATATATATTACAAAAACGCATGCACCAATTTGTACTTTTAATGTATTACATATTGAGTCAAGTATTGAGTCTTGACTCTAGTGACCGAGTTTAACTATTAATGTACAATTTTACTCCCTAAAGAGGAAAAAAAAAAAAAAAAAAAAGAGGGGGGGGGGGGGTGGGGGTGGGGGTGGGGCTTTTCCAAAAGTATTATTTTTCATCACCCAAAAAAAAAAAAGGAAAAAAAGAAAGAAAGAAAAGCTATAATAAGCTAGGGGTTCAATGGATCCATATATTAAATTCTTTTTGGAAACCACTACCTGCTGGCTGCTTCAATATGTGATTTGTTTTCTTCTTTTATAAGTGGTTGAATATCTGGCTGTTCAATATGTGATTTTTTTCTTCTTTTATAAGTGGTTGAATATCTGTTGAAATCAAAGATTAAGCTAACTTTCAAAAAAACAAAAAAGATTAAGTTAAATTTCTTTGGGTCAAATTTGACTATATATCTGTTTGTCTACACTATATATTGAAAGATGTGTGCAAAAGTTCGAATTAAATTATTACTCCATCCGTTCTATTAGAAGGGTTCATTATATACAATTTATTGTTACTTATTAAGTATTAACTCATTGTGGAATACATATGATTATATTAGTAAGGATAAGAAAAGTAAAAAATTTGAAAGTGGACTCTTCTATTAGAACAAAATTTTTTTTTCTTTCAAAATGGACCCTTCTAATAGAACAGAGTGTGTAAATATGATATAGTACTGCTCCCTTTTTTCAGTGCACAAAGGAAATTTATTGACACTAAAGCCCCCAGGGTACCACCCTTCTGTGGCATTTTTGGAAGAGAGTGTGTTGCTGCGATGGGCTTTCCACAAGCGGAAGGAGGACCGGGTTGTTTATTGGAGCTTGCCACATGTACAACGTTCAAATTGAATGTGGATGGCTCGTCCCATGGCAACCTAAGGCCCGCAGGAGCAAGAGCGGTGTTGAGGGATTCAGATAGCAGGGTGGTTTCTGTAATTGGGGCCTCCCTTGGAACGCTCACGAGTTTTCAAGTGGAAGCTCACGCTCTTCTACTTGGCCTTAGTATATGTGATCGACTTGGTATGCAGCAGGTGGATGTCGAGACGGATTCTACGGTATTATTGCTGGCAGTACAAAGAGGTTCAGGTCATTGGCGTTCGGTGGCAACATTGGAGGGAATCTCGGAGTTGAGGCATAGCTATGGGAACATTTCCCACTTGTATCGCGAAGGTAATGCGGTGACAGATAATCTGGTTTAAACGACAAGTTTGACTGGCTTCATGGAGTTCCTTGTTCGCAATCCATACGAGAGCTATGGGCTTGGTAACACTAGATGCTAGGGGTAACACGAGAGCTATGGACAAGTTTGACTGGTTTTTTTTTTTTTTTTTTTTTTTTTTTTTTTTCTTCTTCTGAGTAGTCTTTCACATGTATATGCTACATTTGTATTTTTGAATCGTTGTACCTCTAAGGTAAGACTCATTATGTCCCCCTTGGAATTTTTGGTATTTTTGTCCCTTTTTCATTTTAATAAAGGCTGTTACCCAAAAAAGAAAAAGAAGAAAAGGTATAATAGAGTCCATCTTGACAAATGTATAACTTATTGTGAATGTTAATGTACAACACCTAAAATAGCTAATTTAATACCATTTGTTTCATTTATATCCTTACTTTTTAATTATGGACTAATTGTAGACCACACATAATTATTTGAGTAAGGGTAAAAGGAGTATAAAAAATAAAAAAAAAATCCAAAAGTGGACCCTTCTAATAAAATAACAAATATTTTTCAAAGTATATTTTTTTAATAAAACAGATGGAGTATATGGTCTGCACAACCAAATCACATATTACCGCTTGAATTATGGGAGAGAATTACACGGTTCTTCTATTAATTAATCGAACGTACCCATCTTTATATATATATATATATATATATAAATTCAATCAAAGTAAATACAAAACAAAACAAAATAAATTAAGCTACACACAATATCATAATAATGGGAATGCGCTAGTGCACAAATGCTGTGACGTATGATAGATCATCATCTAGATGTTGGGGTCTGATTAATATTTCTATCAGATTTTGTATATTTAGAATGAAGTTGGACATGATTCTGCCACTGTGTTCTTCCTTTCTCCCAATCCTTTACCATTCATGTAATAGAGAGATAAGAATCTTATATAAAAAAGAGGATGCTTAAAAAAAAAAAAAAATCATAATATTACATTAATAGACCAACTATTTTGTGCATAACTTGGCTGATAAAACAAGATTATTACCGTGTCAATGTAAACACTATAGTTTCTACCGAAAATGTTTGTTTTTATTTTCACGGGTTCTACCCTATTACATTTCCTATCTCGGGTGGAAGTTGATCCTAGGTTCTGCGGGATATTGCCTAGTGAAACTATCGCTGGGCTAATTTCAACTCCCTTGTTAGATTGTGAATACACTTTTTGTTCTCTAAATTTGTAATGTAATTTTTTGTATTTCCCAAAATGAAGCTAAAATAAAAACATAAACCAATAAACTGAAAAGACACTCATCTCATTTCACTTTTTATTTTATAATATTATTTTATTTTTTGTATTTTGAATATATATATATATATATTACAGTATATTAATGTTCTTACACAATAAATTGAACAGATAGCTTGGAGTTTTGTTTTGAGCTTTCAATTTTAGCCTTCAAACTAGTACAGCCTAGCTAATGTTTGCACCTACATTGTTTAAACGATTCGTTACACACACACACACATATATATATATATATATATATATATATGTATATTAACCTTCTACAAAAGTACTCTAATTGACCGGAACGACAGGTAGAATTATTATATATAAACCTTCTACAAAAGTACTCTAATTGACCGGAATGACACGTAGAATTATTATATATATTACCTTAGACGCCAATGTCTTTATGCCAAATATTAAAGAATACTCTAACGGTTATAACGCACAGTAGATCACTCAAATGTCGGGTTCGATTTCTACTTTGGCCTGTTCTTTTTGGGTGTTTTGAAAATAATTTTGAAAACAAGTTTTGAAAAATAGTTTTATAGTGTAAAAAGTGTATTGAAAATGTAAAAAGTAGATGCTGAATAGTAAAAAGTTGTATTGAAAATGAAGAAATATGATTAAAATATATTAAATTTACTGTTGAAACCAAAACCATTTTCAAAACGAAACAAAAAGAACAGGCCCTTAGAGTACAAGTTGACAGGATTATGCAGGAACTTGAAATATAATGTTGAATTCAAAACAAAGAACCCTAACCTAATCATTTTGTTCTATCTCAAAAAGTCTTATTTTAAAACAAAGTCATATTTTAAATTTTTTAATGACTTTTATATTTTAACTAATATAATTATGTATAAAAGTAACAAAGTGAAAGAAGAAAATATTGACAGTGTAATAAAGACGTTTTTGTCACCAGTGACGATAGCCAAATCCAGTGAATTAATTAATGAAGTGCTACTTTTCTGCTTCTCATCAAATGTGTGGTGGTCAATGAAAGTGATCAATAATGCATTGTTGAATAGTTAATTTCAGAAAATTAATAATGATTTTATATGTTGATCGACAAAAGAATATTAGCTAGGTATAACGTTGAAGAAGAAAATTAGTACTCATCTTACTCAATCGGGATTCCTTCGCGCTTAATCAGCCACAATTGCGTGTGCTATTGAGAAAAACCAACAAATTAATTTAAGAGCAACTCCCATGTAAAGTGATTTTATACATGTGATTACTATTTACGTGAATAATATGCGTTCTTCTTTTATTACTTTGTTTTATTACTTTCTAAGAGAGACAAAAGACAAAAAAAGAATTGATTCTTGTAAATAGTACTCGTAGAACTATTTACTACGAGTATCAGTAATATTTTTGAAAAGTATCAATTTAAATAAATAATAATAATTGTAAAAATGGTGGTACTATTTACAAGTATCAGTCATACTCTTGAAGAGTATCACTTAAAAGAAAAAATAAATAAAAATTGATGCTCATGAAAAGTAGTAGTGATACATACTCTTAGTGTTTGTACTTTCAGGAATACACTAAAAAAATTAATAAGTTAAAAAAAACACACACACAAAATCGCTACTCATGAAAAGTAGCAGTGATATTCTTGAAGATTAGCACATTTACTCTTCAGGATTAGCACCAAGAAAGTTGATAAGCTAAAAAGAAAAAGAAACCACTACTCATGAAGAGTAGCAGTAATAATCTTGTTCTTGAAGAGAACTCAAACGAAATAATAAGGAAAAAAAAAAAAAAAAAAACTAATGCTGAGAAGAGTAACATTGTGAAAAAAAAAAACTACAAGAGTGAGGTGCCACTCTTTTACTTTGAGAGTGACACCTTCAAATTACAAGAGTATCACCAAAATTATTAAATTTTTTTAAGGTATAGCAGGGATGCAAACATGCATAACGTGTTGTCTCATGCATGAACTACGATGTATGTATAAATATGTGTCATGTGAGTTTTTTCATTAATTTGAAGGTCGTATATATAATTAGTAGGTGACAAACAATCATATCCTTCCTCACAACACAAACCTCTTGGTGTTGTTTAATTATAATTGAATTTCAGATTTAGTAGGAATTATCAAAATTGTTTGTTAACATCTATTGTAAGACTATATTCTCGTAACAAAATCATTCATTCATTGAATAACCGCATATGCATTACCCTTTGCAATGACATAATGCATCATGCATCATTAATCCAATGAATATTATACTACTATACTTCTGTTAATAGACTTGAATAATATCAATTTGGACAATCAAAGGGTTTTGATAAATTTTAGAAAATTCAAGATTGGATAAATAGTTAAGTGAAAAAATATTAGATCGATGATTAATAATAATCATGTCATTCTATATGTGGTAGTTATTAACACACCTAAGGCACGCCGAATGACATATATTATAACAAGTCACTTGTGAATCCATTACTATCCCATAAATAACATATATATGTAATACTGACTGAATCAATAATTTTCATGGGTCAAAATTTGAGTGGGTTAGTAATTATCACATAGCATTGATATTTCTTCTTTTTTAACCACCTAATACTGTATCGTAATTTCATCTAAGTCACATAAGCTGCCCAATTTTATTTGAAAGAGTCTCATTTTCGACTGTGTGGTGGTCCGATGATATATTCAAAAATTAAATTTGATACACGTATTTATATCAATACATCATTATAGGCTAAACTCGGTACACATGTTTTTTTTGTTCACTCCTGTAGATGATAGTTTTTGTTAAATTCAATATATGATAGACTAATTAACTCAATACACTACAAATCAAAACTTAAATTCAATAAGCGTTATCTTCATAATAGAAATATAATGCATCAGATACTATACTCGACACACGCTTCATTATATCGTGAGACTGTCGAATGCATACTTTTTGTCTTCGATTTTAGGCACGTGTTTGGAAGAGTCATCATAATTGCGGTGTCGTGAGCTATATATGTGTGTGAAACTTTGACGAGCCATCGATGATGGGGGCCAAATCTGGAAGGAGCACAAAGAACACAAGAACCATAGAAATAAAGGTAAAGGACTCATGAACTTCAACATTTATATCATGAGGGTCAAACTCGTACTTCCAAACAATGAAAGTCAAAATTTTCCAAGGGTAAAGGCTCATGGAACTCAAGTTTCCCGAGGTTTTCTACGAAAAATTAAGACAAAACAGCTGCATCAACTAATTTTTCTATACTCCTCTTCACATTCAAATAATCACTTTCTCGTCATTTGCCTTCCGAAATCACTCTAGAAGTTCTTTTTGTTCCATATCTATATCCTTTTGGGTTTCTAGAGAGTTTTTGGTTTTCTTTATTACTTTTCGTTAGGGGTGAGCAATAGCCATTACCCGGCCCGACCCAGCCCGCATCGAAGTTTTCTACAAAAAATTAAGACAAAACGGCTGCATCAACTAATTTTTTCTTATTAAAGTATGCTCCCCTTCACATTCAAATAATCACTTTCTCGTCATTTGTCTTCCAAAATCACTCTAAAGTTCTTTTTGTTCCATATCTATATCCTTTTGTGTTTCCAGAGAGTTTTGGTTTTCTTTATTACTTTTCGTTAGGGGTGAGTAATAGCCATTACCTGACCCGACCCGGCCCGCAGATTGGGACCCAACCTGGTTGTTGTATTTTTTTTTCCCCTCCAAATTGTACTTCCTAAATGTATGAACATAACACAAATATTCACATTTTATTTGATTTATTAAATTTGTCTTATTTTTATAACAAAATCACATTGCACAACAATTTTTATTACTCGTGTTTTATATTTATAATATTAACTATTATAAACCACTCTCGTGATCCATAAATTTAGTAATGAATTTTCACATTAACATTAGTAAGTCGACTTCATTTGTCATGTATTCAACTTGTATTGTCCTTGTAATCAAGATAAACTACTGTTACGTTTGTAATTGTAACCAAAATTAGTACTATAACCTACAAGGTTAAATTGACATGTAAATCAAAATTGTACTTCTCTCCACCCCTATAATGCAAAATTTCAAAAATCAAGAAATATAGATTCACAACGTGGAATAAAAATATATTGTTATAATCAGTATCTGAGACACATCAATGATTTTATGCTCCTCATCTATCTCAATTATATCTGAATGTTCAAAAAATAATTAAAAAAACTCACAAAAATGCATTTAAACTACCAAAAAACTCACAAAAATGAGAGGGTTTGAGGATTTATAGATTTTATCAACTCATGTAAATGATAAAACAACTCACAAAATCGAGTTTTTTCCGGCCAAATTATTCTCAATCCAAAGCAAAGAAAATTACCCAGATCAGCCCACCTTTGCTTTGTTGCTTTGTATTCCAGACAAAAGCACCTATATTCAAGAAAATTTCCAAAAAATAAACACCAGTACACAGCAGCTACAGAACCAATCAAAAAAATTACACAACAATAAACTAGAACAATTTCAAGAACTTTCAAAAAATTGGTAATTCCCACCAATTGAAAAAGATGAGCAAGAAACCTCCCAATGATTCCACCCCCTTGCAACTCCTGCACTCAACAACAACAGCACAGTCCAATAATCCCTTAAACCCCTTTTTCTAACAGTGCCCTAGAGAGAAAAAGCCATTGCCATAGCATCAAGAACGGAGAAAAAAAACAGCAAAGAAGACAAGTATTTAGCATATAAAGGACTCACATTCCCATGTAAAATTAATAAATAAATGATTTTCATTCATGTGTACGAATGTCACAAGAATTCCTTACCTTTTTAGCATCACAAGCATGGAAACGGATGATGTCACAACTAGCCAAACACACCCAATAAAATTCAAGAAAAATCGATAAAGCGAAGAAGAAATCAATCAAAACCCCCATTAGCAAAAAAATCAAAACGTCCAGAATATCGACGAGTCAATCCTAGTTAACAGCAGGAAAGTATTATATATTCTTCTTTTTTCCCCCCTTTTAAACTAAACCAGCTCCCCTAAGAAAAAGGGAGTAGATTTTCATCTGCGAGTGTGTGAATACTGAATAGCTAAAGAAGAAAACAAAAGTGCCACGTTTATCGAGAGAGAAAGCATACAAGCAACAGCTTCCATGTAGGGGAACGCCATGGAGGGCTCCGGGAGTTTGGAGATTGTCAGAGATTGAAGGTTTTAGTTTTAGGCTTTTAGAACACAGTGGCCAATAGACATAAGACGCATAGATCCCACACAAAAACAATTTTTTGGGTCAATCAATTGCATTCTCTGAGTAAATCAATCTTCAAGTTCAACCCTAGATATTATTAGAAGTATTAATGTTAAACAAATATTCAAATTCTCAATGTAAGTTTACAAAGGCAAAGGGTCAGATGCATATGTTCTTAATTTGGCATAGAAATTATATGAATGGTCTTATTGATTATTAAAAAAAAAAAGAAAAACAGAACTGTATGAGATTGCTATATTGTGAGATTGCTTGGCATGGCTATATTGAGTATAAGAGTACAGAAAAAATTGTGCTTACAGGGTGAATTTTAACAGTAACAGTTGTTCCAGCACGACCTCTGAGTTTTTGTGCTGCAGTTTCACTTCCTATTCCATCAAGGCCTTCCCCTGATATTTAAACAGCACATGACAATGATTTGCTATTGAATTCTAATTTAGTTCTGTTAATTGGAAAATAAAGAGTCTTGCCTACGTACCATTAATTTCAACCAACTCATCTCCTTCATGTATACCATGCAGCACGTGCAGCAGGACCGTTCTCCACACATGATGAAACAACCTGCAGTAAAATAAACACACAGCCAATGCATGAAGATCCATAAACAAATTATAGAATATGAAGACTCAATGAATGAGACACCAGATCAAGAGAAAGACCAGCAACTCTAACTGTTATATAATATTTACAACAACGTCCAATATTAATTTAGTTTTATTGAATGCATGTTTTAAAGGGAGAATTAGAGGAGGCCTTGGAAAATTTTCATGCTCTTATTACTGAGAATCGCTGGGATTTTCTGCAAAAGTCCTATGTTAACAGCAATCTAAATACCAGCACCTAAACATGACATTCTATTGCAAATTCATTTTCGTGTCCTCAATTCATCTTCACTGATACATTACAACCCAGTGTGTGAAAACTAACATACGAAAGTAGCCTCATCTAATCAAAATCAAATTCTAAAGCAGTAAGCAGAACGGCATAATTTAGTCCCTTTTCAAAACTTTATCATGTTTTTTTTTCATCTACTTCATGAGGGAATCCCAATAGCAATATCAACTTCTTAAATTAGAACAAACATAATTCCAAAAGATAATAACCTTAGCCAAAATTTCCATTCAGACAGAAAGCAAAGATTTGAATCCAAATCACAATAAACGTATCAGAAATTCCGAATAAAGCAGAAAGCAAAGATTTGAAAGAAAAAACAATAACAACAACAACAATAATGGTAATGGGTTCTCAGAAGTATAGACCTAAGATAAGACTGAAGCTGCTATAATAAGCAAGCTTTCCACTGATTAAGTAAAAGGAAAAAGAAACACGCCAAATCATAGAAGAAGATAACACAACAATTGAGCTGGGACTTTCATCAAATAACTCATTAAGGACTTTCATCAAATAACCCATTAAGGCATAAATAAAGAAACAAAACAAGAAAGAAAAAACAAAGCCATTAGAGACGTCGGTGGCATGAATATTATGCACACAAATCTGACCAGATTGAGACTATCTTCGTTTTGACCAATACTCTCGGTGGGGTTAGAGACATCGGAGAGAAGATTGCCGGCTGCACTGTCGTCGATGGTGACGAGGAAGACTGCCGGCAGTTGATAAGGGCGGCTCCAGCAGAAGTCTGGGACAGTGGGACGAACAAAGGAGATGTAATTTGAAAAAGAAAAGGAAGGCTAGGTCATGACTCTCAGGTCGGGACGGGTAATTGTGTTTTCAACTCCTCCCCGCCCCGTCCCGAAATTTTGGAGTGTGGAACCGAACCGACCCAAAAAATAGGGTCAATTTCGGTTCGGGTCCGGTTCCGACCCGCGGGTATTTGCTCACCCTTACTTTTCGTTCTTTTGGAAGAACTTGTATTCGACGCGTCTAACGGTTCGAAGATGATCATATCAACTTTATCTTTTAATATATCGTGAGTATGAATAGAACACACACAAATAAAGTTTAGTATATGATGTATCATTTATTGAGTTTAAACTATAATATATCACCATATGTAAAAATATGTGTATAAATAATAAAAAAAAATATACTCTTCCGTTCAATATAAAGAGTTTGATTTTTTTTTATTAAAAAAATTATTTTAATAAAAGAGTCCAGTTGTATTTTCTTGCAATGTATACTTTTACTAATATAATAATATTTGATCTATATTTAACTCTTATTTAAAAAGTATGAATATACATGAAAAGTATAATATCAATTTACTTATTTTTATGTATGTATATGTTATCATTCATAATATCTTTTAGTGAAACAGGAAAAGTACTAAAGACAAGAAAAAAATGGTTAGAAAAAACATAAAAGCCAAAGTTGTTTTTCCTTTGTACTAAAGGAATATTCTTATATATTGGGGCCTGGGTGTGGTTTCAGGAGAAAGCTCCCCTGGAAATTAGACTGGTCACTGATCTGATTCAACCTGTCATTTTCTGGCTATTAAAAATAACTTAGGTTCCAAAAGAACGGTTTGTTATCACATTTTAAGGGATGTTTTAAAAAGAATAAACTTCCCGTTTAGTCTCGTACATATTTTTTAATAATCTTTTGGTCCCAACATTTTAAAACAATATTTTTGGTATTTTCTTTTATTTCTCAAACTATTGATCAATATTTCAAAATGATATTTTTGGTTTCTTATTTTTTGAACTATTTGATTCCTTGGTCATTTAAGCCAACAGAAAACATTAATATCACTCACGTGCCCTTCACACAAATATGTTAGCGAAAGGCAAACTTGTCCCAACATAATTATTGGGATGCAAACTTGGTCCACTTTTACACTACCACCTTTCATATAAAAATTAATTTTGGCATAAAATTAAAAATTTTAAACTAAAATTACTTGAGTGTAAAAATTTTTATAAACTAAAATTATTTGGACCTAAAACTAAAGCTTTTATAAGCTCAGGTTTTGTTCTTTTCCATTCCATTTGAGATCATCACTTTTTCTTCCAAAATTTTACACCAAAAAAAACCTCATTTTCTACTCAAATTAAAATTTAAAATTTCCTCTAATTCTTTACTCACATAAATTCAAAAAATAACATAATCATTACATTTTTTTTCTTTTCTTTCCTGCACAAATCCCCAAAAGAAATTCCCTCAAAAAAAATTCCTTCCCTAAAACTAAAATTTTTCCAATCCGATCACAAAAAGAACGGACCCTGCACCTACTATTCCATAATAGTTTAGCATAATAATTTTGGGACGTTCAAAATTTTGGATCCAGGACCGTCGCTGGGTTGTCACTACCTTTGGGCCGGGCCTACTTACAAAGTTTCTGTCAGGGATATGAATTATAAATTTCAGAAAAGAACAATAATCCAAATCAGATACAAAATTTAGGGGGTTAAAGGGAAAGAACGAAGAAAACCAAGAAGGAAAACAAATTGGCAGTGAGGGAGAGGGATAGATTTCTTTCAGTGAGAAGACGAAAGCCAATGCAAATTCGACGCCTCATCTAATGAGGGCACCTCTCCCCTTAGAGTCCCAGTTGGAAATTTACTTAAGTGATAGGCTACGGGAACGACACCGTCCCATTAGCTGTAATTTACCAATTTAATTATTTTAACTAATAACCACGACAAATCTACAATGTTGTGTGTCTGGCCAGAGCACGATAGTAGTGTGCATCTCATCTCTTTTTAACTCTTAATTGCTGTTGTTGGACGATTTCTTACACCGTTAATGAATTGATTCTAAATAGAAAAAGAAGAAATATTTCCGTTTGTAATTTGCTCAATATTCAGTAAGGAGTAACCAGTTAACTTACCTCATAAGTTGGTCCTGATGGGCCACCAATTGACCTTAAACCCAGTTGTAGGCTCAACCTCATCCTGGATCTGGGCCATGACCGATCGCAGCCCATCAAGCATCATCACGTCAATTAGAATTGTCTCTTCTGTTTTTTTTTTTTTTTTTTCTTTGTTGTCAATCACAAAAATAAATTCTATTTGGAAAATTTTTAAATAAAATGATCAGGATTTAGCTCCTTCAAAGTTGCCGTTTTAGTTAGAAGTTTATTGCTAGTAAATTGTATAAGTATCGCCGCAGGTAGGATCACCGCATAAACATGTTTTTGTTGAATGAAAATCCGAATTTCTTCTCCAATATTTGCTCTATCTTCTTCCGTTTATTTATTTATTTTTCTGTTCTCCCTAATTCTATCCCCCTAATTACATTTTGACCAAAACCATCCCCTACCGACTAATTTGAAAATTTCAATTTGTCAAGTTTTTTCTTTCAGTAGTCACAATTAACCTGAATTATTATATAAGATTTCAATATTACATGGGCTATGTTAATCATTTGTCTATCGATATTGGGTTGGTTTTGTTCAAAATCTGGCTCTGGCCAATGAACTACAAGGAGATGGAAAACCTAAAATTTGTGACCTGAAAAGAAACCGGTTTAAATTCAATAATGAAAGTATGACACAAGTTCAAATTTAAGGATCTCTGTTTTTATCCAACATTATGAGGACACGACAAAAGTATACTTTGCTTAAGTGAAGTGGCACTTTGTGTAGATACATTTTTCTTGCCTTCTCTAAAAATAGTTTATGAATCATAATATAAACTGAATGACACAATAGTTATTAATTATAACCTCTTTGACCACATGTTAATTAAATGGCACAAGAAATATATATTGTAAAGGAAGCAAAATCAAAAGAATCTTGAAAAGATATTTAAGCCTTAATATAATTGGGGCAATGGAAAAATGATTCACCAAAAAAAGTGGTATATATGATTGGTCTATGTTTGTTTTCTGTAAGTAAAAGTGGAGTAGAGCAGGTCATGCGCGACTGGTTGCGTAACTAAAAGACCACGCAACCTTCTTGAACCAACAAAGAAAATGTAAATATTTTTATTTTTTGGTTGAAAATTAAGAAGAAAATGTAAAGGTTGTTTGGCATAAAGCAGTAGTAAACGCACAAACACACTAATGGGGAGTTGACTGGCAAATTTCAGGTCTTGTTGAAGAATTACTTCTTCTTAATGTCCAATGGCAAACAACTTTACCTGTCACTAAATTATTCTTTTGTCACTCCATAAATTTTAACTTTTGAATGTGTGAAAATTGGGTTTGGAATGTTCCTTTGATCCGATAGTTAAAATATAGTTGAATAGTAAAAAATATATTATTTAAACAGTTTAGTGACTTTACATACAATTTGCTATGATCTCTAATATCAGAGTTTTAAAATTATTATTTTCGTTCCATTAAAATATCTAACTTTATTTTCAATTACAAATTAAATAAACTAAATGAATAATTTAACATCACATCATTAAAACCACTTAACACCTACAATTTTAAGTACTTGACAACATTTTTCCAAATAATCGACACGTCAACCACTATTTTCATCACTCAAAAAAGGGCATACATATTCAAAACTTGTAACTTTTTGTATGTTAGTGTTCCACAAGGAATATGACACACATGGAATACCTTCTCAAACCAACCCCCACTCCCCAAAAGTTACATGCACACATCATATATATGTTCCCTCCTTTATGTATCCAAATTCCAAATCTCAACAACTCTCTTTCCACTCTCTCTTTTGCCACCACACATTTCTTTCTTTCTTTCTTTCTTTCCATGGCTAAACTCCTCATCATCTTCTTCTTCTTCATTTCCTTAATCACAATCACTCAAATGCAAGCAACCAACGGTGAAGATGACGACGGGGAGTACCAGTTCGTCAAAGCACTCGATCAAAACCCACGCACCAAGGTGGTCATGAAGCGAGAGAGGCTCAGCCACTTGAGGCTCTACTGGCACGACATCGTCAGCGGGAAGAACCCGTGCTCCATCACCGTCGTGTCGCCGCCGAAGACGACGGCGGCGTCCGTCACCGGTTTCGGGATGGTGAGGATGATCGACAATCCGTTGACCGTGGGACCCAGCCTGGGGTCCAGAATGGTGGGGAGAGCTCAGGGGTTTTACGCCTCTGCTTCGCAGGAAGAGGTGGGGCTGTTGATGACGATGAATTTTGCCTTCGTCGCCGGGAAGTATAACGGGAGTACGATCACCGTGCTCGGGAGGAACCCGGTGTTGAGCGCGGTGAGGGAGATGCCGGTGATAGGAGGAAGCGGGCTTTTCCGGTTTGCTCGGGGCTATGCTCAGGCTAGAACTCACTCCTTTGATGTTAGGACTGGGGATGCCATAGTTGAGTATAATGTTTATGTGTTGCATTATTGATGATCTTTTTCTTTTATTTATCCTTCATTTTTAGATTTTTTTTTTTTTAGTATCATTTAGTGAGCCTTTGGTGACCATAGTTATGAATAATTAATCATGTTGGTCTATGTTAGAACATTAATATGAATAAGGGTAAATTGCAATTTACCCTAACTATGATTAATTATGAAATTAGTTAATTAAACAGTGCCCTCTGAAGTTTCACAAAACTACTTGTAAACCCCTTGAAATTTGGAATCTTTTTGAGTATCAAGAAGGTATATGAAATTTGTGTTCATTTTTTTCAAATAACAATGATGATGACAATTTGGCCAAATAAGAAATAAATGTCATGTTCAATATCTAGTCAAAAGAAATGACCGTAATTCTTCAAAATCTTAAAGGGTATTGGGATACCTCGAGAGGTATATGTATGTGAGTTACGCAATAATTAATTTGTCGAATTCTCATTGGTTGGTAAGTGATTAATGAATCATGCATGGATCAAACGCAAATTAATATAATATTTTATACAGCATAGCATATCCTAAAACTCAAATTCAAGAGCTAAAGATCTCAAGGATTCTTTAAAAATATTGTCTTGATGTCCCCCACTCCCATAGAAAAAGACAGCACATAAAGGGAACTGCAAGATGAATATTTATTTCATATTTCAGGTCACTTTAATTTGAAAACGCTGAAAGGAAATGGTTGGTGGAAAAAATTCCAAATTGTACTAGAGAGATGTCGGCAAAAGGAAAAGTACACCCCATCAATTCATGCTTATTTTATATATCTCCTTTCATGCGTTTAGTAAAAATTATTGCGTTAGTACCACAATACAAAGAGAAAGATAACATAAAGTAAGACGTACATGTGACGGGAACTCAAACCCATTTATATCGCTTAACAAAAACAAACCAGCCATCTTATCACGGATGTGAAAGTGCTACATTTATGGTCTTCGTAAGTCTTTTTGGTGCAAAATTTCAAGATTGCCAATTGCCAATGGACTAAGTGTAAGAGGCCTTTGGAAAGTTTTGATCACTAAACGAGACTTGTCATTATCAAAGGTTGAAAGAAGGTATTGAAGAAATTATTGATCAATTTCGTCATTATGCATGTTTACATCGGTCAACAACGACCAACCTAAATTAATTAATGGTCTTTCATTATAGAATATTTTTTTATTGTCATAAATTAATATTATTAGCTATACTTTTATTGATATATAAAATATTCTTTTATAGTAATTAAAAGTTTAATCTAGCGATACTATAATGACAAATTATTTATTTTAGGTGTACCTTATAACCTATAAAAAATTGTACATTTTTCAAAGTGAAATTTTCTAATAGAATGGAGGGGCTAACATTGTGCTACAACCAGTGGCCGAGGGATGGGAGAGTTTGGCGTGGACCTCCTCATACTGACTAAATTTATTTATGGTTACGTCACTTGACTAAATTAAGGGCCTACTACCCTCTTTAGTAGTTACATCATCTATAAATTCAAATGAAAAACTAAAACGAGGCTGAAGAAATGTGAAGAGCAGATTAAAGTAGCAAAAACGTTGCCGTTTCTTCAAGGACCCGATAATCACCAACCATGTACCAAGTGGATTGGGTCGGATTTGAAGGTATTGATGATAAGAAGACCATACTCATTGTGAAAATGATATTGATAAAATAAGTAAACGTAACTGTCACAAAATTCGATAAAAATATAAACATAATTTCAACAAAATTTAAAGGAGATAAATGTAATTCGCGTCTTTCTTATTTACGATTATATAACACAACAATAAATATGTCCCTACAGTAATCGAATGAATTCAGTTATAGACATGAAAGCTTAAGAACTCAACGGGATTCCCCTTTTTCTTTGTCTGATTTGAGGGGAACAGACCCATTGAGTTCTTAAGAATCATACTCTTTTTTTCTATTTGTTTTCGACTAGCTGATAAAATAGATTTCCTTTTCGGATGTTTCAAAACCAATGATGTTTTTGAAAAATGAGCTTCATTAATTGATTTAGAACAGCTGCCCCTTGCCAGTATCTATTGGTACTTTGATTTCAAAGTAAAAGAGAGAAGGAATCACTCAATTCCTTGGAGGATAAAATTAATATTATGTAAATAAATACGTAACTGAAAATGGTTTATTTATTATTATTTTTGTTTATATTCTTTTGACTAACTTTAACGTATAAATGAACATTCAATTTTGAAAATATTGTAAGACATTTTAATTTTTTTTTTGAATAATTATTTTAAGAAATCATTTTACAAAAACTTGTCCAGGTAGAATCTTATATCATCAAAATAATTAATTAAAAAAAAGGGACTCACAACATGCACGGAATTAGAACACACTTACCACTGAACTTGCACAGATTTTAATTTTGTTGGAGTAACCTAAATAAATAAATAAAGTAAATTAAATTATTATTATTTTTTAAAGAGGACATGATAACCAATTAATTATTAGATTAAAAATAACCCAATGAGATCTGATATGCCCTATCTCATTCTATAATTTTACATTTCCTAATTTCTATTCCAACTTTTTACCTGTCCGAACTATTTTTTTTTTTTAATTTATAATTTTAGCCTTGCATCCTTAAAATTCGAATCCACGACCTTAGGGTTACAAGACCCTCTTATTATCCACTACCCCAGCCCTCCCCCATACAAGGTTCAAACCATCTTTTAACACGTGAGCAAATATTTTCTCAATTTAATTGGTACAATAAAATAACATAACACATCCAATCTATTGAAACAAAAAATTTTCCAAATTAAATAAAAGAAACCAACATTTCAGTTTGCTAAACATCCCTTTATTCAACAAGTGATCCCTCTTTTTTTTCAATTTGCGGCGTCGTTTGGTGTTCTTCACTCAACACCTAAACTTTTTTTTATGTTGGTGTTCATCTCATCACATAATTTCCTCACCATTTCTTGTTCATCGCAACCATAATTTTGTGCATCAAACGTGCGATTCTTGATCATCTTTTTTGCCTCTTTACCTTACCTAGGCGCTTCTGGTTTTCCTACAAAACACAACAAAAATAATTTTACCAAACAACACGCTAATAATGTTGTTTCTGGGTTTTCTACATATTATTTTCGCAAGTTTGTAAGCGTCTAAAACAATTCAAAAAGAGAAAGATTTTCGCAAAGAAATGGAATTTGCTGGGAATTAATTACAGTTGGCGTGAGCTTGCTTCGGCGGTAGTCATCTTTGTCATGATATAGAATATGAGTCTACTGAAAGAAGCTTGTGTGGATACCTCCCTGTACGTACGTACGTAGATGAAGGATGCAAGCTTGTGTTTGAGCTCAGCACTGGAAAAACTACAATTCCTTCATGGCTGAAGCTCTCAAATTCCTATTCTATCGCAGATTAAACCGTGCGTTTGCTGTGAGCTTTAAGTGTCCTTCTCGTGCGGTGACTTGTGAATATGCTATCCAAGTTGAAGTCTGGAATTTAGAGTGAAAAATATTAGGACTTATAAGTCAAATAGACAAAGCAAAGTTAACCATTAATTTGTTCCCAAATATTGTACAATTTCCCCACTATATTCGCACGTGAATCGCACATAAAGATATTAATATTAGAATCGAAAATGTAATAATTAATAACGATGTTTAACACGATCTAATGATGCAAATTAAGGCTATTGAACCTTAATCGAATTATAGGTGTTAGAAATACTTTTACAATTTTTCGTCTGTTACATTTACTTTCACTGAATTTGGTGAAAGTTACAAATATACTTCTGGGGGATGTGAAGTTAACGTTGGGCATACTTCACCCTTGGCCGATGAAAGTTCTGCCATCCTCTTCAGTTGCAAAAGCTGAGGAGGATGGCAAACGAAACTGATCGAAACCAAATGCCAAAAGCATATCAATTGGATGATTGGTAGTTTGAATTGAGATTCTGGGATATCGTAATTGAAGGAGTACTAAGCCAGATTAAGAGAGTTGTCGTCAACTATAATATCTTCAAGTGGCACATAAGATATGATATTGAAGGAACAACCTTAATTAACTTCATCACGAGCAGTACTAGTTGCTGCTTTCTCCTTCAATCCTCGACCGTGGTTTGGCATCTTATTCCTTGATTTAACTCTTGCAGCAGCAGGAAGAGCAAAAACAACTGAACGGTAATTTTCCTGACTTTCACCCGCACCCGCATGCTCCTGGGTCCTCCCCCACGAACACGTGGACCAGTTCGTGTGTGCTCGCCTTGCTGCTGGCCCAGTAGACCTAGGTTTCGTGAGTACCGGCCGAGGAAGTAGGCCATGGCCAAGATGATTCACCAAAGACTGAGATTGAGGGCTTCAGATATTCTGTCTGGCTACTTTCTGTCAACCCATGCCTACCCTATAAAATTACGAAGGGCCTGTTCTTTAAGTTTTGATTTTAGTTTGAGATTTATTTCAACATTAATTTTAATATATTATAATCAGTTTTTATTATTTTCAATACAATTTTTTACTATTTAATGATACTTTTTACATTTTCAATATTTTTTCAAAATTTATTTTCAAAATAAGTCTCAAACTCATAAAAAAGAACAGGCCCAAGTTTTTAACCACCTAACTTTGTAATTATTTTATATTTACTACTGTAATTACTTAACATAGCACAATACGATTTCCCAGGAGTCTTCGACTGGAGTCCTTTTCCTCCTCATCAATCGGCCTGCAGAGATAGAGTATCAACGCCATCGTCGTCGAACATAGCCTTCGCCGGTGCACCGCTGCCGTCGTCGTCGCCATCTTTACTGTTTACCCATTTTTTTCATTGAGTCTGCGGATTCAACTACTTATTCATCGTCGTTGCGCGGATTTAATCATAATTGAATCTGTAGCTCTTGCAATAGCTGAATCAGCATCAATTGCTTCACCTATTGCCTGTGTTGTGTTCAGCCACAGCATTCATTTTTGCCTCATCTAAGTTCTGGTCTTGATCATTCAGACCAACAAGTAGATCTGATGCACCATATCTTAAAGGATCTTTTGCATTCAGCTCAATCATAAAGTCATCGGGCAAAAATGGCCATGAATCCAAAGATGGTTCAGAGAAATTAAATCAATTTTGAGAAGTTAAACTAAAGGAATAAGTCATAACACACAGGACAGTGCTGCATTTTCATGGGTATCAAATATTGAAGACAAGCAAACCAGAGAAATTGTTTTATAAAAAAAACTCCACACCGGCGATGACTCTGTTCGACGGTGGTGCAGCTGATATCGACGGCCGATTGAGGAGGAAAAGGACTCCAGTGGAATAATTAGTAAAAGTAAAAGTGTAAAACTATGTTAAGTTAGGTGGTTAAAAACTTAATAAAACTACGTAGTTTTAAAGGGTAGCAAGGGGTTGACAGGAAGTGGGCAGACAGAAGATCTGAAGCCGAGATTGAGAGCCGTTTCTGTTGGACCTACTGCGAGTATTCATGAATGATT
This sequence comes from Leptodermis oblonga, assembly GCA_016801395.1. Classification (NCBI taxonomy): domain Eukaryota; kingdom Viridiplantae; phylum Streptophyta; class Magnoliopsida; order Gentianales; family Rubiaceae; genus Leptodermis; species Leptodermis oblonga. Next base: position 35,369,170 of record CM028760.1, read on the forward strand.
TTCAGGTAATTATTCTCCAAAAAAATGGAAAAGAGATGGTCAAATTAGCTTTTTTAGGTGTGGTATATTAATGCTAGCAGTTTCATGGCTTTGTGGTTAGATTTTCTTGAGTTTCAATGATGGAAGAGAAAAGGGTATTATGAACTTGAATTGACAGTATGGAAAAAATTTTGGTGAAGAGGAAGATGAAAAAGGTTTTCTGAACTGCATTACTAGGCGAACAAAGGTCATAACCACGCAATTTCAAAACCTCAATCGAGCTATTTTTAACGTCGGACAAATTAAATATTTATACTTGGCAAAAATTGAACCATCATCTTCCTCTTCATCCTCATCTCTGCTACTAGGATGGCAATGGGTAGCTAAGTCTAAATCGAGCTCCACTACTTAATTTAGAACTGACAAAGAAACGGACCCACGAATTAAAGTAGGAGCATATGAATGCATAATGTCTATAGTAGAATACTAATTAGAATTTTTGAAGAGAAAAGTAATGGGGTGGTGGAGGAGAAGTGTCTGGCTGACACTTTCAGCAAATAGTGGCGGGAATCTCTTGTACGCGAGAATGGAATTCAAACATGTCGAAATGGAAGGTGAGAACCGAATGCCAAAGGTTGCGCCATCCGGAAGCGGCTGCAATGGTTTTGATGGCTGGAGGAGATGACAAGGTTCAGCAATCAATATACATATAATCCTAATATTTTTCTCTACATTTCAGACATCAACTTGGGTGGGCTTGGAAATTAAGTGTTACGGTTTAATTTTGTCCAAGTATATTCTAATCGTTGTTATTAATTTAACTACACTTTAAGTTAAATTAGACAATTGAACTATATTGTTGGGAAAATTAAATCAATCTTAATTAGGAAATTCTAGTTTTTTGTAGGATTTAATAATTACTTGTTTAGTTTGTTTCCAATTTGAATTTGGTTTGTTTTAGGAAACTAATTTTGAGAAGGATTTGGGTATCTATGGGTCTATATTAAGGATCTATGGGGTATTATTTTTAGTTGAGCTGAGAGTTTGAAAGGTCATAGCCTTTCGGCTCTTTGTTTTCGGGAGAATTTTGAAAGACTTTCGGCTCTGTCTTCGGGGGATTTTGAGAGCATTTCGGCTATGTTGGGTTATTGATGTAATAGGTGTGTAGGTAAAGCAGTTTTAGCTTGCCCCCTTTTGATTGATTGAGTGGATTTTGTGGATGTAGGTCTTTTAAAGATCGAACCATGTTAAATTGTGTTTTTGTTTGGTTGTTTGTTTTGATTATTCAGCTGCACATTAATCTCAAGGATATTTTCATATACTACATGTATAGCTCCCATTTAGTATATATTTACTGTGTTTGTCCTCCTTAGCTTACATTTATCTCTTTCAAATTTTAGCGTTACAAATACTTTCTCAAACTTGCCGACAAACTATGTTTACTTTCTCTTCCATCTTTGAACCTGGAAAGTTTCGAATCTCATCAAACTAAAAAAAAAAAAGTAACAAAAGATCGAGCCATGGAATTACTAGGAATCAAGAACTAAATTGGAGTTTAATGAGTTTGGATTGTCGATTGTCGTGGTAAGTATGTTAAAAGATTGAAACTTGTATTTAGACAAGGTAAAAGTTATTTGTAAACTAATAAAAAGTGGAATAGAAACGTGAGGGCTTTTTTGATGTTATCTGGGCTAGTTGGGCAAAGCCATCCGGCGGTTATGGTATGTTATGCTTCTCCTTGAGGTTGCGTAGTTTGAAACAAGGTCTGTGAGAGTGGAATAAGAATATTTTTGGGAATGTGACGTCTAATGTGGCGGCAGCTGATGAGGAGGTGGCCGGGTTGCAGGAGATTTATGATGCAGGTGGGGGGACTCCGAGTTATGTGCCCTATGTAGGGGGGAAGAGATTTTGGCACAGCGCCTGGTTGAGCTGGAGGTTTTCTGGAAACAGAAGTCGCGTATTCGATGGCTAAAGGAGGGGGAACATAACACAAAATTTTTCCATGCCACCATACAGACCCGTCTGAACTAGGCAGGGATTTTTTCTTCCATTAAATCTCCTAGTGGGAATCCTGTGTCAGGCCAAACAGAGATTGGGCAGGAGGCAGGGAGGCTTTTTCAAGATTTGTTTAGAGTAGAGGTTGGGGATAAGGACTCCATGCAGGGTCTTCTTAATACCATCCCTACCCTGGTGGTGGAGTCCTGTTTACTACTGAGCTTGGTATTTCATGGAGGAATTGAAGGCATTGGTTTGGGAATTAGATCCGGATAGTGCCGCGGGGAGCGATGGCTTTTCTGAATCTTTCTATAGATTTGCATGGGAGGTGATTGGGTCTGATTTGTTACTTGCAGTCCACGAGTTTATGATAGGTGTTCCTATTCCCAGGGCAATAGTGAGCACCCTCATAACTTACTACTTAAGAAGAAGAACCCAGTCACTTTTGAGGATTACCAGCCCATCAGTCTTTGTAATTTCCTTAACAAGGTCTTTACGAAGGTTCTATGTGATAGGATAAAGCCCCTCTTACCAGATATTATCTCTCCGAAGCAGTCTGCCTTTTTGCTTGGTAGGAAAATTGCGCACAATGTCTTACTTGCATAGGAGTTGGTGCACTCCCTCAATCAAAAATGTCTCGAGGAAACATCATCTTTAAGTTGGATATGGTCAAGGCTTTCGATCAAGTCTCGTGGGTGTTCTTGGAGAGATTATTACTAAAAATGGGTTTCCCATCTCACTTCGTGAAATTGATCCTCGGGAATCTCTGAGCAGCTTGGTTTTCTGTCTTAATCAACTGTGAGCCGCATGGTTTTTTCCAGGCTACTAGGAGGATTAAGCAGGGTGATCCCTTATCACCTTTTCTCTTCATTTTAGTGGGAGAGGCTTTCTCGAGGGGTATAAAGGCTCGCATTGAGAGGGGAATTTTAAAACCTTTCTCTACGCCAAGGGGGAGCCTCCCGTGTCTCACATTTGAGCTTTGCAGATGATTTGTCGGTATTTTTGAATGCAAGCAGGGAATCTATCAGAGGGTTTATGGTATTCTTGCGGCTCTATGAAGGGGCTACAGGCCAAAAGGTTAGCGAGCCTAAATGCTGTTTCTACCTTCCTAAGATAGCTGACGGGTATGAGGGCAGGGGCCTTTCCTTTTATGAATTTGGGTTGTCCGATCAATCAAGGGAGATGCACCATGATCCTGTTCCAGCCTATGCTAGAGAAAATTAATGCTCGTCTGGCAGGGTGGCAGGACAAGTTTCTTTCGCAAGGGGGTAGACTGCTTTTAATCAAACACGTACTGTACACTATGTCTCTTCATTAATGGGTAGCTCTGAAGCCCCCAAGAGGCGTAGTGGCCAACATTGAAGCTATATTTTTGTCTTTCTTCTGGGGGTCCTGAGAAGGAAAGCAGAAAAGGCATGGGAGATCGTGGAGCATGGTTACTTATCCGATTGCGGAGAACGGTTTAGGGGTTCGTAGTGTGGCGGATGTTATTGCAGCTTTTTCCTGCAAACTGTGGTGGAAATTCCACAACATTGAGATCCTTTGGGCCTCTTATAAGAAGAGCCTCCCCGATTCAGCAAGGACTTCTCAGGTATGGAAGCGTATGGAGGAGGTGGAGGATATTATGGCGGAACATGCAGGGATTCTAGTAGGGGATGGGTCCTCTCTTTTTTGGTCTCACTACAAGAAAACATGGCTTTTAAGACAATATTTTGAGAAAGTATGAAAAAATTCGTCTCAAATACTAAAATTTTGAGACAATTTTAACAACTGTCTTAATTACTATTTTGAGACATTTAAATTGAGACGGTTTTAAAATGTGGGCTTAAATACAACTAATTGAGACACCTATTTAAGACAGTAAAATTAGTTGTCTCTAGGGTAACTAAACAAGTCACTCAGTTAGAACAGTTTAAAAACTATCTCAAATTCAATTAAATAATACTTTTATTTAAGACAAATAATTGTCCCAAATACAAGTAATTAAAAAATTTATTTAAAATAATACTCTATCTGTCTCATTCAAAGAGTCCAATTTGTATTACTGAACTTTTTGAGTAGGGACAAAAGAATGTGTGAGAAAAATGGTCTCAAGTGCATTAAAAGAAACTGAACTTACAATGAACAAAAAAATGTAAAAAAATATTTAAATAAAGTCATGCGTAGAGAAGTTATTATTTTTCTGTTTCTAAATCACATTTCAACCAACAACCATTTTAGATATAATGAGAAATATTAATATTGAAAGATAATACATTTTTTAAAATATAATATTAGTACAAAAAATTAAATTGATAAATTATTTACAACGGATTAGGTTCGGTTTAGTTTTTGTGTCGTACATATAAGATCAAAATTATTATATTGAAAGGCTGGCGATTCAAATCGTTTCATACTAATAGATTCATACGACATAGAATTGTTATTTTTAATATTATTCTATTTGAAACTTGCAATTGAACATATAAATATTACATATTTTTACTTAAACTTTTGAATTATATATAATTATATTACTACACCTATTATTAGAAAAATAAAAAAAATTTTAAAAATAAGTGAAAACAATCAATTGGTTGTAATTATTTTATTTTTTGAGATAGAAGGGAACTATTAAATATTTAAATGAATGTACAAAATCATCAAATAAAAATCAATTTTATATAATTTATATAATTAGTTTACTTTGTTTTATCTTCAGACTAAAAATACTAAATTAAGTTCTTCTGCCAGAAATAAATAGTTTATGGCTTTAAGAATGAATTTTCTTTTCTTTTTTTATTTTATTTATAAAACCCAAGCATTATTTTTCTTCTGAAATATCCTCCATCCCTGGTAGAGCTATCGCTCGCCCTAACAAAAGATAGTAAATTACTACCAGACCTGCAAAATAGCTAAGATTAGCACAGTGAAAAGCAGGGTTGAATCCACAGGGAACAGAGTGATTATTATTCTTAATCCTACTGATTTCAAGCAATTGTTTGGTTAGCAACCACCTTTGTGCACCGGAGTGCCTTATAAAGTCACTTGTGATTACTAAGTAAAAACACTAATGAAGGAGATTAAATTATCAAATTTATAAAAGCAATCCAGCAACATGCAAATACACAATAATCTCATGCATGTCAATCATAAACTCAAAGATATATTAATTAGCATGTATCAAGCAGTTATAGATTACCATGAATAAGCACAGACATAACCCAATTCCCCCTTATTTATCGACAACTACCGTGAATAAGCACAGACATAATTGTACTCTAATTAATATAGAACAGGCCGAAAAAGCCGACACCCATTAACTATACCAACATCATTAATAATTAGGAGAACCTGATTCTAGTTATTCCTAGCCGCGTCACCAGTTTGGAATTACTAACCCTTTACCCTGCATTACCTGACGGTAACTTCACCACTAATTAACCTATCCACTAAATGACATGAAGTAGTGAGACAGATTAATTGGTTCTACTGAATCTATACAAGTTGATCAGGTTCATATAAATTCAAGTAATGAGATATAGATACCCAGAGTGAAAGGGAACACATGCATATTAATTACGAACAATTCAGTTTCATGACATGCATAGATTAATTGCTATTTACATTATGCTGGATCTGGAAATTTAGCTACTCATATTAAATAAACTAATCAGGCAATAATTATAAAAGGTAGTCATAATAAGATAATTAACTAATAAAATAATACCCACTAATTAGCCACTGGCCGAAACCAATTTGCATGCATATAAACTAACTTAAGCAAATCCTACTGACACAACCTGAATTACAATTAATAATAAACTAATACTACTGCTTATGCATTTATCAATAAATTAATTAACTAATAAATCACTATCACCGAAGAGCAAAACAATTAAAAGAGGAAAAATTACTCCTAAATTGAATCCAACTAACGTCGCCGACGGAAGCAAACTTCATGCGCCGGAACTTCCTTTAGAAGCGGAGACAACAATAATCTACACTACTTTCGGGAATACTAATAAAACCAATTAACCAATAAATATCATGAATCAATAAACTAATAGCTACGGTCGGGAATAAAACAATTCGCATGCATGGCTTAATGAATAAATATGCGTGTATCAATTAATTAAATACCCAACTATCAATTTATTCAACCATATCCGAATCAAAGAAGGCGAATAAAAGAAAATGAATTAATACTTAATTAAGAATCAAACCAACTGAGCCGACGGAAACTTCACGTCGGGAAATACTTCAACAATCCGAAGAAACTCCAAAGCTATGCTACTGCTGCCGTCTACTGCTACGTACGTAAATTAAACTAAAAATCTGAATGAATTGGAATACCTAATTCTACCCTATCTCTGTCCATTTATAATATGCAGAGTTAGTTTAATAAAAGGAAACTAAAATATTCTCCTAAGAGATAAAATTAAACTAGGAAATAATAACTAAGGCAGCATAATTAAGAGAGGAATAATGTATTATGGTAGGAATAAAATTCCTACAAGTGTCACAAGTCGACTTAGAGTAGGAAACACAATTCCATAATGACTCTTCGTTACTTGCATCAGATGTAACTCAGATCTGGCAGGTGAATTAATTCTTTCTGGGCTCTTTCTCTTCAGACTGGATTATGCTCCCTCTTATTGGGCATATTCGCGTGTCGTGAACCCAATAGAAGACATAGGAAGAACCCGTAATAGTTTCTCGACTATGTAGATGGCCCGTTGGGCTGTCGGAACTTGATTTATGCATTCTTTTGCAGTTCTCCTACACATCAACACTCGTCACCTAAACCTGCATAATTCATCACAAATAACTGCAAATACCCGTGAGATCTGCGGATTTAAGCCTTATAAATAAACACGTAAAGACACACATCAATCCCTAAATTCAAATGTAACCAATTCGCCAAATTCAAATGTAACCAATTCGCCAAATTCAAATGTAACCAATCTATAGTGGCAGTCTAGATTACATTATTCATATGTGGTATGCCCCATTTGTTTCTGTAAAAGCATGTGGTTCAATGGTTTTGCTCTCATTTTGATCGGCAATGGCACAACATTGGCGCATCTCTGCTATCATCCAGGAGGCCCCGACCTTGCCGTGATTGTTGGGCCGACTGCATTTCTGAAACAGCGTGTAATCTAGCTAGTGGCAAGTTAGTTTACATATTGGATGCCTATCACGTAATCTAGGTAGTGGCAATTTAGATCATGATTTGTAATATGGGGGATGCCCCATTTTCATTGTATTATTGTTCTGTTACACTTCTCGATTGTAATTTGACTCTCACCAGTTTTTTAGCCGAGATATTTTCGAGGAATAAAATCATTTACCTTTCCTAAAAAAAAAAAAAATGTAACCAATTCGCACCCTAATTTGCCTTAAATTTCCATTGCCACATAAACTTCGCTGCCTTAAATCTCCATTACCCAGCAATTTTCAATTTATTTGCTCAAAATTTTCTTGGCCGCCATTGAAGCTTCCTTCTCCAATTGATTTTATTTTTCTCCTTTCATTCCAGCATTCAGAAGCCACATATATCAGCCGTTTCCGGTGCAGAGATGTTGGTGGGAATGATTTTTCACTCACTCAAAAAAAAAAAAAAAATGATATTCGTACTCTACAGCTAAAACCACGCCTTTCCTTGGCTCTCTCGACATAATCTTCATCGAGAAACAAAAGCTCTACCTAACACTCCTGCAAAGTCTGCAACAACGTGAGTTCTTCATTTTCTTCTGTTTATTACTTGTCCCCTCCCAAATGTTCTATTTTTGTGGAAATTAGTTTATTTAATGTCAATTGATGTGTGAATATGCTGTTTCGATCAATGGATGCATTTTTTTTGGGTTCTCTGTATCCGAGGAAGATAGATACATTATGCTTACAATGTGCTTGTGAATATGCCTACTTGAATTTCTTTTATTGTTGAGTTTGTTTGAGAGTTCAAAGAGGCTACTACTGTCTCCCATTGCTGCCTTAGCCATTAGACTTTTCATGAAAGATGGTACTTTTTCTGAAAGGAAGAGGAAAAGTGTGGCTGCTTTGTATACCAGAATACATTAATGTTATGAACAAAAGGGTAGAGAATGATATTTATGAACAGATTGGGATCTTATTTTTATAACAAGTAGGACTGATTTTATTGTGTTTGGTAATGTGAGAAGTATGTTTTTGTTGTTAACAAATAAATTCAATCACTCTAAAGACATTTTTAAGTGTAAGATTAAAGTTAAAAGTCCAGATTCGAGAAAACAGAACAGTACACCCATGTCTTGCACTTTGACCTCATGAAAATCTTGTCTAGGAACATATAAAAATATTGTAAAAATAACAGTATACTTGCTTCATATTGTAGTAGTTTCAAATTTTGACAGTACTATATTGCTAAATTGTTTTAACTTTATTGGGCCATCACATGATTCTGAGGGGCCGTTTGGTTCGAATCTGTCAATCGGAATGTGAATGGATTTGATTGAGGAGTCAATGGGAATGGGAATGAGAATGGATTTGATTGAATAGTTGTTGTTTGGTTCAATTCAATATCAGTTATGGGAATGAATAAAAATTTCCAAATTTACCCCTATTTAATAATAAAAATTTAAAAGGAATACATTTTCAATTTTTTAAAGCAATAAGAGGTTTGCTCCACTTTTCTCCAGGAATCTTCTCATTTTCTCCAGAAAAGGAGATTTGCTCCAACTTTTCTCTAGTGAAGAGGATTTGCTCCTTCTGAGAATCACCCAAGAACACAGTGAATAAGAGGGCTGCTGAACCGTTATGTTATAAGAACAGCCGGCCAGAGGGTCTGGTCGGACGTTGGCCAAACCCAGCAAAAGCCGTCGCCGGACGGCTGCGACTATATCAGAAATGGACCAGATAAAGTGGATCCTGCATATGTAAAGATTATTAGGAACAAGTTATTTGGTTATTCTACCTTTTGGGTGACAAGAGAAGAACCATTTGGAGATCTTGGAGAGGTAATTATTTTCCTTGGGAATCTTAGGGGAAAAATGAAAAAAACGAAAAGAAGAGAAGAAGAGTGGAGATGACAGAATGAAAAGCAGAAAAGAAGAATGGAAAAAACAGAGGATGAGCGTGAATATAAGGTGGAGATGACAGAAAGAAGGAGACCGTGAAGAAGATTGAGAGGGGATTTTTTTGTAATCGTTGATTCCGGATTATGAATGCAGGGGGGGTACCTGGGATTGGGTTATTGCCCAATTTTTGGGAATGACTTCTTTATTTCTGTTTGCATATCAGTATACCAAACATTAACAATGGGAATGATTACTTTTAAAGTTTGATTCTAGGACTACTTTTGTATCTTTGATCCAAAATTAAGCTCAAATGCATTATTATTTATCAACTACAGGGAACATGTGCTTACTTAAAACATGGTTAAAAAGTGAGCCTTGCGACGTTAAAAATGTTTCTAAAAGCGTGTCGAATTTTCTGAAATCTGAACTTTGATTGGATCCTGTTGAACTAAGAATTTAAATATTAGCTTTTAAGTATAAGAAAAGAGAAGGAAGCACACTTTGTTTTGAAGATGAGATTTTTGGAAACTTTTTCTGGAAACTTTTTATGTTTTTTCTATTTGATGTTTCCTATGAATGATTTTAGCCCTTTTAAAGTGTATGGTAAGTTTAAAATCCATACAAATAACGAGTTTTTTTCCAAAATAACATCAATACAAAAACTATTTATCAAAATAACACACTTTTACTTTTAATTCCCTTTATGACGTTTTTCTTTCCACATAGGACGGAAAAAGAATAATCGCTCTTGAATCTCTTCTCTATCCTACTTCCAGCAAGAAATCTATTAAGTTCCATATTTTCACCATCCCAAAGGATAATCAAACTTTCACATATCAGAGCAAATGCAAAACAAAGGATCACTGCTCTGCACTCCTTTCCTTGGCAAAATTCTAGGCCTATTCCCGATTTAATTCTTCTCCATCCAGATCCTTCATCGCCATTCGATTCGACACCCACTCCATCTCTTCCTCCCTCATCTTCACCAAAATACTCATGGCTTATGAGCCCTTTGACATAAACTGAATAAAATTTGTTCTCATCATCCACCGCATAACCATTTTGCAACGGGAAAGCCATTTTGTTTAGAGTAGAGGTTACTTGATGCCATAAAATACAAGTTAAGGCTGTGGCTGTGGCTGCGAACCGGAGATGAGAATGGAGATTTTCGAGAACATTGTTGCCGCATGATTACGTTTGAAACACACGGAAGCAAGAATTCTATTCCTTCTCTAACTCAGCCAACTACAGAACTTTTCTGACTGGAGATTAAAATCGATGACCCCATGGATCTAAAATATATTTATGGATAGAAACCCATGATGTAAAAGGACAAAAACAAACAAAAGCAAGGTGAAAGAGCATGGGTCGGTGGCTATCCCTGAGACTTTAAAGAATTCAAAATTCCGACAGAGAAGATGAAAATTTTTTTTTTCTTGAAAAATGGAAGATTTGTAGACTCGTGGCAAAAAATATTATAAAGGGAATAAAAATTAGAAGAGTGTTATTTAGGTAAATACTTTCCACAATGGTGTTATTTTGGAGAAAAACTCTACAAATAACTACAACATGTGAGTCAGATGATTATGTATTATAGTTTAATAAATAAAGATTAGGTTTCATTGTTCTAAAACAGGTGTTTAACTGAGTAAGTTTTAATTTCTTGTAAATGATCCTAAATGTTTCGGAATGTGTTGGAAAAGTGCATTAAGGTTTATTCTCCCTGAAAATACATTTGTTGTGGGAATTTGAAACGGAGAAACTTCTCTTGTTAGAGACAACAATGGAATTCTTATTAATAAATATTCTAAATTTTAATGCAGATCCAACTTAGGTTTAGAGGATGTTGACGACACGTGTGAGTATTCTCTTTGACTAAAAAGAACTGTTTTAATCACAACCTGAAATTATGAACCCGTCTACTGCTTTCTTATTACACTTTCTCTCGAAACCATGTTAATGGATAGGTCACCTAAATTTGTGTTTTGCCGTATGTTATATGAGTGCCACTTTAGGTGAACCTCTTATATTATATATGATGTTCTCGCCTATGAGTATGCTTGAATTGCATTAGTATAATATTAATTTGTCTTGCAACAGCTAGACAATATTGATGTGCATGATGTCAATGGTAAAGGCTGGTTTCTTATGCTTGTAGTATGATGAGAAGGTATATTTATGGTTTGTTATTTCTATTGTCTATCAATATTGGTTTTCTTTTGAAAAAATTTAATTCCTTTCATAACTATTATTATTTATTGGCCCAAATATCAGAGAAGGTTTGTTGGAAATTTTTTATGGAGTATGAGAACAAAACATATGAGGTAATTGTTTGTCAATTATGCATTCTTTCAAAACTACATTTCGTTATATTTCACTTATATGCGAATACATGCTAAACAAGTTTTCTTAGAAAGGAAAATGTTATTTTCCGATGTTGGTCTTTGAAGCTATGATTCAAATGGGTCTTCTTGTGCCTATTGGAGATATGAGTTCTATCAGGTAAATTACTCCAATATTTCTTCACAGGTTCCTTCTTAACTGCTTCGTTAGGCGTTTCTTTATAGCATGTTTGTGGGATTCAATATAGCTAAACTATATTGAGATGTTTGTAAGTGTCATTATAGTAGTTTGTTGACGGTTTTATTGAAATTTTTTTTATTGTTTTTCTCAGGATTCTGAAGATGAATTGATGGATGAAAGTTAGCTCCCAACTCATGGAACTTTTGCATACGTTATTCTATTTGCTCGAAACTTTTTTAGCTTTTTCCAAGATAGCAGCCAATGTTTTCTTTATGAAACAATTAAACTATTTAGATGTCATATTGATGAATTGCCTTTTCTTTAGCTTTTATCAAAATAGTGAATTGCGCTTATAAAATAGTGATTGTATCAAGTACCGTGTGCAGTTGTGGTAAATATTAATTTACATTTTGGAGACTATTTTTATTTATAAAATAGTAGTATTTATTAGTTCTTAAATTAGCAAACCTACGATATTTATTTTTATTGGAGATGATTTATTGCCATCTCGATTTAGTGTCTCTAGCATTAATAAAATATGATATTTGGGACAAAATGACTATTGTCTTTAAATCTATTTGAGACGGCATAGAATTGTCTCAGTTCAGTGTCTCTAACATATAAATATTTAATTCGCAATATTAAAGACAGGAAACTATTGTCTCTAATTCTATTTGAGACAGCGACAGCATATTGATGTCTCAATTAAGTGTCTCAATTTTTAACAACTTGAGGTACAATATTTGAGACAGAAAAATGATTGTCGCAAATACTTTTGAGACAGATGAAAATCTGTCTCAAGTCTGTCTCAAAAACTTTTTGAGATAGCTTTACTGTCTCAAATTTCTTTTGCGACGGCCACAAAGGAGACGCAGCATTTTCTGTCTGAAGACTGTCTCAAAAACCATTTTGAGAAAGTAAATGCACTATTTGAGACAATTTTGATGGTGTCTCCAAAAATGACTTTTCTTGTAGTGTCTTCTAATTGGGTTGGTAGGGGGGTACTCTCAGTCTTTGTTGAGCCGGAAGAGATTGAGGACTCACTCCTGACGCTGCGTCAGTTCTGGGATACTCAAGATCTATTTTGGCCACTACGCCTCATGGATACTCGAATAACATGCCCCAAAATAAGTAACATAACTATTAGAAAATTTGATGAAAATGTAAACATAATTTCACCAAAATTTAAAGGATTTCTTATTTACGTTTGTAGAACACAACAACAAATATATCCCTAAAGTAATAGAATGAATTCAATTATAGACATGAAAGCATAAGAACTCGACGGGATTCCCCTTTTTCTTTGTCTGATTTGAGGAGAACACACCCGTTGAGTTTTCGTCTAACTGACAAAATAGATTTCCTTTTCGGCTGTTTCAAAACCAATAATGTTTTTGAAAAATGAGCTTCATTAATTGGTTCAGAACAGCCACTCTTGGCCAGTATCTATCGGTACTTTGATTTCAAGTTAGAAGAAAGAAGGAATCACTCAATTCCTTGGAGGATAAAATTAATATTATGTAAAAAAAAAAAAAGTAACTGAAAATGGTTACATTTTTTATTTTTATTTTTAAACATTCAATTTTGAAAATATTGTTTTGAATAATTATTTTAAGAAATCATTTTACAAAAACTTGTCCAGGTAGAATCTTATATCATCAAAATAATTAATTAAAAAAAAGGGACTCACAACATGCACGGAATCAGAACACAACATGCAGGAATCAGAACACACTTACTACCGAACTTGCACAGAACTTAATTTTCTCGGACTAACCTAAATATAAAAATAAAGTAAATTAAATTAATTTTTGTTTAAATAGGACATGATGACAAATTAATTATCAAATTAAAAATAACCCAATAAGATCTGATATGCCCTAGCTCATTCTACAATTTTACATTTCCTAGCTAATTGCTATTCCAACATTTTACCTGTCCGAACTATTTTTATTTCTATTTTTTAATTTATAATTTTAACCTTGCATCCCTAAAATTCGAACCCACGATCTTAGGGTTACAGGACTCTCCCATTATTCACTACCCCAACCCTTCCCCGAACCATCTTTTAACACGTGAGCAAATATTATCTCAATTTATTTGGTACAATAAAATAACATAACACATCCAATCTACTGAAAACAAAATTTTCCAAATTAAATGAAAGAAACCAACATTTTCAGTTTGCTAAACATCCCTTTATTCAACAAAAGATCCCTCGTTTTTTCAATTTACGCCGTCATTTGGTGTTCTTCACTCAACATCTAAACTTTTTTTTTTTTTTATGTTGGTGTTCATCTCATCACATAATTTCCTCACCATTTCTTGTTCATAGCAACCATAATTTTGTGCATCAAACGTGCGATTCTTGATCATCTTTTCTGCCTCTTTATCTTACCTCGGCGCTCCTCGTTTTCCTACAAAACACAACAAAAATAATTTTACCGAACAACACGTACGCTAATAATGTTGTTTCTGGGTTTGCTAAATATTATTTTCGAAAGTTTTTAAGCGTCTAAAACAATTCAACAAGAGAAGATTTTCGCAAAGAAATGGAATTTGCAGGGAATTCCTTACAGTTGGCGTGAGGTTGCTTTGGCGGTACTCATCTTTGTCATGATATAGAATAATGAGTCTACTGAAAGAAGCTTGTGTGGATACCTCCCTGTACGAACGTAGATCTGGTGTTTGAGCTCAGCACTGGAAAAGCTGCAATTCCTCCATGGCTGAAGCTCTCAAATTCCTATTCTATCTGCGATTGTAGTCTTCTTCAACTCTGCATCTCTGTAATTAAATGAATAACGACCATTAGAAAATTTAGTTGGACAAAATTAAACCGTGCGTTTGCTGTGAGCTTTAAGTGTCCTTCTCGTGCGGTGACTTGTGAATTTGCTATCCAAGTTGAAGTCTGGAAATTAGAGCGAAAAATAGTAGGACTTATAAGTCAAATAGACAAAGCAAATCTTGAGCCTACCACTTGGAAGTCTAGCCGAGGAGGACACTTAAAGATACTAATATTAGAATAAAAAATGTAATAAGTAATAACGATGTTTAACACAATCTAATGATGCAAATTAAGGCTATTGAACCTTAATCGAATTATAGGCGTTACAAATATTTTTTCAATTTTGTCGTCTGTTACGTTTACTTTCGCTGAATTTGGTGAAAGTTACAAATACTTTCTCAAATTTAATGACTGTTACAATTACTTATGGGGGATGTGAAGTAAACGTTGGGCATGCTTCACCCTTGGCCGATGATGGTTGTGCCATCCTCTTCAGTTCCGCAAGCTGAGGAGGATGGCAAACGAAACCGATCGAACCCAAATGCCAAACGCATATCAATTGGATGATTGGTAGTTTGAATTGAGATTCTGGGATATCGTAATTGAAGAAGTCAGCGAGATTAAGAGAGTTGTCGTCAACTATAATATCTTCAAGTGGCAGATCAACATATGATATTGAAGGAACAGCCTTAACTCCATCATGAGCAGTACTAGTTGCTGCTTTCTCCTTCGATCCTCCACCGCGGTTTGGCATCTTATTCCTTGATTTAACTCTGGCAGCAGCAGGAAGAGCAAGAACAACTGAATGGTAATTTTCCTGACTTTCACTCGCACCAGCACCTGCATTCTCCTAGGATCCTCCACCACGAACACGTGGACAAGTTTGTGCTTGCTCGCCTTGCTGCTGGCCCAGTAGACCTGGGTTTCGTGAGTACCGGCCGAGGAAGTAGGTCATCGCCAAGATGATTCACCGGAGACTGAGATTGAGAGCCGTTTCTGTTGGACCCACTGTGTATTCATGAATGATTTTCAGGTAATTATTCTCCAAAAAAATGGAAAGGAGATGGTCAAATTAGCTATTTTAGGTGTCGTATATTAATGCTAGCAGTTTCATGGCTTTGTGGTTAGATTTTCTTGAGTTTCAGTGATGGGAGAGAAAAGAGTATTATGAACTTGAATTGACAGTATGGAAAAAGTTTTGGTGAAGGTTTTCTGAAATGCATTACTAGGCGAACAAAGGTCACAACCACACAATTTCAAAACGTCTATTTTTAATGTTGGACAAATTAAATATTTATACTGGGCAAAAATTGAATAGTCATCGAGCTCCACTACCTAATTTAGAACTGACAACGAAACGGACCCAAACGTAGGACTGTATGGATGCATAATCTCTATAGTGGAATACTAATTTGAATTTTTGAAGAGAAAAGTAAGGGGGTGATGGAGGAGAAGTGTCTGGCTGACACTTTCAGCAAATAGTGGCCTGAATCTCTGGTAGATTTTTCTCGGACATACCCGAGAATGAAATTCAATGGGAACCGAAGGCCAACGGTTGCGCCATCCCGAAACGACTGCAGTGGTTTTGATGGCTGGAGGAGATGACAAGTTTCAACAATCAATATACATATAATCCTAATATTTTTCTCTACATTTCAGACATCAACTTGGGTGGGCTTGGAAATTCAGCGTTACGGTTTAATTTTGTCCAAGTAAATTCTAATCGTTATTGCAGAATGTTGACAAAACTCGATCATCCAAAGATGAGAGTTATCCTGCGAGTCGTTCACCAACTCGCACGGATCATAACAGAATGCAGCTAAATCTTCAAGGCTGTGAGTCATCCATCAACTCGCACACACATCATCGATCATGCATCAGTAGATGCAAGTATACTGAATAAAGAGATGCTGACGTGTCTTCATGAGCTGTATCTTAGCTGTAATTATGTATTAAGCTTTATTAGATAAGCTCAAGTGGCAAGTTGCAGTTAGTTGATTTTGGAGGAAAATCTGTTTAGCAGATTTTGAATCTGCACGCTTTCTTCATTCTCTCTGTACAGCTGGCATAGCTTCTCTAGTTCTATAAATAAAGACTTAGGCCCCATTGTAATAGTTCGTTCTTCAGATTAAGAAATACAGAAAAATTTTCCCCAACTGTGCTTCTGTAGATTCTTCTTCCTAGCTTTCTGTTCTTAATTTTCTCTCTTCATTCTCCCGCTAATCTGATGAGAATTGAATCGTTCCAGCTAAGTAAGTATTTGCTTAGTTTTCTGAATTCTACAGTTGTTATTAATTTAAACCATACTTTAAGTTAAATTAGACAACTGAACTGTATATATAGTTCCCATTTAGTATATATTTACTGTGTTTGTCCTCTTAGCTTACGTTTATCTCTTTCAAATTTTAGCGTAACAAATACTTTCTCAAACTTGCCAACAAACTATGTTTACTTTCTCTTCCATCTTTGAACCTGGAAAATTTCGAAACTCATCAAACTAAAAAAAAAAAAAGTAACAAAAGAGATCGAGCCATGGAATTACTAGGAAACAAGAACTAAATTGGAGTTTAATGAGTTTGGAATATTGTCGATTGTCGTGGTAAGTATGTTAAAAAATTAAAACTTGTATTTATTGGACATGGTAAAAGTTATTTTGTAAATTAATAAAAAGTGGAATAGAAATTAGGAAGTTTAAAATTATAGGATGAGCTGAGGCATATATCAGATCTTCTTCCTTCAGTTATTTTCAATTAATCGGATTAATTGGTTATCAAGTCCTCTTTAAAACTTTTAAAATTTAATTTACTTTAGTTTTTATTTTATTTTATTTTATTTTATTTTATTTAGGTTAATCCAAGAAAATTAAGTTCTGTGCAGGTCTAGTGGTAAGTGTATTTTAGTATCGTGCATGTTGCGGGTTTTTTTTAATTAATTATTTTTTTAACTAAATAGTTTTGACTTTTGGAGTATTGGATTGGATGGTTGTAGAATGTTTGGGATTGATGTCAAATTACGCTTTGTATCTCTTCTGTGGAGTATGTTTTTGTTTCATCATCAGCTGAAATGATATTTCAATTGAGCATTAACAAAAAGAAACAAAGAAATACAATATTACGTCGCTCTTTTGAGATAAAGTGGGGGTTAATTTTAACCTTTTTTAAGCATCCATTACAATGTTCGAAAATATAAGATTTTCGCAAAGTTAATGTGAAATCTTACTGTTGCGCGCATTCTGTGCGTCCATTATAATTATTAATAGAGATAAAATATTTGCTCGATGTGATCGAAATAAAGTTTTACTTTATGTATGCTAGGTACAGTTTGAAATATAAAACTCCCACTCTTTCTCAACAAAGAGTGGGAGAATGAAACCCTTTACCTTGGAAGTATTCAATGTATTTATAGGAGGTTCTCTTGGAGTTATTGGAGGATCTCCCCAAAGCAAAAGGGTGTACTCCAACTGTAGCAATTGTACCTCTCAACAATGTTGGAGGGTACTGTTTGAGGGTTATGAATAGTGACAGAAGATACTTTAGGACAAGATGAGTATGTGGCCCTTGTGGGCCTAATGTGATCTTCTTGGACCAGGTGGGCCTCATGGGGTCCACTATATACTTATACACAATTAAAGCCAAAAAAATCTACTACTACTCAACGAAATACCACAGAGGAACTTACAGGCGCTGATACTGCAACTGAACAAGAAGGTGATACAAAAGACAGTGATATTGAGGAGGTGTTCTTCGAGTTGCCACTGATTTGCCCCCAAGTTCAGCACCAATACCCAGTGCCTCTGATGATGGCTAAATTGCTGCAGCACTAGCGCTTGAGCTAGCTTGGTGCGCCCACAGCCCTGTGTTACCGCAGCCAGCAATTGCTTAACCCACCGGCCTCTCAGACAATAATAATGCAGTGGTCAATACTCCACCTCCTTCAATCCCATCTCCATAAACAATCCAAGCCACAATGAAAAGCGTTGCAGAAGAAATTACTAAAATAACTACAACACCTATATGGTCTGATGTAGTCCAAGGAGCCCTTGAGGTGACTCAACATAATTTTTAAAAAATCCACAAGTTCCTCCCAGTACCTAAATTGAAGCCGCTACAAACAATTTTCACTCTCGTTGAAGCACATAGGATGCCTACAGATACTCAGCTCATCAATTGCATACCGACAAAGCCACACATTCCAACTACAACATATGTGCTACACTCACCAAAGGACCTTGGTGATGACAACCAAGAAGCTGAAGGGGAGGCAGCTTATGGCCCTAGGAAACTGATGACAAAGACGACTTTGAGGACAAAGAAAAGAACTACATTATAGGGCTTAAAAAGCACGAGCCATCGAACACTTACTTTGAGCGTCAACTTCGGAAGCAGCCTAAAGTAGATTATAGAAAACTAAACAAAATAGGCCACAAAATGTAAACCATTAGGTTTGATTTCCTTTTTATTTTTCTTTCTTTGCAATTAATAAATTGGATAACCAACCCCATGGTTAATTAAAAAATAAAAAATCAAAATCAAAACCAAAAACAAAACAAAAAGAATAGGCCCCAAGTCTTATCAGATGACAGGATTTAGTAGCCATATTTGGCAGGTGATAAAGCCGTACGTTAGCTTAACAAAATGCAGTAAAAGTATTGCTTAATTCTGCAATAAAATTGCTAAAAGTAGCACAATAAAGACAGGGTCGATCTACAGGGAACAGTGATTAAAACTCTTATTAGTTTTGATTAGCAATCACCTTTGTGCCTCTTAATAGATCTTTGAATTGTCACTTATATAGAAATAGAACTAAAGCTTATGAGCTAATAGATTAATTCAAGTAAAGAAATATTCTAGTATTATGTAAATCACATTAATCTCATACATACAATCATTAACACTTTATTGTAATCAAATCGCATAGCATCGGCCAGTTATAAGTTACCGCGGGCTACCAATGACATAACCCAATTCCCCCTTAATGTATCGATAATCCCCACGGGCTCCCAACGACAGGATTACTTCTTTAGCTAATCTAACTAAAAGGCCGCAGGCTCCCAACGACACCTTATTAACCAAATTAACTGCATTAAAGACGAGGGGAACATGACACTAATAATTCCTATGGGGTTAATTTTAAGAATTATTACCCAATTATCATGTACTACCCGATGATAGTTTCACCACTTATTACACTACCAGATTTTACCAAGTTTGTCAGACTTAATCAAATCCTAGTATTGAGACCTATGTTCACATGATAACTAAAAACACATGTAATTCGACAGAATTATACCTCAAGGTTCATATATGAATGGATTAAAACTCTTTACATAATACTGAAATTAGATAATTAGTTACTCATGATTTTGGAATAAAACATAGAATTATTGTAAAAGCCATCAAAACAAAGCAGTAATAAAAGGGAATAAAGAGATACTTATATTAATTCGCTGGCCTGAACCACCTTCCGTTAGGGGAAATTGAAGCCTTCACAGGAGCAGTCCAAAATACTAAGAAACGAACGATTAAAAAATATTGTATTTTGTCTACTTCAAATTATGAGCATAAAACTAGATAATAAAAATGGTCTGATAATAAGCGATAAAACTAGATAGAAAAACATATTTGATAAGAAGCGATGTAAAAAATAAGCGACGTACTCCCTCACTTGCACCAATTCTACCCATATATATAGGATATAGAATTGGCGTTACTATAGGGAACCAATTATTCTCCTTCTCCAAGTAGGAACTCTTCTTAATTAGAAATCAGAATTGGAATAGGAAACAGAGTCATTACTTGGCTAGGAAGTAATCTTAGATTAGGTAACTCCCTTATTCTTTTCTCTGTTTCGATCAAGTATCAAACCAAAACAGAACCGGAAGCTACTTCTTGAACTCGATCAACATTAATCCAAAGCAAAATAGGAAATTACTTCCTTCTTCTTTTACAGCTCCTTCTAAATCCTTTCTTCTGCTAGAATTCAAAGAATTAGGTAACTCAATGGAACTTTATTTCAATAATTCGGCCAGGCCCATTATGATTGTAGATTTTGCAGATTCTTTAGTCCAAACATCGGCCCACATAGATCATAAGTGCTGTGAATTCGCACTTATTGTTTCTTCAACGCACTGCAGGTTCACCAATTATCCACTCAGGGAACAAAGTCCCCTTTTTCAGCCCTGTTTTGCACTCTTTCTCCCTTCACGGGTTGGTCTCCAAAATCTGCAATTATCTCTACAAAACTAGATGCATACCCGTGAAATTTGTCAAGAAAGACTCTAGAATTTAACAACTAAATGGCACTCATAAGCAGGAATAGTGGTTAGTTTAGTGTCCGAATTCTAGCCTTATTGTTAGCCAAGATTATCATAAATAGTCTCCCTAGAATGAAAACAAGAAGTATTACCTTTCCCCTCTAATTCTAATTTTGAATTGTTATCTACTTCCTTAATTAATTCTTGTTCGTACGGATTAGTTCGTAACATTTTCATTACAAAAGGTAATTGACGCCTACCAGAATAAACAAAACAAACAATGAATCAACACACAATTTAACGTGGTTCGAACCTACATACCATAGGTATAAGTAGGAACTTCATCTCTTATGAGCTATAGACCTCAACAACCCATAAACAATAAAACATAAGCAGATCTCTTATGATCTCAGCCTCCATAACAACACATCACAATAGTCAAAATAGGCTGCCTCACACAACCTCGGAGACAAAGAGAGCCGAAGGGCTACACTTCTAAAATTGCAAACTCTCAGGTCAATTGAAAATAATACGTTCTTTATATAGACCAACAATTACCCAAATCTTTTTCAAAACTAGTTTCCCAAAATAAACTAAATCCGAATTGAAAACAAACTAAACAAGTAATTATTGAATCGTATTACAAATAAAATTTGTAATAATTAAGTTTGATTTAATTTACCCTACCTTTGTAAGGTTCAAATAAACCCCTAATGTTTCACCCAAGATTCATATAAGCCCCTAACGTTATTTTTGGAAAAAAATAACCCCCGACGTTACAAAAAGGGGCCAAATTAGCCCATTTTCCATTAATTTTCTGCCACATCACCTTTTTTGCTGACTTGGCTACGCCAAATCACTTTTTTTTTTTTTTTTTTTAGCTGACTTGGCTCTGCCACTCAACACAACCGTCCAGAGTGTCTTCGAGGCAACTTCTTCGGCCAGTTCTTCATACCATTTTTACTCTTATGTTTTTGTTCCCTTCTTTGCCCGAAGTAGCATTCACTCCTTTTAAAACTAAAGCAAGGAAGCAGACAATCTAACCATTTGTCCCTACCCTGGCATACTAAGATAAACAAATTGTACCGACGTCCCAGACTATCGACCAATCATACTGCTCCATTGGCCAAATTGTATAAGAGAATATTAAGTGATGTCAAAGGGCAAATAATACACACAAAAAATAAAATAAAACCCATCATATACCAGTTTAATTTTCACTATCTAGTATGCAAACACAGTACATTTCCATATAAATTCTGCATAGATTACTCAAACTCATCAAAATTTGCTCAATCATGAAGAATATAGTTTGGCCGGATCCTCGGAGAATTCCTTCGTAATGGCCTCTCTCTTGATCTTTAATGCTGCAGTCACGAGACCAGATTCAGGCGTCCATGTGGCTCTGAAAGAAGTTTAATCTTTGCAGGAATCTCGAATTTCTTGAGGTGCGCAGCCTTCGCGGCCTGAATTAGAAAGGGTTTTAATTAGTAAAGTTTTCAGCAAACAAATCATAGTTTAAACATCCAAAGAAGAAGATGCATCTATAGGCCGCATTTACCTGCAGTTCCCATGAACATGGAGGAAAAAATATTTGAAGCCATGACATGAAACTTATATCTTATCAAACTAGGAACTTGTAAACTCAAACATTAGGCTAACTTAACGATGTCAACAATGATATAATTGACTAAAACATAATGCAATAAAATGTTTCAACTATAATAAAGAAGCTAGTCGAGTTTAGCTGAATCAGAGAGCACTTCGGGCAAAGAAAGGAATGAAAACATAAGAGAAAGAAAATGGTATGAAGAACTGGCCGAAGAAGTTGCCTCGAAAACATTTCGGACAGTTGGGTTGAGTGGCAGAGCCAAGTCAGCAAAAAAGATGATATGGCAGAAAGTTAAAGGAGAAGGGGCTAATTTGGCTTTTTTTTTGTAATGTCGGGGTTTTTTTGTGCCAAAAGTAATGTTAGGGGCTTATATGGACCCTGGATGAAACATTAGAGGCTTATTTGAACCTTTGTCCGATGAACTACACTACTTACTGTTGGTATTTGTGTGAACGAAAGACTAACTTGCAAGAATAAACAAAGACTCACCACACGAGGGAGGGGGTTTTGGGTGGTGGGAAGGGGAGGGCCTTGTAACCCCTAAATAATGAGTTTGATTTTTAAGGATGTAAGGGTAAAAAAAGAAATAAAGAATAGAAATAAAGACTCACCACACATTTGGATGCTCACTTTTTTCCTTACAAAAGCAAAAAAAAAATATTGGGCAGAACAGCCACTTTTAAGTTTTAACATGTGGTTCACTTCTACCAGGGTCAGCCCTGAGGGCGCGCCACATGAGCGCTACTCGGGGCCCAAAAAAAATTTTCAAAAAAATTTTACCTAATTAATTCAAATACTATATAAAATAAGGAAAAAATTATAGTATCTTCAATGACCATTTAAACATTGGATATGACCAATGCAATTGAGTATGCGATTGCATTTACAAGGCCAAATTCGGTTCCTTTAAAGGGATTATTGTCTCACCCTATAAAATATAATAATTTATTTTGGGGCCCAAATATTATAAGAGTAATTTCATATATTTAATAAAATATTATACAAAATTTATTAATTCATTTTAGAGGTAAATATGTAATATTTACTAACTCAATATATTTATTCAAATTCACATTTTTAATGAAACATTACAAAAAATTTATTAATTCATTTGACGGACTAAATATCATAGTACTACCTCTATATATCTATCAAGACCCACATATTTTATGATACCACACAAAAAGTTTATTAATTTATTAACTAACATGATTACAATCATTTTTTAAATTTATTAAAACCTTACACATTCATCGTGTTTTCTTCCTTTCATTGAAACTCCAAATAAGTACATTTGATCTAGATGAAAGAGACTTTCAAAGTGTATTGTGGATCTACGACTTGCACGCACAAATAGTAAAAATATTAAATTATTGCCATATTCAAAATGAATTTTGAATTTTTACATTTAATGGTTTATTTTGTAATGTTAATTATAGTTAGAATAGTGATAAATAGTGATTTATTTTTATCACCGTAGTTTCTAATACATTACATTTGTTAAAAACGTACTTAAAATTATTTGTATTGCAATAAATGTTGAAAATTTTGACAATTATTTATTAAATAAGAAATTTTGAACAATTTTAAAATAAAACAATATTATATTATAAATAAATTTTAATCTATTTTTTTTTAAATGTCATGTTTTTTAAAAAAATTAAAAAATGGGGCATCTTTTATTATATACCGTTCCGAGCCCCAAAATTTTAAAGACTAGCTTACTTCTATAATACGTAATCCATTTTTTTATGGTGAGAAGATATATATTAAAGAAAAGAATAAAACAATCAGGACCCACTTTCTAACTTCTTTAGAGAAATGTTTCTCATATGACTGTTACTGTGACATTGTATGATTTTTTAGTTTCTTGAAATATTCTCCTGTAAATGCCATGTGCCTTTCTGGATTTCTTCTTTTAATTGTCTCAACAATTTTTTTTGTTTTATTATTTTAACTTAACTGCTACATAAAATGGAGGTCTTTGCTCCAAGTGAAATGATTGTAACTAGAGAGGTAAACAAATGTTGCCTTAGCTACGACTAAAAACAAGAGGCCACAGAGTTCATGAATTGTTGGATATTTCCTAAAATAACAACAATGACTAACAACAGAAATAAACATAAACAAAAATTTTCAAACTAAAAACTAGTCTATTACAAAATAATACAAAATAAATGCCTCTTCAAATCATGCAAGAGCACTTTCTTTTAAGTTTTATTAGTCTCCTTTGGTGTGCAAAAAATTTAGGACTACTATTATTATAGGATAAGATGAAAATATTTATTGTAAGTCTACACTGAGTTCAATTAAATAGAAAACAAGAATGAAAAGTGCAAGAAATACTTAACAATGAGAATGATTTCTCTCTCAGAAAATTCGTGCTTATGAGTCCATTTATAAACCTACAAGGGTGTCATTCAATATTCACAACTCTTAGGAAAAGGTAGAAAAAAATGGGACTTGATTGCCAGTATTAATTTGTCCCTTCAACAAATTTGAAATAGAGATATGATTGCTAAACAATGGCTATTTTAATTATTATATTTGATTTACTTTCTTTTTTGTCACGACTTTTGTTGAAAATTCACGAGTCTCGTTCAATAAAGATGTTCCATTTTCTGAAGTAAATCTGATAGTTATGCACCCATATTATGAGTGAAAATTCCATTTCCTGATGTAAATGGGAAAATCATGAATTCTTACAATAAAAAAAAATCAAAGGTTTCACTTCCTAAAGTAAAATATTATAATTATGCATTTATAGAATGCATAAGTTCACAGTCATGAGTGCGGGTTTTATGTTAATTACTGTAATTATGATTACACAAATGTGTTGAATTTATCACCAAAAGTGGAATAATAATCATAAATACAAATTTATAACTCACCACCAGAAGTGATGGAGTTGTGACAAGAAAAATTTTAAAAATAAAATAAAAAATTGGATAACCAATTTTATCGTTGTGGCATGAAAAACCATTGGTCACGGATGTACCTATCATACACCAAAATATATGGCCACTATATATCAAGAATCATAGAAAAATAAAGAAAAAGATAAAGGCAAACTTTTATATGCAATAATGTTGTGGAATTAATTTTCAATTTTTCACCCTGAAGGTGATAATATCGTAAATGTTTAAAAAAGAAATTTCTTACTTCATTTATTTTGATTAATTAATTTTAATTTGATGTTTACAAATATTATATTTTTTGTTAATTTATGGTTTTAATATTTGTTATGATTTATAAATATTGTACTGAAATTATATACATCATTTGAAAATTTAATTTTGTGAGGAAAAATAAACATTTTAATTGTCAATAACAAAGCATTATATCCAGAAGAAAGTGCTACAACATATTGCAGATAAGGATAAGAAACAATGTTCTAATCTAATAATGACATAAACTATTGTTAGTACTATATTGGTGGTACAAATGATTGAAAACTCCAGAAGAGTATCTATCATTTTACTTGAACAAACAAAATATTGCACCTGGCGATGCATTATTTTTCCAGAATTTCTATAAAATTTATAGAGTTTTCAAATGATATTCGCCGAAATGAATATCATATTGCAAATAAAAATAAAGGTGATGATAAATACTTGTACGTTACAAGTACTATTTCTGAAAAGAAACTTTTACTGAAAAAAAAAAAAATTTAAATTCTTATTCTTACAAGTTGTACTACACATATATTACTACAATTGAAATTTATGCAACAGTAAACCAGACGTTTACTAATGTGTTTATTATGGCACGACTAGTTAGGCCATCCCGGTTGTATAATGATGCGAATAAAATAGAGAATTATTTGAAGGGTCGGAAGATTCTTCAATCCAATGAATTCTCGTGCAATGCTTGTTCTCAACGCAAACTGATTATAAAGTTATTAACTCATGTGAAAATTCGTACCAAATCTCTTGTATTTTTAGAACACATACATGGTGGTATTTGTGGGCTTATTCACCTACTGCGTAGACCATCTCAGTATTTTATAATTTTGATTCACATTACGTTTATTATTAAAATTGCATCCTGAAGTTTGCAAAATTACTTGCTGAGATAATTCGTTTATGAGTTTTCTTACTATTCAAATAATTATTTCATGTCTTTGGGATAAGTGTGGAATATCATGTTCTTTATATTCACACAAGAAACGGTCTAGTAGAATCGTTTAATTATATGTATTAACTTATTACATGACCATTGTTTTTTGAGAATGGAAATCCCAAATATATATTTGGGGGCATGCTATATTGCATGTTGCAATATTTGTTCATATCAGGGCAATAATTTTCTGAATGTGCAGAAGATTGCTCCACCACAACACACAAAGATGAGACCTCAAAGGAGGTTAGAAATAGATGTTGGACATGAATCTCCACTATAAAATATCTTGAAACTAAAGTTGGAGATTTATATACTACTCATTTTACTGATTGTTATTTTGATAAGTCAATTTTCCCAACATCGTGGAGAGAAAAGTACGTAGCTAATTAAGAAAATTACTTTGAGTGAATTATCAATGATTCTCGTATAAAATTATATGAACTTGAAGTTCAAAAGATAATTCATTTACAACTTGCATTTGACAGATATTTTTTCTGACCTAAAAAAAAGTGTGATTGAATTACACATATTGGCTACTAATGCTCCAATTAAAATTTATGTCCCTGAAGGACCTTCTACCACTAATAAATAATATAAGGCAACATCAAAGTGTGGTAGACTAATCGGTTTCAAAAATAAAAATCCTCGAGAAAAAAGGAGCGAATGATAAAGATGGCAAATCGAGGTGTTTATATTCCTGAAGAATTTTTAAGATTAAAAAAACTCTTGAAGAGTTTTCTCTGCATAACGGATAATAAGCTTTTGGAAGAAGCTCAGGTACCTAAAAGTTTTTTTTTTTAACAATAATGAGATCTGAATTGTGTCATGTTTGACTACTAAATATGGAATCTAACTATGAACAATCGAAGTCGATGATAAAATTGTTTATGCTGCAGCAGTTCCTATTATGAATGAAAACGAGGATCATCAATCTAGGCCTGCGAATAAATGTCGACATAGAAATTATTGCCCAAGAAAAATGAAGGAAAGGAAAAGATGCAATTCTAGTAGAATTGAATTCAATGTTTCAAAGAGAAGTCTTTGAGCGAATAATTCACACCTGAAGATGTGTAACTTGTGAGTCATAAATGAGTATTTGTGAAAAGCGAAATGAAATAATGAATTGACACAATTTATTGCACAAGTTTTTTTTTCTGAAGAAAATGTATTGATTATGGGGCGGCATAATCTCCCGTGGTGGATGCAATAATTATTGTTACTTGCTTTATCTGGCAGCAAGGGGAAATTTTAAAATGCGTCTTATGGATGTCATGACAAGCCTATTAGAATGGCCAATGAAAATCTCTGAAAGATTTGAATTGCCCTAAAGGCACGATGCAGTTTATCGCGATATTTATTATATTAAATTATGTAGAGCTCTATATCTATGGTTTATTGAGAGATCTGGATCCCAATTTATATTGATAATTTTATTTAGAACCCCTGAAGAGTATCAAATCATTATTGATTATCTAAAGTATAATGTTGAATTGGAACTCCTAAAGAGATTCAAAATGTTGTTGGATTGAAACACAAGTTTGAAATGAAACATTATGAAAAGAAATCTTGATTTCAAAATTGAGAACTTAGAGAATGACATCTCTTTGCAACAATCTTCTTATACTGCTAAAGTGTTGAAATACTTCTATATGAAAAAAGTACATACTTTGAACAAAGTTATGATTGTAAAATCACTTGATGTGCATAAAGATCCATTTCGTCATCCTGAAGATAATAAAAATTTGTTTGGTCCATAAGTACCATATTTTAAGGCTATCGAAACAAAATATATTGTATCTTGCAAATCGTTTACAAGTTTTAAAATATGCTTGCAGGTCATGAACCACAAATGTTTTCTTTAGCTTGAAGGAACGATAAATATGGGTCTTTATTTAAAAAATACACAAGTATGATTTTATAGGTTATTCAGATGTTGATTGCTTTACTGATCCTTGTAATGCTCGATCAAGCTAGTTATGTGCTTCCTTGCAGCAGTATAGCTATTTCTGGGCGTTACATTTATGAAAGAAATCATAACTGCTACTTCTGATAATGTACGTTGAGAGTATGTTTGGCTAAGATCAGTAATCCATTAAATTTGGAAATCAAGTGGTTTGCTTACAGACTTTTAAAGAGTTTCAACTACTTTGTTCGAAGATGATGTTGCATGGATTGCTCAGTTGCAGGAATAATACTTCAAATATTTATTTACTGTCAATTTCAAAATTTTGAAAAGTTGAGATACAAGATCAGAATACGAAATTTAACAATGTCAAATGATGTGATCAAGAGGGAGAGTTACCCATTGTACTCTTTTTCCTTAACCAAGTTTTTTTTTTCCGCTGGGTTTTTACTGGTAAGATTTTTTTTAATGAAGCAGTGTTGTACTTAGATAATATATTCTTTTTCCTTCACTAGCTTTTTTCCCATCGGGTTTTCTTAGTAAGGTTTTAACGATGCATTTCTCTTAATAATGGACATTCAAGGGAGAATGTTATGAATATTATTGTAAATGTCCTTCTAACTCCCACCACCCTATGGTTTTCCATCTACCCCCATCACCCTCTTTAATTTTCTATCTATTTAGGATGACCCTTGAGATGGTGTTGTAATCATTAGATGTAAAACTACTTAGCCTATATATAAATAGGCATAAGTGAAAAATGAAAGGGGAAAAAAATGATCATCACTATTTTGCTCTTTACTTTTGTATCTTGTGTTTAATTATATTCTTATATTTAGCCTTATATAATTAATACTACTACTTTTAGTAGTAATTTTATAACAAGATAATATTTGTTCCTGAGTTTTTATATTATTTTATTTTACTAAGAATGCGCACGTGAATGACACATCTGCACATTAATTACTTTACCATATAACTACTAATGCTAAAATATGATTTAATTTATTTATTTTTGAATCCTTACTGTGGATTTAATTTTTTTTTTTAATTACCTCAATGGAGACAAAGAATTTCCTATGTTTATGTTTTTCATGTTCATTTATTTGTGCTGTTGACGTGCAGAAAAGGTTTTATTTTTTTTGTTATTTTGGAGGATTGTTTATTGGAACAATTGAGCAATATTATACCTTCTATTGTATTGTAAATAGGGAAAATTTTCCTTAAAGGCGTGGGAAGAAGTAATATTATTATAAGGGGCGTAACTTTTTAATATTTATTATTAAGGGTGTGAAAGTATTTTTTATATTAGGAAAAGACTAGTTTGTATGTGTAGTCATTTTTATTGGGCGAGCAGCCAAAAATAATTCATACTTAATCTTCCGTACTGTAATTTATTTTATACTTTTATAAAATTTTCAATTTGGAGTTATTTATATTGAAATGAGCTGAGATCATGTGTACATGTGCAAGTCTTTTGCTAATCTTTTTGGGAAAATCTCATTTTTGATTAACGATGGGACCAATAAGCTTGTCATTAATTAGGGAAATTGGTAAGAAATGCTACATGTTGTCTGCCAAGGACATCACAATGCCTCACTTGATTAAAACCGATGTTGTTTGCCACGTGGCCATGCATAAGAGGTCTGTCAACGTTTTGGTTTCTGTTCGGTGGCGGTAAGAGAGAGAAATTTTGAAAAAGATTATAAATATTTTTCTTGCAGGGTATTCAACGCGCGTTTGCGGCACTGCACTCTCTGCTTTCTCTTCGGGCATGTTCTTTTTGTTTCGTTTTGAAAACGGTTTTGGTTTCAACAGTAAATTTAATATATTTTAATCATATTTTATCATTTTCAATACAACTTTTTACTATTCCGCATCTATTTTTTACATTTTCAATACACTTTTTACATTATAAAATTATTTTCCAAAACTTGTTTTCAAAATCGTTTTCAAAACGCCCAAAAAGAACAGGCCTTTCATTTCGTGTAAAAATTCGGTCTTTTTGTGTGCAAACTTTCATTTAAGCATCAACGTGCAAGTATTTATCTTCAAATGACCAAAATTGCCCACCTTTTTTTTTTTCTTTTTTATTGGCTTAATCCATTGAGATTTTATTGCCCACCCTCTATCCCTTCTCTTCTCTTCTCTTCTCATCCATTGGGTAATTCCGGAAGAAAAATTCAGCAAGACCACCTTCTCCCTCAGTTCTTTTGTTGCCGATAACCCATCTCCCCCCTCTCCTTTGTCTACTTGAAATTCTTGCCCAAAACAAGAGCTTCCAGGATTAATCACACCATCAAGTGGTAGGGTTTCTTCATACACTTTGAAAATCCACATGCATATGATTCTTAGAAAAGATTCAATTTTGATTCTTAAAGTATGTTTAGGTGCAACAAGTTTACTCAAATTAAAGAAAAACATGTCACTGATTTTTTTTCTATTACCATTATATTAATGAAGGCAAATTAAATTTGTGCAGTTCATGTGCGAATATATATTCTAAGTGTGCACGAAACTATTTAAATTTGTGCGGATATAGTGCACCGTGCACAAAACTCTTTAAATTTGTGCCGTTCACGTGGGGATATAGTGCATATACGGTGCATTAAACTGTTTTTATCTTACTTTGAGCCGCTCACCTAATAAAAATGACTACACATAAAATAAAATACGAAAAATGTAACTTAACTATCCCAAATTTACCGTTCTGAACTTTTTACTCGAATAAATTAATTAGCCCTAAGTGAAGCATATATGTTGAAGGCTTTCGAAACAAATCCTCAAAAAATAAAACAAAATAACATTCTGGTGGCCGGTGAGAAGTAAAATCCTTTTCGAGTCGAAAACATTTGATGGTGGAACTGAAACAAAGCCGACGTCGTAAAGGGACTTTAGACAGGCAGAGGGAAACAAACGGCCATTTTGTTTGAGTTTCGAAGGGAGGGGAAAAAAATGCAGAAAAGAAAGAAATGTTTCTTTTGATAGGTTTCGAAAACAGTTTTGGAAATAATTTTTAAATGTGAAAAAATATTAAAAATATAAAAAGGTGTACAGGGAATGATGAAAAATTAATATACTCCCTATGTTCCATTAGAATAGTCCACTTTATAATATTAATTTTAGTACATTAGGGCTTGGTTTATCAAAGACTAGTTGGATTATACCGCGCTCAAGCACGGTACCATTATGCCCTGTAAGTGATGTGTGAAATTCGAAATAAATAAAAACTAATAAGAAAAGCACTATTTATTATTAATATTTAAAAATTGTTTCCCATAAAAGTTCAATAGGAGCAACAAATTCATAACTAAGTGAAAGAATACGGAAATATCTTTCCGAAAACAGAGGACAAATTACATTTATCTCATTATAATATTGGCGTTACAAATATTTTTCCCAAATTTGTTGTCCGTTACGTATACTTTCACGAAATTAGATGGGCGTTACAAATACTTTTTCAACTTCAGTAACAACTACATTTTTCTTTTTCCGAAATTGATGAAACGCAAAATTGGATTCGAAATTTGTGAACCTATTTCTTATTTTAAACAAATTTTGAAACCTGCATATAAATATTGCTGAGGTCAGAAGAAGACTACGCCCAAGTGATCAAATGGGCCTTGAAAGGCGCATGTCCAGAATAAAGCCCAAGCAATAGGGGAGAATTTTCGAGAAGGTACATGTGTCCCAAACACGTGTACTTTGTCGATTGATTCATCACGACAATCGATGAGGCGGTTATAACTGGATGAGAAAAGATCTCCTCAAGATCTTTCCAACGAGTCCAGGGGACCATGCGTCCACTTCCTTACTCCACAAGCTACTGTGGATACATCCGCTTATAAATATTCGATCAGATCCTTGTGTAAAGGTATTGAACAATCACTAGTCTGGTCTTATACTGTGATATTTGCTAAGGTATTATAACAAAAATACACTTTTGAGTAGCTAATATTTTGTCAATTGTTTTCTCTCTTCCTATTAAACCCTGGCCTCTATCTTCTCTAATCATCTTCCCCCATCTCTCTCCTATGGGAGATAGGGGGAAAAAGATTCCTTTTATCTTATTTTCTATTTAGTTTATTTTTGTCTCTTACATGATGAGAGTTTTTCGCTCTCTCAAAGTAAGAGATATCATCTCCCTGAATATACGAGAGTTTCTCCCCTATATTAATAAATGAATATTTTACTATTATCAAGTGAAAATTCAGTGGGTTGGGACTTTCATAAGAAGATTAATGGTAGATTTGAGATCGGATTTCAGTACGTGATTTGTCCAGCGTGATGGCAATTTTTTATTACCCTAAATACATCTATATGGATTACTACTTGTTTAGATATGTAGGTTTGATTTAGTTTATTTTCAACTGTTTGTATTTGATTGTTAACAAATTAGATTGTATCACCGATTCTCTCTTGAGTAATGAAATATGAAATTTATTATCAAAAAAAAAAAATTTGCTAAGGTACTGACTTAATTATCAGAGTGGAATCGGAGAGTTAGTCCGACAGCAAGTATCACGACTTAGGACGAGGTCAGGAGCCTGAGCATAGCCGAAGACTTGAACACAAAAAATTTTGAAAAAAGTATTTGTAATTTTATTAAAATTGGGAAGGCAAAAGTGTAATTAGCCCAATAAAAAAAACAAACATGTACGAGGAACTCTTCACTAGGAAGTCAATGTGACGAAGCAGAGTCTATTTCTATTTTATTTCTTTTTCCTCCTTTTTAAAAATCTTTTGATTCAATTTTATGGAGGGAAATTTATCTATTCTTCCAAACATTACCCTGTAAATTACAAAACCACCCCTAATATCCCACCTCGATCTTCCCCCAATGTGTCCCGCATTTCTGCACTAATGGACAAAACACTTTGCGGACAGGAAAGTAATTTCGCCTGGCTTCCCGGACCCAAATAAATACCCTGCCAAGGACCAAAATCCTTGTCCTCCTCGACTCGACTCCGTTTCCCAGTTTCCCACCCACCCCCTCTAAAACCCCTTTATTATATCGCCATCTCCAGAAAAAACTCAAGAAACCCTTTTTCGATTTTCATTTTTCTAACTGTAATGTGGGATTAATTCGGTGGAAATGGAAATGGACGCAGGGCAGGTGCGGTTGTGTGATTCTCGACTGATTTTTGGAACTATTTGGCTTTTCTCCGCAAGTCTTTTGTGTGTGCATCTTGTTTCGGTTTCAATTGGCGAGTAATTGTGGCAATCGAAGTTTTCTGGTACATTTATGATCTTGGGAGCTTTCGGATTCGGTAGGTTAGATTCTTTCCTATTTTTTGCTTCACAGTTCAATTTTGCCCGAAGATTTGAATGTTTTTGAACTTGGATGGGTGTGTATCTTGTTTCTGTGTCAATAGGTAAGTATTTGTGACAATCGAAGTTTTCTGGTGCATTTATGATCTTGGGGCTTTCAGATTGGGGAAGTTAAATTCTTTTCTATTTTTTGCTTCACAGTTCAATTTTACCCGAAGATTTGAATTTTTTTGAACTTGGTTATGTATGTGTCTTGTTTGTGTTTCAATTGGTTAGAATTTGTGGTACTCAAAGTTTTCTGGTACATTTATGATTTTGGGGCATTCGGATTCGGTAGGTTAAATTCTTATCGATTTTGTGCTTCACTGTTCAGTTCAATTTTACCTGAAGATTGAATTTTTTCGAACTGGTTATGTTTGCATCTTGTTTCTGTTTCAATTGGTAAGTATCTGTGGTAATTGAAGTTTTCTGGTACATTTATGATTTTCGGGGCTTTCGGATTCGGTAGGTTAAAACTTTTCAACTTTCACTTCAATTTTGCCTGAAGATTGAATGTTATCGAACTGGTTATGTATGCATCTTGTTTCTGTTTCAATTGGTAAGTATTTGTGGTAATTGAAGTTTTTTGGTACATTTATGATTTTGGGGCTTTCGGATTCGGTAGGTCAAAATTTTGTGCTTCAGTTTTCAGTTCAATTTTGCCTGAAGATGGAATGTTTTCGAACTGGTTATGTATGCATCTTGTTTCTGTTTCAATGGGTAAGTATTTGTGGTAATTGAAGTTTTCTGGTGCATTTATGTTTTTGGGAGCTTTCGGATTCGGTAGGTTAAAACTTTGTGCTTCAGTTTTCAGGTCGATTTTACCTGAAGATTGAATGTTTTCGAACTGGTTATGTATGCATCTTGTTTCTGTTTCAGTTGGTAAGAATTGTGGCAATCTAAGTTTTTTAATACATTAATGATTTTGGGGCTTTCGGTTTTGGTAGGTTAAATTCTTTCTATTTTGTGCTTCAGTTTTCAGTTCAATTTTACCTGAAGATTGAATGTTTTCGAACTGGTTCTGTATGCATCTTGTTTCTGTTTCAATTGGTAAGTATTTGTGGTAATCAAAGTTTTCTGGTACGTTTAGGATTTTAGGGGCTCTTGGATTCAGGAAGTAAAATTCTTTTCCATTTTTTGCTTCAGTGTTCAATTCGATTTTCCTGGAAGGTTAAATGTTTTCAAACCTGGTTATGTATGAATCTTGTTTCTGTTTCAATTGGTAAGAATTTGTGGTGATCTAAGTTTTCTGGTACATTTATGATTTTGGGGCTTTCGGATTCGGGAAGTTAAATTATTTTCTATTTTGTGCTTCAGTTTTCAGTTCAATTGTACCGGAATAAATATTTTTGAACTTGGAAAGGTTTTTGACTTGTCACCCCCAGAATCTTATTTTGTTCTAATTTCTTGGATTGTTTCTTTGAGAGCCCTCTTGAATTTGGCCTGCGATTATGATGTTTTGTAGGGTTTTTGACAAGATGAGGGAAGGATTGAGATCACACACTCGGCGTGTGGCTGAGAAGGGGATGATTGACTTGAACAAAGACCCCGTTGAGGATGATGGGCCTTCTTCCACGTCACCTTCTTCTGATTACATATCAGCTGAAGAAAAGGCTGATTCTGGGATGCATGGGGATGTTTCTTCTTCCAATGCTGTTGGTGAAGTTTCTGGGGGATGTGATGTTAACGTTGGGCATGCTTCACCCTTGGGCAATGATGATTCTGTCAGAGAGGAGACGAGTGAGTCCAAACCATTGGAGGGCAACAGCAGTGTTGCTACTGTTGGTGTGCAAGATCTTAATGCTAGTAGTGGTGTCAAACCAATTTGTGAACCTGCTGGGAGAGGTCGACCTGCTGGGAGAGGTCGGCCTCCGGGGAGAGGTCGACCTGCTGGGAGAGGTCGGCCTCCGGGGACAGGTCGACCTGCTGGGAGAGGTCGGCCTCCGGGGACAGGTCGAAGAGGGAGGAAGCCAAAGGTGCCGGAGATGGTCACAGTTGCACAAGCTGAGGAGGATGGCAGTAAGCATGATGTTGTGGGGGATGGTAATGATGCTGATGTGGGTGGAAATGTGGTTGCTCCCCCTGCAGGGAACACTGATAAAGGCAGGCAATCCAGCACGATTCGCAGAGGTCGGAAAAGGAAGGTATTAGAGACTTCTGAAGGGAACAAGTATAGTGTGGATGCTGGTGGGGAGACCAAAAGATTAGCTTCAGATGGTACAACTCAAACTGTGGGAAGGGTTCTGAGGTCAAGAACAAGAGAAGCAAATTCTGCTGAAAACCAGGCTTGTTCTGAAAATAAAGGTCCACGTGACAGAAAGGGCGAAATGGGTTTCGAGAGATCTGCCAACGGAAATGCGAGAATGGATGTTGAAATCAAGGAAAGCCCAAAGCCTGCAGTAAAGTTAAAACGTGGTCGCGGAAGACCCCCTAAAATGCATGAGGGAAGTGGGAGCTCCAAGGTGACTGTAAACAGGAAAGCTAAATTTAGGTTCCGAAAAAAAGTTAGCCAGCCTAGAGCTGAAGTGGTGAAGGTTCATAAGTTATTGAAGCGTAAGAGAAAGGTCACATCTGCTTCCCCTAAATTGCCTAAGGGAGCTAACACTGATGAGAAGGAAGGGGAATTGAGACCTAAAGAAGAAAAACAGTTAGAGAATGAAGGGGTATTGAGACCTAAAGTAGAAAAACAGTTGCTGAAAGAACAAATAGTTTCCATTCTTAAAGATGCAGGATGGACAGTTGAATATAGGCCCAGGAATGGGAGAGACTACCATGATGCTGTCTATGTTGATGGCGAGGGAAGAACTCACTGGTCGGTTACCTTAGCTTATAGGAAGCTGAAAATGAAGATTGTAGAGGGCAAAGCAACCAAGGAGGAGGTTGATGGTTTTACTTTTATTTCTGATGATAAACTGAGCAAACTGTTTAGAGTAACGCAGGAAGGCAAGAAATCCAAAAAGGGGCCAAAGACAGGTCGGAATAAAAATAGGGGTGCAAGAGAGAGGCCTAATAGAAAATCTGCTGGGGAAGGTAAAGCTGTCTCCGGGACCAAAGCAAATATAACTGCCCGGCACCAGGAAAAAATTGAAGGTGCCAGTTGGGAACCAGAAAATTCAATGGTAGTCTCAAGCAGGAGAAAGCCAAATTCGAGAAGGGGAGAAAGTAGAAAGCCTTGTGGCCTAGCAGCTCGGGAATCTAAAGATGAGTTGTACCAGGGGAAGCGCACTCTATTTTCATGGATGATTGATTTGGGAACTATTTCACCTGGTGACAAGGTACAGTACATGAGCCATGAAAGGACAGATGCAACACATGGGGGAAAGATCACCAGGGAGGGAATATGTTGTGAGTGCTGTGGCAACATATTCACCCCTGTAGACTTTAAGTGTCATACTGGTAGTTCACTTGGCCAGCCTCTTCAAAATATATGCTTGGAGTCAGGACAATCTCTTATGCAGTGCATGTCAAAATCATGGAGTAAACAAGAAGAAATTGATCGCATAGGTTTCAATTTCGTGAATATTGAGAATGACCCGGATGATGATACATGTAACATTTGTGCAGACGGTGGGGATTTAATATGTTGCGATGGTTGCCCATCAACATTCCATCAAAGCTGCTTGCAGATTCAGGTACTGTGACGCGGCCTCCTATCCTTTGGTCTTTCCTTTATGTAAAGTTATGATGCAATAAGTTGCTCACTTTCCTTTGCAGAACTTCCCAGCTGGAGATTGGCACTGCATCTATTGTTCATGCAAGTTTTGTGGGATGGTTTGCGGGGGAGACTCTCAGGGAAGTGGTGTTCTGGATCCAGATGACTCTGGATACTTGACTTGCCTGCTCTGTGAAGAGAAGTGTAAGTAGATCTTTTCAGTCTTCTTCAGTTTCTTAGACCGGGTGTACGTTTCAGGCTTCTTTGCTGTTCATGAGAAATTTGACAATCCTGTTTCACTATCTTTCCTTTTGCAGTCCATGTCGATTGCATGCTGAAGAAGGAAGATAAAAGCATCGATATGGAACACATTCCATTTTGTGGGAGG
Organism: Leptodermis oblonga; assembly: GCA_016801395.1. Lineage (NCBI taxonomy): Eukaryota > Viridiplantae > Streptophyta > Magnoliopsida > Gentianales > Rubiaceae > Leptodermis > Leptodermis oblonga. The sequence goes on from CM028760.1 coordinate 35,406,729, forward strand.
GGATGTCAGAAGGTATCATGTTGATGATCTATCACTCTCACAAGTTCTTTTGAGACTTGTTTATATTGTAGCTCCCCTGTGTGTTGCAGTTTATCTGATGTAAATTTGTGACTGACTTGTTATGCTGGAACTGTTTGCTTATTTTTCCTGAAGTAGTTCCACAGTGTTTTAAGTTTGATTGCGTAAGACCTTAAGTTATGACATTCCTGATCCAAAATAGTTGTCACCCTTTATTGTTAAGGTATCTCTTAATTGAATGTTGAGCTGGAATTTCTTTTTACCAAGTTAATGTGTTTTGTGAACTATGGTTTTCTTTGAAGGATGCTATGAGCATGTTGACCTTATAGATGAATGTGGTCAAATTAGTTTTTCTGTAAATTTGCTAAAATACGGATGATTATGTTCTCTTTTTATATGCTCATGTAATTATTAACCTTGGAAGAACAGAAGTTTGAGTATTCACAAATTTTTAGAGTATATTCTTAGTCGGAGGACATTGTGACAAAAAGTTCTTAAGGAATTTGAACTTACAGAGTAGAAATGTGTGATATAGTTCATTTTGCCCACCCAACTTCAGTAAGAAAGATTGAGTGCCACTCATGTAGAAAACCTAATGGCACAATATGTACTTGTGATATGCTTAATCATGCTGCATATATATATACTTTGGAGTCGATGTGAATTTTCCTGTGCTTCAATTAATGTCCGAGAAGATTATGGGTCTTTCTTGATGCAGTCTTTCGACCAACTTTGGATTGCAATTTTGAGTATCATGGAGTTACTGCATGATAAGATGAAATTGATTTTCAATTGACTAAAGACATGTCAATGTTTTATTTCGGAACTTCTTTTTCCTAGAGTTACTGCATGATAAGTTGAAATCGATTTTCAATTGACTAAAGACATGTCAATGTTTCATTAGATTTGATTAGCGTGTGGTAAGAAAAAAACAAATCGTAGAAAGCTTTTTTTTTTTTATTGAATGCGTTCATTTATTTTGACTCCTTTAATCTCGGAACTTCTTTTTCCTAGGACTTTTGGATTAGATTTCAGCAATTTTCCATTGATTTGGTAATGTTTCTGTTGAGATAGCTTGTATGTGCATTTTCATTTGTATAGGACATGCAGAGAGTGAAAATGATTTTGTGGAGTAATTTGGATAGATGACTAAAGTTTAATAAATGGGTAGTTCCACTGTTGCCAAAACTTCTTGTTGATCACTTTTACAACCCTAGGCCTGCAACCGTATTAGTTCTTTGCTTGTTGTCTGCCCATTTTAATGTACCATGAATATCGTATTTCTGTTCATGGTTTTTTTTTTTAAAGTACAATTACTTTTGAGGCATCTCTGGTATGCCATTAGTTCTTTTCCATCTAAAAAATATTTTTGAAAGTAACAGCATTGCTGTAGGCTTTGACTTGAATGAATTCTAGTGTTTACCACCGATTTACTATTTGTACTCTTCTGTTTTTCTCTTTCCTGTGAAAGATGAAATGTTTATTTAGTTCATTGAATTGACAAAAAGAATTTAAAATTATGTTAAATTGCTTTTTCAATACCCTTTTTTTGTAACTTTATGTGGTCGAACTTTGGAGACAGTAACCTTTTTGAGCTCGTCCAAGTTCAGAAATTATTGAAGACAATCGTGTGCCGTGTGCAGCTTTCTTAGTCAATAGGAACTTAGTACCAACAATTTCTCATAATTAGTTTGAACTCTGTATTTAATTTAAATGTCTAGATGCTTCTTGGTTGGTTAGTATATCTTTTGAGGATTCTCCATGAATCAGTTGAATATTTCCTAAAGTCTGTTATTTTTTCTTACATTTACATGAATGGCTATGAGATTTATTTATTTCATGTCTTCTATGAGTTTAACTGATATTTACAGTTATTTATAGCCATTCCTTTTCTGTGGATATTATTATGCTCACAGATGTGTTACTGTACCCAAGTTTTAATGATGATCACCTGGGATTTACAGCTCTTCCTGCTCCAGTTAGGAAACTTTATACAAAGATGAGGCTTGTAACATGACAGCTAGTTTTACTTAATTTGGTCGACTGACTATATTTCTCATGTTTAACAGCTTTATGAGAACCTACAGAAGCTTTTTGGCGTGAAGCATGAGCTTGAAGAAGGGTATTCTTGGACCATTCTTCGCCGTCAAGATTTATCTTGTTCTGCTGATCCTTTGAAGATTGAAAGCAACTCCAAACTAGCCATTGCGTTGTCAATCATTGATGAATGCTTCATACCCATCACTGATGAAAGAAGTAACATTGATCTGATCCGAAGTGTGTGCTACAGTTGTGGGTATGTACTTCCTTATAATTTTGTTTCTTTTATTTATCTATTGACTGTTTTTTTTTTCGAGCTCATGGAATGCATGGGTGGCTGACATTATGTTCATAATATTATGCTAATCTATGGGAGAAGTTCAATCATTGTGTTTTTGAATAATGTTCTGGTGAAGTAGACCATGTTTGATTAATTGAAGCTGGTTACTCTTGTTATAGTATTCCTTTGTTTTGGTGGGGAAGACTCCTGTTCTTGGAGTATTGCACTAGTATTATAACTTTCTTTCTATGTTTCAGCTGTCATTGTCATCCATTTAGAATACTGTATGTGCCATAAAATGATAAATGCATGTTTAGGTCTGTTACCAAGACTTCAATTTTCTATTTCTACTATATAAAGTTTCATTAATGATCTTATATTCCAGCTCTATTCATCTTGTTGTATTATTCTTTACTACTTGGCACTTTTCAGATTCACCCCATTCCTTCTGGTGTAAACCGGCAGCAATAGGATACACTTTCATGTTTCATTATTTTAATTTTTCCTATTCTCATATTACCGGTATTCTAAGAGGCTGGTAATGTGTGTCTTAATAATCCTTATTACCTTGAATATATGTTTAAAGTATCTGAACTGTGGCAATTGATTGATTGTTTTTCCCAGATCAAATCTTAGAAGGCTAAATTACAGTGGATTCTGTACTTTTGTTCTGGAGAAGAACGATGAGCTTGTGTCAGCGGCAACAATAAGGTTATCCTTATTCCTTGTACACTATTCTGCATCAGAGTTGTAAATGCTTCTTCATACGTGGTACAAATCACAAATGTGCTTTGTTGTTAGTGTTTATTTATCATGAATTCAGAATCTTTTCCAGAAGTACAATCTCATTTACAAGTTTTTTTTTTTTGCGCCATTGATCTAGTTGATTAAATGATACAGAACTGTTCACCATCTGGGAAAATTTTATTGTTCAGGGAAAAAAACTATATGTGCATTTGCAAGTTAAATGTTTTGTATTCTCATACACAATATAGATCTTTTTAATAAATTTGCATGATTTATTATTGTAACTGTTGGCCATTCAATGTGCTTCTTTTGGAAGAATTCACCAGAAAGGATGTGATGAGAAAATTTAGTACCTTCTTAATTGTGTCTAAGCATGTGATCCAGTGGCTTTCATTGTATCATTCATTGATCGGGTGGTAGTTGAATAGAGGACAATGATGTAGTGTACTTAGTCCTCTCTCACACAAATGTAGGGAATAACTAAGCATGCAGGGTTGTCTTTTATCAACATTAAGTTTCCAATGCTGTAATTCATCAAATTTTCTGAACTACTGCGAGTGGCATTGGTTCCATCGTATCTAGACTATCCCTGTGTTTAGGTCAAGAAAGTTCTTACTGCAAATGATGAACGATTGTTAACTTGTGTTGTTATTGTCTTAGAGTTCCATAATTTAGGCAGCCTTTATGTGACTTCAGTTTCTCATGCTTCAGTCTGGATACAGCCAGGTTTCTTCTTTTAAAGTTTAATGTAGAATAGTTTATGAAAGCAAAGTTGTTCCTTAGAGGCAACATTAGTTGTTCCTGAAAACTTTTGGGTTTTGTTTACTGATAACTGTACATCTTGCCCTTACGTTATAAAGTGCCTTTGTAAAAATTTCTTTCTTTTACCCCTGATATACTTTCATCCTTAGATTTCGCGTTTCTGAATGTTTGCGATTGTATTTTCTTTTGCATGTGTAATAAAAGAGTACATGGGAATCAGTTAGCAGAGATGCCTTTCATTGGAACTCGTGAGATTCATCGACGTAAAGGGATGGCCCGCCTTCTCCTTAATGCAATTGAAATGGTATTTTGACTTCCTTTCCCTAAAAAATGTGATTTTTAATAGAGGTATCATCTTTCAATTTATTTTCAGTGCTTCAAGCCCACAACATTGCTTTATTGGTTAGCTTATCTGTCAAAACCATGTAGTGGAAGTGAAATGACATGTACAAATGTTATTTCAACCATTGCTTTGGTGTGATCATATCTGTACTGGAGGAAGTGTTGAAACTGGAAACTAGTTACACTATTGGTAAAAACCATGTATTGGAAATGTGGTGACTTGTACAAACTACAAAATAGTGGAATATCAGTTCCTCTCTTTGTAATGTAGCCATGCTGAGGAGTTTTGAATCTATTACATTAGCATATTAGTTTTCACTTGCACTTTGTACAGTGATCTTTTCCTTTGAAAAGTCTCTTTGCATGTGACTATTAAGTGATCCAGGGTTGTATATGAGAAGCAAAGATAACTTATGGAAGGTAAAACACTAAAACGTGATTTGGTGCTTTGTTGACTCCAACTTCTCATTGTTCATGTGCTCCAAATGTTGTTTTTATGCTTGAATCCTTCAAGCATTTACTGCCATGGTACATTTCAGTTTCTTTACACTTTTGACCACCTATTTGGAACGGTAGCCAAGTTGACCTTTTATCTTTGTTTTTATTTTTATTGGTCTCAGTGAATTTTGAGCTTTTTATGGGGGATTTTATTGCATGCCTGTGCCACTTGAAGTTGCTCTAAATTAGCCATGAATGATTAAGCTTCTGCTAAAATGTTAACACCATGAATAGGTAGGTGTATCCATTCAGAGAGAATCAAAGACTACTCACTTGTTCATTGTGCTAACTTCCATAGACATCCTACGAAAGGATTAGTGATCAAAACATACAGAACCTGAAGGGACATCTGCCATGCATAGACCTAAGTAGCAGAGACCGAGAGACTCTGAGAGCTATGTCATTAATCTGCTTTTCTCAACATTGAAATCAGTTTACCACAAGTCCTAAACACCTAATCTTGATTTTCACTTTCATCAATCATAAGTTTATCCTTTCTCCAAACACTCTACAATGAGAGTTCTTAAGTCTAGTCTTGTGACTCTTGTCATTTGTCCTTTCTGGCAAATTGTTGTTTGTTCACTGCCTCCATCTTATGCTTAAAGGAATTATTTCTGATTCATAGATCCATACATTACTATAGTGACTGTTGAATTAGAGTTTCGATGTTGAATGAACTGTACAGAAACAGAACAACAAGGATTCTCTCAATAACTAATAGTAGATACAGAGAAATGTGCACTGGTAGAAGTGTCTATATAGATAGACTTCCTATGGGAAATAAACTATTTTGTTTGTGGATTAGGTACTAATTTATCAAGATTAATTGTTTCTTGGTCTGCACTCTTGTGGCTATATTCAGTTGTCTATATCATGGTCTTGTAGGTCTATGGGCCATTTGCTCCTCCATTTGGGGCTTCTTGTCATTCTGAGTTTTTGCCCCATGGAATTAATTATCCTCTTATGCTTTTCAGGTTCTTTCCTCTCTTGATGTTGAGACGCTGGTTCTACCTGCTGTATCAGAACTTAGTGAAACATGGACAAAAGTTTTTGGTTTTGTTCCAGTTGATGAATCTAGAAGGCAGGAAATGAAGCACATGAGTTTGGTAATTTTTCCTGGAGTAGATATGTTGCAAAAGCCTCTACGCAAGTACCATTTCGCAGAAGGAGAAACATCTGCTGCTGGTAAGTCATGCATATTTTGACACATACTATTATTTTTTGTAGGAAAACTAGGAAACCTGGAAGTTAAGAAGTCATCTTTTAAAATCAGGAATTTGGATTTGGAATTATCTAAATTGTTGGATATGTCCTTTAGATTGATTCCTTTTTTCACTCATTAATTTTAGGAGTTGAATCATATCTCTTTTCTATTTATACATATGAAAGAATAAAGGGAATAGAATCAGTAATCTCGCTGTTTTACTAGTGCCAACAATATGTAAGACCACCTCAGAGGTTCGGAGAAAAGAGGCAACCTCTGAGCAGATTGTGATGCTCAACAAAGCTAAGCTGAAATACAGAAACAGAAAGTTCTGTCCTTGTTACTCAAAAAGTCCAGGAGGATGGTGAGAGATCTGAATGGATCACGGCAGAATAGGAAACACTTGAAGCAGGAACTATTTGTCTACACCAATTTGAGGTGGGTTGGGGGGGGGGGGGGGGGGGGGGTGGGGTGGGCTGTTGGTGTTGGAAAATTAGGAAACCTGGAAGTTAGGAAGCCTGATCTCGAACTTAGATTTGGAATTATCTAAATTGTAGGATATAGTTTTAGGCGATGAGTCCCATCTAAGACTGACGAGTTATCTCTATTTTCCTACATGCTATCTTTTTTTTTTCAACATTGTCATCTTGCTTCTAATTTCAGGTGTGGATCTTTGTCAACCTTCAAATGGGCACACTAGTCCTATGGATGATACATGTGCTGCAACTGTAGGATCTGGCTTGAACCTTACTATTGACAGCTTAAGCCATGGGTCTGGCACAGTGAATGGGTTGGCCAATTCCAACACTATTTGTAAGGATGACTTGTGCCATGATTTTGGCACATCTGAAGTCAAACTTGAGACTTTCAGCAGTGGACAGCAGAGTCAGCATAAGACAGTAGTTTGTTCACAGTAGGTATGATTCCTTTTCTGTTAAATTTTAGTACTTGTCTCCAGTGTTATGGTTTGTTGTTTTCAACACATGGATTTCTCCGCCTTCCATTTTTGTTTTATTAGTATCTTGAGTGATACTCATCTTTGTCTTCTTGGAATCTCTTCTTTGTTTGTACTATCCACCTAAATGCTTAAATTTTCAAATGCTACTTGCAGGTTTGTTTGGCCAGTTTGACTTTCAGTTTGTGCATGAATAGAGATGGAGATTTTTTGTACATAAGGTATGTGTGTCTTTTCTATTTTCTACATCCGATGACCCATCTACATCATGATCTATACTTTTTGTTAGTATCACTTTTGTGTAATGATTTCCTTAAGTGGCAGAAATGAAATTCTAGCTTCTTCTTTTTTGTTGCTTGGCCCTAACTAGATTCAGGTGCTTAGGTAAGAACACATCCTCTTTGCATAAGATGTAACAGTTCTGCTTGTTGTTCCCTGGACCAAGTACACTTGAGAATTAATATATCTTCATGTCTTTGATCTTTCCCTGCTTTATGTACGAGGAATAAACTTCTCGTGTACTTATTCTTCTTGGGTGTTGAATGTAACTTGGTATTCTTCATTACCTATGCTCATGCTTTCTTGTTGTGCAAGTTTTCTCAGGGATACTAATTGGTCAGAATTCATGTTAATTTATTTCTGCATTTTTGGGTTAATTTCTTGTCCTGCTGATTTAACGATTTCGCACTCAATAAAAAATTTCTGAGCTGAAAGTATAGAGACATGTTCACTGCATGCTTGTTTGACACATAAGTAATGCTGTGATGTACAAGACAAGTAAAGTACGAAATGAGAAAATCGATCCACCCATTGATAGAAGTCTTTTTCTTCTTCTTCTTCAGGTTTAGCATGGATGACTTTGGTGATGATGTATAGCCTAGAGCTTATAATCTGCAGATGGTAGAATCGGGAGCCTGTATTTTTGCTTAGAAGAACAGACTCGGGATGATGTCGGGAGTAGTATAACTAGTAACTAGTTGGGACAGTCAAATGGAAAGGGAAATGCATGCTGATGATTACATACAATTGTAAATGCAGTAACATGTAGTGACTGTTGTTGTCTCTTTAGATAGGCAAGAAGAGCAGACTTTAGTCTCTTCTGTTTCTGATTATTAGCATGTTGTGGTGATCATTTTGATGGTAGAGACACAAAGATTCAGGTCATTGTGTACAATCTTTGACCTTATTTTGGAAGGATATGTTACTATTTATAGTCTCCTTCACTACCCTTATGTCTATTCTCTTGAGTTTGTTCTCTTTAATCAAATTGTGTTATTGAAAATATTTCACTAGTTCAAAGACACAATGAATTAACAATTAACATGATGTTTTTTTAAAACTATTGATTATAACAAACCACGTGAGATTAATTGTAAAAGTATTTTTTTGAAGTCCCTCTCAAATTTCAGAAGTATTTGTGTAGGCTTTCATGAAAGAAAAAGAAAACAACTCCCTTGTTTTTATTATCTTTAAAGTTTTTAAAAAATTCTCAAAATTTCTCAATTTTTTACTAAAAATGGGTACACAAATACTTTTTCTTTCATGAGAATAATATAAATTGCTACTATTTTAAGAAACAATTTATATTATTCCAAATTTGCTCTAGAAATATATCACGTGTTCATTTTAATAAAATAGCAGTTTATATATCGAAAGTTTGAATATTTTGAATTGACCAACGCGATAGATTATATCTCGTCACTTTTAGATGTTCAATATATAAGACATTTTAACTTTATTTTAAAATATAAAATATTTTAATTATTTTAGATATTTATTTTTCATATTTGTTCTTACCAAACATGCATTTAATTGCTTACATTAATTATTAGTATCTCACATTATGTGTTATTAATGAATGATTTAGGTGATCATTTTGAAACTCTTGTTAATATGTGTGTGGAAAATTAGAATGTATTATATTTTGAGACGAAAGGTATATTACATTTGCCTATTTGAAATAAAAATAAATATGTACCGTAGTCTAAAATTTGTTTGAGTAAAAAATATTACCACATTATACTATAGCATAAAAAATAAAAGTTAAAAAAAATAGAATCATGGGTGATCGCTTAGGCTACTCTAACTTATGGGGCATGCCTGTTTAGAGGTAAAAAATGTAAGAAAAAATGGCAGTTTTGGTCCTTTAAGTTTGGTACAATGGCGATTTTGGTCCTTTTTTTTTTTTTCCCTCAGCAGTTTTGGTCCCTTATGTATTTCTCTTTAGCAGTTTTGGTCATTTTACCTAGAATTGGAGGCAAATCCGGTAACTTGGGGCATTTAAACAATTTTTCAAATTTTTGGGACAAATCCAAAAAATCTAAAAACCTTTTCTTTCTACAAACCCATCTTCTTCCTCCCTCTTCTTCTTCTCGCCTCCTTCTTGTTTCAAACTCAACCAAACCCTCGTCGTTGTTGTAGCACAGGCGACAGAACTGGCTGTCGGGAAGTTTTTGTACGACAGTCAGCTTCGTGGTGAAAATTCAGTGGTGCAGCGACTCTGCTGAAAATTCTGTCCGGGAAATTCCAGAGCAACAGCTTGAGTGTGGAAGCAATGAATTCAAGGCCTTCATCAATGTCTCCCCTTCATCAATATAAGGGACCAAAATTGCTAAGAGAAAAAGAAAAGGGGCCAAAATCACCATTGGACCAAACGTAAGGAACCAAAACTGTCATTTTTCCAAAAATGTAATTTCATAATTTGAGACGGCTATTTCGCGGAGGGGGAGTGCTCAGCAAGTAACAGACCGCCACGTGTGACGGATGGATTTGTTCAAAATTGACATCTCCACCAAATCACCGACTTTATTTATTTATTTTTTTGGGTCAGATATATAATAAAATAAAATTTATAAGGAAAAACGCGCTATCCATATTTTTCGCGTTTTTTGTTTGGATACAAAACCGACATAGACCAGGATAAGAATTATCGCGAACCGTCCAGATCAGTTTCAACCGCTTAATCCCAGCCGTTCTTTCCCCCGTCAAACTCCTATAAATACCTGCCCTACCTTTTCTTTTTCCCATTCTTTCTTTCCTGCTGGTGTGAAATACTGGTTCTGTTTGGGTTTTTGTTGCGATTTAACAGGAGTTGCTTCAATTTATGGATGATGATTGTCGTCTAGGGTTTCTGATTATCGTTACCTGGTTTGGCAGGCAGTGCTGTTTGAGTTTTCTTCCAATCGTGTATTGATCTCTTGGACGGTTGAGTTTTTCTTCCAATGGATTGTATTCAATCAAGATTGTTAGGCCTTTTCTCTGCTTACTCTGTTTGTTGATGTTGTGGTTGTAGATCGCCTATGGGTCTTTAATTGAGATTTGATCCTTTCCTGTTTTGGGGGATTTCCTTTTAACAGAGATTGGATATTATTTGCGTTCTTCACTTTTCTTGCTCTTTTATTTGCGTTGATCTCTGGCTCCATTGGTTTGGTTTTGAAGGGTTGAGAAGGACTTTCTTTGAGGGGCTTGTATTTATGCAATTGCGGAGATCTTTGAGGTTTTTGGAGGTTTGAGTGTTCTAGTTTTCTTGTTCAATACTCCCTTTTGTAGGGTTCTAGTTGTCACCTTTAACACATGATTGTGTTGTCGTTCTTTTCCTGCCTGAAGATTGTGATATGATGATGAATTGAGGGGTTCCCATGCTAACGAGATTCTAGTTTTTCCTATTTTTATGTGTAGGTATGTCCTTGATTTGTCTTGTAGGGAAGAGATCAAGCTTGATCTTTCGAGATTCTGTTGTTAAAGAGATTAAGTTAGTTTTTTTCATGAAACAAATCCGTAATTTTTTGATGATAAATGATCTTTCCTTTAGGTTTCCAGCTGTTGGTAGACGCATGCGCAATATTATCTTTTGGCCTTCTCGTTTTATCCTCCGTGTGTGTTGTTGTAAGTTCATTTTGTTTCTTATTACTGAATTGATGTGATGAATTTGAGAGGTTTTAGTTTTAATAACCCTTCAATTTTTTTGACTGTTGGTTCCTAAAATTAAGCCCTTCTTGACATGATATCATCGATGTCCTTTATTTCTGAACTGCTGTCATTGTTGACACTACATTGTGAAACCGTCTTTTTGATTAGTTTTTCCTTTCCTCAATCAAATGTGCAGTTTTTGCCGGATTATTATTGATGGCTGTTGTGTCCTCCCAGTTATAGGATAAACCTTGGTTGGATCCCTGGATGAGGGGTCTCGGTCTCGGAAGGGTTTCTTAAATCATAATTTAATTTTTCCTTAAACTTTTCTGACAAAATATTTTATTTTGCAAATTTCTGTGATTGTAAGGAGTCTCAAAGATTCCTATTTTTTTTTTCCGTGTTTCTGTGTAGACTAATTGGGAAGTGAGAATTGGGAGACGTTGTGGATATTTATTATCGTGGATGAAGATTTGATCCAATGATAAGGGGGTTCCGATGCTATTTGTTCTTTTTAACCCTTACTTTTGTTTTGGTTTCTTCTTTCTTTATTCTGCCATTAGCGGTTTTTGACCCTTGTCTTGTAGGAAATGCTTGAACGTTCAAAATTCTCTATCGGCCATTGCATCTTTCCGGGATATTTATATAATCTCTTTCCTTGATTGTTTTTTCTTTCATAAACAAAATTTTCTAATATGAAGCTTGTTAATGGATATTATTTGCATCATCTTTGTTTTAGGATTCTACGGTTCCGTTTGGTTTCTGAAGGGCAGGGAAGGCTTCCCTTACGGTGATGCAATGAGACATTTGTATTTTTCTTTCCTTGTTTATTTTTTGGCCCTTTCTCCTTCTGCCTTTCTTTCTGCTGTAGGTCAGCCTTTAGAACTTTTGCCACTTGGATTCATATTCAGCAATGATGGGAAATATTTTAGGGGTTTTGTTTTGCTGTTAAATACTGTACTATTTTTGTTCATAAAACCAAGCCCTTCTGACATGATACCACTGTATTATCTTTTGTTTTTGACATGATAGGAGAGGAGCATGGTTGAGCTTGTACTGTTCTGAATTGCTTGTCATCATCAACTCAACATTGTGGAGTCATACTTTTCCTGACCTATTTCTAATTCTCTTTTTTGGTTCCTTGACTGAGAGCAAATTTTTGGGTGATTATTATTGATGGTTGTTGCATCCTCTCTGTTGTAGGATCCCTTCATTGGAATTTTTGCTGAGAGGAGGCTTTGATAATATGGAATGAGGAGTTTGTGTTGCTATTTGCCTAGAGAAATTTTACTTTTCAGATTCTGTGATTGTTTATTTTTACTCACCGCTAATGCAATTAACTTTTTATTAGTTACCATTATTTATCCTCCTTTAGTTTCATTGGCTCTTTCATGAACGATTTTGCAGTTCTAAAGATGAAGCATGTGGTTGATCAATATTATGTGGATTATCTTCTTCGGCCCTTTGTTGTTGTTTTTGTAGGTCGCCCTTAATTTGGAACCTTGTTGCCATGTGGTTTCTTATTACGCTATTGCAGGATATTTTTGAGATTTGACTTGATGAATTGAAGGGGTGTTTTACTTATGCTGGTCAATTATTTATTGTTTTTGTTCCTAAACCAAGCCCTTTTGACATGATGGAAGCTATGTCCTCAATGTTACAGGAGCTCAGAGTCAGCCTTGGATTGCTCAGTAGTTTTTGAAGTGTTGTCTCTGTTTACACAACATAGTGGAGTCGTCCTTTTTATTGACCTATCTTTTGTTGGTTTTTCTTTTCCTTTAATTAATGGGCAGTTCTTGGAGGATTATTATTGATGGCTGGATTCTTGACTGATAGGATCCCTTGGTGTTGGATTCTTCAAGTGGAGTACTTCCCCTATAAATGAGGAGTTTGCGTTGTTTCCCTTCGATAGGCTTCACTTAGCTCTGCTTCTATATGCTTGAGAGTATATTTGGTTTTGTCAATTACGTGGCGGTTCGGTATCTGTTTGTGTTCTGATTATTTTTTTGTGGAGACTAGTGCAGAAGGAAGTTGGGCGGTGGATGGTATCCTTTCTGGGGAGGGCAGAAACTTTGATTTTATAAATTCGGAAGGGATTCTCCTTTCTCTTCTGCCTTGCTCATTTTTGACTTGTTAGCCCTGCATAATTGTTGGCTGCCACGCCATCTGTTTTGAAGTGGGTCTTTTTGTCTAAGTTCAAGGATCAGTAGCATTGCTTGGCGTTCCATCCCACACTTGGTTTATTGATTCTGTTTAACAAGTAGGCATCTTGGTTTATGGTTGGCTGTTTACCTATCTGATGGTTTAGGGATCTTGGGTTGGTCTCTGTAGGTTAGAGATGGGCTTTATTCCAACAAAGACTCGGCTGTTTGTGTTCACTTACCCATTTCCTCTTCAGCCCTGGTTTAGTGGTTCCAATTCTTGCTGCAATGCATTATTCTGGCTTTCATAGGCCTGCATTTTTTGGTCTTCGGTATATTTACATCATCTGTGGTTTTTGTTGGTTGGCTCTCTGACATGTGGACAAGAATTGTTGTTAAGGGTTAGTTTCGCCTGCTGACTTTTGTACGGTAGCAAGGAGATGTTTCTTTGGCCATGGTTAATCTTGCACCTCTGTCTTCTCAGATGGTTTTTGTAGCTTTGTAGGTTTTCTGCATCTTTTTCTGTTTGTCTTGGATCCAGTATCTTTGCTCATTCTTCTCCTGCTGCTTGTTTATGTTGTATATTATTTTCATGTCTTGGGTTACAGTACTTTTTCTGTTTTTAACTGGTCTTCCTTTCTTTCTTGGGTTTGAAACCATTGTTCTGGATATATCCTCAAATTTTGGTTGGAGGGTTGGCTTTTTTATGATTTTGGTGTGTGATTGTGTTTTCTTTGACTTTATGGAATCATTTGCTGCTCCGTCTGTTGTTATTGTTTAGGGTTAGTTTCGCCTGCTGACTTTTGTACGGTAGCAAAAGGTGACGAGATGTTTCTTTGGCCTTCTTTGGCCATGGTTAATCTTGCACCGCTCTCTTCTCAGATGGTTTTTGTAGCTTTGTAGGTTTTCTTGGATTTCTGCATCTTTTTCTGTTTATCTTGGATCCAGTATCTTTGCTCGTTCTTCTCCTGCTGCTTGGTTATGTTGTATATTATTTTCCTGTCTTGGGTTACAGTACAACTCTGCTTTTTCTATTTTTTTAACTGGTCTTCCTTTCTTTCTTGGGTTGTTTTTTTTTTTTTTTATGATTTTGGTTTGTGATTTGTCTTTTCTTTGACTTTATGGAATCATTTGCTGCTCCGTCTGTCGTTGCTCTAGGTGCTCAAAATTAGAGAGGTTTTCACTCCACTAACATGGTTCTGGTTTTTGTTTAAATGGAAGTGGAAGTTATGGTTGCCGGGTGGTGTGGGCTCTTTTCCCTAATAGTTCTTGTCAGGTGCTTGCCTTCTGTGTGAAGTCATGATGGGAGGTGTGAAAGACCTTTAAATTGAATAGCTAGTGAAGAAAAGATTTGCATATGATGGAATCATGGCATGGGTTTTTCTTTTATACTTTGTTCTTTTACTGAGTTACGGCTTTGTCTGTTTGGTGCGAGGAAAATGCAAGTTTGCTCTACTCTTCCTATGTTGTTTTGTTTCAGTTGCTGCTACATATATTACTCTGGTGGTCTTGAAGTTGTTCTGTTCTACATCTGTCGGCGCTGATGGTGAAGAACTTGCTATTTGTAGTGGTGAATTGTAGTTTGGTCAGATATCTCAATTTCTGCTCATGCAAAATTCTATCTTTATAGAGAAGTTCTATTCTATATAAATTGGAGTAGTAGCTGTCTGTTGGACTTGGATTTATGATCTACTATGTTTGCTGCCTGATGCTGCTTAGCTTATTGGTGTTTGCTTTGTCTGCCTATTCTGGTGATAAGTGTGTTGCTGCCAAGTGGTTTTGTGTGCTTGGAGGCTCAATGGAAATCAAGAACCTAGTTAGATGAGAATTTGATTTTCATTTGCAACTTGTACTATCAGTCTTATGGTATTTATTTAATATTCCGAGAGGAAGGAGGATGTAGTCTAGGTGGGGCATTTGATGCACGTGGCGGGACAAGCTAGTAAGATATAGTTTCTCCACCAATGCAAGAAGTTGTGCCACTGGATGATGTTTGCCATTTTTGAAAATGCCACGCTTTCTCTGATGGCTTGTATTGTTTCTAAGGATATAGATAATAGAGATCTGTTAGGGAATGTATGGTTGCTTCATGATACAAAAAGTTTGTATGCCTCCGTTTATTTCATTGCTGATGTATCTCCATTGTTCCTTTCCAATATAATGTATTTTGGGCGTGGACATCTATGCTGATGAGTGAGTACATATTTTCAAATTGCAAATGCAGGGCTTAGTAATGGACGGGTTATGCTGCTTTATAGATGATCATATCTATTTAATATGATTCTGCTGCTCTTTTCCGTGATATATCTCCTTGGACGGGTTATGCTGCTTTATAGATGATCATATCTATTTTATATGATTCTGCTGCTCTTTTCTGTGATATATCTCCTTGTAAGAAAGAGCATAATAGTGCCTTGGCTAAGAGTTGCCGTTACACACACATCCACTTGGAAGTTGTAATTTGTTTTGAAGACCACCTATTAGTTGGCCTTTTTTATCTACTTCCCACTTCTCCTTATCCCCCTTCCCCTTATGCGGGCTTTCATTCAGCCCTTATGTTTATGTTGGGAAGTTGTTTGAATTGTATAAAGCAACTTGGGGTATGTGAGTGCTCTCTCTCTCTCTCTTTGGCTTTGGTCTCTGCTCCATCTCTTCCATTCTCTTTGAAGTGGTAGCTATGGGGTATGTGAGTGCTCTCTCTCTCTCTCTCTCTCTCTCTCTCTCTTTGGCTTTGGTCTCTGCTCCATCTCTTCCATTCTCTTTGAAGTGGTAGGTATGGAGTCAATTATCATAAATACTCGTTCCATATTGCTGTTCTTCCTTCTTTGTTCTACATCAACATGGCACGCCATGCCGTACATGCATCACAGATCCTCATTTATGCAAGAGCTGGTTTTATTAAATTTCTAAAATAAATATTTGATCCAACCAATTTGGGAATGATAGTTATATGCAACTTTGTGAACCCTGATTGGAATGAGAAATATGTTCATATGTCTTCCTACTCACTTTTTAACTCGCTAGTGTGGAGGAAAAAGAAGGGAAAAGTGGCAGGTAGTTTTAGAATGCTATTCGATAATAAAAACCTTTCTTATTTGGAGTTATTTAGTGTTCAAGGAATTTGTCCATTTTCAATTTGGTCATGTGACGCTGCAGCAGCTGATTACGATTTGGTTTTTCTTCTTCTTTTCATTAGTTGTAGCTGATTTATAGTCTCAAGTATTTTCCAGTAGTATATTCTCGTTTTCATAACTAACAAATCTACTTCGATGAAGATTATGTCTCCAGATTTCTCAAGGTCTACAGCTTTCGAAAACTGCTTATACTCTACAGAGCAGTATTGCTTTTCGAATTTGGATTTTTTATTTTTATATTTTTAGAAAAAATGCCAATATTATGACTTATTAGATTTGTACTTGTCAGTTATACAATCTGTTGTCCAGTTTACATCCTTTTCACTCTCTTTTCTTTAATAAAGAAATTTTGTTCAGCTACAAATTTAACAGATTATGTTTCTTTGCTGTACATTTTCGCTTCAATTTACTAAGTTTTTACCCTTTTGTTATGAGGATATTACTGACTTTGCACTTAAATTTAGTACCCCACCCATCCTTCGTTGTTGGTGTGGAGGAGTTACGATTTCCTGTTCTGGTTTTGTTCTTATTTACAGCTTCTGTTTGCAGTGGTTGCGTTGCTTTGAAATGTGGATGATAATAGTGAAGATTGTGTCTTCAATCTGGGGATAAGTATTTGCTTTTCGCTGCTGGCTTTGTTGGCAGGGAGAAAAGATTTTGTGTTTGTATTTGTCTTTCGTGATACAAATCCAGTGGTTTGATTTTGTGGTTTACTTTTTGGCCCTCTCTTTTTTGGTTCTTTGCCTTTCTGTTGCTTGCTATAGGTAGGTTGCCTTTAATCTGGAATGCCATTGCCATGTGGATCCCTATTATGATGCTGTTGAGGAGGGTGTCTTTTTCTGATCTGAAGTGCTGAATGGAGGGGGTTTTAGTTGTGTTGTTCAATTCTTCTGTGTTTTGGTTGCTACACATTGCCCATTTTGACATTATATGGTTATCAAAGCCAAGCCCATTTGACATTATAGCAGCTATGTCCTTTGTTTCATAGGGAGCAACATGAATGTGGTCGGCCGTCCTTGGATTGTTAGGTGTGATCTGTACTGCTGTCAGTGACTACAGGGCAGTGTGAAGTCATCCTTTTATTGACCTATTTTTGTTGGTTTTCCTTTTCCTTCACTAAGTGGCACTTTCTGGAGGATTGTTATTGATTGCTGGTTGTGTCTGTTAAGAGGATGCCTTGGTTGGATTTCTTGAAGAGTTGTTCTGAGGTTGTAGAACGAGGAGTTTGTGTTTCTGTTTCTTTTCTATGGCATAGTGTCATTGGCTCAAGAATGTCTCCTTTCTAATTATTAATTATTTTTCTGTGGACTATAGTCTGGCAGTAAAACCTGGGACGCTATATGGATGTTTCATGGAGATTTGATCAAATGAGTCAAGAAGGGGGTTTCTATGCGTTTTATCCCTTTGATCTTTACCTGTTCGGTTTTCCTATTTTTTTGTTGAAGTGTCCTTTATTTTCCGGCGCATTCAAGATTCTGCACTGTTATTAGCCACCGTTCATTTTTCAAAAAAATTATTTATTAGCATTAATTTTCCTCCTTGACCCCGAGATCCGCAGTTTTATGAAGCTTTTTGATGGGTTATGTTTGCATTATCCTTCTTTTAAAATCCCATGGTCTGGTTTCTGGAGGTATGGGGAGATGTTGAAATTATATTTTCCCTGATAATAATCCAGTGGTTTATTGTTGGCCTTCTCTCCTTTTTTTCCCCCTTGCCTTCTCTGTTACTGTACGTCACCCATAGTTTTGCAATTGTTGCTTTGTGGTTTTCTTGTTACCTTATTGCAAGGGATTTTTGAGATTTGGAGTGTTCAGCTTGGGGGGGTTAGTATTTTGCTGTTCAATTCATGACTTCTGGTTTCGGAAATGTGATAGCAGCTGTCATTTATCTAATAGGTGGAGCGTGGTCGGCCTTGAATTGTTTGTTTTCTGGCCTTCTCTTTTTTTTTGGTCCTTTGCCTTCTATGTCGCAGTACGTCACCCATAGTTTTGCAATTGTTGCTTTGTGGTTTTCTTGTTACCTTATTGCAGGGGATTTTTGAGATTTGGAGTGTTCAATTCAGGGCGGTTTAGTTTGGCTGTTCAATTCGTGACTGTTCTGGTTTCTAAAATGTGATAGCAGCTGTGTCCTTTATCTAATAGGAGGAGCGTGGTCGGCCTTGAATTGTTCATCAGTGTTTTAATGAACTGCTGTGAACTCATTATTGTGGATATGTTTTCTAGTCTTGGTTTAAAGGACTAGGTGAGGAGGATCTTATTGGAGTGTTCATTTTATGGTTTTGGTTTAAGATTGTCTTTTGAGTTGTTGGAATGTTGTAGTACTTCTTGTGGAATGGTGTGCAGCTCCATCTGTTATTACTAAGATAATGGTGTGCAGCTCCATCTGTTATTACTAAGATAATGGTGTGCAGCTCCATCTGTTATTACTAAGATTTCAAAATCAGAAAGGTTTTCTTCACTTGGTTGACATGGTCATCATCTCTCTCTACTCTTTCAACTTGCTTTGTCTATTCAAATCTCAGGGTTGTCTTGTGTGTGTGCTGTGTGTTACAAGAGTAGCCATTGTATTTATGGGGCAAAATTCTATTTTAGTCGGACAATTCCTAGCTGTTGATGGTTAAATTCTTTTAAATTGGAATTGTATTTGGATTTATGGTCTTCACTGCTTCCTGATGCTGCTTAGCCTATGGGTATTTGCTTTGTCTGTTGTGGTGTAAGTCTCTTGCTGCCAAGTTGATGGGAGTTATCCGTGTAAATCAAGAACCTAGTTAAATGAGATTTGGATTTCATTTGCAACTGGTATTATTGATGGTTATGGTATTCATTTAGAACTCTTATATTTAGACAAGGGTATTTGGAATGCTGCCGCTGTGGTGCGTGTGGAGCGTGGTACCTTCCTGTACTCAGCTGAGGCAAAGTGGGCAGGACATCAAGTAAGGTATAATTTGTGTACCAGTGCAAGAAGAGTTGTGCCATAGGATGAAATTGCCAGTGTTGAAAATGTCGTACTTTCTCACTGCCTGCTATATCGGTTCTCAGAATATAAGATACAAGTTTGTGCCATTGGATGAAGTTTGCCAGTTTTAAAATGCCACACTTTTTCACCGCTTGTTGTATTGTTCTGAATATAGATATATATATTTGCTAGGTAGGCTGTGTATTGTTTAAAGTTCTTGTCCCAATCGCCATACTTCCCATTGCTGATTTATGTGTAAGTTCCTTATCAATATAATCTATTTTGCCCAAGGCATCTATGCGAATGGAACATGCTTTACATAATTTTTAGTACTGCTTTTGATAGCATGTGAAGTACTGTTACATGAATATGCTGCCTATCCTTGGATGAAAATATGAGATTTCTTACAAATGCTGCCTATTCTGACCCTAATCTGTTCATACATATGTTATAAAAAATGAAGGCTTGGCTGAGAGTTGCACTTCCTTGGCTCACTCGTAAGTTGTGATTTGTTCAAAAGACTGCCTTTTTTCTCTACTTCCTTTCCGTCCCGTGGCTTTTACGTGTTCGGTTTATCTTCCTACCTTTTGCTATCTCCTTTTGTTGGCTTTGTTGAGAGCCTTGGCTGCTATATTTGTCTAGTCTTTCTTTCTCAGACTTCATTTCTCTTAAGTTGGTCACTTTATTGTAACCCTGGCCCTCAACTCCTTCACTTCTCAACCCCCTCACTTTTTTGAATTGAACCAGTTTTGGTGTAAAATTGAAGCTTAAGGCTCAGTTTTGTTTGTCTTTGAAATCTGGGACCTCTATGGGCGAATATATTGTATTACAAAAATCTAATTCTATTTATATTTGTAACCACTTTTTAACTCCGCCTGTGTGGATATGTACACACTGCCGGTCCCAAGCCCGGAAAAAGGAGGAAGGCAGAAGTGGTAGCTTTAGGTTGACAGTTTATTTTGACTGAGAATCGTAGGTTTTCGAAGTTCAAAGAACTTCCTTTTTCCATGTTCATATTTGGTTTGTATGGTTTTGGTCATATGGAAATTTGAGATTTTTAAGATATACGTTTTGAATATTATAAAAGGAAAAATGACACTTTTGATCTGAATATTCCTTGTGTTTGGGGTTGTGACGCTTATAGGTCTTGTTTGGTAAATGGATTTGAATAATAATCTGAACCCAAATTTTAAACTTTGATTTAAACTATGGTTTGAATTTGTATTTGGTATCTCAACTTGAGTTTAGTTACCAAACAAAGTTCAAAATCATAATTTAAATATAGATTTGAGTTACGGCAACATGGTTTAGATTGAATTTTAAAATATAATTAAAATTAAATGGTTAATCTTTCTTACAAAGTATTTTTTTTTATTTTATATATTGCAATGGTTGTTTTTTTAGGTAATTTGGGGTTAAAACGTAAATATTTTCTAAAATGTTAAGTGCATTTTATCTAAACCTAGAAAATATTTCAGTGTTGAATACATGAAAAGTATACACACATTTCCCAGATTCTATTCATGGAATTGGGTTTGTTACTAGCGGTAATATTTTTTTTTATAAATATGCATAGTGAACTATTATCAATTATAGGAAAAAATTAAGAGAACAAAATATACTCTAGGGGAAGCAATAAGAAATTCGAAGAGTCCGTCCATGCATTTGACTGTACAAAAAGGTATCTTACTTTTAAATTAGGATCAATTGCTTTATACAGAAACTCTTCTTTCCAGGTTTTAAGTTCGTACTCCAAATCTTAAATCCTAAACCTTTTTAATTAGAGTGAAATACTATGTAGATAAAAGCACTATAATCCCCATTTAAGCTTTTGATTTTACCTGAATTTTTTAAGATTTCTCTTTTTGTTAAAGATAATTTGTTGGATTAGCTAACCTTTGATTGATACTCTTTTCTGTTTTTTTATGTTGGGATTCCATTCATTTAATGGGTTTTTGCAATGAAAAGTTTCAGCAATGTTCCAAAATTTGGGGTAATTAATATTTGTTCAAGTCTAATTCTACTCGTTTCGTTGGAGGGTAGGCTGATTTTAAGTTTTAATACTCATATATGATCCAACTTTTGGTGACTTGTATTTTTTTGTTAAAATGACCGTCGACTTAATAAAAATTGTCTTTAGCCTGTAACATGAACCAAAAGTGTCACTTACCAAAACATTAAGGAAAATAATACCAAAATTAAAATAATGGGACTAAAAGCGTCAACACTCAAAACATTAGGGACCAAACATTTCATTTTTCCTATTATGAGAAGTACATCATTACATTCTCGAAACAATAATATTTCTCTCCTCATTATCGAAGAAAGATTGAACGCCATATGGTAGGATTGCTTTTTAGGCACTGGATTTTTTTTGTTGAGAAAAGTTCCTCCTAAAAGATTGAACGCCATATGGTAGGATTGCTTTTTAGGCACTGGATTTTTTTTGTTGAGAAAAGTTCCTCCTAAAAGATTGTACGCCATATGGTAGGATTGCTTTTTAGGCACTGGATTTTTTTTGTTGAGAAAAGTTCCTCCTAAAAGATTGAACGCCATATGGTAGGATTGCTTTTTAGGCACTGGATTTTTTTTTGTTGAGAAAAGTTCCTCCTAAAAGATTGTACGCCATATGGTAGGATTGCTTTTTAGGCACTGGATTTTTTTTGTTGAGAAAAGTTCCTCCTAAAAGATTGTACGCCATATGGTAGGATTGCTTTTTAGGCACTGGATTTTTTTTGTTGAGAAAAGTTCCTCCTAAAAGATTGTGAAGACACTAGAATTTTCTATGGAGATTTTAAAATAAAGTGTAATATTAAGATTAATTTTTTATAATCACGTGAGTGAGATTTAATAGCTTTAGAAAGAAAGGTTATTTTAAACGAAAAGAAACATAAACAAGTAGAAAAGATGAATAAAATAAAGTGTGATGTTGAGATTAATTTTTTAAATAGTGAGTAAAATTTATTATTATTTTTTTTTTAGGAGTATAGGTTATTTTCCCCGAAAAGAAATATAAACAAGCATGGTAAATGTGGTGTAACTTCTACTCTTGCTTTTAGTATTTGTTCTTTTTTATTGAAATAACCCCGGTAGTGAATCAATGGTTTTTTCTCGTCTCTCCCTACCTATCTTGTTTCTTTTATAAGAATTGATTTACTTAAGACCGTAAAACAAAATTATTGGGTCAACCTGGTAGGCCTAAGGTATTAAAATTTATATCATAACGGACATGGTTGGAACTAAGTCTTACTCGCAAGAGTAATAGGTCCTTTCAGATAAAATTGGGCCAACTTATGTAATGTGGATGTAAGGGTTTTAAGGAAATGAGATTGTAATATGGTGTAACAACTCATGTGACATCGGAATATTTAAAAAAAGAATTATATGTATATTAATTTATGGCATACGGGCTACTACTAAATTGACGCATTTTGGGTATGGGAAATTGAAATTCCAAAAGTAATTAGGTTTCATCCGTTGTAAGAGTTCGGTTTAAACTCATGATTTTTGGGTTGTGAGGCTTCCATTATCAATCCCCCTCTCCCCTCCCTCCCTTTTCTTCTAATTTTTCCTCTCTGCTTTTCACTATTTTCCCCCCTTCATTTGTTTTTATTTCATTCATCAAATATAGTTTCTTATTTTACTTTCTTTTACTTTTCACGTTCTCCTCTTTCAAATTATCTTTTATCCGATTGTTCTTCTTTTAAAGATGGTATTCATTTTGATAACTTTGAATTACGTATGAGAAAAAATTAATGCAATCTCAACTTAAAATTAAATGTGTAACCGACTGTGACTACATTTGTAACGAAGTCCATAATTTAACAAATTATTTAATGTATACTCACATCACCATAAAATATCGAAATCTGAACGAATTGACAAAATCGGATGTTTTGGCGATGACCGCTATATAAATGAATGGACCTACCTACATACATCAAAGTAAAACAAGTAATTAGCAAACATTTTTAGCAAATATTTTCTCCGTTGAATCTTCAATATAGGTTTGAACACAGATATTTTATTTTCAGTTCAATAAGTTTAGGTTTCTTTTATCACTAAACAGGTTATAGTTTTCTAAAATTTGTGAAACTATTTTCTTTTCTTTTCCTTAATGTTGATCATATTCATATGCATATTATTTTATGATCTTATTGGTTTATAGAATGTAATTTAGCAAAATTTAAAGCATTTTACATAAAAATTGCAGCATTTGTGATCAAGATGAAACTTTTCGTTAAGAAAGATGAAGATACAGCGCAAGATAATTTCTTCATATGTGTAAGCGGCGGAAAATGCACATCAAAAGAGGTATATAAAGGCCACAATAATGTACATTCAGCAAATACAAAACACCAGAAGAAGTCTGCAAAGGTGATCGATGTTGATTCTAAGCTAAGGTATCCCAATTATTGTTTATGTCCAAGGCTTTTCTATACTAAAGAATGGTTTCATGAGCATATAGAAACTCGCGAATGGAGTGTAGCCGCAACAAGGGAAGTAAATTCAGGGGCTCATGAAAAACATGTCTTTACTGATCTGGTGGAAGTCTTGCCACCAGGTTGGGGTATGATTGGAAAGAGGGGGCAAAAAGCGAAATATCTTACTTCCAGTGTTTCTAGGTCCAATATTGGTATGAATCAGGGAGTCGATGATCTCATGGTGTTATCTTGGAGAGAAAGACAAGGGAATCTTCCTCCTAAGAAGAGAAAATCGAAACCATTATTCCCTCTGGTGGAAACAACCCATGGTGGTGGTGGTACTTTTGCCGGTTCCAAGTGTGCCATGGCCTTTTTCAACCGATGTGGCTTAGGTGTTCGTAGTTCTTGTTACAAAAGGGAAGCCATTCTTGATTTTGTCAAAGGATTCCCCAAGCGACATAGGTCTCCTCGCTATGCAAGAGGAAATGCTAACGTGGTTAAGGTTCCTAAAAAGGCTCTTTCTTTTGATCTTAATGAACTTCCTCATCCAGAGAGTGATCTGGATGAGATTAGCAGAGATATGTAGAAGACAACTAGAAGTTCTTTTCATTTCGTTTCTTATGGAAAAATAACAATATACTAATAATCATAATAACGCCTTTTATTGTTAATCTTTCCTTTTATTTTAAATGTTTCATTTGCTAGCAACCAAAGTCAAGTAAAGTATGTACAAAAAAGAAGTATTGCCTCTTGTATTGAGAATTCTTACTTGGGAGTGTTTGCCCTTGTGGTCAATGACTGGACCACCAAATTGAATGAACACATCACCCACGATAATGTTAGGCCACTTTAACTATTCTAGCAATCTATATATATTACTAGGTGTGAACACCGTGCGCTTGCACGGTGAATGCCTAATAATATTATTATATGATAATATAAAATTAGAATTTTAAATAATAATTAGTTTATTATAAATATATAGTTAAAAACAAGAAACATGGGTTAACTATAACACAAATACTTGTGACTTTTCGTCAAATATAGAATTGGCATGCCTATTCTCTTTCCTTTCCTCACCTTTTCATGTTTTCTCTTGTCAACTTCTTTAGTCTTCTTCTAAAAATTAACAAAGTTGTTGAATATGATTCGCGTTGTAAGTAGACGTCGACGGCATGAGAAACTCTGTTGTCAGATGAGGTGAATCTGAAGACATATTTTCTAGCTCTGAATAGAGGAACTTTGTTTTTCATTGGAGTTGAACCAGCATAAACATGCAAATTTGAAGAAGAGATTGAGAAAAATCAATAATAAATATTTTTTTTATAAAATTTCTCTAAAAAAAAAAATGTTCTTAATGGACGTATATATTACGAAAAGTTGCACTATTAGCGTGAATTAGGCATGCACATAAGGATTATAAACAATAAAAAGTTGTTTTTCTTTTGAATGGACGGAAGATATATATAGATTGTGAGTGTCTATTCATATTTTTTTATGGATTACCAAGAGTCTTCTTATAATTAATTGAAAGTAATAATGGTATATTAAAGAAAGGAGTTTAAGTGAAAAAAATAAACGAATTTGATGTGAAAAAATAAAGAAAATTTAGTGAACAATGTAAATAACCGTAATATAATTAATAGCCTTTACAGATATTTGAATCTTATAGTATATGAAAAATAAAAAAAGAAAAGAGTAAATGAAAATAATAAAAAGTATATAATATATTTATTTGTAACAAAATCAACTTATTTATCATGATAAATGGTTAATATTTTACAAATATGACTAGTTAATATTCTACATTAAACCATATTGATAAAATATGAAAGATATATGCATATATATATATATATATTTATGTTTATATTTATATTTAAATAAGTTGAATACGGAGGGTTAAATATGAACGTTAATTTTAATGTAGAAATTTGAAAAATAACTTAAAGAAGCTAAACATACAAAAGAAAATGTTATCCAATTAAAATAGAGAAAATAAAATTTATGTTTTTAATAAACAACTATTAAATGTTCCTCTTATATTGCCTTTATATGGAAAGTTTATTAAATTATGTGCTAATGTGGCAGCCATGTGTCATTATTTAGAGGTAAGTTACATAGTGGCGCTTATGTGGCATCCAAGTGACAAATTGATATGAAACTTATATTACTTTCTATTATATAGGATAGATATAAGAGCACACCAAATTATGAGAGGTCAACACCCATAGAAACTAAAATTTGGGCCAAACTATGTAAATTCTTGTAATATGTTGGAAGCAAATGTTTCACTCCACGTAGAAATTTAATGCCTCCCTCACAACAAGAGGTTTAACCATATAAGTTTATTAAAAAGGCATTAGTTTTTTTTTTTTTTTTTTTTTTTTTTTTTTTTTTTTTTTTTTTTGGTCCCAAGCTGCTAGCCTCCTTTCGCAAAACTGACATAAAAACCTTCATAGCACTCACTTGTGCCTAAAAGCAACATATTTAAACTAGGCCCACGTAATTGGTCGACCCGATCACCCCACGGTCCAGCATCCAAACCCATATGTTTTCTGACGCCCCACCCCAACCCTTATCATGTGCCATATTCAAGGGTTGGCTAAGACAAGCGTCATTGGGGCTCTTGCCCATGAAGTAACATATGCATAATTAATATTGTCTAAATTATTTAAATAACTGTAATTAGTAAGATTACATCTCAAAATTCATAATGAAATGTGGGTTAAACTTTCACCATAATCTAATAGATTAAAGTCTAATTCACAAATTGAATTACTCATACTAAGGCATCATAGGCCATTATTGCCCTCATAAGTGAGTCAACTAGCGGCCTTAAGCCGTTTCTCATCATTAACGCCTCAAAAGAGTTGCTATAGAAAATAGGTTTAAGAAAAGAACAAGTGAGTTTTAGAAAACATATGAGGGTCTTATATTTTAAAACCACAATATGCAGTGATAAGAAAACATACCATCAGGGCCCGCCCAAAGGTCCAGGCAAGCTGAGCGGCAGCCCTGGGCCCAGAAGTTTTGGGGGCCCAATGTTATATTAAAATTAAATAATGTGTAATATTTTTTGCTTATAACAAAAATTAAAGTACATGTGCATTTATTTTTGCTGGAATAAGTCTCATGCAAGGATGTGTCTTTATTTTTAAATTTTTTTTCCAACTCAGTCCACGTTATTAAAATTTATATATTTGTAATTAAAGTTACTGACTTCTCACATTATTGTTTTATTTGAGATATAGCATAATGTAGTAGTTTTTGCACATAATTGTTGAATGAGATTTATGCAACCACCTTATAATTTTATTTAGGGTCCCAAAAGTTATATTAATATACTATAATGTAATAGTAATTTTGTAACGCCCCATGGCTACAAGCCGGCCCAATAACTTTTTGAGCTATCGTCCTCGCTAAGCCAAAATACTGAAGCCAAATTGTTAGTAGCCCACAAGTCTTAGACTTATATACATGTGATTACTCTTTAATTTTTCGATGTTGGATAGGGGATGTTACAAATTTTTTGACATAAACATTTTAAATTAATTTTTTTTGAATGGCTCACACAAGAATGATTTTTTATTATTTTATTTTTATAACTCAACACTCACAAAATAAAAAATTGTTTTTTTTTTGTTATAAAATTTATTGAATTCATATGTTATAATTTTATTTGGGGTCTCTTTTAGTATTTTCTCCCGGACCTCCTAATGTTGAGGACCTGGGTTGCGTACCATACAAACATCACACAGTTAAACGAAAGAGTTAAAACAGTTCTATCATGGTAGTGGTCAATCATTAAGCAAAAACTAACTAGGTTATGGTCATGGTTTTCTGGTTCGGACGAACGTTGACCTAGCGAAGTCAAGGGATCACTCGAACCGGGGGGTCGACCGGTTCGACTTGGGGGTCAAACAGGATGACAATATATATATATATATATAATATACTAATGATTAACATGCTTTGATTTATCTTTAACATTTAAAATATATTTTCTTTACAAAAATTATATATTTTTTCAAATTGTACAACTAACTTAAAATTAAAATTTATTATTATAAAACCCAATAAGTAAATCAAATATAAAATATTACTTATTTTCCATTAAAAATATATAAAATTATATTACTACATTTTTAGATAATGAAAAAAAGATAAAATTTGATTTATATAAAAAAAAGAAAGGTATTTTAAGTTAATACATGAAAAAATTAGACAAACTTTAATTGAAAAAAAAAACTAATAAAAACTATGATAGTATTAATTTTATAAATAGTAACGAATGACAATAAAATTAACATCAGTTTGGATGGTCCAATTAATATATTGTTAGAAAGTCCGTGATTCATATTAAAAATGAGTTTTTTTTTTTTTTTTACATATTAAAAATAAGTTAAAACAATGTTTCACAAAAGAATAAACAATGGTGTAGTGGTAAGTACTTTGTTTACTATGTGGGTGGTCAAGGTTTCCCACTGACAGCAAAATTTTCAAAAATTGACTAATTCAAAAAAAAATAAAAATAAAAACCGCGTTCGGGTGGGTCATAACAGTTCTCGGCCCGACCCGACTTTTGACTGAGTTTGACTGATTACTTACACTCCGTTTTCTTTGCATTTTTTGAACTGGCAGCCTTGGCGGTTTGACCGGTCCAACCATCCGGTCTTGTCTAGTCCAAAAAATCATGGTTATGGTTGAGGTCAAATAGTGTGCCCTTTCTTGGGCATATGGTCACACCATCGAGCCTTTTTGTACGCAAAATCCTTTCTATGCCCGACCCGACTTTTGACTGAGTTTGACTGATTACTTACACTCCGTTTTCTTTGCATTTTTTGAACTGGCAGCCTTGGCGGTTTGACCGGTCCAACCATCCGGTCTTGTCTAGTCCAAAAAACCATGGTTATGGTTGAGGTCAAATAGTGTGCCCTTTCTTGGGCATATGGTCACACCATCGAGCCTTTTTGTACGCAAAATCCTTTCTATGATAACTACTTCATGTTAGATAGCATTTCATGAGTACCTCTGTACCTATATATTGAGTCATTTCTAAACTCATAAGACCAACACTGGCATCCACTGTGTCTAACAGCTAGGGAATGGCTTTTTGCCATTCCCCAGCAGATGCTAATAGCTGCGGAGATGGTTTCAAAGCCAGAAATGGTTCCAGCTTTTGCTAGAGCCATTTCTGGAATAATATATATATATATATATATATTCTAATTTTAAAAAATGAATTTTTTATTTAGTTTATGTAATTATTTAATTAGATTAATTAATTTAGGACATTTAAGTACTTTTAATTGTTAAATTTTTTTATAATTTTATTTTCCAAATTAAATTAATTTCTAATTAAAATTATAAATTTTAATAAAATCAAGTATATGAAAACTATTAAATACTAATTTTAATAGATTAAAAAATATTAAATACTAATTTAAGAAAAGATAAAATAATTAAAAATGACAATATTATAATAAAAATACGAAAACATCATACATTCATTAATAATAGAGGAGAAAAATTAATACAAGAACAAAATACATTATAGTAACAATAATTTAAAATGGACAAAAAAAACGGACGATAAACATAACAATAAGTAATACCATACAACAAAAAATAATTAGCCGAAAACAATTTAATAGTGCGGTAAATCCCTTCTTGATCCGCCGATGTTGAAAAAACCGTCATACACATCTTGTTGAGCTTGTGCTAATTCTTGTTGGCAATATTTGGCTATTATTTTATTTTGCTTGGCTCTCCAGTATTCACGCACTGCTGGATCTTCATATGAATTCAAGTCTTTTTCCATGATTTTGTTGTCTTCTTTCTCCTCCATAAATGCCAGTCTTTAGTTTTCTAGCTCAATTTTCGCTTGGTTACCGGCCTCCACCATTCTCATCATTTGGTCACTATTTTCTATGATTTGTTCACCTGAATGTTGAACGTTTCTCTAATTTCTTCTTCATTTGGATTGCTTCGCTCCAAGAGGCTGTTTAGATGAAAATCCACCACTGTCAGAATCCAAGTTAATTAAAAATTGAGATAAAACAGGAGAGAAGGGGGTGGGATATTAGAGGGTGGAATTTTTGGAGTCCGGAGAGACGATATTAGTAGTTTTCTTCGTAGTCTTGGGTTGGGAAGGAGTGTTGCTAGCTTCTAACTGTAAGAATCGCCTCATTGCGTCCCACACATAGTCAAAGTTGAACGCCGCATCGTTGGTGTTTTCTGAGTATAAAAGTAGGGCTGAGAACGAACACGAACGTTCACGAACAAGCTCGGGATCAACTCGTTAAAAGCTCGGTTCGAGATCGTTTATTTATTAATAAACGAACACGAACAAAATTTTAGGCTCGATTAATAAACGAACAATAAATGAACAAAAGGGAGCTCGGCTCGATTATGTTCGTGAACAGCTCGATAAGAAAAAATAATTTTTAAGAAGGATAAAATACATATATAGTTTATCATTCATACATATAATATGAAAATAAATTTGGTGCAGTGGTAAGACATCAAAAGAAGAAACAAGGGAACTAGGGTTCGAATTTTCACAAGGCCAAATTTATTTTATTTCACAATTTTGAGGTGAATTTCACCCAATCTTACATCGGAAATGAACAATTTTGAGGTGAATTTTACCCAATCTCACATCGGAAATGAGAGAAGATTTGGGAGGAAAATTCCTTATAAATAGATGAGCATGACACTTAGGGCTGAGAATGAACATGAACAAGCTCGGCTCGGCTCGATTAATAAATAAACGAACACGAACACGTCAAAGCTCGGCTCGATTAATAAATAAACGAACATGAACAAGATTTTAAGCTCGATATATAAATGAACAATAAATGAACACGTCAAAGCTCGGCTCGGCTCGGCTCAGCTTGTTATCACCCCTATATAAAAGTTTTGCTTCCTCTATCTACAAAGAAATTTCACTATTAATAATAATCCTTATAAAATGTATGTGGAATATATTAAGA
Source organism: Leptodermis oblonga (assembly GCA_016801395.1). Taxonomy (NCBI): domain Eukaryota; kingdom Viridiplantae; phylum Streptophyta; class Magnoliopsida; order Gentianales; family Rubiaceae; genus Leptodermis; species Leptodermis oblonga. The sequence continues at coordinate 35,437,136 of CM028760.1, forward strand.
TACAAAACTTGAATTGTAAAAATACTCACAATGATTGTTCTGAGGCACCACTTCGGTGCAAATTCTCGACGCTATTGACGTATCCTTGCAACTTCTTTACAGCTCGAATGATATTTTGGAGTCGATTTTGAACAGAGCATGGGATGCATTCCAACCAACGTGAGTGCCTAGCGGCATTATATTGGTCGGATACACGAACCCAAAAATCTTTGAAACTTTGATACCTACTCGTTATTGGGTCTTATGGAATTTCCATCTAACACTTACACAAGAGCACATCTTCGGGAACTTTAAATCCGCCTCCTCGAGAACTCATTTTTTGAAACTAGAATTTTGGGAGTATAAAGGAAAGAAGAAGAGAAAATGAACTCCAAGTTTAGCAATTGAGGATACAAAATGTGGTGGGTTTGCCATTTCATATATAGGCCATTTGGATATAGATAATGAAATCTGTTTGGAGATTATTATCCGTAGGATCGATTTCCTGCAAAAATCAGCCGTTAGAATTAGATATACATATCTATCCTTTTTCATCGACGTGTCACGTTCCTATTGGTTGGTGGATTTCATCCTTATTACGACCATTTGATCGATTTCGGACGTGATTCAACCATTGGATTCATTATTTCCTTATCAACAATCCTATCGTCTACGTGTCATGATGTCATTTGTCTGCAGATTTCATCCTTACCACAGCCGTCGGATTGATTTTTCGCTAATCTCAATCGTTCACTTCACATCTGCATTTAGATAACCCTATCTTCCACACGTCTTCATCTCTTTAATTTGGCGGATATCATCCTTTCCGTGACCATTTGATATATTTCACCCAATCAACAACCTTATTATTAATTATGTCAATTTTTTTGTATATAAATACCAACATTAGTTATGCATTCCAATCATCCCTTACTTAACACAATTTACGAAAAATATCATCCAACCCTTTTCGTTTCTCAACAATATTATGAAAATATGAATTTCAATTTAGGGGGGGCCATCAAGTGTTAGTATCGACAAATCATCTTCAGATGATGAGTTTGATACACCAATCGATTTCGGCTCTGAAGATGCAATGATATAAGAGATGATTGAAAACCAGAACATTATCATTGAGCGTCGTCGTAATCAATGATCCAACCGGCGTACCCATGGTGGCTTAACTCTAGGACGTAGAGTGATCAATCGTGATCGTGTGAATGTAGAAAACACTCTAATCCGTGATTATTTTGCAGAAAATCCGTTGTACCCTTTGCATATATTCCGTCGGTGATTTCATACATCCTGACCTCTATTCTTACGTATCGTTGATGCGGTACAGAATCATGACATCTACTTCCAACAATGAAGGGATGCAGCGGGTAAGCCTGGACTTTCAACTTTGCAAAAATGTACAGCGGCTATTCAGGTGTTGGCTTATTCGAAAGGAGAAATGCCTTAGATTGATATCTTAAAATCGGGGAGTCGACTATACTTGAATGTGTCAAGAAGTTCTGCAGGGCCATTGCTGAAATTTTTTCAGGGACCTATCTAAGATCACCCAATGCAAATGATATTGCTAGACTTTTGTATATTGGTGAGCAACACGGTTTTCCAGGGATGTTGGGCAGTTTGGATTGTATGCATTGGAAATGAAAAAACTGTCCAACGGGATGGGCCAGACAGTATTCGGGTCGTAGCGGATCACAAACAATTATTCTTGAAGCTGTAGCGGACTATGATCATTGGTTTTGACATGCCAATTTTGGTATGCTGCCGGGCTCTAACAATGATGTTAAAGTCTCGATTCATCCAATTTGTTTTCCAACCTTGCTAAAGGTATGCTCATTACACAATTCAAGGAAAACAATATAATATGGGTTATTATGTAGCTGATGGCATATATCCAAAAGGGTCAACCATTGTCCAGTCTATTCACAACACCCAGACACCAAAGATGCAGTATTTTGCCAAAATGCAAAAGGCAGGTAGAAAAGATGTGGAGCGTGCTTTTGGAGTTTTGCAAGCACGTTTTCGTATCATTGCAGATCCAGTACGATTTTGGGATAAAGAAGTGTTACGAGATGGAGATTGAACTTGAAAGGGTGGAGGATGACAATATACAATTTGAAAACTATCGAAAACGGTTTAGGAAAATAAGAGATAGGGATGCCCACATTGACCTTAGTAACACACTGATTGAACACTTGTGGGAAAAGTATTCTAATGCCGATTATTGAAGTTTTTTTATTTTTTATTTATGCACTTTTCATATTGTAATTGTTGGTTTTATGTAGTGCAATGTTTTCCTAGTATTCGTGTGTGTTTTTAATGAATATTCTAGTGTTTTAATAAATATTTATTGAATTGAATTATTATTTACTTTTGTTATTTTATTTTATAATTTTTGCATTTTATGACAATCGAAAAACAAAATTATAATAAGAAAATTTTTCCCTAAACAAAATTTATTTAATATTATTAACAATAAATATTTAAATACATTTATATAATTAGAGAAATAGTTTTAAATAATTAAAATAATAATATTTATAAATTGCTTTAAAAATGGCATCAACCATTGATCTCTCATGGAGATGGAAGCCATTTTAGCACCAAAATTTTTAGCTTTTGCAGCTGAAATGGCTTCAACAGCTGGAGATGCTCTGAGTACCCTTGTAAAAATTCGAGGTAGTCTCATTTGCAAACTGCTAAAAGAAATTTATGATACATTCAAGATATGCAGTTTGAAGGTATTATTTTATGGTAATGATAGCCGACTAACTGGCTATACAGACAGTGATTGGGCTAAAAACATGAATGGAAAAAAATAGAACTTTGAACTATTGTGCATTTCTTTTCTTCTTCTTTTTTTTTTCTTATTTTCAAAAAATAAAAAGGAAAAAAATGCATATTATGTCAATATTTTATGAAATTACGATGAAATCAATTTATTATTATTTTTAAACTTTTAGTGTCAGGTGAAATCAAAACTAATTCGATAACCAATAATGTATCGTATTTACCATGTTTGTTTTTTTTACACAATTTATTTGGTGTATCCCTAACATTATATAATATGATAATATTGACCATGAGATTATTGTATTTTCATTTGGCAATTAGGAATAAATTGAGGAAAGCGGTAACACAATTATCTTAATTTTAAATCGTAGAGAAGTGCAGAAGGTGGTCAAATTTATAGAAATATTTGTTATATTATCATTATTTGTTCAATCATGACAAATGTATGCAAATGGAAACTTTTTTACTGATGCTCTAAATCCCGCCAAAGTTCAAAAAACACATCTTGCAAGCATTAAATCCCTTTCCTGAAATGAAGATTTTATGTTAAAGAGTAACAAAATCCAATCATGAGAAATGTAAGCAAATAGAACCTTTTTAACCGATGCACTAAATCTCGTCAAAGTTGAAAATCACATCGGGCAAGCATTAAATCCCTTTCCTGAAATGAAGATTTTGTGTTTAAGAGTAATGAAGGCAGAGCTATTGTTATATAAACTCCCTCTTTCGCCACTTACATGCCCCTCAGATTTTTATTATTTCATTAGATCTCTGCTTACCAAACATCAAATTCAGGTAATATTCTTGAATTTGGCTGCCTTAAATATTTAAAAAATTAGTTCAATATTTTGTTTCTTCCTGAGTTTCATTGCAAACAGTTTGAATTCCACTGCAATTTTGGTTTGTTTTATTTTTCTCTATTCCCCATCGTAGAATTTGAACTTCTAATGTGATGCAATGATATTTCTTTTTCCAGATTTCCTGTTCCGGTTGGAAGATGAATTGCTTGAAGCAATGTGTTCAATGAATTATTGTAAACCTTGGTATGGTGGGAGGGTCGGGGGAATAATAAATAGGAAGGGCTTGCAACTTTGAGATCACGAGTTCGATTTTTGGAGCTTGCGAGGCAAAAAAAAAAAAGGAAAAGAGAAATAATCTAATACAAAAGGTAAGAGCATTCATCAGCTAGATTGTGAATGCACTTGAAGGTCTTGAGTATGTCTTCAGTAGGGTTCAATTTTTATACTGATAAAAAAAAAAAATTTAATGTAGGCTTTAAATATTTTAAACAGTGATATGTTCAATGAATTAGAACTTTGAACTTTGAGTATATAATAACCAGGAAGTGTAGTATAATAAGAAAAATTGTGACTTTTAATTCAGACTATATCCATTGCACGTATTAATTCATTAAACACTTTTACTATATATATCATTAATATTATTTTTGTTAATGTAATGTAATAACTTAATTAGTTTGTTCGTTTAAAAGTTTTCTTAATGTGTTAAGTAAAGAACTTATTCATGTGTTGTCATATCATTTATAGCTCTCAATGAGTTTTTAATAAAAGGAAAACAAATTGAGAGATAAATCATACCCGTGATATATCATCTGTAATGAATGCTTATAGACTATTTATGGAGAATAATTAAGTTTCAATCACGAAACGGCAAAAATAATGGAAGAAAAAAACATTCTCTTTTTTGCAGCTTTTATTGTTTTTAGAACGATATGTGGTATGATTAAGCAACATGTGTGATTTGAACTCTTGATTAGTCTATGTAGCTATAAGCCTACCTCATTGACCTTCGTCCTTCTATGTAGCTATAAGTCTACCTCATTGATCTTCGTCCTTGGGCATTTCTATTCATGTTCTTTATGTTTGGTTTGAAATAATGTTTGAAACTTGATTTTGGAAAATAATTTTATAATGTAAAAAGTGTATTGAAAATATAAAAAGGTATAGGTGAATAGTAAAAAGTTATATTAAAAATGATGAAAACTAATTATAAAATTATTTTTCTAAAATCAAGTTTTAAATATTGTTTCAAACCTAACACAAAGAATAAGTAAGATAGGTAATCCTATTGATAGTAAGGTAATAAATCTGTCATCTTGTTAGAGATTTCTTGTAAAAACACTTGCTCCTTTTATGAACCTAATTTGTGTACATGAATTAATATATGGGGTTTGAATGCTTTTCATTGATGTATGAGAATAAATAAGTTTCAATATTAATTAATCAAGAAAGTAAATAATTAATTTATGAATTATATTGAACTGAACATGGTACATGCGATACAAAGTCTTTATATTGCCAAGAAGTCTTTTATTTCTCATTTAATAATTATAGGGCAAAAAAACTTGGATACTGTTTTTTTCACATAATATGTGCAAGAATTTTTGCACATAAAGTAGAAAATGTAAGCCCTTATATTTGAAATACCATTATTGCCCTCTTACTGAAACCTTGGGTTATTTTTTAAATCAAAACAATTTCTGAGGAAAATTGTTATTATGAAAATTTATTATTCTTTCTCCCTCCCCCACTTTCTCTTCCTCTTCCTCTCCCTCCCCCGCTGCGGCCGTTCCCCTCCTCCCTCCCCAACTTTCTCTTCCTCCTCCCTCCCCCGCCACCGTTCCCCTCCTCCCTCCCCCACTTTCTCTTCCTCCTAACAAATGGAGTTTTTTCCACTAAAACCTCATAAATGTGGAAAAAATATGCATCTTTTAGATAGTTTTTTGGGTTCGGTGGTTGAAATTTTGGATTTCTTCTTCTTCCTCGAATTGGTATTCCGACTTGGGGTCATCTTCGATTGCGGTTTCAATGTCGGGAGGAAAGTCGATTACTTGAATCTCTGGGTTGCTCGAGCTCCGATTTGGCCACTGACTGGAAGGGATTCTCTGGGTCTGAAGCTACGTCATCGGCTGGAAGCGAGTGATATCACCACTAGTGCTAACTCGGGTGGGTCAAAGCTGAGTCAACTCCGTTTGGTAAACGAGTTGGCTCTGTTTTCATTCCCCTGCTCTCGTCAATGTCTGCTGCTTGGGTAGAGCTAATCTGGGAGCGGCGCCGGTCTGCGGCGCCGGGGGAGGGAGGAGGAAGAGAAAGTAGGGGGGGGGGGAGGAGGGGAACGGCGGCGGCGGGGGAGGGAGGAGGGAGAGGGAGAGGAAGAGGAAGAGAAAGTGGGGGAGGGAAAAAGAATAATAAATTTTTATAATAACAATTTGCCCCAGAATTTGTTTGGATTTGGAAAATGACCCAAGGTTTCATTAAGAGGGCAATAATGGTATTTGAAATATGAGGGCCCATTTTCTACTTTATGTTCAAAAAAACTTGCACATATTATGTGCAATCAACATTATCCAAAAAACTTTGGGCCACTAAACTATTGTGTTATTAAGCATATGATCACTAAACAATTTTTTTGTAAGGATTTGGCAACTGAACCGTTTAAATGAGTCACTTTTTCATCCTTCCATTATTTAACCGTTAATATGCGACAGAAAGTGCCCAAACTCGATGGGCAAAATTCTCTCTCCCGAAACCACCCTTTCACGTCTTCAAAATCCGCAGAGATTATGGCAACACCATCATCTTCATCTGCCAATTTCTGCCATCAAACTTTCTCAAATATCAATTCGGATTCTTGTAGATAGGCATGAGGGGATTCGGAGAATCGGAGATTCGCACCTTGGAAATTAACTTCTGCAATTTTTCTCGTCGCAGAGAGGAGTTCAGAGAAATTAACTTCTGCAATTTTTCTTCTGCAATTTTATCTTCTGTAATTTTTCTCCTCGCAGTCCCAGCTGCTCTCTTACTTGAAGTTATGGATCGATCGTATCCTCTGGAAACTGTAAACTTTAGGAGAAGAAGGAACAGAGAAATTGAAGCCTTGAAATTAACTCAGCATGCATGAAAGAACATAGGAAAAATAAAATTATTTTTCCAAAACTAAGTTTCAAACTTGGTTTCGTTTAAAGAACAAGCCCCTAGTTTCGTTTCAATCAGTAGGGTGGAGCTTCCAAGATCTTGTTTTAGCACAAAACAACTATGGCTATGGATGAGAAAAGTTGCATTCTATGCTAACTAATTAAAACCCCCTGAAATTGTTTTTCTTAGCAGGAAGAAAATTAGAAATTTGGTGATACCATTGAGTTTGTAGTTTCATTACAAGTTCTTGTTTAAAACACCCCGTTCTTCTCTTCATTTTGATTCCACCTTATATCTCCAAAACTTAATTAGGCATCTCGGACCAATATATATATACTGGTGTTGTGCAGTGTTTCTCTCTAATTTGACGTTCATGCAGTGCTCCATCTGAGCCTGTTCATTGATGATTAAGGCACAATTAGTCATTGACAATTATCTTTTTCCTTGAGTTAAGAGGTTACTGTGCATTACAAGATAAAAGATATATGCTATAGTTTGGTGAACTAGGTGAGTCTCCAGGTATAGAATTTTATGTCGCACGCGTTGGGTAAGATAATACAATCATCCACTACCCCAAAAATGCCTATTGGATGCGGGTTTCGTGACCCGGCACCCGCCTCCAACGGACATGATATTGGAGGCGGGCACATTAAATTTACCACTAGGCTATATATACTCATGTAATTAAAATTAAAATTGAAAGTATATATTTATATATTTCCTTCTAAAACTTGTGATTTTTATTACCTACTAATTTATCTCATTGCTCGAACATCGACAAATTTTCAAAACTTTTTTAACTTTCAACAGTCCGAAACAAAGGAGAATTTTCGGAACAGGAGAATTGCTACATGCACCCATCTCCAATTGACATGATATTGAACAAGCGTTCACCTCCAAAACACCAAAAGGAGACGGATGCTGCATGCACACGTTAGATATTTACGTAAAGTGGACTTCATGACCACGTAAATGAAATTCACATCACACTACTCAAAGTGCAAGACTCGTAAAATACGCCGGCTTCGGCTCATAAGAAATTCGAACCATACTCCTTTCTGGTTTTGGAATTTGCTGTCGGTAATTATTGAAATCTGGCATTGAATCACTTGATATCCTTTATTTAAAGGCAGGCTATTTTGCTTGGTTATTAAGATGCATCTATATTTATATACTGCTTGCATTGAAACTAGAATGAATATTTAATTGTTTAATTCGGTTGATGCCATATGTGGATAAGTTCACTCATTAAAATTCATTCATTGATTGGCTTAGATGTCCCTATTATTATTATGCAGTGCATGAATATCTGATTCAAGTACAATTTTATTATACCAGAGAGCTGACTTCTAGTAACTTGAATATCATAAAAGTTAAAATTTAATTGATCTCCATGAATAACAATTGAAGTGGAATAATGGTGCGATTGTGTACATTTATCTATATATATATATATATATATATATATATATAATGCGGATTTCATCCTACTGTCCTAATTTTATTGACGACAGTTTATAAACAAAAAAAAACAACAACAACAACAACTTGATGTGGGTTTTATTGTTTCGGTAAATTTAAATCACGGGCAAACTCGATTTTTCCCTTTATTATATGTTTCTTTATTTAATCTTTATTTATGTATGAAGCAAAATTATTGTTCATTTGCTTCATACCGACTCATAACATTATTAGTACTATGTGTTCTTATTTCATGGTGGTAAGCTTCATTGAATGTGCAAAAATTAGTAGAAACTAGTGTTTATTCTATGTGCACGTTTAATGTTTTATGAGCTCATATTTTTAGAACCCAGTTATGAGTTAAGCTGAATTCTGCCTACCTTAATTACAAAATCTTTTTTTTAATGAATTGTGAGTGGTTACTGACCTTTTAAAAGAAAACTAATGGTCAAAAGACTTTTTAAAATTAAAGTCACTTATTGACTACACTTTTGTGCTATGAATTTTCATATTCTTATGTGTGTGGACAAATTAATGTTATGTAACCACCAAATCATAATTTTTTTTTTATGAATTTATGAAGATTCATTACTTTCCCGACTCATGTTTATATTTATGAAGGAAAATTAATGAATTATCGTCAAATTATAATTTATTGACATTAATGAAGTAAAACTCACATTATGTAAAAGTGAGTATTAAGTTGATCAGCCTTATAAACATTAAAGACTCAATTAGTCTTCACCAAATTGAACTAATTGTAAAGTTTTAAAAAGGCTACTTATTCTTATATTCTTATATGTCATGACTACAGTTTTAAAATTTGCCCAAAAGTATTTTAATTCTATTTTCATGACAGAGTTATGGCAGCACCTACATGAACATAATAGCTCCTCCACTAAAGTAAATAAAAGTAAATAATTGTTTTTCACCTTGAGCACATTACTAGCATATTGTAAATTTTGCCCAAAGGTAATTTGTAATGATGCACATGATTGCTCTAATCATTACTATTATGACTATCACTAGCATGTTGTGAGTTTTGCCCAAAGGTAACTTACAATGATGCACATGATTGCTTTAGCTATGATCCTCATGGCATGATTTATGTTTCTCAAGCTATCATTCCAGACTCGGTTACATGATTTGTTTTTGACATCCCTAAATTGAATGGATCCAATTACTCTGATTGGCATACTTGCTTATCATCCTGGGATGCCTAGATTTGGATCTGTATTTCCGAATTGATGGGGTTGTTCATTGGGTTATTTATAATTATTTATTATGAGTATAGAGTTAAAATTTGCCCAAAGGTATTTTATCTCTATACTCATAAGGAGTTACTGTATTACCCAAAGAGAATATAGTTTCTCATGTAGCGTTCATTGGGATTTTTTGTTACGAATATAGAATTAAAAGTTGCCCAAAGGTATTTTAATTCTATATTCATATGGAGTTGTTATATCTCCCAAAGAAAATATAATACCTCCATTGGTTGCCCAAAATAAGTGAATGATGTCTCTCACTTATTGAGTAAATCTATATTATGATATTCTTTAATGTTCCTTGTAGCTGGGACCAACTAAACTGTATATCCCAGATTGTAGTATGCAAAAAATTATTTAAATCACATAAATTATCATGATTAAAGTAATTATGATGTGAAAGGAATATTAAGGAGTTTTAGTCACGACAATGATTTGTTGGCATATTAAAAAAAATTTTAATATTTTTCTTGTGAATTCCCTATAAAGATAATTTTAGTCACATGAATTTTTAGTGATTAAAAATAAATGAAATGAGGGAAAATAAAATTTAATAATTATGTCGACATAATTGTAGTGGTTAGCATTTAAAGGTTGATGGATACATTAAATAAAAATGCATCATATATTTGAGAGTAGCCAAAGCACCTCAAATATGTGGTGTAAATTGTTTTCTTGGTCACATTATTGATTGTCAGTGATAAATTTAAATAAAATAAATCAACATTACGACAAGTTGATTTATTCAAGAAATAATATATTTTTTGTGTACTTAAAATTAGCCAAAGCAGTTTAAGTGCACTAAAGCAAATTATTTCTACTATTTTATCACATTACTAGTAATCAAGAAAAGCTTATAGTAAACCATATCAAGGCATCTGTGCAACATATGCAATTAATTTAATAAGTTAATTGTCGACCCAAAGGGAGGCAATTATCTTTATTAAATTAATTTGAAAATGGATGAGTTAAACATTAACTTGGAAAAGCCTTCCCATATAAAGTTATGGACGATTTATATCATTTAATGTTTAATTTTTCATAGCATCGATGTTTGTATAAATTACCATTCAAGTATTATTTGATTACTTGATAAGTCATTCACTATTCCAATGATTATTGATAGTTTACTAGATTGTTTGGATAATTCTTCCTTGATGTTTGGGTGCAATTGACCAATGATAAATGAATATTTACATTCACCTCTATGGAATTCTAGTTTGACACTAGAAATTAAAGAATTGTGAATAATTTAAAGAATTTAAAATAAATCTCATAATTGAAGTAGAGGTTTTAAACCTTTTTATGGTACATATTTTCAGTTTTCTCATGACAGTTTATGTTTTGATCATTTCAGTTTTCTTAAATTATATATTAAGTTTTATGGTTAATCATGATTTCTTTAACCATGTGTGTTTAAGAAATTAAAGGGGTCAAAAGTTAGAGAAATTGGAAACTGAGACACTTTAATAGCTTGTAGTGTCTCATTAAAGTAATATGTCACATGATAAAGCACTAAAGACTATATGAAGTGGACAAAAATAAAAAGGTTTTTGAACATAGAAGTCGAAGAAGACTACTTTTCCTCTATTGTAAGAAATATTTAAGAGAAAATCAAAACTAATGTTTGAAGTATTCTAATACTTCACATATTTTAGTGAATTGATTTTGGATTACAATTGACGTTTTCATATAATTAAAGAAACTCATAACAAGTGAATAAAACATCTCATAAAGTAAATTTGAGATATTCACTTATTTTTTAAATATGAGTTATATTGCTTATATTGCTTAATTTATAAATAAGATTAGTAAAGTAAACATTTACTATATTTTTTGCTAGATTATACTATAAAATACAGCATATTAAAAGGTTGAATGTACCAAATGATTTTTCTTTTATCTAAACGATATCATTTTCTGCCTTATTATGAATAGTTTGAAGTATGTCGATTGTTTATTCAAATTTACACATCTCATATTTTGTTTGAGAATAAAGATACTTAATGGTTTTAAAATCTCAAACAAATGGGAGGAGAATAAGAACTGATGAAAGGTAGAAAATATAATTGAACTTACTTAATATATGTTTATTCTACACTTATTGAATAATTACTGATAAAAATCACTTACTTGTGATTGCTAGTGATGAAATGGTAAGGAAACATTGATTGTGTGTATCTTGATCCATATCACATTAAACAATGAAATCATTGAGTGTAATTTTTAATGATATGTTTCTTCCCATTGTTGTTTAAAACAACAATTAATTTGAAGTGAGTTGAAACAATGTTTAAGATACTTACACATTAAGATGAAAAATGATTCAATGCTTTAATAGTTGATTTATGGATGGATCAAGAATTTGTTGGAATTTACACACTTAAGAATTTCACTGCTAGAATTTTAAATAATGAATGTGAAAATTTTTGACAATCTCTATTTTGAGAAATTACACTATTCGTTACCTCACTTATCAAATTACTTTGAATAGTGAGAGTTTATGATTTCTAGTAAACATGGCTTATGAGAGTATAATAGATTGAACATACAAATGTTCTTGCACAATTTTATAGGCCTATCACTGACAACTTGCTGATTATGATTAGGGCTGACTAAGTATGTGAAACGATTTATATGATTGGATGATTTGACAATTGATAATAAATTAATTTTGGATAAAAATATATTATCTATATGAATTTTTTATGAAATTAAACTTCCGTTTATGGTATATAAATTTAACAATGTAATCTCTTTTCTTCATTTTGTAAAGAAGAATATTATTGTGAATTTATATACATTAGGCTTAGTGGGAGTACAATATTCTTAAGTCTATATATTGTGTATATTAAAGTTTTCTAGTAAACTATGTGTTAGTTTATGTGTGCAATTTTATTAAGGCGAACAAATTGGTGATGTTCACATTATGTATTGAAATAAGTATTTTTGATGCTATGAATTATGAAGGTTTGGTTTGGATATGAAATGCAATTTTACACTGATAGTTTTACTAAGATATTTTTCATTATGAAGTAGAGGAATAGTGGGAGTCAAAAACCTATAAATAAATGTTAAGAAAGACAGCAAACGATAGCAACGAGTCGATAAAGTATGTGAGTATGAAGTTATAATAATCTTTTGCCGGCATAATTATTTCGATCATATAACTCGTATTCGACTCATTAGCTGTATGAGTTAGGTTATCATATATAGCTATCTAATAATGAATATCTTAGTTTCCAAACCATAATGCATTATGAAATTTTCGTTGCTCTTCTCTTATCGAGAACAACAAGTGCTTAAATTAAACATAGCATATTGAAGTGAATGCTATTCTAAAGCAAATTCATATTTTAACGGGTGTCCATAGAGCATATATAAGAGTCGACCTTATGTTTGACCCATTAAAGAATAACGCTAAATAAATGTTGGAACATGATGATTCCATGGGGTCTCATTAATTAAGTGATTGCTCTCTTATGTTTGAACACATTATAGAAATATTAAACTCCTGTTTGTGCACATAATTGTTATTTTTCGTAACAGGATTTAATATTTGGACCACAACTGAACATTTTGTTGTTAGTTCATTTTCCCTCATTAATTTATCTATATTTAGTTGCTAAAATTGCGATACATGGAAGGCAGTATGTTGGTAGAAGCATACAACCGCCATGATTCATTTTAGTGATGGTGTAGGATAAATATTCTGTTATTACGTGGCCACCTGACTAAGAACTCATTCATTCACGAGGTCATTTGTCCAAGTGGGAGAATGTTAGATATTTACGTAAAGTGGATTTCATGACTACGTACAGTTACCTAAATATTTAACCATTACTTATCAGATAACCCACTATTCAGTTGCATTATAAGTAACTACCTACTAGTTGCATCATATGTAACTACCTACTTGATAAGACCATTATCTGGATGAAGTATAACTGTGGAGGGAATATAAGAGATAGCTATCAGAACTCTAATGGGATTAAGTCATCTACGGTTATTTATATGGGATATCTCTGGGTCCCTCTCTCCACTCCAACCAACGTAGTGTGTTCTCCCCATCAATATACATGTCATAATAGTGAGAGCTGGAGAGAGAAGATTATGCAGATTAGGCACATGAGTTCTATCACACATCGATGGCTCAAGGTACGATTTGTATTTACATGTTATAACCGATGATCCGGCTTATAAATTCTAACAGCACTCGCCTCCAATAATCCAGTGGATTACTGAAGATGGGTTTTTGACGCACCCACCTCCAATAATGTCTAGAAAACCTTCCTTCAATACTGTTTCAAAATTTTCATCAGTTTTGGAGGCGTGTTTTTGGAAACCCACCTCGAATGCACCTTTTGAAAGTTGGTTTTTTGAAACCCGCCACTAAATGGGCGCCTCCAATTGGCCTTTATGTAGTATTGATAATCTAATATATCATTCTGATAATTAATTAGAGTATGTTCACTCAGATCGCTTTCTTTGTAGTGATATTGAACAAAAATTTTGTAGATTATAATATGAAATCCGTTCAGATGAAAATTTAATATTTAAGGTTAGTTTGATGTTAGATGTATTTTTCATTCTAATGGACATGTGAAATGTGTTTATTATGTCTCCTATCATACCTCTGTTGATTTGTTTTCCATCTTGGTGTATGTGGGATTGGCGCGTAGGACTAAAAAATTTTATTCAGCGCGCTCTGCTATCATGACGTGAGGTCAACAACTTTATTTTTTTTCATGTTCGCCACTGTAAAAAATGAGATCTACTGAATGAATATTTTCAAGAAATTTTTATTTTATTTTCAAGTGTTATCCTAGAAATATACTTCTATGTTTCATTTATATATTTATGATATTATTGAGTGAAATAAATAAATGGTCCATATTTTTATTGATATCTACTACTCCCTCCGTCTCACTCAAAGAGTCCAATTTGAAATGTGTACAACTTATTATAGGTTGTGAGGCACAACACCTAAAATAAGTAATTTAACACCATATTTTCCACTTATATCCTTACTTTAGAAGTAAAAGTTAATTGTGAATCACACTTTGTAATATTAGTAAGGGTATGTAATGTAAATAAATTCAAAGTGGACTCTTTAAATGGGACAAAAGAAAATTTTGAAAGTGGACTCTTTGAATGGGATGGAGGGAGTACAATATTTAAATAACTTTAAGAGAAACAACAAATAGGGCCATGGCCACGCCTTGCATGGTCTAACAATACTAGTGTGTGTGTGTGTGTGTGTGTGTATACATGGGCTAGATACCGGGATGTCAACAGTTCCATGGAGCAACACACTTTGGTGGATGTTAATGACGGGTCGGCTTTCTTTTGGTATTCAAACTGGACAGGTTTAGGTCATCTGGCCGCACTAGTTCCTCATAATTGGATTCACAATCCTTTCCTTTCTATTCGTGGCTTCTTTGAGCACAAAAGCATGTATTTGGAGGAGTTTGAGGAGTATTTTATTTATGAAGTCTGGACTGAACTTAGGGATTTAACGCTTTATTTCTCGAATGGGGTGGATAATTTGGTATGGAAGCTGGAGGCCTCGGGGTTATTCACCATTGAATCGGCATATAACGTTCTTAGAGATAAGCGGCCTGCAGAGTTTGTGCAACATTTTTTGTCCCCTAATATTCCTATAAAAATATCAGTCTTTATGTGGCGGATGCTGAACAACCTGCTACCCCTTGATGAAGTCCTACAGAGTATAGGTTTTTCACTGGCCTCGCAATGCTTCTTTTGTGATAGAGAAAATAATATGCAGCATGTGTTCGTAGATTATGTGATTGCACGAACCCTTTGGGAGCACTGGGTAATTTGACCCTTTGCCCACTGAGGAATTTACTACAGGCTTTGATTTTGGATGCCCTGATTCCATAAGGGTTCGGGGCATTGGTGTCTGCAGTGTTGTGTTGGGTATTGTGGAAATCCTTTAATAAAGCAGCTCAAGAGGGTACATTTTTGTCTGCTGGTGTGACTTTGCATGCAACTCAACGTCTCATTTTCGATCTTAGTGGGTTGTTTCCACCACTTTTCTCTATCAAGTGAGAGTTTATCCTACTGGATGGTATCATTCCCAGATGGGAGTACCGGGAAAAGAAAAGAACCAAAATTGGTCTAGTGGCATCCTCCTCCAATTGGAGCATACAAACTGAGTGCGGATAGCTCTTCTTTGGGTAATCCAGGCCCTTCGGGTGGGGGTTTTGTCCTAAGAGATGCTACAGGGTATGTGATTTTAGCTGCTAGCTCCTTTTTTGGACATCTTAATAGTTTTCAGGCAGAGGCTATGGCTTTGTATTTGGGTCTTCTTGCATGTAAACTCCGGAACATTTAGAATTTTCAGGTTGAAACGGACTCTCAAACATTGGTAGATTCATATTCCAAGGGTGTCTGGTCATGGAGAGCATCTGTTGTATTGAAGAGGATTGTGCATTTGCGCAGTTCCTTTCCTTCTTTCACTCTTTCGCATATATATCGAGAAGCTAATGTTGTTGCTGACTCTCTAGCACGCTTGGCTAGCTCCTCCTTAGATTCCATTATGTTCAGCCGTACCTCACTGCTATCACAGATCAGAGGCTTGATCATTTTATACGCGCATAGTTTTGCTTATCTTCGTGTATAATTTTCCATCTTTGTATGTATGGTATCTAGTATTTTTGTACCTCCATGTTAGGCTCACTAAGTCCACCTTTTTTTTTTACGACATTTTGCATGTTTTTATTAAAATAAAATAAAACTTAAGAAAAAAGAAAAAAGAAAGACAAAACGGCAAAGAGCCGTCGGAAAAATAAAGAGAGAGAAGAGAGAGCGACGGGAGTGGCGAGAAGACAGAAAAATAGAAAAGAGAAAAGAGAAACAGGAAAGGAAGGAAGAAGGGAGAAAAGAGAGAGAAGGAGGAGAAATTAGGGAGAAAGAGAGAGAGCCTAGAACTGGGACTGGAGCTGACCGTAGGAGGAAGGAGGAAGAAGAAGCAAGGAAGAGAAGGAAAAGAGAAAGTTAAGAAAATTTAGAAAACTGAAATCCAGGACTTGAATCTCGATTCTAATCTAGCATATAGGAATTTAGCAATCTTCGGAACACAACGGTAAGTTTAAATTGCTTACGATAATATAGAAATCGGATTCCAAATGCTATAAGTTTAAATTATTAAGTTTTATAAAAAATTAATTCAAATCTTTGATTTTAGATGTTGTAGGAATGTTAGGAATTGGTAAAAATGGTATATGAAGATTATATGATTTGGATTAAAAGGAAATTTACCATCGGCTATTACCAATCAAATAGCGGGTAAAACCGCTCCTGTTTTTGAAGATTGAATTTTTGAGAAATCAGACTAAATCTTTTATAATTTCTTTTATAATTAATAATTAATTTAAGAATCATTAAACAATAGTTAAGTTTTATATATTGTTGTTAAAATTACATTAAAACCTTGTTGTGATATAATTAAAATTAAATATTAATTCTTATAATTATTTTAATATTTTAAAATGATTTCTTTTAAAGAAAGTAGTTGTTTAGATTAAGTTAGAAATTAAGAAAAGTTAGATAAATAAGAAAAGATACTTGGGAATCTAAAGTTTTGAAAATGATATTATGTTAGAATGTCTGAGTCTTGAGACTTGAATTATATGCAGATCGGGTAGATAGCTGAGCTAGTATCTATGGACTGAGGTGAGTTTCTCACTGAAAATAGATACCGTTTAACGCCGTTAATAATTGAATCTAAATTGGAGTCATTGTGATGGCATGTTTTACAAAGCTTTTAAAATAATGTGTGAAATATTTTGAGATTTGAAAAGTTCATTCGCGTTTATATATTTGCTTGGATGAATATGTATTTGTGAATATTTCCAATGTACTTTGTTTGTGTACTGTAACTTGTGTTTGCACATGTGTGAATCTTGACTGTGTGAACTTTGTGTATATTTTGAGATTATTAGTGGGTCCTGAACTGAACAAATGAATAAAAGAACATGGTTGACAAAATGAATTATTGTCAGGAATCTATTATTATGAATATGTTGCTAGGAATTTATGTGTTTTGTTTGTATACTGAGCTTGTGATTGTTCATATATGAATATGTTATCAGGAATCATTATCAGGAATTGTTGTCAGGAACCTTTGCCATGAATCTGTGTTAGGAATTTTGTCAGGAATCTTTGTCAATGAGTGCATGAACTATATGAATATGGAATATGTGTATGAATGCCGATGTGATCTGGCTGGTTCGTCCATCGTTCATATAGAACTTTGACGGTTGCCCTTCATCCTCGTTATATGTCTATGATTACTACATGAGTCATGAATGATGTTAGGATTTGCTTGAATTATATGCATGAATAGTTAATCCAACTCGGTATATGTTTGCGAAAACGGTAAACTCTCACTGGGCATGGGCTCATTCCATTTTCATGTTTTGTTTTCTGTTTTACATTAAATTGTTACAAATAGGTTGTACGTGGATGACTGAGCTCACTATTGGAATTATGACGACTTGAACCCCTATAATTGCTGGTTGAAGTTGAAGAGCGAGAAGGTTTTATTAGGGCTCTATATTGAGAATTATGTAAAATAGGGCTGTGTAACATTTTTAACATTATTGTAATAAAGTATGGTTGGTTTGTTCTGAACGATACTGAGCCCTAGTGCGAACCAGACAGGCATCTAGTTAAGCCACTTCCTTGTTTGCAGGATGGTGAAACTGGGATGTCACACCTTCCCCGACCCCACTTTGGCCCCGGCCTCTCCCTTACCTCAATCTCTCCCCGACCCAGACCCCACCCTGCTCTCACTCCCGGCTCCACCTCGGCCTCTCTCTAACCCGACCCTGACCTCGCCCTGGCACCACCCTTCCCCCAACTTCGCCCCCGACCTGACCTTGCCCTCCTCCTGATGTACAATTTCATCTCAGCCTTTCTTTATATAAATTCTGATCCCAATTCCCCTAATTTTTCGTTGAACAATGCACTAATTCCTCAATCTTTTAAATCTCTCCAATTTCTTCATAATCTTCAAGAAAAGAAAACATAAGAAGAGTTCGTTTGTTTGTTGTTTCGCCGGTCAATTCATCATGGTATATAGAACGTTGAAGATCAGTATGATGTCCGGGAGGGATCTGAACAAGGTCAACTTGATTAGCAAGATGGATGTCTACGCTGTCGTTTCGATCGAAGGTGGTGGGGAGAAGCAGAAGACGAAAACCCCTGTTTCCAATGATACGGATAGAGAGCCGTTCAAAAGTGGATACTCGAAGTCGAATGGACCGATTCAGCCGCCTCCGTCTGAAATGTAGCGTGAGGAGGGCTACACTCTTAGAGTTTGGAGGAGGTGGGGCAAAGGTTTAAATAAGCCCCCTAATGTTTCACCCAAAGTCTAGATAAGTCCCTAGCGTTACTTTTGGATTAAAAAAAACCCCGATGTTACAAAAAGGGGTCAAATTAGCCCCTTTCCGTTAGCTCTCAGCCACGTCACCTATTCTTGCTGATTTGGCTCCGCCACATCACTTAGTTTTACTGACTTGGCTCCGCCACCTAACCTAACCGTCCAGCATGTCATCGGGGCAACTTCTCCGGTCAATTTTTTAGACCCTTTTCCTTATCTTTTGTTTCATTCTCATTTTGGTATGCTCCCAGATCAATACGTACTTACCAGTATATAAAATTTTGAAAATAATTTTGTTTTGTGTACAACTGAAATGCAAAGTTGTCCCATTTTCTCATATCTTCATCCTTCCTCGGTCATCCTATGATATATGGAATGATGGCTAATTCCCTACAAGTCTCTACCATTGCCCACTTCACCACCATCTCTTCCATTCTCTTACTGTATGCTCTCACTCCTTAGCTTTGTTGTTTGCTAATTTTTACTACGCCTGCAAGGCCCCCAAGAATCCAAATAATATTGATGATATGTCCTTCAAGCCAAGACAGCTAGGGGAACATATATCATTCCAGTTTCCTAGAATCAGTAGGGCCTTGTTTGGTATCACAACTCAAACCATGGTTTGAATTTTATTTTGATTTTATAATATTAAAATTATATTAAAAATGTAAAAATGTGTGTTGAAAATGTAAAAATGTTTACTGAAAATGTAAAAAGGCTTATTGGGAATGATAAAAAAACTATTATAAAATTAAAAAAAAACTCAAATTATGATTTGAGTTGTGATACTAAACAGGGCCTACATGTTGGCCTCCAAATGGATATCTTGCTTCTTGGGATGCTGCTGCTTCACCTTTCTGCTTTCCATCCCAACTGCTCATCCTTTTGAAGGTAACCAATAACTTTTACACACACACACATACACACACACTCCTTTCCTTTCCCAATCATTAAATGTTAAATATTAGATATGGCACAAAAAGGTTTCTTAAAGAAATGTATCTTCTTAATACTACAACTATTAGATATGTCCTACGAGTGTTCCCGCAAACCAAATTAAAAGGGAAATATAAGAGAAGGAAAAGGGTTTGAAGAATTGGCCGGAGAAGTTGCCCCGATGACATGCCGGCCCGTGGGGTTGGGTGGTGTAGCCAAGTTAGCAAAAATAAGTGATGTGGCAGAGCCAAATCAGCAAGAATAAGTAATGTGGCTGAGAGTTAATGGAAAGGGGCTAATTTGACCCCTTTTTGTAACATCGGGGGCTTTTTTTGATCCAAAAGTAATGTTAGGGGCTTATCTGAACGTTGGGTGAAACATTAGGGGCTTATCTGAACCTTTGCTCGGAGGAGGTGACCTCTCTTGTCCGCCGGCGGCAGCGGCGGTGTAGGTGGGAGTGAAGAGGTTTTGGGGGAAAAAAAAAGTTTTTTAAATTAGGTTTTGAAGTTTGTTTTTAAGTCCAGAAAAAAAATCATTGTTTTGGTTTTGTTTTGGGTTCAAAATAGTTTTCAAAATGTAGAAAAGAATCGGCCCTAAGGCTGCTGAGTGGGCCACTAGCCATTGAACCTTTTTTTTAAATTTATTTTATTTTATTTTATTTGTTTTATCGAACCCATGACCTCGGGGTTATAACGTCATTCCCTTACCACCACCCCACAACCCTCCCCCTATATTAAACCATTTTACAATCCTTGACCGTGTTTTGTATTTTCAACTTGGCTTCACAAAAGTTTTTTATTTTTAATGTGTTACCCGTTCCATAGTTGTCGAATCGCGATACGTATCGTATATCGAAAACTAAATTTATGATACGCGTATCGTATCGTATCGTAAGATATGTTTATATATAATAATATAATATAAAATTTATATATTATTAAAAAAATTAAAACTATATATATATATTTTATTATATATTATGGATTACAAATAAGAATAAATATTTATTCTAAAATAAACTTTCATAAGTTTTTAAAAATGAACTTTTATGTGAAAATCATAAAAACTATAAGTAAAACTTGAACTTAAATAGTATTATTTTAATCATATCATAAATTTATAATACAGTCCACAATCTTTTTTAAATTAAATTAAAAACATATTATATTATTAAATTAAATAATTAATATTCTCATCAAAATAAATATACTAGTGATATTATTATTTTAAATCACTAAACAAATATAAAGATGATTAGTATGGTATCTCTATTTCGAAAATGTATTTGGGATGAAAATATGTTTTAGAAATGAATTTTAAAAATTTTAAAGTGTATTGAAAACGTAAATGTATATTTGAGATGTAAAAAGTGTATTAAAAATGATGAAATTATTACAAAATTTTAAATATATTTTACAAAACAAAGGTGAAACAGAAACTAATACTACCAAATAGGAAAAATGTGAGATAATAATTATAAACAAATTTTAAATAAAAATAACATTTTTATAATAATTGAAATAATATCTTATATTTAATATAGAGTAAAAGTTACTTTTATAAGGGAAAAAATTAAAATTAGAAATTTAAAATTGAATTTTAGAAATATTTAGCGTATCGCACGATACGCGATACGTATTGTATCGCACGAATCGCACATAATTGCACGATTCACTACCACTTACGATACGCCTGTGCGATACGTATCGAAAATTACATTTTATGATACGTATCTTACGATACGTATCGCGTATCGTACGATACTAACAACTATGACCTGTTCCACTTAACCCAATTTTTTCTTCTTCCAAGCAGCCTTATTCTTCTCCCAGCCAGTATGTGTGTTTATTACTTACTTTTTTCAACGATGTTTTAGGGGCTGGTTGAGTGGATTGAGTTGCTCCGCCACTCAGCCCTTGCCAGCTCCCCTTGGTGATGCCACTGCCCGCACTGACCCTGAACTCAACCCAGGGCCAGCCCCGACCTAGGCATCCACCTTGGACTTGACCTCGGGCCCAACACTACTTTGACCATGACCTCAACCTCGCCCTGACTCCGACCTTAACCTTGGTCACACCCCTGACCTGACCCGATCTTGACCCTAGGCCCACCCCAACCCGACCCCAACTCTAGCCGCACCCTGATCTCGCCCCTGACCCCACCTTAGCCTCAAATGAAATTTCTCCATATGATTACTCTTTTTCTTTTTTAGAAAATGAAATTATATTTTTAATGTATATAAGTAAATAAAAGAAATTTGATTCGTACTTAAAATTTTCAAGGATTTACCCCCAAAAAAAGTCATTCTCTATAGATGTCATTTGTACTTTTAGATTTGAGATATCATTTAATTTGATTCCCAAATAATTCTTTTTGGATAATAGTGGAATCTGAAAGTTCACTTTCCTTTTTTGTATTCTCATTTCTTTCCGTTTAGGGTTCCTTCTAGAATCTAAAATAACCGACAAAAAATTGAAAACCAATAGTTCTTCCATTTCAATTCTTCCTTCCCACCAATGTCTTCCCCCTCCCGCCGCCGCAGCGGCGGCGTACCGAGCATCGAAGACGTGATCGACTTCGATGTTTTCTACGAAATCCTCTCTCGGCTTCCGACGGTGTCGTTTGGGTCCGCCGCTTGCGTCAATAGGTACTGGAATTCCGTTTGCGGCCGCATATTGTCTAAACCTAAGCTCTCATCGGCGCTGTCTCTCAATCCTTGCCTTGAAGTACGAGTGTTGTTTTTTTTTTTTTTCCTTTTGCATTAGTTTTCAAAATTTACTATTTAGCTCTAATTTGATTTACTTCCCTAGGGCGCCGTGAATGAGGTCGTAGAAAAGGTTATGTCGGTGCCGATCCGACCTCACTTCGTCATTGCTTCGGTCGGTGGTTCGTTTGATTTGATCCAGGCGCATCAACTGGTAAACTTAATCTTTTAAGTAAAGTTACTTTTGATGGTTATTAGTCGTAAAATTTGATGTCTGTTCGTATGTACAATCTCAGTTCCTTTCTATTTGTGTGCTGGAGAATCGTAACAAATGATGAGTGTTGTGTTAAAATTTGGTCTGAAACATCATTTTCTTGCTTTTGTAAAGAGTTGCAAAGTTACTTTGACGTTTTAAACTTTACCCTACTCTCAAATACTTATGTTCAACCAAAATAATTGTCTTCACAATCGTTGTAAGTTCCTTCTTTGTCCATATTCTTTACTTCCTGGCATCGGAAGTAAATATAATCAGGTCGGATTATCATTGTTATTGACTTTCCACTTAACAATACTTTTTCGATTGCATTTTCGAACTACCTTTTAGGGCATTACAGGGCACCGGTGTAATCCAACTATAGTTAGTCCTAATTTGATGTCCGGATCCCAGGTATATTTCCTGCAGGACACAGTACAACACTATTTTAACTGGGGAGTGTATTTTGCAGATTACGGGAAGGTTTCGTTCGAGTGTTCCAGTTGTTACATCAGAGTCTTACGGAATTATTGGGAGAGAGGCACTCACCAACGAGTTCAAAGAGGTAAATGTCTTACTTTATTTCACTTTCGCTGTTATATAGGTTAGTTTTTATTTAATTTTGAGGGGCAAAATGTTTGGTGCAGGTTCGGTGGAAATTAGAGGATGATTATAATGAAGATCTAGGAATAGTATTAACGGTGGGCTATCTGCCTGGTGTCGAATCGACCTTGATTCCAGCACGATACCTATATCAGGTAAATTTTAATTATAAAAGATAAAAAGAGAATTGGCTTATTTTGGAATTGATACTCTCTTTTAGGAAAGTGCATTCATAATAATACATGTTCTATTATTTTGGGTAAATAAGGCCTTAAAAATATTAAAATCATAAAATAAAATAAAGCTTATCACTTACTTTAGGCCAACAATTGTACTTGCCTTTCAGGCTTGCTTAATCCATTATGTTCTGTTGTAATTATCAAACTCACTTAATTGATTAAGTACTTAGCTGTTGAATCACTTTATCCATGAGGCTTGAACTTTTAGATATCAAAATAGGCTTAATTCAATAACTACTTAATTAATTAAGTGCTAAATTAAGCTATAAAACAGAACCCGAGACTGGTTGATTAAGGTTTGAGAAATTATTTGAAATACTGTCTCAATAGCACCAACTAATAGTATTCTTTTTGCCTTAAAAAAAAAAAAAAAATGCAGGCTGATCAGATTAAAAAATTTGTGACGGATATAAGGACTTATGCTTCCGATGTATCAGACATGTCCCCTTCTGCAATCATACTTTTTTCTGTAAGTCCTGCCATTGTGAATTCTTCTTTTTATCTTTCTGTTTGATTGAAATTGTAAGCGTACTTGGGATCATTGGAATGTTCCTTAAGTTTTCTGGACTGTTTAAGACATGTAGTTGAGGTTTTTTTTCTTCTTCTTTGGTGGGTATGAATACATTTCCTTCATTTGTGGCACACGTAAAATTGTCCTTTCAATCCATTCAATTATGGAAGATGGCCACATACATTTTGATGCCTTTGCCTGTCATTCCTCTTCATGGAGTTAAAAAGGGTGAAATGGATGCATGGTGGTTAGTTCATCAAGAATATTGAGAATTGATCTTTTAAGTAGCATTTTGCACTGTTTGTGCTCTCCTGAATCTGTTTCTTCTTTTTTTGCTTCTTGCATGTGAAATGGCTGATGTGCTAGGACCTTAATACTGACATGAGACCTGTTCTTCAAAATCTGGGTAAGTACTATATTGAATGATTTATACAATTCACTGGATGAAATAACTATGTTGTCTATGCATTGACTCATTTCTCTGTTTGAGAATATTTAATACCAAAATAACTTCTTGGTTATATTGTCAAAACATGCCAATTGAGTTTCAACATTTTTAATGAAGGAGCTTTGAATATGTCACTGGGTTTTAAATATGTTGCGTGCCACTAGAAGTTGATCCAGATTTTTGCTAATTTTCTGAATTTCCAAATAATTATGCTACCAGTGTTCACTGTCTCTCTTGTATTAGCAGATGATGAATTTCCTGTGGATACTGTAATTGTTGGGGAAGGTGGTCGTCGTTGCATGTTCAGGAGCAACTGGGATGAGAAGACTGAAGAGAAACAAGATGATTTTCCTGATGCTGTTGCCCTAGTGTTTGCGAAGAACAAAGCTTCTGGTATTTAAAATTTTCCTTTGGGTTCTCTGTTAATTTTCTTTTGATTCTGAGCTCCATATGGGGAAGGAGCATTGTTGCTTGGAAAGTCATGATCAGTTACATCGATCCACTTACAATTCCTTTGACAACTAAAAAGCAAAATTACTAAAAGAAATTCTGGATATTATTAACGTCTTCCATTTCCTGCAATTAGTGAAGTTCCCAAATTGGCTTTTTGTCATCCAAAGCATGCCAAATCAAGGTTTGGGCTTTGGAATACTTTAACCTCACTGTTTGTAGACTTACAGTAACCTTTTGTCATTTATCCCCACCATGTATTTAGTACTGCTGATTGACTTTGAAGCAGCTTTTAAGCATGTGTCCACCATACCTTGTTTTCTTATCTTGCATTTTTATTTCGTCAGTACACTTCACTTCATCTCTTAGGCTCTGTTTGATAACATGACAGTAGTTAAGATAATTTCTTTACCATGTTAACTAATTGCCTTTAATGGTGATTTTTATACATGCTTTTCCAAATCAAATGTTTGCATTTCTGTTGTTGAGGTGGATTCAATTATGGCCTTCTCTGTGTGATTACTTTGTAGTGGACAGGCTGTTTGTATATTGCTATAAATTCATTTTGAGATTGAATTGCATATTAAAACTGTGTAGCAGGCATTGGGGAGATTCATTTTCATGCTAGACTATCATCTGGATTGCGGCCTGTTCCCCCAGAATATGAGGCAAATTCTATTGTTGAGCATGGTTTTCAGGCCCACACGTGGTTTAAAGGAAGAGCTGGTGCAGGCAATGAAAATCTCGGTGGCCTGGCTATTGTAGAAAAATTTTACAATGAGGTATTATTTTATTTGGGTTAGTAATTGGCAGTCTTATGGGTTAGAGGGGATTAATTTGATCTCCACAGGTCTTTTCAATTATATAATCAATGCAATAAAAAGATTTGGTTGGGTACTGTGTTTCTTCTCAATGAAAACTTGGGTTAGAAAAGTGGAAGGAAAATGAGGAGGGTTGTATAGTTTATTTATCAAAGTAATTATTCGAAATATCTGTATATTTCTATAACAAAACCTAAAGATATCACCAATTTTAGTTTATGGGAGTTGATTTTGGTGTATCTGTCTTTCATGAACCAAAATTTCTACTAGATCAGAGATGATGAGAGAGATCTGGAACGTTACATTGGAGTTTGGAAGATCCGATCCTTCTCCAGTCCATTTCGTGCAGCAAGATGGAGGACTTTTCTGGACTTTCATGAAGAATATATGTAAGCATACATCAAGTCCTATGATTTATCTTTTTCCTGCCTTTTTGTATACACTGTTATTTTAAAATTTTGTTGATGATGCAAGAAGGATGGTGGTAGATCCTTCCCTTATTACTTTGTTTTTGAACTGGAATTCAGTGAATTTTTTGTTCATATGCAAACTGTGGAAGCTTGTGGTCAATTTTTTTTTATCATGTTAGTTAGCACTCTAGTTTAATTCCACTGCTGCAAGATTGATGACTTTCCTGGACATTCATGAACAATTATCGTAAGCATGCATCAAATCCTATGATTTATCTTTTTCCTGTCTTTTTGTTTACACTTTGTTATTTTAAAATTTTGTTGATGATGCAAGAAGGATGGTGGTAGATCCTTCCCTTATTAGTTTGTTTTTGAACCGTAATTCAGTGAATTTTTTGTTCATATGCAAACTGTGGTAGCTTGTGGTCAAATTTTTTTATCATCACGTTAGTTAGCACTCTAGTTTTATTTCCACTGCTGCTTGCGAATAAGGGTTTTGGTCTCTGATTTACTAGACTAATAAGTGTAGCTATTGTTTTTCAGTCACGATGAGCATCACGTTGCAGTATCTGGTTTGAATATCAAGACAAGGGATAGATTTTGCCTGTTTATTTCAGACTACAGGAATGCACTAGCTTCAAGAGATTTTGTGTCGCAATCCTTCGGGAAATTGGCTGCATCTAGATTTACTCAGGGCAAGAAAAGGGTTGTCTTTGGGGGAATTATATTTGCATGCTGCCTGCGCGGGGAGTCTTTTTATAGACTTCCCGTTAGTGAGAGCAGTCTCTTCTTAGATAGCTTTCCCGGGGTTCCTCTAGGAGGATCCTTCTCTTCAGGGGAGATTGATGTTCTAGATGAGCTAGGTATCCGGTGCGGGCTTCATTTTTTTAGCACCGTGTACCTAGTGTTGTCCTATATCCCTCTAGGGGATTAGGCGTGACTCTTAGATAGTCGTAAAATTGTGTAACTTCCATGAGAATTTTATCGTGAAATTTTATTTTTCAATTATAATCGTTTTAACTATTAATTCAGAGTTATGATGATGTTTGAATCGGAAGTATTACTAATTATAATTATGATTTTATGACAATCGAATATAGTTGAGATAATTGGTTGAGGTGATGGTTTGAACCATTAAGAAGGTTAAAAATAGAATATATTGTTTGCGTTTTAAGATTTACAAATGTGGAAAGTTTAAATATATATTGGAGAAAAAGAGAGAATTCGGTACAAAGTTTAAATACTCTTATTTTTGCATAAAATTCGGCACGATGGATCACTAAATAGATAGAAAAATGATTAAATAAATAATATATATATATATATATATATATTCATTTTGCAATTTGGATGTCACAAAGGCCTTGAATTTAATATAATTTTCCAATTAATTGCCACATCAACTTAATATTTTATAGAGCAAACCATTATTTTGGCCCCCTCGCAAATTACTCAATGCTCTTTTTTGCCTCTACATTTCCAATCGTGAAAAAAAATCATTCACATTTCAAATTGATACTCTTTTGGTCCTTCACTAACTTTTCATCTATTTTTCCATCCAAAAAGTCTCATGCCCCTCACATGTCAACAGAAAAAGTAAAGTACTTAATTTCTTTTACACAAACAAACAATAACACAATTATGATGTAAGAAAAAGACAGTTAAACTTAACCCCAGATATTGTGCACTGTATCAAGTGACCAAAGTAAAAGGACTATCCCAACTGGCGAATTTTCAAATTAAAAAGTTCACATTATTCCCGACTATGGCACCCCAATTTCCCCATCCCGCATTCAAAGGAGTGGCTTAACCGGATGCCTGCCTGGTTCGCGTCATAACTCATTGTCGTTCAAAGCAAATTAACCACACTTTATCACAATAATGCTAATAATGTTACACAACCCTATATATGTTACATAATTCTCAAAATACAGAACTAATAAAACATTCTCGCTCTTTAACTGCGACCAGCTATTATAGGGTTCAGATCGTCCTAATTCCGATAGTGAGTATAATTATCCACGTACAACCTATTCGTAATAGTTCCATTGACAACATAAAACAAAGCAAGAAAATGGGATAAGCCCATGCCCATTGAGAGTTTTCGCAAACATTTACTGAATTACATAAATTACCCATATATAATTCAACCAATCAATGCATATAGCATTCATGACTCATGCAAGATTCATAATGATATAACGAGGATGAGGGGCATTTGTCAAGTTCTACATGAATTATGAATGACGGGCCAACTCACCTCGGTGATCATATACATATTTCGTATTCATTCATACAATCATTCATGAAATTCATACATGTAGGTACCATATTCTCCATACCGCCATTCTTGAGTTAATCTTGAGATTATGAAAGCGAATGATTCAAATGACCAGGCCCAATACCTGCTTGTGGAATCAACCGGAGGCAAATAATGGATCCAGACTCAACTTATGAACATGTAATAGCAACAGTGTACAAAGAAAGCATATCTGAAGCATAATAAGTATATATATGCAGTCCAGCCGGTATATAAACATAGCTGGGCGTTTCAAATATTCTTCGAAAGCGTATAAAACATGCCACAAAATTCAGTTCAATGCATATTCAACTATTAATTTTATTAAAACGGTATTCATTTTCAGTGAGAAACTCACCTCAATCCGTAAATACTAGTTCACGGCTATCTAACCGATTTGCATATAATTCAAGTCTCAAAACTCAGACTTTATTCTAACATAATATCATTCTCAAAACTTTAGACTCCTAAGCGTGCTTAATTACTTATCTATCTTTTCTTAATTTCTAACTTAATCTATCACAATTACGTTCATTTTTAAAAAAAATCATTTTCAAATATTAAAATAATTATAAAAATTTAAGATTTTAATTCTAATTACATCAAAACAAGGTTTTAATATAATCTTAATGATAATTTATAAAAAATTACCTAATGTTAATGATTCTTAAATTAATCATTAGTTAAAGTGTTTAAAATTATAAAAGCAGTTATAAAAACTTTAGTCCAAATTCTCAAAAATTACATTTTCAGAACACGAGCGATTTGACCCGCAGTTTAATCTGCAATTGCCGATACCAAACTTTCCTTAATTTCAAGGATCGATTTTTCCCACAATTTAATTGGTAAAACCGATACTAAAATTATTCCAAAAGCAAATATTGGTTTTAAACGTACCTTGATCGGTTGTAGCCGATTTTCTTGAAGCTCTATCAAGAAAATCGCATTTAACCCCAAAACAAGCCGGTAATAACCGATCCGATTTATTTTCATTTCCAAAGTACGGGTATAACTTGTCTAATATCGGTAATTATCGATTTTCTTGAGCTAAGAAAATCGATTACTTCAGTCATTCGATTGGTTATAACCGATTCCATTAATTTTTTAGTTTTTGCGCAACATTTTTAATTATGTTTATGAAATTGCGCTGGTTGAAATATATAATTTAATTATATATTTTGTATTTTTGAATAACAGACTTTGTAAAATCAAACTAAAACCCACCAAAAGTCGAACCTTCGTTTGAATCAATTTTAGTTTGATTCATGCAAATCAATTAATTAGTTTGATTCGGTGATGCAACATCAGATTGAATTCATTCAGAATTTGATCTCTCTCATCATCGTTTTCCATGCAATCAATTAACTTTGATCACTTGTTTCGGGTGCCGTCATGGAATTTTACGGCTGTGGTGGCCTCCAAGCACAGGCTGCCGCTGCCTTCTTCTCCGAGCGATAGACCATACAGGCCAATTGCTGAATTGAAAGGGACACCACTGCTGGTTTTCTTGAAGGAAGATATGTCTGATCTTTAAGCTCCGTTGCAGAGGGCGTTAATTGGAAAATTCTCGAAGGGCCGCACCAACCTCGACAATCTCCGGGCAGATTTTATTAACCGTCGACTTCAAAGGAGGATGCCACATCGGCTTGATCGCAATCGACAAGTCCTTATTCGCTTCGAAGAGGATGCCGACTACCAACGTTGCTTCATGCATGGGGTATGGAATTTAAAAATGTTGCCCTCAGGATTGTTAAGTAGACGCCAGGCTCCAATCCAAGGGCGGAGAGCTCGATTGTTCTAGTTTGGATAACCTTACCGATGTTGCCTTTTGAGTTGTATAACGATTGGGCTTTGATGAATATTAGGAACATGGTCGGACGCTCTCTGAAGGCAGATGATGCGTCGGTCACACTGTCTCGACCCCGGGATGCTCGGATTTGTACTGAAGTCGACCTCCTTAGTCCTCTGTCGGATTCGGTTTTCCCAGATTGTGACAAGACGGTCTTTTAACAGACACTGGAGTATGACCGGCTACCCCATTATTGTACCACCTGCCTCAAAGTTGGGCATTCTTGTTTACCAGCCATGGAAAGGGCTGACCAAGGACTTGAAGATTTAGGTGTTACAGATTAGAGGCAGCTACTGAATAAGGGGAAGGAAAAGTTGCTAGATCAAGATAACTCGAACGGCTGCTCACACGATCGCCAGCGGCGTTGGGACCATCAGATCCACCAAACACTGTCATAAGGAAGCCCCCTAGTAATTCAATTATTCCTATTATGTCTCAGGTTCAGCCCCCTACCGTCGGCCTTTACTAGCGCTGCCATAGACTCACGCACAGACTGTCAAACTTGTCAAGAATCCACATGCCGCCGGGGGAACACCGGGTACTTCACCGAAGTTGGTGGGGGAGTCACAGGAACCACCGATTTAGGCGATTGCACCACCTGCTGCCAGCGCGAGGAGCGAAACTCAGGGGGGGTCCGCTAGGGCTTTCGAATGCGTGCGGGCCACTCAACTCTGTCGGGCTCACATGGGCCTATGCAACTGCCTGGGGACCACAATATGTCTGGATTGAGGATATCACAGATGATGAGGAAATGAGGCATGTTTTCTGCCCGGTAGACACTCCAGAGATTAACCTTGAGCTGGTACCAGGGGAAAGATCTATAGTTCATGTCATGGAGAAGTGCTGGCAAAACCTGTAGCTAACTATACTAGCTGTGGTCCTCTGAGAAGGAATTTCAGCCAGTGCATGTGATGAGGATATCCAAGGCTAAAAACAACACAAGTTACGAGTCAGAATCCAGAAAGCCAACCAGAAGGCAAAAAGGGATCCCTTCTTGATCTCCCTTTTTGGATAGGATTTATATTTATTTTCCTACCTATTTTAATTGTTAATTTCGTCCATATGCCATTCCAAGTGGCAAATGAATTCAGCAACTACCAAAACCTTGTTCCTTTATGTTTCGGGTTTGTAAGAAATCAATCTCTTGATTGGTTTCCAATTTTAATTCTTTTCCTAGTATAATTAGGTTAGAATTTTGTTCTCCCCTTTCCATAAAGGAGACTTAATTCATCCACCATTATCCTTGTTCATTTATGACTTGTTTGTAAGGAAAATCCAATTCTGATTGGTTTCCACTTTGGCTGCTTTTAGTTATTCTTTTCCTACTGTAAATTGGACACCCCTATACCTATGAATAGGGGTGCCAACCACAAAATTATTTAGTTGATTAAATGAATTAAGTTATAGTTTTATACTTCTTTAATCACTTATCTTTATTTTGGGCTTAGGTAATTTGCATGCTTGTTAATTACTAGAAAGCTACAAGAACTATAGGCTATTAGATAATTGCTCTATCTAATGCTCAGCTTTATTTTGATTATATTATTCTCCACTTGATTCGATTGTGTGTTTAATTTACTTAGTTAAATTAGTAGTCTGCCGAATCCAACGGTAAGGATTCTAGAAGTTAAGAGATGTGTCTTGCAATCAGACTTTCCTTGGCAATTTTCCGCATCAAGCTCTTGGATTTCCCGGCGTGGAGTTCAGGGGTTCACATCAGCATGGGTTAATTTGGAGAAAGCGGTGGAAGAAGCCAGTTGATAGCCAATCGGACACGGATGCAGACGTTGTGGCACAAACTAGCTCTTATAACAAATTCCAGGTCTTGAATTCCGATGGAAAGGATGAGGAGGAAGAATATACCGAGGGAGATACAAGAACAGAGGATGGTGGCGAAGGAGAGGGCGAGTCAGACCCTACAAAACCCCCCACTGAGAAAGTACCTATAAAGCGCAGAAGAAACTAGCGCCGCCTCCTACAGTCACCCCGAGCCGGCTACTAAAATCGATTTCTACATCAAATGTTTCCATATGACGTGGCTTGTATGGAATGTCAGAGGCATCAAATCGAAGGCCTCTTTACGAAGAATTAAATCCATGAAGAAAGATTACAACATTACATTGCTAGTGGTGCTTGAGCCTATGGTTATGTTGAATAGCTTGGAGGAGTTCAGGGTGGGTTTGGGATACCACGCTGCTTTTTCGTAGGCTACTGGTAAGATCTGGGTCTTTTGCACTATTAGCTATGGTTTAAATTTTTTGTTGAATACGGAACAATTATTAGCTGTTGATCTTACCCACCCAACTATATCGGGGCCTTGTACGATGGGTTTTGTGTATATCCTTCATTCCACGCCAACCCGATAACCTTTGTGGGGCGATTTGCTGTCAGTTCAGGGTCCTCGACCCTTTTTGTGTGTAGGGGATTTCAATGTGATTGCAGCAATAGATGAGTATAAGAGTAGTGCCGCGGTGAATTTGGATGCTCTGGGTGAGTTCTTGGATTTCATTAACGCAGCAGGGTTGGTAGAGGTGGGCACCATCGGGCCGAAGTTCACACGGTCGAGCTACCAGAACACAGGTGGCCGGCGAACTAGAGTCTAGAAGCGGTTGGATAGGGGTTTGGTGAATTAGGAATGGGTCCATAGGTTCCCGGGGATGGAGATGAAGGTGCTCAGCAGGGTAGCTTCAGACAACGCGCCTTTGCTTCTCATGCCATCCTCATCAATACCTGAGGGAAAAAAATATTTTCGCTACCAGTGCATGTGGGAGAAGCGTCCCGAATTTCATAAAGTTATTCAGGATAGTTGGACGCCGGACATTCAGGGGTTCTGATGTGATCCAGCCCGGGGAGGACTAAAACACAATAAAGACGACCGTTCTAAGGGTTGCTCCGTTGGTTGGTGAAACCTCGACCCGCCAACAAATGGACAAAACGGAACCTCGGTATAGAAACCTCGACCCACGAGTGTGCAATGTTGAGAACCTCGGTATAAAAACGCCACGAACAACTCACCAAGATTGTTCGATAAGTTTTTGAACGCCACAAGACGAAATCTTGATAAGTTCGAAAAGTTCTAAAAAGAACTAAGAGTTAACAAACTCACAAATTACATTTCATCCAAAACTCCTTTCAAATGTTTACAAAGGTAGTCTTTTATAGGCAAAGAAAGACTATTCTAAAAATAAGACTTAATTACTTGAACCACAATTCAAAAGTCATAAACTTTTGGAGACTTGATCGAAATATGCATGCATTTGTAGTCTTCCCATTCAGCATTTAATTCATGCATTTTAGTCCAACTTTTCTTAGCTTCCTTTGACTGAATATACACAAGGAAATGTCATTCACCTTGCTTTCCTTTGGACGAGTTCCCATGCATAATTAATACACAAGGCTTTTCAAATGCTGCACTTAATCCATTCAATATTTAACTAGTCTTTCAAGCTTCTTGGCCAAATCTCAATGCCTTCAATTAGAGGGCTGTTGAACGAATTCTTAAGGATGTAAAAACCCTTCAATTTCAGCAATTTAACTCCATTGGCACATGCATGCATGGCAATTTGTTGCATTTAATTGCCTTTGACAGCCGAACCAAACAACACCAAATTTGCATGCTTTCTCCCTTGAATTTCGTTGAGCTGAACTTCCATAGCTGCAATCAATTATGTGATGACTGAATAATGCCTCAAAAAAATAAGTCCAATAAGCCACAATTAATTTCTTTGGCTTGTGTAGAAAGCTCCAACTCGTCATGTTGTTCCACTTGGGCAAATGGATAAGTGGCTGAGCCGGATCGCATCATTCCCCTCTTCTTAAAGAAGATTTGTCCTCAAATCTTGTATCTGCATTAACAACAAAGGACAAACATAAGAATGATTTGAAATCACTAAAGCACTTTCACTTACCAGGTGTGGTGAGCCTTGAGTTTTCTCCAAAACTTGAATTGCAAGCAACATCCTCCGAATACAACATTAAGAACATGGACGTTGTCATTCCTCAAATGTAACCAAATCCAAATTCCAAACTTGCACATATGCTCAAAGATGAGCCTTTGACGCCTCTCTTTGAATTGGTTCACAATGGCACATTTCCTTGGCTCAATGATGGGACTTGCCTCCTTATGCTTTGATTTGTCGAACTTCTTCCTTTGTGATCTCTCCAAATTCACAAACACACTTAAGAGCAAATAAGTTAACCCCAAAAGATTCAATGAAGCAAACTCACATAGCAAAAACTTAGAGAGATGAGAACACAAATCAATGCTTTGTTTGGCCATTCCAAAAATCTTGGAAATTTCCTTGAAACACATCTTAAAAATTTTGTTGGCCAAGAAACCATACAACTTTACACCACAATATGCATTTCTAAACATCAAATAATGCAAACACTTAGAAACGAATAATGTCACATTCTCCAACTTATCAAACCCAAAAATCACGACAAGATTATCAACAAACATAAACTTGGGTTGAACATTAGCAACTTTCCCACAAATGACAAAACTCTCACAAGTGTTTTCAAAAATATCTTTTACATGTGCACTTCCCATAATTCCAAAATCAAGAAACAATTTGTGCACAACAATGTCACACTCAAAACAACTTAACTTGAATCTCTCAAACAAGAATCCTTCAAACTTGACAAATTTTTGTAAAGTACTTTGAGAAAAAGTAGAACTCTCAAAATAACCAAAGTACTTGCAAAATCCAGAAAATTTAGGCTTTGAAATCCTTTCAAACATAAAGCATCTATACTTGCAAAACATTCCCAAAACTTTCTTTCCACAACCAAGAAAATTTTCAAAGGAAGACTCTCGATTGAAAAATCAAAAGAAAGAACACTCAATACATATGCCTTAATCACAAGTTCATTACTCTTGACAAATTTTCCAAAAGAAACTTCATCTCTTTCATGAAAATCTTCACATGAATTAGCAAAATCATGCTTCAACAAATTTCCAAAAGAATTCATATCACAAGAAATCAATTCATCACAGAATTCAAAATTAGAAACTTCTTCACAAGATTTGAAATCAAGATGAGGGAAAAAGTTCCCAAAAGATTGGGTAAAAAATCCATCACACAAGGTAAAACCAAGACGATAGAAACATATACCCAACGCTTTCCATTTACATACAAAAGACTTATTATCAAAACAAGAATTAAGATAGCATAAGTCTTTATCATACTTAAAATCAAGAAATGAGTTCAAGGCATACCTCTTAGAAGATGAATCAAAAGAATTCAAAATATACCCTCCACTCCTTGTTCTTTTGTCTTTGAATGCCTCACGTTCCATTACAAACTCTTGGAACCACAAACGATATTGCCATATGTCTTGCACTTGAACCAAAAAGAGATCAACTCCCTGCAAAACAATTAAGGCAACTTTGCTCGGTGCGCAACCGGCTTGAGATTTAGAGGGTAGAAAATTCTTTTCATTCAAGAAAAGTATGAGGGAATTCAAGAAATTTTCTTTTTCTTTCAAAACAGAAATTTCCCACTCATTTTCTCTCGACTCTTTTTCAATCTCATTTTCTCTCAACTTTTTTTCACTTCCTTTTGAGCTCTCAATTTCTTTTCTTTCAAAACTCAATTGCTTTCCACAAACTTGCACCGGTGGCATGAGTAAAACAATTTCAAAATTTCTATTGAGTATAAAAGTATACTCAACACGCTTATCAAATACCCAAGCACGTCCCAACATCAAATGAGTTACAAACTTTGGAACAACAACATAGAAAATTCCATTGATGTACCTTTTAACGGGAAAAGGCACTTGGACATGCTCTTGCCAAGGAATCCATGTAGAAAAGTGTCTCTCAAAATTTGCACTTTTGACTCCAAACAAGTCATCTTGAACGATAATGTCTTCTTTTACAACATAAAAATATTGTTCCACCAAAGCCATTGATAGAACTTCTTCACTTTGATTCGTGGTGGAATCTTTTTCATTGAGTTGCATAGGATGACTAGGAAGAATAGGAAGAACATCATCACTTTTGAACCCCTCTTCTTGGGTTTCCACTTCTTTATTTTCAAGGACAACATCTTTTTCAACAACTTCAACATCATCATGCCTAGTACCATCATTGCCAAGACTAGAAAATTTAGATTTAAGGGATAAATCTTAACTAGGAACTTTAACCATAGGAATTGATGTAGAGGTTGGAGTTGTTGCACATAATGCATTCCATGCCCTCTCAAGATCACTCCATGGATTAGTCTTAGCCCTCGTGCTAGTAGTTGCTGGATGTTCTCTTTTGTAAGAACTTGACCTCAGTGAGTGTGAACTAGAACTAGCCCTTTTGAAATCGGACTTATAACATCTCTTGTGACAATCCAACTCTTCACGAATCACTTCCTTTGCGACCTCCTGAAATTCTTTCATGAAAGCTTGAACACAAGGAGTTTGAACTCGGTGGTGTACCTTTGACTACGAGACATTTTGTTGAAAACCTGCAAGAAAAGTTAGCAAACACTCTTCCTCACGTGTTTACACTCGTGTATCACACAAAATGGCTTTTTTTTTTTTCACTCTAATAGTCTCATCGCACTGCCTTTTACCACTCTTGTTTTTTTTAAAACTTCAAAGTTCTAATCGAACTAAAAGATCAATTAACAAGACTAGCTTGTGGCCTTGAGGAATTCAAAGACTTAAACAACAATCTTCACTGTTTTACAAGAGTTCAAAATATTCAAAGCAAATAAATTGAGACTCAAGTAAAGATGAACTCAACACCCTTCGTCATCCAAGAGACACCTTGATTCCACGATGACTTTTTGTAATCCAAGTGACCTTCTTTTCTTTCTTCCTTTTTCTTTTCTTTTGAAACGTCCAATTTTTTTTTTATTTTTTTTAATGGACGACTTTTTTTTCTTTTTTTTTTTTAATAATAAAAATGAAATTACATGATATACTCCACAAGGAGTTTAAAAAAAAATAGAAAAAGTTTGAAATCCGCTAACCCGAGAAACTTAGTGATAAGAACCTTGCCAACCTGTGACAAGACCCGCTACCGAACCATGAGCTTCCGAACCGTTGGAAATCGAGTGGATGAGAAGAGACCGTAGCAACCGTTAGAGATGGCTCTGATACCATTTGATGTGATCCAGCCCGGGGAGGACTAAAACACAATAAAGACGACCGTTCTAAGGGTTGCTCCGTTGGTTGGTGAAACCTCGACCCGCCAACAAATGGACAAAACAGAACCTCGGTATAGAAACCTCGACCCACGAGTGTGCAATGTTGAGAACCTTGGTATAAAAACGCCACGAACAACTCACCAAGATTGTTCGATAAGTTTTTGAACGCCACAAGACGAAGTCTTGATAAGTTCGAAAAGTTCTAAAAAGAACCAAGAGTTAACAAACTCACAAATTACATTTCATCCAAAACTCCATTCAAATGTTTACAAAGGTAGTCTTTTATAGGCAAAGAAAGACTATTCTAGAAATAAGACTTAATTACTTGAACCACAATTCAAAAGTCATAAACTTTTGGAGACTTGATCGACATATGCATGCATTTGTAGTCTTCCCATTCAGCATTTAATTCATGCATTTTAGTCCAACTTCTCTTAGCTTCCTTTGACTGAATATACACAAGGAAATGGCATTCACCTTGCTTTCCTTTGGACGAGTTCCCATGCATAATTAATACACAAGGCTTTTCAAATGCTGCACTTAATCCATTCAATATTTAACTAGTCTTTCAAGCTTCTTGGCCAAATCTCAATGCCTTCAATTAGAGGGCTGTTGAACGAATTCTTAAGGATGTAAAAACCCTTCAATTTCAGCAATTTAACTCCATTGGCACATGCTGCATGGCAATTTGTTGCATTTAATTGCCTTTGACAGCCGAACCAAACAACACCAAATTTGCATGCTTTCTCCCTTGAATTTCGTTGAGCTGAACTTCCATAGGTGCAATTAATTATGTGATGACTGAATAATGCCTCAAAAAAAATAAGTCCAATAAGCCACAATTAATTTCTTTGGCTCGTGTCAAAAGCTCCAACTCGTCATGTTGTTCCACTTGGGCAAATGGATAAGTGGTTGAGCCGGATCGCATCAGGTTCGGCATGCTCCGGTTCTCCCTTTAGCTGAGGCATTTGAAGCTGGATTTAAGGGAATGGAATAAAACGGTGTTCAGTAATGTTTTCACTAATGTAAATGAGGCAGAAAGGGAAGTGGAGAGGCTGCAGAGTATTTATGATGCAAACGGTACAGATCCGGAGCACATGGAACTATGCCGGGGGGAGGCGATCTTGGCCAAGCATCCTTGTAGAGGAAACATTTTAGAGGCAAAAGTCCTGGGTCAGGTGGCTTAAGGAAGGGGAGCAAAACATAAAATACTTTCACAGCACTTTGCGAAATCAGGTATCACAGGTAGGAATTTTTTACAGCCGGACGCTTGCAGGGAAGGATTTGTTAATGGGAGAGGTTGAGAATCAGGCGTCAATTGAGGAATTGTCAAGTCATGTCCCCCGCCTTGTGGAGGACCCGGGTACATTAACTATTGGGTAGGAATGGAAGAGTTGAAATTACTGGTTTGGGACCTGGATCCGGATAGTGCCCCTAGGAGCGATGGTTTCCCTGGGAGCTTTTACAGATTTGCTTAGAATATTATTTGTGAGGATCTCAAAGTGGCGGTTGAGGAATTTATGGCAGGGTTGCCCATACCCCGGGCTATTACTAGTACATGGATAGCCCTGCTACTGAAGAAGGACTCCCTGGGACTTTTACAGATTATCGACCTATCAGTTTATTCAACTTCTGAACAAAAGGTTTACCAAGATCCCATGCACGGTTGAGACTAATTATTTCGGGCCTAATATCGCCGGAGCAATCTGCATTTCTACCTGGCCGTGAGATTACGGATAATGTGATAATTGTGCAGGAAATGGTGAGCTGTCTGGATAGGAAGTGCAAGGCCAGAAACGTGTTTTACAAACTGGATATGATGAAGGCCTTTGATCGGGTGTCGTTGGAATTTTTGCGCTCCTTAATGGGAAAGTTGGGTTTTTCGAACTTGTTTTCAGAACTGGTGCTCAGAAACCTGCTAGCGGCATGGTTTTCTGTGTTAATCAACGGGAAGCCGATGGGGTTCTTTCAGGCGTCAAGGGGGATTAAGCAGGGGGATCCACTCATGCCTTATCTATTTATCCTAATTGAGGAAGCTTTTCCTCGAGGGCTTAATGCCAGGGTGGCAGGGGGCACATTCGGCCATATGCATTGCCAGGATGGGTCCCTAGGGTCACACATTTAGGCTTTGCTGATGATTTACTGGTATTCTTAAGTGTGGATCGGGACTTGGTGAAGGGCTTTATGGAATTCCTGCTAGTGTATGAGGGGGCAACAGGTCAAAAGGTGAGCTTGCCGAAATCTGCCTTTTCTTGCCACGCAGGATGGCCACCGTGAAGCGCTCTTTCAAACTCTTATAGGGATGCGGTCGGGATCCTTTCCCTTCACTTATTTGGGATGTCCTATTTTCAATGGGCGATGTGTTCGGAGCTTATTTCAGTCGATTATTACAAGTTAAAGCAGAAGTTGGCAAGATGGCAGAAGCGGTTCCTTTCGCGGAGGGGTCACATGATGCTCATAAAGCATGTTCTCTCTGCAATCCCAATACACCATTGGGCGGTCCTGTCCCCGCCTAAAGGTGTTGTGAGGGAAATTGAGTCGATCTTTGCGAAATTCTTTTGGGGTGAGAATAAGGGGACGGCTATACGGCATTGGCGCGCCTGGCAAAGGATTGCTGCACCTATTGGGGAAAATGGTTTGGGAATCAGTAGTGTAGCGTCCATGGTGCAAGCATTCTCATGTAAGCTGTGGCGGAAATTACATAACTCGGAAGTCCTCTGGGCAACATTCATGTGGAGTCTGCCTCTCTCGGCGCGCAAGTCTAGGGTTTGGACTCGAATTGCGGAGGTCGGGCACTTTATGGTAGACAACACGGGTGTCTGTGTGGGGAATTGTAGAGCATTGTTCTGGTACACAATTGGTCAGGCGAGGGATTCTTAGTAAACTTGGTGGATGACTCTGACATTGAAGAGCCCCTTCTTAACCTCCGCGGATTCTGCTTATGAAAGAATGAGTTGCTACCTCAAATGGAGGTCATTTTCTCGGCTGAAGTGTTACACGTTGTTAATGCATTCCGGTTCAGCTTCCTAGAAACTCTGGATCAACAGGTGTGGAAGCCAGACTCCAAAAGTGATTTCACGGTTAGATCTTCGTATGACTTAGTTTGGGATCGAGGGCACGAGGTCTGTTCTACTGCCTTCTAGAGAAGGCCCATGCCAGTTAAAATGTCTGTTTTCATTGCATTCTTCCTCTGGATGACGCGCTGCGTGGAATTGAGTTTTCTCTTGCATCCAAATGCCCTTTTTGTGACATGGAGGGGGGCGGGAACATCTGTTTTTTCATTGTAATTGGGCCCAAGAGACATGGGGGGTACTGGTTCGCTGCCCTATGTTTGGAACAAAGGGAGTTCTCCTCCTTGGATGGGCTATTGAGTGCATTTTGGACCTAGAATAGTGAGGATCTTTGGCTTCCCTAGGGAAGTCACAGATATTGTGCCGGTAGTACTCTGCTGGGAGTTATGGACATTATATTATAGGACAGTGTACGGCGGTGAGCAAGGGTCACTGGAGCGGATGAGATTTAGGGCTCGTAAACTCATGTGGGAACTGTTCATGGTTCACCCTTCTCGACCTGTTCTAATGTCAAATTTTTGGTTGGATCATTTCTGCCCCAATGGGCGGATAGGAAGAAGAAGACAACAAAGGTAGTAGCGTGGAAGGGCCCGCAAAGTATGCAGTACAAGTTGAATATGAACGGATCTTAATCGAAGGACCTGCGGGAGCAGGAGCAGTTCTACGATCTATAACTGGAGAGGTAGTTTTTGCGGCTAGTGTATTCCTGGGGCATAAGACGGCTTTCCAAGCTGAGTCATTTGCCTTATTATTTGGTATCATGACGTGCTGACAGCTCAAGTGTTTCGGCGGTTGAAATAGAAACGAACTCACAAGTGCTGGAACATGCGGTCAAATCAGGAAATGGGCCTGGGCACTCTGCGGCTACCTTATTCAGGATTGGGAAACTTCTGGGCAATTGTTCTCTGCGTCACATATACAGAGAAGGGAATGCGGTGGCGGACCCACTGGCCTTCGGTACCCGTTTGACTTCTCTTTACTTGA
The DNA here is from genome assembly GCA_016801395.1 of Leptodermis oblonga. Lineage (NCBI taxonomy): Eukaryota > Viridiplantae > Streptophyta > Magnoliopsida > Gentianales > Rubiaceae > Leptodermis > Leptodermis oblonga. The sequence goes on from CM028760.1 coordinate 35,478,716, forward strand.
TGGTAACTCTCCCCGAGCAGGTGAAAGGGTTAGTGCTGCTCGATGTTAGGAGCTTTCCGTATCTTAGAGTATAGTCACATCTTTGACGTAGGGTTAGGCTAGCATGTCCCCCTGTTTGTAGCACTGCTTTTTCGAATCAATGGAATAGGCTCTAACTTCGGCTGTTTTAAAAATAAAAAATTTTAAAAAAAGAACTAAAACCCAGTAACACAAATAATAATTTTAAACTTTAAGGGATATTAACTATAATCCCAGTTTACTGTAGTTATATTTTATCATTTAAATGGAAGAGTTATGCTCAAAAACTTATCTTATACAATTATACCAATAAAAAAAATTATATATTAATATTTTAATATATTTACTAATATAATTATGTGTATTTATAATATTAATACAGCTATAAAAATTATCATCAAAATTGAAAATAATAATAATAATAAGTTATTTAAGTCCAAGTTTTATTATATTTTATTTCAATTTTACCATTTAATTATTTAACAAGTGAGGGGCATCTGACTTTTTGGATAGAAAAATGGAAGGAAAGTTGGTGAGGGACCAAAAGAGCACACTTTAAAAAAAAACATTGAGTAATTTGTGAGGGACTGTAAATAGAAAAATGATTACTATATTTAACTATTTCAATAAAAAAAGAAAAGAAAAGAAAAAGGCAAAGCATGAAAAAAAGATAATAATAATAATAATAATAATAATAACAAAAATTGGGCATTGTGTTACAACCCCATCAGTAGAACTCACCCTCAAAAGTATGCTCAAGAGGGGAGAGTGCCCATGTGATTTTAAACCCACACCAAGTCTCATACCTTGGCAATGTGGGATTCAATAGATCAGAACAAACCACCACACTTCCTTCCGAAGTCCACGGTGGTTCACTCTGAGTAGCCAACTCTAGGTGTAGGTCGCCAATTCTCAAGTCACCGCCTTCCGTCCACAGGCGGTTCACTCTAAGCGGCCCACTCTAGCCTAGGTGGCTTCTTTTCAGGTCACCTTTTCTACAACGTGGAATAAGGATGGGGTTGTTTGTTTGATATCATTGTTATGACCACATGGGTGGAACTCACCCTCAAAAGCATACTCAAGAGGGGAGGGTGCTCATGTGGTTATAAACACACACCAAATCTCATACTTTGACAATGTGAGATTCAATAGATCATGACACGATGGTTACTATTATGGGTGTCAAACAGGCGGATTGGGCGGGTATTAAATAGATATTAAGTTAATGGGTAACGGGTACCCGTTACCTATTCAATTAATGATCTTAATTCAAATGGGTAATGGGTACTTATAGGTACCCATGGGTACCCATAATACCCATTGTACAAATATAATGGTTATTTAATAGGTATTATGACGGTACCAAATGAATAACCATAATGGGTAGCCATAATAAACCCCACCAAAGGCCCGAACCCCAACCCGAGGCTCAAAGCGAACTGAACACCTAGGCCGACTCGAGATGCGGACCCAGACCCAACTCGACCCGGGACCTGAACCTGACCCAGGATCCAAAATTGAGCCCGACACAAGACCCGAACCCCAACCCCAAGCCCGACTTGGAATCGAGACCAATCTTGAATTAGTATTTATAAGTGGGTAATTTAAAATTATTATAAAAGAATAAATGAGAAAAAGAAAAAGCAAAGTAATTGTAGGATACGAAAAAAAATAAAAATAAAAATAAAGAAGAGAAAAAATAAGTCTGAAGAAAAAACGTAAATGCATGTGGAGTTTTTTTTTTTGAAGTTCAACAAAACTGGGCTTAATAAAATAGGTGAGCTGTTGGGTTGTTTTGGATGAATATTTTTAGTACCCATAATGGGTGGATTTTAGGGTACCCAATGGACTATCCTAAATCCGCCCATTATTTTTTTAGCCCATATCCACCCAAGCCCAACATATTTATGAATGGGTATTTTCTGTCTAAAACCCAATGGGCTTGGGCGGATTTTGGGCTCATGGGTTTTTGTCAGGCTAATTAGCCTGATTTAATACCAAAATAAATGAAGAACCGAGAATTGGAAAGGGGGAGAAAATCAGAAGGAGAATAAGAGAAGTTGAGAGAATAAGGAAGGAGGGAGAATTGGAATTCAGATTTTAGAACAATGCAAAACTGCAATACAACTCAGGTGATTCTCACGTCTCACGCGACACTAAATAATTCCCTACACCTTACACACAATGGCTAAAACTACAGCGTTTAATTTAAAGAAATTATGAAAAAAACTAATTTCTCTAAAGAGGCACATGACAGTTTTCTTGACACACCTAGTTACTATAAAGCCCACTTAAGAGAGAAACAAATTTGGGGTGGAGGTCATGAATTGAAGGGTGTATTAGTAATTGCTTAGAAGGTTAATACTTGTATAAATATGAGTAGCGGCATCTAATTTGTGATTGTAAACTCAATATTCTCTCTCAGTAATTCATCTAATTCTCCCTTTACTCTTTACTCTTTTCTATTTTCTCACATAAGTGTCCCCTTAAATAAATTTATTTGTTCCCAAACAAGTGTTTCTTTATACATTTCCAATACAAAAAAATTAAAAAGTTCTAAAATTACCCCTTATTTAATTTATTTCATTTAATGATATTAATTACAATTTTATTTTAAATCCATATACATTACACATATTTCAATTTAAAAGAGAAAACATAAATAGAAGTAAGAAAATAAATTTACTCACATCCTTGATTTGTGTGTTAATCACTAAGCGGACATTTATTTGAAAACGGAGGAAGTCTATTAGTAAGGATATGTAATGTAAATAAATATAAAGTAAACTCTTTTAATAAGATTAAAAATTTTATTGAAAATAAACTCTTTAAATGGGAGGGGAGTATACAATTGGATCCAGATTAGATAATAATGAAAGAGGAACTAGGGTTATCGAGACATAGAGCTTCTTCTTGCTTCGCAAGTTTCATCCAGGAACGCCATGTCTAGTCCGATCTCCCTGATTCTCCTCCTTTTCGCCCTCTTCTTCGTTGATTCTGTCACTTGTGTCTGCAATGGAGGTTTCTCCCCTCACTTATGGATTGGCTGTCGGTTATTGGTTGCATCATATCTTGATGGCGATGGAATTGGATCTGTCAGCGTTAATGAGTTCCTTCCTTCTCCCTCACAGAGTAGGAACAGAGAGTGTCCACGGTGGACCCGGAGACTCTCCTCGACCAGCCGCTGGAGCACGCATTTGTGGAACAAATTATGGCACGCCGGGAGCAGGTGGCTTAGACGGGTTTGGTCTCCCCGGTACGGATTTCGCTGCAAGTTGTTGGCTGATAATACTTTTTGCTTTCACTTCATAAGTCACTAATTCTAAGACATTCTAGGCATTGGAGAGCGCCCCGTGGGTGGTCAATCAGTGGTTGATGATGGTGGAAGACTATCGTCCAACCATGGTGAACTCTTGGATCGGATTCAGTACTTGCCCCTTATGGCTGCATATTCTAGATGTTCCTTTGGGGTTGATGACCTTAGATCTGGCGCTGGCGATGGGAGAATTGCGTGGCAGGGTGGTGGAAATTGCTCCGGACATTGAGGTGTCTTGTATTGGTAAGTTTCTGAGGTGAAAGTAAAGTAGTCGTGGACTGTCATGTTGTGCCCGCAGCCAGCAGGACAAGTATGTCGTGCCCGCCCCCGCCCCCTCCCCGCTCCGCCCAAATGACTTATCCGCCAGAGTAGTCCTGTTCTTTTCAATTTCCTGTCAGAAACAAAATTTAGCTCTGTTTTTCTAAGGAGTGAAAATGCGCTCAATTAGATGAAAATTTTAAATTAGATAGTGAGTGCTATGGTGAAAAGAACAAACATATCTAGTAGGATTTTCAATAAATGTTCACGTTCCGTATATAGCAAAGGCATTTCGGGGTCTTGTATTGTTGTACATAACTATCCGACTTTTGAATTAAATGATTTGAATAAGGTTTTTGGTTAAAGGTATAAGATTGGTTTTTTTTACTTTTTATTAATTGATCTTTCTAAAAAAGCGAATATAATCAAATTTGTTGTTTGGAAACGTAGTAGTAATAACATCTAACAAAAATCAAACTCATTTCTTTACCTTAGATAGGAGTGTTTGTGATTTCACCAAAATTCAAAGAAGGTAAATGTAATTGTCAAAAAAATTCAAAAGGGTAGTCTTAATTTCACCAAAACTCGAGAGAGTAAATGTAATATATTATAAAAATAGGCCCACATCGGCAAATCCGCAGATTTTATTAGAAAACGATGCACCATTTGATATCCTTCTATAACCCAAAAACAAATAAGAAGAAAGCATAAAAAGCCACACCTTAAGGCACTACCGAGCAATTAAAGCTAACATCTTGGAACCTTACTGTAAATTATACTATGATGTAGCAAACGGCACAATGTGACGTCAGGATAGTTATGTTTAAATTCCAGCTAAGAATATTTCCCAATATAAATAATCACAGGCTCAACGAGGAGCCTTTACTCAAATTCTAGTTTCCCCAAAGTCAGATTTAGACTAAAGGCTAAGATCAAATAAAATACTTCTGGACTTCTCAGCACAAGCTATAATCAGTAACCTAGTCAATCTCTAACCAATCCAACTAGGAACACATCGAGACTTTCATCATTTGCTGTCGTTCGTTATGTCGTCTATTATGCCTTTACCATCCATGGCGTCTTAAAAGAAGAAATTCTTAAGACTTGTCGCCTTTCCCGGATATGGCTTTGATAAACCTCCTCCTAATAAAAGCATTCAACTTGTCACACGGCTGTTGAACCTAGATGCACAGAATCAAATGTAACGGACGTGGGAGCCGAAATTAAGCAACTGGCCAAGGATTCCCCCCAGTGATGGCGCAAACCGGAGGAAATTCTCTAGTGCCAGCTAACAAACTCTGAATGAGAGCATCAGGAACCATGGATTCGCTCAAAGACTAGAAACAGACAACAGTTCAAACTCATTAAGGTCCAAGGAGTAGTAATCAAGTTCAATTTAAAATCTCAAAGGAAAGACGATCTTTACATGCTTCTCGCAAAGTTCCCTCCTCAAATTCAGAACATCAGGCAAGTCAGGAGGTGAAGTTTGGCCAGGGCTCCTCCCATTATGCTCCTCCTATAACTGCAACAAATAAGGATTGTTGTGTGATTCAATCTTCTAGCTAAAGTCATGATCTGGCCACAGCCAATTGAAATTGCAGAAAATAAGGATGAAAACTTTGAATTTAGGAATATTTCTACTATACTAAAACTGATTTTGCAAAAAGTGAAAGCCTGCATGGATAGCATTTGTTTCTGTTGTTGCCTTAAAAACACAAAAAATTGCACTAGAAGTGTAAAGAGACACAGTTGCATTGAAAAAGTTAAAAATTTGGATTAGAAAGGTAAAAACTCAACTGTAAAATAGAAAATGATATGGGAAACGTGAAATAAGAGAGCTTCCTATACCGACTATCTTGGAAGTCAATGAAGCATGAAACTTAAATGTATGGCCTGAATTGAGAAGTAAAAGAGAATAATACATCTCTTATAGTCGGTGTAAAACTTTTTTGACATCACCAAACATTATATATATATATATATATATATATGATGTGAAATGCGACAAAATGGGCAACACTGTCCCTACAATATGACTTTTATTCTAAAGTGGAAAATTTTCAAACCTAAAAAGCTAAGAGAAATCCTCATCTGTCACTACAAGATGTAAAAGAGAATAAATAATGCATCTCTTGACATTCAGTGTAAAACTTTTTTTATACATCACCGCATTATATTATCATGTGAAATGTGACAAAATGAGCACCACTGTCCCTACAATATGACTTTTATTCTAAAGGGGAAAATTTTCAAACCTAAAAAGCTAAGAGAAATCCTCATCTGTCACTACAAGATGTATGAGCCCAAGAGGCCAATATCCTAACAGATTTAGTTCTTCTAAGCTGCTAAGCACATAACATGAATTTTGAATAGATGACCATGAAATGAAATTTCAAAATTCAAGCAAAAGGGAGAAAGTCGATTCAATCATTTTCAAACTTGGTTGTACACAAGGTTTGAATGTTTTGTGCCGAGTACTTACATACCTCTCATGGCAAAGTATAACTACGATCTCCTAGGGAGAGAATTCCAAGGGATTGCAATAGCTTCTTGTCAAATGTTGGATGCGAACATCACATAAGTAACAAGGATATCTATGCATCGCAAATGCATCAAGAAAGATCACCACTCAGTCAGAGTTTGACCTCCAATCATATAGGGAATACTTGTGAGGGAAAACAATTAACACTTCTTGTTTGAAAGGTACATCACAAAAGATACAAAAGCAACAAAGTTTCCTTCTCTCAATTAACACTCATGATATATACGGTTCCTTAAAACTCAGTAAAAAGTCTGCACGTGAGAATTTTTTTATGGATGGTCCTTAACTACATATTTCGAAACCCTCTATGTTAGGGGCGAAGCAGCATGGCAAACAGAAGAAGTCCAAATGCATCATTGACGTAAAAAAAGTCACCTAGGCTTGAATTTTCTGCATCACAATCTCCCAACACCATATTTCAGTGCTCTTCTCTAACACCTCATTTACTTCTAAACCATAAAATTATTCTTTTGACTTAAAAGTATGTGACATGAACTTTCTCTTATATTATATTTAACTTTTTCTACAAGGTATTTTTCTACAGCACCTTATGATTCAACTACCTTCCTTTTCTGCATTCCTGGCACAATTTAATTAATATTCTACATCTTGTATATACAAGATAAATCACAAAAATCAGCAAATTGGATCTGAATCAGTAAAAAAGATAGCTAGCGCAACAAAAAACCTTAGAAAAAATTGCATTTTTTGGGTTCCAATTTTTGAGAAAGTTTCAAAACAAACAACCAACTAAGCCTTTGTCCCCACTATGTGGGGTCGGCTATATGGATCATATTTCACCATCGTGTACGGTCTTGGCACATTGATTGATTGATTTATATTCAAATGTGACATGTAATATTTTATAGCTGTTTTCCTAAAGTTACCAAAATTTAAAAGAATGGGAACACTGGTTTACTAGTAATATAAAATTGGAAACCAGTATCTTTACTCTTAAAAGATTAGGGACCGAACAATTCAGATTTTTCCTATATACGTTAATCCGCATATTTTTTTACCACAATAATGGAGAAAATAATTAGGATACGAAAGGGAAAATTCCACAAAATGAAAATAAAACAAAACCCCAAAGAAAACACAAATAAACATTGTGTACACGTAAATGTCATTTAAGGACACAACTCTTGTAAAACAAATATTGTAGATCAACTCCATCAAATTACATCCATAAATAGAGTATTTTAGCAACTTAAAGCCAGTCTAATCATGACAAATTTAGTACTATTAACCTTCTTTCGAAAACTTTTGCAGCCTGAAACCTAAATAGCAGCTTTTAGGTTGTCTAATAGATCATGTGCAATATAAGAAGTAAAAAAAAAAAAAAAAAAATTGCGGAAACCAAGGTTGGTGCAAACAACCAAAGCCTATGGGACAGAACAGCACAGGCATAACCAATTCTTTTTGAGTTCAAAAGCAGATGCTAACACAATAAGTGGAATGTAAAAACACAAGCCAAATTGTTTTCGCAAATACCTCGAAGCTGGGATACCAAAATCATGTTGAGCTCATTTGTAATTTCCATACTTGGAAGGGATTGTGAGTTTGAAAGGAGAATGGGAAGCTATACATTGAGTGAAACTATAGTTTGTGCTAGGCAAGAAAGTCCGAACTTTGGGAAGAATACTAAGCAATGAAATCCTACGATGGTGTAGGGGTGACTATTTTAGCTAAGAAAGATAGATGTAGTGAAGCCTTGTAAAGAGTCTGAATATCATCCATAAGAGATTTGCTTGGTTTAGTGGAGATGCTAGAAAACTTGGCAATCAATTAGAGTTCTTCAAGGGGGAATCTTGAACCTCTAAAAACTTTGGTGTTTTGTCCCTCTTACTTACTTTTCTAATATTGCATTCATGTCTGTATTTTGCTGATTGGCTACATGATTTGTCATAATTTATTTGCATATTGCATAATTGTCTTTTTAAGTATTATTGAAACTTGACCAAGTGAACTTTATATGCATCAGCATAGCCTTAGTGATTTTTATTCGCACATTAGCTCAAACTAGATTTTCAAAGAACCAAATTCAGTCATACAACTTTCTACTTTGATAGATTTGTGTTCGTGTAAAAGATGTACACACACATACGAATGTAAAGAAATGTGTACATTTTCTATACCTCAAGAATATTGTGCGGTGATATCCCCTAATCAAAACAGGAGATATCAACCAATAAGTAGGAGCTTTAGCACAAACCCGTCTTTCAAGAAATAAACTGATATATAAATGTCAGAACTTGGTTAAGTGATTTTGATTGAATGAGTAGCAAAGATACCTTGATTGATCTAAGAAGACTGCCATTCCCTTTGGGACTATGCAACCATATTCCTAATGCACTAGGGAATAAGCTTGCATAATTTTCAAACATCAGGGTGGTCGATGCAACTTACCCAACTGGATGCAGTTCTCACAGAAAGGTCCATTGCACACACCAAGCACGCATAAACATTAATGGAAGTGAAACTAGGAACTATACTAAAACCAAAACTGAGAGAGCAATACATTAAAGCACAACCATTTGTATTATGCCATTTACTCATCATATATCTATATAACCAACTAATATATCCGAATACAACCATAAAGACAGACAGTCATATAAATAGCATATAATTATCTACAAGGAAGTTGAAAAGATAGATATACTTACTAAACTGACCTACTGCTGTGATGATTCCACTAAACAAGACTTGGCATCGATGCTTTTCCAGAAAATCCTTGTCATCATCATCTCCATTCATCTGTTGTCAAGAACAATGTATTTTTATGAAATATATCCAATGAATTAATATTCATCAACTAGAATAAAGAATTAGGGTGTTGTCTGCCACCTCTTCAAAAAATTAAACATCACCTTTTCACTTTTATCATCTGAGCTTGGAGCAAGTGTAGGTTCTGGGATGAAACTAGAAACAATTGCAAAGAAAATAACACCTGCAAAGAACTATATATGAACAACAAATTATCAAAGTGATACAGTTGGTTTTTGTAGAAAAAGGAAAGAGAAGAAAAACATTCTCAGATAGCTTACCCAGAGGTTCGCCCTAAGCAACCCCATTGAGTTCATAGCAATTGAGCCAAATCGAAAAATGAAATGCTTAACGTTAGTCCACCAGCAAAACCCTGCACAGAGAAGATCTCCACTTAAACTTGAGAATGTCTCTTAGAAACTAAATTCCAACTGTAAACTAGTGTAAGTTGTTCAAAATCATTTTCTGTTAAGTTGCTATTATACAGTATCACCCATCACCAAAAATGCAAACAATATGTGCAAATCAATTGGAGAGACAGAAAAACACCATTTCCTCCAAGTAAATAATATCAACCAAAGTATCACCTGTAAAAGCCCCAGCATCCTCATATATGGCACCTGATCAAGAACAACAAGCTGAATACGGAATATTGACCAACAACCATTGTCCAGTCAATTCCAACTTAATGCACATCAAACTCGACATGCCATGACTAATATCAACTCTAATATGACAAGTCTGGCATCTTCAAAACTCAACAACAACCATTGTCCAGTCAATCCCAACTTCATGCACATCAAACTAGCCATGCCATGACTAATATCAACCAAGGTAGTCAGTATCGGGATACCACACAGGATCGTTTTGGGGAGTAGGATCGGGATCCTATGCAGGATCAATAGGATCGTATCGTAGGATCGTAAGACCCACCAAAAACGGGTAAAATTGATCATACAAGCTCATATTGCTTGTATATATCATAATTGCAATATTAGAATACCTATTAATTGGATCTATATGCAAAAAAGCAATAATAAATTATAACCTAGTACTTTGAGACTATAGTTGTACAATCTAGTAGGTTTTTGAACTCTGGTTCAATAAACTAAGGGTTATTTAACCAACCACTAGGCTACGAACAAGACATGAAATGATTGTGTAAAAAAAATATATTGAACATTAGATTTATAATGGATATTGAAAAAAACATTTCCGCCATAGTAAGATCCTACGATCCCTTGTAGGATCCTAAAGATCCCATGGGATACTACGTATAAAAGGATCCCATGGGATACTACGATACGTATCGGGATACTGACTACCATGATATCAACTCTAATATGACAAGTCTGGCATCTTCAAAACTCAACCACGTAATCGGTAATGTTTCACAGATCCTCAAAGAAAATTTCCAATATCCAGTTGTATAACAATCGGCAGCAGTTTCCAATCAATCACAGGGTGCAATAGATTTTGAGCAAGCTTTATTGGTCAGTAATTCAGAAGTGAAATCAGATAGGTTCTGTTGTCATGGAGGCTGCGGATTGGATGATTTCCGGCCCCTTTAATGAAATTATTATCTTTGTTTTCAAAAAATAAAAATAAAAATAAAAATAAAAACCAAAACCTTAGAGTATAAGTTCTGGAAAAAACCTGTCCACAAGCCAACAAAGCTAACAATGCACTCTCATTCTTATAAAAGTAATCTAACAATTCAAAACATGCCTTTTAAGTTTCTTATTGATAACAAACAGAGAATGCTCCACTGTTTCTTTGATAACAAAGAGAGTTTCTTATTGTAGTCCAATAAAGTCATAACTTTAGACATTTACATAACAAGGACAATTAGCTAAGGATGCATAATCTACCAAAGAAGATGCTTTAAAACCAAGAAAATTTTTGCAAACTAAAAACAATGAGACAATTATACTCAGTTGAAGACAATTAATTTAGGTGAAACCAAACTCTCCACATAATCAATTGCATGAACCCCTCTTTTGAATCTCACTCCAGTATTGCTTTTAGTATCGTACTTAACTAGTGCTTCATCTTCCGGATTCAGTAGCAAATCTCCATCCTTCATAAACCCCAGCGGCCTCAGACTTGTATAATATAACTCCAATCCACGTATTACCATAAAATTGGTCCAAGAATTTTCATCCCCATATTGTTTCATCTTCAAAACCGTAAATTCACCCCGTCGCGAACTAACCAAAATGGAAAGGCATCCATCCAAAACTCCCAAAGTAACGCCCGGACCGGACACTAGTGGCTTAAGGACTCTAGACAAGCTTAGCTTCGAAATTTTCTCACGGCAACAATCGTATGAAACCACAACTGGCCTGGTCCTTTTCTCCATTGCAGGCCAATGAAGATTCCCATTGAAAAAGGTGCCCATATGTCGATAAACGCCCACTATAGGCTCTTCTTGTACTATCCTCCTCCAATTCTGTGAACCCTGACCACCGCCGCCGTCAGCCGAGTTGAGTGAATACAAAATCCTACTCGAAAGAACGCGATCAAGGACTCCTAACACCAGTTTGAAGCTGAAACTGATCCCTCCAGGACTAGGAGAATTGGTATCCCGACAGAACCCATAGAACACGCGGTCAGAGATTGCCAGAAACGGAAGTTCAGGTCCCGAAAGATTCATGACCTCTCTCGTACAAGGATTCCATACGAAGAACGTCAAGGTTTTGTGTCCGAAGGAAGATCCACACAAGCATACCAAACCATCACTTGACCCCACAATTTTCAGATTGTAATCGGGATATTGTTGTGGATATGGAATTGATTTTACCCTTTCTCCAGCTTCAGCTCCGTCTCCGCCGCCGCCGCAGTAGGCGGCGTTGCAATCGAAGGTGGCTAGTAGTGGCGACGCTTCCAATATCTTGCGATGCTTCTTGCCGAACTTCAAGTGTTGCTTCACGAAACGAGAACTGGTGATCAAATCGTTCCAATCCCTGCAAACGGACTTCAACCTGGAAAGATCCTTCACTTCGAGCTCGTCACTCAAAAGAATTTTCTCCCATAGGTCCAGAGGTATATACCGGCGCCGCCGCTGAGGTTTTCCTGCCATTGTTCGATTCTCCGTTTGATTTACCGCTGACAATAGTGTTTCCTATCTAGGTTTCCTATTTATAGGCAATCTCCAACTCGGGGTCCTTCCAAAATTGAGTTAATTACATTAAGACTTCCTTAAATTTTTGCTCAATTGTAAATTGACCCTAAACGTTTAATTTTTGGTATCAACTCCTTGAACTAGGAAAAATAATTTTTCAGTTGTCCATGTAATAATTTTTACTCGTAAATATGGCAGAGACGAACCGAAATTGCTTAAAACAAGCCAACTTATATGCAGTTTGGAATGGGTAAAAAATATTACAAGGGCCATTGAAGAATATAGTAATCACGAAAAAGCCCTAACTTTTTTTTTTTTTTTTTTGTCATTTTAAAAAATCTCTAGAAAGTATTGACCTCCACTTTATCGGGTTAAAATTGGCCATTACATATCACATGAACCAAGACTGCAACAACATGCAAACATAAAAGACTATTTTTGCACCAATAAAACGTAAGGGACCAAAAGTATAGTCTAAACGAAAGTGATTACAAGAAAGTTTTTTTTTTTTTTTCATTTCACAATTTTTTTAGAAATCGTTGATATCCACTTTGACTGATTAATACAGGTCATAACATATCGCATAGGCCAAAACTACAATAACATGCAAACTATTTCTGTAACAATAAAACGTAAGGGATCAAAAGTGTAATAGGTCCAAACAAAAGGGATAAAATTTACGATTTTTCCCCTAAACTATATCGATTTGTTGTAATTGTAAACAAATGATGATCTTAATTTGATTTTTTTTTCTCTTAAGAATGATTAATTACTCACCTAATAATTCAATAAAATGACAAAATTTATATATTAAAATTGTTATGAAGTGATTAATTAGGTATTTTTACGATGAATTTTTAAAATTAAAACTAGAGGATTGATTATAAAAATTGGAAATTGAGTAAAACAATTTACAATCAAAATAATGTTTAAGGTGATTTTTTACCATTAACTTAAAATAATTTGCACTAAACCCAGACTCGTATGAATAGTGCTCCACCAAATTGGTATAGTAATATTCATCACACCATCTATCATTCATTATACCAAAAGTGGTGGAAAATGGTAGGAGTAATTATGTGTTGTCTACAATTTGTCCATAATTATGTGTTTTTTACAATTAGTCTATAATCATGTGCTGTCTATAATTAGTCCATAATTAAAAAGTATTTTCTCCGTTCCATCACTTTGAAGAAATATTTTTTGTTCTAATAGAAAAGTTCACTTTTAAATTTTTTACTCCTCGTACCCTTAATAATATATTCATGTGAGGTATACAATTATCTCATATTCTCTCTATTCTATATTGACTTATGTACAACTTATTATAAATATCAAGGTATAATATTGATAGGTGTCCTTTAGCTGCTGAATTTTAGAGCATATTTGTGGCAAATCTCACGGGTATGTGCAAGTTTTTGTTAGATAAATGCAGGTTTTAGGAGGAAGAATAATTAGAGAAAGCAGATACAAAAAGAGGAAGAAAAGAGCAATCCAGCCCAAAGAAGCAATAAAGAGAGGAATTATTCATGTGTGCATGAAAAAGAAGCAAGTGGGCCAAAGTTGAAGCAGCCCAAAGATGGAACAAGCAGCCCAAAGAAATTGAAGAAGGCCCAATAAAGCAATTAATTGATTAATCGTATAAAGCAATTGGAATGGAATTTGGATTCTTTAATTGCCAACATTGGTGGTGCGCCAGCTGGAAGAAGGGATTATTGCCTAATTTATTTTATCCTTCTTTATTTTGGAAATTATTTTTGGTAGTATCCTACATGAAACAGAATTTTAGTAGTTTACTATTAGTTATTCTCTCCATTCTACACCTATTTATAGGGATAGAAGGGAGAGAACAAGGACGTACGTTCTGGACAATAGCATATTATTCCATATTTTCATAGCTAGTCCAAGGAAAATAGCTGTAGGTTTCGTTTCTTGCGTTTGGAGAATTTCTGTCGGCAGAGGTCCCGTTTGCCCAAACGGGAGGTCGCATACTCTGAGACTATTTTTCAGATTGCAAATCAAGTATTTCGTTCTTATTTATTTTATTCTTTTCAACTATTTTCAGTATGATTCATATAATAATTATGTTCGTAGTTAGTTTAATTATGAGTAGCTAAATTATTTATTCCGGCATAATGTAATAGCAATTAATCCGGGCATGTTATGAAACCAAATTGTGCTTAAATTAAATTGCATCTGTTCCTTCTTATTCTTTGCTCATAATTTTGAATACTGATATTTAATTAAGACTGATCACCTTAGTTGAATTAGGTAGAGTCAATTAATTCCCAGTTAAATAACATAATATTTATTGGGCAAGATTAATTAGTGGCAAAGTTACCTTCAGGTAATAGAGAATAAAGGGTTAGTAATTCTTAGATGTTAATTCAATAAGAATAACTAAAATCGGGTTTCCCTAGATCTTAAAGCTGTTAACTTGGTTAATAGGTGTCGATGCCTTACGGCCTGTTCCTTGTTAATTAGAGTAGCAATTATGTCTGTGCGGATTCACGGTAATTGTCGATAAAGTAAGGGGAGATTGGGTTATGTCTGATGCGGATTCACGGTAACCTATAACTGATTGATGACATGCTATTTAATATATTATTGAGTTGATGATTAACATGCATGAGATTATTGTGATTTACATATTGCTGGAATACTTTATTTCATTGATTAAATTCTTTTTCTTAATTTAAGTTTGTTATTTATTTTTCATTAACCTTTTGAAAAGTCTCTCTGAGCAAACTAATGTGGTTGTAAACCAAAATAGTTTGGAGTGAATAGGTTTTGTGATTTTAAGCAGTCCGTTCCCTGTGGGATCGACCCTGTAATCATTGTGCTACTTATAGCTATTGTTTGCAGGTTTATACAGTACTTTTACTGTATTTGATAGGGCTAACGACGGTCCTATCAAATATCTAAAGAGTGAACTTCATAAAACGTCATGTAACTATGATTTTTTGTAAAAAATGATAGTTTCTTTTAAAATACTTTTTTTATATCACACAACTATTATTTTTACCCGAAACATACCACTCTGTCAATATTATCCGTCAACTCACTAACGGATGGAAATAGTTAAGGGTAAAAACCTCACCCTCTCTCTAACCCGACCTTTCCCTAACCTCGCACTGGCCCTACCTCACCCCCGACCCAACCACGCCCCGCCCCCCAAGCACCTTCACCCTGACTCGACCCACCCAAAAGACAAAAAATATTTATATACAGTAAACACAATTTTTATATAATTACTTGCATTAAATATAACTTAAAACATCTTTTAAACTCTAAACACGTTTTTATAAAATACTATTCTAAACACATATATAAATTGAAAAGAAAAAAGCAATTTCAAAAATATATTTTATACAATGTCTTAAAATACATTTTTTTTAAAAATATATTTTTGAAGTATTTGTCCAAACAGAACGGTAATCTTTTTCTATCTCAAACCTACATTGCATTTTCTTTTAAAAATTTTCAAGTTTAATAAAAATTAAAGAAGCAATAATAAGGAAAACCCTCAAAAACAAAAATCAAATGAAAAAAAGAGAAAACAATAGTTGACTGGAGCTTCTTTTTTTTTTTTTTTTTAAAGTAAAACAGTGTGCATTAAAATTTAACGGCGCTGGAAATCGTCCAACAGCAATTGAGAAACAGATGGGGGAGGATAGGCCCACACAGTATCTGCACGAGGACTTGTCACCCCATACTGAGCCAAGGAGTGAGCGATAGAATTTCTATTCCCACGAACCCAAAAGACCCCTCTGTGACCTAAGAAATCAATACGCTTTGCCATTTCCTCTGCCATGTGATAAACCTTGACATGCAAATTCTCGACTCCTCTTATCGCAGAGCCGCATCCCCCTCAAAAGGGCAGCGGTGACAATTCATGTCCCTTGCCAATTGTAGCGCTTGCAAGGCTGCTGAGGCCTCAGCTTCCTCAGCAAAGTGTACATTTAGTAGACGACGAGATACCCCAGAGCCAAGCCCCATTTTCATCGCATCCAAAAATCCCCACAGCCACTCGTCGGGTAGAATGGTGGAAAGCGGCATAAAAAAAAAACCCTCGTGCTTCCGGGAACATGTCTCAACAGGTGCCTGATGGATAGTGTAGGACATTCCCTCTCTGGAAAATGATTCGCCAGTCGATAGTTTTGTAAAACAGCTGCCCCAGTTTGCAGAACCCCCCTCGGCTCCATGCCCTTCTCCCCATGCAGCCTCTTATTCCGCTGGAACCAGATCAAATCGAGAGTCACAGGCAGATACTCTGTCCAGTTACAAGTGCAGAACAATAGTATGTTTCGTAACCAGAGGTGCCCCAGAGGATGCTCGTGTGATGCAATCCTAGCAAGGAAGCCAGAGAGGGACCAAACCTCACTCGAAAAAGAGCAAGTAAATAATAAATGCGAGAGCAATTCCGAAGCCACATAACAGAGGTGACAAAGAGTGGGTTTTGTGAGAACATGGAGCGCCCTTAGTGTCTCCTGTGTCGGGAGAGAGTTTGTGCAGCATCGCCAGAGGAAGTGCTGCACCCGTGGTGGGACCGAGAGATTCCAAATCTGGCGCTACCCTGGGTCTGGAGGATTTGGCGATGGTGGAGCCGGGGTCTGAACAGCCTCCAAAGGAGGAGATGGCCTCATGATATAGTGATAAACACTTCGAACCGAATGACAACCCTTCTTGTATGGGTCCCAGATCCAAATATCCGTATCGATTGGAAGATAGCAGATTTGTTCCCTCCAACTACACAAGGCAAGCCCAGATACTTATCATACTTCTCTACCTCCCCAATGCCCAGTACTCCACAGATATCCCTTTGCAAGGCCATCTCAGAACCTGGACTAAAGCAGACACTAGACTTGTCAAAATTTATTCAATGTCCTGAGACATGTGTATACGCCTCTATAGCTAACTTGATATAACCCGCATCCTGAAGAGTAGCTCCTCTAAAGAGAAGAGTATCATTCGCAAAGAACAAATGTGAGATACAAGGGGCTTCGCGCCCTATAGATATGCCACTGAGTTTGCCATTGCACTACAAGTCATGTAACAAGGATGAAAACATCTCTGAGCAAATGATAAATAAATAAGGAGACCAATAATCCCCTTGCAGTATACCACACTCTGGCATGAGCTGTCCAAAGTTCTGCCCATTTAGAAGGAAAGCGAAGGAAACAGTGGATAGGCAACATTTAGTCATCCTAACAAGACGAGTGGGGAACCCCAACGCAGCAATAGTGGGCAGACGAATGCCCACTCAACTCGGTCAAACGCCTTGCTCATGTCAAGTTTGATAGACATTAGAGGTCGACCCCGAATGCTTTGAATCTTCATATAATGGTGAGTCTTATATGCAAGAAGGACATTATCTGTGATATGCCAACTTGGCACAAAAGCCGACTGGGTCTCACTGATTACCCCTGGCAGCACTCCTTTAATTCTTCCCGCAATAACCTTTGTCGCCAAGTGGTATACCACGTTACACAGGCTAATTGGACGAAACTCTGTGATCCGGTTGGTGGGGTTAACCTTAGAGATAAGCACAATGTGGGTAATGTTCATCACCTCTGGGAGCACCCCCGTATTCAGAAAATCCAATATGAATGACAATACGCAGGGACGAATAATATGCCAAAACTTCTTTAAAAAGACAGGGCTCATACCATCCGGTCCTAGTAACTTGAAATGATGTATTCTTTTAAGAGCCCTCGTAACTTCAATCTCCGTATATGGGCGTTCTAGCCGAGCATGATCCTCCCTGGGGATCCACGGGCGGATACGTGCTAAGGCCTGGGCTACATCCTCTTCTGACGGTGACGTTGTGGCAAAAATGTCCCGAAAATGTTCCAAGACAATCGCCTCTAGCGCCTGTGGTGTCACCTGTCTCACTCCTTACCTGTCCTCCAGTTCTGTGATGGCATTCTTGTTCTTTCGGACAGTAGAAAGACAGTGAAAATAAGATGTATTACGATCACCTTCTGAGTACCAATGTTGCTTCACCCGTTGCTTCCACCAGATGTCCTCTTGATCAAGAAGCCTCTCCAGCTGAATCCGCAACGTGGCCAACCTGGCTTTCGATTCTACTGTTATCGTGCCTTGCTCAATGGTATTAATCTCCCCCCTAGTCGTCTCCAGTTGCTCCGATAGGCACTTAAATTGGTGGTGGCCGCATGAGACAGGCTAAAAAGGCAGGACTCCATCTTCGCCGGGAGAGAGAGTCTAAAGTGGAATCCCAACTCTCTCGTACCATCCATTCACATTCTGAGGATTTCACCCATATGGCTTCAAATCTCATTGGACAATTCTGAGACAGTGAGCAACCATGGGGTGGGAAACCCTGCAGACATACATGCAGAGCTTAATGATCCGAGTAGAAGGTCAGACAGTGATACACCCTGCTTCCTGGAAATAGGGCCTGGAGACCCTGATTCCATGTGCTGCGGTCCAATCTCCCCCTCTGCATGTTTGGGGCATGAACAGTACGACACCAGGTGAGGCCTACCCCGATATCTCATATCCATAAGGCCACAAAAATCCAGTGCAAACTGAAACCAAGGTTGTTAAACTCGAATTTTTAGCTAGAATCGTTTTAGGCCTAAAATCGGAATCGTAGAATCGGATCCTAAAATCGAAAAATAGGTTTAAATTGTATGATTAATTTAAAAAAATACTATAAATAACATATGCATACAAATAGAGTTATAAACTACCAATAATCATTTAAATTTAATTATAAAGGTTAAATGTGCAAGTTTGGCACAAATATAGGTAGAATTATTATGATTAATATTTGAAAAGAAAATAAATAACTAATATATTTTTTTCTGATACAAAAGAAATACTTAAATTGACGGGTTGAAAATATCATCCAGCAGCGATTTGACTGTAGGCCATGAGCCAAACAATACATTCTAGAATTTAAGTAGATCTGAATCTGATCTACTATCTAAAATCAAAGTATATTTGAAAATCAAATCTACAAACTGTAAATCTAGCAAAATTTTACATAGCTGAGCAAATTATCTGACAGGTGGCACATGACTGCTACTGAGTTCTGATATAGCTCCAAAATTGACCCATGACAGAAGGGATCCATGCGATTCATGACAAACAACTGACGAAGCCAACCACTGTCGGCTTTATTTTCACCATCTTCTTCATCAACAACTTCATCCCACATATCTAAAGTTAAAGACTTCAAAAATAAGTGAAAAACACAACTCCAAAAATGGAGCGGACAAAACTCTCTTAAAAAAAGAAATAGAAAACTCTCAACTACGAGAGACAAGAAAACTCTCGACAATGAGAGATTTATTAGAAGGGGGAGAAAGGAAAATAGAGGAGCTGTAGAGAGAAGGCAGAGGATAGAAAGCGGCTAGGGCTATAAATAACTAATATTTTCAATATTTGTTACTATATTATTACTTAATTGATTGTGAGAAATTACAAATTTAATAGAAATAGACATGTTTTAGAGGAAAAAATGGCAATAGAAAATCACAACTTTTAGAGAAATCGAATGTGATTCACTCAAAGAGAAAATTATTAGTGTAATAAAAATTCACAAATTTTAAAAAGGAAAGTATATATAAAGGCTGAAATGTGTAACTATTCATGTAAGTCTTGTGGTCTAGTGGTAATTTAAGCTATTTATAAGTTTTGGTTCCATTGCCACCTGAGTTCGAATCCTAGCGTGGTTAATTAATTTTTTCCTGCGGAAATGTACCATCTTTGGCGGGTCATATGCCAATTACAAATATTTTTTTGACTCACTCTATACTCGTAAACTCGGTCAAGTCCACCGAGTTGAGGGTGCGTCTAAGTGAGAAAACTATTCTAAGCGAGTGGGGATCGTTTTCCAATATTTGACTCGTAGAATAGGTCGATTCTACGAGTTTAATTGGGAGTTTAACAACAATGACCGAAACTACTCTAACTGCGTAGGGGACCGCTTGGTGTGTCTATCATATTCACCATGATGAAGGACTTCGTTGAAATCTCCCATGAAAATCCATGGTAATCCCTGATCACCTTGCATTAGCTGACGGAACAATGCCCAGGATATCTCTCGACGAGCTAAAACCGGCTCACCAAACCAACCCATAACTCGAACCAAATGGCCACAGAGCACAGTATTGACATCCACAAACTGAGAATTAAAAAAATTTAAAGAGGCCTGCACGGAAGGCTTCCAAAGCAATAATAGCTCTCCAGACTTGCCTCGCGAAGGAATAGACAAACCAAAATAAGAAAACTGAGATTTTTTTGATTCCGCACGTGCATCAGATGGTTTGGTTTCAGACAAAAAAATTAAATCAGGTTTTTTTTGGCGAACTGTCCAGAGATTTCCCAGCCCCTGACAATTCTAGGATACGAGACTCATGGCAAGGGCAGGGCTGGATTCTACTGCCAGCACCCGCCTTGAGAAACAGAGCATCATTAGTGGATCCAAACCCCGACTATACATTACTTGCAACCAAGTCCGTCGCCTCCTGCGTCACATCTGGCCCCCGAAACTTCTTCTGCATCGCCTCGACTGTGATCCAGTCCGCATCCAAAAAACCTGGATCATAAAGTGGAAGACGACGTGTAACATTCTTTCCCTGCCATAATACGGCAGTTCTACTATTTTGCGTCTTCGAGCTAATTTCTTTACAGGCAGGTCAAGGGCTACTGGAGCCTTCATTAAACAAGCATTTTCTACCTGGGTCAGCACACTCTCCATCCTATGCTCCACCCCTAGCTTTTGTGTGCCCATGTGCATGAGTGCATGCTGACTCACCTTTCCATCCATGATTCCTCTTATCCGTGGCTGCTCACCCCCTCCCATAATCAATGTTGTTTGGCCCGGCCCGGACGCCGACCCGGCGAGGCCAGAGGGTCGCGCGACCCGGGGGTCGACCCGGGTCAGCCCGGGGGTCGACCCGGATAACATTTTTATGACATAATAAATACATTTCAAATAATATATATAGTTTTTAAATCATAAATGCTTAAGTTTTTCTATACTTTGAAAAAAATACTATACAAAAACTAATTAAATATGATGCTTCAATAAGCTTTCCTTTGTGGACAGCAAATGAACGCAACACACACAAAAATATCCCCAGTGGACAGCAAGTCAATAACTGAATTCAGCAAAACATTCCCCAAAACAAAGGAGCAAAGCAAATTATCCTTTCTTAAATACTTAAACTAACCAAGTTTCCCAATTATAGAAGCTTAGTTCCATTGAACACCAACATCATATTCAGAGCCAATGAGTACACCCCTAGCAACACCATCTCTACCGCCATTGCTGTTATCATCTCCACCTCCATTGTTATCATCATCTCCACCTCCATTGCCATCCTCATCCTCATCCTCATCCTCATCCTCATCCATACTAGGAAAGTAAAGTACCCTGCAGCTCAAAGCAAAGTATGCACAACAAGAACCAAAATTTCTCCAATGCTGAAATAAAATACCCTGCAGCTCAAAGCAAAGTATGCACAACAAGAACCAAAAATTCTCCAATGCTGAAATAAAATACCCTGCAGCTCAAAGCATACTAGAACCAAAAATTCTCCAATGCTGAAATAAAATACCCTGCAGCTCAAAGCAAAGTATGCACAACAAGAACCAAAATTTCTCCAATGCTGAAATAAAATACCCTGCAGCTCAAAGCAAAGTACTATACTACCAGAGAAAAGCTGAACCTTAGTCATCAAATTTTCTACCACTTAATTCTTCAGCAGTACTCTCTACTCATCAATGTCAAGCCAAAGCTTAAAAGTATAACTGTATAACTCATAAACAAAATTCCAATAAAACTACAAATATAATGTCTCAAAGGATTACCTGATGCTTGGTGAGACGACGACGGATGGCTCTGGTCTTCTTGGGGCGGAGGTCAAGGGGCAAATACTTCTTGTTCTTGTAAGCCTCCCTCAATGCCGATTTTTGCTACTGGGAGTGGGCGGCAGTGAAGTGAACCGAGAGAAAGAGAAGAAGACGAGCTAGCCTAGGGCTTGAATTTCCTTTTTTCCCAAAACTTCTCACTTTTCAGGAAAAAAAAAGAGAAACCCGGGGTCGACCGGGTCATGACGGGTCCCGGGTCGCCCGGGGGTTTGACCGGGCGTGACCGAGTCACGCCATTTCCGGGTCGCCCATGTTTTTTGGCCCGGCAAGGCTTGCGGGTCGCGGGTCGCCCGGGTCGACCCGCCGGGCCGGGTCGGGCCAAACAACATGGCCCATAATCCCCTCATGCATGAGTGCATGCTGAGTCATCCTCACATCCATAATTTCCTCTACCCGTGGCTGCCCACCCACTCCCATAAGCCCCACTTTATGCTCTAGCACTAGTTTTTGTCTGCCAATAGCATCCTCAATCATTTTCTCATCCATGATGCCCTCTACCCGAGGCTGCCTAATCCCCACCGACGTGTCCATCTCCTCGTCGAACCCAAGCTCCTGCAACCCATCATTTCCCTCGCTGATCCCCTTCTCCCGCCCATCAGCCATCTTCTCCCTCTTCCCTATTTCTCTCGTTCTCCCCTCCCTCTGCGGCTCATCCTCATTCTCCACCAGCCAAATGGAGCTATATCGGGGATCATTTGCATGCTGACCCATTGTAAAATCTGACGGCAGGTCATCAGTTGCGTCGATCGGCTCCAAGACCAGATCCGAAGATAGCCTTCCAAATGCTATTTTAACTGGAACAACCGGTGTCGCTGCAGCGTTGAAGACCACGACTGGGTTTGGACGAGAGCTCACCGAAGAGTAGCGCGGCGGCCCAGATCTGGTAGGAGACATGAGCTGCCTGGGTTGAGGAGTTTGCTTCTCGCTAGATCCTCTACGTCTCACCAGAAAAGGTCGGGTGTTCGCTGGGGCCCTGAACCACGGTCCATACAGTAGTAATTGAGACGCTACCGCCACCGAAGCCTCATGATCCGTGCATGCATCTACCAAGTGCCTAATTTTCCCACAATAATAACACAAGTCAGGCACCTTCTCATATTGTACCAAACATTGATGGGCCTCACCCAAATAATCAACCAAAACAACCCGCTGCAACGATTCTGTGATCTTCACCACCACTTTTAGACGGAGAAACGTCCCCATACAAGAGCCATTAACATTCGTGTCAACCTCCAAACAACGGCCGATCAACGCACCGACTTTCAGAGCCGTCTCTGGAGTCATCATTCCTACAGGGACTTTCCACACATGAATCCAAAAAGGACATGAGTCAAACGCAATATTAGCAGCCACCAGATGTGGCTTGTACTTCTCGACGATCATCAACCACCTATCGAACACCCATGGCGAACTCTCCAAAACCCAGTGCTGCTCCCCATGAGATCCAAACTGAAAACAAAAGGTGTTGTCTGCCAACTGATGACAACGGAAGCCAGCACGGGGTGACCAGACCCTCTGAAATAAACTCGTTACCTGTTCAAGGGGCATGATTCGGGGGGCTAGAATTTGCCCCACAATAGCGTGTTCGAACGGAGAACCCGCAGAAATCGCGGGTCGAACCTCAGCCACCCTACGCTCCGACTCTGTGAGAGTGAAAGACCGCATGAGCACTTCCATATCAAAATCCATCGTGCCACCGCAAGTAACTCAAATCACAAAAAAAAAAGGGAAAAAAGTACAAAGAAAAACACGATAAAGAAAGAAAAGCAGTAAAGTCTGAGAAAAACCAAGAGAAAGGAGATATGAGGGTGGAGGAGAAAGAGGGTGAAAAAAAGAGGAAGAAAATAGGTCGGAGATAGAAGCAAGGCAGCGGAGGCGCCGCACTTGGTCAGGACTTACCTAAGCAAGAAAAAACTCCAGGGTTTACAGAGAAATCAGAGGCCCTTGTTTAATCTATATAATATTGATTGGAGCTCGGTAGCAGGGAAGAGGGGAATCAACCGTGATAGGAAAGAGAGGGTTTCTACGAACAATATGCACGATCCTTTGATCATCCTCATACCTTTTGGTACCGTCGAACGAGCACAAGTACGATCACTGGAAATTTCTTCCTGGGTAGCAAAAACGATAGGATTTGAACAGTACCATGAACATGCACCGCCTGAGGCCACTGTTACGCTGGGGGTTTACGATTTGCCGATGGAAGCTGCGAACGCTGGCCCTTGCCGATGCATAATCTTCTACCATGAAGAAGAGTGCGGTGTTTCGGTAGATGGGTGCAATTCGGGTGAGAAAATTGGAACCAGAGTTCAAAATTTTGGCTCAATTAGGAGACGCTGGAAGTGGTTTTGATGATGCCGTTGGTTCGGATTTATGAATTTGAACTGAGAGATGAAGTTGGTCAGCTAAGTTCGTTCGTTTTAATAGCTTCCTTTTTATTATTAACTATTATCTAGATTTAATAGCTTCTTAACTGTGTCCATGTATAGTGTACTTAAGTTTCTTTCTACATACATGTGTTTCCACTTCAATAGCATTCCCTTTTTAGCTTTGAGTATTTGCTGGAATGATGATTCTGGCATAAATAACTTCCATCATTGTTTTTGCTATGGATGACTTGGTCCATTGAAAGTTGTCATACTGAAATATTAGTTCTGGATGTACCTGCTCTGTTAAAAACTTCCTATTGTGTTCCCAAATTGCTTTCTGAGCATGTTGGAGGGACGAAACTGTGTATAATTTCCTTTTCTAGAGTACAATGAGGTTCTTTGAACAATGTCTGGAACAGAAGAAATACAATTCATCTTTATTTAGTCTATACATTCTAATGGATCACAAACACAGCTATTTTGAATTCTAAATAAGGTGTAGAAGGATAATTTTTTTCTTTCTTTTCTTTTTGGGTTGGCGGAGTGGGGGAGGGTAGGAAGTGCAAAAAGAGGTGTCAGCAAATCAATAAAAAGTAATGCAAGGACTATAAATGCTATATGTATTTCAACTGCCTGGAAACTTGATTTTGTAGTATCATTGTGTTTTGTGAAGCGTTGAGCATTTTGAAGACATGATTTAAGGAAAATCACCAAGGAATAGCCAGATGATGTGTGAGTTTTTAGTCCTATAGATGTTCATGATAGCTGCCTGGTTATCTATTAAACAGTCCCCCAAGTTTGTAATATGATTTAAGAATAAATGGACGCTAGCGATAAAAGCAATTATCTTAATTTTAAATCGTAGAGAAGTGCAGAAGGTTGTCAAGTTTATAGAAATATTCGTCATATTATCAGAATTCGTTCAATCGTGACAAATGTATGCAAATGATAACCTTTTAACCAATGCATTTAATCCGGTCAAAGTTCAAATACACATCTTGCAACCATTAAATCTCTTTCCCGTAATGAAGATATTTATGTTACAGAGTAATAACATCCGTTACAATATCTGGATTCGTCGAATCATGAGAAAAGTATCCTTTTAACCGATGCATTAAACGTCAACGTTGAAAATCATATCCCTTTCCTGCTGAAATGAAGATTTAATGTTATGGGTAATAAATGCAGCAATTGTTATATAAACTCCCTCTTTCCCCACTTACATGCTCACTCAGATTTTTATCCTTTCATTAGATCTCTGCTTACCAAACATCAAAGCCAGGAACTATTCTTGAATTTGGCAGCCTTACATTTTTTTTAAAAGTAGTTCATTATTTTGTTTCTTCCTGAGTTTCATTGAAAACGGTATGAATTCCTCTGCAATTTTGGTTAGTTTTATTTTTCTCTTGTCCCTATGGTAGAATTTGAATTTCTAGTGTGATAAGATGATATTTCTTTTTCCAGATTTCCTGCTCCAGTTGGAAGATGAATCGCCCGGAGCAAGGTTCTAGTCATGGTCAGTAATTCCATCTTTTGCCTAGAAAATTTTATCTGTGCAAAATTGTTGGTGTCATTTACTTTTGTTCCTTTTATCTAATTTTGGATAAGATATGGCTGAAACATGTTGCAACTTTGTGGGGAAAATTAATTTTTTATCTAAATTAACGAGAAGGAATATGTCTTTAGGTCGACTACTTTTTTTATTTAAATTGTTAGGCAGTTGATTTCATAACTGCATGAATGAAAGTGGAAACTTTAAGACATAGCGGCATGAGATGCAGTAAGGATTTGTTTTTTACTATTGCAATTAATCAATGTTCCTCTTCCCAAATATGAGATGTAGTGCCATTATTTCAACTAAACCATTAAGAACAGAAAAACGAACTAGGTTGTGAGGGTAAATTTCCCCAACTGAGGTAAAGCAAGTAATATACATGCATCACTTTACTGAGTTTTGACCTGAATGATTTTTCTGAAGTTGTTAGTATTTTCACATATTCCTTTGTCATGGAAACATTGATTGCTTGTCAATACTGTAATGGTGACAGTCTCTTAAATCAGTTTCTTGAATACTGGATCTGTCTGATTTTGGATTTGTATGAAACATAAAAATAGTTGACACAAAATGACCTAGAATGACATTATTGCATCCTTATCTCTAATTGCAAGTGCGTACAGGTGCTCAAAGTATGATTTCTACAACTGGGTCATTTTTCTCATTGTTTTTGTGTGTATGCTCTTTTATAAGACTATCTTCTGCCGGTGATATTTCCTCATCCTCATTGTATCTAAGATGCATAACTTTGCTGCGTAAGTTTTTAAATATTAAATATGAAACTCTTGTCTACAGCCTGCTAGGAAGGTTTTCTATGGAGAAAACGATTACATTCCAGCGATTCAAGTTCCATTGCCCAGAAGGTAACTAGTTATAGCATTGTTTTGGCATCTGAAAACATGAAACTGGAAAGCAAAAATTTAAAGGTTCTTTTGTTTGAATTTGTATCATCTCATTTTGCATGTGACGGACTTGAACTTAAGTCCACAAATTGTTTGTACAGGCTTTGATGTGATTGTAGATATACTGATGTCTTTAATTTGTTTAGTGGAGGGAAGGTACAGATTCATTTACGAAAGCATTTGTTGGGCTCATATTCTTGAGTGCTGGGATCTGTTTAGATGTTGCTGCCTAAATAATTTTAATACTTTGTTGCCCAAATGTCAGACTTGCATGTTCTTTTTTGTTATTAATTTCCAGTGTTTTCTTCTGAATCCATTTAGGTTATGAACTATAAGCATAATGTGTACTCTAAACTTCATTAACCGTTTATTTGTGCCATGTGTGAACATTTGTATATGTCTATTACTAATATAGGCGGTTTCCATAAACAGTGATGCATTCCTCATACCAGGAAAAATAGAGCTCAGCGATCTGCACCACAGCCATCAAGTGACAGGCGTGGGCTTTGGAATGTTCAGCCACCGACTAACACTACTACAAAATAGAGCTTTAACGGCTGCGGATTAACAGCGAAAAATAGAAAATCGCCGTTATAAAAGAAATACGGACTTTCTACGGCGGTCTAAAAATAAACCGCCGTAAACAGGACTTTCTAGAAATGGACTTTCTACAGCGGTTGGGACAAACCGCCGTAGAAAGTGGGCTTTCTACGGCGGTTGTAAGGTAACCGCCGTAGAAAGTGGACTTTCTACGGCGGTTTGAAGGTCTAGGGGCACAAAATCAAGTAGGCAATGACAATTTAGCAATCCAAGGTAGTGGCCTCCGATGTTCAATAAGGAAACGTAATGAGGTAGTGGCAAATGACAAATGAAGCTCTAGGGCACAAAATCAAGTAGGCAATGACAATTTGCCAATCCAAGGTAGTGGCCTCCGATGTTCAATAAGGAAACGTAATGAGGTATGTACACAGGATCAGATTTTGCATCCTTCATTTCTTCATCATAGAATTTTAATAAAGTAAAAGAGTACATGCTTTCTTGCTGCACAAAAGTTTTTAGACCCTTGGAATTTAAGCTGGAAACTATAAATGGCTTTGGATCTTTAATTGTGTGTGCTTAGTGCAAAATGTGTATAAATCAATTTATGTCCTTGTAATTCTCTCAAACATTTGGTTGCACAATTGATCAATGTTATTAAATCTATTCTGAGAACTTAGCATGTCTGTTTATAATGGTTTAAGTTTCTCTATAATACCTCTGGAGAACTCTCCTTATAAAACCACCAAGTTGACTTTAACTAAAGTTCCTTAACTGATGAAAAATAATCAAATCAATCTTAATTTACATTGACAAATATTACAACGAGAAGATTAAATGTTCTACACCAGTCAACCTACTCTGAAAAAATTTAAAAAGTAGCAATTAGTCCCCTTGTTCTACCTGCTGTTAATGTGTGGAAATCCCGAAGGTTGAACACAGTGAATTACAAAGTTGAAATGGTTGAAGGGGAACTAGAACAGTGAAGGTGGCCGGCTAGGAAGTTACTATTATGGCTTGTTTGTTGATGTCATTGCTGCTAATGATGTGTAAGAAACTTCACATTGAGATGTCTGTTTAAATCATGTGCAAGAGACAAAACTTAGGAGTTCCTTTTTATGGGAGTTTCCTGTTTTCTTGTTCAACTAATTAAGAGTTTTCACTTGTGCAACCTATCTACAATGAACTCTTACTTGCCAATGTGTCACGGGTCGCTAATTTGAATCACCAAAATGAGCGCACCGTGAGGCAAGCAAGGCTATCGCTAGCCAAGCTTCCGCCATTTCCCGCATCTGGGACTCGTTCCCAAAGTACTTGCAATTAGGCCATCGAATCAATGAAAATAAACGAAGGCAAACTCATAAGCCAAAACTTGGATTTCATTAATAAAAGAAGAAAATTACAAGAAATAGCCAAGAGCTTAAATGGGTGGTGGGAACCCAACTCTTGCTTGCATTACATCAACCCCACCAACAACTAGAAAGGCTAAAAATCAGAAGTGCCCTGAGGGGGGATCAAGGCGTACAAAATGGATGATCTTGTGAAAGATCACCTGTCTAACTAAAACTAACAGTCCCCCAACCTTACTAACTATTACAACATAAAGAAATAACACAAACGAATATTTACAAGATTGGGCGCCGCTAGACTCGGTCGTTGAGGTGCTGGGCGCGGGGCGCGCAGAGAGGTGGCGGCGCTGGTGCTGGGCTCAAGGCTTGTCGCGGGGCGCGCGCTGAGGGCTCTGGGCGCACTAGGGCGCTGCGCGCTGGATTGCTTGGGCACACTGGGTGCGCTAGGGCGCGGGGCGCAGGGGCGCTGGGCGCGCACTGAGACTGGGGCGTGGCGCGCGCTGGTGCTGAGGCCTGGCGCGCGCGCGCGCTGAGGCTGGCCGGGGCGCGCGCGCATAGGCGCTGGAGTGCGGGGCGCGCGCTGAGGTGCTGGTGGTGCGCTGGGGCGCACCACTGGCGCAGGGGCTTGGGCGCGCGCTAGGGCTGTGTTGTGCTGCACCATGTGTTGGGCGCCCAGTGCTGTGTTGTGCTGCACCATGTGTTGGGCGCCCAGTGCTGTCTAACATATGGTGCGACGCGTCGTGCGATTCCGCCCCGTCGGATCTCAGCTTTAAGCACGAGCTGCAACATGTCATTTTAAGCTCATGGGGCATCGATAGGGTTGCGGGGTAAGCACGGGAGGTGCGCCCCGTAACACAATGGGTGTCCTAGGTAAAATTAGATCTATTCGCTGTTATCTCATATCTCAATTTTCTGAGAGTTGACCCTCTTCAAGATTAACTTATCATGGTCATGCATTGTGTTGTTGTTTTTTTTCTTTTTTAGAAAATCTCGCCGCAAAGAGCGACATGATTCATTGTCTTAGGATTAGGGCATGCAATTCTTTCAGGCTTTCACAGCTTACAATGACGAAGTTAGAGCTTCTTTCGTTTTGAATATCCCATCTAAAGTCATAGGTACGAATACAAGGTTTTTTGTTGACTTACGAAATACTCTATTCGCGACAATAAACTGGAAGATAGCATGAATCAGAGTTAGATGAAAGATTTAGATCAAAGGAGGAGGGACGAGAAAAGATGGCCGGGCTGAATCGCTATTATAATTATACTAGTTTCCTTTTCTACATGACAGGTCAATTTACCCCATTTCCGGGCTGTAATAAATTTAGCAAGGCTGGAAGGTTTAGGCAACTTTTTATCTAAATTTGGTATAATTTATAGGTGATAGGTGGTAGGCTATACTTTTTTTCAAAAAAATTTGAAGAAGCTGAAGCCATAAACATATAGGTAGGGGTGTTCACGGTGCAGTTTTTTTGGTTTTCAGTTGAAATTTTTTGGTTTTTCAGTTTTTCTATAAGTAAAAAAACCACCCAAAAACCAAATCAAAAGAAACAGTCCACCGAGACCCAAAAACCGAAATAATTTCGATTTTCTGGTTTGGTCACCATTTTAATTACCCAAAAAGAATTATATTATTTGATAGAGAGAATTTATTATTATTATTATTTTTTAAAACATTGTAGGGGATTACCCTTTAATTTCATGGTTAGAATCTAAAGACACCTTTAGAATAATTAAAATTAAAAAAAAGAAACACACACTCACAAATTTATAATTAGAAGATGATTTAGATGTCTTAGTATGCATGCCCAATACTAATGGGAAGATGATTAAAAATTTATAACTATTCATCTAATTAGAGAGAATTAAGGCTTTCTAAAATTATGTATTATATAAAATTTATAGATTTTCTTAAGTATAATAGAGATCTTAAAATTTAAAATATAGATATGAGGGTAAATTATATAATAAAAATAATATACAATATTTTAGTAAGATTAAAAATTACCGTTTTTAGGTTAACCACCCAAACTGCACCGAATTGCAGTTTTCGGTCCAGTTAACCGATTTTTTTTTTGTAAAATCAATAATCGAACTGTTAACCACTTTTTACGAACGGTTTGGTTAAAAGACCGAACCATTAACCATTTTAACCGAATTATTTTAACCAAAAACGGTTTGGTGCGAACGGTTTTTTCGATTTGGGTAAACCATGAACACCCCTACATGTAGGTAGTCTTCACATTTCTCAAATTATCCACATTTCCCAAATATATATATATATATATATATATATATATATCTACCCTATATAATAGAAACCAACATAGTTTTGATGTGAAAATGCCATGTGGCTACCACATATATTTAACATTTAATTATGTTAAGTCTGCCACATAAGCACATTATTACCTCCAAATGCCACATGGCTGCCACATCAACATATAAGTTAGTTTAACTATTCATATGAATGCCACATAATATTAATATTTATCTCATTTAAAAGATAACATTTTTTCCTTGCCCCTTTAACTTCTTAAGTTATTTTTTCAAATTTCTATATTCAATAACCTTCAATTTTAAGAGTATTTATATTGAACTCTTTGTATTCCACTTATATATGTTATATGCATATATACATATATATATATATATGTACAAAAGTATCGGATATATATAAAAATATCTTCCATATTCCTTAGTCAAATATATATATATATATATATCTTCCATATTCTATATTTTATATAACTTATATAGATCTTAAGTTAAGTATATTTGTAAAATATTAAACATTTTATAATGAAAAATAAGTTTATTTTGTTTTTAATAAATATAGTATTATTAATTAAATGATTTTTTAGGTAAGACATGCTTATATTTATGTAATGGTGAGTGAAATATAATTATTATATAATTTTAATTTATTTTTAATTTTGTGACTTTTCCTATACTAAAAGTTTTAAATATCATTAAAAGATATTGTTTATATTATGATTATATTTATATTGTTCACATCAACATCCCTATTAACATACTATTAGTAAATGATGAATTATTTGAAAACTCTTTATAATTTTCACAAAAGAAATGAAGAGGCACTTTATTTATCACTTTAAAATCTATATATATGTTCAATCCATTGAAACCAAAATCACACACAAGTTTCTTCTTGCTTAGAGTCCTTATAAGTGTATGTCTAATTCGAACATATTTTTGTTTAGAGAAATTTCAAGATGCATTTTTTTAATGAACTTTTTCAATCTCTTCAAATTCGCAGGTTTATATATGTTCTACTCCAACTAAAAACAACGTCTCTATCCAACGCTACGAAATATGTCTCCAGGTTTACCTCATATGATAATGGAGCTTCTCATGCCCATCGACGTCTACATACAACACGCATCGGATTCATTCAACAACTTGGTTAATCTTCATAAGAAGAAGAAGACTAAAGAAGTTAAGAGCCGATGTGAAGAGGTAGGGGAAAAAGGAAGAGAATAGAGTAGGTGTGCCAATTTCATATTTGGGAAAAAGTAAAAGTATTTATGTGATATTTAACATATGTTTTTATTTTCAACTCTGTATTTATAATAAATTGACATTATCTATAATTTTAAATTTTTTTACAAATTTTTATATGATCACACAATAATATTATTGAACATTCACCAAAGAGTTAAAATGAAACTTTTCAATCTTATTATTTCAGACTTAGGATTATATTTAGTCTAAGTCGGTAACACACGTAACTTTGTATTTAGTGTCAAAGAGTTAAAATAAATAATTTCAAACCTAGATTATAACTTAAACAAACAGTTAAATATATATATATTTTGCACTTAAATTCAAATAATCACTATAACTTAATACTATTATTGGGCAAATGTCATGCACAGCATGACATGCCCCATCTAATATATATATATATATATATATATATGTATATATATACATATGGCTTCAACACATTGTCT
Organism: Leptodermis oblonga; assembly: GCA_016801395.1. Classification (NCBI taxonomy): domain Eukaryota; kingdom Viridiplantae; phylum Streptophyta; class Magnoliopsida; order Gentianales; family Rubiaceae; genus Leptodermis; species Leptodermis oblonga. The sequence continues at coordinate 35,511,337 of CM028760.1, forward strand.
TAACACATTTTAAACTCTTCACAATGGAGAAATAAGATGACAAATATGATGGGCATAAAATGACGATTATGTTCGCATTTTCCTCATTTTATTTTCATCATATATTTTATTATCCCTACAATTGTAAAACGAAAACAATAATTGAAAAGGAAGCAGACAAATTGCTGGGCCCAGTCCAAGTAAAAATTAAGATGCGGAACATTCGGGCCAATAAATTGAGTAACGAAGTTTGGGCTCAGCCCAAAAAGGCCTGGCCGTTTTCGATTTGAGAGACAATCAGAAGATTCCGGGTGTTTCTGGACATCAAAAGAGCTTTCCAGAGCAAGATGCCGCGAGAAGAATCATCGAGAAACCACTCCAAAACTACTTACAAACACATATTTTACCCGCGATATCCAAAATTCAAATCAAGAGAAGCATATCAGAATCACTTCAGCAAATCGTACGTTCAGGGGTAAACAAAGTTGGCCCTTTCAGCAATCTTCAACTAATTGGAAAGATGTCGCTGATTCCAAGTTTCTTCGGTAACCGACGGAGCAGCCCATTCGACTTGGAGTTGTGGGATCCGTTCAAGGATTTCCCGTTCGCAACCGCCCCCAGCGAGACGTCGGCGTTCGTCACCGCCCGCGTCGACTGGAAGGAGACTCCCGAGGCCCACGTTTTCAAGGCGGACCTCCCCGGGATCAAGAAAGAGGAAGTGAAGGTCGAAATCGAAGATGGGAACGTGCTGAATATCAGCGGGGAGAGGAACGTGGAGAAGGAAGACAAGAACGAGACGTGGCACAGGGTGGAGCGCGGCATTGGGAAATTCACGAGGAGGTTCAGGCTGCCGGAGAATGCAAAGGTAAATGAAGTTAAAGCTGCAATGGAGCATGGAGTTCTGACGATTACTGTTCCTAAGGAGGAAGTTAAGAAGCCTGAGGTCAAATCTATTGAGATTTCTGGTTAACTAAATGTTATGGTCATATGGGTTGTGAATTGTGAGCTCTGTTTTTGAGATGTAAGTGTGGAGTCTCCTGTTTCCTATCAATGTTTGTTTGTCATGAATGTAAGGGCACAAGTTTTTCTCACTTCGTTCCTCCATCGTTCAAGCTTTCGATTTCACCTGAATTTTTTGAGATTTCTCTTTTTGTTACGTTAAATGTTTGGATTTGTTAACCTATGATCGGTAGATTCTTTTCCGGTTTTTTATTTTGGGATTTCATTCGTTTAATGGGTTTTTTTGCAATGAAAAGCATCAGCAATGTTCCCAAATTGGGGGCAAAAGATGTTCATGTCTGATTCTACTCATCTGGTTGTAGAATAGGCTGATTTCAAGTTTTAACGTTCATATATTGATAAACTTTTTGGTGATTTGTGTTTTTGACTGACTATGCGAAAACTTAACAAAAGCTGTCTCTAGCGTGTAATATGGATTAAAAGTTTCACTTGAATCAAATACAATTTTATTAATGTAAACAATAGAGAATAAAAGTGTCATTGAAGGATTGAGGTAGTGATAAGAGAAGAGGTCTTGCAATTAAGGTTATGAGTTTAATTTTTGAGAATATAAAAGTTAAAACATTAGAGACAAATGTCATGTTTTTTTATTATAAAATGTTATTACGTTTTTGAAACGATAATATTTCTCTAAAATAATATTTCTCTTTTCATTAACGAAGGTAAATCTCATATGATAAGATTGTTTTTTAGGTAGGAGTGGAGTCACAACAGCATAGGTTGGTGGGTAATTGCCACTGCATAGGCTGGTGGGGTTAGCATTCTAAAATTTCTTGTTTTCATTTTATAAAATTTTTAAAAATTTGTACCTTGTCCCACAAAAAATTAAAATAATAGAGGTAAATATTTATAATAAATAATTTTGCTCCAACATATCTTTGGAGTTTCGTTTTGTCACTGTTTCTAAGCACTAGAATTTTTCAAGAAAAGTGCCTCCTAAAACATTTTGTAAAGAAGACATTGAAATTTTTTTATGGAATTGTTATTTGTAGGGACAAGATTACTAAATACAGGGGTTGCACAGGATGAGAAGGGAGAAGATTTCTACAATGGTAACAAGGGTATTTTAGTCTTTTTAGTATGCATTTAGTAATTTTATCCCTGCAACGAGGAACGACCAATATAAAAAATTAAAGAAAAAAACTGGGTGATAGACTTTCGTCGCCGACGGGAAGAAGTTTTATGGATTCCTGACACTTCCGAGGTACCAGAATACCAAAATGTCTCTTATAAACAAAATACCAGATGAGTGTAAACAAGTGTAAGTTGTTCAAAATCATTTTCTGGTAAGGTGCTATTATACAGCATCACCTATCACCAAAAATGCAAAAGATATGTGCAAATCAATTGGAGAGACAGAAAGACACCATTTCCTCCAAGTAAATATATAATATCAAACCAAAGTATCATCTACCAAAGAAGATGCCTAAAAACCTAGAAAATTGTTTACAAAATGCAAACTAAAAACAAACAATTAGAGTCAGTTGAAGACAATTAATGTAGGTGAAACCAAACTCTCCACATAATCAATTGCATGAACCCCTCTTTTGAATCTCACTCCACTATTACTTTTAAGATCGTACTTAACTAATGCTTCATCTTCCGAATTCAGTAGCAAATCTCCATCCTTCATAAACCCCAGCGGCCTCAGACTTGTGTAATATAACTCCAATCCACGTATTACCATCAAATTGGTCCAAGAATTTTCATCCCCATATTGTTTCATCTTCAAAACCGTAAATTCACCCCGCCGCGAATTAACCAAAACGGAAAGGCATCCATCCAAAACTCCCAAAGTAATGCCCGGACCGGACACTAGTGGCTTAAGGACTCTAGACAAGCTTAGTTCGAAATTTTCTCACGGCAACAATCGTATGAAACCACAACTGGCCTGGTCATTTTCTCCATCGCAGGCCAATGAAGATTCCCATTGAAAAATGTGCCCATCTGTCGATAAACGCCCACTATAGGCTCTTCTTGTACTATCCTCCTCCAATTCTGACCACAGCCGCCGCCGCCGGCCGAGTTGAGTGAATACAAAATCCTACTTGAAAGAACGCGATCAAGGACTCCTAACACCAGTTTGAAGTTGCAACTGAACCCTCCAGGACTAGGAGAATTGGTATCCCGACAGAACCCATAGAACACGCGGTCAGAGATTGCCAGAAACGGACGTTCAGGTCCCGAAAGATTCACGACCTCTCTCGTACAAGGATTCCATACGAAGAACGTCAAGGTTTTGTGTCTGAAGAAAGATCCACACAAGCATACCAAACCATCACTTGACCCCACAATTTTCAGATTGTAATCGGGATATTGTTGTGGATATGGAATTGATTTTACGCTTTCTCCAGCTCCAGCTCCATCTCCGCAACTGCCGCAGCAGGCGGCGTTGCAATCGAAGGTGGCTAGTAGTGGCGACGCTTCCAATATCTTGCGATCCTTCTTGCCGAACTTCAAGTGTTGCTTCACGAAACGAAAACTGGTGATCAAATCGTTCCACTCCCTGCAAACGGACTTGAACCTGGAAAGATCCTTCACTTCGAGCCCATCACTCAAAAGAATTTTCTCCCATAGATCCAGAGGTATATGCCGGCGCCGCTGAGGTTTTGCTGCCATTGTTCGATTCTCCGTTTGATTTACCGCTGACAATTGTTGTTTCCTATTTAGGTTTCCTATCTCCAATTCGTACTCCTTCAAAAATTGAGTTAATTGAATTATGCACTTCCTTAAATTTTTGCTCAATTGTAAATTGACCCTAAACGTTTAATTTTTGTTTACTCCTTGAACTAGGAAAAAATCAAAATTTCGGTCTCTTTCGTTTAAACCTATGCACTTTTGGTCACTTACGGTTTATTTGTGCAAAAATAGTCATTTATGTTTGCATGTTATTACAGTTTTAGTTCATGTGATCTGCTATGACCAATTTTAAACCGTCAAAGTGGAGGTCAATAGTTTCTGGAGATTTTTTTAAAATGACAAAAAAAAAAAAGTTAAGGTTTTCTCGTGATTACCATATATAATGGCCCTTGTAATATTTTTTGCCCATTTTTACCCATGTTAAACTGCATATAAGTTGGCTCGTTCTAAGCAATTTCGGCTCATCTCTGCCATAATTATGAGTAAAAATTATTACATGGGTGATTGAAAAATATAAAAATCACGATCAAAACTAATTTTTATTTTTATTTTTCATTTTAAAATTTTTCTTGAAACTGTTGACATCCACTTTTATGGGTTCATACAAGTCATAACATGCCGCATAGACCAAAACTACAATAACATGCAAATGTAGAGGACTGTTTCTGTAACAATAAAACATAAGAAATCAAAGTGTAATAGATCCAAACAAAAGGGATAAAAATTACGATTTTCCCTAAACCATATCAATTTGTTGTAATTGTAAACAAATGACGATCTTAATTTGATGTTATTTTCTCATAAGACTGATTAATTACTCACCTAATAATTCAACAAAATATAAAATTGTTATGAATATTTGATGGATGTCTATTCATATTATCACCATGTCTTTACATTATCCCATCATCTCCCACTTTTTATGCTCACCTAATGAAGGAAAAATTGTATATTTTCTTAGTATATATAACACTGTCTCGCTTAAATATCTTACCCAATAAAAATTCAGTAGGAAAAACACTTGGTTAAGGAAAAAGAGTACAGTGGGAAACCTCTCGAGCACATCTTTGGCATAGTTAAATTGTCGCATTTCGATTGTATATCCCAACTTTTCAAAAAAATGTTGAAGCTCACAGTGAATAAATATTTGAAGTATCATTCCTGCACTTGAGCAATCCATGTAACATTATCTTCGAACAAATAGTGAAAACTCTCTGAAAATCTTAGAGCAAACCACTTGATTTCCAAATTTAATGGATTACTGATCTTTGCCAACCATGCTCTTGACGTGCATTATAAGAAGTAGCAACTATGAATTTTTTCGTTAATTTAACGCACATAAATAGTTGTACCAGTGCATGGAAGCACATAGATGGTTTGATCAAGCATTATAAATGATTGGTAAAATATCCAATATCTGCATAATCTGTAAGATTAGACTTGGGTATTTTTGAAATAAAGACTCATATGTATCGTTCCTTCAACCTAAAGAAACATATGTGGTTCATGACATTCAAGCATATTGTAAAACTTGTGAATGACTTGCAAGATACAATATTTTTGTTTCGATAGCCTTAAAATATAGTATTTCTGGACCAAGCAAATTTTCATCATCCTCACGATGACGAAATGGATCTTTATGCACATCAAGTGATTTTACAATCATAACTTTGCTTAAAGTATGTACTTTATTCATATCGAAATGTTTCAACACTTTAGCAGTATAAGAAAATTGTTGCAAAGAGATGTCATTCTCTAAGTGCTCAATTTTGAAACCAAGACAAATTTTGTCTGTTCATAATGTTTCATTTCAAACTTGTGTTTTAATCCAGCAACATTTTTGTGATAATGTAATACTTCCCTTGTAGGACCTTGGTGAAATTCGTAACATAAAGATAGTGTTGAGTGAGTTGAGTTATATGCAGATCTTGTTTTACCTCGAAGCGTAGAACATATAAGCTCTACCATCTTCATTCTTGAACATAGTCATATCCAATCCATGAGGATTCTTGCTATGTTGATAGCAGAATGGACCAGTTGCGTATTTAGAGTTGTCAATGTGCATCCACATTACACATTTGCCTGTCTTATCGCTGTGAATCACATTAGGTGTGAAGACCCAAAAATTTTGAGCTAAAAATCATAATGTATTAAGGGTAAAATAGACATTTTGCTTGCTCTTAAATTACGAAAATCCGAATAAATGAAGTACTTGATTGATTGCCTAAGTGATTGTTTAATTGATTGCGTGATGAATTGCTTGATTGATTTCTAGATTGATTGCCTAATTGATTGCTAGAATTAATGCTTGATTCATAGTTAATATGAAAGTGATAATTACCTAAAGTGAAACAAGGAAAGTAAGAGAAACATAAAAGGAGCGAATCTGGAAAATCGCATCGTTCGAGTTTCCATCCAAGACGGACAGAAACTCGAACAATTGAAGAATTCGAAAAGGAAGAAATTTGCGGAATTAGGCCATGCGAGTTACCGTCCAAGTCGGACGAGTACTCGGACAGAAGAAAACCGAAAACGGGAAACAATCTTTAATTAAAGAATCTTGAATCACAATCAATTCGGTAATATGAAACTACTTGAATTAATCTTACCTTATTTAAAGAAGATTCTAATCTCTCTTAACCTAGAAGATGCCTATAAATACATCCTTAAGTTCAAGGATTAAACATTTACAAACACTTAAGCAAAAACTATATTAGAAATGACGTGAATCTTATAGCAGCGCCGCAGCCATCGTCGAACCGCCGCCATGCCGCCTCCATTGAAGTCTTTAAGTTCTTGGTATTCGTAGGACCTCGCGGTGAGTGTTTGATTTGGGATTTAGAATTGAAAAATATAATTAAAATCATGAACATATAGCAAAACTTAATAAACAAGTAATTGTAAAATTCGTGTTAATCGATAGATAGAAAGCATGTTTAGGATATTGGTGGAATTCAGTACATGTTATTATGCTTAGGATGCATGCCTCTAGATATTAACAAGTCGTAATGAGTTATATTTGAAAATCAAATCCGGAATTATGGATGTTCTAAAATCAGTGTTCCGAGCCTAGTTCGGGACGAATTTTAATATAGTTAAAGTACTTATTCTTCGTATAATTTAAGTTCCCACCGATAGCCTGTAATTCTTATAAGACTTCATTGGACTATCTAATTAGTAATTGTGTGTAACAATACCTACTTTCTTACTTTATTTTCTCAAAGAGGTTTTCCACACCTCACCACTTGCCTATTTTAAATACAACTTATTGCTAAGTATGTATACGTGCTACGTGTTTGCTTAATATGATGATGCCATGATTGATTATGTTATGCCATACTTGACTTGACTTGACTTGAATGTACGTGACTTGCCATGATCATTTGAATGCCTATGATTGCATGCACCTATATCTGAAAGCATGACATAGTAGCCAAGAAGGTTGGTGCCTTCTCAAGGTTGATTACATGTCATTTAGGATTATATAATTGCCTCTACAGATATATACCCATGAACACATACAAACATCATGCATTGGCCAAGAAAGGATTAGGTCCGTCCCCAAAATAATGACATCTAAGATTGCATAATTGCCTCTAGAAATGTATGAAGCATGCTAGGGTTGCCATGATCACCTTAGCATGAAATAGGTCATAAGGACCTACCTGAAAAGACTTGGGCACCGAGTTTTTCCGCTTGACTAGATAGTAGCTGCTTGCCAGCTATGTAGGGCTTGTCAGCGAGAGACGTGTCGCTGGGAGCCGACAATCCTTCTATATGAGAGGAACACAGGGTTTGGCCCTAATTGTAAAATGACCAAGGATCCAAAAAAAACCCAGCCGTCGAGCATACCCAGTTCTATCTATACGGATGATGTGGGACGATGTACTTTGCAAACCATCACACAAGAACAACCCGATACTTGAATAGATTTCGACTCAACTTTAATATGAGAAAGCTAAACTATGTTATTTGCCTGCTAGGAGTCTAGTGACTCAAATGTGCTACATATAAATGTTGTATCTATGCTGCCATGCCTACATTAGTATTTGTTGTATGCTTGCCTATACTACACGACCTGCTTGATTTGATTACGTGCTCGACTTGCTTGACGTGCTTGACTTGCTTACCTACTTTCTATGCATGCTTATAATTCCGCTGTTATATAGATATATGCATGAACTCTTTACTCGCTTACTCGACCTGTGATTTAAAGACTTACGGTGGGAATTTTCCTAAGGAAACTCGAGATCTCTCACTGAGCTTAGTGAAGCTCACCGCTTTCCATCTTATTATTTTACAGGGGCTTGACTTGAGTGACAACAGAGGTAAGGCCGATGGGCATGAACGAAAGCAATTAAGACAAGAACTATGTAATAGTTAGACTAAGTACAATTATGATTTTGGAAGGATAATTGGGTCTATGACCATCCTCAGACTTTATCTTTACTTTTTTCGCTGTCATGAATTGTTTGAACTGCTAGGGTAATAAATACAGTTTTATGATAATTCTTATTTATAATCTATATTGATTGTTGGGCGCGAGCCCTGAATGACGCCCACTCAACTCGTCTCGCTCTTCCTCGTCGGGAATGGATTCGAGGGAACGGGGGGTCGGGGCGAGGCGTTACATTAGGCCTCTCAAGAACATTGATCATGAGTTTTATCATCCTTCTTGGCGATATAGTTGATGTTTGTTTGGTGGTCATTGAGAAGAAGAATAGAGATGTCATATTTCGAAAATGTACAAATTTGTATGAGTGCAAATATACCTAAAATAAGTAATAAACCATCATTTTTTCCACTGATATATTAGCAGTGAGATAGATAGTACTTACTTCTTAAAATTGGAGTTATCCAAAATGTGAGGCCCCGAAAACTCAAACAAAAAGTTAACTTGTAATCGAATAGAGAACTCAAATTTCAGGTAATTTATTCTAAAATAATTAATTTTTATCTCTTGTAGTTATTAACTATTGAACAAATTCTGTTATAAAAATAAAATAAGAACAATTGTCAAATAAAGATAAATAGGAAATAAATGTGCTTATATGAATAAAAATAAAAATAATAATAATAATAATAAATAAATAAATAAATAAAAAGTAAATAAATAAATAAATAAAATAGAAGAGTAAAGAGAAGCAGACTCTGGAAGAGTCTAGCTAAAGCAAGGAAAAGAAAACTTGGCGACCAAGTTCGGTGAACCGAGGTGACATCTCGAAGAAACCATCATGGTGTTTGTAGTCCGGCTCGTCTTCGCATGAAGTAGGCAACGTTGCGCCTCAGACAAGCGACAGGGAAGACAAAGCTTCCCTTTAAATAGAAATGTAGAGTGCTTTCTTGGGCAGAAGCAAGAAAGCAGTAGAAATGAAAAACTAAACTAAACTAGAAGAAATAGAACTTGAAGAAGAAATCAAGAGATAAGATTCTTTGAGTGATTGCTGAGGGGACAAAAGAAGTACTTGAAGTCTTAGAAGAGGATAAGAAAGTTCAACCAGAAGAAGAGGAAGAAGAAAACAGAGGAAGAAGAAGAAGGAAACAGGGGAGGCCGACGGGAGGTAGAAAAGAGACCCTAGGAAAGAAAGGAAGAAAAGAGGAGACGATCCAAAACCGTACGCTTGATCACCCCAGTCTCACCTTTGATTTACGCTGTTTAGGTAACTCTTTAACACTCTCCATAACTGTTAGATTCGCAGCCAAAGTATATTCTAAGAAAACGTAAAAATATGCCATGAACGTCATCTTTGGATTTATGAAGTATGGTTAAACTTCAGGAGAAACATACTGTTTCATGCTTATCTTAGAAGATTAGAAATGTATGATAGCAAGTAAACATAATGTTAAAAGCATTAATCGGGATTAGTTTCAGAACGGCCAAAACAAAAAGAAAACAAAAGAAGAAAAGTTGAATATTTTCTGAATGTTTAGTTTTGAACCATTATTGGTATGTATAATACTGTAAACTTATGAATATGCTTGGGAATGTTGAGTGCAGGATTTTATTGGTTTAAGGAACTTGTTTTTAGAACAAACGAAAAGTAGAAGAAGAATCCGTAGGAATTTTGGATCAATCCAAACATGTTTTGGGTTTCCAGAAAATGAAACATGCTATGCATATAGATTCATACAGAACTTGTAGCTTTCCACCATTTATGTAGTTTCGGTTATGTGGACTCATATAAAGGCTAGAAACTCTGAAGATTTTGAGACTTCATTTTCTGAAAAAAAAAAAAGAAAAAAAAAGAAAAGAGAATGGTTTATGAAACCACAGATACGGTTGCCATGCAAATTCCTTTTAAGCAACTATCTTCCTTCCTGAAGCATTTGATGTGTACTGTATCCTGCATGCTTTATGTTCTACCATTGATTTGTAAGTTCATGAGCTTGCTAAGAATGTTATATATATATATATATATATAAATATATATATTTGAAATAAATGCTCTGCAGTGCTCGTTAATAATAGAAATATGTAATTAGAAGGAAGAATAGAAATTTGGTTAAGAGTGAGAGGAAGAAAATAAAATAATGAAGTGATAAAATGGGGAGATAAGAGAAGAATAATCTGGAAGGATACTTAGACCAAGAACTGTGTAAGCTAGAAGAGAAATAAAATAAGATAGAAAAATATGACATATAAGAAACAGAACAACCAGAATGAAAGGAGAAATGAGCAATGAGGAAGACGCAGAAAACAGAGCAGTAAGGCAAAAACAGAGTACAAGAAGAAGGAAAGATAAAATAAAAGTAAAAAAAAATAAAAATAAAAATAAAAAAATAAATAAAAGAAAGAAAAAGTGGAAAACAATCCGTAGTGCACTTTTGATGCATATAGATATATATAATAAAATATATAATAGTGGGATACATATGGAATCACTAAGGATAGCAATCATTATAATAACCATTAAAATAATAATAATAATAATAATAAAATAAAAAGAAAAAGACACTTTAAGCAGGAATAACCATAACCCGAAATAGAAGTATGTAATAGTATGTCATATTTTTTCGGTATTAGGATTAAAATTATTAAATTAAAATACTAAAGGACTATGAATAATTTTACTTTTCAGATTTTATCGATCCGGTTTATTCCACTTCATTTGATTCAGGTGAGTACTCTCACTGAAAACCTATTTTTGATTAGTGTGTGATTGACAATGTGTATTATGTGTTTAAATTACTAAAAATATATAATGTATATATATGACTAATTGATTTGTTATAGATCGTAATTATTATTTTTATTTAATTATACTGTTTAAGGAGCGGCCGACTACTTTTCACGCCGACTCAATGTTTGAACTATCATAGCATGAAAATGTACTGATTTACGCATGTATGAAAATGTGAGACTAACTACTTGTACGTATGTTTGATATTACTGTGAACTGTATGATACTGATAAACTGAATATTACTGTTTGACTGAATGATACTGTTAACTGTGCATTACTGAATGGGATCCCATGAGCCATGATCTACGTAGTCAAATGTGCCAGCCGGGGCATGGGCATTTGGCGAAATAGTGACTTGGTATGTCGGGCAACTCTAGAGACCCATACTGAGTGGGCGGGTCCACGTACTGGTGTCATATTACTGGGGCGTTGTTGCCGAAGCCCTGTGTGGGCGCAAAAGTTCACTGGAAATAAGTGATGAAAATCACCTCTATAGTTCCACCTGAACTCGCAAGTATCCTTTACGACTTGCTTTACTGCTTTCCTAATTGTATTATATCTATATTGATTGCTTTATGTGAATTGCATATTTTACTGCTTTAATTATTTTAAACGGAGAATATCACTGAGCAAAAAAAAGCTCATAGGTGTTGCATGTTTTTAAAACCCAACCCCAGGTTCGCAGTGGCAGTATGGGCCGCAAGATGACGAGCTGAGTTAGATTGGGATAGCTGGTGAATTTTATGGATAATCTTATTAAGTATTTACATAAGAATTAATAATTGGCCTGCGCGCCACTTAAGTAATAGATTGTTAGGCTACGAAACCGGGACCTATAAGTTGTAATTCTATGACTTAAATTTAAAAGCTTCCGCATTAAATTATAATTTAGTTTTTGTTCTGATTGCACTACTGAGTCCTGGTGTGAACCAGGCAGGCGTCCGGCCGGGTCCCCGTATTGGATAGGAGGTCGGGTTGGGGCGTTACACAAAAGCATAATTGTATTAGTAACATAGGGGACGTAAAAAATAATAATAATAAATTTTAAGCTAGACTCTTCTAATGAATATTTTGTGAATTTATGACTCAGTATATCCATGAAGTTTGTTATTGCCTCTGATAAAAATCATGTGGCGCAAATACATTTTTGGGCAACACCCACTTTGTATTTCATTCGTTGCATGATGATTTCCAAACCTATTAATGTATTTTATTTCATTTGCTTTCAGAAAAAATAAAATAAAATGATTTTAAACCTGAATTTTACTGAGTTCAAAATTAAATAGTTTATAAATAAAGTCAAAATTACTTTGTATTTAAAATTGACAAAGAGGTTTTTCGCATAAATTAATTAATTTTTCCTTACTTTTATTGTAGGAGACAAGTCACCATTCATTAATTTTTATTTTCTAACTTATATAGAAGGTGACTTCTTAAATTCGCCTTAGTAGAAGTTAATTTTTTTTTTCCTTTCTTTTTTTAACTTGTACTAAAGTCGCTTGCAATGTTAGTGAATAAAACATTACTGAAAGGAGTTTTACTAAAGTTAACTCACGTGTATTTGCATTGTAGTTTTTGCAATGGATACACGAGTTAACAATGCTAATACACATGAGTTAACTTTAGCAAAACTCCTTTCACTATAAGTAATGTTTTATTTATTAATATTGAAGGCAACTTTAGTACAAGTTAAAAATAAATAAATTAAGTTCTACTAAAGGCAATTTTTTTTAAAAACAATCACCTTCATATAGAAAATAAAAAGGGGCATGTTAATTGTATGAACTATTTTACTAAACACATGATACTTTTTAAAATTTTAAGTGGTGAAAATATATTAATGCCCTTGATTCTAACTTAAAAAAAAAAATTTACCCATATTTTTTACCCTAATTTACCCACCTTCTTCATCCACATGAACAACACAAAGGCACCTCCTTCCCATACTCCCTCCCATTTCCTCTCAATCTTCTCCTTAAACGCTACATACACTACATTCATTCCATTAAAATACTTGCATTTTGCTTGTGTGCCATGGACGGAAATGCAAATGAAGATCCATATTACACGGTACGTATCACATTACAATGTTTATGGATAAAAGGTAGCACCTTTTTTTTTTATTTTTGTTCACTGAAGGAGAATCGCCCACGGGGGCAATTTTATCTGATAAAATCGCCTTCAAAAGGCCATTTTATCTGATAAAATCGCCCCCCGTGGGCGATTCTCCTGAATTTAATCGCCCCTCGTGGGCGATTATATTCCTTAGAAACGCCCAGGAGGGGCGATTCTACCCCTACTCTTTTCTCGCCCCCGATTTCGGTAATTTCTAATGTCATATTTGTTTTCTTGACAGGCTCTACATATTTCAGATGATCGAATCTTCCCAGATTACACATATGTATTTTGGACTGAGGAAGAGTTCATGACTAGAGCTGATTTGATTGGTTGGGTTGAAACCAGAGTGGCGTAGCATCATTTTGATACTAAAATAACTTCTTCTAAAAAATGGAAGGGTCCTCTAAAAGGGAGAAGAGGGAGAGTTGACATATGTTGTGATAAATCGGGGTAAGTTAGAAGCAAAGCACCCTTAGGCGAAAGGAAAATATCACGTAACAACACTAGTAGCAAGCTGACTGGTCCCTTTCAATTATTATGGAAAGAAATTAGTGGGGGTAGTTGGAAGTTGAGTGTCATTAAAGGTCAGCACAATCATGAATTATCCCTTGTTAAAAACTGGCATCAAAAGCACTCCAAGTTAAATGAAGAGCAAAAGGAGAAAATTTCAGAAATGATGAAGATAAATTTCTCTCCAAAACAGATGTTGGCAAAACTGCGATATGACAATGCGACTAATGTCACACGTATCAGGTAGGTGTACAACGAAACGGCAAAGGTTACAAGAGACGAGATGGGAGATTTAAGCACTATCCAATACTTCTTGAAACTGATGCAGGATTACAGGTACCACTATTGGTACACAGCGGAAGATGAGCGTAATGCTCTTGAAAACGTATTTTTCGCCCATGAGGATGTTCCTAGTCTACTTCGTACGTTTCCTTACGTATTGTATATGGATACAACATATAAGACCAACCGGTATGACATGCCTCTGTTTCAGATAGTCGCTCATGTTCCGACGAATCAATACATTCATGTTGCTTTTGCTTTCTTGAGGGATGAGACCTATGCAACTTATTTCTGGGTTATGACTAGGTTGAGGCAACTTTTTGATCCAGTGAAATATCCACATGTTGTTATGACAGACAGAGAATCTGCTTTACTGAAAGTTGTGCACCATATTTTCCCTGATGCTAAACAACTATTGTGCAGAAGGCATATTGCCATGGATGTAAAGAAGAAAGCACTGATTGTGGAGAAGAGTGGTGAGTGTTCTAACGTATGAAAATTTCCTGTAACAACACTAATAGCAAGCTGACTGGTCCCTTTCAATTATTAGGGAAAGAAATTAGTGGAGGTAGTTGGAAGTTGAGTGTCATTAAAGGTCAGCACAATCATGAATTATCCCTTGTTAGAAACTGGCATAAAAAACACTCCAAGTTGAATAAAGAGCAAAAGGAGAAAATTTCAGAAATGATGAAGATAAATTTCGCTCTAGAGCAGATGTTGGCAAAACTGCGATATGACAATGCGACTAATGTCACACGTATCAGGCAGGTGTACAACGAAACGACAAAGGTTATAAGAGACGAGATGGGAGATTTAAGCACTATCCAATACTTCTTGAAACTGATGCAGGATTACAGGTACCACTATTGGTACACAGCGGAATATGAGCGTAATGCTCTTGAAAACGTATTCTTCGCCCATGAGGATGTTTCTAGTCTGCTTCGTACGTTTCCTTACGTATTGTATATGAATACGACATACAAGACCAACCGGTATGACATGCCTCTGCTTCAGATAGTCACTCATGTTTCGACGGATCAATACATTCATGTTGATTTTGCTTTCTTGAGGGATAAGACCTACACAACTTATTTCTGGGTTATGACTAGGTTGAGGCAACTTTTTGATCCAGTGAAATATTCACATGTTGTTATGACGGACAGAGAGTCGGCTCTACTGAAAGTTGTGCACCATGTTTTCCCTAATGCTAAACAACTATTGTGCAAAAGGCATATTGCCATGGATGTAAAGAAGAAAGCACTGACTGTGTGTACGGACAAAGAGATATTAGATGAGTTTGAAGGTCGGTGGAGAAGAATGGTGAGTGTTCTAACGTATGAAAAGTTCACGAAAGCTGTGAAAATCATTAAGACTAAATATAGAGGAAGGTGGATATCTGTGGTTAATTATATGCACTATACATGGTTGGATCCCCACAAGACCAAGTTTATCTCATTCTGGACTAAAGAGATTAAACATTATAGAGGGTGCACAAACAACATGTGAGACTCTATTGACTTTCATTGCATATAGTTATAGATACGAATCCATTATAGCATTATTCTCTGATTTAAAGCATTAATTTTGTCCCTTTTTTTTCTCTGCAGGGATGAGAGTACGCACGCAATGTTGAAGCTTGCCATTAAAACTGACAGAGGATCATTCCCTACAATTTTTCTGGGCATAAATGAGATGATAAAGTTGCATTTGGGTGAGATCCATAGTAAAATGGAGGCATCTCGGAGCAAAACATTGCGTGAAGCCAATTACCTGTTGTTTAGTAGGATCAATGGCAGAGTGACGCAAGATGCCATACTGTTGTTGGTAAATGAATAAAAAAAGAGAAGTGCAGTTTATGGGGCAGATAGTTAGCTGTGTGGTTGTGAACTGCGAACCAGTTATGGCTTACCGTGTGAGCATCAGATGGTTGAAATGGTCAGGAATTACAGACCTATTGATCCTTTGGATGTGGACCTCTTCTGGAGGATCCTATTTTTGGATGAGGGAAACATGACTAGCGATGAGGAACCGCAAACAGCCCAAGGGCGACTGCATGAGATATATGTTGAGGCTTCACAGCGTCTGACTGCGGACATTTACAGAGTAGCGGGTGTCATGCATAGCACTTTGCATCCAGAGATTGTTGACCTCGCCGATCCGATACAAATGCCACATAGGGAAAGACCGAGGAACAACTCTACGCAGTGAGATCTATCGGGCTATGAGCATGCCGAGAGGAATGCCGGCATAGGCAGAGGCAGATCCAGAGACAGAGGTACATATAATTGCCATATACATTTCACTTGTTTTTTTTTTTTTGTCACTTCTTTATTATGATGCATCTATTGTTTCATACATACGAATAACATGTGCAGGGCGCAGCAGGTCAAGTGGATCATTAACCAGGAGGAATCGAATGACTTCTAATGAATTCAACTGACCTTTCAACTTGCCGTCTTTGGTAAAACAGTTTGTATTCGATTATGTGGTGGATTATAAAAATGTAATGGGGAATGGACACTATGGTTTTAGGGTAATATCTAAATTCGTACATGGTGACGAGTTACTTTGGTCGCAAGTTCGGCGGGAGCTGTTACATGAACTTTACGCGTATGCCTCATTATGGTTTGGAGTTCTCGGTGAAGCAATGTACGATAAAGCTCTTATAGTGTTGGATTACCATATAGGTCCTGCAACAGAGGAATTCTGGTTTGATACTTATCTATTTGGCCTACTTGTCGCCACGAGGTACCAGAGGGTATTCGCATTCTACGGAGCGGAATGTTGCACCTTCCTTCCACTTTGCTTGTGGGAGTGTGGCGTATGTGATGATCCGAACACGTATATCACTATGGGTCATATCCGGAGCAACCATTTCATTTGTTTGGAGACGAGAGGTGAAATCTTGTTGCCCCCAATCTGTGTGTTGTGGCGACACCATAAGGAAGATGATGGATGAGTTGAAGGACATGTTACAATCTCGCTTAGATAATTATCAAAGGCTGTATGTCGATAGCATAAGTAATGTAGACAACGAATCCACAATAGTTATCGATTATGGTTTATGGATTTTATGATTTCAAAAATTTATGGTGTAGGTTTGGTTTGTATTGAAAAGTAAATGTACAATAGGATTAGACTAAATTTGTTTACTTTTTCACCAACTTTGAAGTGTATTAATGTATTCTAGATGGATTAATGTATTAATAAAAATTAATACATTACTGTATTAATTTAAAGTGTATTCAGCAAATTAATGTATTCAGCAATTTTCATTAATGTATTAATGAAAATTTAGGTGTACAGTAGGATTAGATGTATTAATGTATGAATACATTAATGTATTCAGCAAATTTCATTAATGTATTAATGAAAATTAGACTAACTTTGTTTACTTTTTCAGCAAATTTGAAGTGTATTAATGTATTATACTGTGTGTTTAGCCTCGTGAAATTTGGGCAGAGTCTCCCATGTTCAGACCATATAATGAATCACTAAATTAACATTTCTAAATCATTCACCAGCAAAACTCAGTTAATGACACTAATTCAACATCCAAATTATATACAGGGAAAAAAAAAAAATTCACCCGGCCACCAATACATGTAGTTCACTAAATACATAATACAAGCATAAGGAAGACAATGCACTACGACTGAAAATGAGGTCGTATCGCAAGTTCTTAGAGTCCCTGCATCAGGGCCTCCAAATGATAAGCAACTTTTGTAATAGCCTGCCTACGTGTCTCAAGATTGACGGCGTGTTCAACCCTTGGATGAAAAAAGACTGCCCGAGATGCTAAGTATTGAAGTCACTGCAACAAGTAAAATTATTATCCAATCAGCAACTAGTAAGACAGATATAGGTAAAAAATAAAATCTAAAAGCATCCTAAACTCACTGCATTGAGGGACAACTGAGTAGGATCAGGCGTGTATTCCTCGACCGGTCCCCTACTGACACGGACGTGCGACCGCGATCGGAAGTACTCAAGGTAACCCTCGCATGCTTCGTCAGTATACTCGGCCCTCTTCATATCCCGCAGAAGCCTTATATGAGATATTTCCCAACCACTGATGTCAGCAACGAACTTGCAGACATACTTTTTTGTCTCTGGGCCTCTGTAGCACTTCTTCGGTTTGAAGACTTGAAAGGAAATTTGTTGGGCGTACTCGAACTGTCTTAACACCTGATCCGGCATATAGGGCTCTTCAACGTTAACGCAGTGTGTCCTTTGAAACTCAAAAGTAACTCAGGGATTATAGGACCACCTTCGAGCGGATGGTTTAGCTCCTTGTAATCCTTCCACCCTGCAATCACTGCCCTAGGGTCACTGCCCATTAGTCTTTTCCCTGCTCTCCTAGTTGGTTCGATGCTTGTATTCGCCCCTTCAACATCACTTCTTCCACAGTCTCCCTCGCCGTCACCATCGTCCTAGGACATTTCAACATCTGAAAATGGCGGTGCGAAAGGTTGTTCGGTAAAGGTCGCACCGATGTACTCATTTTCAGAGACGGAAGATTGAACTGAGTGTTCCGTAATGGAAGCAGTGACATTCCCGGTCATAGAAGATGCTAGTGATCGTGCCACGACCTTCCTCGAATGCTCAGACGCCGTTGGAGGAACACGAGGAGCATTTTCCACATCTGGAATAATAGGCTCCCCGGATTTATCCGGAATAACACTCTCTCGGGATATTTCCGGATTATTACTCTCTCCGGATTTGGATCTTTTCCCTTCTGACGAAATATATTACCTTTAAATCTAACCCCATCTGTAATTACAAGGTTGCACAGGAATTAATATCAAAAAAAATTCAGAACCAAACGACATATTAACGAGAAAAAAAATTAAAAAGCAAGACAGAAAAGGGAAAATCGCTTGATACAGGCGATTTCGCCTGTATAGGCGATTTTCTTTAATGAAATTGCATATATCAGGCGATTTTCTTAGTAAATCCGCCTGGATTAGGAGGTTTTCCAGCAAAAAATCTCCGGAAAGAGGCGATTTTCCTTTACAAAATCGCCCCTTTCCGGCGTTTTTTTTTTGGGACCGAAGCAATTTTCCGGTTTGTTCGTCGGAAAAGCGTTTTTCCGACGAACAAACCCCAAAATTTACCCTAAAATGCTAACTCCACAGCCGGAAACGCAACATAAGCACTAACAAACATTACTACACAACCAATACAATGCAATCTTTCAAGATTCAACACAAATTTTCCATTCAAAAACGGCCCGAAATCCCGACAACAGACATGCATGGAAATTGCACATTAATTATGTACAAAACCGCCGGAAAACAAAACAAACATCCGAAAGCATTCATAAACTTGCCCATAAACTTCACAACAACCAACTCAATGCAATTTGAAGAATTGGAAAAAATTTTTAAAACACAAAAAAAAAAAAAAAAAACACCAACTGCCGATGTGTGGAGAGGCGTCGGTCGGCAGAGAGGGATGGAGCGGCTGCGGCGGAAATGGAGAGCTTGGCAGAGAGGGATGGAGCGGCGACTGTGGTCGGACAGCCTCTCGGTCTGGAGTGCTTGCCACAGACAACTGAAATGGAGAATTCAGAATGGGGAAGAAGGCCGACTGGAGAAGAAGGAATGGGGCAGTGAAAATTTTCTTTTTACTTTATAAGAGGGAGGGGCAGTTTGGTAATTTCACAAGCTAAAATTTAAAAAAGTGTCATACAAATAGTAAAATGTGTTCTACTGATAACAATTCCGAATAAAAATTCACCAAAGGCGACTTTCAAAAGTCTTATACAATACAAGCTAGGAAAAAAAATTAATTTGTGCGAAAAGCTTCTTCGATCGTTTTGAAAATTTATCATCCACCCATATTATTGTATTGCTTTATTTGATCATTTGGCAGAAAACGATTTTGGAAAAATTGCTTCCTCTAGTCCCGAAAGAGCTCCTCACAGACTTTAATTTTGATATTTTTTGTTTAGAAAAATGGATTATTTGGGTGAAAAACTCTATGAATGAATATCACAGGTGACTAAGGCTTGGTTTGATAAAACTTATGTCTAAAAACCTATGTCTGAAGTTTGAATTTGAAGTCTGAAGTATGAATTTTTTAAATTACTCTGTTTGATAAAATTTAAAATTTAAGATATGAAATTAGGACTGAAGTCTGAAATATAAAAATTGAAGTCTGAATCTTATTAAGTTATTAAAAATATTAAAATTTATTTATTTTTAATATTGAGTTTACTTATATTATTAATCAAGTTATAAAATAGATGATAATATATATATTTTTAATTTTTTAATAGTAATTTAATTAATTAATTTTTATTTTTTTGAATTGCTAAAATTTTAAAAATATAAAAAACATAAAATAAAATAAAATAATGATACAAACAAAGAGAATTGAAAGAGAAAAAAGTATTTATTAAATTCAGATTCAGTGATAAGCGATTCGCTCATTACTTATTTTTTAGGCCGGATACTTGCTTTTCAGACCCACTTAATTAATTAAGTTATTTGAGTTTTGTTATCAAATGCACTTAATTATTAAGTACTTAACTCCGAAATCACTTAATTCATTAAGACTTATGAGTAAGAGTTAAAAAACACACTTAATTAAATAAGTTATTAATCATTAATTTTAAGTGTTGATTTATAGTTATCAAATGAAGCCTAACTCTCCATTTAGAGTGGAATTTCAATATGTGAAAATGATTTCTATTAAATAAGGGGCATGTTATTTACAGGCTACTTTTTACTATTCATAGGCCACTTTTTAAAATTTTAAATGGTGAAAAGACAAATATACCCTTGATAGTTTCTAACTTTATAAAAAAATTACTCAACTTTTTTAACTCCAGGAAAATCGCCTGGCCGGGGCGATTTTCTCAGAGACAATTGGTGTCCTGTGGCGATTTTCCTCAAAAAAAAGGCCAAAGGACGGCGTTTTTTTTCAGGTTTTCCCGATCAGTAGTCGGAAAATCATTTTTCCGGCGAACGACCACTAAATTTTTGAAAAAACGTTTTTTTTTAAGGAAAATCGCCTAGCCTGGGCGATTTTATCAGGAAAAATCGCCACAGGACACCAATTGTCTCTGAGAAAATCGCCTGGACGGGGCGATTTTCTCCAGGAAAATCGCCTGGCCGGGGCAATTTTCTCTGGGAAAATCGCCCAGTCCAGGCGATTTTATCTGGGAAAATCGCCTGGGATGGGCGATTTTCCCAGATAAAATCGCCTGGACTGGGCGAGGCGATTTTCCTGTAGTTAAAAAAGTTGAGTAATTTTTTTATAAAGTTAGAAATTATGAAGGGCAAAAATGTAAATTCGCGAATAAAAATTTTAAAAAGTGACCTACGAATAGTAAAAAGTGGCCTGTAAATAACATTTCCGTTAAATAATTATATAAAACGGAATTGTTATACGCAGTAGCCGTTTTACTATTCGCAGTAACATTCCCCTGTAAAAATACAAAAATGCCCCTGGCCTAAAATAAAAAAAGAAAAATAATAAAATCGAGTACTATTCAACGTGCGTGAACGGTATACAGTACCCGGTTAGAAAAAACTGAAGAAATACAGCCGGTGTCCCCGTAACCATTTCACGAAACGCAATAACATTCCCCTTTAAAAGTCCGAATTACCCGACTACGATCCATATTACACTATAAGTAAACACTATATTTATTTTTTTACTTTAAATTAGTTTGCATAAATTCTCTATATACCCCTTCATTATATACTGTGTCCATGTATATTGCAACAATATTGGATTCATGGTTGTGATGCGTGTTCTTCATAAGTTTCTTTCTACATATATATACATGTGTGTTTCCACTTCAATAGCATTCCCTTTTTAGCTTTGAGTATTGGCTGGATTAATGATGATTCTGGCATAAATAACTTCCATCATTGTTTTTGCTATGGGTGATTTGGTTCATTGGAAGTTGTCATACTGAAATATTAGTTCTGTATGTACCTGCCCTATTAAAAACTTCCTATTGTGTTCCCAAATTGCTTTCTGAGCATGTTGGAGGGATGTACCTGTGTATTTCCTTTTTAGAGTACAATCAGGTTCTTTGAACAATGTCTGGAACAGAAGAAATACAATTCATCTTTATTTAGTCTATACATTCTAATGGATCACAAACACTGCTATTTTGAATTCTAAATAAGGTGTAGAAGGATAATTTTTTTCTTTCTTTTCATAACTGCATGAATGAAAGTGGAAACTTTAAGACATAGCAGCATGAGATGCAGTAAGGATTTGTTTTTTACTATCGCAATTAATCAATGTTCCTCTTCCCAAATAAGAGATGTAGTGCCATTATTTCAACTAAACCATTAAGAACAGAAAAACGAACTGGGTTGTGAGGGTAAATTTCCCCAACTGAGGTAAGGCAAGTAATATACATGTTTCACTTTACTGAGTTTTGACCTGAATGATTTTTCTGAAGTTGTTAGTATTTTCACATATTCCTTTGTCATGGAAACATTGATTGCTTGTCAATACTGTAATGGTGACAGTCTCTTAAATCAGTTTCTTGAATACTGGATCTGTTTGATTTTGGATTTGTATGAAACATAAAAATAGTTGACACCAAATGACCTAGAATGACATTATTGCATCCTTATCTCTAATTACAAGTGCCTACAGGTGCTCCAAGTATGATTTCTACAACTGGGTCATTTTTCTCATTGTTTTTGTGTGTATGCTCTTTTATAAGACTATCTTCTGTGGTGATATTTCCTTTCCTCATCCTCATTGTATCTAAGATGCATAACTTTGCTGCGTAAGTTTTTAATCTGTCCTCCTACATGGTGGTCCATTTTAACTATTTGTAAAATGTCTGAAGGCACAAATTACAACTAGGAGTTGTATTTGCTTAGTTATCTGTGGTCTAATAGTTGTCTTTTTCTTTTGAGTTCCATTCAGAGGTTAGTTACCCCATTGACAAGAGCCCCTACACTTTTATTTGATGAATGACTGCTCTTAAGTTTCCTTTGTTTGCATTACAAATGTACAGCTGTTTGTTTACTGTTGTCATGAGAATCTAATATCTTTCACATTGTGATTGACAGCACCGATTGTCATTGATTCTAGCGAAAACTCTGAGGAGACCTCCACTTTTACCTCCCTACATCAAGCTGATGGTGTTTGTGGGAATGATGTTAGCCGGGTATAACACTTAATCTTGATTCACTTTTTGCCTGTCATCAAGTGGGTTACCCAGTCAGTCAGCGTTCTCTCTTAAAACTTCATATTGATGTAAATCTCCTACTTCATTTGGGAAATTGTAGGAATCATTAAACCCTGCTGAAGGTGTTAGCCAGAGTAATAAGCCATTTAAGGTCATTATTCATTTACTCCTTGTTTGACTCGGAAATTGTATATAATTTATTTCCCTTTAAATATTAAATATGAAACTCTTGTCTACAGACTGCTAGGAAGGTTTTCTATGGAGAAAACGATTACATTCCAGCGATTCAAGTTCCATTTGCTCCGCTGCCTAGAAGGTAACTAATTTTAGCATTGTTTTGGCATCTGAAAACATGAAACTGGAAAGAAAAAATTTAAAGATTCTTTTGTTTGAATTTGAATCATCTCATGCATGTTGCATGTGACAGACTTGAACTTAAGTCCACAAATTGTTTGTAAAGGCTTTGATGTGATTGTAGATATACTGATGTCTTTTGTTTAGTGGAGGGAAGGTACAGATTCATTTACGAAAGCAGTTGTTGAGCTTATATTCTTGAGCGCCGGGATCTATTTAGATGCTGCTGCCTAAATAATTCTAATACTTTGTTGCCCAAATGTCAGACTTGCATGTTCTTTTTTGTTATTAATTTCCAGTGTCTGAATCCATTTAGGTTATGAACTATAGGCATAATGCGTACTCTAAACTTCATTAACCGTTTACTTGTGCCATGTGTGAACATTTGTATATGTATATTACTAATATAGGTGCATTCCTCATACCAGGAAAAATAGAGCTCAGCGATCTGCACCACAGCCATCATGTGTCAGGCATGGGCTTTGGAATGTTCAGCCACCGACTAACCAGCCAAATAGAACTGAAAACAAAATGCGAAATGAAGATCTAGGGGCACAAAATCAAGTAGGCAATGACAATTTGCCGATCCAAGGTAGTGGCCTCCGACGTTCAACAAGGAAACGTAATGAGGTATGTACACAGGATCAGATTTTGCATCCTTCATTTCTTCATCATAGAATTTTAATAAAGTAAAAGAGTACATGCTTTCTTGCTGCACAAAAGTTTTAGACCCTTGGAATTTAAGCTGGAAACTATAAATGGCTTTGGATCTTTAATTGTGTGTGCTTAGTGCAAAATGTGTATAAATCAATTTATGTCCTTGTAATTCTGTCAAACTGTTGGTTGCACAATTGATCAATGTTATTATATCTATTCTGAGAACTTAGCATGTCTGTTTATAATGGTTTAAGGTTCTCTATAATACTTCTGTACAACTCTCCTTAGAAAACCACCAAGTATAACTTTAACTAAAGTTCCTCAACTGAAAAATAATCAAATCAATCTTAGTTTACCCTGACAAACATTACAATGAGAAGATTAAATGTTCTACACCAGTCAGCCTACTCTGAAAAATTTTAAAAAGTAGCAATTAGTCCCCTTGTTCTACCGGCTGTTAATGTGTGGAAATCCCGAAGGTTGAACACAGTGAATTACACAGTTGAAATTGTTGAAGGGGAACTAGAACAGTGAAGGTGGCCGGCTAGGAAGTTACTATTATGTCTGTTTTTGTTGGCTTGTTTGTTGATGTTACTGCTGTTAATGATGTATAAGAAACTTCACCTTTAGATTTCTGTTTAAATCATATGCAACAGACAAAACTTAAGAGTTCCTTTTTATGGGAGTTTCCTGTTTTCTTGTTAAACTAATTAAGAGTTTTCACTTGTGCAGCCTATCTACAATGAGCTCTTCCTTGCCAGTGGGTGGTCCTAGGTAAAATTAGATCTATTCGCTGTTATCTCATATATCAATTTTCTGAGAGTTGACTCTCTTCAAGATTAACTTATCATGGTCATGCATTATGTTGTTTATTTTCAGAAAATCTCGCCACAAAGAGCGACAAGAAGAAACTGATTCATTGTCTTAGGATCAGGGCATGGAATCCTTTCAGGCTTTCACAACTTACAATGACGAGGTTAGCGCTTCTTTCGTTTTGCATATACCATCTATAGTCATATGTTGGAATACAAGGTTTCTTGTTGAATAACAGAATATTGCGACAATAAACAGGAAAAGATTGCATGAATCAGAGTTGATGAGAGATTTAGATTAATGGAGGAGGGACGAGAAAAGATGGCGGGGCTGAATCGCTATTATAATTATACTAGTTTCCTCTCCTCTATGAGAGGTCAATTTACCCCATTTTCGGGCTGTAATAAATTCAGCAACGCTGGAAGATTTAGGCAACTTTTCACCTAAATTTGGTATAATCTTTGTATACAATAATACAATATATAGATGTAGGTGATAGTTTGTAGGCTGTACTTTTTCAAAATTTGAAGAATTTGATGATATTTTCTGTATATGTAGATGTAGGTAGTCTTCACAAACTATTCAAACTTTGAAAAAACAAGACAACAAAATATTGAATGGACATAATCACAATTGAAAAACACTTAATATTGAATGGACGTAATCACAATTGAAAAACAAGTGTTTTTCAATTGTGATTACGTCCATTCAATATTTTGTTGTCTTATTTTTTCAATTGTGAATATATATGAACGTCCATTCAATATCTTGTTGTCTTGTTTTTCAATTGTGATTACGTCTATTCAATATTTTGTTGTCTTGTTTTTTCAATTGTGAATATATAGTTTGAATATCATCTATGTACGTCCATTCAATATTTTTTAAACATATATGTAGGGTTTTAATACATTGGTTTTACACATTTCAACATCTCCCCCAATTGAGAAACAAGAAATATAACCTTTTTTGAAGTGAAGAAGATAAATTTTAATGGGCATAAAATGATGATTATGCTCACATGTATAGATAGAGCTTTATGACGTTGTTTTTTCAAATTTTAAAATCACCAACAGTTGAAAAGACAAATAGTGTTAGAGAATGAGCAAAAATCGATGTAGTTTTACTAGAGCAGAAATAATATATAATTACTAGATATAGTTTCACTGTTTCTGGCATGTATGTTGAAGATTTCTGTGTGGAATGTATCTCAAAATCATGTTTTGAGATGCATTTCTAAATAATACTTTTTCGTTATTTTCAATACATTTTTTTACATTCCCATTTCCAATAAGCTTTTTGATATTATAAAATTGAAAATGCATCTCAAAACCATGTTTTGAGATGCATTCCACACATGGCCCTATTTTCTCCCCTTAAATGAGATTCTTCTTCTCCCTTCTCTGATATTTTCTCCCATTTCTATTCTTCAATTCTTCCTGTACCTATTTTCTTTCTAGGAAAAATGGCATTTTCAGTCCCTTTTGTTTGGGGTCAATAGCAATTTTCGTCCCTTTCGTTTAACGTGGTGGAAATGGTCCATTTTGTTTGTATTTTGTGGCATTTTCAGTCCACTTAACCGGTGATAACAGGTCTTTATGAGTCAATTTTTTAGTCAACGGTTTTTAGGACTTGTTTGAAATAAAAAAATAAAATTGGGGCTTTATCACAATTTCCTTAATCTCCAATGGCCCAAATAATAAATTTTCCCTCCAACTCTTCCTCTCTCCTCTCAGCCCCCACCACCAACCCGTCTCCCCAACTCTTCTTCTTCCTCCCCCTTCCTTCTCTCCTTCTTACGTGGTTTGCGGATGTGGGTCCCACGACGCGGTCCCACTTATTAATCTACGCCACACCTGATCCCGCGACTAACTCCTATAAATGCGCGCCATTGCCTTCGATTTGAGTCATCATTCATTCCTCTCCGAAGTGCAACTTTCAAATTTTCTTGTTTTGCCGGGAATTCGTCTAGGACTAGGGTTTTCGGTTTTGGGCGATCCCTTGCTCTCACGTTCGAGTGTTTGCTCGTCGTTTAGGCCCGTGAGTGAGATTTCTGCTCATTGCAGTCACCTCCGGGGTTCTTCGCACTTGGATAGTACCAGGACCCTTGTGCCCCGGCCCTTGATCAGATAAAGCTGCCCGCCCTATGACCCACAACTCAAAATGAGCCTTGCGACGAGACGCGGACATTCCCCATGCTGCGGTTCCCTCCGGTCCCTTCCCGGGTTGGGTTAGGGGAACATCCGAGCGATTGCCTTCGCGGATCCAAACGCGCTCACAAGGCGCACAATAAGAATAAGACCAATAGAAACTTCATAAGGGACCATTTGAGCTGCAGATCGTAATGCTCCTAGTCGGTTTTAGATTTCTGGTTTCTGTGATTTTTATCGTCTTATGGATCGCTGCAATTGTTGGTTAGGGTTGGTTGATCGCTGCCGGCTTGGCACGGCAGGATGGAGGAAAAGATGTTTGTTTTGTCTCGGTTTTCCTTTCAAGATGGTTTAATGGCGGTATAAGTTTTGTTCTGTTCTGTTTTGTGATCGTTTCCGTTTTTATGGGATCAAGATTGATTGTTGGCGTTTTTTCTTCCGTTTCGCTGTTTCTTGTTTCTTTGGATTGTAGATCGCTCTTATTTTGGAAGAGCTTATTCTTGGAAAGGATCGTTCATATTATATGGATGGATGCAAAGTGGAGATTTGATCCGAGGTTTCTGGCTTTACTATTGGAGAGCTTGGTTCCATTGTTGCCCGATGAGTTTGTGTTTTTTCTTGCCTATCAATAGATCACTGGTTTATCGTATGGATCCCCGCCTTCATGGATTTTGGAGATTCTAAGTGATACGGGTTATGGTTTTCCGTTTGATCCTTGTTTTGGTTTTTAACACCGAGTAACTTTTTATCAACATTGGTACCCACTGACTCCTAAATGATAGTATCGGATACGTTCTTTGTGTCATAGGAGGAACATTGTCGCGCCCAACATGCTGTGGCTGTTGACCTGTTGTGTATCTCTTGGTTTGATTTTTTTGTTAAAGTCCGCTGTTTAAGTTTGATTTTGGATCAAGGTTCTTGGACCCTTTTTTGTGCTTTTGTGGTTGTAGATTGGCCCTTTTCATGGCTTCATTTCATTGGCACCATTGCGTTCCTTTCTGCTTTTGAGGCGCTGGAATTTTGGAGATTTGAAGGGATGAATTGAGGGTTTTTCTTTTTATTCCTTGTTTTTTAGCGTTGAATTGTTCAAGTACTGACTGAACATTGTGAAGTCTGTACCTTCTTGACATTTTTCCTTTTCTTGACTGAATGCCAGTTGTTGAAGGTATCCTAGTTGATGGCACTAGGAGCAGCAGTTTATTGATCGTGTTTAAGGAGTGTGTGTTTTCCCTGTCTTACTGTCCATCTGGGTTTTCTTTATTTGCTAAGAGAACATTTAAGCTGTCAATTTTGTTATGGGAAGTCTCCGATGGCGTTTTCCTTTTCTTTTCTGGGTGTAGATTAACCAATTGGATGTAGGGTGGCAATTCATTATAAATTGAAAGAGGGAGGAAGGGGAGTTCGATGGTGTTCTCTTCCTGCCCATTGAGGTTGACCCTGGGTTCAAGGATCGGTTGCATTACTCGTCATTGTGGAGTTTTTTAGTTCACCTTCTTTTCTTTAATGATCTTTAACGAGTTGGGTTAAATTGACTGTTCTTATCTGTTAGGACGCCTGGATTGGCATGGCAATGGAGGGCTTTATTCCAAGATGAGATTTTGAGGAGTCTGTTTACACTTACCAAATTCCTTTTAGACCGTTGTTCCCTGGTGCAATGCAATCATTTTAATGTGTTGGTCCCTTGCTGCTTTACTTCTTTACTTTAATATGGATATTCATTGGCACGCTCTGCCAACATTGGAGTTACCTTCCTCATAATTGTGGGTTATGTGATTCTGTTAGGTTTTGCAATGAAGTCTGGATTGAGGGGAGACTCATGTAGTGGAACAGTTCTCTGACTCCGTTGCTTGTTCTCTTGGTTTTCTCTTATCAGCTACTAACCTTGATTGCTTTGTTTGTTTTGTTACTACCTTTTTTGTGTTATCTGTTCCAGTTGATCTCTGAGCGTGTGGTTCAATTATTTACCAGTCTTCCAAGTTGGTATCCAATTTTTTCCCCCCTCTTCTATTCTCGATTCTCTGTTTAGTTATTTTATATTTATTTATTGTAATATTTCCAGATGTTTGGTGGATGCTACACCTTGGTTATTCTTAAGTGTCTGTCCTTTAGGTTGTAAGCGGATTCAGTTGTACTACTTTTCATTGTGGATAGGAGTTCTCCTGGACGATTCTTTTTTCCTCTCAGATTTCCCAGTGAACTATGGTTAGCATCTCGGGACGATGATTCTTATCTCTTCACCTTGTCTCATCTAGTGATGATTCTTATTGGGCTTCTTGGTGGTTTATTGATTTGCTTTCTTGGTTGTGGCAGCTTATGGATCTTTATTCTTGCCGCATATATGTGATGTGATAATGGTTGGTTTGCTGGTCTTTTATTACCTCTCCTTAAATCCCTAACTGGTTTGGTTTTTATAATTTAACCTTCGTGTCCCCACTCCACCGCACCCTTTAATGAAATTATTAGTCGCCCCTTTTATTCCATAGGAGAATCATAAGTTTTACTCTGGACTGGACATTCAATCATATATTAATAACCCTTTTGCTCAACAAATCTTGAAGGAATATTTTCTTTTAAGGTTTAATTGGTTTCTTTTGTTGAACATATGGGCTGTTTTCAATGATGATCTCTGTTGGCTTTGCTCTTTTCCAGGATTCCTAGCACTGGTTTCTGGTGGGTAGTAAAGGACTTCTGTTCTATTGCAATGAGTTTGTTTTCCTTAAACTAATGCCTAGTCATCTGGTTTGTTTTTATTTCTGGAAAGTATGCTTATGTTACTATCTTTGTGTTAGGGACTTGGAGGAGCTTATGTTATATCTTAAACATATAATGAATATTGACAGCATATGCAATTATTTTAAAGGTGCTAAAGCAAAGGATTAGCTGCGTTTGCTGTACGGGTGTTTCCAACTTGTTTTTCTTAATTATTGTTTAGTTTTAATGTCCTTTGGTAACTTACATTATGATCTTTTGATGAGCGTTATTCTTATTGTTGCAAATTGTGTCAGTAGTGGTTAACTTGGGCAATGTGAGATTGTCGGTGGAGTAATTCATCTTTTGATGCAGAGAATCTAGTGTGCTATTCATTTTTGGTTTCTTTGATTTTTTTTTTTTTTTTTTTTTGTGTGTGTATCTGTGTTTTATTTATATATTGCTTTTTTCTGTTCCATTTAGTACAGGTCATGTCATTTTGTCATCGATGCAGGCTGGTTTGCTAGGCTGTTTGATTGATGATAGGTAGCCTTCTGCTGTTCTAAGCCTTCTGTTGCACTCAGGATGTGGCCTTTTTTTTTATCGAAGAGGTTATCACAGTTTCAAATGTATAGATATCCTCTCGCTTGATGTTTGTCTTGGGTTGCAGGATGACATTTCTTTTGTGATTATAGCATCCTTATGAAGACGACTAATTTGTTCAGTCATGTTGACCTACTTCTGGATTTGTTTGCTGTTGAAATTCTGCAATCTTATCATACTTCTTGTAGTTCTGTTAAGGATTAGATTTCGCCATTTACAATTCCCCAACCCTAAACCCCCCCACCCCCCCAAAAAAAGAAAAAAAAATTTAACGTGGCAAGCATTTCACAATTGGAGAGATCAGCTTGAAAGACTACTATCTTGACCATCTTCACCATTTGATTATTTCCACTTATGGTCAGAATGGTTTCTTGTATTTGATTGAAGGACGTTTGCCCTCGGGAGTGTTATGATGAGTGTGGGACTTGATCCAGGTAGAGAAGTGATTTGCCTGTCATTCATGGTGAAGATGCTTTTTGTCTGTTTAACATGAGTTAAGAGGGGTTCATTTTTTACTGCTCTTTCAGGCCCTATTTTGTTCCTTTCATTCGCTAGGTTGTCATCCTGTCACCAAGCTGTCTGTCTTATTTTAGGAGTGACTTTTGGAGTACATGCTAATGTATTTGATTGGTTTTCCAGTGCTCTGTTATTCCTTGAGTCACTATTAAGTTGGAGGTGTTAGTGTTTGCTTTCAAGTACCAGCCATCATTTGTTGAGTTCACATGCAATGTCCTACTTTACAGGAAAGTTTCTTCTGTTGTTCGCCATATTGTTCGTATCACGTCTTGATTCTATCAACCGGTTTTGGATATATGGTGTTCCATAGTCTCAGATACTACCTAGCTTATGAATGTTTTGTTTATTTATTGTCCTATGACCGGTGTGTTGCTGCTAAATAAACTTGTCCGTTTGGATACCTTGATTCTATAGGAACTTCTTATGTGGGGAGCTGTTGATGATTTTGGTGATTTTTTAATTCTCCATGCAAAGACTAGAGAGAAGTTCTGTGAAAGGTCTTGCAAGTATAAGACAGGAATGCTATAATTTGGATTTGTAATGTCATATGCTGTATGTGACTGTGGAATCTAAGTTCTTAGTGTGCAGAAGGTGTGTATGCTTTGCTGTTGTAGTCTTCGTGGGGAGTATCTTTTCGTTGAAACAGGTTTTGGGGAAACAAGTGAGAGATAACTTTGAATGCGCAAAAGTTGGTGAGCTGGATGCCAGAATTTAAAATGTGTCTTGTATAATTTCTCAGAGCAGGGATAGTTGTTTGAACCTTGGCAGATGAGTCCAGAAACTTCTTTCTATCTTCACATCTTGCTTGCTGCAGTGGATGAATTCTGTTCAGTTGAATGTATGTTATGTGTGGCATCAGAATCAATGAAATGGGCTTTACATCCGAGTTGATTGTATTGAACTTGTTGGATATAATAGTGTCACTTGTGGCTAATTTGGACAATGTGAGATTGTTAGCGGAGTATTTCATCTTTTGGTGCAGAGGATCCGGGGTGGTCTCCACCTTCTCAGTAGATTTTCTGTGATTCCTTTCTGTGATATTTCGAGTAGTTTGGATGAACTTTGCTGATAGCACTTTTTAACTCCGCCTGTGTGGTTATTATACAAGCATGGCCGGTCCCAAGCCCGGAAAAAAGAGGAGGGAAAAGTGCTGCAGCTTGTGGTGTGACATTGTATTGCTTGGTTCGAAACACTAAAATAAAAGGATCTGGAAACACGGCGGCATAGGAACCACGGGACCCCCTAATAGTAAAAGGTTTTCTAGTTTTTCTTGGTTATAGAAGACTAGAGGTCTCAGTGACATTTTATAAGACAGTACGCTCGGATGCATCTTTGCTGTGTTGTTCTGAATTGTGCATTGCTACTACAGTTATGTGAAGAATCCCTCGTTAGCTGTGTTTGCATTGCACTAGAAAATACACTGTAAAGTTTCTAATGTTGCTTTTTGTCATGTTAAACTAGTTTATCTTTAACACTTAAGTTTGGCAAGAAATGTTCGTTAGTGACTTTTGCAGGATTGTGCCATAACCAGTAAGGAACATATCAACTTTGGCCGGTTGTTGGTGTTAGACTTCGACTTTTGAAGTGTAAGCCATCTTTCTTATTAGTTATTCTTTACGGCATGTCAGTGTTTGAAATACATTTTTATTTCTGGAAATATTTGTAGTTTATATCAACAAAGGTTGCACTGAATGTCTTATGTTCATTGATTTTATCAATTGTATTAGCAACTATTTAGACATACACTATATAATCGATGTTATTATCTAACTTTTTCCAGTTTCTGAGCTTGGAACTTCTTTATGAACTTATACCTGTTCTTTATATAGAAGGAGGCATTTGAGGAGAATCAATCGACATCTCTGGAGATGTCACTGATAAAATAGATGACAATTACTGATTCATAAAGAAGAAGGGAGAGGGCAAGTTTTTTTAGACAGAAGTCAAGAATGTAACACTGGCTAGAGAAGAATGATGTACAGAAGGCAATTGATGAACAGATGGTCAAAGCCATTTATGTCATTGCAGATTAGAAATCCTATTTGGCAGGAGGGCTCTCGGCGTCAAACCAGATGAGTTCGTGTTCTTCTAGAGAATCTCTGATTTTTCTTGAAAATGGTTTTATATTTCCTTTTTTGGATGCTTTTCTAGATGATGTTTATGTTTGGGTTTGATTTCAGTTGTAAACGAACAGGGCCTCAATTGCAGTTGTATCACAGTTGCAATGCTTAAATTTTGCTTCCTGAAGTGAAACAAAACCAGCTGGCTTGCAATGATCTGCAGTCAAACTAAAAAGTTTTGAGCTTAAACTTCAACAAAACTTTCATGATTCAACCTCAAGAAACAAGATGTTGAGACCTTTGTTCCCATTTCTCCTGTTCTTTCTCAATATCCCCCACTACATCTCTCATAAAAGATGGACATCTCTGCACCATAATCAGTTTAAGACTTGAAATAGTTTCGGCCCAATAAGGCGGCTCTTCCAAGTTGTGACATCTATCCAAAACTAAAGTCTCGAGGCGTGGAAAATGACGACGATGTTCCCAGATTCTCCAGCTCCTGAGGTCAGCGCTTCTCCAGCTCCTGATGTCCGAGCTTCTCAACTTCAAGAATCTGAGACTGGGAAATGCCTCTTCTTTCATTTCCCATAGCTGTAGTTGGCATGATGGATCAGATGTTTTGTTCAGTATCTTGAGAACTTCAAGATGAGGTAGTCCCCCAATGGTGGAAATCATGTACCACGGGAAGTGTTGCACAGTCAACTTTTATAGATAAACGGGGAAAACAAAGCTTGTACTGAGATGTTGGCGTTGCACATCCGCACTGTCAAGAATCAGCTTCAGCGATTCTAGGTGAGCTAGAGATTGGAATTCCACAGTATTAGACCACCCAGAAAGAAAGAGAGCTAACTTCAGCTTGCGAATTCTTGGAAATTTCTTCATGCTCCTCTTTATGTTCTGTTCACGAAGCTTTAGAGATGTAGCCAAATCATATAAGCTGTCAAGATTGTCATCTTCAACAAAACTGGGATCAACCAAAGAACCCTGAACATGTAGGTGCCTCAGTTTCCTGATGCACCAAATACTACTTGGCAATCGAAAATCTACCCCATTACAAGAAGTTGTCAAGATAAGAGTTTCCAAATTTGAGAGATTGACAATTGACTTTGGAACGGCCCCCATGTCTCCTAGAACAGCCAAGTACCTCAAGTGGGCTAGAGTAGTTATTTTAGTAGGAAAAGCAGAACCTAGATTGATATCCCCCAAATCCAGCCCGCTGAGAAGCTTGAGGCGAAAACAAAAGGACAACCTGTAAGACATGCCTCTGCGAGTAACACCCTTAGAATGGAATAGTAGAGAACATAACTGGAAAGAGCAGAGCCGCGACTTAGCAAAATCCTGAGGTTCAGAGTAAATGAACAGGCGATCAAGGTATGGTGACTTGTAGTCATCGTCCTCAGTAATCAACTGTAGAAAACTTTCCTCTTTGGATTTTGCCAAACAAAACTCACGCACGGAATCATGTAGTCTGCAAGTTCTGACTTTACCTGCGGATCCTTGTTTGGCTACCATGATCAAGTTTCTTTTAATTAGAGCCATAATATAATCCTCAGCTATATCCTCCAGATCCTTCAACATATTATTCTCAACATATCCTTCAGCAATCCAGAGACACACTAACCTCTTTACAGAAATCTCTTGCCCTTGAGGAAATGCTGCTGTGTATAGAAGGCATGGCCTAAGATAGTCAGGAAGATGCATGTAGCTCAGCTCCAATACATTATGAACGTATTTCTCCATGACACAAAGAGCATTGCAACTCAAGCTTATAGCAACTTCTTTCTAAGAAACCTGGTCTAGATTAGCAAGAATACCAGTAATAGTAACCACTATTAGAGGCAGTCCCCAACATAGTTTTGCAACTAGCCATAATGACGGGGATGGCAGAAAGTGTTGTTCATTGTATCCTAACTTCTGCTTCAGTAGTTCCAAGCACTTGTCATCATCAAGTTGTGGAAGATATCTTATATAGAAGCGCAGTTAATCATGGGTTGATTTTCCGGAGTTGTCAAGAGAATCCTGCTTCCATTTCCTTGATGTGGAAAAGAACTCTTCAAGAGATCCCAAGCTTCACTTCCCCAAATATTATCCAAAACAACAAGATACCTTTTGTGCCCCAGATGCTTGTGGATACCTTCAGGCAAAGAAATTCCATGGTACTGATAATATTGAATAGAAGTATGAGGATTAATACAATGCAAGATCCCAAGTAAGATACCGTCCATGGAACGTGCGCAAGAAATATCACACCATGCACGGAAATGGAAGTGATCTATAACTGCAGAATCATGGTTCTTTGCTAAAGTTGTCTTCCCTGCTCCAACCATGCCCGCAATGGCAACAATTTCCAACTCCTTTGACCCCCTTATTAGTTTATCTTATATGTCTTTTGCCTCAACATCAAAACCTACAACTGTCTCATTGTTCGGTAAGTGATTAATGTCATGTGCCGTTGAAAAATTTCATGCAAGTTTTGCTTTGATAGGATTTGAAAATTTTCTTGCAAGTTTTGCTTTGATAGGATCAAAATTTTCCACTAACTGACAGATCCTAACATTTATTTCCTCCACCAGTCTTTCATCCCTCTTGAGCATATAAAATCGGAAACTTACAGTTGCCGCGTCATAGACTGCATTTATAATAGCATCCTTCTCACCTTGGTTTAGGTCAATCAACTTCTCTTCTTGCAGCTGGAGAATGCTCCTAAACAATTCTAGTACCTCAAGCATCCATATTCCGTAGTCCAAAATGACCATAAAACTGGTGTTTCTGTCTAGGAACACCCTAAGATGATCAAGCAGAAAATCAACAAATTCCGCTGCGAAAAACATATCTGGCAACTCTAAGAAAAATGATGAACCGGACTGTCTTGAAGTCATCAAGGTATCTACATAATTCTGAGTGAGTGGGTCACTAAAAAGCTTGATGTTCTCTACTAATTCAGAACATTTTAACTGCAATTCATTAACTACATTGTCATCATCATCTCCGTAAAACCAGCACATGTAACCAACGCTCGATGCCTTGACAGCTAAAACTTGTCAGTGGATACAGTATCTTTCAAACATCTGAGGCTCTTCGACCCACAAAGTGGCAAAGCGAATAAAACTGATCAAGAATCTCATTACCTTCTTTATGGGATCAAGAATTTGTTTGATCCTTGGATCACAGGATTTTTCCCCAAATGATAATATCCCCAAGACACTCCAACAAGTAGTCAAAAAATGCAACCAGTTCAGAACAGTGCCAAGGACTAGTGCTGGATAGAAACAGAGGATCCGACATACTAATATACAATTCAAAGACTACAGCATGTCAACAATGATTCTCGAAAAGAAGAGACCAGTTCAGCCAATGCAAATTCATGATTCAACGATGATGTATTTTCTAACGTAAGAAGGTGATGATAAAACTTCCCTACTCTCTCATAAATGCCAGATTTAATTTCAGAAAGAAAACATTCATGACTTGCCTGGTTTCTCCAGTTGATGGCACATTGGTAGAACATTTTCATCAGCTTCAACTCCACATTCAGCTTTATCAAATCCCCGGGGTACTCAGGCACCAGCGGTTGCAGTTTATCCAAGATTTCATCCAGCATACTGGTATACCATTTGCAGAATCGTTCCTGGAAACCTTGACGCACACACGGAATTTGGCGATTTCTTCAACCATCACATAGATCAACTTGCGCTCACACCGAAGAAGGAAATAGAAGTGCGCAACTCTTCAGAAAAGGGAAATAAGAGTGAAGATTGAAGGCTCGGACTCAAATACCCAGCACGCGGGAGGAGTTGCCGGAGAATCTTTATCTCCAGCTTCAAATGATCCCAACCACGATAATCAAACATGAATATTCATCAAAATGGAGTCCAGAGTTGATGAATATTCATTGTTTTTCTTACTTCCATACTCAGATTTGCTCTTCTTCGCCGGCTCTCCGATTTGCTGAGACTTTGTTGTGGAACCGAGACAAAACTGTGTTAGCATTTGAACGAAGTGGACATGTTTATTTTTGAACAATTTGAATTTAAATATTCAATTCGACACTATTGATTGTTTTTTCTTTTTGTTATCTAATTGAATACGTCAACAATTTATACTATTTTCAGTGTTGTCTGTAAATACGGGAGTAACAATGTCTTTTTTTTGTTATAAAACTTACTACAATAATATATTTATGATAGCAAGTAGTATGAGAATGAAAAAACTAACACACAAATATTAGAGAAACTAAATAGTAGTAAAATTTTCTATCCTTTTTCATTCATCTTTTTCCATTCCTTCAAGCCTATTTATAGGCTTATATTACATCATCTAATAATTACAAAACCTCAAGAGTTGCATTACACTTAAGAGTTGCATGAAAATAACTAAGGGATTAAAGGGGAGTGGGAGATATAGAGGTTAAACTTAATTAGTAAATATAAGAATAAAGATGAACATACATAATTATCATAATACTCCCCCTTGGATATCCATCTTTAAGAGACATGCCTTGTTAAAATCTTAATAGGAAAACTCAATGGGACAAAACCTAGTGAAGGAAAAAAAGAATACAGTTTCTTAGTCCAACACTGCCTTGTCAAAAAACTTTACCAATAAAATCTCAGTGGGAAAAAAACTTGGTTAAGGAAAAAGAGTATAGCGTGTAATTCCCTCTCTTGAACACATCATTCGACATCCTTGATTCTTCGCATTCCGATTTTATATCTCAGCTTCTCAAAAGTTGAAGTTGGCAGCGATTTAGTGTAGATCTGCCAAATTATCACTTGACCGTATCTGCTGAACACTAATATCTCCATTCTTCTGAAGCTCGTGAGTAAAACAGAATTTTGGTGAAATGTGCTTTGTCCTATCACCTTTTATGTATTATTCCTTCAACTGAGCGATACATGTAGCATTATCTTAAAACAAAGTAGTTGCAACTGTCATATCTAAGTGCAAACCACTTGAACCCCAAATATGATGAATTATTGATTTTAACCAAACACACTCTCGACTTGCTTCATTAATTGCCAGCAATTCAGCATGATTAGAGGAAGTGGCATCAATGGTTTGTTCCATTGAACGCCAAACAATAGTTGTACCATTGCAAGTGAAAACATAACTAGTTTGCGATAGAGCATTGTGAGGGTCAAACAAATATCCACATCTGCATAACCTGTAATAGCAGACTTATGTGTTTTGGGAAAATAAAGACCCATATCTATTGTACGTTAAAGGTAACAAAAATTTTTTTAATACCATTCCAATGCCTCCGTGTAGGAGATGAACTATATCTTCCTAGTAAATTAACAGTAAATGATATATTAGGTCTTATATGACTCGCAAGATACATTAGTGCTACGATAGCACTAAGATATGGTACTTTGGTACCAAGAAGTTGTTCTTCATCCCCACGGGGACGAAAATGATCTTTATTCACATCGAGTAATCTTGCAACCATAGGTGTGCTCAAAGGGAGTGCTTTATCCATAGAAAAGCGTTTCAACACCTTAGTTGTATAAGAGGATTGATGCAGAAGAATGCCATTTTCTAAATGTTCAATTTATAAACCAAGACAAAATTTTGTCTTTTCAATATCTTTCATTTCGAATTCCTATTTTAGATAATCAACAGTATTTTGAATCTCTCAAGGAGTTTCAATAATATTCAAATCATCAACAAAAACTGCTATTATAGCAAATTCAGATCCAGATCTTTTAATAAAAACTCATGAGCAGATAGGATCATTCATATAACCTTGTTTTAACAAATACTCACCAAGGCGGTTATACCACATGCATCCTACTTGTTTCAGACCATATAATGATCTGTATAATTTTATCGAATAAAGTTCTTGAGAACTACATTCCTTTGGCAATTTAAATTCTTCAGGAATTTTCATGTAAATATCATTTTCGAGTGAGCCAATCAAATAGGTTGTCACTACATCCATAAGGCGCATTTCAAGTTGTTCATCTGCTACCAGATTAAGCAAATAACGAAAAGTTGTTGCATCCATTACGGGGGAATATGTCTCCTCATAATCAATTCTGGGTCTTTGAGAAAAACCTTGAGCGACTAGTCGTGACTTATACCTTACAATTTCATTTTTCTCGTTACGTTTTCGCACAAATACCCATTTGTAATCCACTGGTTGCACATTTTCAGGTGTGCAAATTATTGGTCCAAAAACTTTACATTTTGCCAACGAATATAATTTTGCTTGAATTGATTCTTTCCACTTTGGCCAATCATCTCTACGTATGCATTCATCCACAGACTTTGGTTCATGATCCTCATTTTCATTCATAATAGAAACTGCTGCAGCATAAGCAAATTTATCATCGACGTCGATTGTGCATCGGTTCCATCTTTCTCTATTCATAGCATAATTAAATTGAGATCTCAAGATTATCATCATGTTCAGGCACCTGAACTTCTTCTGGAAGTTTTCTAGTAGTCATGACCGAAATATTTTCAAAATCTTTTATCTTAATTTTGCCATCTTGATTATTCGCTCCTTTACGTTTTCGAGGATTTTTATCTTTGGAACCGACTGGCCTACCCCGTTTCATTTGTGCTTTTAACTCTTTATTACTAGTAGGCAGTTCTTCAGGGACATCAATTTGAATTGGAGCATTAACAGCCGACACATGTGATTTAGTCACACATTTTGGGTCAGTAAAAGCATCTGCAGTTGGTTTGCTAAAGGTTGCATGTGAATTATCAGGATGAGATAGAGATAATTCGTTCCAACTAATCCTTTTATTTGGCTATTTACTATCTCTTCCCATTGTTGGGAAAATTGATTTATCAAAATGACAATCAGCAATACGAGCAGTAAACAAAGCTCCAGCTTTTGGCTCAAGATATTTATTATAATTGGAGATTCATACCCAACATATATTCACAACCTCCTTTGAGGTCCCACCTTTGTGCGTTGTGGTGGAGCAATTAGAATATAAACCGTACATCCAAAATTTATAAGATGAGGTATATTCGGTTCTAGACCAAAAATTATTTGTTGGGGAGAGAATTCATTATAATTTGTTAGCCTAATGTGAACTCATGCCGCAACATGTGGGCAATCAATTGAATGCGTTTAATAAACGATTCTATTAGACCATTTTGTGTATAAACATGAGCAATATGATGTTCAACAGTTATCCAAATAGACATACAATAATCATTAAAAGATTGGCACGTAAATTCACCAGCATCATTAAGACGAATTGTCTTAAATTATAATCTAGAAAATGAGCTCGAAATCGAATTATGTCTGCAAGTAATTTCGCAAACGCCATGTGCGACTTGATAATAAACATACATGTGACCATCTGC
This sequence comes from Leptodermis oblonga, assembly GCA_016801395.1. Taxonomy (NCBI): domain Eukaryota; kingdom Viridiplantae; phylum Streptophyta; class Magnoliopsida; order Gentianales; family Rubiaceae; genus Leptodermis; species Leptodermis oblonga. The sequence continues at coordinate 35,551,411 of CM028760.1, forward strand.
TAGATGCATAAATCAAAATTATAAAATATCAAAATGGTCCACACGGGGGGTGAATAGGCCCACAAATATCCCCATGTATGCGCTCTAGAAATGTAGGGGATTCGGTATGAACTTTCACTGGTGATGGCCTAACAATTAAATTTTCTTGAGAACAAGCGGCCCACGAGAATTCTTTAGTATGAAGAATCTCTTGGCTCTTCAAAGAATGACCATTATAATTCTCTATTATCCTTCACATCATTATAGATCCGGGATGGCCCAACCAGTCATGCCAAATTATAAATTCATTAGTAAACTTTTGGTTTACTAATGATAAATTTCAATTGTAGTAATGTACGTGTAGTACAAACCGGAGGAGTAGGAAGATAATTTTTCTAATAATAATTTCTTTTCAGAAACAATACTCATAATGCATAAATATTTATTATTGTAATATCTATTTCGGCTAATATCTTTGAAACGTAACAGATTTCTTTAAGATTTTGGAGAAAATAATGCATCATTAATACAAAATCTCGTTCCTCTTGTTAAAATTATTGTAGCTCTTCCGGAGCCTTCAATTAATTTTGTACTACAAGAAATAGTACTGACATGGTTTTCTTTCATAATTAAATAAGAAAAAAATTTCTTATCCTTAAATATTGAATGAGTTGTTGCACTGTCTGCCAGACACAATTCTTTGCCATTGGTCACTGAAACGTCCATTTTCTTCACAAAATAAAATTTCAAATTAGACGTATTTATTTAAAAATATAATATTTATTCATCATAAAATAAAATATTAAAACATAAATACATCAAGTTTTATTCAAAACATCAAACTAATAACTATTACATCGAATTGAGAGAAAATAAAATAAAAACCTAATCTTGAACATTTCCACTAGAATCACCTTCAGGGCGATTAACAAAGAAATCTGCAACATTTACAGAAGTGAAGTCAGTAAAGCCATTATCAATGAAGCTATTGTTAACATCAACGCAAATTAAATTTGTCTCTATCTTTTTCTCTTTGTTTTTCATTGATTCCTGATAGAGATCTGCAAGATGTGTTGGAATACGACAGGTACGGGACCAATGGCCTTTCATGCCGCAGCGATAGCACTTATTGTTCGCTTTCTTTTTGTTATGATTTTCCGCTTTCTCATCATTACTCTCCCACTTCTAGGGGTGACTTGTGCCTTTTTCATGACCACGACCACGTCCACGGCCACAAGCATGGCCTTGATTTGTTCCATTCTGGGAATTTATGGCTGTCGCATTTGCTTCTAGCAATGGAGCAGCACTAGTGGGACGGGCCTCATGATTTTTCAACACAAGTTGATTGTTTTGTTCAGCAAATAACAAACAAGAAATCAGTTTAGAATACTTTTGAAATCCTTTTTTAAGATATTGCTACTACAGGAGCACATTTGATGGGTAAAAAGTGGAGAATGTTTTCTCCAATAAATCATCATCAGTGACTTTTTCTCTACACAATGTCAACTGAGAAGTGATTCTAAAAACTGCTGGATTGTACTCACTTACAAATTTAAAATCTTGCAATCACAAATGCATCCACTCATAGCGAGCTTTTGAAAGAATAACGGTCTTCTGATGATCATATCTTTCTTTCAAACAAGTCCACAAAACAAACGGATATTTCACTGTTAGATATTCAGCTTTCAATGCTTCATCGGTGTGATGACGGAGAAAAATCATCGCCTTGGCATTTTGTTGATTACTGGCAGTACTTTCTTCTATGATGGTCTGATCATGACCATCTGCAGCCAGATGAATTTCAGCATGATAAATAATTTTTTTCGGTGATATCAAGAGCAGCAAACTCAAGTTTTGTAAGGTTAGCCATGGAGTTGATAAAAATAAAAATACGTAACACAAAAAAAACTTACCACTTACCCGAAAGGAACAATTCAATTAGCTAGAACTTTGTGTTGATAACGTGTTATAAAACTTACTACAATAATATATTTATGATAGCAATTAGTATGAGAATGAGAAAACTAAAACACAAACATTAGAGAAATAAAATAATAGTAGAATTTTCTCTCATTTTCATTCATCTTTTTCCATTACTTCAAGCCTCTGTTTATAGGCTTATATTACATCATCTAATAATTACAAAACCTCAAGAGTTGCATGACACTCAAGAGTTGCATGAAAACAACTAGGCGAGTGGGAGATGTAGTGGTTAAACTTAATTAGTAAATATAAGAATAAAGATGAACATACATAATTATCATAACGATTTTAAAAGGGTGAATTGATAAATTAGCCACCTTACTTTGGAAATATTGGTGAATTGATAAATTAGCCACCTTACTTTGGAAATATTAACATTTTAGTCACATACTTTTTTATTATTTTTTTAGTCATCATACTTTCATTTTTTCATTTTTTTTAGTCACTCCGTCACTTGTCTCCGTTAATTCACTAACTGAGTAATTTTCTAAGGGACATTCTCGTCTTTTTTTAATCTCTTTCCTCCTGTACATTGAAGCCACTCTCTTTCATTTATTTTTATTTCACACAACCCCTCTTCTTTTTACTCATTGTCGGCCCCACCCTTACGCCATTTCCCGGTCACTCCTTCCTCTCCTCTTCCCCCCTTTTCCTCTCTCTCCATTTTCCATTCGAAATTGTTATACGCACTAACCGTTTTACTATTCGCAGTAACATTCCCCTGCGAAAATACAAAAATGCCCCTGGCCTAAAATAAAAAAGAAAATTAATAAAACCGGGTACTGTTCAACGTGCGTGAACAGTAGAAAAAAACTGAAGAAATACAGCCGGTGTCCCCGTAACAGTTTTACTAAACGCAGTAACATTTCCCTGTAAAAAAGTCCGAATTACCTACTACGATCCATATTACAGTAAAGTAAACACTATTTTATTTTTTACTTTAAATTAGTTTGCATAAATTCTATATAACCCCGTCATTATAATTTTCGGGGGGGTTTTTTTTCCTGGATCGGCGATTTCCTTTTTTTTTCGGATTGGGTTTTTTTGTTTCTGCTGCAATATTTCGGCCGGGGAGCTGTCTCCCCCTCCCCCGAAGGAAGTCCGGAAAATAACCGCCGACACTCCGCGTATTTTCCGGCGAAAAATACCGCCGAAAAGGAGGTTTTTCGGGGAAAATACCCCTCGGCGGCGGTATTTTTCAGAATTTTTTAAATCGGGTACTGTTCACGCACGGGTGAACAGTACCCGGTTTTCTTATTTTTGGCCAGGGGCATTTTTGTCTTTTCACAGGGAAATGTTACTGCGAATAGTAAAACGGTTACTGCATTTAGTATGCCTCTTTTTTTTTTCCCTTATATGTCAGGATAGAGATGGTATATATCATTGAGATATCATTACTCCTATACTGGCAACACGGCGTCGTTATGTTTGACACTGAGGCTCTGTTCTCTTTTGTCCTAAATTAGAGAATTTTGACTTTCTACGGTTTGGGCTCTGTTTCTTTGTGGATTATTGTTAGGAAATGGGGGAAACTTGTCTAAAGTATTAACTACCCTTTGACCTCCACACTAGTAATTGAAAAAAATGAAATCCTAGAAAAGAAAATCCTCAGTGCCTTTAACTCAATTTTCTGCCATCTGCAACGGCAACATTGAAGACTCCCATCAACTCTGCGATTCCCTCCCGACAACCACCCGTGAAGAAAAGCTCCTTCCACTGCGTCTGATCTAAAGCCTATAGAAGACTACCTCTGATTCGACACTATTTTCCGAGAATTCGCGCCTATAAATCGCCCGAACCCTTTCGGTAAGTTCATTACTCCGGCGAATGTTTGTGGGAAATCTCTGACGGTCGACCAACCGGGAACCGTATATCCTCCTACTTCAATCCACAAACCTACGGAGGTATGTCTGTTTCATCAGAATTTGTAACTGGGTATAGGATATGGGTTTTTGCAATTAACTGCCTATACTTGAAACCCAATAAATTTAGGGCGTGATTCGGTTCATTCGCTTAGGGTTCACTGTTGAAAAATCCCCAATTCTAGCTCCACATTGTTTTATGCTTTTGCTCCCTATATGTGACCTCATGTACTACTTTATGCAATTGGATATTTAATATTTTCCCCAATTTTTTAGTTCATCTATGTATAGAGGATTGGATATTTCATTGTTTTACATTGGAATGTTACAGAAATTGGACCATCTTTTTCTCTTAGATTTTTATGTTCTGAGTATTTCTGGGTGTTTTGAAATATAAATTTTTTTCCCCTTGCATGCATTTTTATTTTCAGTCGGAGGATTTCACTTCATGTGTTGGTGACCTTCATTTATTCATCTCATGTATTATTAGTTTTATGGATGTAAAGTTGCTCCTGCTATAGGTCTTAGGTGTTTGTTTTCTGCCTTTCTCATCCTTTCTTTCAGCTAGAACCACTTTTTCCTTTGCTTTTCCCTGATGAGCTCAGGGGTTTTTGTTTTTGTGGATTCATGTTGGAAAAAGGAGATTGCAGCAATTGGGATGTTTTTTTTCCCCCTTATACCTCATCTTCGGTTCCAGTAATATCTATCATTATGTGCCGGTGTATTTTGATATTTTGAACCTATTATTTTCTGAAGGTAAATACAGTTATTGTATTTCTAAAAACTTGTCTAACTAGGAGTTGAGTTTGTGATGAAGATGTTCGGTCTTGCAATATGGAATGAAAATTTATTACAAGCATGGAAGTTTCTTTCATTTTTTTTTCCTGTAATGCAAAAGTCTAATCCCAATATGAACAGATTAAGGATTCCCTTTTTTTGGTTTCATATGCATCAAATGTTGTGGTGGGATTTTGGAGATGGTGATTTTTTGACATTTTCTGTGGTTCTATGCTATCTTCCTGAACTTTTCAATATGTTGATTGCGAGATGTAGGCATTGTCTTGGTCCAATTTTTTCTATGATTTCTGAGTTTGTTTTTTATCTGAAACAAGTCTGATTTTCTGAAGATGTTTCTGAATTAGCCTAATTCGGTCTTTATTTCTCAATTTCTTCTTCTGTTCATCTGTGAATGCAGAAAATATGGTTTAAACTACATAGTTTGTTATTTTGATTTCCTTTCCCTTAAATGTTTCCCATGGTTATCTGTTCATTTGGACGTGTTTAGGGTTACAGCTTATGCATTTGGCTTTCCATAATCATGTATGCCCATGTTTGTGAAGGCTGTCAGGCTCTGTTATTCAATTTGTACTAGGCTTCATCCCTACTTTTCATTGGGACAAGTACATTGCTCTCACTTCCTCCCCGCTGACTTATTTTATATCTACTTCAGTCCTTCTTGGGGGTCACACACACATCATACGGCCTTATTTTCTTCTAGGTTTACATGGGGGAATGTGGAGATGATTTGTATTCTCTTAATGGAATGGACAATACAAGATTGTGTTGCACAACCAACACAAGTATGTCCTTCATATCCCTAATCCCTTTGTATAGTTTGGCATTTCAGTTTTCATCAAACATTTGACCTCATTTTTCATATTATAGGCCCTTTTGATTATAAGGGGCTACCCCGTCTTCCCAATTAGCCTCATTCACTTGAAACCGACTCAAATGATGTTCAACTTTGCACTAAAAATTATGAAGAGGTAGAAGAACTAAGAAAATATTTTCTATGTTTTATTACATATTAATTTTAGGTGTGTTGTATTAATGATAGAGGTGTCATATAGGCAATGTCTGCACGGCCCCAGAAAATGGACCCGGCACACCTTTGGCATTTTGTGGAATTAATGGTGGAAATGAAACAACGGGGAGCTAACCTCTAATGCCTTCAGACAGGAACAATTTGAGGCACTCTCGGATAAATTATTTGATCTTTACAAGGTCAGATTCAGCCACCAATTCCTCCGCAAGAAGTTCAATAATTTAAAGACGGACTGGAAAAATTATAGAGAGATGAAGGAATTCACCGGCGTGTCAGTTAAACCCCGTACTGGGGCACTTAATGCGGATGAAGAACAATGGGCTAATTGGTTAAAGGTAAACAATTTCATCCCTACTACTGTTTTCCCACTTTTTGCTTACTGATATTCAACATCATTTATTTGGCATTTCATGACAATGACCGATACATATGCTTTTTCTTTTTCGTCTAATTTTGTTTTGCTTTTGGAATGTCCCTTACATTCTCTCATTATTCAATTAAAGCATGAATGTACGCATGTTCTGGTCTTACACCTTTTCTGAATTAATTGTAATAATAAAAACACGATGGACGCCAGTTTTATTTATCTACGGACAATTTTCTTACATTGTTGGTTGTATTTGTGATTATGCAAGTGCTTATCCTTCTCTTGCAACTTAGTTGTTGTTGTTCACGATGCGAAGAATCATGATGTTAGTTGAGTTACGCATCAGCGTTTGAATGCTATTTGTTAAGATGCCTTGTTTGCATGGATTATAATATGAAATTCTCTTCTTTATTCTTGTCAATGGCTGATAGATGGGTTATGTTCTCAGTTTCATAGTTTGAAGATACTTTTAATAGGGTTCAATGACAGAATCATATTATGTGTGTTTGCATAACTATTATTGTGTATTTTATCTCCTCTTCTATATATTGGACCATAAATTCTACAATTTTCTGGGTCCATAGCAGCGAAGCGCCAGTGTTGGAAAATTCAGGAAACAAGGTCCTCCCTGTTACGATGAGTTGACCAAACTGTTCAAGGATAATACTACCACCGGTGATATAAACATTGAACAAGGTCATGCCCCCGCTGATTCGGACGAGGATAGAGAATTGGAGAACAGTTTTACAACCAAGGTTCTACGCAATGTCCTGGCAACAATGTGCTTAGTCCAGCTGGCCAGGCCGTTCAGATGGGGCAAGGTAGTGGAGGGGCAGATGTGGGAGGTATTCACGAAGAGCAGGTAAAAGGCCTGTTACCAGTGGAGGGCCAGATTCGGGCCGGTCATCAAAGAAGAGCAGGGAGGAATCCATTGGAATGGCACTCGAGTGTTGGGCACATGGGCAACTTGCTAAGCAGGGTAATGCGGAGGATAATGTCTCCCTTGCCGAAAGCATGGGCATTCTGAATGCAATGGGGATCGCAGACGATGCCGTCTATTTCAAGGCAATCAATTTCTTACGCGAGCCAATGAACCGAGTCATTTTCAAGTTGACCGAGTCAGCTCGTCGCTTGTCACTTCTTCTTCATTCCACTTAGTGCACTGTACAACTTGAGTTACCGTATTTTATTATGTTCTGTTTGTTGTTATGTTTCTTGTATTTATTAAACTTCAATGCTGTTTTTATTATATACCGTTGAGTATGTGGATTTGGAGCTGTGGTATTTTTATGCACCCCCCATTTGGATTTCAATGTGGTGTCCTTTTTGGCACAATTTTTTTCTGCACCATATTTGATTTTTTTACAGGAGGGTGTTGGTGGTTTTTTGTGATGGTCGTCTTAGGGGGGTACCCCGGGAACTATTAAAGTGGTGATGTTGCGGTATTCTGGTATCCTGTAGGTAAGCTCTCGGTTGTTATTACCCTATCTCAGTGACATTCATGAGACGATAAAAGCATATTTTACAGTTATTCAGTTTTAAAAATAGTGGATGATATTCAGTTTCAGGGAAAGACAGAGCTGCTCCAGGACCATAAGAAAACTCATTCTAGATTGCCTTGTCTTTGCATCCGATCTGTGGGAGAAAGCTGTCAAAGGAAACTGTGCATTATGGGCGCTAGCTCACAGGTAGTTTTGAATACTGTGATTGATATCTCCACTCTGCCTAAGGTGGGCTTTCTCACTCATTAGCATAATAGCATTGAGGAGGCTTTTGGGAGGTTTTCTATAAGGAAACGAAGGAATTAGAACCAAAACTGTAGCAGTCGGAGGAGATTATCCGAGTACATCACATCTTAATTTGGAATACGATAGTTGCGCTACGAATTGGACAACAAGTGAAGGATTGAAGATCTTGTAATGTTGGAAAGATTTTCAATAATTCCTAAAATACTTTGTTATTATTATTTTCGGTTGGTTTTATTTATGGAATGTTTTAATATTCACTTATTTTAAGCTGAGAGCCACCAGCATTTTTCGACCATGCCCTGTGAGGTTATTTATTTTACTGAAAATCATCCGAAGCCATATGAGCTCAGGGGCTTTATGTTCTGCAGAAATTCGTGAAATGGCATGGTCCTTGAAATACAAAACCTTGAATCGCTCTCACCCTCCATTTTGCTTTAAAATGGCAGCACTTTTGAGCTTGTCCTTCACTTGAATGAAAGGCTAATTATACTGTGGAATAATGGCCTTTCGTGATTTGTGAAGGCTGTGGACTGTGCTGTATTTGTTTATATGCTACAGGGAGTAGTCTTTTATGCGCGGTCAAGCTTGTTCAAACTTTTTCACATTACCCAATGTTGTGCACAATTGTTATACTATGACCTTCTGCACAAAATTGTTGTATAGCTGAGCAAAAATCTTATAAAGATTTGATGACCATGCGTCAATAATTCTTGCATAATATAGTTGAATGGAATCTATAAATAGGAATAGATACTATGGGTGCCTCTTGCATAATTATTGCATGTATGGAATATTCATGCTTCATGCGTAAACTTGTTCATTTGCACTATGACAAAAAGAATAAAATAGAATAATAAATTTGTTAAATAAGAATGCTAACATATATGTATATATAATTGAAATCTGGCAATATCGGGTATGCAAATCCTTCATCAGGGCTCATATAGGCATATCACGAATTTAATTATTTTTCAGTGCGAGTAGTTGTTATATATATTACAAATGTAGAGCAAAATGTGTATGTAATATATCAGTAAGTGAAATGATGTATATGTAGACTACATTTTGTTTGTGCAAATGTAATTATTTTTTCACGCTGACAATGAAATGAAATGGGGCACACCACTATTGTTGTTTTCTGCTGTACTATTATACATGTGAATAAATTATTTCCTGCAAAGTGTTGATAAGGCCTTGCACCAAACCAATTATCGTCCAATATAAATATATGGGCTATGCTTATCAATTGCCCAACAAACTTTCATCCCTCAAAGACAGTGGAGTAAAGTTACATATTTCTGAATTATTTCTAAGGTATGTATGATAATCTAAATTCATATTTGCACCCCCTTAGAAATTAGACGTTTTTTATAATTGCAATTGTTCTGGAGTTCTTTTTTTTTTTATGATGAATAATGAAACCTACTTCATTATGGAAAGGTTGAAATGGCCGGATCATCTTCGCACCTTGCTTCGGCAACAGGTTTAGTCACTAACTGCGAGGAAGAAGAATTCGTTGACTTTCTGATTGCAATATGACTCATGGAAGAAGATGAACCCGAAGTTATCCCATGACAACCATGCCGAAACTCAGCATTGACTGCTCGACAACGGGTTAGGGAATAAGTGAACGGGAACCATACACGACTATTTGAGAATTGCAGGATAGATTTAGAAACTTTTATGAGGTTCTGTCAGTGTCTACGGAAAGGAGGATACTTAAATGAGAAGAACTCGCATGTTTCCATTGAGGAAAAGGTATGCATGTTTTTGGTGTTGGTTAGCCATAATTGCAAGCAACGTTTACTTGCTGAAAGGTTTCAACACTCTCTTGCGACTATAAACCGACATATACGCGAAGTTGTTCGTGCAATTGTCCTGTTTAGTAAGTATTTGATATGTCCAAGGAATGAAAATGTGACACATCCGAGGATACGTCACAACCAAAGGTTGTACCCATGGTTTAAGGTAAAGTACAGTTCAAATGTTACCCTCGACAAGGTACACATTTTAGCTAAGCAGTTTGTGGGCAGGCCTCTCATTATAAATGCATTTTATTATTGTTTTTTTTGTAGGATTGTGTTGGAGCAATTGATGGTACACACGTTTCGGCATGGGCGCCGGCTAGTCGTAGAGATGCGTTTCGTAACAAGCATGGTCAAATTAGTCAAACGTCCTAGCAGCATGTGACCATGACATGAGGTTTGTGTACATAAGAGCAGGGTTTGAGGGGAGTGCAAATGACGCCCGTGTTTTTCTAGAATCAGTTACTCGAGCCAATTCTAATTTCCCAATACCGCCAGAAGGTACGCAACATTATCGTTCCAGTTTATTTTCCACGGCCATATTGAACATGGTTTGAAAAAAAACATTATATTTCAGTAATGTTTCGGTTATGACAGGGAAATATTATGTGGTGGACTCTGCCTATAGAAATGTTCCTGGTTTTCTTGCACCGTATAGGGGACATAGATACCACCTACAGGACTACCGTGGTAGAGGTAGAGCCCCTAAGACTTGGAAGGAGTTGTTTAATCATCGGCACTCATCTATCAGAAATGTAATTGAGTGATCATTCGGAGTACTTAAAAAACATTTCAGTATCTACGGGGCCCCATGCCTAACTACATGGTAGTTAGGCAAGCGTTAATGGTAGTTGCCTGTGCAGCACTCCATAATTTCATTAGGGAGCAGTTCCCTAATGATGACTACTTTGCAGAGATGGAGGATGTGGAAATAGATTCGGATACCGAGTTTGACAATGACCAAGAAGGGACGGTGATGATGTTTGACACATCCCCAACTGCTGTAATTGCTTGGAATGCATATCGGGACGACATCGCATCCCAAATCTGGCACGGGTCCAGGCATCTACATTAATTTGGAGGGCTTATTTCATGAATGATTGTCCGTTGGCAAATGCTTTATGTTGTACAAGGATTTCGCGTTGATTGTGGTTTTTTTCATTTCTGAAATCTCGTTAGTACGTTTGTATTCATAATGAAGAGTTTGTAATGGGTGTTTTTTATGTCCTTTATTGCATCAAGTAAATGATATGAATGTGTGTTAATTTTTTTTTTATGTAATTAAGTTTTGGCGATTTTTCCATTGCTTGAAATATAATGTACCACAATGAATTTAATTATTCCCTAAAAATGTTGTTAAAATAAAATATGCTTTAAAATTACAAAGGGTAATTAATTTGGTATCAAATAAATTAAAGTAGGCAATGTTATGCATATACAGTGCAAATGCATGTGGCAAAGGAAGGAGGGAAATGGGGGCAACGCACGTCAACCAAGGCAACAATATTTGGACTTCATGTGGCTGCAGGGAACATACTTTGACCCCCCGCCTTCATAAAAGTCACCCGCCAAGATTCCCTCCATTCTTCTTTTTGGGAATCTATGGAAAAGGTCAAAAGAGAACAGAGCCTGAATGTGAAAATTTTGTGCGTCATTTTCTTCAATGTTGTTCGGCCCGGCCCGACCACCGACCCGGCTAGGCCCAAGGGTCGCACGACCCGGAGGGTTGACCCGGGTCAACCGGGAGTCAACTCGGATGACGTCATAAATAAATAAATATATATAATATAAATAATATTAGTTAAAATATTTTTTTCTTCACAACAATTATATATATTCTGAATTTACAAGTATCTTAAACATAAAATTCATTACTATAAAACTCAATAGGTAAATAAATTATAAAATATTAGTTATATTCTAAAATTATATTACTACATTTTCTTAGGGAAAAATATAAATTTGATGTAAAAGAAATGAAAACGTATTTTAGATTAATACATGACAAATTAAACAAGCTTTAAATGAAAAGAAAACAACTAATAAAAATTATAGTCTTAAAATTATAATAGTAAGGAATTACAATGAGATTAACATTAGTTTAGATGGTCAATTAATATATTATTATTAGAACGCTCATGATTCATATTAAAATATGAGTTAAAATACTATTTTCACAAAAAAATAATCAAACAAGTTATTGTGGTTTTGTGGTAAGTATTTTTGTTGTTTATATTAGAGACCAATGTTCAATCCCTACTAAAACTAAAACTTTTAAAAAGTCCCTTAATTAAAAAAAAAAAAAAAGCTCTGCGGGTCGACCTGGTTCCCGATCCGCCCCGGGTCTTAACCGAGCTTGACCGGGTTTGACCAGGTCACCCCACATCCGGGTTTCTCTTACAATTTGGCCCAGCAAGGCCTGCGGGTCGCGGGCCGACCGAGTCGACCCGCCGGGTCGGGCCGTGCCAAACAACACTGATTTTTTTCTCACTTTCATTGAATTTCTTGTAGTATTTCAATTGCGGGAGGGACTCTTTTCTTCGTAAATCATAGATCATGGTGGTTGGATTTGGTTTGTCATTGCGAGACCACATTTTCTGCTAATAGAAGTAGGGCTTTCCAACATAGGAAACCTGGCCCGAACCGAACGGATAGGTTTTGAATCAATGTTCCGAACTGGCCCATTTGTTTTTTCGTTTTTTTATTTAGATTTTTGGCCCACCTCCCACGTGGTTTGTTTTTTCCCCCCCACAAAATCTTTTGTTCAGAGCAGCAACTTCATCAGCCTATTGCTATTATCATATCAGAAACATCTTCATCTTCTTCATCTGAGTCAGTCCCGACCGGAAAAGAGTGGCAGTTCCATTTTCCCCATCTCCAATCAGCTATTTCCTTTTTTGGTTTCTCTTGTGTTCTATTTTCCTTTTTCCATTTTTTTCAATTTCTTTTCTTCCCCATTCATTTTCGTTGCCATCCCTTTCTTCCGAAATCTGATTCTTCCATCAGCGGTTCAACTAGTTCTGTTCGCGGTGGTACACAAGTCTATGTGAGAAAAGACAAAAGTGGAGAAGAAAGAAGAAGAGCAGATATGGATGAAAAAAAATTGTTGAGGATTCCAAAGGAGAATACATTGCTTATGCCAAACTCATATTTTTATCCCTCTCTCTTCTTCATCTTTTCTTTCTTTTAAAGTTTCGGATCAGATCAAATCTTACGCTGATCTGATCCGATCTGAAACCAGTGCCAATCCAATTCAATCAATCCGATCAGATCCGACCCGCGGGGTCAACATAAACAGCCCTGGATAGAAGCTTTTGCTTTTTGGCTAATTATCAGATTTTCTGAGCACTTATTGCTCTCAGGTTGTGCTTTCGCAAGAGCCAGATTTTCTGGTCATTCACGATGGCTCACATATTTGATTGCTCAGCTTCCCAGGCTGCTTGCTCCTTTCTCCATTAGTCATTTCTTGTTGCTTCTTCTTCCTTCTATCTGACCCAGATTTGGTTGCCATGCTTGGTTGACATTTTCCTGGATTTTAGGCAGCTGATCAGATGAGAAAAGGCGAACTAATCTTCATCGTTATGGGAAACAAAAATTTTATTGGTTGCTCCCTCTTTCTTTATTCTCTTCCATTTTCTCCTCTCTTCTTGCCCTTCTCCATCTTCTTCTTCTCTGAATTTCCCCCATTTTTTTTTCTCAGACTTAATTTGCCGCATCGAAGCATCAAAGGAAGAATGAGTTTGAGGAGGAAGAAACCAGTCCAAAAACCTAGAGAATGAGAATACGCGAACAAAAAGGTGTGACCTTCGTATTCATATTTATTTTATTGCTTTTGTGGTTTGGGCTTTTGTGTTGAGTTTAATGTTAGGGGAAAATGGTTTCTCTTTCAGCATTCTCAGGTGTTAGTGTGTGTCATTGCAGGTTTATTTATTTATTTAATTTATCTTTATTTTGGACGGGTTCTTAAATTTCATACACTCCTCTGTTTTTTTCCATTCATATTTCAAGAAAAATGTCACTTTTTTTTTTTATAAATCTAATCCAAAAAAATAATTTCAATTTTTACTCATTTTAAATTTTAAGACCCCGTATAGTATGCCTTTTGAAAGGTGTTTGAAAGGTGTTTTGGATTTTAAAATTATTAAAAATATATTGAAAATATAAAAAGGTGTTTGGAGAATGTAAAAAGGTGTTTGGGAAATGTAAAAAAATGTATTGGAATTGATGAAAAATTATTATAAAATGAAAGTGAGTGGCCGCTTGGTTCGTAGAGGGGAATGAGAATGGGAATGAGAATGATAATAGTGGGGAATGATAGTAGAGGGAATGATAGCATTGGGAATGATAGATGGTGTTTGGTTCACAAATAAACTTTTAGGATTAAAATTTATTTTAATTTTTTTACATTTAAATTTTGATATATTATAAACTATTTGTGTTAAAATATATTATAATGATGAATTTTAGCACTTAAAATTTTTAAAAAATAAAAAATACACACAAAAGGAGGGAATCAAACCCATACCCCTCAATATGCTAGGATATGGAGGATTGCCTCAAAGGAGGGAATCAAACCCATACCCCAACCTAACCAAACAACAACTTTCATTCCATTCCCATTCCCAAACCTCCAAAACCATCAACCAAGCATGCCCTGAGAGTGAAATGAGATGAAAAAAAAAGTTGTCATACAGGGCCTAAATTTCCCCCAAAATCTTCACTTACATAAATTTAAAAAATAATACACTCATCTCTTTTCTACACAATTTTCAAAAGGGGCATGTTATTCGCAGTAACCATTTCGATATTTGCAGTAATATTTTTTTATAAAAAGTTTAAAATACTCCTGACACTAAAAAAAAACAAAAAGTCACATGCATCTCAGTGCAGACTATTTCATCTATAAACGTAAGGGTTTAGGATTTACTTAAAACTGCAGAAAATACTTATTTTCCATTTAATCAGTGACACGTTTTTTCAAATATGGCCGGTATACCCAAAGTCGATCCATATTACACTGTAAGTAAACACTCTATAAATTTTTTTACTTGAATTTAGTTAGACGAAATTTTTTTTCTGTATACCCGTTCATTTGCCAAGAAAAAAACCCATTTTGGGGGGATTTTTTTCTCGAATCTGCGATTATTCGGTAATTTTTTGCCGTATCTGTCACATTTCGGCCGTGGAGAGTGTTTCCCGGCTGAAATTTTTCGGCGGTATTTCCCAGAGAAATACCGCCATGCAAAATGGCGGTATTTACGGGACGAAATACCACTGGTCGCCAGCAGTATTTCACCCGGAAATACCGCTGGCGATCGGTGGTATTTCCTACGGAAGTACCGCTAGTCAAATGGCGGTATTTCCCATAGGAATACCGCCGGTCGCCGGCGGTATTTCGTCCGGAAATACTGCCTGCGGTATTTCTCCTACAAATACCGTCGAGGGTATTTGTCTTAGGAATACCGCCCTGTGGTAATACTGCCGCCGTCTTTCTCCTGTGGTATTTTGCCGGAGAAATACTGCTGGCGTCTTTCGTCGTATTTTTTCTGCAAAAAACCGATTTTTCCGACTGAAAATTCTGCTCCATTAGCAATATCCCTCCGACCTCTGCTAAAAGTAATTATGTCAGAACTTCGACTCAGGGAGATAAGATTATTGCCCAATTTGTTGGTTGCATCTAAATTTTTACGTTTAAGTATGCTAAACCACCTTTGCTTATTTTTGAATAAGATTTTCGTGTTGAGAGCGATGACATTTATGTTGACCACACCGATGTATTTCAAACGAACGAAGAGTTCAGAAGTGGGAAGATATGATTGCTTGGGTTAACACACGAGCAGCTGAAAACAATATGACTGCAAAAAATTACTTACTCTTCGAAGATTTTGGGTCTGTTCGTTACAAGAGGGAGAAAAGGTAGAGTTGAGATAGGATGCAAAAGATCAAGAAAAATTAGAAATAAGCTACCCCTACCTGAAGGGAAAAGCAGGCGGGCCTATACAAGTAGTAAGATGACAAACTGTTTATTTCACCTTAAGGGAAGAGAAATTGTTGGGGGCAACTAGAAGTTAGAGGTCATAAACGGTAATCACAATCATGAATTACAAGGGGTTCGAAATTGCCATTCAACGTAGTCACGGTTAACAAAATTGGAGAAGAAAAAGATAACCGACATATCCAGTATTAATATCAGACCGATGCATATATTGGCTAAGTTGCGAGCGAATGATCTGAAAAATGTTAGCCACATAGAACAGGTGTATAATGAAACAGTAAAAAGTAAAAGGGAGACTAGGGGATGTATGACTAACATGCAGTATTTCTTTAAACTTCTGCATGATCACGAATACTTATATGCGCAGGAACGTGATAACGACAGTAATGCAGTCGGGTACATTTTTTTTGCACAGAAGAAGGCGGCTCGTCTGCTTGTTTTGTTTTCGTACGTGTTGTTTATGGATACGACGTATAAGACGAACATGTATGACATGCCGCTGCTGTAAATAGTGGCTCTATTACCCACAGATCAGTATGTTCATATCGCATTTGTTTTCATAAGGGATGAGACCACACCGAGCTATTACTAGGGGTTGGCGCAATTGAGCAATCTATTTATGAGAAACAAATACCCACATGTGGTCGTCACTGACCGGGAGCTTGCCTTAATGAATGCTGTGGAATTAGTATTCCCACGTGCTACTCAACTACTGTGTAGGAGACATATTGAAATGGATGTCAAGAAACACGTACTATCGGCTGGCAACGACAAAAAACAACGGACGTGTTTCTATATCGTTGGAGCCGCGTTGTTAAAGTCTTGACATATGAACAGTTTACGGAAGCTGTGGATTTCATTGATTCTAAGTATAAAAATAAATCTAGATCCAAAAATATTATTCCATACTTGAAAAACGCGTGGTTGGAACCCCACAAGGACAAGTTCGTGTCATGTTGGACGAAAAGTATAAAGCATTAAAGCTCACACACCACGAACATGTTAGTTATTTATAACTTTGATTTATGATTTGTATTTTGTATAATTATATGCTCTTTCATATAATTTTGTATGCTACGGGTTGAATTTTTATGTGAATTATCTTTTAGGGTGGAGATTACACATGCACAATTGAAGAAGGCAATTGATACGGATCGAAAGACATTTCCAAGTATTTTCAACGACATTAATATTATGGCACAACAGTACACCACGTTCCTACATAGTTTAATAAATAAAATAATACTTTTTAAGCCCTCACCTTTTGTAGGTGTAGCTTGAGGGACAGGAGGTTAATTCGATTTGCGGTCAATGAATACTTCCTGCAAAGCTAGCGTGAGTTACTAAAGTTTTGACTTTTTGGGTCGACTTTAGGTCAACTAGTCAAGGTTGGGTATTATGAAATTTTCACAAAGTTGTTTATTTAATTCCAAATTATTTGGGAGTTGTGGCAAATTATTCTCAATTAAAAGGTTAAGAGTTTTCTGATTTGCCTAATAAAGTTTAAAACTTCCTTTATCTTAGTTGATAAGTCAGATTGACACGAAATTTTACCATAAGCTAAAAGACATTAAAATAGCTCATGTTAAGTTTTAAGATTTTTAGATAAAAGACAAGCCAAATATAAATTTTCTAACTTTCTATTTTGCCGGAAAAATGTTGTAGCGATTAGTCAACTTTAAAATTTCATAGCTCAAAAATTACTAATCGCCTATTCACGAAAATTTATAGAATGGTAAATACGACTATTTAGAAGGTTCATTTAAAATTGCAGAATTTTTAAATAAAGGGATAATTAAATATTGCCCTCGCAAGTTTCAGTTTCCTGAAAGCAAACCCTACTGAACAGTCCACTTTACACGTTTATATCTCCTAATTCACTCATCGCTTTTCTATGAAATTTTGTAAAAATATAGTCCTATATACGGTAAAGGAGTTGTAGAAAATTCAGGGATAAATTTGAAATATTGGATTTTTAGTGAGATTCGAACGTTGGCTAATCTGCTCATTCGGATTCTAGCAGTCAGGTAACTTTGTAAAATTTATATCTCTTAAACGGTGTGTCCAAAAATTATGAAATTCGATAAA
Source organism: Leptodermis oblonga (assembly GCA_016801395.1). Taxonomy (NCBI): domain Eukaryota; kingdom Viridiplantae; phylum Streptophyta; class Magnoliopsida; order Gentianales; family Rubiaceae; genus Leptodermis; species Leptodermis oblonga. The sequence goes on from CM028760.1 coordinate 35,569,063, forward strand.
AATACTCCCAACATATAGATAATGATATAGTAGGTACAGTTTTGAAAAATTATTCTTATATGTGGAGAAACAACGAATAGATTAGATCTTATTTAGTTTCAATTTTTTCAGAACTTATGGTTCAAGATACTAATTCGGGGTTGGTTTAAACAAGTCTGTAATCTTTTTAATCCATTCCAAATGCATAGATCTATAGTATGATATACAGGCTAGCAATAGAAACTTAATTTACGTAAATTCATGCATTCTAACTATATTTAAAATCGTCTCAAAATAGATACAGAGACTGATTTTATACATGCTTGTTTCTGTTTCGTCTTTTCGACATATTTGTTATGAATCATGTAAACTCTATAGGAATTAATCTTAATCATGTATGTCATTCAAGAATACATTTAATATACTAAAAACATGTTTTTCTAAGGATTTATTATATGTACATTAAGTTACTTGTTACTTAAGTTTCATGAAATGCATACTTGTAATCCATTTTTGATTCTAAGTTTGCAAATAAAACACTCACCGTGAGGTCCTAAGATTACCACGAACTAACGACACTCCAATTGAGGTGACGACAATGATATGGGCAGTTCTCCTCTTCACGAAATTTTCCTTCCTAGTGTTCTTTGCCTTCGGAGTTTTAAAATAATTTGTACTTTAAGTATTTTAGAAATCAGATGTAAAGAGAGCTTTTGTTGTTGTTTTGAGGTTGGAAAATATTAGCTTCTCACAATGTGAAACCAGCAGGAGAAAATAAGGATAATGTGGTTAGAAAAAGAGTGCATTCATGCAGCAAAGTTGGACAAAATGCAATGTCTTTCGTTCAAACAACCATTGCTAACTTGATGGTCTCCATGTTTAGTAGGTGGCTTCTAGATTGTGAATATATCTCACATACTCTTATTAGGATTTAAAAGAAAAACTTTTATTTTTATTTTTATTTTTCAAAAACTAAAAAGAAAACAAGTTTAAAGAAAATGATTTTCGGGATTTCGTTTTCTTCGGACTATATAAACCCTACTTAGAAATTTCAGAAATTTTTCTAAATATTTTCTAAAGTTTTTACGCGAATTATTCTTCTCTTACCCTCGATTCAGTCCGAAATTCCTTACCCATTTCATTCATAATCAAAATCTTTTATATTCCTTCCATACAATTCATCTCTACTTCTTAAAGATCCTTTTTAACAGATTGAATTTCAACTAAACATCCAAAATCCTTAAATCTCGACCTAGGGTTTTTGGTTTCTGTCGGTCCAAATATTTCCTAATCCTTCCTTCAAACGATTAGTCTTCTTAACTTCTATATATTTTATTTTGTAAGGTTTCTTAACACTGTGAAATTGTACCTTGTTTGATTGATAGATTTAATCAATTTCATCATTTGAAGTGATGAATCGTTTATATTTTTAGAAATATTTGTATAATACCTTTCGAGTAGTGAATTGTAGCGTAATATGTTATTATTGAAAAAATAATTTTGTTTTATCATTTGGGATGAAAATCCTAAGTGCTGGACTTACATTGTTTTGAAAATTATTTTAATCGCTTTAGAGATTTCTCTAAAGAGTTGGACTTTAAAATTTTTTGAATAGTTTTTAACTTACTATACTTATTGGTTTGTTTAGGTTTTGCTGCTAAGATCTTTCGAGTGGTCTCATGTAAAAACAGGGAAAACTCTGCTCAAAATTTTTCACAAAAATTCAAATTTTAAAAATTTTCTTTGACTAATGAAGAATGAAAGATATATATCCATTGTGCTCAATACTAATCACTTAGTTAGGGCATTTTAGCTGAAGTGTCAAGTTTTCCAATTATTAACTTAATCTTTAAAGAAAGAATAAACTATTCAGGGTCCTACAACACTCATTGAGGGAACGGCTTTAGTGTAAAAATGATGGATCTACTCAAGATTGGTGCAGGCATACGCATGGAGGCGGTGTTTCCTTTTTCAGCCTTAATATCTTTGATTGTCTGGTGTTTTTGCTTTTAGACTTTTGGTGTCAATGCACGATGAGATTTTTGCTTGGTTTGCCATTTTCTTGCTATAAATAGGGCTACAATTGCAGAAAGAACAAGGTACTTCTCAATAACACAAAAATCTGCATTCTCTCTCAATTCTCTAAGCTTTCGGTCTAATTGTTCGAAATTCCTTTCTCTATGCCCAATTGTCCGAAATATCACATGGCTAGGTTATGGGAGGAAATCTATATTCAAGTCATCGGTTTGTGTATATTGCTGATTATCTATTTGTTTTGGTTGCTTCCAGCTTGGTTAGCATATAATTCTTAAATTATATCCACATTCATTAGTGAATTAGATTCTTTTGTATTTCTGTGTTATATTTATTTACTATTTTATTGCACTGTTATGTCTATAAAGTATTGAAACTTTAGTTGTTCAAAAGTTTTATTCTACTTGCTATTTATTCATTCTTTTGAAAATTTTATTAATTCACCCACTTTTCATTACAAAAATCTAGTATTCTTTATCTCTTAATTTCAAAAGTACAATGTACTTAGTTTTAATAATCTATAAGACTTGTTATGAATAATATTTTTCTATAGTTAAGGTAATTCAATACAGTAAAGAGAAATTTATTTCAGGTTTTAATGGTAAATTGTTGATTGTGATATTGGTCCCACAACATTAATTGAAGGATGGCTTTAGTTTAAAAAATAAGGGGTCTATTTCTTATCCGTTCAGGCATTCACGTTCTTATTAGTTACTAGTATGCATTTTAATGCTTTTCAGGTTTAAATTGGATCTGTTTTCTTTTTGACTTAAAGTAACAATGCACATGAAGCATTTGTCTTGTCTTGTAATTAATTTCCTATAAATAGAACTGTGGCAAGGCAGAAAATGCACTCGGAAGCAGTAGAAAAATCTGCATTCTCTCTTAATTTACTTTACTTAGTTTCTGTTCAATTGTTTAGAATCCTTTTCTCCATGGCTGATAATCAGTGGCAGTGCTGTGAACGATTTGGATAGAGCTTCTCATTGAAGTTATCGTTTTGACTATCTTGTTAGGTATCTGATTACTGTGAATGCCATCTATTTTTCTTAAATAAAGGTTAATTTGTAGGAGAATACTGTACAAAAAATGCAGCACAATATGCATTCTTTGTACTACTGCAAATTAACCTTTATTTAAGAAAAATATATGGCATCCACAGTAATCAGATACCCAGCAAAATAGTCAAAACGATAACTTCAATGAGAAACTCTATTCAAAATCGTTCAAAGCACTGCCACTGATTATCGGCCATGGAGAAAAGAATTCTAAACAATTGAACAAAAACTGAGTAAAGTAATTTAAGAAAGAATGTAGATTTTTCTACTGCTTTGAATGCATTTTCTGCCTTGTCTCAACTCTATTTATAGGAAGTTAATTACAAGACAAATGATTCATATACATTGTTACTCTAAGTAAAAAAAAAAAGGATCCAATTTAAAGATGAAAATCATTAAAATGCATACTGGTAACAGATAAGAACGTGCATGCCTGAACGGATAAGAAGTAGACCCCTTATTTTTTAAACTAAAGTCGCCCTTCAATTAATGTTGTGGGACCAATGTCACAATCAATAATTTACTATTGAAACTTGGAATAAGTTTCTCTTTACTATATTGAATTATCTTAATTATAAAAAAATGTTACTCATAACAAGTCTTATAGATTATTAATACTAAATATATTGTAATTTCGAAATGAGGAGATAATGAATTTTTGTAACAAAAAAGTGGGTGAATTAAGAAAATCTTTAAAAGAATGAATAAATAGCAAGTAAAATAAAACTTTTGAACAACTAAAGTTTTAATACATTATTGACATAACAGTGCAATAAGACAATAAATAAATATAACACAGAAATACAAAGGAATTCAATTTATTAATGAATGTGGATATAATTTAAGAATTATATGCCAACCAAGCTAGAAGCAACCAAAACAAATAGATAATCAGCAAGATACACAAAGCGATGACTTGAATGTAGATTTCCTCCCATAACCTAACCATGCGATATTCCAGACAATTAGGCATAGAGAAAGTGATTTCAAACAACTAAATCGAAAACTTAGAAAATTGAAAGAGAATGCAGATTTTTGTGTTATTGAGGAGTACCTTGTTCTTTCTGCAATTGTAGCCCTATTTATAGCAAGAAATAACAAACTAAGCAAAGATCTCAATGTGCATTAGCACCAAAAGTCTAAAAGCAAAAACACCTGACAATCAAAGAGATTAAGGCTGAAGAAGGAAAAGCCGCCTCCATGCGCATGCCTGCACCAATCTTGAGTAGATCTATCATTTTTACACTAAAGCTGTTCCCTCAATGAGTGTTGTAAGACCTGAATAGTTTATTTTTTCCTTAAAGATTAAGTTAATAATTGAAAATTTTGACACCTTAGCTAAAATGTCCTAACTAAATGATTAGTATTGAGTTCAAAGGATATACATCTTTCATTCTTCATTAGCCAAAGAAGGTTTTTAAAATTTGAGTTTTTGTGAAAAATTCTGAGCAGAGTTTTCCCTGTTTTTACATGAGACCACCCGAAGGATCTTAGCAGCAAAACCCTAACAAACCAATAAGTATAGCAAGTTAGAAGCTATTCGAGAAACTTTGAAGTCTAACTATTTAGAAAAATCTCTAAAGCGATTAAAAGAGTTTTGAAAACAAGGTGAGTCCAGCACTTAAGATTATCATCCCAAATGATAAAACAAAACTACTTTTCCAATAATGAAAGATTATGCTACAATCCACTATTCATAAGGTATTATACAAACACTTCTAAAAATATATATAATTCATCACTTCAGATGATGAAATAGATTAAATCTATCAAACAAGGTACAATTTCACAGTGTTAAGGAACCTTGCAAAGTAGAAGTTGAGAAGACTAACCGTTTGAAGGATTGGAAAAATTTTGGACCGACAGAAAATCGAAAATCCTAGGTCGAGATTTAAGGATTTTGGAGGTTTAGTTGAAATTCAATCCTTTAAAAAGAATCTTTAAGAAGTAGAGATGGATTGTATGGAAGGAATATAAAAAATTTTGATTATGAATGAAATGGGTAAGGAATTTCGAACTAAATCGAGGGTAAGAGAAGAAGAACTCGCGTAAGAACTTTAGAAAGAAAAACTCGCGTAAGAACTTAAAAAAAATTAAGTCGGGCTTATATAGTCCAAAGAAAATGAAATCCCGAAAATCGTTTTCTTTTTAGTTTATAAAAATAAAAATTTTCTTTTAAATCCTAATAAGAGTATGTGAGATATACTCCCAATCTAGAAGCCACCTACTAAACATGGAGACCACCAAGTCAGCAATGGTTGTTTGATGGAAAGACATTGCAGTTTGTCCAACTTTGCTGCATGAATGCACTATTTTTCTAACCACCTTTTCCTTATTCCTATGTGGCTACTAGTTTCACACCGTGAGAAGCCAATCTTTTCCTATAAATAGCTAACCTCAAAACAGCAACAAAAGCTTTCTTTACATCTGATTTCTAAAATACTTAAAGTGTAAATTATTTAAAAACTCCCAAAGCAAAGAACACTAGGAAGGAAAGCTTCGTGAAGAAAAATTTGAAGAACTGCCCATATCATTGTCGTTACCTCCATTGGAGTCTCGTTAGTTCGTGGTAATTTTAGGACCTCACGGTGAGTATTTTATTTGCAAATTTAGAATCAATATGGATTACATGCATGCATTTTATGTAACTTAATGTACATGTAATAAATCGTTAGAAAATCATGTTTTTAGGATGTTAAATGTATTCTTGAATGACATAAATGATTAATATTAATTCCTATAGAGTTTACATGATTCATAACAAATATGTTGAAAAGACGAAACGGAAACAAGCATGTATAAAATCAGTCTCTGCACCTATTTTGGGACGATTTTAAATATAGTTAGAATGTATGAATTTACGTAAATTAAGTTTCTATTGCTAGCATGTATATCATACTATAGATCTATGCATTTGGAATAGATTACAAACTTGTTTAAACCAACCCCGAAAGTAGTATCTTGAACCAGAAGTTCTGAAAAAATTAAAACTAAATCAGATCTGATCTATTCGTTGTTTCTCCACATATAAGAATAATTTTTTAAAACCGTACCTACCATATATTACCTATATGTTAGGAGTATTTTCATCGAATTTCATAATTTTTGGACATACCGTTCGAGAGATATAAATTTTACAAAGTTACCCGACTGCTGGAATCCGAATCAGCAGATCAGCCAACTTTCGAAGCTCACTAAAAATCCAATACTTCGAATTTATCCCTGAATTTTCTACAGCTCCTTTACCGTATATAGGACTATAAGTTTACAAAATTTCATAGAAAAACGATGAGTGAATTGGGAGATATAAACATGTAAAGTGGGTTGTTTAGTAAGGTTTGCTTTCAGGAAACTGAAACTTGCGAGGGCAATATTTAATTATCCCTTTATTTAAAAATTCTGCAATTTTAAATGAACCTTCTAGATAGGATTGTATTTACCGTTCTGTAAATTTTCGTAAAAAGACGATGAGTAGTTTCTGAGCTATGAAATTTTAAAGTGAACTGATCGCCACGGTATTTTTCTAGCAAAATAGAAAGTTAAAAAATTTATATTTGGTTTGTCTTTTATCTAAAAATCCTGAAAACTTAACAGGAGCTATTTTAACTTGTCTTTTAGCTTATGGTAAAATTTCGCGTCAATCGGACTTATCAACTAAGAGAAAGGAAGTTTTAAACTTTATTAGGCAAATCAGAAAACTCTTAACCTTTTAATTGAGAATGATTTGCCGCAACTCCCAAATGATTTGGAATTAAATAAACAACTTTGTGAAAATTTCATAATACCCAACTTAGACTAATTTGACCTAAAGTCAAAGTCAAACTTAGTTAAACTTTAGTCACTCACACTAGAACGCTTGCTTTGCAGGAAGTATCCATTGATCGCAAATCAAATTAACCTACCGTCCCTCCTACACCTACGAAAGGTAAGGGATTACTCGCTAGTTTTCTAAGATTTAAATGGCATATATAATTAATACTGATATATATTTATATGTACTATTGTTTATATAATTGCCAACGAGGTTTTCCCACGCCTCAATATTTACTTGTTTTATTTGATTTAAACTCTATTTGGAAACTCTATTATGCATGCTTTACTATCGTGACATGTCTACTTGCTTATGTGATACTATGCATGAAAATGACAAGAGAAGAAGGCTTATAACCTAAAAGGACAGTAGATTTCACAAGGTAAGTCATATAGGATTGCATACTGCCTCTAGAATTGTATGACACATGCTAGAGTTGCCATGAACACCTTAGCGTGAAAAATGATAGAGCCTACTAGACAAGACTCAATTCTAAATCTCCATGACGCGTGTGGTAAATGTTTGCTCATACTGAGATGAGCCTACTAGTGCATGTCGCAGTCAACACTCCTCGTTAAGGAGAGTAAAATGTGTGGCCTAAAATGAAAGAAAGGGCCTAGATCCAAAACCCCTGTCTTCGAGCATGCCTCCGTTGTACTTGCTGCCACAGTGGGCGATGTGCTTTGCAAACCATCAACTAAGTGAAGTGAATTTAAGTGAAGTGACGTAAATACTTGAATAGATCCCCTAACCAGCTTTAGTTGAGAAGGCTTGTTCCGGATGTCTATTCGATCAGAATATAGTGGATCAAATAAATGCATATGAAAAATAGTGTTTATAATAACATACTATTTCAATTTCTTTTATAGGAAATAGAGATGTATGTTTTGCTTGATTCGTTTTACTTGCGTGCAATGAATATTATGCTCATTTATATGAAATATAAATGCATGATTTGCTTGATTATTAATCTTTACTATATGAAATAGAGAAGCAGAACCGATTGTGTTTCCGTAATTACCGTGAATTGAAATATATATCTTATGTGCTTGATTGGCATGGTTTACTAGGCTTTGAGTGCCTATATTTATATATTTAGATGTTTACACATTTACATGAATTGGATACTTATTTTCCCGACTTTTCTCTTAAGACCTACGGTGAAATTTTTTACAAACCCTGAGATCTCTCACTGAACTTAGTGAAGCTCACCCCACTCCTTTCTAAATTTTGATTACAGAGGCTTGAATTGCGAATGCTAGAAGTGAGGTCGATGTGCGACAAGAATATTTACCAAGGCTTAATTTGTAATAATTTAGAGCATATATAATGCTTGTAAGGATGATTTGGCCTAGGGCTATCCTTGACAATATTTATAAATTTCGCCGCAATGAATTATTCCTGAATGTTTAGAATAATAATAATAAAGATGTATGGTTCTCTTTATAATTTATTCTATATCAATTGTTGGGCGAGAGCCCTAAATGACGTCTCCCGAATCGATTCTTCTTGTCCACCTTGTCGGGAGTGATTTTTCGAGGTCCGAAAGGGGGGGCGGGTCGGGGGCGTCACAATATGTCAGTATTTTGGATGATTTTAGTTGATTAAAATGCGACGTCAATTACTAATTTCAAAATTTTAATCGAATTCATGGCAAAAATTTATTTTGTGTGTTTAAAATATTGTATAAGAAGTTGTCACAATTTGTATAAGAATTTAAATTTTTTTTTAAATTTTAAATGTTTTAATTTTTTTAATATTAAATCGGGATGGTAAATTAATATTTTCTAAGAAAATTAGTTTTCAGAAAAATTTAAAAAAATTTGAAAGAAGAGGTGGTTTGCAAACCTTGTTTCTTATGGGTGGTTTGAAAACTTAGTTTGAAAATCATGTTTTTTTAGTTTGGGTTTGAAACCTTTTTTATTTGAAGCAAAATCTCAAACCAAGTCTTAAACTTATAAAGAGAACAAGCCCACAGATAGGCCAATTATATTTATTTATGCCAATTCCCGCAAGAATCTTTTTTTTCTTTTCTTTTTTTTTTTTTTTTTTTTTTTGTGTTCATCTTGCAATCCTGGAAAAAGTAAACTTTTGGTTTTAACTTTTTTTTTTTTTTTTGGAATCTTTTTGCATGGACTTTGATTGCAGGATCATGGAAGGCGCTAAGAAAACGTTTCCATCAAAGTCCCATTGTATACACGTTGGGATTCTGCGTCACTCTATAGCAATAGGCTCCAGAAGAAATTGACCCCAATCCTCTTGGAAACAAGTTTTGGAAACTCGTTTCACTCCATGGATCTGGGAAAACATGTTGCTAGTGAAAGTAGCAGTTCAGTTGTACCAGACCTTAATGATTTCCCCGTCAACCTTGGAAATGAGGATGAAATTAAGAAGGTTGTTGAGGAAAAGATGGAGGATTCACAGACTCCCGGTATTGGACACCGAATGCTTACGCTTGAGGAATCCATTCAAAAGCACAAGAATGGATGCAAATTGGACCCCGGTGAGGAAAAAAAAACATAAAAGGAGATTAATCTATCGAGAAACATTCCTAAAGTTTTCTTTTCCCCTGAAAAAAATTGGTTATAACAGTATTTCTTTGTCCTTTTAATTTATTTTTTTTCACATTTAACTTACTTTTAGATTTTGGCTTCCAGGATTCTATCAAAACGACATTCAGCCCAAAGATCCCGAGTGAAGAAGCTGTCGGACATTGATGAAATAAAAAAAAAATGATTATGGAGTTTGAGGTATTACTAATAGTATTTTTTCTTTTTTTCCCAAAAAACAAAGAAAATCTTATAGGGAAAATCTATCGAATACTTCAATTAATTATTTATTTATATCCAAACAAATTTCAAACCGGTAAAAACAGTAAAAAAAATTAAAATAAAAATTGGCATAGAATCGGAATCGTCCCTCTTAAGGATCAGTTTTTGTTCGAGGTATTAAAGACCTTCAAACTAGTGGTTCACGAACCCCGCCATGTCTAGCTCCCCCCACCTACAATTGTGATTTTTTCTTTCTTTATTCTATATATTTTTTTTCTTACTCCATTTCCCGTTTATTTTTAGGCTAATTTTCTATTTTGAATGTTTGTTTGAATTTTTAAAAATTATATGTTAGATTTGTAAATTATTAAATCACTTTGGATGTTTGAGTAATTAGAATTTAGCTAACGTAGATTAATTTACCCCTTGAAAAATGTCAAAACTATTATTACGTTTTGAGGTTTGGGGACACTACCATTACCCCCATGCAGCCCCGGTTCTTAGACTTCAAAGGCCCTGGGACAAAATTATGAAAATAAGCCATAATATTTTTTAATAAGGTAAAATATTATCTATTAATTATGATGAATTTTTAAACTTGTTCATAAGAAAAAATAACCTATTATGTATTAGTTTCAATATTTTCACAATTATTTTGGCTTGAAATAACTTGAGAAAAAGAAGAAGAAAACATACAAGTTAAAAGAAAAATTAGTATTAATATTAAGTAGAAAATAGAAAAATAATGAGAAATAATTAGTAAAACAAAAGAAAATTGAAAGTCTATACAAATTTCCAAAAAACGAATTGATAAAATTGAGAAAAGAACTAATGTCATAATAGTAAAAGTAGACTAGAAAGTAAAGAGAAAAAAAGAAAAAATTAAAGAGTGAAAAAAATGAGAGTTAATATTACTAGTGAAGCCATTTTACGAGGAGGGTTGGAGTACTGCAGCGGAGAAGGAAAGGAAAGTAGAAATTCACTTGTAGAAAAACTTAATTTGAGGATGAAAAAAAGAAAAGGAAAAAGTTGGGGGCCCCGCAAATTTTTATCAAGTTGAAAAATACAAAATTTTCATTTGAAAAGAGAAAAAAAATGGCTGCGCAGGGGTGGTCTTAATTTGATGGATTATAATCAAATTAGGCCTCCAATTTTTATTTTTACTTTCGTCCAAAAACAGACCCAAAAATTTACTCACAAAATAAAAACTCATAATTGGGCTGTTCAAAACTCAAAATCCGACCCGATCAGGACCCAATCCGAACCGAACAGATTGGATTGGATCAATTCGGATTAGTGATCCGAATCTTCAGATCGGTTTCGGATCGGAATGGAGTGATCCGAACTGATCCGTACAATTTTTCTTTTTTTTTTTCCTTCCTTTTCTTTGCAGCTGCCAACCATTTTTAAGGAGATAGAGAGAGTGATTCCATACAACAAATCTCCGCTCCTTAGGATTCAAAGTCCTAAATTCAGGACAACTCCCGAGGGCCACAACATCGTGAATCAAAATTGGGAAAAAGTTAGGGTTCAGTTGAAAATGGCAGCCATCAAAAGAGAATTCTTGAACTGTGATAACTGGTTGCTTGATCGAGGCTGAATTGCTGGGAATTTTCGAAAGCTATGAGGAGAGGTTGAAGAAGAAGGTGCTTAGATGAGAAGAAAGGGAGAACAGAGCAAGAGAAGAAAGGACAAAATTGAAAAGTTTGGACTTTGGATTTGATTGGACGTGAGCCTTTTCCTCCATTTGCTGCCTTGGGGATTCAAAATCTTCATCTTTAATCTTTACTACGCCAAGAAAGATTAAAAACTTGGTTCAGATCATCTATGGGTGACTTCATGGATTCTCTGCATCTTTCTTCTTCTTCTTGATGCAAATTCATTTTCGACCCATTGTGCTGATAAATTGTTTGAGCTTCGATTTTTTTTTGAAAAAAAATTTTCAGATCAAATTGGATAAAAAATTGATCCAAACTAGAAACCGACCCTAATCCGATCTAGTCGATCTGATCTGAACCAATCCGAAAATTTCGTATCGGATCGACTTATTCCTATCCGACTTTCAGATCATCATGAGTCACATATATAAATATATTATAATAAATGATATATTGGGCCCTTGAAGTAGGTGGGTCCTGGTTATTCGCCTAGGCCCGCCCTGCTTTAGGACTGTTCTTGCTGTCATGCTAATTACTCCCTCCTTTCCATTAGAAGCGTCCATCTTTACTTATGTACAACTTATTATGGATGTCAAGGTACAATACCTAAAATACTTAAGTTGTCACCATTTGTTCCATTTATATCCTTACTTAAAAAATAAGGATTAATTATAAGCCCCACATAATTATATTAGTAAGGGTAGGAGATGTAAAAAAAAAAAAACTCAAACTGGACTCTTCTAATGGAACAAAACTATTTCTCAAACTAAACCCTTCTAATGGAACGGAGGGAGGAGATATGCATGTTTTGGATTGTGATTGCTTTTCTACATCTCATATCTTCTTTTTCTCATCTCATCTCGAAGCTGAACCGGCATCAGCCAGCCCGAAGGAAGAACCGGAGGTGGATCTGTTGTCTCTCATGTTTTCTAAAGAGGATCAATTTGACACTAATGGGGTTGAACGAATGCTTGACGCTTGCATCGAAGAAGAGGACGCAGCCATTTCTGCTCAGGAACCCGAGCAAATTGAATGTATCTCTCTTCATATTCTTGATAATTCCGAAGAAAAAGTGGTGGATGTTGATACGATTATGCTTTCTAATAATACTAGTGTTATGGAGGTGACTTTGAATGATGAAATAGTGGGATGTGAAAATTTTATTCTAATAAATTTAGAAGTTCTGGTTCCTATGGCTGATGATCTTATAATCTCGATTGATGATGAATACTTTGAAAAAGTTCCAATCCCTAAAATAACACTACAAAACCTGATTACTGGTGATTTGGTTGGAACTAGAAATTAAGGGATGTCAATATATGAAGATGAAATTGAGAATGCATTTTTTGAGGTGGGGGAAAAATAATCATGGTAGTGTTTGATGATACAATGCAGTTTGTTGTTACTTCTTGCTTTGGGAATGTTACCATGCATGTGGTTTCCTTTGCTTGGGGACATAGTTATTTGTGGAGTGTTTTCTAAAAAGAGTGGAGAAAAAATTGATTGAAAATATCCTACAAGCAGAGAAGGCTTTCATGGGATCTGAAAATTTTCTTACACTGAGTAAAGCTGCTGGTTGGGTAATTTTAGAAATTGGCAGTCAAGTCATGTTGTGCTCTATCATTGCATTGACTGAGAGTGATGCGTTGAGGGTTATTGTTGGAGTTGTAAATTGCTTTGGAATTGCTCCAGTAGAACTAGACAAAATTGTTGCTAGTTTGGGCATATATGTTGAAAATAAGGAGTTTGAGCTTAGGACAAGTGGAATGGTCATATTTGTCTGGGGTCAAGGTTTAGTAATAGGAAAGTTGACTCAAACACCCCAGAAACTTATGCTACAAGTAGATGGAGTTAGCCCTATATGTAATCATAGAGTTCATAGTACTCTTGCTAGATTGACTGGGATGGAGAAGCAACTCTTACAAATTCACTGGCTATTTTCTGAAAATGTCAGGATATACAAGCTAGATTTTGGTGTGCTTGCATATCTTGTAGATCTTATTGAAGAGCAAACCAGAAAAATGAGTAAGATATGGACTGAAGTTTGTACTTGTTTCAAAGCAGGGACTGAGGTCGTTCATAATTTGGCAGAACATAATGCTAAGATTGTTGAAGGGAAGGAACTTAAAGGTGATGCTTCTTTGGCTTGGCATTACAGAAACAGTTGGAGGAGACACATGGGATTAAAGCTGGAAGATTTATTGGAGTTTGAGGTGCTGCAATTTATAAAAACAATAGAAGGGGTGACAAAAGTTCTAAGAGAGAAAATTCACTTTAATGGAATGGTTGGTTTGGAATTCACGGTGGACCTTTTGAATTGGATTTCTATTAATTCTGAAATTGCTTGGAGTATTATAAAAGGTGAAGTTTGGTATAGTTTTAAAAGATTAAGTATTGCAGAAGTGGTGAAGAAGGAGTTGGCCAGGGATATCTGAAGGGAAAGTATTTGTGGCTAGTAAGCATAATCCTTGTAATAGTGCAGATAAAAGTGAGATTGGTTTGGTTAGAACTTGGAGTAATATTTATCGATCTTCTGGAGCAAGTTAAATATGGAGCTATTATTTTTGCTGCTATCTCAAATCAGAGGTTGCTATTTCATGCTTGCGAATTTCATGATATCAATGGAGTAATTATTAGGAATGGTGCAGGTTGTAAGAAATTGGGAGTACTGAAGAATTTTGAAGTGTTGTTCATTCCAAATTTAGAGAAATCAATTGGCAGTTGGCAAGATGCTTATAATCCAATAGAAATGCCTATCTCCTCACTACTACAACATATTTACTCTATTGTAATTTGCCTAATTGAATTTCTGGGAATAAATTCTCGGAAGCATTACACCTGCCCCATGTAGGAAAAAATATCAACCACATTGGTGGTTATTACTCAACCCAAATATTGTCAAGTAAATACATTTTTAGTCAAATTTGGATTTTAAGACTTTCTCACTTTATAAATTCCTACTCCACCTTTTCCATCCTTCCTCTCCCACCACCTATTCTCCACCGTCTCATTTCCATTGAATTCTTCAATTCCGCCTCCTGGATTTTTCCGCTCTCATAGATAAATCTCTTCTTCATCTGTTCGCCACCAACCATCAACATTGTCCCTTTTGGAGATTTCTTAACAAAAATATATTTGTACTCTATGAAAATTTAAGCAAGATGTAATAAATCGTCTCTTTATACCCCTTCTTTGTGGGGTTTTTCGCATTTACAGGATAATATTGCACATTTGAAGCTGGAATTGGAGGCCTGCATACAAAAACAGAATTTGCAGAAGATGATTTTGGAAGAGAAACTAAGGAGTTGCACCGAACGTCTATCTTTACGAGGAAGTAATTAATTCTTCATTCATGAAAAAAAATAAGCCTCATCTTGAATTTATTAGTTTCGTTTGATGAATTTCTATTTAAGCATATGAATTGTAATTTTTTTTTTTTTTTCTGCAAAAACTTTCAGTGGAGATCAAAGAGAAAAGAGCTGTTGTTCGCACGCTGAGAGAAATGTGTATGCTGAAGTACTATGGAGCATATGGTGATAAATAACCATAGTGAAGTTGGGTGTTGCGAGCTCGTCACAAGTTCTTCCATCAGAGCTAGAAAGTTATTCTTAATTAATTATGAGTATTAGATGATAAGGTTCAATAGACTTTTTAATTATGATTTTGCGAGCGCTAAACCACTCACGCAATCCGAACATTTCACCAAGTTTTAGTATTTTATTTTATAGAAATAAAAGGAAAAAGTTACAGCAACAATTTCTGGTGTGGATGCGTGGTATTATCCATTTAAGGGGTACCAAACGCAAGGAAGTTCTAAAAATTTAAATGGCTTGAAAGACAAAATTATTTTTCCACCCTTTATTTTATCTCTCGCCTCCTATTTAAGAGTTTCTTATTTAAAGTATTGGGATGGAATATAAGATGGGAATTTCCCAACCTCAAATTCAAATTCTTGAAGTTGGGAAACTCAGGCATCCGTTGGTGGATGGAATATTCAGGAAGAACAAAGGAAAAATGGAAACCAACGTCTGAACGTACGTTTTGTTTCTGAATAATAGGTTGCACGAAAATAATGGGCCGTATCGAGTCGAGATATATATATATATATATATACATACATATATATATTCTTTCTCTTTACTTCACGGAGGTATTCTACATTCATTGACTGAGTTATTTATTATCACACTCTTTACTTCACGGAGGTATTCTACATTCATTGACTGAGTTATTTATTATCATGCTGTAAAATATATATATATATATATATATTTTTTTTTTGGTTTCATCGAGGTATTCCACACTAGTTGAATGAGTTACTATCATGTAACGCAGAGCTTGCAAGATATGCCTGTGCCGCCACCCCTTTACATTTACGGTTTCATCCCTCTAAGAATGAGACTAATGCTTCAAAAAAACTCACACTAAAAACGTTAGTAAAAGGCAATTCAATTTTCAGATGTTCTTGGTGAGCAGTTTTTGTGAAACATGAGAGATTATTGGGTGTATATATCCATTGCACCATGTAGGATTGTGCAGCCAGATATATTAGGAGGAAAAAGTACTATTTTGAGGGAGAATAGATATACATGTAGAGGGCCCGTGAATGAATAAAAACGATTCGTGATTGGTTGGCTGTACTATTTTCAAAGATACATCCGATACATTCAATAATTTTACTTAAAACAGGGAGAGAGGATGGAGAAGTTTTTAGGAAAGGAGCTTGATGTAGTACAGTTAATAGTAATAAAAATTCGGATACAATGCACTTAAAAGCCGGTTTGATAGAATTCTGGAAGCCAAAATTTGATCTCTGTGAGTGGATATATGATGAATTCTTATATAGCTTATATTTGTCATTTTGATAAATATTAAACTCATATATATATATATATATACCATGTATGGTCTAGTCGTGTGTGTTTTCTTTATCTTTCTTTTTTTTTTGTGTGTGTTTTTTCTTTTATTTAAATTTTTTTTTAGCCCAAATATGTATATGTCAGTAAAAAAGAAAATTTGAGAAAATAACTTTTTTTTTCCACACTTGTGTTTGGACAAGTATTTTAGGAAAAAAAAAATTTTAAGTGTTTTGGTTAGTTTCTCATAAAAGCATGTTATGCCTCACAATATATATATATATATATATACTAGACGGTACATCCGTGCAATGCACGGCTTATGCCCAATAAAATATTAATTTGTATCATAATAATAAAAAGTTTAATTGTGCACAGGCTAGCATACAAATAGAACGACGAATATGAGAGCTCGTTTAAATTTATCATCTATTAACTTAATTCAATACATTTTTAAAACAATAGGAGTCTATAAAAAAATATCAAAATCAAGGAAGAAATTTTCCATCCTTAATAGTATATGGTTACCGGTACGCTACCTTCATCCGACATATTCTTGTTGTTTTTGTATGTAACTTAACATCCTTCCATTAAGGATCTACTTTAGAATTGTGGAAAATTTTGAGGTTGTTGGAAAAAAAAAATGATTTTTTTTTTTTTGCACATATAAACTTACTTCTCTACCTTTTTAAAAACAAGAAAATTAATATAACAAAAGCCTGTAAAAGAAATGAATAGTCTAGAGAATACATCAAGATTTATAATTTCACATACATGATACATTGTGAACTAATAGGAAAGAGAATTTTAACACAATAATCCTTCAACTCTTGATAACTAAAAGTTTTCACATAAAAAAATTGCACCAACAACAAAACAATTTAAACAAAACAACAAATTAAAGTAATCAACAAAAAACTTAATGGAAAAAGAAAATTCAAGAAAGGATCTATGTAAATCACATATTATTAGATGTGTAAAATGTCATAATTTTTAATAGTAAAATATAAGATTAAAATTTCTCATTTCGAGAAATTAGTTAACATATCTAGAACAGAATAACTCACTAACTTTGATGCACTTCACAACAATTTAAAAAAGAATTTCAGTATTGTTTAAGACTGAGAGAATATTTCAAAATGCCATTCATAGAATGGATCAAGGAAGGAAAATATACAATTATTGATTGTAACTAACAGAAGGTGAAAGAAAAGCAATAGTTTATTCATATTTATAATGATAGAAGGTGAAGCAAAGAGGCATACAATATATTATTTCTATTTGTAATAAATAAATGGTGAAACAAAGAGACAGTAGACTTTTCCTATTCTTTAGGAGTTAAAAACTAATACTCTCAATTATCAATTGAGTAATTAACTTCATCGTGAAAATGTTTAGAAAATGTAAAATTGTGAATTTAAGATTATAAGTCTGAAAAAGAAAAAAAATAAAGTTTTATTTTTATAAAAAAAAAAAGTGTACGGAACCTGAAAGTTGGTCTCATGCCTTTTTTTATATATATATAAATAAAATCCTTAAATTATACAATTAAAGTTTAAATTTTTGTTGACCTGTTGGTGTATATATATAATTTTTGTAAGATGTGCTTTTAATAAATATATAAAAAAAGTGAAAGAATAAAAGTGCAATGCTCCTATAAAGGAGTGAAAGAACCACATGTAAAAATAAATAAAGAAAGAAATTATTTAATTGAATGGTAGAAAATAAAATAAGTTCACTCAATATTTAACTATTAGATATTAAGCTTATGTGGCATCCACATAAATAGTTAAATTAAAACTCTATTAGACATAAATTAGAAAGATGCTTATTAAATTAAAATCCAATGTGGCAGCCACATGGCACTTTAATATCAAACTTATATTAATTTATATTATATAGGGTAGATATATATAAAATTGTATTTTAATATTTTGAGGTAGAGATTGAATGCATGTCCTCCGGTTTGTAATACTTCAACTTTAGAATTAGTGAAACAGGCTACGGCCGCCAGCTTCAGCTGTTTCACCCAAAAAAAAAAAAAATTGTATGTTAATATATGCAAAATATAATGATAATTTATGTTTTCTTAAATTTTAAAAGTAGAACGTTAAAATTAAAATTTGATGAAAAAAATGGGGATTGGAGATATTTTTTGTTGTTCGTTGGGTAGGGTGGGGGGAAGGGGAAGGGGCAGATATGGGGAATGGGGGCTCGGTTTTATTTATTTTTTGTTTTCTTTTTAGTTAAGGGCTGGGGTCATTGGGTGGGGTTTTTTTTCCTTTTTTTTCAGGGCATTTTAAAGTTATTTTTTTAGAATAAATAGAAAACCAAAATGTGTCAATTCGGGTTGCTGCGTGAACTCGATTGAACCGAACCACCACTTTCAAGGTGTGCACTAAACTTGACCCAAACTGCTCGTTACGGGCCGGATAGGATTGGGCTGTTTGAACACCTATTAATAACACAAAAAGGATATGAAATATACCTATTTTATAATTATAAATGAATTTTAATTCTATATAAATTATAAATATCCAAACAAAAAAAATAAGAATTGCAATTCAATTTCTACACAATTCTATCATTTAACCAACCTATGAAATTCAAATGGATTTGTAATTTTAATTCTAATTCAATTCTATAGCATTTCAATTCCAATTCAATTCTATAGCATTTCAATTCTAATTTCGTTCAATTAAATCGACCCTAATTCTAATGTTAGACTATAGTTGTGTGCTTGTGTACATGTGTGTTTGATGTGTGTGTGTGTGTGTGTTTTTTTCTTTCAAATTTTTGTGTGCGTGCGCGTGTATGTGTTTGTGTGTGTATATGCGTGTGTATGTTAGTGTGTGTATATATATATATATTGAATTGAAATTTTGGTAACTTTATGTTTGAATGTAACTTAAATAGGAGATTTTTTTGGGATAAATTTTTTTTGGAAGGAACAATTTTGTTGGAAATTGTGTAAAAAGTAGTTAGTGATGATTTTTTTTCAAAATAATGTGAGTGAAATTTTGGAGGAAAATTTAAATTTTATATTTGAAATTTAATGAAAATAAAAGTGTTAGTAGATATTTTCAAGAAAATGATTTTTCTTTACCAAAAAAAAAAAAAAAAAAAAAGGAAAAAAACAGAGACCATAATAAATCGTCCATAATAATATGAAAATTTTCCAATTTGTTGACTGCCTTTACGAGCGGTAGTTCATTCAAATTTGTTGACATGACAAAGCTATGGTGATCTGACAAATCAGAGTGCAGAAGAAGAGCAAATCTGAATCTGAAAATGGAAGTAAACAGCGGAAATTCATCATCTCTGGACTCCATTTTGACCTTGATTGACATCGTTTCTGACAAACTGGAGTTGGCCCTGTTTGATTATCGGGGTTTAGATGATTTGACGCTGGAGTTGAATATCCTCCGGAAACTCCTCTTGCGTGTTGGGTATTTGAGTTTGAGCCTCCAATCTTCGCTCTTATTTCCCTTTTCTGAAGAGTTGCGGCATTTCTATCTTATTCTTCGGGAAGAGGGCAGGTTGATTTATGAGATGGTTGAAGAAATCGCCAGGTTCCGTGATTCTATTAAGGGTTTCCAGCAGCGATTCTGCGAGTGGAATACCAGTATGTTGGATGAAATCTTGGATAAACTGGTGCATGAGAATCCCGCTGATGATTTGATGAAGCTGAAGGTGGAACTGAAGCTCGTGAAAATGTTCGATTTATGTGCCATCAACTGGAGAAACCAGGCAAGTCATGAATGTTTATTTTCTGAAATTAAATCTGGGATTTATGAGAAAGCAGGGCCGTTTTATTATGAGCTTGTGAAGTTAGAAAATTCACGGGGATTGGCTCAATTGGTGTCTTCGTCTCGAGAATCATTGCTGACATTCTTTAGACAACAAATCTGTGAATTGTACACTAGCATGTCGGATCCTCTGTTTCTATCCAACACTTATCCTTGGCCTTGTTCTCAACTGATTGCATTTTTTCACTACTTGTTGGAGTGTCTTGGGGATATTATCATTTGGGGCAAAACCCGGGATCCAATGATCAAACAATTGATTGAACCTGTACAGAAGGTGATGAGATTCTTGGACAATTTTATTGGCTTCGCTACTTTGTCGGTAGAGAAGCCTCAGATGTTTGAGAGATTTTTCATCCACTGTCAAATTTTAGGTATCAATGCAGCTTGCCTTGGTTACATGTTCTGGTTTTACAGAGATGACGGTGATCAAGAATTCGATGAATTGCAGGTAAAATTTTCTGAATTAGTAGAGAACATCAATCCTCTTAATCACCAAGTCAGTCAGACTTATATAGATGCCTTGATGATTTCAAGACAGTCCAGTTCATCATTTTTCTTGATAGAGTTGCCAGATATGTTTATCTTGGCGGGTTTTGTTGATTTTCTGCTTGATCATCTTAAGGAGTTCCTGAGCAAAAACACCAGTTTTATGGTCAATTTGGACTACCGTATATGGATTCTTGCTGAGGGACTAGAATTGTTTAGGACCATTCTCAAGCAGCAAGAAGATAAGTTGACTGACCTAAACCAAGGTGAGAAGGATGTTATTATAGATGCAGTCTATGACGCGGCAATCGTAAGTTTCCGACTTTATATGCTCAAGAGGGAAGAAAGATGGGCAGAGGATATAAATGTTGGGATTTCTCAGTTAGTGGAAAAAGTTGATCCTATAAAAGCAAAACTCGCAAGAAAGTTTCCAATGGAGCATGACATTGATCATTTACCGAGCGATGAGACAGTTGTAGGTTTTGATGTTGAGGCAGAAGAGATAAAACACAAACTAATAAGGGGGTCAAGGGAGTTGGAGATTGTTGCCATCGCGGGCATGGTTGGAGCAGGGAAGACAACTTTAGCAAAGAAGGTTTACCAGGATTATGCAGTTATAAATCACTTCCATTTTCGGGTATGGTGTGATACTTCTGGAGCACGTTCCATAGAAAATATGTTACATGAGATTTTTCGTTGTATTGATCCTTCTACTCCTATTCAGGATTATTTGCACTGTGGAATTTCTTTGCCTGAAGTTATCCACAAGCATTTGGAGCACAAGATGTATCTTGTAGTTTTGGATAATGTTTGGGGCAGTGAAGCATGGGAACTCTTGAAGAGTTCTTTTCCACATCAAGGTAATGGAAGCAGGATTCTCTTGACAATTCAGCAAAATCAGCTCATATTTAACTGTGCTTCCATAAGATATCTTCAACCACTTAGTGATGACACGTGCTTGGAACTACTGAAGCGCAAGTTAGCATACAATGAAAAACACTTGCTACCATCCCAGCCATTATGGCTAGTTGCAAAACTATGTAGGGGACTGCCTCTAATAGTGGTTAGTGTAGCTGGTATTCTTGCTGATCTAGATCCGTTTGCTTGGAAAGAAGTTGCTATAAGCTTGAGTAGCAATTCTCGTTGTGTTATGGATGAATGTGTTCATATGGTATTGGATCTGGGCTACAAGCATCTGCCGGACTATCTGAAGCCATGCCTTCTATATGCAGCAGCATTTCCGCAAGGTCAAGAAATTTCTGTCAAGAGGTTAATATGGCTGTGGATTGCTGAAGGATTCGTTGAGAAGAACATGTTGAAGGATCCTGAGGATATAGCTGAGGATTATATTCTGGCTCTAATTAAAAGAAAGTTGATCAAGTTGGGTAAACAGGGATCCACAGGTAAAGTGAGAACTTGCAGACTGCCTGATTCTGTGCGTGAGTTTTGTTTGGCGAAATCAAAACAGGAAAGGCTTCTACAGCTGATAAGTGAGGACGAGGACAAGCCACCATATCTGGATCGACTGTTCATTTACTCTCAACCAGAGGATTTAGCCAAGTCGGGGCTCTTTTCTTCGCTATTATGTTCTTCTCTAGGATTCCATTTGAAAGGCTGTGGTTGTAGTAGCAGCAAATCCCAGCTACGTTCTCTACTATTCCTTTGTAAAGATGTCAGCAGCAGTGGCATTTCCTTTTCTTTTCGCCTCAAGCTTCTGAGCGTGTTGGATTTCGGGGAGATCAATTTGGGTTCTGGTTTTCCTACTGAACTGACTAGTCTAGCCCAACTGAGGTATTTGGCTGTTGTAGGAGACATTTGCCGCGTTCCAAACTCAATCGCCAAGCTCGCGAATTTGGAAACTCTTGTGTTGACAACTACTTGTAATGAGGTAGATTTTCAGTTGCCAATTAGTAGTGTTTGCAACATGAGGAAACTGAGGCATCTACATGTGCATGGTTGTTTGGTTGACCTTATTTTTGCCAAAGAAGACAATCTTATTTCTGATTTGACCACATTTTCAACTCTAAAGCTTTCTGATCCAAACATCATGAACAAGAATGGCTGAAACTGATTCTTGACAACAATGTGCAACACCGATTCAGTGGTCTGAACTTGCGTTTCCCCAGATATCTCAAAAAGCTGACTCTGCAACACTTCTCGTGGCTCGTGGTTTCTGGAATCCGGGTATCATTCGATCATCTCCAAGTTCTCAAGATACTGGAGACAACAGGAAATGAATGGGAAGTGACTCAAAAGTTTCCGAACCTCAAATTGTTGAAGCTGGGAAACTCAGGCATCATCAGGTGGAGCAGCTCTGAATATTATGAAGATCATTTTCCGATTCTGGAGATTTTGGAGTTGGATGGATGTCGCTGCTTGGAAGAGCTACCTTCTTGCCTGGAAACTATTCCAAGTCTATTGATTAAGGTGCGCAACTGTCCATCTTCTGTTATAGATCCATTGAAAGATATTGAGGAAGAACGGGAGATAAATGGCAAACAACCTCTCACCATATTGTTTTTCCCTAGCTAGTTTTGTTACATGACCATTTTCTTTGATGATACTGTTATTTATTCCTGCTTGGAAAACTACTCTTCTTCACACTAATTACTGGTCTCAAGATACATATTGTAATAAAAGTATGTGAATTTTGATTCAAGATATTGTAATGAAACTTTGGGTGCGTTTGTTTGTTTTCTATGAAATTAGAATTGGATTCTATAGAATTACAATTGCGATTATGATCAATCATGCTTTACTGGGTCATGACCCGTTCCGCTCGACAAGTTGACCAATTTAACTCGCAAGTCAATTTTCTTTTCTTTTTTTATAAAAGAATATTTTAAATTAATGTTATATTATTTTGAAAATACATCTAAATTAGTATATTTTATATGGAAAATTTGAATTATTCTATGAATCACCGGACCATGACACATTTAGCCGAATGAGATCACCCATTTTACCGACATGTATACTCAAACTTTATTGAATTTATTAATATTTACAATTAATACTAGTTTTATTTTTTAAAAATATTTCATAAATTAATTACAAATCAAACAACAACTAACCATTTTAACTTACCATATATATAATTATATATTTATCAAATCTGTATTGAGTCAGACTATAGTCTCTTCACCGACACGACACACCTACTTCCTCTAAATAAAACAAAAAAAGAACACACAAACTTTTTTTTAAAATTTTTGAAAAACACATCAAACATATACATACACAAACACATACAATTCATAGCTTAAAATTAGAAATCTTTTTGTCCAATCAAAGAATTAAAATTTTGGAATTGGAATTCATTTCTAAATTCTATAATTATTATATAACAAACACTAGAACTGCAATTGAGGGTCCATATTTTATGGGTTTTAAGATACAATATATAGAATAATTAAGTAATATGTCACAAATTTTTCTCAGATGTGTCTTTAATATTTAAGTGCATGTGGACTAATTATAGACGATACATAATTATATTGGGAGTTAGTCTTATGTAAAATCGATTTATGCATGCGATTACTATTCACATGAATATTATGCACTTTTTTTCTTTTCTTTTTCTTAACTTTCAAAATGGAAAAAATTTATTAAAAAAAAAAAACTAATACTTGTGAAGAGTACCAGTAATACTGTTCACGAGTATCTGTGATATTTTTGAAGAGTAATAAGTACTTGTGAACATACTAATGGTACTGTTCGCGAGTATCAGTGATCACTTTAAGTTTTAAAAAAATTGATATTTATGAACAATATTAATATTCTTAAAGAGTATCACTTTAAGTATAAAATAAAATAAAACTAAAACTAAATTCTTGTAAGAGTAGCAACCTAAGTAGAAAAAAGAAAATTAAAATAGTAACATGCTCCTCCTGAAGAGTGAAATTGATACTCTTTCAATAGTTTCATACCATTCTCTAGAGTATTAGTATCACTCTTGTAATTGAGTATCACCCTCAAATTATGAGAATATCAATAGAATCAAAAATAAATTTAAAAATGTGAAAACTAAAGTTAGTGTTGGACGCACATTTCCAAAACTCCTTGAAAATACCGTCGCACATATAAACTCATTTCATTCGAGTTTTTGCGTTGTATTAATAATGTTATGAAAAAAAAAATTTTAAATATGATTATTTCATTAAGCCGGAAGACGGTTAATAGTATACAAAAATAAGATACGGCAAATGACATTAGAAGCCTCCGAACTATTCACATGGTCAACTAGCTATTACTGCTATTTTTTTATTTTTTATGTGGCGCCGAACTCTTGAAAACGTAATATTAGATATCCCAACGCAATTGTGTTTCTTCGAGTGAAACAAAAATGAGACATTTACCGCAATATGATTCTTGGGATCTGATTCCAAAAAGAAAAAAAAAATTCGGTTGAAATTTTCTTCCATTCTCATTCGAAAATGTTATTTGCAGGAACTGAATTACTATTTATATGAATAATTTTCTGTAAAAAATCTATAATGCCCCTTAGTAAAAAGTCTATAATGCCCCTTAGGATGGGTGGGATATTAAGAAAATCCCACCCTTTCCAGGACCCTTTTTTTTTTTTTAAATAATAACTAAAGACATTATAGTAAATTCATAAAAAATGTTCTTGCAAATAGTAATTTGATTCATGCAAATAGTATGCCCCCTTCTCATTTTGCATACTGTTATTATTAAACCATTCGGTATTTCGGTTCATCCACACCTTGCAAAGGCTGCAATATCCATATAAAAGCAACTTCACGTAGTAAATGGTACATAAAGTTTGTGCTAAATGTGGGCTAGAGGAGGACACATCTTCCTTAACTGTAATCATTCTAAGGCTTCGTTCTTTTCCATTCATTTCTATAAAAATTATCACTTTTTCATGTAAAATTTTACCTAAGAAACAACCTCATTTTTTACTAAATTTTAAATTCAAATTTTAAAATTCGCTCTAAATCTCCACTAACATAAATTTAAAAAATAATATAATCATTACACTTTTTCATCTCTTTCCTACGCAAATCCCTAAAAGAAATTCCCTTCAAACAAATATTCCTTCCTCAAACCAAAATTCTTCAAATCCAGTCACTAAAAGAACACAGCCTAAAAGGATTTGGAGAGTATCTTCACTGGGATTTAATTTTGATGTTGGGTCGCCAGTGAACATTAAGGAATGGTTTTGGAATTGGATGAATGAGGCACCTGATGAGGAGGTAATTAAGTTATCAGTACACATCATGCATGGCATTTGGCTGGCACGAAACAAAATAGTCTATAAGAACTGCCTCATTCCTCCGGAGAAGATTTGGCAACAAATACAAGGGAAATTCACTTTGTGACAGAGGCAATCAAGAGGAAGGACAAGACAAGGAAATTTGAACCAACAATAGTTCACAAGCCCAAGCAAGTACAACAGTAGTTGGAGAAGTAGAACAAGAACATCCTAATACGCAAGTGAAGATTCTAGTAGGTGGGGCTTTCAAAGCTGAGAATAAGAGGGCTATCGATTGCGTAATAAAGGATAACCTAGGGGTTACTCTCCATAAGAAGGGATGGAAACTTCTAGGTGGATCATCACTGCCGATGGAAGCCTTAGCCTGCCTAAGGCGATGCAATATTCAATTGCGAACGAATGGGTACCTTAGATACACTAACAGTCTGAATTTGGTCAATCAATTATGTAATGCCTCGACAACTCATAAGGAAATACGTGTAATATTAATGGATATTAGGCGCTATGTTAGAGCTTATACAGACCTAATTATCAAGAAAGTAGATCGGTCACTTGTGCATAAAGCACATTTGATGGCTACAAGTGTTCTTAGGGAGCATATAACTGTATCAGTTACTTAATTTAATGAGAATGAATGAATTTTGCTTTCCAAAAAAAAAAAAAAATGGACTTCTCGTACTAAAAATTGGCATGGATGATGTCCTATTTGGCATCCTTTCATTACAAAAGTGATATTTTCTCATGTTTTAACGAAAGTGTCACGTTTCTAATACTATTTTAATATTAGAAACATATGTACTCTTTCAATGGATCAAATATGGAGCACAAGCACTATATATAATGCTGTTGTGTTCATTGGATTATAAGGTTTGGCTGAAAATTGAAAATATGTGTGACTCCAATGATCTTACTTATATATTCTTTTCGTTTTGAGTCTACTTTCGAAATTTGATTGTTTTTCGATAAAACATTTGACTTTTAAATTTTTTACTTTTCGTACTTTTATTAATATACAAGTCTATAATTAACTCACACTAAAAAATAACGATATTGTAAAAAATTAACTATTTTAAATTGTATAAATTATTTTGAAATTTTATAATAAATTATTCTTTTTCGAAATATGACTTCTAATAGAACAAGTGTGGCAGCCCCGGCCCCGACCTCCTTGTTTCACGCGGAAGCCGTGACCGAGATGTCTGCCTGGTTCGCACTATGACTCATTCATGATACAAGAGCACTAATTAATTATACACTAAATTAAAATATTATAAATTTTATTTCAATAATACAAGAGGTACAAGTGTACTTCTATAACTATTACAATATTATCGCATAACCCGAGACTTTCATCCTCTAATCCTGACACTTTTCATACGATATCGCCCTTAATTCCTGATACATGCAAAGCGTCTAGGGGGTAAGCTTTCCATAAGCTCAGTGAGGTTGCACTATTTAAAATATTACCAAGTAAATAATTACCGGCACATAGCACATAATCCCTACTCAAGTAAGGGGGAACACGTAAGAGATAGAGTATAACTGGCAGGCTAGAACTAGGATCGATATGACCATTCGAAAAGCATTACCGACTATACTTTACCTGCCTTGAAACACTGCAACTTTTCATTAACCATGCCGACCCTGACAACATTAAACATTGAACATTGTGGTAAATCCTGGAATATTACCGAACATTACCTATCCAGCCATTTAGTCGGGCACTCCAGCCCGATGCCGACATGCCCAATTTCAATAAACTGAGCAGGGTTTGGAATCCCGACATTTAACATTTAACATTGAACAGTATACACTGAACATTTAACATTAGTATTGTAATAACAATATCATTTATACGATAAACTTTAATAAACATTCCATTTATGCACATAATTCAACATTTTAGAACATTTTCGTATACGTGGCACATATATTAATATTTCACTTTCCACATTTAAGTGATAATCGTACACATTACTTATAACGCATGCAGTTCACTAGATATAAACATTAATATTAATAAAGCATGCTAACTCATTTATTTACTCATTAAAACATTTAACCCCTTTAGCGAAAACATTCACCTCAGTCTTGAGATATCTGCTCACTATTTTCACAATTATCTACAGTTTATAAATATCGGAAAGTTCAGTTTCTATTCCATTTTAAATACATCCAAATTTCTTATAAACCCTAATTTTCGTAAAATTCATAGTTTTCCGACAAAACCTAACTTTTCAAAAACCCTAATTTCATATCTCTGAAAGGGCCATAATTACAAAATTAAATAAAATAAGTTATAACTTTTAAGAAATTTTCGAAAAACGATATATTACACCCCAATCGGTTTTTCCCTATTGAAAATCGGTAAAAACAGTTTGGGATCGGTTTTAACCGATTTTCAATCACTCAAAACCGACGACAGTAGGTTTTCCCCGATCTACGATCAAGTAAAACCGATCGATGCCCAAAAAACTTGGAAACCTAAGTGTTCTTCGGATTTCTTGCTAGAAATCCATTTTTCTTACTTATGGGTTCTTGCTAACATTTCCTAATAAAGAATTCCATAAGATTCAAACTCTAAAATTCATAAAACTTCTAAAACCTTCAAAATCTCAAAATATGCATTATTTTCTAAAAATCAACTGAAAGAATCCGTTGAATTCCTTATCGGCACGTTCCAAACTCCTTCTAACACTATATCTACGGCTTCGAAGTTGAATCCTAGCTTCAAGCTTTGTTCTCCAAACTTTTCCTTCTTCTTCCTCCTTCTCCTTCTTCTTCCTTCCTTCTTTCTCTTTTCTATTTTAGTTTGGAATTTTCGCAGAGTTTTGGTACAGTTTTGGGCATGGTTTTGGTGAAGAATGAAGGCTAGGGAGGGAGTATTTATAGGCAAAATTGCCTAATGAGCCAAAACCCCCGTTCTTATCTCTTAATTTTATTTTTTTTCAAATCCAGCAAAGAATCCGTTTTTCCCGATTTGTAATCGGTTATAACCGATTCAAATCAGTTTTCCCTCATTTCAAATTGGTTTTACCTGATTCATTAACCATCCAATCGGTTTTACCCTTTTCCAAATTGGGTAAAACTGATTTGTGGCCGGTTAGATTTTTTCTTTACTTTTTCATATCTTTTCTTTACTTTTTAAATCGGTTTTACCCGTATAGAAATTGGGTCAAACCATTTCCGGAAGCGGTGGAATCAGTTTTACCCTTTTCAGAATAGGGTAAAACCGATTCTGAAGCCATCCAATCTATTATAACCGATTCCAATCGGTTATAACCGATTCGTTATTATTCTTTTCATTTTTCACTTGTTTTCTAATTTCTTTATTTTTATCCCATAATTTCTAAAATTAAACTAATATATTTATTTTCATTTATTCTTAAATGTAACCCTTTATTTAAATTAATATATTAATTCTGAATTAAACATCAAAATTTCTAAATTAAAATCCAAAACATAAAAATCTAAATCATAATATTTTATAATTAACATGATGTTAGAAAATTCTCAGACTCTATATTTGTACTTTAACCGAGTGTAAGATCCACGATATAATATAATAAAGATTAAACTAGGATGAACAGCTACAGGGTCTTACAACAAGAGGATATATTTTAGGATAAAGTTTTTTTTTTTTTTTTCAAATGATGAAATACTATTGTACAAAGTGGGGCGAATTACATTTTCCCCCCTGAGGTTTGGTTAAATTACAAAAGCACCTCCTAATTTGGTTAAATAACAAAAACACCCCTTGACTAGCTAGGTAGTAACAATTTCCCCACTAAAGTTTGGGTAAATTATAAAATCAACCTCCTAGTTTAATTAAATAACAAAAATCTCCCTTGACCCAGCAAGAAAATTACATTTTTCCCTTGAGGTTTAGATAAATTACAAAATGATCCTTCTAATTTAATTATACATGGTCTCATTTAAAAATTAAAATATGACATAAACATTATATACTTGGGAAGACTAAAGTGCCCATAACTTAATCTATTTAAAATTTAAAAATCAAAATGACATTCACAAAAACACAAATGAGTACTAAAAATCCATGGAATTTGTGTCTTTGTGAATGGAATTTTGATCTTCAAATTTCAAATATATTAAGTTAGGGGCACTTTAGTCTTTTCAAGTATATAATGTTTTTGTCATATTTTAATTTTTAAATGGGTCAATTTTATAATTAAATTAGGAGGATGATTTTGTAATTTATCTAAACTTCAAGGGAGAAAATGTAATTTTTCTGTTGGTCAATGGGGATTTTTATTAATTAACCAAACTAAGAAGGTGATTTTGTAATTTACGCAAACCTCAAGGGGGGAAATTGTATCTAACTCGCCGATCAAGGAGTATTTTTGTTATTTAACCAAACTAGGAGGGTGCTTTTGTAATTTAGCCAAAGCTCAGGGGGAAAAAATGCAATTCGCCTATTAAGGCTCAGGATCCTCTGTTACACTTTCCTGTTACACCCCCTATTACACATCTTAATAATTCAACGTAAATATTTTTTTTATTTTAATCTTTTCACCAATGATATTAATTAGCATTATAATAAATTTTTGCACTAAGGATTCACCCATTTTGGTGTAGGGTAAATTTATTTTAATTTATTGAGATGACAAAATAAAAAAATACTATAAAATTGTATTAAAATACAAGGTTAATGTAAAAAATAAAATATATATATATTAAAAGGGGCATACTATTTGCAGTAATATTTTTAGATAAAATGTCTAAATTGCCCTTTAGGCTTAAAAAAAATTAAAAATTAAAAAACTTTATATATACTA
Organism: Leptodermis oblonga; assembly: GCA_016801395.1. Lineage (NCBI taxonomy): Eukaryota > Viridiplantae > Streptophyta > Magnoliopsida > Gentianales > Rubiaceae > Leptodermis > Leptodermis oblonga. The sequence goes on from CM028760.1 coordinate 35,599,563, forward strand.
CTGCAAAGAAGTGGGCTGCAGAAACATTTTCTCTCCCATTTCTCTGCTATGCTGTGTGGAGACCGGTGGAAGCACAAAATCAGCCAAATCGGATAAAAGTCCAGACGAACAGGATCGGTAAATGTGAGTTACTAAAATTAATAATTGTTTCTTTCATATTTTGTTCGTTGTTTTGATAAATTAGTGTATAATTTGTCTGGATTTGTTATGTTTTTGCCCAGATCTGCGATTAACCGGCTATTTTATGGGCGGATCTGTGAAATATCGTCCAAGGAGATACCCGATCGACCAGAAAGCGCCCGGAATACGGATCACCGCCGGTTTTTTTCGACAAAAAACCGCCGACTCCCGGCGGTATTTCGTGTATGGAATACCGCCAGGCGGTATTCCGACTGACTACCGCTGGTGTCAACTGAACAAATACAGCATACGCGGTATTTGTTCCGGGAAGACAGTTGAAGGCCGGCGGTAGTATTTGTGGAACTACCCCCGACCGCCGGCGGTAGTCTTTATAGGACTGCCGCCAACTGCCGGTGGTAGTCTTTATGGGACTGTTGCCGACCACCGGCGGTAGTTTTTTTGGAGAACTCCGGTGGTCATTTTTCCAAAAAATACCGCATAAGTGGTCTGTTTTGGAAAAAAGACCACCGGCCGTACTCCGCCGGTAGTCTCTGCGGGACTACCACCGGCGGTCTTTTTTCCAAAAAGAAAACTGTCGCCGCTACACTCCGGCGGTTATTTTCCAGCGGGCTGCGGTTTTTTCCGCCGATTTTTCGCCGACAATATTTTTAATTTTTTAATCTTCAATTGTGTTATTGTTCCTTATATATTATCAATTATTTTTGTATTTATAATTGCGTCTTCAATTGTATATTATCAATTATTGTTTTAGCTTATTTTTCGCCGACAATATTTTAATTTTTTAATTATCAATTGTGTTATTGTTCCTTATATATTATCAATTATTTTTATATTTATAATTATTTTTGTTCCTTATATATTTTTAATTTTTTAATCTTCAATTGTGTTTTGTAGATGGCAGAAACGTTCAAGGTCCCTATCTACTGTTTGGGCAAATGGCTGCCTACTTCGCTATTCTTCTTGCTTGATTGGTCGTTAGGCCTTAAACTGAGTATGTTTAAAACCCTCTGTTCATTTTGAATTATTACTTGAATGACATGATTGAATGTGGAAATCTATTTGCATACTTGATATAATAACAAATGTGAGAATTTCTCACTTGTTTTGTTGGATTTGAATGATAATGAAGTTCCATCAATATTACTTTGGTATAGGCAGAGGTGTGCCTCATACTGTTTGGGTAGAGGATGTCCTATCTCTAAGGATTGACCTCTCATCACTAGGAGAATGATCTTGAATGCCCGACTTTCCTTGCATACTAGAATCTAGTACCCTTGTGACGGATATACCCTTATCGTCTGGTACCGCGTTTCGAAACTGTGCGGTTACCTCCCAAGGAAATGAAAACTTTGTCAATATGATTACCCTTGACTTTAGGGGACACAAAGCATTTTGTAATGGATTAGTGAACCAAGAGCTATACCTTCCTGAATCGGGGAGAGAAAGTGTTAGGCACAATGACCGTGGACAATTTGATGTGGAAATAGGACTAGAAAGAAAGACAACCTCTTATCACTTGGATTGATAGATTGAACTCTATAAGTCATTGGAAACCAACTTTAGGATTCATGGCACTTGTTCTCGGGGAACATGAGTTTGACCCTGACTTTGAATTTGAGCTTGACCTTGATTGTGAATCTAAATAAGGTTTTTGGATGGGACATGGCCTTAGGACTTGAGATAGATGCGCATTGGATTCTAGATCAAGATTGATTTAATGGAGTGAACCGAATGCCTTGAATATCTTTGACCTTTGTATGTAGGTTTTAGATAGATTGAACCTTCCTTTTACATAGGATGTAAGAATTGGGAGGAAAAGTTTGAACCCTCTTGATGTGTAAAACTCTATGTGAAATCCTAGATATGTGCTTCTTCAGTTAGTATGAGAATAAGTGTGAATTGTGTGGAGTGCTAGAAAGTGGTGCACCTATACCCTAAGTAGAATACTAACACCTAAGGAAATGTGCACCTTGTTATGTTGATGACCTTGACTTTAAGGGCCGTGATGCTTGAAAGGTGTTATGGACTAGTGAACTAAGGACATTATTTTTCTTGAATTGAGAAATGGAAGAATATGGTATAATAACTCAATTCCCGACTTGAACCACTTAGAGTGATATGCCTAATGATTACATAATGGGGATGAACGTTTAAGTGCTAAGTGAACGATACAAGGAGTTTTGAATTGTGTTGAGTATTAGAAGATAGTACCCTCTTAGCGAGTATACCCCTAGGTATAGTACCGGGGAATTGGTCGGTTCCGTTAACATCTAAGGAAATGATCACCTTGCTAAGTTGATTACCTTGGCTTTAAGGGATACGGTACCTGTTACATGTTATGGACTAGTGAACCAAGAACGTTGTCTTCTTGAATCACAGAATGGAAGAGTAAGGTATAATGAACCGGAGACTAACTTGTATCACTTGCAGCTTGTAAAGATGCAATTAACCCCTATTAAGGAAATAGCGGTGCGACCAAAGGCATAGAGTGATTTTGGTATGTATAGATGAATGTAAATTTGGAATATGATAGAATTACTAGATCATGTATGTGACCAAATCGGAAATTTGAGGAATAAAGGAAGATATCAAGAGTGTAAGTTTGTGAGAACACCTTCATCTCAAAAATGATACTTGAGGAGTTTAACCATACGTTGGAGAAGAAGTATAGGCGTCTGCGTAAGGATTAAGTAGTGAATTCTGGGACAGAATTCCATTAAGTGGGGGAGATTGTGACGCCCTAGATTTTTCATGAATTAAATTCCTAGAATTTTATGGTGGACTTGACGATTAAATAATTTCGTTGCGAGAAATTATTGTCTATAGGATTAAGGGAGTAGTTTTGCGTGTAAATTAGTCGTAAGGGCGAAATGGTAATTTTGCCCCATAACCGCTCCGCGTTAAGGAGGCGAGTTAGTATAAATTTAATTTGTAATAGAATTAATTTACTAGTTGCGGTAGAAACTTGTTGAGATAATGTAGTGGAAAATTGACATAATCCTTAATTAAATATTTTAAGGATAAAGCATAATCATCCTACACAGCAGATTGAATTTAAAAGTATTCTTCTAATCCAATCACACCCCTACTCCCACCCGGAAGACATAAGGGGAGTTGTGATTGAGTTCCGCCTCTTGGTTATTGAATTAGCAATTATTAAGTTAATTAATTATTGTAGGAAAATAAAAATTAAAGAGTTAAACCTACCCTATCATTCTTGGCTGCTGCACTCCCTCCATAGAAAAAAGAAAAGCACAACCCTAATGATCATTAAGCAGCTTACGTGAAGTTCAGCAAAAGAGAAATCAGAAAACCCTCTCTCGCTTCTCTTCCTTCTTTTGCCGTCATCTTCTTTCCTCCTCTCTTCTTCTCCCAAATTAGCTTCAAGTCTCCATGCTCTTGCTGCAGTGCACTAAAGCGAGGATGAAGAAGGAAATCATCCCAGCATCTGTGATCGAGGAGAACGGGAAGGTATTCCAATCTGGATCTGTATGAGAAGAAAAAAAGGAAGAGCATCCCAGAACTTTAAATGAGGAAAAAAAAAACGAAAATGTAAGTTCAGTTCTGCCCTACGACACTTGTCGTTTCTCTCCGTTCTCTTCCATCTAATGGTTTGGAAAACCATATTATCCTAATACTAATGTATATCAGTGATTCCTAGGTACTCAACTCAGGATCTGTAAGAAAAGATAAAGGAAAAAGCTTTAGTCGACTGACGACGTCTTACGGAATTTCTTCAAGTCGGTATATCATATCTGATCTTTCTGCGATTTTAATTTACACGGTTATAATTTTCAACTGCAGTTACCACTTGATAATAGATGTTTTAGGAGTATGTAGGTTAAATTTCCTAAATTTTCAACGAACCGTTAGGGAGATACAAGATTTGCAATATCCCCTGTTCGCTGGAATCCAGTTCAGCGAAACAGCCAACTTTCGGAATTCACCATACATCCAATATTGCGAATTTAGTCCTGATATTTTAACTGGTTCTTTACAGTATACCAATCGACTGTTTTCAAAAATTTCGTGGAAAAGCAATAAGTGAATTAGGAGATATAAACGTGTGATGTTGGCTGTTCTGTATGTCATTTTTTTCAGGAAACTTAAAGTTGTGATTGAAATATTTAGTTTTCTCTTTGTCGAAAAATTCTGAAATTTTAACTGTACCTTCTAGGTACCTGTATTTACCATTCTTTAAAGTTTCATGATAAGGAAAGGTTTGGTTTTTTATTTATGATTATTTAAATTGGACTGATCGCCACAGTATTTATTCAGAAAAACTGAAAGTTGCGATTTTTATATCTAACTTTTCTTTCATCCAAAAATCCTGAAAATTTTACAGTAGCTATTTTGACATGTCTTTTAGCTTATGGTTAAATTTTGTGTCAACCTAACTTTCCAACTAAGAGAAAAGAACCTTTAAACTTGGCAGATCAGAACACTCTTAAGCTTTTAATTGAGAATGGTTTGCTGCAATTCCTAAATGATTTGGAGCATTTTCCAAAAATAGTTCAAATCTGTTTTGAAATTTTTTTTAAATTTTGAACACATCTTGTTTTGATGTTTACAAGTGTATATGAGTTTGATATGAAAAGATTTGGCTTTTAATAAATGATTTTGCGAAAAGTCCAGAAGACCCGAAATCTTTTCGAAAACCCTTTCGACAACATTAGATCTCAAAAGTGATCTCTTTAGTTCATCTCTGTGTTTAGAAATTAGTAACCTCTCAAAACATGATTGATAGTCTTTCGATGTAGAAAGCTATTTAAGTTATTCGATATCCTCTTTGGTGTCGATCCTTATCTCGATATCTCTTTCGATAGCCACTCGACATCGAACCTTCCCAAAACTTGGAACTTAGTTGAAAAACTTGCACTTGCATAAAAATGCTTATCTTAGGATACACCTTAATTAGCCTTAGTAAATAACTCGCAGGTTAATTACTTGGGAACTTGCTTTGCTGGGCAAACATCGACGAAGCTCTCGCGCTCGTTAGTTGGAAGTTGACCTCGCTTGACCAAGGTGAGGGTTCTTGCTATTTTGACACTTAGCTACTACGCGTTTAAAGATAACTATATATATATATATATACATGTATATATATGATATAGGTACAATTGTTTTCTTCAATGTTGTTGAATTGCTTGTGAATGTATGGCTGCCCACGCCATAAAATCATTTTGGACAAGAATTCCCGAAACACCATCTGCTATGTTTTACAAAAGGAGAGACTTTTGTATCATTCTTACATGAATGATTTCTATGCTTGAAACCATTTCATAAATTGTTTTACGAATGATTTACTCCGCCTCTAATGCAACAAAATGGTGGATGTGAAATCCCCAAAATATCCTCTTGATTTGCTTTGCAAAACTGCCGTGCTTTGTAAGCTTCTTGTGTGGCTAAATTTCACTTCTAACAATCTTGTGCTGGTACTTTTACTCCAACTCTTTATTTGGCTATTTTGATTCCTCGAACTATCTCTCACGGTTGCTTATGACTACTCCTACTGCTACTGTTGACCTGATGGTCGCCTACTGCTACTGTTGAGAAAACGGTTTCTCTACAGTTACTGTTTTGAATTTGCGCTCGCTCTCTAGGGCAAAATTTCAACTGAATCGTAACTATGTTTGGTCTAAACTCTTTTTTTTTTTTTTCCTGGAGCAAAATGTTTAACTTGGTAGTCCCTATGGTGATTGGTGCTTTGTGTCGAGCTAACTCTTTGAATATTATTATCTTGGTAATTGCTCTGATTTTTTTCATTCCTGAGCTTTGAAATTCTTACATTGCTATTTTGAAATGGTCGATACTTGAATTGTTATTTTTCCTTATCCATTCAATTTCTTAATACTGGAACTGTGGGCTTTCATAAATCTGAGGACTCTCACGGGCTATATTCTAGTAGCTCACCCTCTTTTTCAAAAACCTTATTTTGTACAGGTACCTAAGCTATTAGGTCTTTTCATATGGCGAGGTCGACTAGACGAGGTCAAGGATTACTAGGCTACTCGGATGATAAGACTAGATACTAGCTTGGAATGGGATGATCTTGTTGAGCGACCATCCCACTACCCTCGATATGTAAAGTATAAAGATTGTACCTTTCGAATTTATTAAAGCAAATTATGTATTAATAAAGAATTTATCGTTTGCTCCTGTTATCAACTGTGGGCGTGAGCCCTAAATAGTGTCACCCCCCTGATCCATCCCTTTGTGTATGGCACCGAAGAGGGGGGGGGGGGGGGGTCGGGGTGGGGCATCACAGGTGGTATCAAAACCTTACGCACTTGACCTAGAAATGAGTTTAGGATTTAAATACCTTTTGTTCTCAAAGATTTTAACTAAGGTTTTGGATTGGGCATAACCTTAGTGCCAAGGATAATATAACCTTAGGTACTAGATTAAAAGAACTTGGTTTGATGGATAAAACCTTGTACTATGTTGACCTTGAATTCTTAAAATTTTAAGGAAATGGAACTAATAAACCCTTTTGCTTGTCTTTGTTGGGGACATTGGCAAAAGAAACAGTGATAGACACCTTGTTATAGAGAACTCGCGCTAGAGTGTAGAAACTAGAGCGATTCCTTTATTTATTTTATGATTTAAGTGTCGTGTTCTTTTGACGGATATTAGTTTAGATAAACTTTCCCGGGGTTTTAGAGATTTTCTTGATTGTGGAATCGTTACGGATGAGTTTTAATAAAATATTGGTTTTTAACAACATATATATTCTTGGAACTGACTGCCTTCCATTTGAAGAAATGGATCAGTGTTCATACTTAACTTGCTTGTCATAATGATTGAGATTTTGGACTAATGATAGCCCTATCTACGGTTTGGGCAAATGGTTGCCTACTTCGCTATTCTTCTTGCTTGATTGGTTGTTAGGCCTTAAACTGAGTATGTTTAAAACCCTCTTTTCATTTTGAATTATTACTTGAATGACATGATTGAATGTGGAAAAAAAAAATACTGAATTCGGGAAACAAGACTTGAATCGTCTACATCTAGTGGAACGATGCAATTTCACCCTATTGGAAAAATATCTCTTCAACCAAAAAAGCGTACTGGATTTTAACGTACAAATTGGGGTGAATTTGGAAATAATATATCACCGGAACCCTTGTTAGACAACCCTGAAACTTGATGATTAAAGGAATATCCAATTAGCTAAAGTTGTTTTTGATTCCGAGAACATTATACCAATGAAACTTAGAGAAACTAAGGACATTATTTTCTTGAATTGAGAAATGGAAGAATATGGTATAATAACTCAATTCCCGGCTTGAACTACTTAGAGTGATATGCCTAATGATTACATAATGGGGATGAACGTTTAAGTGCTAAGTGAACGATACAAGGAGTTTGAATTGTGTTGAGTATTAGAAGATAGTACCCTCTTAGCGGGTATACCCCTAGGTATAGTACCGGGGAATTGGTCGGTTCCGGGTTCTGATACCACCTGTGACGCCCCACCCCGACCCCCCCCCCTTCGGTGCCATACACAAAGGGATGGATCAGGGAGGTGACGCCATTCATGGCTCACGCCCACAGTTGATAACAGGAGCAAACGATAAATTCTTTATTAATACATAATTTGCTTTAATAAATTCGAAAGGTACAATCCTTATAATTTACATATCAAGGGTAGTGGGATGGTCGCTCAACATGATCATCCCATTCCAAGCTAGTATCTAGTCTTATCATTCGGGTATCCTAGTAATCCTTGACCTCGTCTAGTCGACCTCGCCGTATGAAAAGACCTAATAGCTTAGGTACCTGTACAAAATAAGGTTTTGAAAAAGAGGGTGAGCTACTAGAATATAGCCCGTGAGAGTCCTCAAATTTATGAAAGCCCACAGTTCCAATATTAAGCAATTACCAAGATAATAATATTCAAAGAGTTAGCTCGACACAAAGCACCAGTCACCATAGGGATTACCAAGTTAAACATTTTGCTCCAGGAAAAAAAAAAAAGAATGAGTTCAAACCAACCATAGTTACGATTCAGTCGAAGTTTTGCCCTAGAGAGCGAGCGCAAATTCAAAATAGTAATTGTAGAGAAACCGTTTTCTCGGCAGTGAGTAGAGAAGGAGCAGTGGTGGAGATCATACAAAAGTTCTTCTTGTCTAAGGACAATTGCATGACTTCGTGGTTGCATGACATACATAAGTACAGTAGCAGTAAGTGACCACCAGGTCAACAGTAGCAGTAGGTGACCACCAGGTCAACAGTAGCAGTAGCCGACCATCAGGTCAACAGTAGCAGTAGCCGACCACAAGGTCAACAGTAGCAGTAGGAGTAGTCATGAGCAACCTGAGAGATAGTTCGATGAATCACAATAGCCAAATAAAGAGTTGGAGTAAAAGTACAAGCACAATATTGTTAGAAATGAAATTTAGTCACACAGGAAGCTTACAAAGCACGATAGTTTTGCAAAGCAAATCAAGAGGATATTTTGGGGATTTCACATCCACAATTTTGTTGCATTAGAGGCGGAGTAAATCATTCGTAAAACAATTTATGAAATGGTTGTCAAGCATAGAAATCATTCATGTAAGGATAATACAAAAGTCTCTCCTTTTGTAAAAGATAGCAAATGGTGTTTTGGGAAATTCTTGTTCAAAATAATTTTATGGCGTGGGCAGCCATACATTCACAAGCAATTCAACACATTGAAGAAAACAATTGTACCTATATCATATATATACGTGTATATATTTATATATATAGTTATCTTTAAACGCGTAGTAGCTAAGTGTCAAAATAGCAAGAACCCTCACCTTAGCAAGCGAGGATAAGCAACTCAGAGGTCCTCAATCAATCAATCCTGCAGATTAATTAACCCTTAATCAGTCAACGTTGGGCACTATTACTAACCGAAGGCCTATGGAGGCATGCACATTTTCAAAAGTCAAAGTCCAAGGACCCTATGTAAGTTTGGACAATGGAAAGGTATTGAATACTGAAAATTTGCAAGTTCAGAGCTTTCCTAGGCAGGGCAGTCAGATTTAAAGGTCTATATATCCCAAAATAAAGATTTACACTAAATTTTACAGAAAGGTAGAAATATGTCCCTATAACATACTATATAAGTTTCATAATTTTCCGAAAAAGGGTTAATTAAATATAGCATTCGCAATTCACTGATTTACTGAAAAATGACTGTACGGAACTGTCATCTTTAAAAATTTATAACTCAAAAATTACAGGTCCAATGGGCACGAAACTTTGCAGGTAGATAAAACCACCTGTCAGGAGTGTACAGTTAAACTTTCAAAATTTTTATAAAAGTATACAATTTATCATGAATTTTCCAAACTCGGCTGTTTTGTAGGACCAAATTCCAGCAGACAGCCACAATTTAAAAAAAAACATAACTCTTGCAATCCTCTGACCAAAAATCTCAAAACTTGGTCTACACTTTCTCTAAACAGTACTTAACATGTTATAGGTGCATTTTTTTCGCAAATCATTTCTCTGTAAACAGAAAACGCAAAAGAACAGAGGGCATCATTCCCAGATTAAAAGCTGAGAAGTTTTTCTGGTTTGCCAAGGTTTAAATCATCTTTTCCCTTAATCTAAACCTCGGAATGACACAAAATTTTTCCAGTAGCTACTAGACAATAAAAAAAAGATGCTGTAACATTTTCATGATTTTTGACAGAAAGGAAAGTTAGATATAAATATCGCAACTTTCAGTTTTTCTGGAAAAGGACTGTGGCAATTAAAATTTCATAACTAAAAAAACTAAACATCTCCTTTTCACAAAAATTTACAGAGTGAGATATACCAGAACCCATAAGGTACAGTAAAATTTCAGAAATTTTCGACTTAGAGATAATTAAATATTTCACTCGAAAGTTTCAGTTTGCTGAAAAATGATACTAGAGAACAGTCTACTTTATGCCTTTGTATCTCCTAATTCACTGATAGGTTTCTTACAAAACTTTGGAAACATTTAGAGATAGTTGGGCGAATACCTCCCACTGCATCCGAACGCCAGAGAAGGGTGCTAGGAAGAGCGCATGGTTCTTCTCGATTTTCAAATGCGGCGGCGACAGCAAGTAACAGTGATTACGATGAAGCGAAATTTGCACCGCAATACATTGGAGATGCGGAGGAGGAGGAAGCTAGGGAAAATGCTGAACGACATGAGAGGGAAATGTCTCTGTCGCAGGAGTACATAGAATTTAATTCGGGGCGAATGGAGGATGAAAACGAATGGGCAAATGACCCCAACCAACGAATGCGGAGTGGAAAGGGCTTAATGCTCTCCTCACGTAGGTCAGTTTTAGGGACCGGGACCGGGTCCAGGTCCCGGAGGGATGCTGGGTGGAATGAATACCAGCCTCTGAATGGTCTGATTGACGGTGGGTATCTTATAGCATTGACGGTGTAGTAGGCAATATAACCCTTAAAACTCTTTAACAACTCTGGATTATGACCCTCTTACTACATATAGCATCGACATGTATCTTATTATTCTTTATTATTTATTGCGAAATACTTATTATTTATTGTTCATATTTATGCTTAATAACTTGGTGCCTAAAATATGTTAATTTATTTATTAAATTACGTAGGAACGTGATATATTGACATGTCATAATGGGCACGAGCGGCTGCAAAGGTGGAATTTAGTCGACGGAGAAATGAAAAGTATAGTGGAATGGTCCAGGTTAGGACATTTGGTCTGGTGCATGCATCCAGAGTTAGACTCCGCACTCCTCAGTGCCTTTGTTAAGAGATGGCATCCGGAGACTAATTCATTTCACATGCCGTTCGGAGAGATGAGTATCACTCTCCACGATGTGGCCTACATATTTGGAATTCCGATTGACGAATTTTCCATTCATTGAAAAATTAAGCCGTTGAAAATGATGGAACTGCTTTTATAAATGCTGGGGATAGAGGAAGAGGAGTTCGAGGAGCGAGATTTTGCAAGTGTGACCATTGTGTCAGTGGACATGTGGACCCTGCCAATTCTGCCGTAGAGTATTTGTTATGGTTAGTTGGAAACACCCTATTTGTTGATAAGAAAAAAAACCCACGTGCTTGGGCATTTTCTGCCTTTCCTCCGCGACGTAGATAAAATAAGCGAATTTTCTTGGGGAGCAGCTTGCTTGGCGAACATTTATTGCAATCTTGGAAAGGCCTCTAGGGCTGACGGTGCCCAATTAAGCAGGTGTCTGACATTATTGCAGGTTTGTTCGAATAAATTATAAATTATTTTCATACTTTATACTGGTTCATTAAAATTCTTAAATTTTTTTTTTCTTAATACAAAAAGAGTTATATTTACGGGTACTTCCCCATATTTAGTCCTCCAAAGATGAGATCATGGGATATTTTCTTGCCTGCTGCAACGAAGTGGCACATCGGAACCGAGAGGAAGCGTGAGCCTAAACGGGATTTATTACCGCCGCGCACTAGATAGATTAAAATCTGATGAGGTAATAATCCGTATTTTTATATCTTTTAAATGCCGTACAATTAATTAGTGTCATATCCTAATTGGTCGATTAATCACTAACGTTCTTGCAAATAAACTAGGTAAATTGGCTTCTTTTCGGGCCAAATCCTGCATGCGTGCACCCAATAACATTGTTCAAGAGTCTTATTTATTCCCCTTCGATCATAGAGCCATATATGTCTGATCGGTTCTTACGACAATTTGGATACGCGCAGTTGATCCCAAATAGAGTTTTCAAGCCAAAAAACTGTAACAGATGCAGTGAAATTCGTAAGTATTCGTGCATGTACGATACAGATTTTATGGCTTGGCAAATGTACAAGAGTAGGATGTGAAAGGGGCTACAGAAGACTCAATGGGCCGATCAGGCATGCACTGAGTACCTCTACTACTTCCAGACGCAATCGCAAGTTCGTGTTAGTCCAGTCGACATGGAAGTGGAAGAGACATCGGACCCCAGACAGCTACCAGCGGTTGCGGTAAGTATATGTGATTCCAGTGTATTTATGTCCATTTATTATTTTTATGTCAATGTTTATTTACATAACCTGCATTTTTTTGTCAAATGCAGCGTCTGCAATATATAGCTAGTAAAATGTATCTAGCTCATCCCCGGACAAGGTATTCCGTCCCCAGCGACGTGAGGGAGAGGGCCATAGAGGAGGTGGATTTGATGCTCGCACTAGAATAACTTGCGGCGAAATCACCTGTGCTATGTTATTGGTTCTTTATATTGAGTAATATTATGAAAAATTTCTGCATAACCATTTCTAAATTATTGTCATGTAGTAAATATACTTTTTGATGCAGTGTATTAAGTACTACATCATTTGGGATGCTATATTTGTATTGTATGTGCGTTCAATAATGTTAAAATTAATTACAAATGAAACTTACATATAAGATGCTTATATTGGGAAACTAGTGGATAAGAAAAATATCTAATACTAACACTCAACAGTAGATTTATTCCTAAATTCAACAAATCGGTGATCCAAGTGAGTTTTTCAACTCTGTATTTGTCCTGAGGCCTTGTTTCTCCACGTCAGATAGATTGGGGTTAGCAAAACCCTCCCCTATCGTTAACAAAGCAATGAAATGATTTTGTCCTATAAGACCCATATTGATGAAACTGATTGGATCATTAGATACGCCGGCCCCCCGCCACTCAATAGGAAGGAAAGTATTACTCTGTGGACAATATAATGTAACAACCATCTGATACTTAGTGGCGACAAGTAATCCAAAAAGATAAGAATCAAACCAAAATTCATCTAAGGCCAGAACTACATAACATTCTATCACCCCGCATGCTAACTCGCAGTCGACTGGCCCAAGAACGTGTCGCGCAAAGGGTAGATTGATCCTGCAGTTCTTTGTGTAGGTCTCTGCGCACTTGATGCCAATATTTCTCATCTGCATCGTGTACGATATAAGAAATTACTCTAAAATCATAATGTCCATCGGCCTTTACATTAACGTGTTCGGCAATGTAGTCGAACACGAACTGCTTCAGAAATAGAGGCTTGTCGAAAGGCCATTCAGAAGCGTGGGGCTTCACAACCCTTCTTCTCCTCTGTCCGCCTGTGGATCTCCGACCTGCGATTGTAACTCATATTAAATTTAGTATATCGATAGGTAATTAATCATAATGATCTGTACAGGAAAAGTAATATATGCACCTCGTTGTAATGCATTCCTATCGGCATGCTCGTACCCTGATAGATCTCGCTGGGACGGATTGTGTCTTGGCCGTCCCCTGTGTGGCCTACTTACCGGCTCAGCTAAATCAACAGTTTCCAAAGGAAGAGCTACATGCACGGCACCCATCACCTTGTATATGTTAGCGCTTGGACGCGTAACGGTCTCAACAAACATTTTATGCAGTCGCCCTTCAGCGCTTTGCCTTGCCTCTGCAGTTTTCAGAATATCATTATCTACAAAGTGCAGCGTCTTCCAGAAGGGGTCCACATCGACAGGATTAATTGGACGATATGCTCTCACCAACTGTTGCATCTCATATGCACATGGCAAACCGCAACTTGTTCGGAGTTTGCAACCACACAACGAACCATCTTTCCCGATGATAGGAGTGGGCATGGTTTGAGCCAATTCAAAATTCGAATTTACCGAATTCGAAGAAACCAATTCGAATTCTGAATTCGAATTAGGTTTGGTTTGAAATCGAATTCGAATTACGAATTCGGTTTTAGAATCGGTTTTCGAATTGAGTATCCAACCCAAAAACCGAACCGAAAATCGAATTGTAATATAATTTTATTTATATATTTTTTAATTTTATACATTTTAATTTTATTATTTTTATTTTTAGGGCTTTAAGTGTTTTGGTTTTTGCCCTAGTTGCTAGTTCTGTTCTTTAGTTTGAAAGTTAACATCGCCGCTGCCGCATCGCTACTCTAAAGCAAGCAATTGTGCTCGACCAGTGAACTGAGCCAAGGCGACCACGCCGACCAGCGAAAGCAAAGCCACGGTGACGGCGAAGCAAGAAAGTGTACACCATCAATCTATTCAATCGGATTTCCCCTTCTCTCTGTTTGTCGGTGACAGACGACGAAGCAAGGCAGGACAAGGTTGTTGAAGCTGTCGGCGATGACTTTTATTGACAAAGAGACAAACTGGGAATCTGAAAAATAGTAATCCTAGCCCAGATTCGGATTTTGCCAAAAATCTATCTTTTAAAAGATAAATTTGAAGGATTGTGTGGTAAGGAAAGGAAATGGTTGTCTTTTGTTCGATGTTTTTCTTTCTTATCCTTTCTGCTCTGGTGTTTTGGAAGCTGTTGCTTGTCTTCTTGCTGCATAAACTATCTCTGAAGAATATTCAATGTTATGTAGACTATTACCTAGTATGTGCTTATTAGTTTACCTGGGAGTTTAGTAGAGAAGACTTTGAGCACAAACTGCCATTTGGAGCCAATTAACAAAGGCTATCTTGCTTAATAAATATTTGCAGTCAAAGAGTGCTCATCCTCCTGAATTCTAGCATAGTTAGTTGATTGCAGAATTATTAAAATATTTCCTTAAGATCTGACTTGTTTTGAAATCTCTACTCTTAGAACCAGACAAACTGTTGCTTAAAAATGGCTTTTCTTGGGTTGAATTTGACATCTTTTACCACATTGCTAATAAGAATAAGAATCCAGGAATTCTCTGGTTCAGCTATTACAGAACAAATTTTGATTATGGAAATAAATTTCTGAATTCGGTTTCCATGGTCTAAACCGAATTCGAATTACGAATTCGAATTGGTTTCTTCAGGTTAAAAACGAATTATGTTTGGTTTTCGAATTGGCCAAAAAATTTTAAAATTCGAGGAAACCGAATAAACCACAAACCGATTCGTTGCCCACTCCTACCCGATGAGGCCAACTCTTTTTGTATATTCTTCTTCTACCATTGTAATAGCAACATAAGACAATTTACCATTCAACCTACTATACAGTAAGTAGTCATTTTTCCTGTATGTTTTATTGAGAGAAGATTCCATTGCAGTCCAAATTTTATTAAAGTGCGCCTCTATCATAATATTAATCCCTTAAAAAATACCTGAAAATGCCTTTCTATCCGTCCCAATTGTCTTTTTTAACGTGCATGTGCACTCTCAACCCTGAAAGCCAATTAACATTGAAAATCAAACTTTCACATAAAACATTATATAAAGTATCATATAATTATACAACATAAACCACTATAAATTAAAGTTATAATTAACTTACATGTTCGTTGTGCGCCCTAATACTTTATATGTTTCGTTAATCAAGATACAAACTTGTCTGCGTAGGGATCCAACCATGTGTTTTTCAAGTATGAAATCATATTTCTAAATTTAGATTTATTTCCATATCTAGTATCAATATATTCTACAGCTTCCGTGAACTGTTCATACGTCAAGACTTTCACGACTTGCCCCCAACGATATAGATACACATCCGTTGTAGTTTTGTCATTGCCAGCCTCTACTACATGTTTCTTTATATCCATTTCAATGTGTCTTCTGCACAGTAGTTGGGTAGCATGTGGGAATACTATTTCCACAGCGTTCATTATGGCAATCTCTCGATCAATGATGACTACATGTGGGTATTTGTTGCCTTCAAATAAATTCCTCAATTCAGTCATGGCCCACAAATAGCTCGGGGTAGTCTCGTCCTTCATGAAAACGGAAGCAATATGAACATACTGAGATGTGGGTACATGAGTCACTATCTGCAGAAGAGGCATGTCATACATTTTTGTCTTGTATGTTGTATCCATAAACAAAACGTACGGAAACAAACCAAGTAGAGAAGGCGCCTTCTTGTGTGCAAAGAAGATGTGCCTGACTGCATTACTACCATCTTCAGCTGTGTGCGCATAGAAGTATTCGTGATCATGCAAAAGTTTGAAGAAATACTGCATGTTAGTCATATCTCCCCTAGCCTCCCTTCTACCTTTTTCTACTTCATTGTACATCTGTCTTATATGGCTGACATTTTGCAGATCATCCGCTTGCAATTGGGCCAATATATGCTTCGGCCTGATGTTAATACTTGACATTTCTGCAACCTTCTTCTTCTCCGCTTCCTTTAGCCGTGAGTACGATGAATGTCAATTTCGAACTTCCTGTAATTCATTATTGTGATTACCATTTTTTATCTTTAACTTCCAATTTTCTCCAGCAATTTCGCGTCCCACAAGGTGAAATGGATATTTTATCAATTTGCTGCTTGTATTGTTCCGCCTGCTCTTCCCTTCAAGTAGAGGTGGCTTATCTCTAACTGTTCCTGATCTATCGCACCCTATCTCAACTCGTCATTTTCTCCCTCTTGTAAGGAAAAGGCCCAACGCTTTCGAATAAGACGTAATTTTTGCAGTCATATTGTTTTCAGATGTTGTAGCTTTGACTCACGCAACCAAATCTTCTTTACTTTTAAACTCTTCATCCGTTTGAAATACATTCGTGTGGTCAGAAAATATGTCATCCCTCTCCAAACGGATATTCTGTTAATACAAAATGATGGGTTAGCATACTTAAACCCTAATTTTAGCGGGAACCACATTTTAGAATAATCTCATCTACGAGAAGTGAGAATGTGACAAAATTCTACATACATAGGGGGATATTTCGTAAATCACACCCCTTGGGGGATATCTGGCCCTTTTTGGCCGAGAAATAAAAAAAATTACCGTCGGCCGCCAATAAAAAAAGCAAGCAACCGGCGGTTTTTTCAGACAGACCACCGCACCGGAAATACCGCCGGAATCTGGCGATATTTCGCCGGAAAAATACGCTGGATTCCCTCGGTAATTCACCGGAAAAATACCGCCGGCGGTATTTCGCCACAAAATGCCACCTTGGCGGCTTTTTCCGGTGAAAGACCGCCGGCGGTGGTCGGCCTGAAAAATATCGCGCTTCACCGAGCGGTATTTCACCGGCCACTAATGCCGGTCTCCGGCGTTAGTTTCGCCGGAAATACCTCCAGTGACCGGCGGTGCTCCTGGGGAAAAATACCACCCTTCGCCGGGCGGTATTTTCCCTACAGGCGGTACTTTCGCCGGAAATACCGCAGGTGACCGGCGGTATTCCGGTCGAAATCCGTCCAATGAGACAATCTCCTCGGCCGAATTTTACAGTTCTGGCGAAAAACAGCCGGATAATCACAGATTCGTGTCTAAATCAAAGAGCAGACAGATATTTTTTTATTAAGAAAAAATAAATTTTACGTAAAAAATTGTATACAGTTATTACTTATCGTGTAATATGGATCGTCCTCTTGTCTTTCGGCCATATTGAATACACGTGTGAATAAAAAATAAATTACTGAAGGTGAATAGTGAAAATAAGAAAAAAATAGCAAACAGGCTGAAGGTATTCATCCTTGTCTTTTATAGAGTACTTTAATATGATTTTTTTTTTAAGTCTTAGGGGCAATTTAGACAATTCACCTAAAAATATTAATGCGAATAGTAAAATCGTCACTGCGAATAACAATTTTGTATTAAAATTACGTAGAATGCCAATGAATAGCGCTATTAAAAAAATTAATCAAAAAATACTCCCACTGATCCAAAATAAGTGTCATTTTAGAGGGAGTAAAAATTTTCAAAATAAATAATGTTTTAGAAAAAACATTAAATTTTTCCTAATTTGTTCTTGTCTTAACTTATCTTTTTAAAGTTTTTGATTATCTTAAATACTAAATATTAGTACAATTGGATTATAATTTTTAGACTCCTTATAGTATCATATTATAATAACTATGGGGTTATTTGTCATTCAAATGAATTTTTAATGAATTCTTAATTTGTCTGAAAATCTTTAAAATGACACTTATTTTGGATCTGAAAGAGTAATATTTAGACTATGATATTAAGATGTGTACAGTAAAGTGTTACAGAATATATGAGCCAAGAGTGTCAGCATCATTAGTATTAAAAACAGTCCTATCAAATTTAATCCTTTGCGATATGGAGTATAGCCATTCTGTGAGTGATACTGAGTCACCGATTGGACCATATAATTGAAAATTGGAGTGATTCAAGAAATCAAAGAAGAGGGCCGGTGAAGAAGAGCATATCTGATGATGGAAGGAAGAGCAAACAGCGGAAATTCATCGACTCTAGACTCCTTATTGATCTTGATTGATACAGTTTCAAACAGATTGCAGTTGGTGTTGTTTGATTATCGGGGTTCGGAGGATTTGAAGCTGGAGTTGAAAATCCTCCGGAAACTCCTCCGGCGTGCTGGGTATTTGAGCCCGAGCCTCCAATGTTCTCTCTTGTTTCCCTTTTCTGAAGAGTTGCGGCATTTCTATTTTCTTCTCCGGTGCGAGGGCAAGTTGATCTATGTGATGGTCGAAGAAATTGCCAAATTCCGTGAGTCCGTCAAGGGCTTCCAGCAGCGATTCTGCGAATGGAGTACCTGTATGTTGGATGAAATCTCGGATAAACTGCAACCGCTAATGCGTGTGTATGGTGGGGCTTACCGGGATGTTTTGCCGATGCTGCAGGTGGAGTTGAAGCTAATGAAATTGTTCTACCTATGTACCATCAATTGGAGAAACCAGGCAAGTCATGAATGTTTTTTGTCTGAAATTAAATCTAGCGTTTATAAGAACGCAGGGGAGTTTTATTATGAGCTTCTTGAGTTGGAAGATACATCGGTAATTCATGGATTGGCTCAAGCGGTCATTTCATTTCGAGAATCATTGTTGACATGCTTTAGACTACAAATCTGTGGATTGTACATTAGCATGTAGGATCCTTTGTTGTCATCCAACACTTATCCTTGGCTTTGTTCTGAACTGATTGCATTTTTTCACTACTTGTTGGATATTCTTGGGGATACTATATCATTTGGGCCTGTGATCCAAGGATCAAACAGTTGATTGACCCCATACAGAAGGTAATGACATTCTTGAACAATCTTATTCTTTTTGCTACTTTGTTGGTCGAAAAGCCTTTCATGTTTGAAAGATTTTTTATCCACTGTCAAGTTTTAGCTATCAAGGCCGCGTGCCTTAGTTACATGTGTTGCTTTTACAGAGGTGGTGATCAAGTATTTAATGAATTACAATTAAAATGCTCTGAATTAGTAGAGAACATCGAGCCTCTTAATGACCGAGTCACTCAGAATTATGTAGAAACCTTGATGACTTCAAGACAGTCCAGTTCATCATTCTTATTAGAGTTGCCAGATATGTTTATCATGGCGAGATTTGTTGATTGCCTTCTTGATAATCTTAGCGAGTTCCTAGACAGAAACACCAGTTTTATGGTCAATTTGGACTACCGAATATGGATGCTCGCTGAGGGATTAGAATTGCTTAGGACCATTCTCAAGCAGCAAGAATGGAAGCTGTGTGAACTAAACCAAGGAGAGAAGGATGTTATGATAAATGCAGTCTATGCGGCGGCAATTGTAAGTTTCCAACTTTATATGCTCAAGATGGAAGAAAGATTGGCTGAGGAAATATATGTTAGGATTTGTCAGTTAGCAGAAAAGGTTGATCCTATAAGAGCAAAAATTACAAAAAAGGTTTCTACGGCACGTGACATTAGCCACTTACTGAACAATGAGACAGTTGTAGGTTTTGATGTTGAGGGAGAAGACATAAAACACAAACTAATAAGGGGGTCAGGGAACTTGGACATTGTTGCCATTGTGGGCATGGTTGGAGTAGGGAAGACAACTTTAGCAAAAAAGGTTTACCATGATTCTGCAGTTATAGATCACTTCCATTTTGGTGCATGGTATGATACTTCTCGAGCCCGTTCCGAAGAACATATGTTACTTGATATTTTGCATTGTATTGATCCTTCTACTTCTATTCAATATTATCTTCATTGTGGAATTTCTTTGTATGAAGTAATCCACAAGCATTTGGAGCACAAGAGGTATCTTGTAGTTTTGGATAATATTTGGGGAAGTAAAGCATGGGATCTCTTGAAGAGTTCTTTACCATGTCAAAGTAATGGAAGCAGAATTCTCTTGACAACAGTGGAAAAAAATCCCAGAATTAACTGTGCTTTTATAAGAAATCTTGAACAGCTTAGTCATGACAGGTGTTTGTCACTACTTAAGCAGAGGTTAGCATACAATGAACAAAACTTGCTGCCATCCCAGCCATTATGGCTTGTAGCAAAACTATGTAGGGGCTGCCTCTAATAGTGGTTACTATAGCTGGTATTCTTACTAATCTAGATCAGATTTCTTGGACAGAAGTTACTGTAAGCTTGAGTAGCAATGCCCATTGTGTCATGGATGAATGCCTTCATAATGTATTGGAGCTGGGCTACAAGCATCTGCCGGACAATCTGAAGCCATGCCTTCTATACACAGCCGCATTTCCTGAAGGGCAAGAAATTTTTGTCGAGAGGTTAATGTTGCTGTGGATTGCTGAAGGATTCATTGAGAAGAATATGTTGAAGGATCCAGAGGATATAGCTGAGGATTATATCATGGCTCTAATTAAAAGAAACTTCATCATGGTGGCTAGACAAGGATCCACAAGTAAAGTCGGAACTTGCAGATTACATGACTGTGCGTGAGTTTTGTTTGGCGAAATGCAAAGAAGAAAGTTTTCTGCAGTTGATAGGTGAGGATGATGATTTATCTGATTCTGACAAGTCACCATATCTGGATCACTTGTTCATTTACTCCCGACCACAGGATTTTGCCAAGTCGGGGCTCTTTCCTTCCCGGTTAAGTTCTTCTTTACGAGTCCATTCTAAAGGTTGTGGTTGTAGTAATGGTGGTGAATCCCAATTACGTTCTCTAATATTCCATTCTAAAGGTGTTGGCCGCAATCGCATGTCTTACAGGTTATCCTTTTCTTTTCGCCTCAAGCTTCTCAGCGTGTTGGATTTGGGAGAAATCAATCTAGGTTCTGCTTTTCCAACTGAAATAACCACTCTAGTCCATTTGAGGTACTTGGCTGTTGTAGGAAACATGGCGGCCGTTCCAAACTCTATTGTCAATCTCTGCAGTTTGGAAACTCTTCTGTTGACAACTTCTTGTAATTGGGTAGATTTCGGTTGCCAAGTAGTCTTTGGTACATGAGGAAACTGAGGCATCTACATGTACATGGTTCTTTTGCTGATCTCAGTTTTGTTGAAGATGGCAATCCTGACAGCTCTGGCAGCTTATGCGATATAGCCACATGTTCGACTCTAAAGCTTCTTGATCAAAACATTGAAAGGAGGTTGAACAAGTTCCCAAGGATCCGCAAGCTAAAACTATTTCTCATCGTTTCAGGAAGGTCTACTGCTGTGAAATTCCGCTTTGATCATGAACTAGAATCGCTGAAGCTGATTCTTGACAATGTGCAACATTTCCCGATCAACTTTAGTTTCCCCTTGGCCTCAAAAAGTTGACTCTGCAACGCTTCTGGTGGCACGTGATTTCTGCCATTGGGGAAGTACGTCATCTCCAAAGTTCTCAAGCTACTGGAGACAACATGTGATGATGAAGTACTGGCATGGGAAATGAAACAAGAGGACTTTCCCAACCTCAGATTCTTAAAGTTGGGGAACTCAGGCATCCTCAGGTGGAGAGGCTGTGACTTTCGTTATCATTTTCCGCGGCTCGAGACTTTAGTGTTGGATGGGTGTCGCCGCTTGCGACAGCTACCTTCTTGCCTAAGAGGTATTTCAACTCTTAAGTTGATCAAGGTGCAGAACCGTTCGTCTTCTATGAAAGCTTCTCTACGAGATATTGAGGAAAAACAGAAGAGCAATGGGAACGAAGGTCTCAACATTTTGTTTCTGAATCATGGGTTACTCGAAGAGTTGTCTGAACACGAACTTCAACTTGGTGCTGCAGGAGACAATAATTTGAACTTGGAATGCTATTCTAGTTCTAAGGAAGACCTTCATGATTCTGAGAGTTGTGACACTACTACTATGAAGAATACCTCCATCACTTTGGAGTCTTGGACCACTAGCCAGCAGAATAGATAGTCGTGTCGACATATTGTAATTTTTTTCTCTTTACTTTACATACATATTCCACGCTCACTGGTTGAGTTATTACCACATACGGTAAATGTTAGATTTTTATTTAATACTTTATGTCTCATTCTAAGAGTTCATTTTATATTATTGTTTTTAGTAGTATAAAGTGGACTCTTTGAGTGGGACTAAGGAGTATTTTTTTTGGGTGGTTTCATGGAGTTATATTCACACTCACTAGATGAGTTACTACCATGTAAGGTCAGCTGCCGCCCCCTTCACATCTATGGTTTTATCCCTCTAGAAATGAGCCTAATCCTCCGTAATTAGGTGGGTAGCTCCCAACTCACACTGACAATACCTCCATCTCTTTGGGGTCTTGGAACACTTGTCTGGAAAATAGATAGTTGTGTCGGGATATTGTACCTCACTTCACTTCAGTGTGAAGAATACCAATTGGTTGAGATATTATCCTGCACGCACTCTTAAATTTTCTATTTTATTATATAAATTTTGAAAATTTTGTATTTGTCCCACCAAAAACTAGGGTAAATATTAACAAATAATTTTGCCCTTTCAGGGCCTATATCTGCTACTGTGAGGAGAGAACCTCTCATAGAAGGATAGATAAAATCTTGGGGGTGAAAAACACTCTCCGCCCGGTGGCGATAGAGATTGAGGCGGAGGCAGAGATGTGAGAAAATTCCTACCGGCCAGAGGTGGTGGAATTGGAAGTGGGAGACTTTTATAGAAATGTCATAGAAATCTCTTCCACCATCATCATAACCGATCTATAATCATCCAATGTTTATGGAAATGTTGCTAGACTTCCGAAAATTCTGAAATGCTGCTTCAATTGAGTTTAATGGGAATCAAGTAAGTTATGAACACTTCAACTGATTAAGGGTTGTGTGAATAAAATGAAGAATAGAAGCTGGATCTGAGGTCTCATTTTGGTTTTCTTCAATTTGGAGATTGGGGAATCAAGAATGACTTTGATCAAAAGTGTTAAAGATTTTTGAGAATTTTGAAAGGTTTCTTATCCAGAAAATTAATGGTATTTAAGACCCGTTTGATAAAAATTAATGCTTATATCTGAATGCTTAATGTTGAAACCATAATGTTAAATTGATTAAGCACTAACATCTTAGTACTGAAATATATTTTCGAACCTCTGAATCATAATGCTTAATCACTCGATCTTGCTTGATAAATATGCTAATTTTATTGCTAAAATTCTTAAAATATACCATTTTACCCTTATGTTGAATTTTTTTTATATTTATATATGCGAAATATCAAATTTTATTATAAAACATCAATTATGATTATGAAAAACATAAAGAAACAAAATCAGATAAAACATGTTAAATTGAATGATGAAAAAATACAAAAATAATTATTACAATTTATTAAAACCCCTAAAATAAAAAATGAATCCATTATTGTTGTCTAAAAGAAATTAAAATTTTTACAATAAAATTCATATATGATCAATAAACTATATAAGTAATATAAAACATATCGTATGAATGAGATTTATAAAAACATGTAAATGATATAATTTATTAAATAAATTTTTGATACCAAAATATAATAGTAAAAATAAAATAAATTTTATTTGACAATATTTATAATGAAAAATTTTAAAACACATGATATACTAATGAAGAAAAAAATTAAAATTATTATTATAGTTAAATCAATATAAATAAAATAAAATGGTAAGTTTCAAAAATCAAATATGAATTATTTAAATAATTATTACGTTGAGCGTTAAGCGATAAGCAATAAGCTGACTTTTTCTGCTTAATTTTTTGTAAAGGAAATAAGCAGTGCTTAAACGATTAAGATGTTTGAATTTCTGTTATCAAGCACATTGAAAGTCATTATCTCTTAATCAAATAATTTTAAGCATTAAATTGGGTTATCAAACAAGCCCTTTCTGAAGTGCACTGCTGTCCGATGTAGTCAAGACGAAAGAAAACTTTCGAAAAAATTTAATAGAATTGACACCGATGAAATGAGATTGAAGGAGAAGAAACGGAAAAGAAGATAAATCAATTATTTTACTGTATGTTAAAAAAATTTAGAAAATATATATATAGATATATAAATCTTTAAAAAGAACAACTAATATGTGTGTGTGTGTGTGTGTGAGAGAGAGAGAGAGAGAAAAAGTAATTCTTATGATATAATTTTGAAAATCAAATTTTCAACATTAAAAGTATGTTAAAAATATTTATAAAAAATTTATTAAAAATGCAAGAGTGTGCATTGAAATAATAAAATATATGCAAAAATAAAAAAACTAAAGAGGCCCTGAATTAATGAAATTAAAAAATGTAGTAAATATATTTAATAATCTTTAAAATAAATATTGATAAGGTGAGGGGAAAAAAAGTAAGTCCGGTGATACGGCGTTATGACTTGTCGGCATCTGGGCATTTCAGCTATAGAGATAGAAACAAACTCACAAGTACTTGAACATGCGATAAAGACAGGATAGGGTCCATGGCAGTCGGCAAGTGTTTTGTTTCGAATAGGGGAGCTCATCGAGAACTATTCATTGCGGCACATCTACAAGGAGGGGAACGCGGTTGCAGATGCATTGGCTACGGGGGCAAGTGCTACAAGATCGACAACCCTTTATCTAATAGGGACCCTACCCCAAAAGCTGAAGGGGTTGGTATTTCTAGATTCTAGGAGCTTCCCTTATACTCAATTCTAGGAACGTTTTGAGGCAGGATTAGGTTACCTGTCCCCCCGTTTGTAACACTTCATTCTTCAGATTAATGGAATAGGCTACAGCCGCCAGCCTCGGCTGTTTAAACCAAAAAAAAAAAGGAAAGTAAGTCATGTGATATGAAAATATTTTTGAAATTTAGTTTTTTAAGTATTAAAAATATTTTAGCTAATGTATAAAAATGCAAGAGTGTGCATTGAAATAATAAAAAAACATGTAAAAATAAAAATTAAATAAATTTTTTAAATTTAGAAGTCAAATGAATTTCATAATATTCAGAATAATACTAGAAGAAAAAACAAATAACAATTGTAATTGTACAAAATTACATGGCCTATTACATGGTAGTATCACGTGGCGCATAGAGAATAAGAGATGAAAATGCTATATTTTTGTACTATATAGTCTGTGATATAGGATCTTGTTATTTGCACAAAATTTGCACAAATTATTGGTCCCCAGATTTTGCACTTTCTGTGCACAAACCTTGCACATAATATGTGCAACAAATATTTTTTTAAATATATAGTCAAAATGTATTTAATGAGTTATTAATTGTGTGTAATACTCTGAAAACCATTCTTTATGTATTTATTTCCGGAACTATTGTACGGGCTTAAAAAATAGAGTGAAATATAGTTTTCCCTTGTGGTTTCTTGCTTTGGACAGTTCCCTTCCTATGCTTTAAAATTGACCGTTCCCCCCTATGATTTTGGACTGAAGTGTCCACTTAACGGAAAGTGCACTCTCTAACGGCGAGTGAGGCGAATGCGCTCAAGACGAGGGTGGGGGCAAACAAATTGATGATGTCATTAATTTTGTTCCAAAAATAACCCCAATTAAATGGCAAGGAGATGATTTTTCAGCACTGTATTTTTGTTCCATTTTCCGCACTGTATTTTTCCTTTGTGTGGGATTTCGCAGCAGCTTCAGAGCTAAATGGCAAGGAGAAACCCATTTGATGGGTTTCGTTTCAGTTGCGGTAGGCTCCCGCAACTGATATGAAACCCATTTAGCCTCCCGCAAGTGAAACGAAACCCATCAAATGGGTTTCATTTCAATTGCAGAATCCTGCAACTAGGGAGTATGGAAGAAATGCTCTATTTCTGTGGGGGGGAAAAAAAAAAAAGAGGAAGAAGGAAGAAGACGATGAACAGTGCCATCGTCTTCTTCCATCTTCCATTTTTTTGTTTCTTTAAGTTTTTCTACCCAGGGTTAATTTAGTCTTTTTATTTTAACGCCATTAGTGATGTTGTTTTTCGTTAAGTGGACACTTTAGTCCAAACCCATAGGGAGGAACTGTCTAAAGCAAAAAAACACAAAAGGGAAATTGTATTTCACCCTAAAAAATAACAGGTCCTTCAAGAGACATGCACAAAAGTTACTCTACCTCACCAAATCCGTTGAGAAGAGTAAATATATTTAATTACTAAATTAATTAATCTCAACCAGATCCCACACTACAATTAATTTTGGTGATGTAGATATTTAATTTTAGTCACACGCTTTTATGATAATCATTTATTAATTAGTTTGAAAATTAATTTAGTATAGTTTGATAGTTTGGCTTTTTCTTATATTTTTAACATGGATTTTGATTACAGGATGATTCGTGTTTTCTACTAATAGAGAATATGAAGGGCGCTAGGAAAAGGTTTCCATAAAAACCCCTGTTGTAACCACATCGTGATTATAAGTCGGCTCTCTAGCATGGGATTAAATCTCTTTGCTCATGTACCCATATGTCCTCTCACATAGGATAGAAAAGTAAGATCAAACTTTTTACCATATATGAGAGGATACATGAATACAGAAGATCTGATGTGCTCTAGCATCGGACTTTGGAAGCAGTTGACCCCATCAATCGTGTTGGCAGTGAGGTTTGAGAACCCTCTTCACCGCATGAATTTGGAAAAAAAAAGGGTTGGTAGCGAAAGTAGCAGTTCGGTTGTGCCCGAAGAAAAAATTGTGCCATACCGTAATGCTTTTCCTGTCAACCCTGAAAAATGAGGACGAAAATAACAAAGTTGCCGACGAAAAGATGGAGGACTCATGGACTACCAGTATTGGACAACAAATTTTAAGATATGTAGTAAGATATATTTAATGAGTTATTAACTATGTAGTAAGACTGCCAGTACGGGACAACAAATCCTTACCCTTGAGGAAGCCATTCAAAAGCACAAGAATGGACGTGAATTGGACCCTTTGAGGAAATAAAACTTAAAAGGTGGTTAATCTATCAAGAAACCGTCCTAGGATTTTCTTTTTCCCTGAAAAATGGTTATAAAAGTATTTATTTGTCCATTTTTAACGTACTTCTAAATTTTGGCTTCCAGGATTCTGTCGAACCGGTTTTCAGCTCAAAGATCCAGAATGAAGAAGTTGTTGCACATTGATGAAATGAAAAACATAGTTATAGAGCTTGACGAATAACCCAGAGTATTTAATTTATTTTTTTTTAAATAAATAAATTCTTGTAGGGCAAAATCTATCAAAGAGCTCGTGGGCTCCAATAGACATTGTCGCAACTTCGGTTTGGACTGAATCAAAACTTCTTGTTACGATGGCGAACCAACAGTTATGATTTTGAATTGGAAAATTCCGATGTTTTCTTCACTTTATGTGTTTTTTCCAAATAAGTTTAAAACCAGTAAAAATGAACAAAAATCGAAATTGGTCCAGAACTGGCACAAAATTAGCACATAATTGGTAAAGAATTGGCACATAATTGACACAGAATAAACATATAATTGGCACAGACATGAACGGTCCTTCTCAAAATCCAGTTCTATTGAAGGTATAAAAGACCCTCAAACTAGCAATTCACGAACCATGGTCATGTCTACCACCAAGACCCCCCCTCCCCCTCCCCCCGCCACCATCAATTGTGGCTTTTTTTCTTTATTCTTTAATATTTTTGTTCTTGCTCTATATTATAGCTGTTCATTTTTAGGTTAGTTTTTTACTTTGAGTGTTTGTTGTTTGGTTAGTTGTATATTTAATTTTTAAAAATTGAAAAATAAATTTGTAAATTAAATGAATTTGGATGTTGGAGTAGTTAAAATTTAGGGTGGATTACATTAGCCCCTTGAAATTTTGCAAAATTGTCATTACACTTTAAGGTTTGGAGAAACTACCATTACCCGTGAACATTCAAAAAAATTCTAATAACAAAAAGACCCCAATGGTTTGTGCTCATTTCCTTGGCTAACAAGGAGCTAACGGTAATTTGACCGAACCAATGTGAGTTAATTGTTATATTACCACAAACCTAAAAGGGAGTATTTATAACATCCTAAAATGTATGATTTAAAATTAATTATTTTTGTCATTTGAACTGAAACTAGAATGTGAATCTACTTAATAAATTTAATTAAGAATGTTATGGATTGAAATATAAAAATTAGGGATTTTGATCAGGTTACAAATTCCTTATGTGAACTTACATTACCGAATTTAGTTTATTTAAATATATATTATAAATTTTAGGTATTGAATTAGGGAAATTCTGTACTATAAATTCTAATTTAAGAGTCCTAGTTGAGATAAATTTAATCAGCTCAATTGATTTAATTTTAAATTAATTTTTAATCTTAATTGAATAAATAACATGATTCACATCAATTATTTTAGTTGTTTAATTATGTAAAAAATAGAGAGGCTTTGTAAATGTAAACAAATATTATAATTGTGTATATTTTTATAGATGTTTATTACTTTATAATTGTAAATTTGAACTTTACTTTTTTAAATACTTTTATTTAGTAGCACATAAGTGTTTTTTGTTTAAATACTAATAAATAAATAAAATATTCACTAAAATAATTTTAAATCTGTCGCTGACAGTACCATCAAGTTCGCAATAGATTAGGTGTGCGCAAATCGGCCACCAGACTCGAAACCCCAAAGTTTCTAAAATTGGTCAACACTAGTCAAAAACATGGGTGACCAACTAGGAAAAAACCATTAAAAAAATAAAGTAAAACCAATTGACCCCTTTTTCTTTTCTTTTCTCTTTTTCAGTTGCAATTTGTCTTGGGCCTCCAAGTATTTGCAAAACCTCATACTAATTGCTCTAAATTGTAAAAAGGAATCAGAGCCATAGACATGGTCAAAGCTTATGATAAAATGTTTTGGAAATTTATTCTAAGGGTGCTAGAAGCAATGTATTTTCCTGCAAACTAGATTCAGTGGATTAAAATGTGTATAATCTCAGTATCCTACCAAATTACTTTCAATGAAGACACTTCACAACCTTTCAACCCAACAAAAGGATTAAGACAAGGCTCTCCGCTATTCCCAGCAATGATTGATGGAATCGCACCACAATGCAAAGGAATGGGCATGCAAGTAAACAAAAAGGTGTATTCTGAAAGTACACATCAAGTGGTCCTACAACTAGCCAGAATACTTAATGAGGCATGATATTTGCAGTAACGATTTCGATATTTGCAGTAATAATTTTTTATGAGAAGTCCAAAATACCCTTGAGGCTAAAAAAAAAAAAATTTTTACAAGTCACATGTGAAATAGTGCAGCCCATTCCTCTATATATGTAAGGGCTTAGAATTTACTTCAGAATGCAGAAGATACTTGTTATTAATTTCATCAGTGACGTTTCTTCAAATATGGCCGATATACCCGAACTTGATCCATATTACACTGTAAGTAACACTGTTTACATATTTTTTTAGTTGAACTAACTTAGAGGAAAATACATTTCTTTATACCCGTTCATTTGCCGGGAAAGAAACCCATTTTGGGGGGATTTTTTTCCCGAATTTGCGATTATACGGCAATTTTTTGCCGTATCTATCACATTTCAGCCGGGGGGAGTTTCTCCCCGGCAGGAATATTGCGGAAACACCGCCGGTCGCCGGCGGTATTTCCGGCCGGGAATATCGCCGGCGACCGGCGGTATTTCCCCGGGGAAATATCGCCATTTTGGGGGCGGAATTTCCTGAAGAAATACCGCCGGTCTCCGGTGATATTTCCGGCCGAAAATATCACCGGTGATCGGCGGTATTCCCGAAAATATCGCCGGCGTATTCCTCCGGTGGTATTTTTCCGGAGGAAAAATGCCGGCGGCTTCCGTCGAATTTTTTCGGCGAAAACTCGTTTTCCCTTGAATATTTCTGCCAGGAAATTCTGTCCCATTCGCAATATCCCTCCGACCTCTTCTAAAAGTAATTATGTCAAAACATAGCCTCAGGGGGACAATATTATTGCCCAATTTGTTGGTTAGCTATAAATTTTTACGTTTAAGTATGATTAAACAATTTTTTCGTATTTATGAACAGAATTTTCGTATTGAAAGCGATGACACTTATACTGACCACACCGAAATATTTCAGACGAACGAAGAGTTCAGAAGCAAGGAAGATATGATGGCATGGGTACACGCACGAGCAACTGAAAACAATATGACTGCAAAACTTACTTCATCTTCGAAAATTTTGGGTCTGTTCGTTACAAGAGAGAGAAAAGGTAGAGTTGAGATAGGGTGCGAAAGATCAGGAAAAATTAGAGATAAGTCACCCCTACCTGAAGGGAACAACAGGCGCCCAAATACAAGCAGCAAGATGACAAACTGGAAGTTAGAGGTCATAGACAGTAAGCACAATCATGAATTACAAGAAGTTCGAAATTGGCATTCAGCGCATACACGGTTAACAGAAATGGAGAAGCAGAAGATTGCCTACATTTCCAGTATTAACATCAGGCCGATGCATATATTGGCCAAGTTACGAGCGGATGATCTAGAAAATGTCAGTCACATACAACAGGTATACAATGAAACAACAAAAAATAAAAGGGAGGCTAGGGGAGGTATGACTAACATGCAGTGTTTCTTTAAACTTTTGCATGATCACGAATACTTCTATGCGCACGAATGTGATGTTGACAGTAATGCAGTCGGGCACATTTTCTTTGCACACAAGAAGGCGACTCGTCTGCTTGTTTTGTTTCCGTACGTGTTTATGGATACGACGTATAAGACAAACAGGTATGACATGCCGCTGCTGTAAATAGTGGCCCTATTACCCACAGACCAGTATGTGCATATCGCATTCGTTTTCATGAGGGACGAGACCACACCGAGCTATTATTGGGGGTTGGCGCAATTGAGCCGTCTATTCGCGGAAAACAGATTCCCACATTTGGTCGTGTCACTGACCGGGAGCTTGCCTTAATGAATGCTGTGGAATTGGTATTCCCACGTGCTACCCAACTACTGTGTCAGAGACACATTGAAATGGATGTGAAGAAACACTTACTATCGGCTGGCAACGACAAAAAAACAACTGACGTGTTTCTATATCGTTGGAGCCGCGTTGTTAAAGCCCTGACGTATGAACAGTTCACGAAAGCTGTGGATTTCATTGATACTAAGTATGGAAATAAATTTAGATTCAGAAATGTTATTCCATACTTGAAAAACACGTGATTGAACCCTCACAAGGACAAGTTCGTGTCATTTTGGACTAAAAGTATAAAGCATTACGGCTCGCACACCACGAACATGTAAGTAAATTATAACTTTGATTTATGTTTTGTTTGCTGTATAATTACATGCTCTTCTATATAATTCTGCCTGCTATATGTTAAAATTTAATGTTAATTTTCTTTTAGGGTGGAGAGTGCACATGCACAATTGAAGAAGGCAATTGAGACGAATCGAAAGACATTTTCAACTATCTTTAATGACATTAATAGGATGATTCTTATGCACTTTGATAAAATCCGTACTGCAATGGAATCGTCGCGCAGCAGAACTTACCGGAAGAGCGACTACTTACTTTATAGTAGGCTCAACGGTAGATTGTCTTTTGCTGGTATTACACTACTGCAGGAAGAATATACATCAAAAGTCGAATTTATCAGGGAAGATGGTGAGGGGTGTGGTTGCGAACTCCGAACTAGTTGCGGGCTGCCATGTGCATGTGAGATGACGCAGTTGGTGCGGGCATTTCAACCAATTGATCCTATCGACGTAGACGCCTTCTGGAAGACGCTGCATTTGGGAGATGAAGATATTCCGGAAACTCATGAGGGGAGACAAAACGCTGAAGGCCGATTGCATGACAGGTTTCTTGATATAATGTCGCGTCCAAGTGTTGAGATATACAGGGTGATGGGTGTGGTGCATTCGTCGCTTTATCCGGAAACCGTTGATCTAGCTGAGCCTGTTAGTAGGCCGCGCAGGGGACGACCGAGAAACAACGCCACTTATCGCGATCTATCAGGGTACGAGCATGCCAAAAGGAATGCTATGCAACGAGGTGCGAATATATGTATTTCGTGTACATGTCATTGTGGGTACTTACATATACCCTTGCTGAATTTAACATGATTTACACTTGCAGAGCGGCGATCTACAGGAGGACAGAGAAGACGAAGGGTTCTGCGTTCCCAAACTTCTGACTGGCCTTACGACCTTCCCATATTTCTGAAGCAGTTTGTGTTCGAATACATTACAGGGCACTTTAATGTAGAGTCCGATGGACATTGTGGATTTAGAGTAATTTCTTATTTCGTACACGAACGAGATGAGTCGCAGTGGTACCAGGTGCGTGGAGCTTTGCACCAAGAACTCGTGGATGAATCTGCTTTGTGGAACTTCGTCCTTGGGCCGGTCGATTACGCGTTAGCACTCAAGGTGGTCGATTGTTATGTAGTTCCGGCAGAACAGGCATTCTGGTTTGATTCCCACCTGCTGGGAATACTTGTTGCAACGAAATACCAGAGGGTTGTTACGTTATATGCCCAGCAGAGTAATACTTTCCTTCCGATTCAGTGGCGGGGTGCCGGCGTCTCGATTGATCCGATCAATTTCATAAATATGGGTTTAATAAAACAAAATAATTTCATTGCTTTGTTAACGACCGGGGAGGTATTGCTACCGCCAATATATACGACGTGGAGACATAGGGCCTCAAATGAAATACAGCTTTGGCAAACCCATTTGAAAAGAAAATTTGATTCATACAGGACAAAACTCGACTACGGAGTGATAATTTTAAATGGTTTTCACACCCACCTTTGCAGCCGAATGCAAGTTAGTTGTTTCATTATGCGTTAACAATATAAGTTTCACATATTTAACCGTTTCTATGTTATTGAGTACAACAGTAGTTAAGGCAATTAATATATATATCGAAATGATATAATATATTAATTTATACAAGGCATAATACCACGAATAAAATACAATTCAACCATTTATAATTCCAGCCCCGACATCAAATCCTCCAAATGGATAGCCGCCTCCTCTATGGCGTTCCTCCTCACAGAGCTGGGAAAGTCTTACTGGTTTTTGGGATGAGAATAATACAGTTTATTTGCTATATATTGCAACCGCTGCAATTGTTAGAATAAACGAAATACAATCAAATTTATTGACAGAAAAGATATAATTAATTGACATAAATAAGCGCAAATTTGTATTGCTTACCGCAGCATTGGACAGATTCTTGGGGTCCATTGTGTCGTCAACTTCCATGTCGTCTGGATTGACATGCACGTGCGTTCGCGGCATGAAGTAGTCGAGGTACTCAGGGCACGCCTGATCGGACCACTCAGCCCGCTGCGCCCCCCTTAACAAATTTCTCTTGTACGTATGCGGGACATTAAGATTCGTATCGTAAACGCAGGAGTACCTTTTTATTTCAGGGTCTCTGTAGCAACTCTTTGGCTCTATAGCTGCTTGAGAGATCGACTGCACGAATCCAAATTGTCGCAAGAACCGATCCGGCATATATGGCTCGACGACACCCAGGCAATGAATGAGACCCCTGTACAAGGTTGTTGGGTGCAGTCTCGTACGATTTGGCCCAAAAGAAAGCCAATTGACCTAGTTTATGTGAAACATAGTAAGTGGATGTTGGGAATACGTCGTCTATTACAGTAATAAAAATTACAAAATTTACATGACATACAAATATTACCTGTCTAGATTTCATCCCGTCTAGTGTGTGCCTGTATGATAGCAAATCTGCGTTAGGAACCCGCTTCCTTCTGGTTCCGATTTTCTACTTCATTGCAGCAGGGTACCTGTCATCCCATGAATTGAGATGGGGAGGACTAAACCCGGGAAAGTACGCGTATATCCAGCTCTATTAAAACAATTGAAAAATAAATTTCTCATTTCAATGTAACTGTATAAAGTATTAAAATAATTTATGAACGAGTCTTATAAATCTGCAATAAGGTCAAACAACAGCCTAATTAGGCACCGTCCGCCCTAGAGGCCCTACCAAGATTGCGG
This sequence comes from Leptodermis oblonga, assembly GCA_016801395.1. Taxonomy (NCBI): domain Eukaryota; kingdom Viridiplantae; phylum Streptophyta; class Magnoliopsida; order Gentianales; family Rubiaceae; genus Leptodermis; species Leptodermis oblonga. The sequence goes on from CM028760.1 coordinate 35,633,651, forward strand.
TATAGGTTGGCCGTGGGGCTGCACCCCACGGAAGTCCTGCTGCGCATTCTGCATCGCGAATGTAAGGCATGAAATGCCCAGCAACGTGAGTTTTTTTCTTATCCACAAACAGGGTATTTGTTGTGGTTGGTAGGAAACACCCTGTTTGTGGATAAGAAAAAAAACCCACGTTGTTGGGCATTTCCTGCCTTACATCCGCGATGCAGAATGCGCAGCAGGACTTCCGTGGGTGCAGCGTGTATAACCAACCTATACCGCAATCTTGGTAGGGCCTCTAGGACGGATGGTGCCCAGTTAGGCGGTTGTCTGACCTTATTGCAAGTTTGTAAGACTAGTTCATAAATTATTTCAATACTTTATACAGTTACATTGAAATGAGAAATTTATTTTTCAATTGTTTTAATAGAGCTGGATATACGCGTACTTTCCCGGGTTTAGTCCTCCCCAACTCAATTCATGGGAGGACAGGTACCCTGCTGCAATGAAGTAGAAAATCGGAACCGGAAAGAAGCGGGTTCCTAATGCAGATTTGCTGTCATACAGGCACACACTAGACGGGATGAAATCTAGACAGGTAATATTTGTATGTCATGTAAATTTTGTAATTTTTATTACTGTAATACACGACGTATTCCCAACATCCACGTACTATGTTTCACATAAACTAGGTCAATTGGCTTCCTTTTGGGCAAACTCCTGCGAGACTGCACCCAACAACCTTGTATTGGGGTCTCATTCATTGCCCGGGTGTCGTCGAGCCATATATGCCGGGTCGGTTCTTGCGACAATTTGGATTCGTGTCGTCGATCTCTCAAGCAGCTATAGAGCCAAAGAGTTGCTACAGAGGCCCTGAAATAAAAAGGTACTCCTGCATTTACGATACGAATCTTAATGTCCCGCACACGTACAAGAGAAATTTGTTAATGGGGACGCAGCGGGCTGAGTGGTCCGATCAGGCGTGCCCTGAGTACCTCGACTACTTCATGCCGCGAACGCACGTGCGTGTCAATCCAGACGACATGGAAGTTGACGACACAATGGACCCCAAGAATCTGTCCAATGCTGCGGTAAGCAATACAAATTTGCGCTTATTTATGTCAATTAATTATATCTTTTTGTCAATAAATTTGCGCTTATAACAATCGACCACCCTGAGTGCTAACTCGTAGTCGACCGGCCCAAGGACGAAATTCCACAAAGCAGATTCATCCACGAGTTCTTGGTGCAAAGCTCCACGCACCTGATACCACTGCGACTCATCTCGTTCGTGTACGAAATAAGAAATTACTCTAAACCCACAATGTCCATCGGGCTAACATTAAAGTGCCCTGTAATGTATTTGACCACAAACTGCTTTAGAAACACGGGAAGGTCGTAAGGCCAGTCAGAAGTCTGGAGACGCAGAACCCTTCGTCTTCTCTGTCCGCCTGTAGATCGCCGCTCTGCAAGTGTAAATCATATTAAATTCAGCAAGGGTATATGTAAGTACCCACAATGACATGTACACGAATTACATATATTCGCACCTCGTTGCATAGCATTCCTTTCGGTATGCTCGTACCCTGATAGATCGCGCTGGGTGGCATTGTTTATCGGTCGTCTCCTGTGCGGCCTGCTAACAGGCTCAGCTAGATCAACGGTTTTCGGATAAAGCAACGAATGCACCACACCCATCACCCTGTATATCTCAACGCTTGGACGCGACATTACATCAAGAAACCTGTCATGCAATCGGCCTTCAGCGGTTTGTCTCTCCTCATGAGTTTCCGGAATATCTTCATCTCCCAAATGCAGCGTCTTCCAGAAGGCGTCTACGTCGATAGGATCAATTGGTTGAAACGCCCGCACCAACTGCGTCATCTCACATGCACATGGCAGCCCGCAACTAGTTCGGAGTTCGCAACCACACCCCTCACCATCTTCCCCGATAAGTTCGACTCTTGATGTATATTCTTCCTGCAGTAGTGTAATACCAGCGAAAGACAATCTACCGTTGAGCCTACTATAAAGTAGTCGCTCTTCCGGTAAGTTCTGCTGCGCGACGATTCCATTGCAGTACGAATTTTATCAAAGTGCATAAGAATCATCCTATTAATGTCATTAAAGATAGTTGAAAATGTATTTCGATCCGTATCAATTGCCTTCTTCAATTGTGCATGTGCACTCTCCACCCTAAAAGAAAATTAACATTAAATTTTAACATGTAGCAGGCAGAATTATATAGAAGAGCATATAATTATACAGCAAACAAAACATAAATCAAAGTTATAATTTACTTACATGTTCGTGGTGTGCGAGCCGTAATGCTTTATACTTTTAGTCCAAAATGACACGAACTTGTCCTTGTGAGAGTCCAATCACGTGTTTTTCAAGTATGGAATAACATTTCTGAATTTAAATTTATTTCCATACTTAGTATCAATGAAATCCACAGCTTTCGTGAACTGTTCATACGTCAGGGCTTTAACAACGCGGCTCCAACGATATAGAAACACGTCCGTTGTTTTTTTGTCGTTACCAGCCGATAGTAAGTGTTTCTTCACATCCATTTCAATGTGTCTCCGACACAGTAGTTGGGTAGCACGTGGAAATACCAATTCCACAGCATTCATTAAGGCAAGCTCCCGGTCAGTGAACCACATGTGGGAATCTGTTTTCCGCGAATAGACGGCTCAATTGCGCCAACCCCCAATAATAGCTCGGTGTGGTCTCGTCCCTCATGAAAACGAATGCGATATGCACATACTGGTCTGTGGGTAATAGGGCCACTATTTGCAGCAGCGGCGGCATGTCATACATGTTTGTCTTATACGTCGTATCCATAAACACGTACGGAAACAAAACAAGCAGACGAGTCGCCTTCTTGTGTGCAAAGAAAATGTGCCCGACTGCATTACTGTCAACATCACATTCGTGCGCATAGAAGTATTCGTGATCATGCAAAAGTTTAAAGAAACACTGCATGTTAGTCATACCTCCCCTAGCCTCCCTTTTATTTTATGATGTTTCATTGTACACCTGTTGTATGTGACTGACATTTTTCGAATCATCCGCTCGCAACTTGGCCAATATATGCATCGGCCTGATGTTAATACTGGACATGTCGGCAATCTTCTGCTTCTCCATTTCTGTTTACCGTGTATGCGCTGAATGCCAATTTCAAACTTCTTGTAATTCATGATTGTGTTTACCGTCTATGACCTCTAACTTCCAGTTGTCCCCAGCACTTTGCCGGCCCTTAAGGTGAAATTGACAGTTTGTCATCTTGCTGCTTGTATTAGGCCGCCTGCTTTTCCCTTCAGGTAGAGATGGCTTATCTCTAACTTTTCCTGATCTTTCGCACTCTATCTCAACTCTACCTTTTTTCCCTCTTGTAACGAACAGACCCAAAATCTTCGAAGATGAAGTAATTTTTGCAGTCATATTGTTTTCAACTGCTCGTGCGTGTACCCATGCCATCATATCTTCCTTGCTTCCGAACTCTTCGTTCGTCTGAAATACTTCGGTGTGGTCAACATAAGTGTCATCGCTTTCAACACGAAAATCATGTTCATAAATACGGGAAAACTGTTTAATCATACTTAAACGTAAAAATTTATAGCCAACCAACAAATTGGGCAATAATATTATCCCCCCTGAGGCTATATTCTGACATAATTACTTTTAGAAGAGGTCGGAGGGATATTGCGAATGAGACGGAATTTCCTGACGGAAATATTCACGGGAAAACGAGTTTTCGCCGGAAAAATATGACGGAAGCCGCTGGCATTTTTCCTCCGGCGAAATACCACCGGAGGAATACGCCGGCGGTATTTCCGGGAATACCGCCGGTCGCCGGGGATATTTCCGGCCGAAAATATCGCCGGAGACCTGCGGTATTTCTTCGGGAAATTCCGGGAATACCGTCGGTCGCCGGCGATATTCCCGGCCGGAAATACCGCCGGTCGCAAAATTCCTGCCAGGGAGAAACTCCCCCAGGCTGAAATGTGACAGATACGGCAAAAAATTATCGTATAATCGCAGATCCGGAAAAAAAATCTCCCCAAAATGGGTTTCTTTCCCGGCAAATGAACGGGTATAAAGAAATGTATTTTCCTCTAAGTTAATTCAACTAAAAAAATATGTAAACAGTGTTACTTACAGTGTAATATGGATCGAGTTCGGGTATATCGGTCATATTTGAAGAAACGTCACTGATGAAATTAATAACAAGTATCTTCTGCATTCTGAAGTAAATCCTAAACCCTTACATATATAAAGGAATGGGCTGCACTTGTAAATTTTTTTTTTTTTTTTTTTAGTCTCAGGAGTATTTTGGATTTCTCACAAAAAATTGTTACTGCAAATATCGAAACCGTTACTGCAAATATCAGGCCTCTACTTAATTTCTATGCCAGACTTTATGGACAGAGGAGCAATCTCGAGACAGAGGATCAATCTCAAGAAGTAAAGGATACTCTTTAGCCCTAATGCAGAACAATTTGTGCAGCAATATATCAAGTATGCCTTTAATATCCATTCCGAAAATGTGTTGCACAAAAATTTGGGTATGAATCTCGATTTCAGTCGCAAGAAAAAATAAAATTATTTCGACATCTACTACAAAAACTAAGAGGGTAAGCTGAATGGCTGCAAGATGGATCAACTATCTTTTACAAGAAGAATTGTAATGGCAAAAAGTGTCTTATCCTCACACCACACCTGGTATATCCAATGAGTGTCTTTAAATTTCCAAAGACTACGCTCAAAAAAATAGATTCTAAAATAGAACATTTCATTTGGAAATGAAATGAACAAGAACATAGATTTCATTGGAAATCATGGAATCATATATGCAAATCAAAATTCATGGGTGGCCTAGGACTGAGAAAGGCAAAGTTCATGAACAAATCCCTATTGGCAAATCATGCCTAGAAATGCATACAAGAGCCCTCATCTCCATTTGCAAAATTCTTTTTAGGAAAGTATTGCTCAAAAGATAGTCTTCTATAAGTAAAAGCAAAATCACTCTCAACTTGGGGATGGAGAGGCATGTTATGGGGTCAAGATCTAAGTAAGCCTAAGCTTAAATGGCAAGTCAGAAATTGCAAAAAAGGGTCAATATGCGACAACTGGATACCAAAATAAGTCAATCCAGTATCTAGAGAGGAGTTACCTGAAATCTGCAGAGACTGGAAAGTGGCTGATCATATTACGAAAGACAAATTACGGAATGAGGATAGACTTGCCTTGCTGTTTCCACCAAACTTGCAAAAATGAATTAGGACAATTCGCATATCAAAAACTCCAGAGGATGCCTAAGAGTATCAAATTTGGGACAAAAATTCATCAGGATGACAGGAACCTACTCAGTCAAGCAAGGATATCAACAGGTTTATAATAGTCAAAACAATTTCTACAAGCTTTTTCATCTTCTATCATTTAAATCTCAAGCACACCATGGAAGAAACTGTGGGAATTAGGGTTTTTTTTTTTTTTTTTGTTGGCTAGGTTTCAAGATTTTCAAAAGCAGTTTTCGAAAACATTGTTTGGCATTTTTTCTCAAAACATGTTTTCCACCACCACCCGCCTCCGCTGCCTCAATTCCAACACCACCTTCGCCGCTACAATTCCACACCAGTCGACTACTTTGATCAGTTGGTTTTGTTGTTGGTCAACACCAATCAACCTCTTTGATCGATTGGTTTTGCTATTGGTCAACACCAATCAACCCTTTGATCGGCTGGTTTTTCTGTCAAACTCAACGCAGCCGCCGCACCTCTGCCGCCACCCCCTTTGCAGGCGTCCTAGCTCCGCCGCTGCCTATCGGGTTCTTCTACAGCAAAGATCAAATTAGGCGTCGTCGGTCTTCAGAAGATCAAATCTGATTTTCCTCTGTCGGATGCTGTTGCTTCCAAATTTGAGCTTTGAACTCCAGATCTGTGGCCATTAATGGCTTCTCAATAAGTTGCCGCCTAGATCTGGGTCCTTCTGTCGTCGCTGCTGTTTACATCCGTGAAACAGCTACCATCGCTTATTCTCACTAGATCTGGGGGCCAACTAAGGCCGGTGTAATAAAAAGCTGCAATGAAAATCACTTGAAAATTGGAAATGAATGCAATTGAATATGCTTGGTTGGGTGTAATGGGAATCAAAATTCCTCAACCACTCCCTTAATTTCAATACATACCCTCTCATGTATTCACTCAACCCCATTGAGGAGTTAGTAAGCTTTATTTTTTTCTACCAAAAATATCATTATTTCTATTAACTTTATTACTTCACTTTTTTTCTTTAAATTTTTTCTCTCTCTAAGTTTATTGTTTCACTTTTTCTCTCTAAATATTTTTTTCTCTCTAAATGTTTTACTTCACTTTCTCTCTCTAAATATTTTACTTCACTTTCTCCCTCTAAATATTTTTCTCTCTCTAACTTTATTACTTTATTTTCTTTTTAAATATTTTTCTCTCTCTAATTTTATTACGTCACTTTCTCTCTCTAAAGTTTTTTTTCCTCTCTAACTTTATTAATTCATTTTTTCTCTCTAAAGTTTTTTTCTCTATTTAACTTTATTATTTCACTTTCTCTCTCTAAATTTTTGGTTCACTGTCTCTCTCTATATATCTCCTTTTACTTTCTCTCTCTACATAGCTATTTTTTATTTTCTCTCTCTAATTTTATCCTTTATTTTTCTCTCTCTACATTTTCTCTTTCTCTCTCTTCATCTATTATTTTACTTTCTCTCTCTAATTTTATCTTTTAATTTTTCATCTCTACATTTTCTCTTTCTCTCTCTACATCTATTATTTTACTTTCTCTCTCTACATTCCTTTAATTTTTTCTCTCTAACTTTATTACTTCACTTTGTTTATATTCTTAATATAGTTGAAAGGGTAAAACTGAAATTTTAATTGATTATCATTGCTAATGATGAGTTAAACCAAGCATTATCTATCACAATGATACCCATTACACAATTTCAACCAAACACAATTGACTCCTCAATCATTTCCATTGTCATTGACCCCTCAATCATTCTCATTGCCATTCCCATTAAAGAATCGGAATTGATATTCGCAGTAACCGTTTTGATATTTGCAGTAACATTCCCCTGTCAAAAGACAAAAATATCCCTGGGCAAAAAAAAATTACAAACCAACTATGCAGCCCGTGAGGCATGCAAAAAAAAAAATTTGAAAAAGCAACTCACGGGTTCTGTTCCGTTTAATAATTCCTGCAAAGCAGAGCCGGGTGAAATTACAAATTCGGATAAAAATCGAGACGACTCGGATCGGAAAACGATTAGTGGCTAAAGTTAAAATGTTTTGCGGTATTGTTTTAGATAGTTGGTTTGATTATTTTAGTTGTATTATGTCCGGATGTGTTAGTATTTTTGTCGAAAATGTGAATTTTTTACCGGATTGGCGAAGATCCGCCCAGTGGTTACTGCAAATATCAAATTGAAGGGGGAGGGGGGGGGGGGGGGGGGTGATATTTTGGCCAAAAATATCGCCGGAATCCGACGGCCAAAAATATCGCTAGCGACCGGCGATATTTTGGTTTTTTTTTATTTATTTTTATAAGTGTTAGGGGTATTTTAGATTTTTCACAAAAAAATATTACTGCAAATATCAAAACGATTACTGCAAATATCATACCCCTAAAGAATTTATAGCAAGCGCCCTCTGAGTTCATTAGACACCATTGCATAATATTGCTGGAAGGGAAAAAAGAGATGAGATAGAGGATAGGGGTGGAGACGAAGGGTTTGCGAGTTTGGGTTTTGAGCTTTGGAGGTAGACTACAGCATCTCCGGCGCGCCAGTCGGGGGCTCAAGGAAGGCGGAGGAAACAGAGGATGGCGACTGGAAGAGGAGAGATTCGGCGGCGTAAGGAAGGCAGAGAAAATGAAGGTTGACGACTAGAGGAGGAGGAGAAAAAGAAAACCCAAAACTCATTTTTTAAACAAGGTTTCAAAGTTTTTTTCTGGAAAGAAACAAGAAGGATTTGGCTTTGTTTTGGGTTTGAAACCCAAAACAAAGCCAAACCTGTTTCTAAAATCCCAAACCCATTTGGCCTTACAACTCCAACAAAATCAAAACTTTGGTTTGGAGAATTTTAAGCAATGCAATACCTGCAGTAACTACCCTGAATCGAAAGGTATACAAGTGAACCAAGAATGCTACAAATGTAAAAATCAGCAAGAATCAACTTCACATATCTTCCTAGAATGCCCATCTCCAAAAAGAGTTTGGTTCATATCATCAATAGGGTTCAACTTCAACATAGGACAACAACTTACAGTATACAGGTGGACGCAACATGGCTCGAAAGAGCACCCGACGAAGACGTTCTTCTATTATCCCTATTTGTCATTTGATTATTATGGGTAACAAGAAATTTAGAAATTTGGGACCATCAGCACAGGACTCCAGAACAGATTTGGCAGATAGCACAAATGGATTACCAGAATTTTCAAAGACTGAAGGAAAATCAAAGAGGGTTCAAAACGCAAAACATCCTAAAGCCCAAATCGGAAGCACAACAGCAATCCCACAAATCCCTCCCTAACTCCATTACTGCAAGTATTGGTAGGGCATTCAAATAAGGGAAAGAACAGGGTGCAACAGCTTGGATAATCAAAGGGGGTTGTTAAATGCAGTCCCAATTTATTAGTAAAAAATTAAAAAGACCAAAATGCCCCTCTACAGCCAAACAACCCAATTTTTCTTTTTTTTCTTTTCTTTTCCAGTTCTCCCTACCCCACACCCACACCCACACCCACACCCACACCCACACCCAGCCACAGCCCAACAGTATCTTAAATTTTTTCTTAATCTTATTAGATAAAATATTTACATAAACCCTTTTGGCCTGGGTGTTTTTTTTCTTTTCCCTTTTTTATGGTTTTTTCCAATTTTTTAAATTATAAATGCATTTTAAATTAATATTTTTTGAATTTAGATATTTATGAATATTTTTTATTTAGAACATGAATAATTAATTATTATTAGTATTAAAATACAATTAGTATGTAAAAATACTCACTTATCATAAAATAGTCATTTTCTAAACTCTAAAAATTCATAAACCCTAAATAAAAAATAGTCATAAATGTCTAAATGAAAAATTAAAAAAAAATTCAAAATGTATTTATAATTAAACAATTAAAAAAAAAAAAAAAAAAACAAAGAGAGAAAAAACAACCCCAGGCCGTGGTGGCCTGGGGTGATCCATACCCAGGCCGCAGTGGCCTGGGGTGTTTTTTTTTTCACTTTTTATGTTTTTTTTTTCAATTTTTTTAACTATAAATGCATTTTAAATTAATTATTTTTTAATTTACGCATTTATGAATATTTTTTATTGAGAACAAGAATAATTAATTATTATTAGTGTTAAAATACAGCTAGTATGTAGAAATATTCACTTATCATAAACAACTCATTTTCTATTACATAAATCCTAAACTCAAAAAATTCATAAATCCTAAATAAAAAATATTCATAAATGTCTAAATTAAAAAAATAATTAATTCAAAATGTATTTATGATTAAACAACACTCTCTTTTTTTTTATATAGTTTTTTTCTTTTTTAATTGTTTAATCATAAATACATTTTGAATTAGTGTTTTTTTTTATTTAGACATTTATGGATATTTTTTATTTAGAACAAGAATAATTAATTATTTTAGTGTTAAAATACAACTAGTATGTAAAAATACTCACTTATCATAAAATACTCATTTTTTATTACATAAACCCTAAACTCAAAAATTCATAAATCCTAAATCAAAAATATTCATAAATATCTAAATTAAGAAAAAAACACTAATTTAAAATTTATTTATAATCAAACAATTGAAAAAAGAAAAAAAAAAAAAAAAAAAAGAGAGAAAAAATCCTTCCCAGGCAGCGGTGCCCTGGGGTAATCAGTACCTGGGGTGTTTTTTTTCTCTCTTTTATTTTTTTTTTCAGTTTTTTAACTATAAATGCATTTGAAATTAATATTTTTTTAATTTAGATATTTATAAATACTTTTTTTTATTTAGAACAAGAATAATTAATTACTATTAGTGTTAAAATACAACTAGTATGTAAAAATACTCATTTTCTATTACATAAATCCTAAACTATAAAAATTCATAAAAGGGGGGAAACTGAAAAAAAAAAAAAAAAAAAAGGAAAATTGGGTCTGTTTGGTCATTTTAATTTTTTAATATTAAAACTTGGACTGCGTTTAGTAAATGCTGGTCTGCATTTAACACCTCTGTGTTAAAAGGAAAATCAAGATGGAGAAAGAATTTCAAGATAAATCACTCATCTTCACTTTATCGGCGGCGGCACAAATGGAGTCATGGTTTGTCGAAAGCGATTAAAGCCTCATTGAAAATGGGTTGTAATCGGATAATCATTCTAAATGGGTTGTAATCGGATAATCATTCTATTAGACTGTGAAGTCCTAACCAAGTTCCTGACCGAATCAAGCCCCATTCCATACGAGACGAAAACAATGGCAGAAGAAATCAGGGGTGTTGCTAATCAAATTTTTGTCTTTAAAAGTTTCGAGCAGAGTTGTCTAATCGCGATACGTATCGTGTATTGAAAATGTCATTTTACGATACGCATATCGTATCGTAAGATACGTTTGTATGCAATAATACAATATAAAATTTTGAATTTTTATAAATACCATATAATTATAGATATTATTATACATAATATGCATAAGCTTTAATTTTTAAGAAACTTTAAACTTTAAGAACTACATACGCAATAAGTTCAAAGCTTTAAGCTTTGATGATCTTCAAGCTTCCATCTGCATGTTTACTCTGTCCAGCTTGGGTGGGAGGGAGAGGGATTTTTTTTGACTGTTAAACAGAACATTAATACCATTTACAAAAGTAGTGTAAATCATTTATATCCACTAATAATACCAAAGTGCATAAACGTGCAAGAATTTACATAAATGATCTCCTAATCGATTAAAGATGATGTATCAGTTGTTTGTATTGTTGCCTTTGTGTTGTTCTCCAAACTCAACTCTTCCCCTCATTTCTTCGTGGAACTAAGAAACTCCTTGATTTTCGCTTTCAGCTTAGTATTCGGAATCAATATGTCCGCGGTGAGATGAGATCGATTAAAAGGGTCCGTACTATCACTCAAAAGATGTCTCTGAATAACTGGCCGGTCAATTGTGATCTTTGAAGAAGGTAAAATGACAGGGTCCTTCATTAGAGTGTATTGAATTGGGTCAAGGAATTCATCAGGTATGTCTCCAAGAGCTACTTCGGCGTCCATGGCCTTGATTGCTGCAACTTTGGCTTTTTGCTTGAGAGAGTACAACAATTTTTTACTTTGCTTTGGAATTTGTGCTTTTCTTTGGACTTGAATTCAGAGTCAATTTGAAGAAGAGTAAAGGCTCGTGCGATTCACAAACGTATCACGATACGTATCAAATCGTGCAATACGACGAAAAAAATTAACGATTCACTACGATTTGTGATACGTATGTGCGATACGCGTATCGAATTTCTTAATTCATGATACATGATACGTATCGTACGAGTTTAACAAGTATGGTTTCGGGAGATTTAAGCAGAGAGATACATTGATGCAAATCAAATTTTCCTTTAAGTGTAAGTTGTAAGATTTCCCTTTAAATCCCTCGAAAGATGAAAAATAAATTTGCACTCTATGAAAATTTAAGTAAGATGCACTAAATTGTTTCTTAATATTCTCCTTCTCCTTCTTCTCCCCACCCCCTTCTCTCTTTTTTGGGGTGAGTCACGTATTTGTAGGATATGTTGCACATTTTGAAGTTCAAATTGAAGGATTGCTTACAAAAACAGATTGTGCATAAAATGCAGAATATGGTTTTGGAAGAGAAATTAAGGTGTTGTACTAAACATTTTTCTTTTTCCAAAAAAGTAATTAATTCTTTGTCCGTGAAAAAATAACCACCATCTTAATGTTCCAAGTCTTCCTTATAACTGTTCTCTTTCCTACCTAAACTTGTACCGATACTAACATAAAACTTTTATATTGTGATGAGAGAGAAAAAGACACTCCCATAAAAAGATCAAGAAATTAAATGTTAAATTAGTTTAGAAACTATTTTGGTCACCTAAGGTGGGATATATATATATATATATATATTATGTATTAGATATATTTATCAAAGACATACTCTTTGATGTAGGAGAATTGAAGAGACTAGAGAATAGAACTTTTAAAGGGATGAAAAATAATTGCATCCCAAAAGAAGTACTTTTTGAAAGTGAAAGTCAAGAATCAATGCGAAATGGAGAATCACGATATAGAATTTTTGAGCGACTTAAAGCAAAGCTTATTGATGTGACGTAAAAAGTCTGGTGTTAGATGCTCCTGTTTGGCTCAATCCATATCTTGTATACTCAGGCCCAATCTGCTAATTGACAGCTTGAAAGGATGAAAACGGAGCTGGGATCCGGGCAGCGACAGCTTGGTTCTATAACCTTCTAGAGGAATCCGGTCTGGGAAAATTCTAGTAACGGGAGAAATAAACAAGAAATAAGCAGGGCTATCCCCCATGTGTAACTCCAACGGTCAAGCTAGCAACATGTAAGCAGAAAATGGTATTGACCAAGAGTTTAAGAGAAATTGCTTCAAGCATGGCTTACCTGAAATGAGTCTGGTGACTGAGTATTTATAGGCTCACCTTGATATATCCGTTGTGCCATGATGAGTTGTAGGATATGTCCGTTGTGCCATGATGAGCTGTATACTTAACCATTCCCCTTTTTATGTTGACTTGAATGCCCATGTAATAACGGCTCTATTTTGGCCCCTTTGTCATTATTACTCCTGCATATATTTAAGCTAGATCCTGGCCCTACAATGATGCCTAGCTATCATGTCAATGTTACCGTTATCCAACCTAAATGTCCCAAGCTCGGTCTTGATGGTTACCTACCTAAGCTATTTTCTTAGCTTGGTTTACTGCTGACCTAAGCTTTCCCGACAAGCTCGGTCTTGATGGTTACCTACCTAAGCTATTTTCTTAGTTTGGTTTACTGCTGACCTAAGCTTTCCCGATCTAAACTTTCATGACCTAAACTTTCATGACCTAAGCCTTCATGACCTAACCTTTCCGGACCTAAGCCTTCATGACCCAATCTTTCCCGACCTAAGTCTTCATGACCCAAGCTTTCATGACCTAAGCTTTCCCGAACTAAGCTTTCATGACCCAAGCTTTCCCGACCTAAGCCTTCATAACCTAAGCTTTCATGACCTAAGCTTTTCTTGTCTTGATTGGGGCAAGCCCAATGGCTTTAGCTATTTTTATGCACATCAACAAGCCCCCTAGTATCATGTTTTACTTGACTTTTGCTAAAACATGATACTTAAACCAGATAAACATGCATCCGACTTTAATAAGTTCCTGTCCGACCTTGACTGTGGTAAGGTATTGAAATCTAGACTATAATTACCGATCTAACATGAATTTTACCGACCTATTGCTATCTAAAATGCTGAACTAACAAAGAGCACTACCCCATGCCAGCCGGACCGACCTAGCAATGCTTCCAGTGACAACAGAAAGACTTGCTTAATTGCATACCTCCGCATCCCGACCTACGGGTTTGACCCAATATCCTACGAGACTATGCTAATGACTTGTCCCGGCCAAATGCCTAGCCCTGCCTATGTTTGTCCCAGCTAACTGCTTAGCCCTGCTTATGTTTGTCCCAACTAATTGCTTAGCCCTTCCTATATTTGTTCCAACTAACTGCTTAGCCCTACTTATGTTTGTCCTAACTAATTGCTTAGCCCTTCTTATGTTTGTCCCAGCTAACTGCTTAGCCCTACTTATGTTTGTCCCAGCTAACTGCTTAGCCCTTCCTATGTATGTCACAGCTAACTGCTTAGCCCTGCCCATGTTTATCCCAGCTAACTGCTTAGCCCTTCCTATGTTTGTCCTGGCCAACATATTGGCCTTGCCCCTGGTTTTCCCTGATCAACGTATTGGTCATGCCAATGGTTTGTTCCGGCCAATGTATTGGCCCTGCCCATATAACATTGCCTTGCATGTTTAACATTATAACGAAGAGAAGTCATCCCATACATGATAGAAAATGTAAAAAGCATATGCATAACTGAAGCTATATATTGAAAGTGGTTTAAACCGGGCCTTCCAAGGTACACATGGTAAGGTGATCACATGATTTCTGTAAGTAGTAACTGGCCAGCTATCATGGTGACTGGTATGCTCAACTATCCTGTGAGTATAACATGGTGGTTACCAAATTTAACATGGTGACTGGTATGCTCAGCTATCATGATGGTTGTCATAATAATTTGAAAGCGGTTCCAAATCGTGTCTTTCACAATGCCTACTGAATAATGAAAACAATAATGTGAAAGCGGTTCCCAACCGTGTCTTTCACAATGCATACTGAATAATGAACACAATAATGTGCAAGCGGTTCCCAACCGTGTCTTTCGCAATTCATACTGAATAATGAACATAATAACTTAAGTATCTAAGATATTTTATTGTCCTATAAAATCGTACCTGATGGTCTCTAAGACCTACCAACAGTGTCTGACCCGATTTCATGACTGTATAATTGAATAACTGTATTAAATCCTGACCTGGCTCAAGGCGCCTGTGGGTCAGGCTGTGAACGAATACATGTCCCCTGCATGCTATAAAGGTCATCCACTGATGGGTCAGCCTCCAAGGTCATCAACTGATGGGTCAGCCTCCAAGGTCATCCACTGATGGGTCGGCCTCCAAGGTCATCCTCTGATGGGTAGGCCTCCAAGGTCATCCACTAATGGTTCGGCCTCCAAGGTCATTCACTGATGGGTCGGCCTCCAAGGTCATCCTCTGATGGGTCGGCCTCCAAGGTCATCCACTGATGGGTCATCCACCAAGGGCATCCTCTGATGGGTCGACCTCCAAGGTCATCCACTGATGGGTCGGCCTCCAAGGTCATCCTCTGATGGGTCGGCCTCCAAGGTCATCCACTGATGGGTCGGCCTCCAAGGTCATCCATTGATGGGTCATCCACCAAGGCCATCCTCTTATGGGTCGGCCTCCAAGGTCATCCACTGATGGGTCGGCCTCCAAGGTCATCCTCTGATGGGTCGGCCTCCAAGGTAATCCACTGATGGGTCGGCCTCCAAGGTCATCCACTAATGGGTCATCCACCAAGGCCATCCTCTGATGGGTCGGCCTCCAAGGTCATCCACTGATGGGTCATCCATATGACTTCAGCCCTGCAAAAAAGTTAACACCATTCCTGGGTCTCTAATCTCGATCAGTGGCCGGAACGTCTTTCTGATTTGTTGTTCCTCCATTTCTCGACAATAAAGAACAAGAAATGCAACAAGAGTTAAAGTATAAAATTAAAAATATTTTCACAATATTTTTAACGTCATTTCACTGAACATTTTAATTGTTTCAAGAGCCGCCTTTTGAAACGTTCTCCTTCTAGAATGTTAACAACCAGATAGATGCACATGGTATGCTGCTTGGAAGCAGTTCAAAAACTAGGCCTTCCCAGATGTACATGGTATGATGTCGATTCATTGATGCCAACCAAATTTATATTTCTATATGTCGGTTAAGAAATCAATTATCCCAAAAATTGTACCTGATTGGAGAATTATTTCCTTAGTGCAAACCGCTATTCTGGAAGAAGAAGCATCTGTTCCCGAACGTTCTTGCGTCATGACTTTAACAAATTTTTTTAATTGTGAAGAAAATTTGATGAAGAAAATCGATCAAATCGTCCCCACAGACGGTGCCAGTTGATGTGACGTAAAAAATCTGGTATTGGATGCTCCTGTTTGGCCCAATACATATCTTGTATACTCAGACCCAATCTGCTAATTGACAGCTTGAAGGGATGAAAACGGAGCTGGGATCCGGGCAGCGACAGCTTGGTTCCATAACTTTCTGGAGGAATCCGGTCTGGGAAAATTCCGGTAACGGGAGAAATAAACAAGAAACAAGCGGGGCTATCCCCCCTGTGTAACTCCGACGGTCAAGTTAGCAACATGTAAGCAGAAAATTGTATTGACCAAGAGCTTAAGAGAAATTGCTTCAAGAATGGCTTACCTGAAATGAGTCTGGTGACTGAGTATATATAGGCTCACCTTGATATATCTGTTGTGCCATGATGAGCTGTAGAATATGTCCGTTGTGCCATGATGAGCTGTATGCTTAACCATTCCCCTTTTTTTGTTGACTTGAATGCCCATGTAATAACGGCTCTATTTTGGCCCCTTTGTCATTATTGCTCCTGCATATATTTAAGCTAGATCCTGGCCCTACAATGATGCCTAGTTATCATGTCAATGTTACCATTATCCAACCTAAATGTCCCAAGCTACCTAAGCTATTTTCTTAGCTTGGTTTACTGCTGACCTAAGCTTTCCCGACCTAAACTTTCATGACCTAATCTTTCATGACCTAAGCCTTCATGACCTAACCTTTCCCGACCTAAGCTTTCATGACCCAAGCTTTCCCGACCTAAACCTTCATGACCTAAGCTTTCCTTGTCTTGATTGGGCCAAACCCAATTGCTTTAGCTATTTTTATGCACATCACCTATCGGTAAATTTGGGTAACATTCTAGGGAAGCAAGCTTTTTTTTTTTTTTTTTTAGTTTTTTCGAAAACGGAAAGCAAGTTAATTTGTTTTGGTTGCAAAATAAATAAATAAATAAATAATTTGTTTGAATGTGAAGAGATAGAAGAATATTACTCAACTCGAAAAATTACCAATTTTTTTTTAAAAAATGTACAATTTATTGTGAATAGTAAGATATAACCCTGTAGTGGAGTTAGAAAAATAACTTGGTGGAGACACATTTATATTTGCAACACATACTAAAATTCTAAATTAAATACATATTTCAATATTTATAGTATTAAAAGAATAAATTTAAAACAAATCTTCAAAACACATTTTTATACCATACAAGTATTCTATATTTCTTTCTTTGTTTGTTTTCAACTATTTGAACTAATATTAATGGTTTTTTTTTTTTTTTTGTGTTTGTGAGACACATGTAATGTACAAATTAAACAAAATTAGTATTTTTAAACATTTTATAGCTTTATTAAGGGTGGGTTCACAGGAGTATAGCCCTCTTAAATTCATGGTTGAGTATAACATATAAAATAAATAATTTAGAGTCATATTCTTTATTGGATAATGTTATTGCCAGAGCAGTTTTTAACATACAGAGCAAAAAAATTATTTTGTTACTAATTTGCCCTCAGTCTGTTCCTCTCTCTTTCTCGATTTCTTTAAAATTTTCTCCTATAATCACACGATTCTCACCGCATCACACTCAAAATCTTTCCATTAATTCTGGCTCTGAATTTGTCCGGTAAAAAAATCTGGTTGTACAAGCAAGCAATTCGGAGGCTGCTATGTGTGATTCCTGGCGTGTGCTAATTAAACTTTCGACGCCAAATCGCCCGAGGGACCAAACCCATATGCCAATTTCTCTGATGCGGGGGTCTCCATATTTCTTCCAAAAAATAAAGCTCTTTCAGGAATTCCTCACAAAGAATAATTCATGGATGAATCTCCCAATGCCGGTATCGGCGAATGAGTTTTTCCAGTTGGGAAGCACCTTGTGATACGGTGGTTAACTGAAACCGAGTTGCCTCCGTTCATGTACGTCCGATCGTGGTACAAATACAACATCTTTCGATTTGATATCATCTCAAAAAACTGAATTCGAAAGGCATAGAAGATGAAATTCAGATAAATAGACATCAGAATAGAAGTACTCACGGAACCCACCTTCGTCAGCGTTTTAAAGGGATGAACTTGAAGGAAATTGAGAGTTCAAAGACGCTGAGTACGAAGAATTTTGTATCCGAAACGACATCGACAATGATTTGGATGGTGCCAAAGGTCTTCTTCCAAGGTTGGATGGTGCTAGATATTGTTATTTAATTTTGGGTGGCATATCAGTAGCTCTAAATCAATTTGATTCAGATTGCTTTAGTTCTCTTGATTTGTCATGCATGCCTTCACATTAATTCTTTGATTGAATTTGATTTTTGGTTTCAGCAGTGGCTAGCCTTTTGAGCTTGTTTGATCGTAGGTTTTGTTTCAATGTCTCGAGGGCAAATTTGATTTTGGGTCCGACATGTTTCAAGTAAATATTAGACATTGCGAATTTCAGTTGATGCTGCAAACAATTTGGGAGATAATTTGTGAAAGAAAAAGGAGCCCAGAAAACTTTGAGACTGGAAGAAATTCGATCGAGAAACTTTCTGAGGCGATGATGAATTAATGAGAGAGAAAGAATGAGTGATTGAAGTTTGAACTCATTAAGGGTATTTTGGGAAGAATCAAAAAATAATGCTCTGGATGCTAATTATTGCTCTGGCAATAACAGCTCCCTTCTTTATTTATAGTAAGGGTTAATTGTGGACGTGTTATATTAGGAGTGGTATGCTTTATAGGAAAAAAAATATTACTCTCTCTATTTTCTTAGGAGAGTTCACTTTGAGAAATATTTTTTGTTCAATTAGAAGAGTTTACTTTCAATTTTTTTACACATCCTAATTTTACTAATATAATCATATATGGTCCACAATTAGTCTATATTTAAAAAGGAAGAATATAAATGGAACAAATAGTGTCAAATTAACTGTTTTAAATGTTGTACATTGACATTCATAATAAGTTGTACCTTTGTCGAGATAGACCTTTCTAATGAAACAGGGGGAGTATTATTTTTTGAAACTGAACTTTTATATGATACAGAATGAGTAATGATACACAACTCAACTAATCTCCTCAAATTTGTCATAGCAAGTGAGGTGTCGTGTATTCATTGATCAATAATGTAGTATTAATAATTATTTTATAAAAATATTGCCAATAAATACATGACACCTCACTTGATATGAGAAAGTTGAAGAGATTAGTTGAGTTGTGTATTATTACTCGATACGAAATAGTGTTTACGAGGTGAACCAACAATTTTTTTGGTTATACTTAGGTTTCGTTTGATAAAACTTAAGTATGAAAACTGAAGTCTGAAATCTGAATTCATTAAGTGACTCTGTTTGATAAAATTTAAAATTTAAGATATAAAATTAGGACTGAAGTTTGAAATCTGAAAATTGAAGTTTGAAATCTGAAAACTGAAGTATGAATTATATTAAGTTATTAAAAATAAAAAAAATTATTTTATTTTTAACATTGAATTTAAATATATTTTTAATAAAGTTATTAAAAAAAATATGATAATATATTTTTAAAAAATTTTTTAGTTATAAAATTAATGTATTATTTTTTTTGAATTGATAAAATTTTAAATTATTAAAAACATAAAATAAAACAAAATAACGATACCAAAAAAAATGAGAAAATCCAAAAAGAAAAAAATATATATTCAATTCAGATTCAGTGATAAGTGATCCGCACATCACTTATTTTTGAGGCCGGAACTATACTTGCTTTTCAGACTAATTTAATTAATTAAGTTATTCGAGTTTTCGTTATTAAACACACTTAATTGATTAAGTGTTAAACTCTAGAATCCTTTAATTTATTAAAACTTATGAATTAGAGTTATCAAATACATTTAATTTAATTAACCTCTTAATCATTAATTTTAATTTCTGGTTATCAAACGAAGCTTTATTTGGGAGAGAGACATTGCCCTCATCAATAAACCAAACCTTAGTGCTTTTTCTACATTATTCTTCTCAATCTCTTTAGGAGTGGTCTGTGGTCGGTTATACGTGGCATCATCCTATTGCTTGGAAACTGTGGATCGCAAGAATCTAAGCCCTCAAAACCCTACAATGTCTTCGAAACCATCGTGACTAAGGAGAGTTTAGATATTCCCTATTCCCCACTCAAACACAAAACAATTCGAATCTCTATAAGAAAATTTCTTTATTTTAATTTAAGTCTTTTGTCTTCGATCTGTGTTAATAAATAATAATTGTTTATATCTTTAATGGCAATCTAAATAGAGCAAATGATACACACGGTAAAAAAAACTCAGAAAATTTCTTTATTAATAAATAAAGAATTATGTTCGAGAGTACGAGTGAAACATGATAAACCTTATCTCCTATTTGAAACATAATGAGTACCATCAATAGTTTGATTTGTTTGCTTACATATTATTTTTCAACATAGAGATAGAGGCAGTAACGGAACTTGACTCACTAAATTAAATGGGCCAATTGGAAAAACCTCCCAATTAAACAAGGAAAAAAAAATTTGTAGGTACTAAATATTTACATAAAAAAAATTTTGACCTAAAATATAAACACTTACTAAAAAATAAAAAATTTTTGTGAGGGCCAGGGTAATTTTCCGCCACTGGATAGAGGTATCCATCCTCAGTCCTCGCATTCATTATGCAAGAGTTACATGATCAGACTTCAACGAAAATCTCTTTATCCGTCATAAACCAATAAATTTTTAGAGATAACATTAACTCATAAATCAGATATAAGAGAGATTACATCCTCCATGACCAAATAAAATATCACTACTCCCGTCTAATTTAATACTTAGACAATAATTTATACCTGCGATCATCAATTGCAAGTACAAGGGCATTAATTCGCACCCCTAAATGGTACATGTATTCACATCACTTACTATTTTTTTCATAAATTAATGTAAATTATTCTATGAAGGGAGGAAAAAGTAAGTAGTGGAAGTCAATCAGAAAGGGTAATCATGACTTCGAAGAGTCCAAGATAAAAACGTAATTGGGAATATCATTACCATTAGGCTTGCGCCAAAGCAATTGGGAATATCATTACCAAGCTGATTAGGCTTGCGCTGTTCAAGTTGAAGAAACTTTTACCAAGAAAAATGAAAATTGTGATGATTTGATTAACCATTTGTCTAGTATTTTCTAGACTCCATTTTGTCTCCAAAAAATCTAAGGGAATGAATACCAATTCTGGTTCTGTTTTCATTTGTGGTTTTCAACTTTATTAAAGTAGTTTAGTGATATAATTTTTTTTAACTCACGAGCTACAATTCAAATAAAATTCTTAATATGAGACGAATGAAATCATTATTATCGTTCTTAATATGTCTTTTTAACTTTTCAAATATATTTCTCTTAGCTTTTTAACGTACATTTAACAATAAAGAATTCAGACCATGTTCGTTTTCATTGTTTTTATTTGTGTTTTAGTTTTGTGTTTTGTTTTTATATGAAATTTAATATATTATAATTTATTTTTATCATTTTTAATACAACATTTTATTATTCAACAAAAATACTTTATATTTTCAACGTACTTTTTACATTAAAAAATTCTTTTTAAAAAACAACTCACAATGAACTGAACCGAGATAACATAAGTCTGGTTCAACCTCCCCGTAGTTTCTGTGTGTATATATATATATATATAAGAATCCCCCGTTCAAAAGCATATTTGTAGCTTCAATACTTCTCAGCCATGGCGAGATACTACCATAACTCATCCTACCATGAATATCTTCAGTACCTTTCCTTCCCAATTCACTTCTTCTTCTTCATCTCAGTCCTCTTCTTGTTCTTGGCTTTCACCTGGTTCGTCAACTACGAGTCAAAGTACGAGGAGATGATGGATCAGTTGAAGCTTCTGCTCATGATTTTCCCCGTGGTTTTGCTTCTGGTTGTTCACTGGCTGTCGACCGACGAGACCGATAAGGTGCCGTTCGTGGTTTCCTTGCCGGAGAAGGACTCGCTTCACCGGGTCGGAGGATCGCCTTTCGGAGTCGCCCTCCTGCTCATTTTCCTCATTTTCATGATCTCCCACCATGGGTCCTTTCAAGAACGCTGGTTTCCTTTGTTTGGCAGAAGATAGGATGTTTATTACTCTATCAGTTTTATTAGAAGAGTCGGGTAACGGAATTTGACGTTTTCTCTCTGTAAAATGTTTCGGTGTTACAAGGATTAATGTTGTTACTTGAACTCGAACTATTTTGGGATTTCATCTTTCTGTATTTCTGGCTAATATTGTGTTGTGTATATTGTGCATCATTATCTTAAGTCATTCATGTTTTGAGTTTCTTTTGCTTCATGACGTTCATATAATCGACATCAGATCCTCTACAAATAGTAGTCTCTGGAAGAGTACTCCTTTTTCGAAAAAATATACAACTTTTTACGGTTGAAGATTAAACACCTAAAATAGTTAATTTGACATTATTTTTTCTCACTCATACCGTTAACTGTGAACTAATTATAGATTATACATAGTTATATTCGTGTATAAAGAAAGAAAAAAAAGCATGACTCTTTCGATTGGGCCAAAAGTATTTTTTTAAATATGACTCTCTCTTGGTTCAAATGGATGGAGTTTGTACCAATTTTGTTATCATGGTATAAAGTTGATACATAGTTAATAGTACACGTGATTTGAATCTCATCTATGGAATGGTAGTTTCACAAGTATCATTTTCTAGTGTTTCATTAAAAGAGTTCACTCTGAAGTTGTACTTTGTGATTCAGAAACGATTATACCATTGAACTTTTCTCATGAAACTAAGTGAGTATTTTGGATTCATCACCTGTGCAGTTCTCGTTTAAATAAATCATTTGGGGAAGCAAAAGCAAGATTTGGCATTTTATAAGAACATATTGGAGAAAGCTTCAAACACTTTTCAAATTAAGTATTTGAAGTTCACGAGAGCAATAGGACTACAATATCTGTCAGTTAAAAAGACAACAAACAATGAAAATGTAGTTATAGTTTATTCAATCTAATCACAGCGAAATCAGTAGGAAATAACACACATGAAGCCAAGATTGTTGCCTTTTTTTCTCCCTGAAGATAAGCGTACAAAAAACTTTAACTCTCAGCTATAACAAATCAAAATACACACGGAATATAAGAAACTCTATGTAACACCGAAAGATTGTTGTCCTTGTAGGGAATCGGATGCTGTAAATCATTAAGAGGAAAAGTTAGCAAAAGCAGCTACAACTTTAGAGGATCCTAGATTCAAAAAAAGAAAAAAAGGAATTTTGAGAGGATCCAATGAGAGAAGGACAAATTGTGTACCCGAAAGCTTTAGAAATTGTAGGGTAACAACATTTTAAATTTGTGGTACTAAAGAAAGCACATGGGTCATTTACAGATCTTTGGTTTTTCTTTTGGACGACTTGATTTGATCAAGGACAATAACAGTAAATGTTGCCCTTAATTCATTCTGAAAGACTACAATTCTCTAGCAACAACTAAAGAGGTGCATTGTTGCCCCGTTTGAGATTCTCATGTACCACTTTATATATATCGCCGCGTACCCTTTTCAGCGGATCTCTTTTCGAGTGTCAGACTCTAATATTACCCTTGCAAATCGGCTATGGGATTCACCCCTTATCCGGCATGAGACTACATCTTCCATGACTAAATAAGAGACTACCGCACCTATTTGGTGTGTGAATAGGGATTCAAACATGCGACCTCCAAGTGCAAGCACAAGGGAATTACCACTGATTCGCGCCCTGAGTGTGATTAAATCATGTTCTGACCAAACAAACAACTTACCACAACCAATACTACAAATGGACCCCTATATGTTCTCTCACTTTTCCTGCTCAGAAGGGGGAGGAAGAGAGAGATTCAAGTGATTTTTGTCCAAAATGCTCAAGGGACAACTACCTTACTATGTACTTTCTGTAAATAAAGTGTGGGACATCCAGACCAGTAGATATATGATGCTTCAATCAATAGAAAAGCTATCACCAATGTGGCCATTATGTCAGAATCTGAAAGCACCAATTCAAAGGGCATCTATTACCTCAGCTAAGTGTTTTTTTTTTTTTTAACCTCAGCTAAGTGTTGAAGAGAATGAAAATCTCAACTATCCAGCACAAGGGAACAGTTAAATTTTAGCTAGCAATGAAGTAAAACATAGGCTTCAAATTTCAATTATAAAATTTACACATTCTTGACAAAACAAATTGATGAAAATGGAAGGAAGCACTACAAGTCAAGATTCAAAAAACAAGAGGATTATATTCTGACCAGAGGGTAATGTGGAGACAAGAAGACTTTGTTTTCCAGCTCAGTTAGAAAGATAGGCATCCATTCATAATGGCAAATTGAAATACTGGAAGCATCAGCTGCAACTATGAAGATATTTCTGAGCATGTTCGTTACCATATTTTCAGATTCATGTTTTAGAAGTTTTGAATATTATACTGATTTTTCATCATTCAAGACGATACAGCTTTTGAACTTTCAACTACGTCTTTTTATATTTTCAATGCACTTTTCACATTTAAAAACCATTTCCAAAACCAAGTTTTGAAAACATGTTTTCAATACTCATCAAAACGAACAGGCATTATTGTCAAAGTATGCAGAAAAAAAAAAAAAAAAACAAGGTTTATAACATTAGGAGCAAAGTCAATAATCAGGGAGACAGGGATGAATGTACCAGCTACCCTCTTCTGAATGTATGTTGCAGCTTTTAGAATGGGGTTGTTGGGTAAAATTCCTAGTAATTGCCAATAAAAAAACTCTTGTCATCCAAACTGCATAAATCAGGTAAGTAGGAACTGCAGAGGATGAATAAAAGCACTCCTGAGACATTTGCAGGGTGCATTTTTCTGCCCAGTTAATCTAAAGCCTAACTGAAATGGCTCAACTTAAATGAAGCTAACACTCCCTAGTACTCCCTCCGTTTCACAATGAGTGTTGTTCTACACATTGCATGCTCATTAAGAAGACATTAAAAATTACTCTTAAACCTTTATTTAATACTCCTAGTAAATAATGCAAATCACCTTTTCTATGAGTGGACGTCCATTCTTAGTAGTAATTTCTGTGGGGATCGGAAGAAAATGCCCTTTTATGTAGAACGACACTTAATTTGAAACAAAGAAAATTTTTCTAAAATGACACTTATTGTGAAATGGAGGGAGTATATTTACAGAAACCTGTAAATGTGTAATCCAGATGATTACCTAGCATGCACTGAAATAAAACATAGCTTTGCAGCATGTATAAACTTAATAGTTGCCATTCACTGATGGTTTCTTTGCAAACGCTCAAAAGGCAACATGTGTCTATAGACTCTAAACATGACAGAAGATTGTGCCTGGTTAAGTTTATATGGAAAAACAGAGCTCATTACCTGCAAAGGAAAACATCTGCAATACAAAAACATTACAAAACCCAGCAAGATGTTGAAGGACTTAGTTCCATGTTGTCAAGAACAGCCATTTCTGATCAATTTCCTACAAAAATCCAACAAACTCCTGTTTATCGTTTGGATTGGCATCATATCAGCTAAACTAATGCCTTCCCACCTAAACTGTAGAACCTTCGACTCAGAATTGGTTATTCACATCAGTAAAATGATCTGTCACCTGGATAGAACTCTGGAATCCACAAAACTTAACCTATTCTCTTAACATCTACGTTAGAAACCGCCATTCTCAACATTTGTGTTTCTTCTCAAGCTCAATTCTCAGTCCCACTCTTCTTTCTCTTGCAGAATTCATGGTTTGAATACTTGCAGAAACAAGGATTTTCAGCCATTTGAACAATAAATCAACTTATGCCCTTTTACCTGGGGGATCTTCTCTGCACATTGACAGCTAAAGTGGAGAGTCAAATTTCGCTGTATTAGGAACTTGACAGCTGCACCCAGGGGTCTTCTGCAAGCCTTTTTCTACCAACAAGAACATGATTTCCACCGAGGCTCTATTTTGGGCAAATTGCCGCAGATGTTTGTCTTAGAAAACAAAGCAGCCATGGAAAGCACACAAAGCTCCTGAGCATCAATTCTTCAACCAAATTGCTCAGTATTAGGAACTTGACAGCTGCACCCAACTGCAACCAGGGGTCTTCTTCACGCCTTTTTCTTTCATAGTAAACCTGAGGTCATCAGTGTCATTCGAATAACCAGATGAAGAGTCCATGCTGCCAGCAAGCACATAATTTGCCCCAAGATCCGGCTCCATTTTTAGAAGAAGCTGCCGCAGATGTTTGTCTTCACAAACAAAGCAGCCATGATTTTTACATGCACTAATGAAGCTCCTGAGTATGATCGAGTTAGGCTCCATGGGCATGTTCTTTACAATTTGATAAGCTTCTTCAATCCTTCCGGCACGCCCAAACAGGTCCACCATGCATCCATAATGCTCCATGGTTGGCTTGATCTTATAAACTGTCACCATTTTATCAAAGTAATTTTGGCCCTCTTCAACAAGCCCCATATGACTACAAGCGCAAAGGATAGCGGAAAATGATTTGCAGTCAGGCTGCAGTCCAGCTCCTTCCATTGCAGTAAATAGCGATATAGCCTCTTCGCCATAGCCATTGTCAGCGAAACCAGAGATCATGGCAGTCCAAGATTTTAAATTTCTTGAATTCATGGAATCAAAGACGCGGAACGCTTCCAAAATGCGGCCGCACTTTGAGTACATCTCAAGGAGGGCAGTTCCCAGTTCAACACGAAATTCAATACTACTGGTGAGAATATAGGAATGAATGGATTCTCCTAGTTTCACATTGACGAGACGAGTACAAGCAGCAAGCAGGCTAATCAAAGTGACTGAATTCGGCTCTTCATCCGCTGCTATCATATCTCGGAAAACCATTAAAGCATTTACAGGACAATTACAATCAACATAAGCAGCAATCATAGAGCTCCAAGAAACCACATTTCTCTGACGCATTTCGTCGAACACTTGTCTTGCAAAACTAATCAGACCAAAACCCCCATACATTCTGAGAAGAGTATTACATATATGCGAATCCCAATCAAAACCCGTCTTCAAAACCATTGCGTGCACACTCCCACCTACTCCAACCCTTAAGCACCGCCCGCAAGCTTTGAGCACAAAAGGGTAAGTATATTTATCGGGTTTCTCCCCAGTCCCACTTCTATGAAGGTCAACGAACATTCTGACGGACTCCAATGGCGTCGGGCTCTTCGAATACTCACTGATCATCGTGTTCCGCGCAAAAAGTGGCGGAGCGATGGACGAATTATCGAATATCTGCCTTGAAAGTTGTAAAGAAATGGAACAGGAGGCTAATATGAGTTTGGAGAAGAAGTATTCTTCATAATCTAGAGCTGTTTTGATGATGAGGGATTGGAGCTGGAGAAGATGGGCACTGGTTTTTGACCGTTGCAACAAGGTTTCGACATGGCGGGAAATCATCACAACTCTTCCAAAGTTGAATTTTTATAATTTTTTTTTTTCACCTGCAAGAGATTGAGGTTTGTGATAAATAAGAACGTTCATTAAGGTTGTAGTATAACAAAAGTAACAAACAAACGTATATTTTACCCATTGATCATATTTTTGTTAAAAGAAATAAAAGGTAAATTACATTTTCCCCTCTAAATTTTGCGAAACTACCATTATATTCTGAGTATTAGTTATTAACATAACAATAACCTTTTTGATTTGGTCAAATTATTATCTCTCTTTATTATAAGAAAAAAAAAGAGAGAGAGAAAAGAAAAACATACCAAGTTTAAAGGGTCTTTTTGCTATTTAAACTATTTTAAAACATTGTCGTGTCTTACTAGTTTTGTAAAATCTCGACACTGTTACTAAACAGAAAGAACTAAATAGAAAGAACAAAAGTATATTCAACATGAGATTGCTACTAAACAGAACAATTAAAGTACCATATACAACATTATTTTTATAATAATTTTTAGTATTTTAAATCCTTTTATTTATTATTTATTCCTTTTAAATTCTAAAAATTAATTTAAGTTTAATTTTCAACCACAACTCTAACATTATTAAGATGCCTAAAGTCCTAATTCTTGATTAAAAACTCATAAATAATATAAAAATTCTATTCACTTTTCATTGGTTTAATTTCTGTGGTCCCTCAACTTGATGCATTGGCTTTAATTGGTCCCTCCTATTGAAAAAGTTTATTTGGTCCCTAAAGTTGATATAAAGTTTTAAATGGTCTTTTTTTTAGGAAATTGTTACTTGCAGGGACAAGATTACTAAATGCAGACCATTTTAAAATTTTAAGTAACGAAAAGACAAAAATCACTACTACAAACAGGGGCTTTAATGGCGGTTTTTTCCCACTTTCAATGGCGGTTATTTGATTATTGAACCGCCATCTATCTGGCAGCCGTAGAAAGGTCACTGACTTTCTACGGCAGTTCCTAACCCAACCGCCGTAGAAAATAACGGACTTTCTACGACGGTTCCCAACCAAACCACCGTAGAAAGTCCGTTATTTTCTACGGCGGTTCCTAATCCAACCGCCGTCAAAAGTGCTTAGTTTCTATTGCTGTATCTAAACCAAACGTTTTCCATACCCGCCATAGAAAGTTCTGACATTTTTCTGGTTTAAAGCAAAACATGCTTCTGAAAATTTAAAATAAATATACAAAATATTGCCAAGATAGAAGTAAGAATCACTATTACATTACAATGGCATATCCACAAAAATTTATACAACTATAATATTCAACCAGTTTCATTACTATCAAAACAACCATCAAATACTACTTGGCTAATGCTCCACAATATAATTAGCGTATAATTTTCTCATAACATCTATATCCTCAGTGGTTAATGGAGTGCGGTCGACCTTGAAGTACTGTCACTGAGTATAAAAACAAATTTAATTGAGTAGCAAAATGAAATACAATCAAATAGGTTATGCGAGATCAAAATCAAATACCTTTTCTAGTTCTAGTAGAAGAACCATGCATCTTCATCACCATTTTCCTCATCACTATGCTCCTCGTTGCGTTTTCTCTTTCGACCCATTACATTAACTTAAACATAAGGGAAACACAAAGAGAAAACAAGCTAACAACTTCAAATAAACAAACGAGACCTGGAAGAGAGGAAAAGAAAGGTGTAACTTCAAAAAACAAGTGACATTATACACTCTAAACGAAACGAGACACACAAAATAGTCTAAGAAAGGTTAAACTTTTAAGAAAAAATTACATTTTACACTCTCCATGTATAAAAATAATCATCCTTTTTGTGAAAAGAGCCACACAAAATATACGAACAACTCTTCTTAAAAAGATACCAAAAAATGAGACTAAGAAATGTGTAACTTCAAAAAACAAGTGACATTATACACTCTAAACGAAAAGAGACACACAAAAGAGTCTAAGAAAGATTAAAGTTTTAAGAAAAAAGTGACATTTTAAACTTTCCATGTATAAAAATAATCATCCTTTTCATGAAAAGAGCCACACAAAAGATATTAACAACTCTTCTTAAAAAGATACCCCAAAATGAGACTTAGAAAGGTGTAACGTCAAAAAACAAGTGACATTATACACTCTAAACGAAAGGAGACACACAAAAGAGTCTAAGAAAGGTTCAACTTTTAAGAAAAAATGACATTTTAAACTCTTCATGTATAATAATCATTCTTTTATGAAAAGAGCTGCACAAAAGATTCTAACAAATTTTCTTATAAAGATACCCGAAAATGCGACTAAAGGCCCTGTTTGGTAACATGACTCAAACCATGTTTTGAAATCACTTTTGATTTTATAATATTAAAAGTGTATTGAGAATGTAAAAAGGTGTGTTGGAAATGTAAAAAAACTTATTGGGAATGTAAAAAGGTTTATTGGGAATGATGAAAAACTATTATAAAATCAAAAGTGATTTCAAAACATGATTTGAATCATGTTACCAAACAGGGCCTAAGACAGGTGTAACTTCAAAAAACAAGTCACTCATTACACTCTAAATGGAAAGACACAAAAGAGTCTAAGAAAGGTTAAACTCTTAAGAAAAAGTGACATTTTACACTCTCCTTGTATAAAAATAAGCATCATTTTTATGAAAAGAGCTATTACCAATGCAAATCAAAAAATTATATAATATAATGATGAACTAGGCATAGATAATGCGCATTACCATTAAGGAAAAGATGCCCAATATCAATCGGAAATATGACCTTCTCCTTTTTTTCAAAAAATCAAAATTAAACCAAATTTCATAATCAGTAAACATCTATATACTAAACAGTTTAAGTGAGGATTTTTAATTAGTGGGTATTTTTATAAAAATATTACAGAGTAGTTCCTCCACCAACTTCAGTAGACTCGTTAGCATTTAGAACTACGATTAGCCAAACACTGAGCAATATTTTACCATTTGCAACATCTCAAACTATATGCCAGTTTCATAAGAGGTATTTCTAACAACTTCCCAGATACTACACTCCACATCTAGTCAAAATGTCAAGCAAGTACCCTCATAACCAACTGAAAGAAGATTTGCATGACAAAAAAGATCAATAAAGTAAAGAGAGATGCAGGATAGGTAATTGGAACATACTAGTACAGTCAATTCTAACACTAGAACCCGAAGCTAAAACAAACAATAAACCCTAGGCCAATCACACTAATCAAGTGAAAATAAAATTTCTAAAGCTTAAATAAAGTTGAAACTATTCGATATAACCTTTTTTATGATTTGAAGCCCACAACAAGGACCGATTGTGGTGAAATTCTGGTGGGGGATTAACTCTAAGTGGTGGGTGATGGCCGATTAAGAAACCATCTCCGGAATTGGGTGACGGCTGGTCTGGTTATCAATACCGCTGGAAGAACGGCTTCGGGGAAGACAAGAGAAAAAACCTGCGGCAAAAGGATGGGCGCCGAAGACGTTCCTCGCAGAAGATGACGGGGAAGCGGCGGTTGACTGAAGATGGAAACAAAGGAAGCTCACAATTTTTCACTTAAAATTCAAACGTCATCTTTGAAATCAAGTTCTATGGCGGTTTTAATAAAAACCGATTAAAACCGCCGTAGAAAGCCCATAGAATATTGGGTTTTCTACGGCTGTTTATCTTAAACCGCCTTATAAAGTGTTGGAAAAAATTGAGAGAATTCTCGTGCGGGCCTCTATTCCTATTAATTTCTAGTTTTTCTTTTTTGTAAATTAAACCCAAAAAAATTTTAAAATTTAATAATAAATATGCAATTTAATATTGATCAATTTTTATAGTAAAATACATTATATTTACTAATTATATACAAACTCCAGCCTTTATGTTATGATAAACAATAAATAAATTTCAAATTTTTAGTTAACCAATCCATTATTTTAGGCCCCCAAAAATTTTTGAAGTATTGTTACATAATAGTTATAAGAAAAGTTCAAAAATACCAATTTGAATTGAATTAATAGTAAGATTTTTACTTCTGAATTTCTATCAACTTATCTCTATTTAAATAAAGTAAATCAAGAAATTCAATTATGTGAAAATAAACATTCATAGCGGCAATTAATACTCGTCACAATTGGTTACAAGTATAACTCAATGTTGTATCCATGTAAAGTCTTAATTAATTGTCGATCATTTCTATATCTCTCATATATAGGCATTTGCATCTAAACCTTCTTTTATTAGAATTAAGAGTCGGAAAAATATAAAGAGGCGGACGTGCGTAATGCGCCTTACCCCTGTATACAAATGAACATATGATGCAGATAATATATATGTTTAAATTTGAATATTACAAACATCAATATTGGAGTTTTAAACAACTCTAAACAAAAAGAAATTCACTTTTACTAAAAATTCGACAGAGTCTCCACTGTAAATGTAACAAAATAGTGAAGTTTTACGCAACTTCAAATAATAGCAAATTCAGTTTTACATCAATTTTGACAGATCCTCCCCTGTAAATTTAACCAAAACTCCCTGTTAAATAAACAGTGAAGCTTTACACAACTCTAAACAACAAGAAATTCAATTTTACAGAAAATTCGACAGAGTCTACCCTATAAATGTAACTAAACTCCCTGTCAAATAAACATAAATAGTGACGATTCCAACAACTTCAAATAATAGCCAATTCAGTTTTACATCAATTCCGACAGATAAAAATAACAAATTCACAACTTCAACATTTCGCTATCTGATCCTTGTAAATTTAATCCCATAATTTGCAACTTCATCCAAGTGTGAAGTGTGAGACCTTTTTCAATCAATTAATAAATTTATTGTATTTTACTATAAAAATTGATCAATATTAAATTGCATATTTAATATTAAATTTAAAAAAATTTCGGCTTTAATTTACAAAAAAGAAAAACTAGAAATTAATATGAATAGAGGCGGCACGGGAATTCGCTCCATTTTTGCCTTATTTTCTAAGGCGGTTTAACATAAACCACCGTAGATACCAACTTTCTACTGCGGTTTAAATTGGAACCGCCGTAGAAAGTGGGTTTCTACGGCAGTTTCAATTAAACTGCAGTAGAAAGTTGGTTTTCTACGACAATTTATGTTAAACCGCCTTAGAAAGTGTTCCGAAAAAATTGAGAGAATTCCCGCGCGCACCTCTATTCCTATTAATTTCTAGTTTTTCTTTTTTGTAAATTAACCCCCAAATTTTTTAAAATTTAATATTGAATATGCAATTTAATATTGATCAATTTTTATAGTACATTATATTTATTAACTATATACAAACTCCAGGCTTTATGTTAAGATAAATACTAAATAATTAAATTTTAAATTAACCAATCCATTATTTTAGGCCCTCAAAAAATTTTCAAGTCTTGTTACATAATAATTATAGGAAAGCCTCAAAAGTAATAATTTTCATTGAATTACTGGGAAGATTTTTACTATTGAATTTCAATATACTTAACTCTATTTAAATAAAGTAAATCAAGAAATTCAATTATGTTAAGATAAACATTCATAGCGGCAATTAATTAATACTCTTCACAATTGGTTACAAGTATTACTCAATGTCGTATCCATGTAAAGTCTTAATTAATTGTCGATCGTTTTTATATCTTTCATATACAGGCTAGTTAGATCTTCCTTTGCATATCTATAACTTCCTTTATTAAAATTAAAGTGAACTGCAACACACATAACTTAACTATGGGTGTTTTGCAAAAAATGACACTTTACTAAAAATACTCGTTTTATGACACTCAACTTTCATTTTTGCTCGAAAAGTACCACTCTGTCAAGCTAGTCCGTTAACTCACTAACAGTTAGATATAGTCAGGGGTAAAATGGTCATTTTTCTTTTAAAACACTTTAAATTTTTTTTCAGCCAATTAAAAAAAATTGGCCAATTTTCTGCCAATTTTAAATTGAGATTTTTTTTTAAATGGCCAATTTTTTAAAATTGGCAGTTTTTTTTTTACTTTTTTATTTTTTAAAGAAAAATGACCATTTTACCCATGACTAAATCTAACTGTTAGTGAGTTAACAGACTAGTTTGACAGAGTGGTATTTTTCGAGCAAAAATGAAAGTTGAGTGTCATAAAAAGAGCATTTTTAGTAAAGTGTCATTTTTTCCAAAACACACATAGTTAAGTGATTGTTTTGCAGTTCACTCTTAAAATTAAGAGTCAGAAAAATATAAAGAGGTGGACGTGCGTACAAAATGCGCCTTACCCCTGTAGACAAATTTCAAATGATACAGATAATACACTTTAAATTTGAATATTACAGTTAAACCTTGATAAAGTAATATTCGATAAAGTAATAACCTTGTTTATATAATAATTTCTTTTGGTCCCAACTTGGGCCAACGGACTAAATGCGTTAAGTAATAAAAAAAACTAAATCCTTAAGGGCCTAATAAAAATATAAAATAATAATTACTGGAATTCATTTGCTATACATATGTACGTACATGAACTTATTTTTTCGAGACATTAAGTTTCACTAAAACTTTTGAGCTTTCCTAAATTCAAATAATTTTCAATAAAAGTATATTGAAGAACTCTCTCTAAAATAATAAATATTTATTTATCGATAAATGAATAATTTATTCATTTAGCGGTAGATAATAAACTCGCTAAATGAATTTTTTTTTTCCGATCCCGAGGGTATTAATTTATCGAGGTTTAACTGTACAAACAAAAATATTGGAGTTTTAAACAATTCTAAGCAAAAAGAAATCCAATTTTACTGAAAATTCGACAGAATCTCAACTATAAATTTAACAAACCTCCCTATCACATTAACATACACAGGGAAGTTTTACGCAATTTCAAATAATAGCAAATTCAGTTTTACATTAATTTTGATAGAGCCTTCCCTGTAAATTTAACCAAAACTCCTTGTTAAATAAACAGTGAAGCTTTAAACAACTCTAAACAACAAGAAATTCAATTTTACAGAAAATTTGACAGAGTCTCCCCTATAAATGTAACAAAACTCTCTTACAAATGAACATAAATAGTGAAGATTCCAACAACTTCAAATAATAGCCAATTCAGTTTTACATCAATTCCGACAGAGCCTCCCCTGTAAATTTAACCAAAACTACCTGTTATCCTAACATCAAGAGAAAAGCTTTACACAATTTTCAGTAGGGTTGGCAATTGGGTCGGGTTCGGGTTGACGGGTTCGGGTTGGCGGGTTGGCGGGTTAATACTTGTAAACCCGAACCCGACCCATTTATTATATGGGTCAATCATATAAACCCGAACCCGACCCATTTAACAAAGTGCAACCCGAACCCAACCCATTAACCTGTTTATTTTATGAGCTAAAAACCTATATATAATTATATGGGTTATATGGGTTATATGGGTCAATAGGTGACCCAAATAACCTATAGAACATGTTAACTCTAATCCACCACCACCCATTTGCTGACAGAAATAGAAGAGAGGGGTAGAAGGAAATAGAGGTCATGGGTGAGACTAAGGAAAGAAAGAAAAAGAAATAAAAAAGAAGAAGAGAAAAGAGAGGAAAATAAATGGGTTCGGATGAGTGCAGGGGAGAAAGGAAATAAAGAGAGAAAAGAAAGTAAAAAAAAAAAAAAAGGAGAGAAAGGAGGGAGTAGTCGGTCATGGAAATGAGGAAGGGAAGAAGAAGTAGTGCAGCCGTGCAGGGAGAAAGGAAAGAAAGAGAAAAATAAAAGGAGGGAGGGGAAAAAAAAGAAGTGAAAGAAGTAGGGTGTACATTCCAACATTAGGGTTAGGCCAATTTTTCAAAATTACAAATTTAACCTCATAATTTATTAATATTATTTAGATGGGTCAAACGGGTCGTAATTGGGTTTTGCGGGTTGACCTGAATTTGACCCGTTTATTATACGGGTTAAACGGGTCGACCCGTTTGACCCACCAACCCGAAAACCCCTAACTCAAACCCGCTTATATCGTGTCGGGTTCGTGTCGTGTCGTCGTGTCGTGTCGGATATTGACAACCCTAATTTTCAGTAATAACAAATTCACAACTTCATCCAAGTGCAAGACCTGTTTCAATCAAACAATAAAAAAGATAAAAATACATGTTGTTATAAAATTATGTCCACATAGTTTGATTAAAATCAAGTATATATATATATATATATATATTATGTCTATTGTATTCCATGGCGGTTGTAAAAACCCCGCCATAGAAAGCAATTTTCCATGGCGGTTATTTGAGAACCGCCATGGATATGGCAGTTTTTTAACAACAGCCATAGAAGACTTTGTCCTTTATTCTGTTCTATTTAAAAGTAAATTACTTCTTTACTTCCTATGTCCTTTTTAAGACTTTGTCCTTTATTCTGTTCTATTTAAAAGTAAACTTATTTGTCACTAATTTATAAGTAGACAACAAATGAGTGATAAAATATAAAACATAAAAATAAACAGATAATGGAACGATCCCTTGGCCATTTAAAATGAAACCGAAATCTCATATCTCGAGTGGAAGTCGTGAGACAACCTTGACGCATATACATTGAATAAATTATATTTACCCCCTATGAATGTGAGGATAGTGTGCTACTCAATACATAAAAATAGCAGTGTTTAGAATGGCTTTGGCTCCTCCATTTGTATTTATATACTCTTTTTGTATTAAATTTGTTATCATTAGTATTTTATTATATTTTTTACTTTGCATATAGAATAAGATAAACAAGAATGTACAGATTTATACAGAAAGTCAAAAAAAAAGAAAAAAAGAAGAGGTCTTAAACAAAAAAAAAAAAAAATCCAAAAAACTAAATAAATATATTTACATATAAATGTAGGATGTATTACATTTTACCTCCCTCAAGATTTCTAGAAACTACCAACGCCCCTTGAGTTTGATGAAACTATCAACTTCTCCTAAGCGTTCATATTTTAGCAAAAATTTATATTTAACATGTCGGATGATTCGACACGCATATCTTTTTTTTTAGAAACGTACGATAATTTTTTTTAAAACATGGGTATCGAGTATAACCTATCACATATATACTATGAAATATTACATATCTAATAAGGACAAAAATATCACATGTCGCACTTTCATACCACTTGATAGGAGACTCATTCTAAAAATGTTTTACTAAATTACAAAAAGACATGAATTTTGAGTTTATTTTTTGACTCATAAAGGAATAAATGTTATTTTACCAAATTAGCGGGGATAATTGCTATATTATTATCCAGTCAATGGGTGACCGTAGTTTCACAAAACCTTATTATTCATTTGATAAATTTTACAAATCTCGAGGAATATTAATGTAATTTACTATGGGCTGGGGAGCTGTTGGTGTCTTTTGCTGGGGGGGGGGGGTGTCGGGTCGTGTGGGGTTGGAGGGGTTCTTGAAAGTTGAACACTTGAACCCCTACTCGTGAGTTAAGGGGCCGTTTGGTTGGGGGTATTTAGAGGGCTCAATGGGAATGGAAGGAAATGATATCCATTGTTTATGTTTGGTATGTGGATATGGGAATAAAAAAAAAGGAATGAATCCCTAAAATTTGGATATGACCCAATACCACCTCCCCCCTTCATTCGGATTCAATCCTCAGTTGGGAATCAAAAATTCCCCCTTCCCTAAAAAACCCTCGCAGCTGCCATCTCTTCCTCTCCTACCCATCTCTTCCTCTCCGACGCAGTGGACTCATCCTCGCCGCAGTGGACTTCTCCTTCCGTCTCCCACGGACTCCTCCCCTTCGCAGTGGACTTCTTCATACGGTAAAATCCTCTATCCCTTGTTGTGGGTTTGATAAATCGAGAGTTGCAAATCAAAAGGTGAAGCTTTTGTTTCGGTTTTTGGTTTGGCTTGAGATTTCGTGGGTTTCTTCCTTTTCAACAATTGGTAGTCCGATTTGGTTGATTTCATTCCGAATCGTGGGATCCAGTTTCGGGAAGGAAATCTTCGACTTGGTCAACATCGGGGCTGCAACAATAAGAAGAGAAAAAGAGGAAGAGGAAGAAGAGAAGAAGAAGAAGAAGAAGAGGAAGAGGAAGAGGAAGAGGAAGAAGAAGAAGAACAGAGAAGAAGAAGAACAGAAGCAGAAAAGAGAAGAAGGAAAAATGCAAATGGAGCTGCAGCGGCCCAATTCTCACTTTTTGCAATAATTTAGGAAAAATGTAAATTATTTTATTAAAGAAATATAGGGGTAAATTTGTAATTTTGACTGATTCCCATTACTGATATTCAACTGAACCAAACATCATTTATGTCATTGATATCCATTCCAAGATTTGAACCAAACAACAATTATTCATTCTCATTCCCATTGATTCTCATTCCCATTGACTCCTCAATCAAATCCATTCACATTCCGATTGACAGGTTCGAACCAAACGGAATGTGAATGGATTTGATTGAAGAGTGAATGTCCATCGACCCAAACCCTTTCATCAAAATCCGGTCATTCTTGAAGCTGAGGAACACAATCAGTGACGGCAGAGATGAAAAAAATCAAATCTTCACCAACACATGCTTCCGATTTTAGAGAAATGTATTCAATTTCTGATTTCATCAATGAGATGCCCAGTAAACTTTCTTGGTCAGACAATGCTTCGATTGCTCATCTGAAGCTTTTCTGCAGCCCAGATCATCACGTTCAAGTCTACAAAGGGCTTGAAGAAACCGTGGAAAAGATCAAATCTGCAATCAAAGGGTTGGGTGTTTTTCTCTGGCCTACTTTAGTTCAGATTTGGGCGCCCAAATCCGTCGGCGGCCAGCAATTTCTTGCGAGCTCGGACCTGCCTTTTGGCATTAATTCTCTGGTGCAAGGGCTCTGTTTGTATAGGAAAGAGTGTTTGAATTGCGAATATAGTCTTGACGGTGAAGAAGAGCTCGGCCCTGTTGGGCGGGTTTTTCGAGATGGGTTTCCTGAATTTAGTCCGTACGTGAGCTTTTACTCCGATGGAGAGTTTAAAATGAGGGATTATGCTGAAAGTTATGGGCTATGCGGATATTTGGCTTTGCCAGTTTTTGAGGCGGAAGAAAAAAATTGTAGCTGTGTGCTTGAGCTGATTACGATTTTTGATGGGGATCATTGCTTGAAGAATACAATTGGACATGTTTCTAAGGCTCTTCAGGTTAGATTTCTACTTGGACATTTATAATGTTTGTTTTCTTAGCGTTTGAATGGAGTTAATTTGCTTCTTTCCTCTTTTCGTTTGTAGATTATGGTTAAAGTTTGTGTATTTTGCCTTTCTAAAGTGAGCTGAAAAGCTTTGTGGTCGAGCTGAATTTTCCTATTCTATTCTTGAGCCTCTATATTTGAACATAACTGTATCAATGTGTCTCAATATATGATCTATATAGCGGACATCACGAAGTGGAATAAAGGCATAATTGTTGTTGTTGTTGTTGTTGTTGTATTCTTGAGCATCGCAGCATTTCTACTTTTCCTTGCCAAACACCTATTTAACGCTTCCATTCCACAGCATAAGAATTGAAATGGTGATTGAAAGGTATGAAGATTGTAGTATAGCTTTTGGAAATAGAAATCTTTTTTTATGTTTAATTCTGATTGTGTTCTTTCCTGCAGACAGTAGGACTGAGAACTTACGATATCTGTAGCTTCATGGACATGGAAAGGGTGAGTGGAATCATGATTTTCTCTTATTATTCCCTGATTTATTTTTCACTCAATTTGATGATGCATTCATGTGTTTAAGGGAAAAACTACAGTCCCGTTAAGGAACCATTCAGTCATTGGATTTGGCCTTGGATGCATTACTAATGCAATTGTATAGTCCAAATTCAATAATTGAACGGAACCTCTAACAAGACTGTAGTCTCACCCCATGTTTAATTCATTGCATCACTAATAACTAACTTTATGAGCAGAGTTCAAAGCATGAAACTCCCCTCAGTGAAATTGAGAAGGACTTGAAAGTAGTATGTGATGCGCACAGCATACCGTTTGCTCAGACTTGGTTTGCTTGCAAAGGGGAGAAATCTGCAGAAACTGTCATGTGCACGAGGGAAAAGGGATCGAGTTTGTTGCAGAAAAGGGTCTCCTCATTCCAGAAAGACTGCATTAAGTTTGGTCTAAAGGAAGGAAAAGGTGTTGTATGGAGGGCATTCACTTCTAGGAATTCATGGTTCTGCAAAGACATTAGTCAGTCAAGCATTAACGAGTTCCCTTTAGTGCTTAGTGCACGCAAAGCTGGCCTAACTGCTTCTTTTGCCATTTGTCTGAAAAGTTTGTTAGATGAGAATGACATTTATGTGCTAGAGTTCTTTCTGCCCTCGAAGCAGACATCATCTAGCAAACCATCAACCTATTTTATGAACTCGCTCTTAACCACAGTTTTGCAGCATTTTAAGAGATTTAAGGTTGCAGTTAAACAAGACCAGGGGATGGATGGAACTGTTTGCATAATCAACTGCATCACAGATGATGGAAATGCTACTACAAAGAAGAATGACAATGCCACTGCGCCAAATAAAAGCGCGATGAAGACATCAGATATTATGGTTCTTAAGATTTCTTCCAGGAAGGAGCGCGAAAATACTGAATTTGTCATTGATGGTAAGCTTGTTATCTAGAAAGAAAGAGTTTTTCGTTATCTTTTATTTTTTGATTTTGATACAGTGACGCAATTTCTCATTTTGCAGTTAACACACCTACAGAAAAGCAATCACCGGTGAAGAACGATTCAGATCCACAGTCAAAGAAGAGGAAAGCAGATCATTCCCTACCTCAACAAAATAGAGAAAGCGTGATGGATGATGGAGATTCAAGTGAGAATATCATGATCATAAAGGCAAAATACAAAGATGATATGATCAAGTTTCCACTCCCATTTCAGTCAGGGTTGCTGAGAATGAAGGGTGAAGTTATAAAGCGGCTGAAGTTAAAGGAAGACGGTTTCAAGATCAAGTATCCAATCGAAAACCATGAGCCGCAGATTCCTGTGGACTGTGACACCGATTTGCAGAACATTATGAGTACTGCAAGATCACAGGGAACCCAAACGCTTAGATTTCTTCTCGAGCCAGTGCAAAGTGAAAGCAAAATGATCATAAAGTTAACATACGAAGGCGATATGATAAAGTTTCAATTCTCTCCATCAGCAGGGGTGATGGATCTGAAGAATGAAGTGACCACAAGGTTCAAAGTAAGTAGTGAAAGTTTCAGAGTGAAGTATCAAGATGCTGCTGGGGACTGGATTTATATATCTGATGATGAACAATTGCAGAACTATTTGAGTGTTATGGAATCAAACAAAATTGCTGTCAGATTCCATTGTGAACTCATAAAAAATTAGCCTTGGAACACCACCTCATGTACCCTTATGCTTCAACTGTGCTTCTCCGTAGCTTTTGTAGGGGGAAAAGAAAATTCCTTTTGAACCATTGTGTAGGGAATGTTGACTTCAGAGATTATGTTGTTAGAAATGTGAATGTATATTCATCCTCCATCCTTATTAGTAATATATATTTAACTATAATATATATATATATATATATATTCATATGTTGGACTATTCAGGGATGTTTTTTTTCTGGTTCCACCACTGAAACTGAATGTGTACGTGTATCTACCAATAAAAAATTTAAACAAAAGAAAGTTTTCCCCTTCTCTATATTTGTGGCAACGTTTGTTGCAATGAACTTACATTTGGTAAATATATGTGTAATATAAGTTTAACAACTAACTATACATTATAAGCTAAACTAAACTAAACTAATGGGGATTTAGCATTGGCTCTTGGAGAAGTGCAAGGATGGAGCAATGGAACTGTAGCTGACTTGCACTGGTTGGAGTTCAAGTGCAATTGAGGGGAGCTAACTAGCTAAGTTTAAGCCGTACTTAGACAAGCGTGACACATAATGGGTTATCAAAAATTTTAAAAGTTTGATTTCAAGCTTTGAATTTATAATAACTTTTTACAGTGGGGCAAAGATTATGTAGGTGGGCGGCCTAACTTCTTTATTTCCTTCTCTAATTCATTGAATGAATCTATTAAAAGGGAAATGATTTGGGAGTGAAATTGGTGCTTGAATGATGTAATATGTGTTAACAGATAATATTATCCATTATGATTACGGCTGAGAACGAACGCGAATATTCAGGAACAAGTTCGAGCTCGACTCGATAAAGCCATTTATGAACATGATTTTTAGGCTCAATAATAAATGAACACGAACACGAATAATGTGTTGAAATCTCGTTAATGTTCGTGAATAAGCTAATATTAACTATATAAATTTTAAAATAAGTATGTACAATATTAAAATTTTAAATAATACAAATAATTAAATCTTTATATATATTTATATTTACATAGATATCAATAGATGAGTTTAAATTAAATTTTGATTTTTATGTGAGTTTATATAGTATAGCTTGGCTCGATTAATAAATAAACGAACAACAACAAGATTTTAAACTCAATAAATAAATGAACACGTCAAAGCTCGGCTCGTTATCACCCCTAATTATGATTATACAACAATTATACGATGTAGATGTTATATTGATTTTGGTTTTTTAATACATATCAAGTCATTCATCTCACACTTTTACTCCATAATTTCACTATTTTCCTAGTATTACTATTATTAAAAATATAATTATCGTTATAAAATATAAGAATAATAATGCACACGATTAAAAATAAAAGGGCAAACACCTCAAACCCCCCCCCCCCCCCCCCCCCCCCTCTTGTGGTTCCCAAAAGCTACTCATCACCTCCCGTGTTTTTTCGAAATCCGTAAAGTGACGGAAATGACTAAAACTAACAACGGGATGGTGAATTGACCAATTTATCCTCACATTAACCCTCAAATTACCCAAATTACCACCAAAAAAAATTCAAAAACCATTTACTTCTTCTTCAGTTCTTCTTCCACGATCTTCTTCAATTCCTCTTCTTCTTATTCCTTAGTTCTTCTTCTTCTTCAGTTCCTCTTCTTCTTCTACTTCTTTTTCAGTTCTTCTTCTGCAACTTCCAAGTTCTGCAATTTCTGGAATTTCCAAAGCGGAAAATTGCAAAACAAAGGTTCTGCAATTTCCGGCGATTCCAAAGACGTGCCGTCGAAAAACGATCTCCAGGAAATCTTTTTAGACCTTTTTATTTCCCAGAAGTCGTTTTCTTCAGACTTGTTTGCGGGGTTCGTCATCTTCGGTTCCTCATCTTCATTCTCGTCGCGTTTGATGCCTTCATTTGCTGGTTCGTCGACTTCGGTTCCTTATCTTCGTTCGATGGTGAAGACGAATTTGAAAGGAATGTGATTAAAGATGAAGAAAACGATTTCCGGGATCAAATGGTTTTCAGAAACCGAAATGGAAGGAAAAAACAAAAGTATGAAGAAAACGAAATGATTTCCAGGAATCGTTTTCTTCAGCAACCGAAATGGAAAAAAAAGTCTGAAGAAAAAGATTTCCGGGAAATCGTTTTCTTCAGAAACCGAAGATGATGGTGATAGGGGTATTTTGGTCACAAACCCAATTACTTTGGCATCAACCTGTCAAGAGACGCGCGTGATGTACACGCGCCGTTAAATTGAGTCATTTCCATCACTTTACGGATTTCTGAAAAGCACGAGGGTGATGAGTAATTTTTTTTTTTTTGTACATTTGAGGTGTTAGCCAAAAATAAAATTATCACTTTAACTAATTTGACAATCTTTTGAAGAAATATGAACAAATGGTTAAATAAAAAATACGTTATGCCACATCATAATTTTCTTAGTATTTTTACTGTGTCAATATTTTGATGGAAAGTAATACTCACTTTGTTTTATTAGAATGGTCTATTTTGTCCAACGTAACTTATTACGAAAGTCAATGTACAAATCCAAAAATAACTAATTTGACTTTCTTAATTTTATTTATATATCTACTTATTAA
This sequence comes from Leptodermis oblonga, assembly GCA_016801395.1. Classification (NCBI taxonomy): domain Eukaryota; kingdom Viridiplantae; phylum Streptophyta; class Magnoliopsida; order Gentianales; family Rubiaceae; genus Leptodermis; species Leptodermis oblonga. Next base: position 35,676,687 of record CM028760.1, read on the forward strand.
ATATGGGGCTACTTGTGAATAACACATAATTATATTAGTAAAGATAAAATGAGTAAAAAAAATAAAAGTGGATTCTTCTAATGGCACATAAAATATTTGTAAAAGTTAACTCTTCTAATGGATCGGATGAAATATTTTTTTATTAAAGTTTTCTCTATAAAAAATCTCATTCAAAAAAAAAAAAAAAAACCTACCTTCCATCTGTATTTATCAAAATTAACTATTAGTAATTAACGATAATAGCGATAAATTGTTCCATGCACCGTTTCATAAATTGATACTACGCATCATGTATGATTTTATGGAAAAAGAGTAAATTTCTTGGCAAAGTGATAAAAAAAAAAAAAGATAGTCATATTTATTTATTTTAATTCTGATTGATCCGTTATACTAAAATGTGATGGAACGATGTACGAAATAATTTTTCAATAATAATAGCAATTTATGGTAACGTAAAATCGCAGATGTACGGTGGTAATTACTAATTAATGCTAGAATGATTCTATTATTTGTCAAAATTAGACCCAAGCCCATTAATGGCGAAAGGCCAAAAGGTAGGAAGCAGATCGGCGAGGAGCGTGTGAACTGTGGAAGGGCGAAAACTGAAAATCTGCGATTGCGAAGATCGAGGAGAGCTCGCTGAGGAAACGAGACTTCAATGAAGGGCAACAAAAACGGCGGCAGCGATGTCACGGACAAGATTGAAGCCAAAGAACAGAAGAAAGCGAAACCCCCTTTTAGACCTGCTCCCGATGACACCAAACCATTTCTCAAAGACCCAGTAAGAAGAGCGAACAAAATTTGACATTTTCTTCCTCAATTTCTTTGCGTTTGCTGAAGGTAAAACTTTGTGTTGATTTTTGCAGATTCTAAGAGCAGACCCCATTGAAACTGAGGAAGCCGTGCTCCGATTACCCCCTTTTCCGGTGAAGAAAAATGGAATCTGAAGCATCTTCTTAGTACTGGATTATGTATAGGTACATGTTTATTTTTGTTTTGTGGTAATTTCTGCAAATTCTGTGGCCTTAAAATTGAGAATTATGTTGGGATATTTTGCTTCAGTTTCTGAAATCATTCTATGGATAAGGAATTTGGTTATGGCTTCTTCTTCTTTTTCTGGGCTTGAATTTGGTTATAAATTCTATGGCTTCTGCTTCAAGTGTATGAATTTTTAATTGTTTAGGTCTTGATGCAACCTGCATGATGAACGTATCGAAGCTGCATAGATCTCCATTTTTTTTTTTTTTTTTTCGAAGTTACAGAATACTGAAAACAGAGAAAACTGAAATCTTCTACTTTAGGTTTTTCTAGTTTTGTTTTGAAGGTTCTTTTTTTCTTTTTTTTTTTTTTTTGTTGAAAGATATTACTATTTTTTTTGGTTTTTTCCTATTACATATACCCAAACTATAACTCTTAACCATAACAAATTGGAATACATACGGGATATGAGAAACTCCATGACACATACCATGTCTTTCTTTTATTCATATTAAGGCAGCCTTATTGCAACAAAAGTGAAAACAAAGCAAAGAACAATTTTTACCCTTTTGGTTTAAAATGTCAGCTATCCTTGTCGTTTAAGACTGAAATATTCAATTAACTAAAATATTCAAATTAATAAGTATTTAAAAACATTATATTTTTATACAATCCAGCACTCTCATATTGTGCCAAAACGTACCCTTAATTTTACGAAATTGTTAATTGAAAGACACATCTTACTAAATAATTGATACTTTATAAAAAATTTAGACTTGAAATTACTTTTTTGCCCTTCTCCCTTTCTACTTCCTTTTACGTAAAAGTAAGAAGAAAATAACTTTTAAAAAGAATCACCCGGATGGAGTGATTCTTTCCCATAGAATCGCCTGGTCGGAGTGATTCTTTCCCATAGAATTGCATGGTAAGGGTGATTTTTTTAAAAAGTTGTTTTTTTTATTAATTTTACTGCAGAATGAATGGAGATGAGTGAAAGAAAATTTGAAAAAATTGGAGTAGAAATGAGAGAGAGTTAAAGAGTGAAATGGAGAGTTGAAGAGGAAATGAGGGTGTAGGTAAAAATATTTATGATAGAAATGTATAAAGATATTATTATTTTTTCACCACTTAAAATTTTAAAAATTATCATGTGTTTAGTAAAAAGTGTCATGCGATTAACCTGCCCCATTTTAAGCAAAAGAAACTGCACACTCAAATCCTTAACCATATCACAAAATTTCTCAACAACAAATAAAAAATATTTTTCAATGTTTTAGTCTTGACTAAAACTATCTGTTTAAAACATCTTAATTGACATGTTTTTTCAACAATTAAAACATTTTTTTTAAGAAAGATTGTTTAAACACAATTTTCTTCATTAAAAAAAAAAATCTTTTGAAACGTTTTAACAAAAATTTATACAAATGGAACCACCGTACTCTGCGAGGGCTACTTAAGGCCCTATTTGGTATTAGGGTTCAATTTTAACCTCATTTTACATTTTATAATCCAAACCAAAATTTGAACCAAACTTTGATACCAATGTCGAACTTCAGCAGTGAATCGGATGAGAGGCCTCTATTTGCTTGCTTTCTAGTTCACAATAGCCTGTTTGCTACATTTTGATCAATTCTAAAGAAAGCCATTCTCTAGATTCTTTCTTTAGAAAAGAAAGAAGATGGATTTTAAAATCCATCCGCAAGGAAGACAAAAGCGAGAACTATAAGAGCTCTATAACCTAACTTTCATAATATCATATTAAAAGGATTGATTGTAACATGGCAGTTTGAAAAATCATGAAGAATTCTTATAATAAATTCAATGTGAAATATTACACGGCATGGAAAATTCTCTTCCCTTTGACATGATGAAAGTCATGATTTCCTCTGAACCGCTAAAATTACAACATAAATTATAGTTTTAAGGAAAAACTAATGACTATAAAATAGTACAATGTCTTTTGTCTTTTAAGTTAGGATTTATCCTCTACTTTTTCAATGGCTGTTAACCTTTCTCTATTAGGACATTTCTTCTGAATTGCTTTCAGTGGAGTTTGGGTATCCTTTGGGCAAAGCGAACACAGGTTCTTTCCCTGAAAGGCCTTTAAATGCAAGTGATAGAGAGTGCCCTAAAGCTCGGGCAACCGGGACTGCCACAGCATTCCCGACCTGAATGTATCTGAAACACCAACCATTGTGATTAGAGTTGGAGCAAATTAACATAAATTATTGATCTACAGTATCATATTCGAAAGTGTAGCTAAAAAACCCAATACGTTTGGATGCAGCATGAATTAGAGGACCATTACCTTTCTTTGATAGGACCAAAGAGTTTGTAGTAATCTGGAAAGCCTTGCAACCTGGCATTCTCACGGATCGAAAGAACTCGATTTTGCTCAGGATGTAGTATGACCTAACAACATATATACAGAACGATAGTCACATCAACCATTCCTAAAGTTATATGAATTATATATTGTTACACACAAGTGAAAGATACCTGATTATGCGGTTCTGCCCGAGTAACAACAGTGGGAACAGTCTCATCCCACCATAATCTGCCAAAGGGCCTGAAAAGAAACCACAATCTTGTGAATTCACAGATGATGAATACACCATAAATCCAACATGAAAAACAATTGTATGATCTGAAAAGGGATTAAATATCGGTGATTACGTACTTGCTCGACGTTCCACGAACAAAGGTAACAGCGTAGTCGGGAACCTAAATATTTGAAGTGGTATTTGTAAAGGGTGAATGAGCAAAACCAACACAAACAAATAATGGGGATTGAAACTAATCATCAAGATTCATACCAATGGCTTTCCCGACGGGAGCAACTCTCGTGCTACACTAGGGTCAAATTCTACTTTATTATCGCCTCCTATTAAAAGACCCGGTAAATCTCGAAAATTTGCGCCCTTTTGTACACAAAAGAAAACAACTTTAGCAGCGTGACTTCAAAAATAAAAAGTGAAGAATTCAAGAATTAAGAGCAGTATTGATTCTATTGTAAGCATGAATTACCTTCTTCTTAGGGATTCTACAGACACGGTTGTAATCATCATCATTAAGGCGCAAAGGTCGATGGTCGTATAGCAAATGTGGAGAGGATTCCGACCCAAAGGCAAGGCAACCAGGCATTTCTGCATTAAACATAAAATTACACTACTAATGGCAGAGGACTAATAATAATTTTTATCCATTTCATTTTTTTTTTAAACGTTTTAAATATTTTTTATTTAGTGGAAACAAAAATTTCAATCATGGAATAAACATTAACATTAACAAACTAAACTATATCGCCATATCTCAGGATCTTATAGACGTATACAGTTAACTCATAGCATCATTTAGAATTATTTTTAGATGTCGTACTTTTATTATTAATCAGGGTTTCTATTTCCTGCACACCATATTGAACTTATAGAGGTCTAATATGCACATGTTTAAACCATTTCAGAAGTGTTCTATCATACTTTTCATCTCTTGAAACGGTTGCTACTGGTTTCAAATACTTGCCTTCCATGTTTTATATGATATTGTATGCTACACATTCATCTCAACATTTTCATTTCTAGAACTTCACTTTATGCTACTATTATATAAACTTTGCTAAAACCTCAAACGTACTAAACTCAAACGTATCGAAGTGCTTCAAGTGGGATGATAAAATGAAAGTTGAGCATACCACTCCTTCTCAATCTAATGAATTCCTGAAATTCAGTCTTTGGCTTATCGGTATATGGCATTTCATCCCGGGACTCATTATTCTCCACCTATATATAATAAATCTGCTATTAGAAATCTACCAACTCTACCCAAAATCAAAAACACAAAATAACTTAACAGTGATATAACTTACCGGGGGGAGATCGGATATAATATCAGCAAGGAAGAGTTTCTCTTCCAAATTGACTTTTCTACCTTCATCGTAAGCAACAAAACACGCCTTCATTGAAACAGAAAGAAGCACCAAATTCACAAGGTCGGATTAAAAAAAAATATTTGTATGAAATCTATGTGATAATGTGTAATAACGATATGCTAACCTCAAATTCTTTCGGAAAAAACCCGCGTACAACAACATCGTGAGTGGGCAAAGGATACTGTGGTAACTTCTGCTCATGAGTAAGAAGATTGTGAAGTCAAAAATATTGAATGGAGAAAAATTATACAGTACATTTGCTGCATTCTCATTGCCTTCACGAGAAACGAACAATTATCCGATAAATATATTTGACTGCACCACTTTGGTGCAGCGGATGCACCGAAGAAGTATCACATGCAAATCAAAATGCAAATGTTAAAAAAAATTTGACAAGCAAGTCACCTCTGTTGGAAGAGCAGCCCACAAGAAGGCACGCATCCGAAATTGAGCCAAACCATAAGCACCGGCAGCCACCAAACCAACCCGTGCTTGATAGTTCATTTGAACCAGACGAGCAAACGCATACCTCCCAAGATACGCACTTGCAAATTTGAATAAATCAACCACGTTTTCCATCAGCACAAATCTTGGTTTCAGAAAGGAAACAATATCCATGAAAACTATGAGCTGCTTATTCTTTTCGTCTTTTAATGGCTGTGTTTTATCCCTAAAGCGATTAAACCCACTTATTCCCTGACATGGAGGACCTCCACATATAACATCGACCATTCCCTGTGACAGAAAGGAAGGGGAAAAAAAATGTTGCAGATTTGTTGACATGTTGTTATTATAATGAAATTAAGGTAAAACTACCGTCTCGTAACATAATCATTCATTCCTGAGAAATGTGTAATGGATAGTTCCACAATGGAAATGTATTCTTTCAAGAGGGAGATTACCGGCATAGGCAAACTCTTTCTTTTATAGCCTTTTGTGACAAAATCCTTCAACTTCAGTTGACAATGGCTGAGACAGAAGAGCACAGTGTAAACTGACTTGCACGAGGAAAAAGAAATTCAAAGAAAGCCCGTAGAATAAGTAAACTACATCTAATTTCATACCTCAGACCCTCTATCGGCTCCCAGGTGTCCTCATTCGGCCCATATCCTTTCCATCGAATCTAAGAAATACCAGAACTTGGCTATATAAGAGTTTGACAACACATTTAATTCAATGGTGCATAATTATGAAAAACAATCAGGTTTTTTAACCAAAAAAGGGTTGCATGCTGTAGGTCGGTTCTTCTGAAATGACTTCCACGTAACAGTTAGTCATTGTATGGCACCATAGCTAGAACCATGGTTTGAATCATATTTTGTATTTTATAATAATTTTTTTATCATTTTCAATACACTTTTTAACACTTCAAATACAACTTTTTAACATTCTCAATACACTCAAATAAATTTAAAATCAATTCAGGGAAGAATTGCTAAACTGATAGATCAACCAACCAGTAGCATTAGAAACAAGAAACATGCTGATAAATTTCGACTTTGGATCTCAAACGACCAAACAATGAAAGTAAACGTTACCTGAAAATTTACATTAATTCAGTCTCTACTACAGTTCACAACTCATAAAGGCATTTCCTGTGACAGTCTATTCAATTAGAAAGCCGCAAGCTTCTTTGAAAACAATTTCATATGATGGGATCTTAAAAAGAGGCATAAGAACCAAACTTCAAGCACAACATACCTTAAAATAAAGCCCAACTTTCTTATCTTCATTGGGATCACCATAGCATATGTCTAAAACTTCATAAACTTCAAATACTTCATCATCATCTTCATCGTCTTTTTCATTGTCGTCTTCATCATCCTCTTCATCACCTTCATCTTCTTCACCCGAAAGATTTATATGTGGATGCTGAGGGATATTGCCTTCTACTAAGGAGAAGGAAGCACACAATTGCTGCCACTCTTGCAGCAATTTTAAGTAGTTATGAGCATATCCGTTTGCAACCTGTATTGTACAAAATTTGTCCAGGAAACGGGTTACGGAAATGAAGGTAGGATAAAAATATTAACAAAAACCACATGGAGCAATACGAACCTCAGTCTCTGGATGATTCCATTTTAAACTTTCACAAGCATACTTGTTCAAATCTAGAGCCCATTTCTGTATTCACAAGATAGATAACTTGATAATCGTTGAGGAATTAGGAAAGCAGTGCCATAAAAACATTAACTTTCTCCATAAAAGAGGGAAGACATTAGAGATTTAGAACTTACAGTAACAAGTTTGACACCAGCGCTGTTTGCCCCTAAGCAAAGTCCTGTGGACATTGCCCCACAGCCAGAGTAGAGATCCAACAAACTCATCTCCAAATTGGGTTCTTCCTCCAATACCTCGACACCACTAACCACAGCTGCACCTACTTCAACCTCACTGGATATTGTTGATCCAGATTCACTTCCAGCTCCCTCAGCATCATCTAAATTGAAACTTAGTGCCTCAGTTCTTGAACCAAATCCATGGATAAACCATAAAGAGATTAATTTCACAAACAAGGCCATATATAATATACAAAATATTGACATTCATAGTGATATAAAACAGAGTGACTTTTTTTAGAAAGTTTGTGGCATCCACTCATCAATTACTGATGTGGTTACAATAAATGTGTTGTGAATATTAAGATTGTGAGTGAATGACACATCAACTGCAGAGCGAAATCAGCATGTGTATTATTGCTCTAAAATAAAAGGTTACCAGGTTTCAAGCTCATAAATGTGCAATGAGGTAGAAGATACATCATGTCATAATAATAGTCGAAATTCAATTCTGCCTTTTCCTTGCGTTTCAAATCCACCTGAAAAACCAATCACAACTTGCTGATGGAAAAGGAGTATCACTTTTGAAATATAGTACTTTGAGAATTGTGGTCATACATTTGGTGGCAGACGGGCAATGGTAAGTGGCTTAACAAGGCAATCCAGAAAATTATCATCCTGGACTTCAGAAAAGAATATCCGCTTTGCATCTATTAGTTCTTCAAGGCATTCTGTAATAACCTGGCAGAAAGGAAAATCAGATTCAATTATACACAACAACAAAAAGGGAAGCACGATTGCACAATGGTAGGGTGCTTACCGTATCACGGGCTCTGTAAAACCACTGTGCTCTGAAATAAGGCACGCCATCAACAGCCTCAAACATCTCCACAATTTTACAGATGAAATGGTCTTTCCCATCTTCACCCTAAATAACCAGGTAAGAAGAGTAACGAGCTTTTCATCCATATACATGTGTACGTTTGTCTAAATTTCCCAGCAGAACAACTCAATGTTGTACTTTTACTGTTAGGAAGATAAAAGTAGAATTAAATCAATGGTGATTTCTAACCTGGACATATGCATCATCTTCCAAATTATAAATATACCCATCAACTTCTGCTTGTCGAAAGTGGCATCTTGCTTCGACAAGTTCATCAGAATCATCCTCGCTAGTAACATTAGAAGGGGAAACAAACAAAAAACAAAATGAGCTGAAACTGTCTTGAACTTATAACAACCAAATTTCAGATTCCAACAAAATGCGGTCCTCACTTATCAACAGAAATAAACTCACCTATTTAAACTCTTCGATCCTCCTTTTAGCTTTCCCTGTTGAACGAAATAACTAATTAGCATATCAAGACGACAACTGAGCCAGGTTTTTTAAGTAGTATTATATGATTTGGGCATTCTTATGCCAACGCCCTATTTCAATGATATAATTGACTGCAAACAGATTAGTTTAAAGCAGATAAGGCACATATAAACCCCTCCCAGAGCAAGCACCCTCTTCACAACCGAGGCAACGAATAATATCCAAGTTCCAAAAAGGAACATTCATGGATGAAAATATCCAAAGCTACCCCCGAGTGAAATGGGATGGTCTAGATTCACCTTAACCATCACCTTTCTTTCAAATTTATAGAACTTAGAACATAGTTGTTGCTAATCTTTGACACCCGCTAGAGCATATTATTTCGAGCCGAAAAGCAACTTGATTAGTGCCAAAAAAATATCCTCTAAGCAGATAAGTTACTATTTCTTGTACTAATTAGGAAAAGCTCAACCAGATTCTTTGGTGAATCTGACACTATTACATCTGTTCAGAAGTTTGTTCAGCATGTTCTCAGCTCGCCATTTATTTGTTTACTTTATTATATACTACGACAATTATGCACACTGAATTATTCTTGAGTCGAGCATCTAAATGACATCTGTCTATACAGAAAACAAGTGCAACAATTCAACCGAACAGGCCCAGAATGAGTAGTAATATATGGTTGCATCTCAATACATTCACTTGTATCAGAGAAACAAATCAATATAAACACCAGAGAACCATCGCAAAGCACTAGAACCACTCACATAAACAAAGGGGACATGAAAGGAGAAAAGGAACAAACAAAAAAAAATTTAAAATCTAGGTTATATGTACATATGCCAATCGAGTAAAACGTACACGTGAACAATGGAAATGCATCAATATACGATGATGAGACTAAAAGAACGAACCTTTTTTATTTCAAATCGATAAGGCCACCTGCGCCGAGCCTCTTCCTCGGGAATAGGTTCTCCCAGGAACCGGCAACTCACTTCCTCCTCACTCTTCTTTCCTCCACGCCGTTGAAGCTTCCTGTGAGCCGGCAGTATCGACGAATCGTTTCCGTCACCGCTTCTGCTACCGTCATCTTCCTCCTCCTCGAAGTCCACAACCACAATCTCCGGCTCCTCTGCAAAATCACTCTCCTCACTGGCCTTCACACTCCTCACCGTCTTCCGCTCCGGCTTTGGAGAAGAAGGCGAAGAAGCCTTCTCCGATTTCGCCTTTTTCGACGAAACCGACGACCTCGACGGCTGCTTCCGCTCCGTTGCCATTTTACTCTCCGCCTTTGACGACGGCGACCTCGCCGGCTGCTTTCGTTTAGTCGCCATCTGAAAAACTTTTTTCCGAAACGGATCTGAGCAGGTTTTTGGATCGGAGAGAGGGGTTTGGGGGCGTGAGGGAGGAGATAAGGTGAGCTCAGGGGGCTAAAAGGAGAGTGTTGCGCGCGTGTTTTTTTGGCCTTTTGGGCTGAAACCTCAAAAAGTGGGTTTGAAAATTTTGAATGTCGGGAGAGGCGGGAATGCGGAATTATGGGGAGCGTCGGTTAATTGGATTTGATTGGTGCCTGTCAAGTCCGGAAAAGTTATCGTTGGTGGATTTAATTTAGGCTATGTTTGAATTTAGTTTTTTTTTTTTTTAATGAAAAATCACACTTTTTTACCTGGAAAAAAATATATTTCTATATCCACACCCTTTAGGGCATGTTCGTTTTCATAGTTTTCCGTTTTGTTTTGTTTTGTTTTTATGTTTACAGTCAATTTAATATATTCTAATCAATTGTCATCATTTTTAATTCAATTCCTTTTACTATTATTTGAATATATTTTTTATATTTCTAATACACTTTTTATATTAAAAAATTATTTTCCATAAATATGTTTTCAAACTCGTGGTTTAAAACATGGTAACGAACAAACCCTCAATATCTGTTAAATTCAAATTTTAAAATTTAAACTTTCCTTACACTTTTTGTTCTTTTTTCTACACAATTTTCTAGAAAAATTTCGATCTAAAAAGTTTTCTCCCCAAAAGCAAAATTCACATATTTGTGTTACAATCCGTTTGTTGTCAATGTTGGGTTCAAACTGTGGTTTGGAATGTGATTTTAAAATATTTGAATTATTAAAAATATAAAAAATTATATTAAAAATGTAAAAAAAAATTATTGAGAATGATGAGAAACTATTATAAAATACAAAATAATATTCAAACCTTTGTTTGAATCAAGTTACCAAATAGGGCTATTGTATACTCCCTCCATTCAAATCCCCCAAATAAGTGTCTCCTTTTAAATTGACATACAAATTAAGAATGTGAATAAATTCTTCTTTTATTCTTATTTTTGTTTTCTAGTTTGATTAAATGTTAATTGGGAATTGGTACAAGGTATGTGCATTTGAAACGATAATGTAATTAAATAAGGGATAAAATTGAGATTTTACTAATTTTTTATATTAAACTGTGTAAATTGATATTTACTTGGGGACAAAAAAAAATCACAAAATAAAACGATGAAATAATTTTAATTTTCAAAACCCTAAGCAGGTAGTGAATAGTATATGGAAAGTAGATGGATATTGAAGGTAGATGGAAAGTAAGTACTGCCTATGTACTTAAATAAATATTTTTGGTTCAATGCGCACTGATTAATAAATCAATTAAGAAGATCAATTTACCCTTAATTATGTTAACATAGTTCAATGCTTTTATTTTTTATAAACATTATATGATGGAAAAATAATATGAAATTTTTTGTATTTTTTTATTGAAATTATAAATTGACACTGAATTTAAGATTATTAATTTTTAAATCTTAATTATATTAATTTTCATTAGAAAAATAAAGTTTATAAAATGTCCAAATTCAATGTACAACACATAAAAAAATAATTTATCAGCATTTTTATATTAATGTCCTTACTTTTTAAATGTGAATTAATAAGAGGTAAAAAAAAAACATTTTAAACTTTACTCTTCTAGTGAAAAGGGAGTGTCATTTACTTTTGTTCTCATGATACTTGTGTATCGTTAAAGGAAAAAACATGAACAAACTGATTTGTCCTAATTTGAGTAATTTATCAGATCTCATCCACATATGATGTTAGAATTGTCAAGTTTGACAAGTATATAAATTTTTATGAATGTCGATGTAAAATACTTTCAATAGTTATTTTTAACGCATTTGTTCCATTCATATAATTACCTTTTAAGTGTGAATAATTGTAAATCACACATAATTATATTAGTAAATGTATAAAGGGTAATTTTTTTTTAAAAAATTGAGTTTTCTATTAGAACAAAAATATTATTTTTGAAATGAACAATTCTAATAAAACATATGGAGTATTCATTCAAAAGTTATTTTTATTTTTTACTAATGACCCATGGGAGTTAAAGTATCTATTTTAAATTTTAATAACAAATGGGCATAAAATAAATGACGGGTTTAACGTAATTCAGCATGATAATTAACAATAGAGGGAACAATACAAAATTGTACCATTTGAAATTATGAGGTCGATATGTTAGCCAAACCAATTTGAAAGTATACAATATAAACAGTATAAAGATTTGCTTTTGCCTCATACCAAAGAACAATGAATTGAATACGACACGACAAACATAAATATAGCATACGCCGCATAACACAATATATATATATATATATGTGATGAAAATTGAAATTGAAACTAAAAACGACACAACGCATAACATTTAAATTGGAAAATATATACGACTACTAACCTACGATAAGTCGAAAATTGAATTAGTCTCTTGTCAACGACCGAACCCTAAACGTCATCGGATGAACAAATGTTAAGTTATAGTAAGCTAAGAGAATTTTAAGTGTATATGTGTAATTTAAGTACATTATAGTAAAATATAAGATTCCAGTATTTATAGAGTTATAACGAGATTTTAACTATGATGTGTGGAATTTCCTTTATTAGCACATCTATGTTTCCGAACATTCTAACAATTATATATACATAAATCTCGAAAGCTTTGATATGTTTGGCGCGTGGAAATGAGAATTGAGGGAATGAAAATCTAATTTTTAGCATTAAATATCCTACGTTTGATACGTATATAAATCTGATAAGTTCAACTATTAGTATATTTTTTAAAAGACAATATGAGACTCCTTTAATGAGGGATTCATCCATTTCCATACATGAGATACCTTCCATTTCCATTCATATTCCCACGCACTAAGCACACCCTTGAATCTAAGGTCTAGTCCATTAGTATATATTGGTTATATCAATTGGGTTTATTCTTTAAAAATATAAAAGGAAAACGACACAAATCTCATAGTTTTATATGTTGTGATAGTTACCCCACTTATAATTTTACAATGTTATGTTACTTTTTATGTTTTAGGACTAAAATGTCACAGAAACAGAGAGTGAAGTCTACACCCCCGAAATTGCAAGTGTTTTAAGACATGGTTTTTAAAAATAATTATTTAATGTCAAAATTGTTCTTCCTCCATTCCATTAAAATTATCAAGTTTGAAAAAGTTTTTTGTTTCATTAGAAAAGTTAAGTTTTAATTTATTTAATACTTGTCATACCTTTACTGATAAAATTATAACTGGATCAGTCAATGGGTTTGTACTTATTCAGTCAGATTGAATAAGAGCAATTTGGTCAAAAATTAATATTTTCGTCTACTTTATAGGATTTTGAAACCACATGAGGGTTTTGCGTAGCTTTTTAAAGCATGGGGGGTTATCCTATACTTTCGCAAACCATGGGGGGTTTTGCGTAATTAACCCTTCTGGATATACAACAGAACAGTGACAGCACAAAGGCTACAAAATAGTATAACTTCGACACAGTTCATTGTGTCCAAAGATAAGGAATTGCTCTATGCTAATTTGCCAAACGTCAAGGATTTCCATTGGACACAAGTAACAAATCTATAAATAAAGAAAAAAAGAAAAGGACCAAAATATAAGCTCTTCTGCCACCTGAGTTGGTTGCTATTCTGTATGAGCATTTTCCCCAGAAAACCAAAACCACATGAAGGAAGGAACATCAAGGAGGAAAAATCTCTACGTCTTTCGCAGATCTTATACCTCGAAGAAGACTCTTTGCTTCTTCTTTTTCCTGCATTATGGTTAAAAGAAGGTTCAGTGAACAAGTTATAGCCATTTCAGTAAGAAAAATAGGATGACCTTACAAGAGAACCAAGGTCTCAAACTTACAGGGCCAGTGTAATCTAGAAGACGAGTACAATACACCTCTGCTTCTTCAAACCTATTCTCTTCTTTGCAATATCTTCCAAGCAAAGACAGAGCTTCAACCATGTTCGGCCCTTCCCTCTCTTCGGCTTCCATCCTCTCCAGATCTTTCTTGTAGTAAAACGCTGCCTCTTCAAAGCGGTCGAGTTCTTTGTGCAGCTTCGCAAGTTGGTTGAGTGCAATTGCTTCACTGTCATTACAGTTCACAGCCCTTTTGAAACACTTGATCGCTTCCTCGAGCATGTTAACCTCTTCTGACTTGTAACAACCGGCCATGGCGATCCACAGCCGCGAATCGCTCTGCTGCAAGAACACAGACTTTTTGAAGTAATGAAGTGCGTAAAAGGGCATCCCCATCATTTCATATGCTTGCCCTAGACCATACCAAGCTCGATAATCGCATGGATCAATGTCAACAGCCCGGCGATATGCATCAACAGCTGCCGGGGTGTTTTTCATCTCTACATACTCATGACCCATCAATGTCCAAGCTGATAAATAGTTACTGTTCAATTTGAGTGCTCTTCTGAAATACATAACAGATTTCTCATGCTGGCCCTTGAGACTGTAATAGTTTCCGATTATACAACAGGATTCGGGTCTATATTTATCGGTCAGAAAGACTCTGTGAGCAAGGTAACTTAAAGCTGATAAACATTCCTTCGCGTAAAGCACATTTGAATACATATCCATGTCTTCAACTCTGTAAGGATCATTCCTAAGAAGTTCCTCAAATATAACTTCAACCTGTTCAAATTCCCTCAGACTATACTGAACCTTAGCAATTTGAGCTTGTATGTAGTTGCTGAAGCTGAAGGTTACTTGTAAATGCTCATATTTTCCCAACGACTCGTTATGCATCCGAAGTTGCTGATAAGCACTAGCAAGAAAAAAGTCTTTCATCCAGTGGTTCACAAGATGAAGACCATCCAAATTCTCAACAGCAGTGCACAATGTCTGCAGCTCAGACCAAGCACTCCAGTTCCAAGGGTAGTTATTAACAGACTCCACAAGAACAGTTCGGGCAAGATTCTTGTTTCCTTTCTCCTTAAGAACAAGACCATACAAAAAAAGGCAAAAGGCATCAATTGTTCCATGTTTGCGCATAACTGATAACTCCCTCTCAAGAGTAACAAGTTCTTTATTCGCAGCATCGCCCTTCCCTAATGGTCCTTCAAGTTCCACCATCTCCTCTGCCTTCCTCTTCTCACCAGCCTATGGGGGAGAAAGAAACTAGTATGACTATCACAGATTCACAGCACTATATGCAAAAATTGCAAACAAATGAATAAGCAGATTAACGCAAGCAACATATGTTGGCAATCAGCAGCATGGATCACTCAACCACAGTTTGTTAACTTGAAACTTTAAATAATTGCTTAAATTAAAATTTAAAATAGCCAACCTAATGCTAACATTTCAATCAATCAAAGTAACCTAAAGTGTTTTCAGCAAGTGGACTTCCAGCATGCAATTAACTCCCAAGCCATCAATCCCATCACTGTTATTGTTCATCCACAGAAAACTACTCTCTGGAAATTTCCTGTATACAAACTACTTCCTCAAAATCTCAAAAGCAAGATCATTGGTTTACTCAACTATCATCTATTCATACCAATTTTGAAACGCATTCAGACAACCTTAATAAGATCCAACAATCTTGAACATCCTCGCTCTCTGAGTGTGTATTTTATTTACCAAACCCCCCGACTTTGCCTCAAAAACCCAAACTTAATAGTCAAAGAAATAACCAATCATTTGGAACATAAGTAAAATAAATAATTAAATTTTTTACAGAAAAAAATCCCTCCACAAATTAAGATCAGAAATGCGAGAAAAATGCAACAAAAAAACACAAAACACCATAAAGAAAGTATAGTGGGTCGAAAAAAAACCAAATAAAGCGCATAACACCGCAAGAACACAGCTTTCTTGCTAGTCTGGTCCCGGAGCACGTGGGCCGCCCTCCTATACTCCTTGCAATCGAAATAAGACTTGGCCAATAGATAAAAATCGCTGCCCACGAAGTCATTTTCCTCCTCTCTAACAGGCGGCGTAGACACAAACGACACCCAGCAGAGGGAGTTGAACAAAACCCGGGCACAGCCTCCACGGAACCGTCAGTCCTAAACCGCCGGCGAATACTGGAGCTCCCGCGCTGGAATCTCGTGTGCGATGGTGTGTGCTTCGCCGGGTCTTGCTCTATTCCCACCAATTGCTCCGCCGCCCTTCGAAAAAAAATTTCAAAATTCAAAATCAAAAGACAAAGAAAACCAACACCGCAGTTGAAATTTCCAGGAATTTCAAGGAGGAGGGGGGTTTGGTTACCATTTGGAGGCAGAGTAGAGGCAGCGGTCACTGAGCTGACGGATTGCGGCCCGGAGTTCGTGTCTGCAGGTCTCTTTGCTTGCCATCTGCGGTGGATCTTTGTTTGTAGGAGTAAAAATGTCAAGCAAATGGCATAGCAGGTGAGAAATGCACAAAGTTAAGGGGGTTGGGGGTGGGAGGGAGAGTGATTTTAAGCACTCGGGGAAGAAGAAGTTGGGGAAATTATAGGCGGGTGCGGGAAACTTCAAAAAAAAAAAAAAAAAAAAAAAAAAGGCAATTTACATTTACCTCCCAAGGGTTTGTGGAAATTATGAATCAGTCATCGTGGTTTCTGAAACTTATGAATCAGCTCTCGTTGGTTGTTGTAAGTGTGGATATTCATGGAAGTCCAATAAGTTTCACGGAGAGTTCTTCCTATCAAACATGAATAGACCTCATCAAAATCGCAACAAACCTCAACAGATAACGTACTAATGCATATAAGCCTCAAATCTTTCGGGTTGGAGAATCGCACCTGTTACTCACAACCGTAGCCAAAAATGGCTCCGGTTGGAGATGCCCTAAAGAGTACAATGCAGAACTTCGAGAAATGAATAAAAATGAAAAAGCAGCATATAGCTCCATGTATTAGTTCTAAAAGATACTGCTCTTCTTATTTCCACCAGTAAGCAAACTGAAGAATGTATCCTCTTTTTCTTCGTCAACCTTGTCCGCTAATTTGGCATTAAGATTCAGTTTGTTTGCCGTTGATGGTGCAGGTGGTGCAACTGAAAAGAATGCAACTTTTTCCCTTGAAACGGCCTTGCGCTTTAACGGGTTTGAATGTGGAGATGAACTTGAACTTGAGGCAGCATTCGAGCTTCCTGCACCAGGTAAACTGTAACAGCTTTGTGAGCCAGGATGACCCCAAGAACCGATGTCCTTGATCAGGTGACCAGAAATTTGTGGACAACTTGAGAATTCAAGAATGAGATATGATACCTCCAACCAAAACCTCAACACTCTGGTACTGTATGGCGGATGCCCTAGTTGGAACTTCTTCGCCACAAATTTCCGGGCTTTTAGTTTCACTTCCATTTCTTTTCTCTACTAGAAAAAACTTGTCATTTTCCCACCTGCATTCCAAGGTGATGTTTTGCTCTTTTATTGGATAATAATCTCTAAATACCTGCAAATAGCATCCAAAAGGGAAAAAATTATTGAAAAGTGGTATACTGCACACAGAAAAGAAGAGAGTTTCTTTTAAGCTAAAGTAGTAGTACACAGAATTCTGTAAAAGTAGAGTAAAAAATAGCTGAAGACCAACCTCGAGACCTCCTTTAGTAATTTTTACAGATTGCTTTTTTTGAGATAGAGGAAATACTATGTTGAATACAAAAATGACGTCAAGAAGTATCTGCATGAAAGAAAAATTTAACCATGTCAGCCAGAACAGAAAGACTTCACTAAAGACAAATCAAATAACCATGATAATCCATACTCAACTCAATCACTCTGATATCATCACAAAGCTCATCATGCTGCAAACAATACTTACTTGTTGAATCAAGACTCGGAAGCGTGAGAGCAATGCCAAATTTGTGAGTGAAAACCCCATGAAGAATGACTGAGCTAGCAGTTTAGATATCTCACTGTTGATAGTTAAGTGGGAAAAACAGATGACAATCCTCCACAAGAGTTTGATAGATGCATAAATAATGTCCCAAATAAATAAAAACAACAGAGGAGATAATTTCTGCTTGATTAACAGAAAACAAGGAACTCTAACTCAAAGCAAACACCAGTACAGAAGGAGCAAATACCAGTCTGCACCTAGAAGAATATAATGGAATTAGGTCAGGCAGACAAGGATTCAATCAAAGAATTTCGGTATAGGGATATAAAACCCTGTTATACTATTATCATGATCAAGATAAAAAGCTAATCGAAACAGTATGTCAGCAAAGCTGGTTGTCAATGAACACATGTATAAAGCTTTGTTCAAGAACTTGTTAAAAGCAGAACTTTCAAGACTTTATTCTGCCAGTGAAAACTAATACGACACGGTGCATTAAAAGAAGGCAACACGTAGCACAACTAGGAAGTATGAAAACCAGTAATATCCTGCCGCGCATCGCGATAAAATCTCAACAGAGAGGATACGTAGCTGCCCTCAGTATTGGTTCAACCATCTGCAAATGAAGGAGAACACACATTAGAAGATAATTCAGATATTTTGACAGACAAGAATCAACCTCATTATCAAATAGAGACTGAATAATGAGAAACACGGTACGCGGAGAAATTAGAAAATGTATATCTAGGAGCAAAACATCGAACAACAGAAGTATACCTGTGACAGCAGATGTGCAGCTCCGAGAAGCCGTTCCAAGAAGTTGTATTTACCAGCATCACACTTTCTCCTCTTCAAACTGATGCCCAAACAACACAGAACAAGCGGATTACAACTTGAACAATTCTAGTTAATATTACCACGGAAACCACAAAAATAATTCAGCAACAACAACTATGCCTTCGTCCTACTATGGTCCTACTATGGTGGGGTCGGCTATATGAATCATTTCTAGCCCACAGTATAGGGTCGTGACACATCAATTCATTTATATTCAAACCTCTCCAAAAGCTGCACTTTCTGTTTAGGTTTTTTGCCATGGATTACCAAAAAGCAGGAATTCAAGATTTCCTCCAACTTTGTCGACTGCAGAAGCCTCAGGTCCCTTCTAACCTGTCATCAAGATTCATCAATTAAGTGAATATCCCAACCACGAAAACCTAAAAATGTTTCAATTACCTTCAGAAGATACTGGAAATAAGAGCACCTTCTATGCTGATTCTTGTTCTTGTGCACAATCCTTTCAAAAATACCATATTCTGTTTTGAGCTGTTCCAAGAACGACTTCAGTCTCTCCTCAACTGTTTCAACTTCCGAACCCATTGTCTAATGCCAAAATTAACACAGACTATCTTCTTCTTAGCCACTGATTTTCAGTTCTTTATCATACCAAATTTCAAGACTTTCTCATGGTAAATTACATGTGCATATTGCTCTGTATCTGAAAATAAATACTTGGAGAGTCTCTGGAACTTGACGGATGTTTATGCGCAACAGCTGATTCGGATTACAGACTTGGTCGGAGCGACGCCGTAAGTGGCAGCCGGCGGGGTTGTCGGAAAATTTTAAGCGCGGCCAAAGGTGGAATCAGAAAGGGGCCGGTCCAGATTTTGTGAAGCTTGGGCTGTACTTTCTTTTAGGGCTGTTTTTAAGTTTTGGTCAATAGGAAATTTAATATATTATAATTAATTTTAATTATGTTTAATATAATTTTTTATTATTTAATTATGTCTTTTAACATTTTTAATATATTTTTTACATTATAAAATTATTTTTTTCAAATCAAAACTCAACCCAACAAAAAAGAACATGCCTTAATAATCTCGATTCAGCGATACCGAAATGGGCTGGGATGTGCAGGTCAATGTACACCAATATTAACCAATATTATGTTATAAGGGTACGCTCTGCGCGCGGGAAAATGAATGGGAATGAGGGGCATCTCATATTCGGAAATCGATGATTTTCTCATTAACGGAATGTTATATTGCATTTTAAAAGATATAATATTTGAAATTATTAGATTCCAATACGTACCAAGCATGGGAATTTCAATCGTAAGAATCAAATGTTCATTCCCTCCATTTCAATTCCTGCACGCCAAGCGCACCCTAAGTGTTATTGCCCAAGCATAAATTATATACCCAATGATACTGTTCATGAGTATCAAATTTCTATCTCTTTAGAGTGTTACTTAAAAATAGTATTACTAATACTCATGAATAGTACTCCATATGTTCTATTAGGAGGGTCAAGTTTGGAAAACATACAACATTTTATCCGATGCAAGTTATACAACATTTCATTAATGTCCTTACTTTCCAAATCCAAAGGTGTATTAATTGTGATCCAATCATAATTCTATTAATAAATGTATAATAAGTAAATAAATAAAAAATTGACTCTTCTAGGGCCTATTCTTTACGATGTTTTGAGAACAGGTATCAAACATGTTCTCAGCCCAAATGGGTTTCAGCCCATTTCTAAGAAACAAGGTTCTGAGAACTGGATTGTAACCCAGTTCTCAGCCCAAGCTAAAGAACACGGGTCTCAGTTCAAATTTAGTCCGAAAATTCTTTTTCCTATTTTTTAACCTTCTATTCAATTTTCACCAAATCCCGGAACAGCCAAGGATTGGATTCCACACTCTCACTTAAGGCAATTTCGAATAAAGCAAAATATAATTGAAAAATGCTAATCCAGCAGTCCAGATTTTCAGAATTTCACCATTTCCAAATTTCAGAATTTCAGCAATTCGGGCTGCAAAATTGCAATCCAAAAACCAAGTGCAGTCCAGATTTTCAGATTTAAAATTTCAGTACAAAAGGCTCAACTTATGTCCAGAAATTTCAGAAAGCAAGGACAGCAACCAAATCAGCAAATTCAGAAATTTAGCACTTGGATTGAAGAAATATAGTCCCAAAAAAATGCAGTCCAGATTTTCAGAAAAAGCTAAATTAGCAAATCCAGTCCAAAAAAGCAAGACATCAACCAAATTAGCAGATTCAGATAATTCAGTACAAAAGGCTCAACTTAAGTTCAGAAATTTCAGAAAGCAAGACAGCAACCAAATTAGTAAATTCAGATTTTCAGCACTTGGATTGAAGAATTACAATCCCAAAATAATGCAGTCCAGATTTTTAGAAAAAGCTCGATCAGCAAATCCAGTCCAAAAAGCTCAACATAAGTCCAGCAAATTTCAAAGAAGCAAAGGTAGCAAAACAAAATTAGCAAGCAGAACATGGAAGCACAAACAGCAAACCAGAGAAACCAAAAACAACAAAGGAAAATCCAAACAGCAAAATAGAACATTAAAGTAAAACAGAAACAGAGCATTTGAGGAAAAGCATCGAAACAACATATTGTAGCAAAACTGAGAGGAAATCGAAATAGCTATTAAAACAGCAAAATGGAAAGAGGAAGTCTAAACATTTCTAAGTAATTAAAACTGAATAAATAAGCAAATTAAGATCACCCAGAAATTTTTCGAATAGGGAAGTCAGCAACCAAAAATTTCAGTCCAAAATATTGGGTTGGATCGGAGGGGAAACGGAACAAAAATATTGCCAGCGTGGGTGAGGATGTTTGGGGGAAGAAAAAAATCGGAATGAGGAACGCGCTTGGAAGAGGGAGGGGTTTTTTTTTCTGGTCTCAAACCTAAGAGTAAGACTTGGGTTTGAGCCAAATTCAGCGAAACATGGTCTGACCCAAATTGAGCTTGTTTTAGGACTCAGACCCAAAAAACAGCCTAGACCCAGTTCTTAGTTTAGGATGAAAAACAGGCCCCTAATAGAACCAAAAAAAAAATTTCATGTTTGGTAACATGACTCAAACCAATGTTTGAACATTATTTTGCATCTTATAATGATTTTTCATCAATCCCGATAAGTTTTTTTACATTTTCAATACACCTTTTTACATTTTTAATGTTATTTTAATAATTTTTAATCACAATTCAAACCAATATTTGAATCTAGTCTTAATATCAAACGGGGCCTTAGAACTTGACTCTTCTAATGAAAGGAGTACTACTCACATTGTTCACAAGAATTAGTTTAGTTTTGTTGGGTGAGCAAAGCTAAGACCCGACCTGACCCCGTGACCTAAGTTTAACAATTAATTTTAAGGTAAGCTGATTAGCCACTCCTTCTACTTTTGTTTTGTTATATTATCTTATTATCTTTATTATATTATATGTTTATTATATATCAATTACTTATATATCAATTATTTATACTACATATATTATAATAATTTTTTAAAAAACAATATACACTATAATACTATATAAACTAATGGTATAATTTACATTTTGTGTTTTTTTTCTCTTTACTATTTGTACACAGTTAAAATTACACCGTATTTCACAATTAAAATTTTTATTCTATAATAATTGTGAAATACACAGTTAAATTTTTTTATATAAAATAAATAAATAATATTTTATTCATAAATTTATGTATTATTTCAAATTTAAATACTGTGCTTATATATATATATATATAATTAAAATATTATTTACAATATATAGTATTTACATTTTGTACATTTATATAAAAAATAATATACAGTTAAATTACATCAATTCTTTGTACATTTATATAAAAAAAATTAATTTTGTTTAGATTGTGAAATACATGTGTGACGTAATTTAAAATTATTAATATAATTGAAAAAATATTAAATGATTTATAGTTTAATTTGTTGTATAATACAATAATAAGAAGAAAAAATAACAAAACAAGAGTCGCTGGAGTGGTTAATAAAGCTTTCTTTAAGATTGGTTTGTCAACCTTAGATTGTGTGTTCGAACCCTGACTTATGCCAACGAGCATTATGGGTTGGGTTTTTTCCGGTTCGGGTCCGGGTCGAACCAGCAGGTTAACCCATCCCGCTGGTTTTTGACCACCCTAGTTGAAGTATTAGTTAAAAAGATAAAAAATAAAATGCACTTGCTGTTCACACCGGTACAAAGGGGCCTTAAACCATCAACAGCAGAGCGTTGGAGCTACGTTCCAACGTGATATTTGCGTTAGAAATGTTGATCCATCACACCTCAATCTTTTCGGTTTTTTCCCTCATGCGTGAAAAATGCACTTGAGTCTATTCAGGTGCACTGTTCACGCCTCTCTCTTTTTAAAAAATATTTTATTTTATTTTTAGTTTTTACAATTCAATTTATAAAGATTATTAAGCAATATGTAATGGACCAAATGTGCGATTTACTCTATATAATATTAAAGTAATTATACACAACTCGACTAATCTCCTCAATTTTTTCATAACAAGTGAAGTGTCATGCATCCATTGACTACACTTTTATAAAATACTAATTATTAATACTGACCAATGAAAACATGACACCTCACTTGCTATGAGAAAGTTGAAAAAATTAGTTAAATTGTGTATCATTATTCATAATATTAATTTATCTATGACATTATTGAGTTTGACCCGGTCTTACTCATTTAGCTCCTAACCTCTAAACTTGATAGGTTTTTCATTAGGTCAAAGTTTTTTAAATAAAAAAAAATTAATTATTAAATAGTAAACGTGGGAATTTTTGTTATTGTAAAAATATTTACACCATAAATAGATATGTAAAAGGAGTAAATGTAATTTTAACACGAATATTTTTGTAATTTCACATATAAATTAACAGAATGGGTAATGACTTGCCAATCAAAAGGAGAAATTGTAATTATGTCAAATCATATGGGTAGAATGATAATAAATCTAAACATTAGGGATGGTAAATGCAATAAGTTATTCGTTGGAAAATTGACAATTGTTTTGATATGTATCCCGATTTATTTCCCTCAATATTCATTTTGACCATATATAAATACGAAAATTCTCAAAAAAAAAAAGAAGTAAAATTCCCAAAATGAAGAAAACGAATTGGGGAGACTCGTTTTCATCTGAAAACGAATCTCCCCAATTCGTTTTCTTCAAAATATTTATAAAAAAAAAGAAAATAAAAAAATATACTCCGTGAATCGTTTCTTAATAAAATTCTTTTTATTTTAAAAATATACTAAAAAAAACACTGAATTCATTTTCTCCTATAAATTTTTAAAAATAAATATTATAAAATGTCTAATGAATTACGGTGATTCGAAACGGACCCCCGTAATTCATTTTTCAGTTTTTATGAAAATAGGCAAAACGTAATATAACTGAAAATTTGTAATTTAATAAAATTTAGAAGAAGCGAGTTACGGCTTTTTTGGAAATACATAAAATCTCCGTATGAAAGAATTTGGGGAATTCATTTATCTTTGAAAATTTAGTCAGGCATTTATGTTTTAAAAATAATTAATTCCGTTAAAAAACGAAACTAATAAATTCGATTCTCCCAAAAAGCTATTACATTATACCGATATTGATGTTTCCATTTTTAATTTTGTTTTTAGTTTAAATGATCATGCATAGGGAATAAAGATAACTTCTCGATAATTCATACATTTTTGTGGAAATAAGTAATTTAAAATGAATTATATAAAACAAGAACTTATGTTTACATAATAAGATTACATGTTTGAATGTAGAAATTTGGCAAATTGCGATGTAATTATTTCATTTAATCTTAAGATTATTCTGAAATACAAATTCAGTGAATTCGTTTTCTAGAAAGCGAATTCACTGAATTTGTAGAAAGCAAATTCAGTGAATTCGTTTTCAGGAGAAAACGAATTCAATTTTATTTTTAGTATATTTTTAAAATAAAATTAATTTTATTAAGAAACGATTCACTGATTTCGTTTCTTCAAAATATTTAAAAAATAAATAAATAAAAATAAATTATGTAAAGGAGAATTCGTTTCCTTAAAGAAAATTTTTTTTATTTCCTCTTTTTTTTTTAATAAATATTTTGAAGAAAACGAATTGGGGAGATTTGTTTCCAGATGAAAACGAATCTCCCCAATTTGTTTTCTATAGTTTGAGAATTTTACTCTTTTTTTTGAGTATTTTCATATTTATAAGTGGCCAAAATGAATATTGGGGGAAAAATCCTATTTACTCTGTATAAATTAATAAAGTTACCATTTTATCAAAGAAAAAAAATTGTATTTTGAAACACAAAGACAAAGTTGAAGGATTTTTTTCCCCAATAAGCAAATTGGCGCAGAAAATTACCAAAATAAACCATAATTTTTTTTTATTCTTGTTATATAGAAAACGAGACTGCCAAATTCGTTTTCACGCGAAAAGGAATTTGCCAGTCTCGTTTTTGGGAAAATGGTGGCCTGGAAAAGGAAAAAAAAAAAGGAATTAATGAGAAAACGAATCTCCGCAATTTGTTTTCTTAAATGGATTTTAACAGAAAACGAATTTGAATTCGTTTTCTGTAGGAAACAAATTCGTTGAAAAACGAATTCGTTTTCTATGGAGTTAAAAAAAAGAAAAAAAGAAGACAAAAGCAGTAAATATTTAAACAGACAAACCGCACAGTAGAAATGGAAACTTGCGAACGAGAAGACCGGAACTTGGTGGCCGAATAGAGGAACCTCGCCTCTGACCCACCGACCGGCGCCACCCAGCCTCTCTGGCCGAAACCGAGGCAAGGCCCCGCAGCCGCCGCCCTAGCCGTCCAGACGGGAGGTTGCCCGTGAAAGCCAAATTGGGGCCGACGGAACCCTAGATTTTGGGGCATTCTTGAAGGAGACCCAATTTTCGGTAGCAGCAATTCAATTAGCAACGGGTCCACTTCGATTTTGCTCGGAATTAGCTTGAGGTTTGTCCTAGGTTTATGAAGTTGTGAATAATTTTGGTGTTATTGGTAAATTGGACCCAAATGAGCATGCTTTAATTTTGGGAAGTATAATTTGGGGATTCCCTCAATTAATTCCGCTTGTGTGTAGTGTATTTGCCGGTTGAGGGAAATGGGAATAGCATGATAGAGTAGCTAAAGGCCCATGGTTGCCAAAAATGGTCAAAGTGTTTTGTAGTTGGTTGATGAGGTAGATGTTGGAAAATATTCTCCATGTGTTCCTTGTTGCCCTTTGAACAAGTTGGTTGGGTTTGTGTAGCAAATTTGAGATAAGGATTCCAAAGTAGAGATGTATTGCGTATTTTTTACACAATTAAAAATCAAAAATGTGAATCCATCGGCTTGAAACATAGTTTCAAATAGCCCTCATGTTTTGAGGTTGGAGTTGTAAATGTTATGCGAAATGCGGAGAGCCTTGTTAAATATGGTGTTACTTGTGGTGAAAATGAGTAGTGTTGAATATTTTTTTAGGGAATATAAGCACTAGTGTTTCTTGTAACCTTGCTCAATATGCCATCGGTATTGTTTTGTTCTTTGTAGTTTGTTGTTGAGGTATTTGTTGATAAAAATGCTCCATGTGTTTCTTGTTTGGCTTTCAACAAGTTGGTTGGGTATGTTCATGAAATTTGATATGTGGATAGTTCGTCGGAATAATGTATTGCGTATTTTGTACACAATCGAAAAGCGAAAATGTGAATCCATCAGCTTGGAAACTAGTTATGCATGTAGAGACCGCACAACATGCAGGAAAAATAAATAATAAGGAGTGAATGCTTAGTGTGCGAAAATAAGCCTGCTATACTTTTTAGTTGATTAAGAGTTGTGTGTGACTGTAATACCGTGCCTGCGCAGTCTCCTTGGAATATGTAGTTGCTTTAAAAGAATTATGTAATTAAGGTGTGCATACTTTAAGTGGTTGTGTTATGAGCAATGAGTCAACTATCAATATGCTTTGAAAAGAGCAATGAGTCAACTGTCAAAGTTTCTTGTGTTTTATATTAATGCCATAAACTTAGTAAGGTTCGCAAAGAAAATCGAAAATGATGATTATTTGGCTGTACGTAGACGAATCTTGGGAATGTTGGCAACCCTTTTAAGTGTTTGAACATCTTACTTTGAGTCGGTGTCAACTCAGAGTCGCCATCGTTCATCCTCATCCAGACAGCGAGATGGTGGAGAAGATGTTTCTCATAACTCTGGCGATGATTGGTCATATCATCAAACTTCGCAGCATGAACATGGAACGCCTGACAACAATACTTTTGATGCTTTCACTAGAACTAGCACTTCTAGCCGTCCTCTGCGCGGCCACAGGAAAAATTGCATAAGCGACGTAAGCCCCCGAATGAGTTTGGGGAAGAAGCGCGGCACCTTTCCATGCGTTGCGAGCCCCCTACAGATTTGCATGCCCAACCTCCGCGTGTGCAGCATCCCACGCATAGACCGCGTAGGCATACGCGTCCTCCTCCATGTGGTAAATAGTCATGATTTTATTGCCCTCTTTTGATGTTTAGTAGTTAGCTATTGTATATTTAAAACATGTTTGTTTGTGTTAATATATAGAATTTTTCATCTACCTACTACTGAATGAGATGAATGTCGTAGATTTGGTACAATTGTGGTTTGTGTTCAATTGCTCACAGGTAGTTTGGTACATATACAGGGGGAACTCTGGCAAAATTTTTCCAAAAAATTTGTTTTTTTCGAAACAAACTTCCATCCTTGCCGTTGCAAATTGAGCCAACTGTCAATATCGGCTCTTATGTATTGCCAAACATGTTGTAATTGTGATGCCTTACCACGTATGGAACTTCTGTGATTTCCTTTTTCCTTTTGTATTTTATAAAAAGGAAAAACCTTACATGTTTTACTTTCATTGCTAAGAGTAAAATTCCTACATTTATGCATGTAATCTTATTATTACCACATAAGTGCGTGTTTTATGTCATTCCTTTAACTTACATAATTATATGAAAATGTGTAAATTATCGATAACGTAGCTGTATTCCATATTCATGCTAATTTACACTAAAACCTATACAAAAAATAAACATCAGTATATGTGTACTGTAATTCCTCTAAACTCGTAAACAACTTTTTTCGTTTAGGTTCTATTGGACCACATAAATGCGCTGTGACAAATTTTCCCAGATAAATGATTTTATATGCTCTTTTCTACGGCGATTATCAGCTTTTCCTAAATGACGTACCAAACCTTCATCGTGAATCTAGTTCCTATACAAACCACTATTTAAGTATTGCTTAAATTGTTGTAAAAAAATTTCTATTCCGACAATGAAATCAGCAATGTCGGTTTCAAGACAAAACGAATTACTTATGATGCGTTGACATTTTAAATGCTGCATAACAAAGATAGTGTTTGAAGTATCCTTTCTGTTCTTATGAGAATTATTACATTATTCGTTTTACTTATTGAGAGAACGAATAATGAATTAGGTTACATCGTGCATAAGAATACAGTGCATTATGTTTATTTTGTTTAACCTAACATTATTTTACTTAATCTAAAATACACCCTTATTTAGTTGCCAAATTTCACGAATCCGTTTTCTCTTCTACTTTTTTTTAACTTAACCCTACGGTACCTATTTTATAACTAATTTTATTTCATTGACTTCGTTTTCTATGGGAAATAAATTTTCTTGCAAACGAATTCGAATTATAATGAAACTGAAAGCATTTTGTTTGCAGGAATTCATTTTATCTGAAAACGAATTTGGCGAATTCGTTTTCTCCGAAAAACGAATTTGGCGAATTCGTTTTCTCCGAAAAACGAATTCGCCGAATTCGTTTTTCTCCAAACCACTTCTAATTCGTCTTCTATAACGCTTGAAATTTTGAATTCAATTTTACTTATTACATGATTTCTTTTACATCTTCCTTTATTTAACTAAAATCATATTACTTATTTTACAACCACTATTATACAATGAATTCATTTTCTCGCTCTGTATTATTTAACTAAACCTATATTACTTATTTTAAAATTAAACTTATTTCATTGAATTCGTTTTCTTCTAAAATTATTTTTCTATTTCTACAAAATAACCGTAATAATACAATGAATTCTCTGATTTCGTTGTCTTATAAAATTTTGTTTCCTCAAAATGGTTTTATTTAACTGATTTGGTTTTTTTTCCATGTATATTGCCGCGGCCAGCTAGGGAGCTGCAACTTATGTGTAAATAACCTTGTTTTAATCACTTCTTCGCATTGCGGGGCGTCCGGGCATCGCCGTGGCTTCGGCCACTCGGTGGTGCTGTTCCGTTCCACAGATGCTCTTATTTGTTAATATGCCTCCTTTTCAATTTTTTAGTTATTAGTCGACTGCTTCGCCGAATTTTTCTTCATGGTTTTTTTTCCTTATGTAAACAACGACTTCCCCAAATTCGCTTTCTCGGAATTGTAATTTTTCTAAAAAAAATTCATAAAACTAGTAACGAATTTGGTGGAAAACGAAATTCGTTTTACCAAAAGTCTTAATTAAAAAAAAAAAAAACATAAAACTAGAAACGAATTTGGTGGATTCGTTTCCAAGGAAAAACGAACCCACGAAATTCGTTTTTCCCAGAAATTTTTTTTTTCCTTTACTTTTTTCCTTTCCCGAAAACGAAGACGGCAATTTCGTTTCCATCTGAAAACGAATTTGCCGTCTTCGTTTTCTATAGATTAGGAATTTCAATTTTTTTTTGCTTGTTTTGGTAATTTTATGCCCTAAAAGTGAATATTCATGTAAAAAAATCCAAAGTTGAAGGTACACAAACATTAAGGGAATTAAAATTAAGGGCAAATTACATCTACTTCCCACAATGTTTGGTCAGATAACAAATAAATCTTTATAATTTTGAATATTACAAATACCTCCTCAATAGATGTTTGGTTATAATTACCAAATCGATATCTGTTAGTTATCGCTAAGAACGAATACGATTTTTCACGAACAAGTTAAAGAATAACTAGTTTGAGCGCTCCAAATCTCGGCACGACTCAGGTTGACATTACCCCTATTGTTAGTGACAAAATAAACCCTAAACGAATTTTGTTTGAAAACCTTCGGGCTGTATTTGTAATTTTTAAAGAGACTTATTTGTAATTTTACTAAATTACGGGGTAAATGTAATTTACCCTTAAACCAATTAAGTAAATATTTCAAAAACTTATCCAAAAAGAATTGCATTATCAATTAATTATTATTGAATCCACTAACTATAGTTAGTCAATGATTAAATATTCATGCCTTACAAAAAAATAAAAATATTTATTATGAATAATTAAAGCCTAACCGCTTAGCATCCTTGGCACCCTTCGCATTTGCCGCATTCTTACATTTTTTTTCCTTCGGAGATATTTTCGCTGGTGTATTGGGTTATGTACAGAGAAACTTCTTCTTAAGCCCTAATTTTAGTCATCGCAAATTAACCTATTTCATTTCTTCAATTTTGCATGCTCCCCATATTTTCCCCCATTTGATCTTCGGGTTCTGATATTTTTCTGTTGGGAAAAAATTTCTTGGCTCGATTATTTCCTTTTTCATCTTAGGGATCTAAAATAATGCTTGGAGTAGCTTAGTTTGAGTGGATTTCGGCAGCGATGATGGTTGTTTCCGATGCAGTTGGGGTTGATTGCATTTACTTCAGCAAATGTCGTAGTTGCGCAGCGGAGTTCGTCGGCGCCGGGATGGTTTTCCAGTCGTAGCGGCGGCGAAGCTAGCGAGGAATAAGGTGTTGAAAACTGAAAAGAAAAGCAGAAGGGGGATCTTTGGGAGTTTTATTGAAACTTGCGCCGCCAAAGCTAAAGCGGCGCTGAAAGAAGCCTACTTTGAGGAATAATTGGAAGAGGAGAGGAAGACTAAGAGGGAGAAGCCCTAAGCTGAGTAGGAGAACGAAAAGGTAAAAGTAGAGGAGGCGAAAGCGGTTCCTGTGGTTGTGTGGTTGAGGGAAAAGAGAAAACGATGGCGGATGAAAGTGGAGGGTTGAGTGCTAAAGGAAGCGCTGGAGTGGGAGACGATGGGGCTCTTGCATTTCCTGACACGGTTCAGTTTTTCTTTACTGCATCATGCGATAAATATCCTTTTGACATTTCATTTTATGTCGGAGTTCATGGATTGTTTGTGTGTTAATTGATGCATAATATATTTCTTCCTTTATTGATGACTACCATGACTTGATGAAGAAGAATGGTTTACATCCCTAGAAGCTTGCCCTTGTTTATATGCAATTTAAGCAGATGTTTTGGCTGATTCCACTAAATAGTTATCCTTGATGGTTTGTAGTCCCAGAGAATGCAGGTCTTATAGAAAGCTTTCTTTTTGTTGTGGTAGCAATTGTTGTGGCCACTCATGCTGATCCCTCGCAAGAACTTGACTTTTTTTCTGTTTTCTTTTTCAAATGCTTCAGAAATTGCTTTTATCTCTGTTTCTCCTCTTGGTGACAGGTTTAATCAGATAATAGAGCTATAAGTTGAACAATTTTTTGTTGCATGTTTTGAATTTTCTTTTGGGGTATAAAGTCTTAGTGGGATAAAGATTTAGTTATTGTTGAATTTCAATTTTCTCTGTCAATGGTTAAGAAATAATTCTGAAGTATGATTAAATAGAAGCTGCTGATGTCAGAATTTTATGCAATTTATGGTCTCTTGGTGGATGGGGAAGGTTATGACAATGAATGAGAATGGAAAAGAAAGGAATGATTGAACATTGCTACTATGAGATAAAAGGTTGATTTTGGCCAGTTAATGATACCATGGACAAGGGAGGAATTTGTTTGCTTGTTGATGCTGAGATTATGTAGTTGGAAAAAACCTATTGACTTGCTATTTACATCTTTTTATTTGGAGGACATACTGGTTGAGTGAGCTGAAAAGCTTTTGATATCTGGTTTGAACTGAAGTTTTGGAGCTTCTTTAGTTTCCTCTTCATTAATTCTGAGATATATAGCATCTTATTTATTATTTTTTTTTGTTTATGTTGGAATGGATATTTAGGTGCAAGTTGGTGGCTCACCATTGTATAGGGTTGAAAGGAAATTAGGTAAAGGTGGTTTTGGACAAGTATTTGTGGGTCGGCGAGCTGCTGGTGGGGTTGAACGGGGTACTGGTCCTAGTGCAATGGAGGTAACAATGTGATTTTTTGTCGGCCATTTAACTACAATTTTGGTCTAAAAGTCCCAGTAAAGCAAGATTTGTGATAACGTTATGAAAAGTTATTGACTGCCATCTTTTTCAGGTAGCTCTGAAGTTTGAGCATAAAAATAGCAAGGGCTGTAACTATGGTCCTCCATACGAGTGGCAAGTTTACAAGTATGTATTTGATTTTCTGGTCCTTTCCATCGTTTCTACATCTGCTGAACTGAAAAGCTGTGTTTTTCTCTGTTTTAACAGCACCCTTGGGGGTAGCCATGGCGTGCCTAAAGTACATTACAAAGGAAAACAAGGAGACTACTACATAATGGTATGACTAGTATATAATTGCTAATCTTTAATGCCACTTGATTATACAATGTTATGAAATACTTTTCTGAAAGATTTATTTTGATTCTTGGCTCATTATTTTGGTAGGTCATGGACATGTTAGGCCCTAGTTTGTGGGATGTATGGAATTCCTCAGGACAATCGTAAGTATCCAATGGTTGCCTACTTTTTGTGGTCTTGTTTCTTTTATTATTTTCCTTGGGGAGGGTGTTTTTTTTTTTTTTGGGGACGGGGTGGGGGTGCGCGTCTGTCTGGCAGCATGTGGTTATACTTATTGTAACATTTCCTTCTGTCCAGTTTGAAAATTTTGTAGTAACCTAAATGTACTCTGTAAGGATCTGGAATTCTGGTTGTCTCTCAAGCATGATTGCCACTTTTGACTGATGTATGATGCTATGAGATTTCTCCTTTTTATATGCTTATTCCTTTTATACAAAAGTTAGCTTATGCTTATGTTTTTATTTATTTATTACTATTTGGTCTATTTTTGGGCGAATGCGAATCTTGATTTTCATTTGTGAAGCTGAAGTAACGCTGTTATCTGCAGAAAGAATGGTTATTGGTTTTTCC
Organism: Leptodermis oblonga; assembly: GCA_016801395.1. NCBI lineage: Eukaryota > Viridiplantae > Streptophyta > Magnoliopsida > Gentianales > Rubiaceae > Leptodermis > Leptodermis oblonga. The sequence continues at coordinate 35,709,220 of CM028760.1, forward strand.
CCCAAGTATACTATACTTATCACTCTGCTATTTTGCTCTTACAACATGTGTTTGCAGAATGTCTGCAGAAATGGTTGCATGCATTGCTGTTGAGTCCTTGTCGATATTGGAAAAACTGCATGCGAAAGGGTACTGATTTCTCTGCTTCATCTGTCTCATCACTCTGCAGTTATTCATGTTTGAAATTATTAGTCAGATATGGTTATCATAGTGGATTAATTTTGTTTTCCCTCTCATTTTCATATTCATGATTTACTACTTCCAACATTAGGTATGTGCATGGGGATGTAAAGCCTGAGAACTTTTTGCTCGGCCAGCCTTCAACGTCTCAGGAAAAAAAGTTGTTTCTTGTGGATTTAGGATTAGGTTGGAGGATTTTAGTTACTATGTTTCTATTGTCTACTTTCACTTTTTCTCTCTTTTTCCTTTCTCCCTATCATACTCATACTGCCATCTAATTGCAGCAACCAAGTGGAGAGACAGCTCAAGGGGGCAGCATGTCGGATATGATCAACGCCCTGATGTGTTTAGGTGTGTGAGCTATTTAAAACAATTGTTTTCTTAAAGACTGTCTACTTAATTATTTTCCCACATCATATGATATTCCAGAGGGACGGTCCGTTATGCTAGTGTGCATGCTCACTTGGGAAGGACGGCCAGTAGAAGGGATGATTTAGAGTCGCTTGCATATACTCTTATTTTCCTTCACCGAGGGAGGTTGCCATGGCAAGGTTATCAGGTAAGAACTTCTTTCCCTTTACCTTCCTGGCTCTTGCACTGTATATCTTTTCTATTTTCTGATCAACTTCAACTTTATTTCTTTGATGTATTTTGTCTATACTAATCTATTTTGGGCAATTATTTTAGGGTGATAACAAATCATTCCAGGTGGCCAAGAGAAAGATGTCGACACCTGCTGACATGCTATGTGTCTCTTGCCCTGCCCCTTTGAGAGAATTTCTTGAGACTGTTGTCAACATAAAATTTGATGAAGAGCCCAACTATTCTAAATTGATCTCTATCTTTGAGGGTATCATTGGAACCAATCCTACTGTGAGGCCATTAAACATAGATGGTGCTCAAAAGGTGATACACAAGTTATGTTCTATCTTCTCTTACAAGGTGTACATTATGAGTTTTAGCCTCTTACTCTTTTATTTGGTAGATTATCCAAATTGGCCAAAAACGATCCAGATTGAATCTTGATGAAGATGAGGAACAGCCAAGGAAGAAGGTTCGTATGGGAGTTCCGGCATCACAATGGGTTTCCATTTACAATTCAAGGAAGCCTATGAAACAGCGGTAAAAAAATCATTTTTGCCTTGTAGTTGCTTATGCTGTTTATGCATGGGATGATAGCTGTCTTCATCAGCTTACTCTTTGTTGTTGTTGTTGTTTTTTTTTTTTTTTTCCGTTTGTTATATATATATATATATATATGTAATGGCGTGAAGTATTTTGATAAATGATACTATATTCTCTAGTCCTAATTACCCCTGTGCATCAAGCGGGAAATAAGGGGACCAGTTGATTCTTTCTTTCTGGTTCTTGGGTGCAAAGCCCGACCTACGAAAACCTTAGAGAAAGAAGATGCTAGAAAAAGAATTAGGAAGGGGCAAGACTGGAGAGAAGGACTTATCCTCCGACTTATTAGGATTGCTATAAGACTGCAATCTATAATCCTCTACTTTTTGCTTTTGGTATTAAACTGTTTTCTTTCATGGCCTTTGAAACTGGTTCTTTTTTTTCTTTGGGTTGAAGATACCACTATAATGTATCGGATGGAAGGTTAGCTCAACATGTGGAAAGGGGGATCGAGGATGGCTTGTATATAAGTTCTGTGGCATCTTGTTCCAACCTATGGGCTATAATTATGGATGCTGGAACTAATTTTTCAAGCCAAGTTTTTGAAATATCACCTCATTTCTTGCACAAGGTAAATTCCTCATACTTTATGATTTGTGGTGGGAACAATATTACTTTAAGATCAGCCAAATGACTTTTATTATGCTGAAATTATAGGAGTGGATAATGGAACAATGGGACAAGAACTACTATATTAGCTGTCTTGCAGGAGCTACTAATGCAAATGGGCTAGTGGTAATGTCAAAAGGTAAGATTGGATGACATGGAGTTTGCATGCCAACGAATGCAATCGTGGTAGAAAGTAATGTATTGAATGTGACTGTTTTGCATATATTGGAATTAGATAGCGTTACAAAGTTAATTTTAAGATGTGACCTTATGTGTACAGGATTTTTATGAGTATTCATGTTACAATTGTTAGTAGGTGTGCTGCTTTAATCTCAGAAGCTTGTAATTTAATCAAGATACTTGTAAGGGAAAAAGGGTTGATAAGTAATAAAATAACCTGCTGATACTGAGATGGAAAGGCTTACGGAGACTACTAACTTTGTCATTGTGAGTCTCGTTTGAAGTATCAGTTCTTAATGAACTACAGCAATATGGTTATATTAGGGCCAGAATGATTACTCAATCTTGTTTCTGGTGGTGCTTTTTAACTGCAAAATCTTGTATGTTTATGTATGGTCGGTATAATGGCGTTGTGACTTCCTGTAGCTTGCTTTACTCCTCTCCTTCATATTCTAAAGGGTTTATCCTCCTTCTTCTTATTCTCCTCTCTCTCTCTCTCTGGGGGTGGGGGTGGCTTACACCAGACTTAAATTTGGTTGAGCTAGCGATGTTTGGTATCCAATTGTTTTCATTAGCTTAAAGCAAAATTATGTTTATCTGCATTTAGCATGGTCAAGGAGCTAATTGTTTGTCAAATTTTAATTTTAAGCAATTTAATTGTCATGCAGGCACAACCTATACCCAGCAGTCTTACAAAGTTAGTGATTCATTTCCATTCAAATGGATTAACAAGAAGTGGAAGGAAGGTTTTCATGTGACCTCAATGGCTACTGCTGGTACTCGATGGGCTGTTGTCATGTCCCGAAACTCTGGCTTCAGTGACCAGGTAAGGTTATTTAGTGCCAGATTTTTTTATAATTGCATTTCTTTTTGCACAAGAAGGGGAGCCTTGGTGCATTGGTAAAAAGCTGTTGCCATGTGACCTGAGGTCACGGGTTTAAGCCGTAGAAACAGTCTCTTGTAAAAATATAGGTAAACATTGTGTGCACCAGGCCTTTATTTTCACGGCCCTTCCACGGGCTCCACATATGCCAGAGCTTCTATGCACTAGACTGCCTCTCTCCTTTTATTTATTTATTTATAAATTTAATTTAATTTAATTTTTTGACAAAAATTATTTTAAACATTTTCTTTTTATGCAAGGTCCATAAAGTTATACATTGTCTGAAGCGTAAGTTGTTGACAGTTGAATCAGAAATTTTCTTTAAACTAAAATAGCTTGTTTAACCAATGCTCAACACTGCATTATGTAGTAAATTGTTACTTGTGGAGACTTTAGCCTTGAAGTCCCTATCACTTGTACTATTACTCAGGTGCCTCATGGTGGAGTTGTTTTATAAAGAACATTTTGTTCAGTTTCATTACTAATAAGATCGTATTGATTGTTTTATGAAAGAATTAACTTTTTATAAGTTTCATTTGTAATATATATGGTGGAGTAATATCTAAGCATATGTACGGTATCGTTTTGTCCCTGAAGCTGTGAAAAAATTTCATCTGTTGACAGCATTTTCTGAATACGTGCTTTATACTAAAAATAAGAGGGCATGATGATACCCAAAGGTTATCCAGGCATCTTAGTAAGGGAGCGGTTAAATTATTCCCTCACCTATCGTTCTTTTATTTGGGTCAAACAATTAGCAAAGACTGAATTCAGACATCTGATAACCTAACTAATGGATGTCCCATCAAACAAGTTGAGATCCAAAAAAATAAGGATTGGAGCTCTGGAATGTGTAGCTGAAATCCAAAAATATTACTCCCTCCGTCCCATTAGAAGAGTCATGTTTTTCATTTTTTTGGTCCCAGCAAAAGAGTTGAAGTTTAAAATTTTTCACTTTTCATACACACCGTTAGATATAGTTCGCAGCTAATCTGCACTTAAAAAGAAGAGAAATAGTGGTGACTAATGACCTATTTTAGATGTTGCAGTTGTACCTTAAATCCCATAAAAAATTTCTCTTAGAAACTGGAATTTTTTTTAATGGGATGGGAGTAGTAGTATTTTGCAAATTGAAAAAAAAACATTCCTAGCTTACATGTTGCGGAAACAGATTTAGGATGGGAAAATAATGACCATTGCCATCAATTATTGTGATATCTTTTGTACAAATCAAACGGAATTTACCATTTGGATACCAGATGTGAAATGCCTGGCAATGCATTACTGTTGCTGGACAACAAACACATCCCTAGGGATTTTCATGGTATTTAGGTTGAGATTCAAGACGTGATGTTTTAGCTTGTCAAAACTCAATTTGTAATTTAAATATTTTCTTTTTCCAGTTGCCTACAGTGTTATTTCACCGTTGAATATGAGGATGATGAAGTTTTTGCTGTGAGGATACCATTGGTACCTTTGGATTTTGTGTGTTGGATTTAGAAACAAGACCACTAACTGATATATTTAGCCTGAATCTTGTCTGAATGTCACTTGTGATTGGATCCTGTGAACTTGATGGGACACTGGATGAAAGTAGTTTGAAATGGCTAGAACCTTTTTTTGGTGGTACGTGTCATGATAGTGCCATGTACTTTGGTGTGAAAGGCGATAATTCTCTGCTCTTTTCTTAACACGGTATGCCTTTTGTTTTAACTAAGCATTTAGTATTTCATTTTGATATAGGGCTCCTTTTATTTTCAGGTTGTGGAGCTTGATTTCCTGTATCCTAGTGAGGGCATCCACAAACGTTGGGATGGTGGATATCGCATTACAGCAACAGCTGCTACAGGAGATCAAGCTGCTCTTATTTTGAGTGTGCCTAGACGCAAACTCTCTGATGATACTCAGGAAACTCTGCGCACATCTCAATTTCCTAGTACACATGTTAAGGTAGGTACTCATCTCTGGATCTATGCTTTACATCGATTTGTGCTTGAAATGATGGATTTGGAGTGACCTCAACTCTTTTGATCTTTATTCTGTTTTTCCACGAGCAGGAGAAATGGGCGAAGAATCTTTATCTTGCCTCCCTGTGCTATGGCCGGACCGTGTGTTGAGTATGATGACGACCATTTTGAGCGCCGAAAACCGAATATGTGACTCCTGTCTCTCACTTGTTTGCCATAATATCTTGTCAAGAGGAGAATTATGAAATTATAGTGGCATAAGTAATTTAGATGCTAATCCGCTATCCTATTATGTGAAGAGTTACATATGGAGGAGTTGTTTCGATGCAGTGTGTACAGGTCATTGATCAGATTTCAAATTTGACCATATGATTAATAGGCTGAATCTGATGCCTGTGGTTGGATGTAGCTGTTTTCTCTAAAGAAATTTAACACTCCTTTTGCTTCCCAAATTTCATTGCACTTTTGCTCTGTGTGGGTTAAATTGAGCTTCATCATGATTCAAATCAAAATCAGTTGGGAGTTGGGAGAGTTTTGTCAAAACAACGGGTGACAATTTCTGTTACGACATGAATAAGAAAATTTGATACTGAATTTACACGTCATTGAGCTATTCGTCAATTTCAGACATGATTATGATACATGTCATTTAGCTATTCGTCAATTTGAGACACGACTATGATACTCCTGAAATGTGTTCTATTTGCTCGTAGTTCCTGGTTGATGCCGAATAAATCAAATTTTTGTTTTTATTTTTCTTGTGATGGACTTGGAAAAGGGGTACATGTCAAGTATCGGCTTGATATCATGTCTTAGGATTATTCTGGATGTACAATGCAATTTTGCGGTTTGGGGGCACTTGAGTTAGTCGCTAGCACTCGTCAACGTCTTGACCCATCCAACTTGATTGCCTTCCCTCTTCTCCTAGATTTCACAATTAATTTGAAACACAACTCGATTGCCTTCCCACTTATTCTATTGTTCATATAAAGATCACAAATAATGACTATTCCACATATTGCACAATGTTAACGACTTGTATATGATAGTTTGATCATAGGTTTACTGAATTTAGTCTATAATGAAAGTTTAGTCTATAATAAAATTACTAATTTTGAATTTAGTTTATGATGAAATTTGTAAAATTTCAAGTTAATTCTAATTCTAGGATATATTGAGTTTATATCTTATACTGCAATTCGAGACTTTTATTTAGGCAAATCCGAGTCCGACATTTTTACTGCTAAACCACATCCAGAAACCCGCACGACTCTACCGGCGCCGTCGCCGTGTAATTTCTATTTCATTCATGTTGTGATACTGATGCCGGAATCCTTCTCGCCTTCTTCAAATTCCCGTTCGACTTGGGTTCTCCCTTATCCCTCAACCCTGCCCTAATCTGACGTTTTATTCACTTCACAAGCTGATTATGTTTTGCAGCCGCCTCCGGGCCTTCAAATTTGACTCTCCGTGGACATTATCGCCATATCAGATCGCCAAGGCGGCGGCCCATAGCCCTCTCCGTTGAGTTTCCGTCGACTTGTTAATGAAGAAAAGCCTCAAACCGCCGCCATCATCCCACATGTTGCTCTCCTGCAATGCCCCCTTTCTCCTCCCCTGCTCGGATCTTCAAGTCAACTATTAAGCCGCCCGATAGCAGAAGCAGATTGCTTAAACATCCCAGCAAGAATCCTTGCATTGTTGAAAACTTCTTCAATCTCTGCTCTAAAGGCCACCTCCAAGAAGCTGTTGTTAGTCTAGACCTCTTAGCTCAAAAGGGCATTCGCCTAGACTCTAAAGCGTTAGTTTTTCTCCTACTGAGGTGTGGCGATTTCAAGGACCTTAGGATAGGGAAATGGGTTCACCTCCATTTGAAGGTGACGGGTCTGAAGCATCCCAATACGTTTTTAGCCAATCATCTGATTGATATGTATGGTAAATGCGGTGATCATATCGAAGCACGTAAAGTGTTCAATAAAATGACCGCTCGGAATTTGTATTCCTGGAACAATATGCTGTCTGGGTATGCTAAACAACTGATGGTAAAGCCGGCGAGGAGACTGTTTGATGAAATGCCTGAAAGGGACGTCGTATCCTGGAATACTATGGTCATCGCCTATGCAAAAAGTGGGCATTTTGATGAGGCTTTAAGGTTTTACAAAGAGTTGAGGAGGTTGGGTATTGGGTTTAATGAGTTTAGTCTAGCCGGGGTTGTGACGGTTTGTGTGAAGTTGAAGGAGTTGAGGCTGACAAGGCAGGTCCATTGCCAAGTGTTGACTGCAGGGTTTTTACCGAGTGTTGTTCTTTCAAGTTCCATTGTTGATGCCTATGCTAGATGTGGTGAATTGATTGATGCTAAGAGATTGTTTGATCAGATGGGCAGGAGGGATGTTCTGGCTTGGACTACTTTGGTGTCAGGATATGCCAAATGGGGAGATATGAAATTGGCCAGGGCATTGTTTGATGTGATGCCTGAACAGAATCCCGTGTCTTGGACAGCTCTTGTTTCTGGGTATGCTCGAAACCACATGGGACATGAGGCCCTTGAGATGTTTATGAAGATGATGAATCTTCGTGTTAAACCTGATCAGTTTACTTTTAGTAGTAGCCTGTGTGCTTGTGCAAGTATTGCTTCACTAAAGCACGGTAAACAAATCCATGCACATTTGATAAGGATTCATTTTAGACCTAATTCGATAGTTGTAAGTTCCCTTGTTGACATGTATTCAAAATGTGGCTGTTTGGAACTTGCAAAGCGAGTTTTTGACTTTGCAGATGACAAGCAAGATGTTATTCTGTGGAATACGCTATTATCAGCTTTTGCACAGCATGGTTCTGGTGACAAGTCGATTAATTTGTTGGCTGAGATGGTGAGAGCAGGTGTTAGACCGGATAGAATAACCTTCCTGGTCCTTATGAATGCATGTAGTCATTCGGGGCTTGTGAACGAGGGGCTTAGCTTCTTTGAGTCGATGAATCATGATTATAATATTGTCCCAGATCAGGAACATTATGCATGTTTAATTGATATATTAGGTCGAGCGGGGCAATTTGATGAGGCAGTAGGCCAGCTGAGAAAAATGCCATGCAAACCAGATGAGCGTGTTTGGAATACCTTGATTGGTGTTTGTATGATCCATGGAAATGCAGATTTGGGACGAATTGCAGCGAAGCACCTTCTTGAATTAGACCCTCAATCACCCACAATCTATGTTTTGTTGTCAACTGTAAATGCGGCTCTGGGAAAGTGGGAATCTGTGGCGAAGTTGAGGCAGCTAATGGATGACAACCATATAAGACAACACCAAGCCCTTAGTTGGTTAGAAATTGATCACAACTTCCATCAAATTAGTGTAGCTGATAAATTAAGTTCATCTATTGGAGAAGCTAACCCTGTTGTTGAACTGTTGGCCGATCAAAGTATGATGGTATCATGATTCATTTAGTGAAGCTAACTGGTAAATCTTTTACAAGTAAGTTATTTTCCTGATCAGTACCAGAAATACATCTAAATGGATTATTTTTCTGAAAATTTTGTATAATTAGATTTTTCCATTCTTTTCTGGATGTTGGAAGTGAAGGGGTTTATCATCTTTCTTTCGTGTATAGCTTGGTGGGAAGGATACATTTAGTTTTTATCCTTGTGATATTATCGTTGGTAGGTAGTAAATAAAGATCATGAACAATCTCCTTTCTGGTATGTTACATGTTATGAGAGTATGATGTATCTTTCTCTAAATTGTTCATGGATGTGATTTGTGAGTTTGATTGAGGATCTGCTCAAACAAATTACACCAATTCTTATTGCCAGACATTTTTCTGCTTCCTTGGTTCATAGTTCTTAGATTTTTCAAGTTTTTAACTACAAACATTTATTGATGAGGCAAACCTTGTGGGTCTAGTTATTGATCCTCTTAATTTGCTTGTTTGACATTGTTTTTTGGGATATTTTCTGAACTTCCTGTTTTGACTTTTGGGTGCTAGCATCCTTTGGTCTTTGCTTGTAGCCTACCCTTTTGTCAGTTTTTTAAATATATATTTTATACCCTTTTAACTTTTATGTATTGGAGTGCTGGGTGAGCTACAAAAATGAGAATTTTGATATGGATGTACACACACACTAGACTAGATAGAATAGCTAACGAATGTCTTAAAAGTAGGGGCAGCCTTGCTAGATGAGAAAATGAGAGAATCGCATTTAAGATGGTTTGAACATGTGCATAGGACATTTTGAGATGCGTTGGTACTGTTTGTAGAAAATAGAGAATCATTAACTCAAAGTAAAAGGGACAATGAAAACCTTAAAAACAATTGGAAAGAAACTATTGAAAAAGACATGGGACACTTAACTGATAATGACTCAAATCAGAGGGATTATCTGCTTTTCCTGATGGTGTGTGGATTCCAAGCAGATTCATTGCAATGGTTGAGCTGTTTAATATTTTTAGGTCTTGTTTGAACTTATAGCTTTAATGTGGTTTCCATTTTCCAGACTAATTTTCTCACTGAGAAAGAACATATTTTTTATACGGATGAGTAATGACTACCTACAACATGGTGGAGATTGAAGAAAACAGTTGCTAGATTCTTAAGATTCATATGACAGTGCCAAAAAGGTTAGCCATATAATCTTTCTCATAACATTCCTTTTGTGGTATTCTTGTTTGTTGTCTTCCATGTAAAGAAGAAATCACCGAACTCTTACAGATTAAGAAGAGAATGAAATTCAGCTATGCCTATTTAGGGCAATATTGTTAAGACAATTATATGCATCAGTTATCGTAATAGTGCGTTCTTTGTTTTATTTGCATCTCTTTTTGTTTTCCAAATTCTTGTCTGAATCAAATTGTTATTTAGTTGAAAACAAAGGTTGACGTATATATATAAACGTGAGTTGCTTGTTACATAACGAAATAAATGTGTTATTTTTCTTGTTTCATTTGTTTACTGAATGTAATTAAAAAATAGTTAATAGCCTGGAACTATGCTGAATGATTTCATGGTTAAATGTGGCTTCCAGTCTCAAAGTTCTCAAGAACAAGTATTGTGAGAGGTTTGCTTATCAAATTTTACGAGTCTCTGTATAGTTCACTTTGTGAATTGGTTGGGTGGTGAATTTATCCATATGGCCATTTACATATCCTTGAAGAGATTCAATGCTCATACCAATTAGAGGGACTGATTTATCAGCATTAGCTTTGCAGTCAGTTTCAAGCATATTTTCTGAATAATCTTTTTAGCCGCATATCCACATCTCGTGGAGTTCTACACCATCTGTTTTTCAGTGAGACATTCTTTCTGGTACCATTTTCCTCTCCACGACGTGGTTTAAAGTTCTATCAGTACAAATTAATATTTCTCGTGGTAGCTCATTTACTTGATGTGCAATTTTTGTGCTGATTGTGAACATAATCTGTTATCTGCAGCTAATCACGTACTTTTCCATTTATTTTTCTATCCTTTTGTCTTCCAGGCGGTCGAGTAAGCAAAAATTGATCCTAATGGAACAATAGCCAGAGCTTTCGATGTAGCAAACCAAGGCGAGAAAAGATACATGGCATCAATATGTCTAAGAGCCTAACCGTGACCTCTTTCGGCCGGTTGAAAGAAGATTCGCCTATTGTGGCCTTTTAACCCTGTAATGTATGTTCTCGCAAACCTTTTCTTGTTAGCTCAGTGCCTCCCATTTCCACTGGGATTTTGTATCTTGTTGAAAAGCGCCGAGCAGACACGAATTGCAGACAGATTGTGTTGAATGGAAGAACTGGTTCAGTATTCTCTTATGTTCTGAGATTCCATGAAAGCTTTGGTGCCAATAAAGTGCAGATTTTGTGCTATCCCAGCTGAATTTTGATGAAGGAAAATGTTAGAAATGATTCATTTGATCATGATGTATGGAGCTGTAGGTTTGTGTTTTCAGTCTCGTCTGGCTTCGATGTATATTAGGCAGTTTTTGTTGTTGTTTGTGTTTTGGGTTTTATTGTAAATTTAATATATATAATATTTTTTTCATTATTTTTAATATTAATATTTTACTGTTTAATTAATAAATTTTTTTTTTCAAAAAACATTTTTAATACATTTTTTATTTTCAAAATATGTTTTTAAAATCATGTCAAAACGAGTCGGAGGGTTAACCTATACAAGATGATGATGATTGATGACTTCCTAACTGCAATTTGATCAAAGTTCAATCATAATTTGCTTGTTTTATGACTTTTTAAAAATTCTTTTACAAGGTTTGAACCATTATATCGGAATTCAGAGCAATGGCGGATTAACATTAGCTTTTAGTGGGGCAGTAGCCCCACCTCAACTTTTTCAAAATATTTCAGTTATTGCATAAAAATTACAAAATAGATAAAATAGCTGATTTTGTTCTACCAAACATTAAGAAAAATAAGGGCAAAATATAAAAATAAAATAATTTAGTGTATGACTAATTAAAAATGTGTTTGTTGTTGGGATGTATACAAGTAGTACTTTTAGTAAATTTTAAGTTTGGTAAAACAAAATACTCTTTTCGTCCCACTCAAAGAGTTCACTTTGAAATGTGTACAACTTATTATGAGTTGTGAGGTACAACACCTAATTTAAGTAATTTACCACCATATTTTTTACTTATATCCTTACTTTAAAAGTAAGGATTAATTGTGAACCACACATTGTTATATTAGTAAGGGTATATAATGTAAATAAATTCAAAGTGAACTCTTTAAATGGGACAAGATTTTTTCTTGAAAGTGGACTCTTTGAGTGAGACAGATGGAGTATGAGTTTAAAAATATCCAATAATATTTAAATATAATTATTTTTGCATTTTTCCACATGTAAAATGTTAATATTGTAAACATTTTTCCCATATAAATTTTGCTTCACCTGACCTTGGGGGCTTAATTTCGCCACTGTTTCAAAGTCACAAAGCACTTTCATTCTTCATCACCCTAACTCTCCCCATATTTGCTTCCTTTCATTTGCATAAGGTAAAATTGTGGATTTTTTTTTCTTCTTCTTCTTCTTATGAGATGTAGACATTCAATTGTTGTTGGGACGTAATTACCCCTCTAGTACATCACATGCATACTAGCAATTGACAGATTGGTCACATGAACCACTTTAAATAGTTGAGGTTAAAAGTCGACAATAAAGAGAGGAGAAATCGTTAAAATAAATAAATAAATAAATAAAAAAGAGAAGAGAAAAGTTTGGCGGCAATGGTGCAATTGGCTGACTCCTAAATAATATTGGTAATTTTCAAAAGGAGTTATGCATATTATCACCACTTACATTTTTAAGGCTTAATCACCATTTACTTCCCGTGATATTGGCTTTTTACTATTCGTTCCCCGTATTTATAAAACTAACTGGTTGCCCTCGTGTTTCTAAAACTAACTAACATTAAACCATTAAAATCCTCGAAAAAACAAAAGTACCCCTCTAGAATGCTGACATCACATTCTCAGTTTTAAGTAAAAAATTTCAAACGAATATACCCCCAAACATTGGGAAAAACGACCGGTGATAAATTTTTCTCTGAAAAAAAACGCTCGGCTCTGGAGAAACGGCAATGGCAGCGGTTTATTTGTGAGAACCACGATTGGAGCGAGAAAAGTGCAGCGTCGAGGATAATGGAGTTTGAGGCTCTACTCTAGAGAAGCGGCAGCGGTAGCGGTTTGGAGCGGGAAAAGTGTAGTGGCAATTGTGTATTAGAGAAACATTCACCCGTTTTTTTTTTTTTTTTTTTTCCTTAAGGGTGGTGGGAGTGGTGAACCCAGAAAAGCAGGTTTATCACGCCACATCAAAAGTAAAAACCCACCCACTTTTATAAACCTACCCCCAGCAACAATAAACCCAGAAAAGCAACTTCATCACGGGTCCCACTAATAAACAACTCTATACACATTCATTTATACCTTTTTAATTATAATTTATCAACTATATTCAATTATAAATTTATTTTAATTTATTAAAATATTTAATTTCGTAAATTACATAATTCAATAAACCACAAGAAAAAAAAAGATAATTAGTAGAATATTATATAAAGTACGTTACATTAAAAAAAATACCTGATTAAAATATCAGAAAAAAACTACATAATTCATAATTCCATAATTAAAACTTAAATCACCAGCCTTGTTTCACTCTAATCTCTTCAATGAGCTTGTTATGAACTGCTAGTTGTCCTGCCGACATTCCACTCGTATCCTTCATGAAAATTTTGTATTCCTTCAGCTTCAGCTCTTCGTCTTTCTATTTTATTCTTTCCACATGCAATTTATTGAGTTGTTCCCATTTCTCATCTTCATCTTCATCTTCATCAGCAACTTTCAATTTGCCTTTTCCCAATCTTTTTGCTCTTTGTTGCCCCATTGGACGGGACCGAATCGAACTCTCTGAAGTATGCTCTTCCGATTCGGAAGTCTTCGACTTCTTGTTAGCATGCTGATCCATTTGGAGAGGAGCCCATTTCTCTAGCTCTTTCATTATTTTCCATACATGTATGTACTTGAATGTCTTCGTCGGGTTAACTGTAATCCAATGGGCTATGCTAGCAGCAAAAACATCCTCATCACTTTGACCACTAGCACGATTGCTGTAAAAATTGTTGTAGACTCCCGAGAAGGCATTAACATCAGGTATTATCGCATAGTAATGAGATTGAAGTGCAGTACCTGATCTTGTGGCCGTACCTTCCGGTTTATTTTCATTATAATAAGTAGCTAATTTTTCCCAGAACTCTTTATTCTTCTGTGCATTGCCAACCTTCGAGCAATCGATGATGGTGCCCCAAGCTTGTGCAAGACAACTTTCTTCGTCGTGTGACCATGGCCTCTTTGCCTTGCTGCTCTGTCGACCTTTTTTTTTTTTTGACGTCGACGAAAGTGTCCTTTACACCGGGTTGTGTAGAGTGTGGTGGGAACTGTTGTGCTGCGACAAATGGAAATAACGAACCTATCTCCCTATCGGATGAAGATTCTCTCATGCTCAAATTTCTAAAATCGGGGGACGTCTGTGGTGGTGGTGGTGGATACATAAACGCTTGAGAATGTAACATCCCAAAGTGGCTACCCATTGCTCCGAAATTGGGAAAATTCTGTGGAAAAAATTGTTGGTATGGAACTTGTAAAAACTGGGGATTGGGAGAAGATTGGGGGTTGGAATTTTGCGAAATCGAATATCCTTGCGTATTTGGCGAACCCCAAAAAATATGGGAATGACCCGGGATTATTTTCGGCCATTGTGATAGAGAATTTGGATGAGGAAGACAATGAGAAAAAAATATGAAAATAAAATTTTCTAATGTGAAAAAGAAATATAAAAACTTGATTAGAGAGATGAATGATTTGGATGAAGTGTAGAGAAATTTTAGAATGAATAGCTATTTATAACAAAATAAATAGTAAGAAAAAAAAAAAAAAATCAACGGAAAAACTAACGGTCAAATTTATTAAAAAAAATAAAAAATGAAACAAGCCGTTGAACGGCTATAAAAGGAGGAAAGAGAAAAAACAAAAAAATGAAAGTCATTTCCTGGTGGCAGACAACTGTTTGCCACCAGCGTGGGAGGAACTCGCGAAGAGAGTGCAGCTCACGCATGTGAGACCCACCGAAATGCAAAAACTCAGTTTCTGAAATCAGAAGCTAGGTTCATGACATGGAGGGAGGGAGTGGTGGGTTTGAGCAAAAACCCAGCAAAAACCCACCACTCCCACCACCCTAAGTATTATATAGTTAATGCTTGAGGTATATTTGTTTGAAATTTTTTGTATTTTCAGAATTTTTATGGTTTGAGTTATAAGATGGGGCAAACAGTTAATTTTAATTTTAAAAATACGGGGGCAACTAGTTAGTTTTAAAAATAAGAGAGTGACAAATAGTCAAAAGCTAATAACACATGGTAAATAGTGATTAAGTATATTTTTAACCGTAAAATTATTATTTAATAATTAAACTTATATTTTTAGAAAAGAGATTTGATTTTTGAAAATAATATTTATACTTTTGAATGTTAAATTACTTTTAGAAATTAAACTTATACTTTTGAAGGTAAATATGCTACTTCTTAAATGTTCCTAATATATTACTGACTTAACCAATTTTTTGTGACGAAAAAAGAGATAATATAAAGATAATCATAAACGTACGAAAAATCCTTCACGGTCCACACACTGTGGCTCTGAGTCTGAGAGCAAAGCAAGCGGAAGAAGAGAAAAAATGGCGTCTCAGCTGTATTCTCCAACGGCCTCAGCTCTCCCGCGCTTCTCTTCTCGGTCCATTTCCTCCTCAAAGCATCGTCAGATTCTCTCTCTTTCATTTTCTGAGGCACACACAGTCACTGTTTGTTCAACTGCTGTGACGGCAGCTGTTTTTTTCTTTCTCATTTTTCGTTGTTTCATTAAGAATTTTGAATGCAGCTGGGGTTTCTGTGAGATGCAGCTCGGATAATGATAATTGCTCTCCCTCAGGAAATTCATCAGAAAAGAATGAGAAATCGGTCGGTCCTTCATTTATTTATTTAATTTTTTAGATAAATGTTTGCGTTTCTTTCTCAAATTTGCTACTTTCGGTTACCGAAGAGGTGTAGAATCGTCAAATTTCCTCTTGAAAATGTAGCTTGCGTATTTTATGTTTTAGGGTTTCAGTTTCTGGAATGAGATTTTGATTATCCTGATGCCCTCTCAGTGGAGTACTTTCCTATTTGTGGTTGAATTTTCTAGTATTTTTAGTTTGGGATTTGGATATGAAGGGCTTCTTGTGTTTGCATGTTCTTTTGGGATATGGAGTGCTTTTGAGCACTGCTGATACCCTATTTTGAGAAGCCTTTTGTCATTATTCATGAAAGCGTAAACTCGAAATTTGTATATGCTGATGATCAGTAACTTTATACACACAAGTCAATAGTCATCTGTACTAAGGAAAATATCACAATTTTTTTGGTTGGGAACAACTTGAAGCCTGACCCCTGAAGGATTACCTGTATGGCTCTTCCATGTTATTATCTTATCTTGTCCAATTTGTTTTTTCCTAATGGTTATGGAAAGTTTAACACATATTCTTACCCTGACTTAAGCTGCAGCTGAATATTGAGATAGTATATGCTGTTCCTATTGTTGAAATTTTGCATGCTTTTCATGATTATTGTCCAATATATATTTGTGTTTTAGTCTCTCTAGCAAAGATGCATATCTGTGTATGAAGTGTAGGGCATGAAACTGTTTGGGACACATCAACAGATTGGTTGGAGAATATAAATGACTATTTAAACTTCTTAATGACAATGCTACTGAGTATGTTATACAATCTCCTTTATTCATGAAGTTTGCTTGTTTTGTACTAGGGATTCAACAAGTCAATTCCACGACGTTTGTGTCTGGCTTGTTTATGTTCAGGAGTAGCATTGATAAATGTGACTGGAAGTTCTATTTCTGATCCCATGGCAATTGCATTGGACGGAATGGAAAGAGCTGGTTGTCGGAATTGTGGGGGTAGTGGAGCTGTTATTTGTAAGTTCATAGTTTCTTTTGTTCCTTTCAAATGCCATCTCTTTTTTTTCCTTCTGCTTGTAAATTAAAAAAGAAGTTTCCTTGACTTGCAACTCATTGTTGTCACAGAAGATGATAATGTCAACACTGGAAAAGTGAGAAAATTGCTGGCACAGTTTGTGTTGCTAGTTCATGAGATATTTTGACAAAACAATATGTATAATCCATAATCTTGAGAATTCTCATACTGATCTAAAAGTTCATTTAGAATTAATTAGTTTCATTTCAGGAGAAATGAGATATTTTATTTATAGTTTCTGAGTAAATCCTAAACCTTGATAAAGTGTAATCAGAATCGAGATTTGACTGTTTACTAATAAATCTTGGCTAATCTTTTGTCACATTTTGAAGTTTTTTTTTCTTTCTGCCTTGAGTTTATCATGTTGAAAGTGTATTGCACTTATCAAGGTCACTCTATAAATGGAGAGCATTTAGAAACCTCATTACTAACTATTTCAATCACATGGTACAAGTTGCTTTCATGTATGCTTTTTGTATCTGTGAGATGTTCATTTACTTTTTATTTAGGTGATATGTGTGGTGGTACAGGAAAATGGAAAGCTCTGAACAGAAAACGGGCAAAAGATGTTTATGAGTTCACTGAATGTCCAAATTGCTATGGTATGGAAATCTCCATTTGTAAATGCTTCTGCTTCGAGCAACTATTGCATGCATTTATCTGGTCGTCCTGGTACTTACATATGAGAAGGCTCAGGGCATTACTTTCTCCTAGTGAAGGTTGCTGTAAATTGTTGTTTTCTCTTATTTTTTAATGGAAGTATGAATATCAGAAAGGACAGTGCAAGATATCTTGTATTGATCATTGAAAGGCATTTTAGCAGGAACATTGGTTTTTGTTCCACGGTAGGGTTTGGCGGAGAAACAACCAAAGTTTTAAACCATTAACATTTCAAGTAGTTATCTTGATTTGATACAAATATAATCACCGGTGATTCTTTTGCAATGTTGGGTTTTGATGCTCAGTATATTAGGACTTGACATAAGTAGAGAAAGTGGTAATATAAAACAATATAATCTTGAGTGGTTTTGTTCTGATAAGCTAGTTTGATCAAATTTGTTTGTAGGTAGAGGGAAACTTGTCTGTCCAGTGTGCTTGGGGACTGGTTTGCCCAACAACAAAGGTCTTCTCAGAAGACCAGAGGCAAAAAAACTGCTTGACAAGATGTACAATGGTCGGTTGTTACCGAACTCCTAGGTAAGTTTTCTGGTTCTGCAGCCCAAATTTCATTTTACTTCATCAAGTTCTTTGGCTGAATCGATGTACAACATTGTATCATATCCTGTAGGTGTGTTTAATTTTCTCTATTCCTGTTTTACTTCTCAGGGATGTGATGTTGTTGATGATAGCAGGATTATATTGCTGAAACAAACAGCGGTGGAAAGAGTTAATTCACGCCACCCACCTCAAAGCGAAACTTCTTGAGTATCTTTTGTTTTCCCCGGGGAGGGGGCGGGTGGTGGGTGTTTATGTAAGTAGGACATGGTGGTTTACATGCATTTGATCAGATAAACGCACAAGCATGACGATGCAATTGAAATCATGTGGATATATTTTCAGTGTCAACATTCCCATGTTGTATATTATGGTAATCGCTCGATCATTCTATTCTACAAATAGTGTATCATTTGAATACCACTCGTTAGAAAGAACGGCATTTTATGTCTATTTAAGACAAAACGAGACACGTGCAAGCAGCTTAAATGAGTGTGCATAAGAACCAAATGACATGCGATTTGCAGCCAACTGTAAAAATAAGTTTACTTAATTATCTAAGAAAAAACAGAAGAGGTTTTTTAGATCTACGTCGAGAGATAAAGATGGCCAGGGAGAGTTGTACTCTCCAGAATATGCCATAAAAGTCGAAACTGGGCGACAAAAGCAGCAGCAGCAGCAGCAACAACAACATGAAAGCCGATTCAAATGATCACCATGGAAGGCTCCAATTTGTATTTTGCACCAGAGAAAATCTTCCAACTTTAGTGAACGTTCTTCATTCCCACCAGATGAATATTCTCTTACTTAACCTCAATCTGAGAATTGAAAAATGAAGGATCAATCTGAGAATTGAAAGATCAACTATCTGTGTTAGGCAACCTAATGAGAATAGAATGATCTGGTTTGTGTTGGCATTCAAAATCTAAATGGACGAATGCCTGCTCCACTTCAGGAAGGTTTTCAATCTTTATTTGCAGTGTTTACCCTTCCCAATGGTATGTGCCTCCTTCTGGAATTTAATATCAACCTATTTGACAAGGACGCAGAGATTGTGAAAGATAATAAAGCTGAAGGTATGTACCATAATCATTGTAAAATAGGTTGATATTGAACTCCCAGAATATTTACGGAGGCACATACCATTGGGGAAACACTGCAAATAAAGATTGAAAAACTTCCTGAAGTGGAGCGGGCATTCGTCCATTTAGATTTTGAATGCCAACAAAAACCATAGCATTCTATTCTCATTAGGCTGCCCAGCACTTATCCTTGATCTTTCAATTCTCAGATTGATCCTTGATCTTTCAATTCTCAAATTGATCCTTGATCTTTCAATTCTCAGATCGAGGTTAAGAAAGAGAATAGTCCTCTGGGTGGGAACGAAGAACGTTCATTTGAATCGGCTTTCATGTCCGTACTCCTACAAACCTATAGCTTAGTAAACAGGAATTTGACGAGTTCTAAACTTCCCTTCCTCTTTCCACCTGAAAAGTTTGAATAGAAATAACTAAAAAAAGCCTGAAATAACTCTGTGAAGGATTCTTTTTAAGGCTTACTGCCTTTATCACTGAAGAAAGTGCATTTTCATAAAATTAAGAAAAAACCAAAATAGTTCTTTTACAGGAATCTATTTCTGAAAACAGAAAAAGAAAATTCTAACTCTTAAAACTTTATTATTTCCCGAATCTAAAATAAAAGACATTTTAAATAAATAACGTTTTAAAAGAAAAAAGCACATTCCTCCATGTTGTTCGTAAATATTTGTGTTCGTTAGGCTGTTCATCCGACCCATCCGATCAGCAACCTTAAGTCGGAGTCTGATCTGAAAGTTTTTTTAAGACAAAAAAAAAAAAAAAAAAAAAAAAAGCTTAACTTACGTATTAGAGTAGGGGCCGTCGTGGTGATGGTGGAACGAGCCGGAAGCCGAATAGTCATCGTCGTGGTCATGGTCATGGTGGAGGTGGTGTTCGACGTCAGAGCCTCCACCGTCGGAGTGGAAGTGTAGATGAGAACCGGAGTTTGAGTGGGAGTGATGGTGGGCAGCGGATTTAACAGCCGATGAGGCGGCTATATTCTTCTGTGCACCGCCTTTCCGGTGGCCAGGACTGTTAAGAACTGGTGCGAAATGTTGAAGATCCCGGTCGAATAAGCGGTTCAGAGAAGCTCCGACGGTTTTAAGAGAATGGGTGTATGTGAGAGCATAGAGCGACCGCCGGCAAGTCGTCCAGCTTGGAGCTAAGTTGGGTTCTTTTTTCACCCAAAAGAAATGGGATTGAATTAATAAAAAGAATTCCAGTGTGAAGCGAAATGAGAAAAGTAAAGGTATTGGGCATGGCGATGGCGGTGAAGAAGAAACGTTAAAGCAGAGAATGCGTCGTCGGTTTGTAGCAAAGGTGATAGCGAGAGAGTGTGTGAAGCTCAGGTTTTAAAAGGCCATCATTTTCTTGTTTTTGAATTATTTTTGGAAACTTTTAAGTCTTAACCTTAACTTTATGATTTGATAATCTTGTTGGGATACTTTGTCCTAAACGGAAATCCATGAACTACTTTCCCTTCTTGTTTGCCTTTTCTGGGTGGGGAGGAATGGGATAAAAGTAGTGTTTTATGAATGGGAAAGTAGGCCATTTAAGGCCACCTAAAGCAGTGGAAAATGCAGGTATGGCTGCAGTTTAAGGCCAATCCACAAACAGAACAGGGAGACGAAGTCGCAAAAATCAAAAGAGATACATTCATCTGAACTTTATCTCACCTTCTCTGGTTAAAGGTAACAGACATTGCTGCGGAAGGCCGTACTACACACACTATCTTCGTTACATTAGAAGAGTTCACTTCATAATATTACTTTTAGTATTACAAATGAGAATCTTTTAATGAAATAAGGAGAATAGTATATTTAAAATTTTACTGTCATTTAAAAGAAATTTTGATTGCCCATCTAGAATTGGGCCTGAACCCGCCACTAGTTGCGGAAATACCATCTTACTAAAATACTTGGTAAAAAAAAATGCATTTATTAGGTTGAACGCGTGACGATTTAAGTCGCGAAAATATCATTTTACTAAACTACAGCCATAACAGTCGAAACTGGGCAACAAAAGCAGCACCAGCAGCAACAACCTTCCAAAAATGCACACAAGGTAGCCTTGGAAACTAGGAAATAATAGATTTGTGATAAGGTTGCAAGTGACATTAATGTTATAGTATACGATTGATACACATTTAGTGAGACAGAACATCTTGTATTCGTTGAGTCATAATTTGTTGTTAAGAAGATATCCTTAAGTATATTCCTTCTCTGTACATATTCCATCAATGAAACTGCATCTGGTTAAGAATTCCTGCTCCTTTCAGGCTGAGAATGTTGCAGAGAAAGGAGGAAATGGATGCATAATAAAGGAAGAAAAAAGTGGTGAAAAATATCAGGACAAAGAGGAAAAACCTCAGCACAAGAAGGCACCAAACCTTCTTCCAAGCTTTGATTTTGTTATACATCAAATGTACATAATGCTTATGTTTTGGCTTTTCAGTACGAAAAATCATTTACATAGTACCAGTATGCATGTTCATTCCCTGGTATGATGCATAACAGTAACAATAATATGCATTCTACTCCAGGTGAGATTCAAACTTCTGACCTCCAAGCGCACAAAGTGTATTGGAAATGTAAAAAAATATAGTTGAATAGTAAAAAATTGTATTGGAAATGATGAAAACTAATTATAATATATTAAATTTACTGTTGAAACCAAAGCAAAAACGAAAAGAACAGGCCTAATATGAGAATTGAAAGATCAAGGATCAGTGCTAGGCAACCTAATGAGAATATAATGCTCTGATTTGTGTTCGCATTCAAAATCTAAATGGACGAATTAATGCCCGCTCCACTTCTGGAAGTTTTTCAATCTATTTGCAGTGTTTCTCCAATGATATCTGCCTCCTTCAAGGGTAAATCTTCTGGGAGTTCAATATCAACCTAGTTTACAAGGAGGCAGAGATTGCGAAAGATACTAATGAGCAGAATGATGTTAATGTCTAAGCAAAAAACAGTTCAGGATAATACCATAATGCTGAAGAAATGACTTATGCACGACTAACCTCAAACAGCAAAAAAGAAAGAAAAAAGGACTAACCTCAACAAAATACAGGACGCCAAAAGTGTATGCCCGGACTGTATCAATCCGCTGGACTTGAGGGTGTCTTAGGGCGAAGTACGTCAACTTCTGAAGCATTTCAGGAGGGGCAGATTGTCCCACAAGCGACACTGAAAAAGAGAACCAAACCTTGGTTGAAGAATGCAATTTTCAGTGTTAACTGGAATAATTGACATAACTATGAACTTTTACTCAGATAAATTCATCCCCTGCTCATATTTTAGGACATTAAGCTAATCACTCATGAAACTTTAAATCCATTTTGAGCAAAAAAATGATGATAAAAAAGTGCTTGAACTGTGGCAAATTGTTAATTCACTTCCAAGGAAGACCTTGAGATGCTTGTTTGGACTAATTGTTGAAGAATTAGGAAACTAGCTGTGTATAGTAGTTACCTAATCCTGTGGGTATCAAACAAATAATTAGAATCTGGTTTATGATAACGTAAGAAGTGGTTCCTAATTTGACTTATGAAACAATGTTAGAATAGAAAACAAGGAGTTGCCTAAATCTGAATTCTAGTTTAATTCTGTTTTCTAGTTAGTTACCTAATCTTAGGAGATTTCAGTTGTTATCTTGTCTATTTAAAGGACAGACAGTAGGCTTGTACGGATCATATTTTTGAGTTCTAATACATGAGAAAAGAATTCTTCTGTCTTACCAAATTCTACATGGTATCAGAGCCCTTAGGTTACTACGCTGAATTATAAACCTGCCATGGTCGGCTCAACCGCAGGTTCCATGGGTACTGAAAGTTTAGGAGGAACAACTTCAACCTCCGTAACCGTAGAACCAACGGCAAGCAATAAACTTCATCTGATTGAGCAGAAATCAGATGTAGAGGGGTAAGCTCTTATGGTCAAAAATCCAGAAGTAGGAAAACGGGGGAGAAATCGACATTGGTGTGAACATTGTAAGAAAGCATGGCACACCAAAGAGACTTGTTGGAAACTAAATGGAAAGCCTGCAAATATGAAGAAGCTAGTTTCATACTCGAAACCAGGGGAGAAGGACATGCCCTTCAAGTTCTGAACCTTGATTCTGGAACCATGGCTATCTCCTTCACTCAGGAACAGGTTGCACAACTCCAGAGGCTGTTTCAGACCCAATCGTTAGGCAACCATAACTCTATTCCTTCAAATTCTTGCTCCTTAGCCAAGTCAGGTATAATCCCAATTACTACAATTGCTTGTACCAAGTCTACTGACTTCTGGATACTAGATTCAGGAGCCACCGATCACTTGACTGGTACCTCTAGCTTCTTTCTCTCGTATAGACCTTGTGCAGGAAACAATAAAGTCAAAATTGCAGATGGCTCTTTGGCCACAGTTGCTGGAATAGGACCAGTTTCTATCTCTCCTTTCCTAACCCTCACAGATGTTCTACATGTTCCTACATTAACATATAACCTGTTGTCCATTAGTAAATTTACTAAAGATCATCGCTGTTCTGCAAAATTTTTCTCTTCTAAATGTATCTTTCAGGATCTCACCTCAGGGAAAGTGATTGGGGATGCTAAGCAGGATGGTGGATTATACCTTCTTAACATCAAATCCCTTGGTACAGAAGACCATAAAAGGTGTTTCAATTCAGTAAAGCTTGTTATGGCACTATAGATTAGGACATCCTAGTTTTCAATATTTGAAATTATTGTTTCCTCAATTATCTTCTAACAAAATTTCAGAATTTCAGTGTGAAACTTATGAGTTAGCAAAGCATCATAGACCTCATTTTTTCCCACAGCCATACAAACCATCGGCCCCCTTCACACTAATTCATAGTGACGTTTGGGGACCTTCAAAGATTTCTACCTTTTCTGGAAAACGATGGTTTATTACATTCTTTGATGATCACACTAGGGTTACATGGTAAAAGAAAATTAGAAGTTGCTTTGGTGTTTAAAAATTTCTTTGCAATGATTCAAACTCAATTCCACACCAGTATTCAAATTTTCAGAAGTGACAATGGAAAGGAGTTTTTAATAATGTCTTAGGTGAGTTCATTTCTGAAAGAGGCATCGTCCATCAAAGTTCTTGTAGCTACACCCCCCAACAGAATGGAGTGGCTGAAAGGGAAAATGGCTGATCTGCACCTTTTAGGTGTATTATTTTAGCACTTGTTATGGCAGTTCTCACAGGCTTTTGCCCAATGTTTTAATGTTTATTTGCAATTTTAGAGATCAAGCCTAATTGCAGAAGAGAAATAAAAAAAGAGGAATTTTGAAGCATAAAGAAGCCCACACAACTTGTGGGCCAAGAAGGAAGAAAAGCCCAGGAGGCCGGAGCCAATTTCCAGACGAATCGCAAGAGGAAATCGGGTGCATGAAGTTGAATCCAATTGATAACTAGATTCCAATTAAATCCGAGTGGGCCGAATTTAATTCCAATCCAATTATCAATTGGATTACAATTGGATTGCAATTGGATTCCAATCATCCAATTAGGTTGGAATTAAAATTGATTAAGTGGGCAGCCACGCGCAGGTCTGATGGAATATGCGGCAAAGCTTAAAGGAGAAGCAAAGGAGTTTTGGGCAATTACCAATCCAAGAAGGAATTAAAGAGAGAAGTTGGGAGTTACCAAAATTGAAGAAACTCCATTTGCCTAATTAATTCTCTTTCCAATTAGAAGAAGGTTTCCTTATTCCATTAGGAGATTGATTAATTGCTGTTTTGTTTCCCTATATATATGGGATGATTTCATAAGAAATAAGACACACCACTTATTAGAGAGAATAGTTTATTTAGTTTAATATTAGTCTCCACTCAAAATACTTTCCCCTTTAATATTTTATTAGTTTGCACGCAAGTTGGAAGTTTCAATTATTAGCTAATATTCAGAATTCTGTATTGTTTTGTGCTGCTCTGTTTTTCTCTGTTCTGTTCTGTTTTGCTCTGTTTTGCTCTGTTTCAATCGTGACTTGAATTTTTCCCGACGGACAGTCTACCGTTTGGCCAAACCGCCGGGTACCAGATCGCGAATTCTTAAATTCCAGTACAGTATTCTCTTTTCTCTTTTAATGTCTTCTTTTATATTTATGTGTTTTTCGTGTTTTATCATGAGTAGCTAATTTATTAGTTTTGGTATTCTGTAAGAAGCCATAATCCATGCATATATGAAACCCAGGAATTAATCTAAGGTCTAATGAATTATGTTTCTAAATTGCCTGTGTTTATATGTCTAATTACTAAGATTCTATTAAGCCTGATCAACTTAGTTTAATTTGGTAGAGTCAGTGAGTGGCACAATTACCGACCGAGTAGTACAGGATTAATTGGGTGATAATTTCTAATGCATCGTCAGTAGGAATTATTAGTTTCGGGTTCTTCTAGTTATTAATTCTTCTATTTGTTAATTAATAAGGTTTGCGGGGACTCGCGGTCTGTTAGTTCACATAGTTAGAGAATAATTCCTTTGCGGGGACTCGCAGGGGATTATCGAGAATCTATGGGAGAATTGGGATTATTTGCGGGGACTCGCGGTAATACTATAACTGAAACAGCATAAGTAATTAGACAAGTTAAGAGGTTTATGATTGCATGCATGAGATTAAGGTGGACTTACATAATACCAAAATTTCTTCTCATTAATTGATATCTGTTTAATTCTTTTATTTAATTATTAGTTTAATTATTATTTTGCTAAATTTAAGTGACAACTCTAAGGTCTCTTAAGAGACACAAAGATGACTACTAGTCATAGTTTGGTTTTATTTGCATGTTAAATTGGAATTAGAATTAAATTGCCGTCTCTGTGGATCGACCCTGTCTACTACTGTGCTATATTTTATTAGCATCTTAATTGCAGGTTTTAAGCAGTACTTTTACTGTATTTGGTAGACCCACGACAAGTCCTATCGAATTGGCGCCGTTGCCGGGGACGGTTACAATTTTTATTCTTTTTCCTGTTTAATGTGCATTGGTGTTTTCTTGTGTTGTGTATGACTAGATCTTCAAGTGCTGAATTACTTAGTGATTCAGAGATCGAGAAGACCTGCAAACGCTTAGCCAAGGAGACACGGTTATGAAAACTTGCAGAAACAGAATCTATCAGTCAACTGTTTGGCCAAATGGCCGGTAGCTCCGAAACAGAGTTTTTACATTCTGACTCTGAATCATATCCAATGGGTGATAGAGAACGTGTAGAGGGCCCAGAAGAAGAGCCCACGCTAAAAGATTTGTGCAACCATGATACCGACGATAGAGCCTCAGTAGTAGTCACTCCCACACTGCCCAACGGATTTCCATTGAAGAGTGGCTGGCTGAATGGCATCCCAAAGTTGCACGGGGGTGCTAGAGATGATCCACACAACTTTTTTGCTGAGTATGTGAAGAATTGCAAGGTCCCCCGCCTACCCACAGGTGCCACCCTCGACCAGCTAAAATTGGTAGCCTTCCCATATGTCCTTACAGGTCCAGCAAACAGGTGGTTTTCATCATTGCCACCAAATTCTATCACCACCTGGTAGCAGATGAAAAATCTGTTCCTGAAGAAATACTTTCCTCCAACAAAAACCAACTTGGTTATGAAGGAGATCAGCAGCATTCAACAAGATGTAGATGAGTCCCTCAGTAGCTACTGGATGGATTTAATGAATTGGTGGAGAGCTGCCCAAATCACAAGTATTCAGAGGCACAATTACTACAGTATTTCTACCATGGGATGTGCACCAATGACCGAAACCACATGGATTCATCTAGCAATGGGGCCTTCCAGAACAATACAGTAGCCAAGGCTAGGAAGATGATTGAAGACACCATCGAGTCAAGAAGCCAGTTCGGGGAACCCTCCCGTTTGGCCAAACGGCAGGCTGAAGTCCGATTTATTGATGATTCTGGGGAGGAAAAATTAAATCAGCTCACTGCTAATATGGAGAAATTGACTGCACTAGTGGCAAAACTTGCAACCTCGAACAGCAGTTAAAAAAAGGAGGTGGTGTGTGCATGTTGTGGCAATCCGGGGCACATTGCGCAGAACTGCAATCTTGCACATGAAGAAACAATTGCTCAGGCTAATGCTGCAGGAAATTGGCACAATAATTCCAATGGAAACTGGCAGCGGAATACACCCAGGAGGGATCCATACTCAAATATATACAATCCAGGATGGAAGGACAATCTGGCATTTGGTTGGAAAAATCCAGAAGAAGGATTTCAAGTTCCTTTTCCCTCAGAAGCAAATCATCAAGTTCCTGGTCATATTTTGGGGAATCCCAACCAACAAGCTTCAAATCCAAATATGGGGAGCAATAACCGGAGTAATGGACCGATGTACAGGCCCCCGAATCAGAGGAATTTTTTCAATCCAAATCAGAATAATCCAAGAGAAGGCAGACCAATGAAAGAAGCCATGGTAGAGCTATTTACTCAGCAGAAAGAGCAGCGAACAGCCATCGACGGGATTGTCGGAGTATTGTCTCAGTTATCTGCTTCTATGCAAGAATTAAGAGGGAACCAAGGCCATTTACCCTCTCAAGTGCAGGTTCTGCGTGTGGAGAATATAAGTGCAATAAGTCTGAGAATAACAAAGG
This sequence comes from Leptodermis oblonga, assembly GCA_016801395.1. Taxonomy (NCBI): domain Eukaryota; kingdom Viridiplantae; phylum Streptophyta; class Magnoliopsida; order Gentianales; family Rubiaceae; genus Leptodermis; species Leptodermis oblonga. The sequence goes on from CM028760.1 coordinate 35,736,687, forward strand.
AACGGGAACCAACTGTGCAAAAATTACCATCTGCAAGGGACGATTTGCCCAAACTGACCATAGTCACTGAACCAGAATTGGAAAATTCAGTATCTAGACTGCAGACTCAAGGGGCAACTTATAGGCCACCCCAACAGATGTATTTTTAGAATCAGAATGCTAATCAACAACAGAAGGGTGGTAAATCAATAGAGGATGTGATTGGCGAACTTGTTGGACAACAGAAAGAACAAAGGACCACTATTGATTGCTTAGCCAACATGATGTCACAGTTAGCCATCTCTCTCAAGGAGATAAAAGGTGACTATGGTAAACTGCTCGCTCAGGTCCAGGTTCTGCCTAGGGAGAATGTAAGTACAATAAAAAGAGCAGAAGTACTGGAACCAGCTATGCAAAAATCGCAGTCAGCAAGGGGCCGTTTGCCCAAACTGACGGGTGATCCAGAAGCTGAAAATTCAGAGAAACCCGAACCTGAGGAGCCAATCGTTATCCGATCTGAATCTGAACCTGAGAAGAGCCCTGCCCCAGTTACAGTAAGTAAGGATGTGTATAAACCTATGCCATCATTCCCAAATAGCTTGCAACCCAAGGCAAGGAAAATAACAGAGGACCCGATTGACTACTTGAAAGTTTTTGAAAAGATGGAGGTCAAACTTCCATTCCTGAAGGCAATTAAGCTTCCCCCAGTTGGGAAATTTCTGAAGGAATTCATGGCAGGGAAGCCAAGAGGGGCGAGCAAGGTGGTGTTAGGAGAGAATGTCTCGGCAGTGATTCAGAAAAAGCTCCCTCCCAAATGCAAGGATCCAGGTATGTTCTATTTACCTTGCATCATTGGAAATAAGAAACTAAAGCATGCTATGTGTGACCTTAGTGCTGCCATTAATGTGTGCACCCTGAAGGTGTACTTGAGAATGTTTTGGTTCGTGTGAATTCCTTTGTTTATCCTGCTGACTTTTATGTGATTAAGATGCATAATGATCCGGCCAAAGAATCTGCTGGTGTATTGTTGGGTCGCCCATTTTTGAAAACTTCTAAGGCAGTGATTGATGTGTATAATGGCTCTATCCATTTGGATCATTGTGGTCAAAAGCATACTTTTAGTATCGATAATACCATGAATAATCTAGAAGTAGTTACGAATGTGAATAGTGTTGAGTTGAATAACCCTCTTGTCCAAGAATCTCTTGAGACCAATTTTTTGCAGGACAATGAGGAGAAGGTTCTCCCTCATGGATTGATTGATTTCAAGAGCCAAAATAGGAGTGAAGGAAAGGCCCCAACACTTGACTTGGGGGAACCTCTATATTATCACAAGGATCAGCTTTCTACAAAAGGGTGTGTCAAAGCCAAGGTGCGAAAAAGAAGCAATGCAAAGACATGGCTTAGTACACCCACAAAAGTTGATAAAGTGAAGCTACTAGGCGAGGGGTCTGTTTGCCCAAATGGAGCAGTGCAAGCGCAAGGCATGCAGTATTTCAAAGATTCTGGCCAAATCCGAACAGTGGAACAAAATTCACTGTGGAGCTTTCCTAATCATTAACAAGAGCTGAAGTTGTGTCTAGCCAAGACGTTAAAGAAAAGCTCTACTAGGAGGCAACCTAGTTTATTGTAATAGTTTAGTAAAATAGTCAAAAAAAAAAAAAAAAGTAAAAAATGAAAAAAAAAAGTTGTTTAGTTGTTTTTTATTTGTTTTATTAGTCTTTTCACAATTTAATTATTTTTTTTACAGGGACTGGAGGAGTGAATTTTGAAGCCAGAAAGGCGCATTACAAATTTTGGGGGCCAAATTCTAATATTCAGGAAGTCCAGGGGCCGGTGGTGCAATTTTTCCGCACCTACAGCATTGATTCCAAATTTGGGGGGTCCAATTACAAGGTTTCACAAAGTTCAGGGACTGGAGCTACAATTATTAGGTGCAAGGGCCATAAGTTACAAATTAGGGGGCCGAATTGTGAAGTCCTAAAACTGCAGGGACCCCATTGCAAATTTGAGAACCGACCACCCAATTTTGGGGATTTTTATGCCCTAACCTCCTATTCAGCCCACCCACCCAATTACCCGACCCAGCTCCCCAATTAACCTAATTCTCCCAAGAAATTTATCCTTCCTCTTCTTCCTTTTGTTTTTTGTTCTAGCCGCCGCCCAAAGAACCCACCACCTTCCCTTCTGTCTGCCTCAGGTAAGTTTTTTCTGTTTTTGTTTGTCTTGTCGGCTATTTTGAGTTTTAGTTTTTTCTATGTTTGTTTTTCTTTGTCTATGTCTAGCCCTGTTTTTTTTGTTCTTCACTTCATGCTTGGGGACAAGCAATGGTTTAAGTGTGGGGATGTTTACAGGGTTGTTTCATGTTTTCATAATTTTTGGTGTCAGTATGTATCCCCTATTTTTCATTGTCTTTGCTTGGGGGCAAGCAATTGTCTAAGTGTGGGGATGTAGGGACATTTGTCCTAAAATTTTTGTTTTTGTCCTGTTTGTGAGTCAAGTGTCGCTGCCTTTAATATAATTTGGATCTGAAATATGCATCATAGATGAAGTATGACAGGAAGTATGCATGCTGTAGTTTTGAAAATTTAATCTGAGAATTCCTGAATTAGTTAAATATGGAAATATGCATGTTTTCCCTTTTCTTAAGCCATTGTACTGAGCCTAAATGCTGAATTGTTCGGGGAGAATCATTTGCTTGCCTGTCAGACTGTCAAGATGGTATGAATAGTATATGGCGGGATGATGGGGAACCTTCTTAGGATTAACCACTTTTGGCTTGCTTTCTTAACCTACCTTGTTATATCCTTAGAAGCCAAGTTGAAGCCTTGTATACAAATGTTTTGTTTTAGTCAGTAAATAAGCCAATGCCAATTTTTGTGATAAATCCTTTCTACCCCCTAGTGTGTTGAGTTGCTGAATTATGAATGAAGTTAAGTGATGCAATGTTTAAACAATATGTGTGGATTATTTGGCAATTATATATGTGCCCAATGTTAAAAAGCTCATGGAAAGCAGAGAAAAAGAAAGAATGAAAATAAAGCAGAGAACAAGAAAGAATGAAAATAAATGTTGATGTTTTGAATTCTGCAATGTGCTGAAATTGTGATATATGATGAGTTGGGTAGAAATTTAAAGTGTTGAATTTGTGAACCATAATCCGCGCAAAGTGCAAGGATGCTGAATGAAACAGGCGCCAGTTTGCCCAAACAAAAAGGGACTGTGAAGAATTCTAAAGAAAGGTACAGCAACTGAATTTTAATTTTTTGAGAAACACACTGGGTTTGAATTTTTTTGCAGGTGGCCTAGAACCCTTAGGATCTGTCCAAAGGTTTGAACCCAAGCCTCACGTTGCGTCCCTTGATTAGAAGGTTGTTTCTTAACTGCTGTGTATCTATTCCTTCTATACTGTGGCGATGGTCGACTATCAAGCATGTATGATTCTGGCTAGATTAGGATTTACTTTTATCCTGATTTTTTCTGAAAAATGTGAGATTGTGTGCATTACTGACCATAGAGTGCTGTTTTGGGAATTATTGCATGTTTTTGGATTTAGCTAATGGAAGGACTATTTTTGTGAAGTAAATAGAACACATGCATATGAATTGAAGTGCTGATTTTGTGGTGTGAGTAAGTTCCAGAAAAGAAAAAAGGCAGATTTGTGAGTCTTGTTTGTGAGTCTTATTTTGAGTCAAAGTGATAGTAGTTTTTATTAGAGTCAGTCCAAAGAGTCTTGTGTGTTTTGTTCTGTTTTGTGTGTGTTTTTTTCTATCTGAATCAATTGAGAAAGGAAGTATGAGTGAATTTCTGAATTAATGGGTATGCACTAGTTATTCACTTCACGCTTGAGGGCAAGCGTTATTCAAGTGTGGGGATATTTGATCTGCACCTTTTAGGTGTATTATTTTAGCACTTGTTATAGCAGTTCTCACAGGCTTTTGCCCAAGGTTTTAATGTTTATTTGCAGTTTTAGAGATCAAGCCTAATTGCAGAAGAGAAGTAAAAAAAAAGGAATTTTGAAGCATAAAGAAGCCCACACAACTTGTGGGCCAAGAAGGAAGAAAAGCCCATGAGGTCGGAGCCAATTTCCAGATGAATCGCCAGAGGAAATCGGGTGCATGAAGTTGAATCCAATTGATAATTGGATTCCAATTAAATCCGAGTGGGCCGAATTTAATTCCAATCCAATTATCAATTGGATTACAATTGGATTGCAATTGGATTCCAATCATCCAATTGGGTTGGAATTAAAATTGATTAAGTGGGCAGCCACGCGCAGGTCTGATGGAATATGCGGCAAAGCTTAAAGGAGAAGAAAAGGAGTTTTGGGCAATTACCAATCCAAGAAGGAATTAAAGAGAGAAGTTGGGAGTTACCAAAATTGAAGAAACTCCATTTGCCTAATTAATTCTCTTTCTAATTAGAAGAAGGTTTCCTTATTCCATTAGGAGATTGATTAATTGCTATTTTGTTTCCTTATATATATGGGATGATTTCATAGGAAATAAGACACACCACTTATTAGAGAGAATAGTTTATTTAGTTTAATATTAGTCTCCACTCAAGATATTTTCCCCTTTAATATTTTATTAGTTTGCACGCAAGTTGGAAGTTTCAATTATTAGCTAATATTCAGAATTTCGTATTGTTTTGTGCTGCTCTGTTTTCCTCTGTTCTGTTCTGTTTTGCTCTGTTTCAATCGCGACTTGGATTTTTCCCGACGGACAGTCTACCGTTTGGCCAAACCGTCGGGTACCAGATCGCGAATTCTTAAATTCCAGTACAGTATTCTCTTTTCTCTTTTAATGTCTTCTTTTATATTTATGTGTTTTTCGTGTTTTATCATGAGTAGCTAATTTATTAGTTCTGGTATTATGTAAGAAGCCATAATCCATGCATGTATGAAACCCAGGAATTAATCTAAGGTCTAATGAATTATGTTTCTAAGTTGCCTGTGTTTATATGTCTAATTACTAAGATTCTATCAAGTCTGATCAACTTAGTTTAATCTGGTAGAGTCAGTGAGTGGCACAACTACCGGCCGAGTAGTACAGGATTAATTGGGTGATAATTTCTAATGCATCGTCAGTAGGAATTATTAGTTTTGGGTTCTTCTAGTTATTAATGCTTCTATTGTTAATAAATAAGGTTTGCGGGGACTCGCGGTCTGTTAGTTAACGTAGTTAGAGAATAATTCCTTTGCGGGGACTCGCGGGGGATTATCGAGAATCTATGGGAGAATTGGGATTATTTGCGGGGACTTGCGGTAATACTATAACTGAAACGGCATAAGTAATTAGACAAGTTAAGAGGTTTATGATTGTGTGCATGAGATTAAGGTGGATTTACATAATACCGGAATTTCCTCTCATTAATTGATGTCTGTTTAAGTCTTTTATTTAATTATTAGTTTAATTATTATTTTTCTAAATTTAAGTGACAACTCTAAGGTCTCTTAAGAGACACAAAGGTGACTACTAGTCATAGTTTGGTTTTATTTGCATGTTAAATTGGAATTAGAATTAAATTGCCGTCTCTGTGGATCGACCTTGTCTACTACTGTGCTATATTTTATTAGCATCTTAATTGCAGGTTTTAAACAGTACTTTTACTGTATTTGGTAGACACATGACAAGTCATATCAATGGCCATCTCCTAGAAATGGCAAGAGCACTAAGGTTTACAACCAAAGTGCCTCGATTTTTATGGTTCACAACAGCTTATCTAATTAAGAGGTTGCCAACAAGAAATTTATATTTTCAAAACCCCATCCAAGTTTTAAACCAAAGTTTACCGAACACTCGTTTGATACATAATATACCTCTAAAAATATTTGGGAGTGTGGTTTTTGTTCATAACTTCGACCTTCAAAAGTCAAAGCATGATCCCAAGGCCATAAAATGTGTTTTTATTGGCTATGCCATGAATAAAAAAGGGTACAAGTGTTTTGATCTAGTGTCAAAGAAGAGTTTTGTATCTATGGATGTCACTTTTCTAGAAGGTACATCCTATTACAGCAACCCTTCCCTTCAGGGGGAGCCTAAACCAAGTCAAGGTGAGGGTTCAGATTGGTTGCCAAACATTACTCCCACCGAAAATGTGGAATTTACATATGAAAAATCAATAGAACAAGAGTCAGAACAAGAGTCCTTAAATTTTTAGAAACATCTAAACCCTTGGAAGAGGAGAAACGCTATAAAGGATTTGTGTACTCAAGGAAGAAGGATATTCTTAAACCTCCTGATCAGCATCAACAAACATCTTCCCCAGGGGTAGATCATGAAGACCAGATCAGTGACTCTGAGCAATCTGCTCCAGGTAAATATGATTCTTCTAACTATTCAAGTCTGCCTTTAGGTAATTCAGATCTCATTGATGACTCTAATCTTCCTATTGCTATTAGAAAAGGAGTCAGAACCTGTACTACTAAACGCCCTTTAGCAAGCGTTGTGTCTTATAGTAACCTTTCTCCTCAGTTTTCTGCTTTTATCTCAAAACTATCAGCCATGGACATACCTAACAGCATTCAGGAGGCCCTAAAAGTTCCAGAGTGGAGAGAGGCAGTTATGGAAGAGATAAAAACTTTGAATAAGAATTCCACGTGGGAGATGGTGGAATTACCACATGGAAAGAAGACGGTTAGCTGCAAGTGGGTGTTCACAGTGAAGTATCACTCAGATGGATCGTTGGAGAGATACAAAGCTTTCACTCAAACCTACAGAGTAGATTATTCGGAGACTTTCTCACCAGTTGCTAAAGCCAATACCATACGAGTTCTTCTATCTATTGCTGCCAACCTTGATTGGCCTCATATGCAGTTAGATGTGAAGAATGCATTCCTAAATGGTGATTTAAAAGAAGAAGTATACACGGAGCCCCCCCCTCCCCCCCCAGGTTTTTCGGATAAGGTTGGGTCTAAGGTGTGTAAACTAAAAAAGTCTATCTATAGACTTAAGCAATCTCCAAGGCATGGTTTGATAGGTTTACCAGATTTATAAAAGGTCAAGGGTATAAACAAGGGCAATATGATCATACCTTGTTTATCCGAGAACAAGATGGGAAGTTATCAGTGCTAATTGTATACGTGGATGATATAATAGTTACTGGTGATGATCTTGAGGAAATGCATAAATTAAAGACAAATCTAGCTAAGGAATTTGAGATAAAGGACTTGGGAAAATTATAGTACTTCCTAGGGATGGAGATAGCTAGATCTAAGAAAGGAATAATGGTGTCCTAAAGGAAATATATTTTAGACCTGCTGAAAGAAACAGGGATGAGTGTCTGTAGACCTTGTGATACACCAATTAATGTGAATGTGAAACTGGGAGAATTTAAAGATGGAGTGCCGACAGAAAAAGGTAGGTATCAAAGGTTGGTAGGTCGACTCATCTACCTAGCACACACTCGTCCAGACATATCATTTGCTGTAAGCCTGATAAGTCAGTTCATGCAAGCTCCAAAACGGGAACACATGGATGCTGCATACAAGATTCTCAGATATCTGAAGGGAGCCTCGGGCAAAGGAATTTTCTTCAAGAAGAATGATGAAAGAAGTGTGGAAGTGTATACAGATGCTAAATGAAATATATTTTAGACCTGCTGAAAGAAACAGGGATGAGTGTCTGTAGACCTTGTGATACACCAATTAATGTGAATGTGAAACTGGGAGAATTTAAAGATGGAGTGCCGACAGAAAAAGGTAGGTATCAAAGGTTGGTAGGTCGACTCATCTACCTAGCACACACTCGTCCAGACATATCATTTGCTGTAAGCCTGATAAGTCAGTTCATGCAAGCTCCAAAACGGGAACACATGGATGCTGCATACAAGATTCTTAGATATCTGAAGGGAGCCTCGGGCAAAGGAATTTTCTTCAAGAAGAATGATGAAAGAAGTGTGGAAGTGTATACAGATGCTGATTGAGCTGGTGCTATTAATGATAGAAGGTCTACTTCAGGGTACTGTACATATGTTTGGGGGACTCTAGTTTCCTGGAGAAGCAAAAAACAAAGCGTGGTTGCTCTAAGCAGTGCTAAAGCTGAATTCAGATCTAAGGATTTAGGAATTAGAGAAGCTTCAGGCTTGAAAAGGTGTTACAGGATCTCAATTTTAAAGTCAAACTTCCTATAATGCTCTATTGTGACAACAAATCTGCAATAAGTATTGCTCAAAACCCAGTACAGCATGATAGGACAAAGCATATTGAGATAAACCGACACTTCATCAAAGAGAAGATTGAAGCTGGTATAATTTGCACACCGTTTGTGCCATCTACACAACAAGTTGCTGATGTGCTAACAAAGGGTCTGGTGAAGAAATCATTTGAAGTCCCGATTGGCAAGTTGGGCATGATGGATATCTTTGCACCAACTTGAGGGGGAGTGTTGAAGAATTAGGAAACTAGCTGTGTATGGTAGTTACCTAATCCTGTAGGTATCAAACAAATAATCAGAATCTGGTTTATGGTAACGTAATAAGTGGTTCCTAATTTGACTTTATGAAACAATGTTAGAATAGGAAACAAGGAGTTGCCTAAATCTGAATCCTAGTTTAATTATGTTTTCTAGTTAATTACCTAATCTTAGGAGATTTCAGTTGTTATCTTGTCTATTTAAAGGACAGACAATAAGCTTGTACGGATCATATTTTTGAGTTCTAATACATGAGAAAAGAATTCTTCTCTCTTACCAAATTCTACACTAATAACTTCCTTAAGTTAGCATTCTTGACAAACATAAGATAGTAATGAAGTAGAATATAACAACTAAATGAACAAAGCAAAACTGGATTTCCCTTTAAAATACTTGGTCAAACCGATAAAAAAAAATTGCTTCAACTCTAGTAATGAAAAACTAAAATAATCTCAGTTTGAACTCTACTGATGTCTACATTACTTTATATTCTTTCCATCACTCAAGCATTCAATCCAGCAAGAGTTCAAAGTAAAAGAGTAGTTAGAGTCCAACGCAATTACCAGCATTTTCTAGTACAGTGCCCGACCAGTTTATGATTGTGGAAAGAGCAAGTACAATGGCACCAGCAGGATCAATCCACCAGTAGAACCTATTACCAAGGACTGTGCAACCAATCCTACTACATTTGTTACCACATCAAAATAATGATCACAGCATATTTGTTAAAAGTTTTACAGAAGCCGGTTCAATAAAAGAGTCATACCAAGTGTAGCCATAATAGCAGCAAAAATAACGATGCCAACTGGCTGGACCCTCAATTTGGCCATTGGATACTTATAAATGTTAATGCTTTTCATGGACAGGTGAGTCAGCCACAATATGCCACCAACCTTCAGATCAAGTAGCGAATCCAGTGTTGATGCTGCAATAGCAAGAGATCCGCTCTCTACTGTAGCATAGATCTGAATTGGCTAGATAAGTTGGTGTTAAAGAAAAAAACATATTATCTGTTGAAACCAAGTAACTTTGAACCTTTAGAGCAAGCAGAAAAATATTGGAGATTTTCATTGCTTTTTCTTCATTGGCTTGTTCTTCCAAATCTTCCTCATCAAGGCTGTCAGATTCCATTACAGCATCAACCTCCTCAAATGATTTTAGGATGGAAAACTGTCTTTCATAATATTCCTTTTCTCCTGCACGTAGCATATTCTATTATGAAAAGACTCCATAAAACAAAATCATAGCAAGAAAAACACATAGGGAATCTTCAAACATAAAGGCAAGGCCGTTCCTTACACTTACAAGGCCCAGGCTAAAATAATAAAAAGAGGCTCCCCAAATTAACTTTTATGGTGTAAATAATACTACTCTTAAATCATTATGTGCAAAAATTGTTTTATGTATGAAAATTACTGTTCTAAAATTGTTATGTGCGAAATTTTATTTTTTAGAATTTTTATGAGTATAAACTATTATTCTAAACTTTATACTAATATTTTATAATATATCCATAATTTATACTCAAAAATTTTAGAACAATAATTTTTGCACATAAAATTATTGAACAAGCCCACTTATACATTAACACCTTTCATATAAATTTAATTTGGGATTAAAACTAAAATTATTTCGCATAAAACTTACATTTTTATCAATTATAGTTACTTTCGTCTAAAAGTAAAAATTTTATAAACTAAACTTACTACTAACAAATAATATACAATAATAATTCGGGTCATTTACCTCAAAAAAATAAAACAAAATGAATTATTTTGGATGAGCCTCGTTCCAATAAAAATGTATGTTGATATTAGTTTAAATTTTTTTGAGGGAAAAAAAAATACTATTATATAACATTGTATTAGTATAAAATTGAACCCTACAAATTTTGGAGTCCTGGACAATCGCCCAGCCTACACGGGCCTTATGGGCGGCCTTGCATAAAGGAAGAAAATAACTTGCCGTCAAGCCAGAAAGTTTAGAGAGATTCCGCATTGAACGCAGCATCTGACCTTGTCGGGAAGTTTCGCAGCAAAGTCATTCTTGAGTGAGTTCACAGAGTAACCGAGTCGATTATTCCCCCGTCCAGCAGCTCCTCCCTCAAAATATTATCACCTTCTCGTTTTTTTCACTTATACATTTTTACATTTCCAATACATTTTTAACATTATAAAATTATTTTCAAAACAATAAAAATGAACAAACCTTCAAAATCATTTTTCAATTTTTTCAAAAAACACAACACATGCAAGAAAAGCTCACAGCATGCATGTGTTTTTGTTAGAAGCTTCAGAGCCGGATGTGGGGGCAAATGCAATTTGTTAATTTTAATTATCCTTCTTTAGCAATTATACTTTTCTTTTTCTTTTTACACTGCTTTCAATATTAATTAATTTATTAGCTTAAATGGAAAACGTGGCAGATGTGCTTCATTCATTATTTTAATTTTCAAGGAATCTTCTCTCACTGTTCGGGTGATATTTCGACGATTAAATCTGAAACATGATGAATCATTCGATATGTTGCTCTTTAAAAATCGACACACACACATATATATATATATTTTTTCCACAGACAATACATACACAATGCAATTCTATATTTTTGACACTTATCACTGTACCTTTATAGATTTATAAAAGAGTAATGATACACTACTCAACTAATTTTCTCAACTTTCTCATAGCAAGTGAAGTGTCATGTATCCATTGGCTATGCTTTTATAAAATAATTATTAATACTACATTATTAACCAATGAATACATGACACCTCACTTGCTATGAGAAAGTTGAGGAGATTAGTTGAATAGTATCATTATTCTTCATAAAAATAGGCCAATCCTTATAAGGAAATTAATGGTTATACTATTTTTCCATAAAATTGAGAAAAAACCAAAAGTCTTTCCGTGATGTTACAGGAAACAGAAAAAGAAAATCCCGATCCTTTTACAATTACCAAATCGATGCTACCTCTAATTTTATCTGATCTTTAAAAAATTGGTTAAATTACTTGATTAGTTCCTTAAGTTGAAATAAGGAGCGAAAGAGATATATACAATTAACAAATGTAGTTTTTATAATTTATTTATAATTTTATACATACACAATGCAATTCTACGTCTAAATCGATCCCACGATATTGGAAACTTATGTCCTAACTTTATGATTTGATCAGATTTAGTGATCTTGTTCGGAGATTTTCGACGACGTTACAAAAATGGAAGTGAAAATCTCCCATTCTATGAAATATTATTGTTACGTGTAAAAGCTGCCTAGCTAAATACATGTATTGAAAAGAAATTAAGTGCTGAATTTTATGGTTGGTTGGTGAACTTCAGTATTAGTTTATCACATGTTGTTGATGATTCGTGATTGAGTTTGGTTTTTTTTTTTTTCCCTTCTTTTTAACCCTTTTAAAGGCATTTTTCTAAAAATTTCTTGAATATCTAAATACGGAAGTTTTGAAAAGATACGGACTCTTTAAATCGCTGTTGAAAAGATGCAAAAATCAAAAGAGATACACAACATATGAGTTACTTAATGATTATATATACTGACTTTTCATCAAATTTGAAAAAAAAAACCAAATTAGTCCTTCCTTCCGTGATGTTACAGGAAACAGAAAAACAAAATTCCAACTTTATTATTTCCCCAATCCAAAATAAAAGACATTTTATTTTAAAGAGATTAATAATGTTCAAAATAAAAAATATACTCCGTTTACTTTGTATTACTAAAATGTTTTTTTGTTGAATTTTTAATAAACGAGCTTAAACTGTTGAGTGGTCAAATTTAACTTATTCTGACGTTGTTCGTAAATATTTGTGTTCATTGTGGACTCTTTAACTTTTAGTATTAAAAATGAGACTTTTTTAATGAAAGAGTGAACTGCCCAAAATGTACCCTTACTTTACTACCATGTCTGCTTTGGTAACTAAAATTTTTTTTTTTCTTAGAAACGTCACTATACTTTTTAAAATGTGCCAAAAATGTCATATTTTGTGATTTTGGCTGTTAGTTTTGACGGAAAACATTTGGCCTTTGTTTTCTGAGGGGTATTTTTGTCATTAGCAAATAGTAGGGACTAAAGAAAAATAAAACTAACAGTAGGGACTTAAAAAAAAAAAAAGCAAAAGTACTGTTCATCGTCTTCTTCACCGTTTTTCTGTTTTTTTTTTTAAGAGCTTCGGTTTTGCAGAGCTTCGGGTTGTCCTTCACTCTCTTGTCGTTCTGATTGCCGAAGCTCTGCAAAAATAAGAAGAAAAAAAAAATTTGCAGAATCGATTGCCGAAGTCGGCCAAAAATCAGAAAAAAAAAAAAAAAAAAATCCGGAAGATGAAGACGACAGGAGGGAGAAGGACGACGCGAAACTCCGCAAAACTGAAGCTCAAAAAAAAAAAAAAAAAGAAAAAACGACGAAGAAGACGATGAACAATACTTTTGCTTTTTTATTTAAAGTCCCTACTGTTAGTTTTATTTTTTCTTTAGTCCCTACTATTAGCTAATGACAAAAATACCCCTCAGAAAACAAAGGGCCAAACGTCTTAAAAAGTATAGTGACATTTCTGGGAAATAAAAAAGTTTAGTTACTAAAGCGAACACAATAGGAAAGTAAAGGTACATTTTGGACAGTTCACTCTTAATAAAATATGGGAATTTTCTACGGCTAACTTGAATGAAGCATGAAGTTGTAGTAATATTACAAATGTAATCACTGAGGATTCTTTTGCAATGTTGGGTTTTGATGCTCAGTATATTAGGACTTGATTTTGGTTCTGATAAGATAGTTTGATCCAATTTGTTTGACAAACAACAATGACAAGATGTACAATGGTTGGTTGTTACCCAACTCTTAGGTAAGTTTTAATTGATCACAAGTACTTCTTTGGTTGGAATGGCTGTACAACGTTGTATCATATCCTATTATTGTGTTTAATTTTCTCTTTCTCCTGTTTTACTTTTGATAGCAGGGTTACATGTTGAGCCAAGCAGCGGTGGAAAGAGCCAAGCGACGCGCCACCTAAACGAAACTTCTTTGAATATCTTTTTGTTTTCCCCTTTTCCAGCGGGAGCGGGAGTGGGTGGGGGTGTTGATGTAAGTAGCAGTTCACTTGCAACTGAAATAATGTAAACTTGGGTGCTCTTTCTCTCTCTAAAATCCCACTAGAAGACTAGGAAAACACCTGTCCGTCCACGTCGCATGAATGCCGGAAAACTTTGGCAAAAGACTCTTGCGATTTGATGGTTTCTCTGTTCAATTAGGAACAACAATTTTCCTTCAAGACACATATCAACCAAACCAAAGATTAAGATTGAACTCATCTAGCTACTGTTTCTTCCACACTAATTTTCTCTATAAATACGAATCAAGAATCCAAGCTTCCTAAACACACCTTTTTCGGAAATCATTCACCATGGATATGTTTCTCAGGCTCAATCTTTAGTCAAGTAACGAGAAAGAAATTCCCAAACTAATTTGCCTCAATTACAGAATATCAATCACAGATCATAGATGGAGTCTACTAGACTATTGGGTGGATTCAACAAGTTTACAACTACTGGGGTGTTCAGGCTCAAGTTCTAAACAAGCACAAGAACAGCTTTGTAATTCGGTAATCGGTTGTAATCAACAGACAAAAGAAAATTGCATGGATGGATCCCCTGTTCAACTTCACTCACCTAAGTTTTTCTCCAACAAAACAATCAATGAGATACAAGATGTTGTTACACACAATGAGATCAAAGGAGCCCAGCCTACTGTTAGACCCTTTTTAGTGGACTAAGAATATTTCCCCGTTTAAAGTGTAATGTGATGTATTTTCATGATTTGAGGTTCATTGTGTAATAGTTAGATGTTCTTTTGGGAAGAACATTAGACTGTTAGGGAAAATAGTAGGTTTTAGACAAGTTTACTGATTTTTCGCATGTTGTACTCCCGGCCGGGAACTTCGGGATTTGCTGCTCCGGCACCTTGAGGGAAATGACATGGTCCAGCCTCGATAATGGAAATGCATGGATTTGGCTCGAGCCTTGGCTGAAGAACAAGCCTTTGGGCGAGCTAAATGGGCGCTAAGTGTAAGTGGGTTGCATTTGGTGCGGGATGACTTAAGTGGTGCGAGTCATGGTGCGGCGGTGGCGCGGAGCGCCGGGAAACTCGGTGGACCTATGGTGCGCAGCTAAGGCTATGGGTTTGCGGCGACGGTTGTGGCCAAAAGAACTGGTGCGCGGCTGTGACAGTTTACCACGGTCGTGGCCCCCAAAAGCAGGGGTCGCGCGGGTCGTGGGGAATGGTGCGCGCAGCTGCTCACAGAAGTTACCTGTCCACGATTTGTAGCAGTTGTGAGCCTAGGTGGTTGGGGCTGTCAACCACGTGAACTAGTTATAAATAGCTAAGTAGAGCTAGGGGCTCGGGGGGGAAGCTTGTGGGATAGAAATCCGTAGCTTGCGAGTTGCCTTTGCGAGTGTAGACTAAAGAGTTAGTCGAGGTAGGCTCGTTCTCGAGGAATTAGCCTAGGTGGTGTGCTTGGCGCACGAGCCTTCCTGCGTGTTGGCGTGGCCTTAGTGTAGGCGTGAATCCTTTGTGTAATTGTTCATAGTGTTGGCAATAAAATACTTAGGATTCGGGCTGATCGCCCATAAACTTATGTTGCTGTGCTGCGGGGCAAAAACCTCAGCGTGTTGGTTGATAGGACTTGTCGTGGGTCTACCAAATACAGTAAAAATACTGCTTAAAACTGCAATTAAGATGCTAATAAAATATAGCACAGTAGTAGACAGGGTCGATCCACAGAGACGACAATTTAATTCAATTTCCAATTAAAGTGCAAATAAAACCAAACTGTTGACTAGTAGTCACCTTTGTGTCTCCCAAGAGAACTTAGAGTTGTCACTTAATTTTAGCAAAATAATAATTAAACTAATAATTAAATAAAAGACTTAAACAGATACAATTAATGAGAGAAAATTTCGGTATTATGTAAATCCACCTTAATCTCATACATGCAATCATAAACCCCTTAACTTGTTTAATTACTTATGTCGTTTTAGTTATAGTATTACCGCGATTCCCCGCAAATAATCTCAATTCTCCCATAGATTCTCGATAATCCCCCGCGAGTCTCCGCAAAGGAATTATTCTCTAACTACGTTAACTAACAGACCGCGAGTCCCCGCAAACCTTATTAATTAACAAATAGAAGCATTAAGACTAGAAGAACCCAAAACTAATAATTCCTACTGACGATGCATTGGAAATTATTACCCAATTAATCCTGTACTACTCGGCCGGTAGTTGTGCCACTCACTGACTCTACCAGATTAAACTAAGTTGATCAGGCTTAATAGAATATTAGTAATTAGACATATAAACACAAGCAATTTAGAAACATAATTCATTAGACTTTTGATTAATTCCTGGGTTTCATACATGCATGGATTATGGCTTCTTACATAATACCAGAACTAATAAATTAGCTACTCATGATAAAACACGAAAAACACATAAATGTAAAAGAAGACATTAAAAGAGAAAAGAGAATACTGTACTAGAATTTAAGAATTCGCGATCTGACAACCGCCGGTTTGGCCAAACGGTAGACTGCCCATCGGTAAAATCCAAAGTTGCGATTGAAACAGAGCAAAACAGAGAAAAACGGAGGAAAACTATACTAGTGCAAAACTGTATCTTACGTGAGAATTACTTGTAAACTAAGAAACTATTCTCTATAAAATTTGTCTAGAAAACTTCTATCTAAAAACTTGAGTCTAAAAACTTGTATCTAAAAACTTGTGTCTAAAAGTGCAGGAATAATCCTATATATATAGGGATACAAATCAGCAATTAACCAATCTCCTAATGGAATAAGGAAACCTTCTTCTACTTGAAAAAAGAATTAATTAAGCACATGAAGTTTCTTCAAATTTGGTAACTCCCAACTTCTTTCTTTAATTCCTTCTTGGATTGGTAATTGCCCAAAACTTCATTGCTTCTCCTTTAAGCTTTTCCGCATCAAACCTACGCATGGCTGCCCACGGAATTCGTTCAACTGCAATCCAATTGGATTGGATTAAATTCCAATTGGATTCGCCCCACTTGGATTGGAATCCAATTTGATTTCGGATGCAGCACAATTGGAATCCAATTGGGTTGGATTATTAATTAAGATTTCAATTGGATCAAATTTTATCTTCCACGCATCCACTTCCTTATTTTGCTTTGGACTTCGATTTCTCTTGCTTTATCGCAAATCGGCCGAACCTCTCTTGCGGGCTTCCTTCTTGATTTAGCCCACAAATTGTGTGGGCTTTTCAGACTTGACTCCTCTACTCCAATTCTTTCACTTTTTTGCACATTCTTTTCTTCTTAGGCCCGATCTCTAAAACTGCAAATAAACATTAAAATCTTGGGCAAAAGTCCGTGAGAACTGCCATAACAAGTGCTAAAATAATACACCTAAAAGGTGCAGATCAAATATCCCCACACTTGAATGACGCTTGCCCTCAAGCGTGAAGTGAAGAACTAGAGCATATCTATCAATTCAGAAATTCACTTATACTTCCTTTCTCAACTGATCCAGACAGAACAAAACACAAACAGAACATGACACACAAGACTCCTTAGACTGTCTCGAAAATAAAAACAACTACTATTACTTTGACTCAAAATAAAACTCAAAACAAGACTCACAAATCTGCCTTTTCTCTTTTCTGAAGCTTGCTCACATCACAAAATCAGCACTTCAATTCATATGCATGTGTTCTATTTACTTCACAAAAATAGTCCTTATATTGGCTAAATCCAAAAAACATGCATTAATTCCCAAAACAGCGCTCTATGGTCAGTAATGCACACAATCTCACATTTTTTTTTCAGAAAAAATCAGGATAAAAGTAAATCCTAATCTAGCAAGAATCATACATGCTTGATAGTTGACCATCGCCACAGTATAGAAGGAATAGATACACAGTAGTTAAGAAACAACCTTCTAATCAAGGGACGCAACGTAAAGCTTGGGTTCGAACCTTTGGACAGATCCTAAGGGTTCTAGGCCACCTGCAAAAAAAATTCAAACCCAGTGTGTTTCTCAAAAAATTAAAATTCAGTTGCTGTACCTTTCTTCAGAATTCTTCACAACCCCTTTTTGTTTGGGCAAACTGGCGCATGTTTCATTCAGCATTCTTGCACTTTGCGCGGATTATGGTTCACAAATTCAGCACTTTAAATTTCTACCCAGCTCATCATATATCACAATTTCAGCACATTGCAGAATTCAAAACATCAACATTTATTTTCATTCTTTCTTGTTCTCTGCTTTATTTTCATTCTTTCTTTTTCTCTGCTTTCCATGAGCTTTTTAACATTGGGCACATATATACATTGCCAAATAATCCACACATATTGTTTAAACATTGCACCACTTGACTTCATTCATAATTCAGCAACTCAACACACTGGGGGGTAGAAAGGATTTATCACAAAAATTGGCCTTGGCTTATTTACTGACTAACATTTGTATAGAAGGTTTCAAATTGGCTTCTAGGGATATAACAACGTAGGTTAAGAAAGCAAGCCAAAAGTGGTTAATTCTCGAACAATTCAGCATTTAGGCTCAGTACAATAGCTTAAGAAAAGGGAAAATATGCAAGCAAATGATTCTCCCCGAACAATTCAGCATTTAGGCTCAGTACAATAGCTTAAGAAAAGGGAAAACATGCATATTTCTAAATTTAACTAATTCAGGACTTCTCAGATTAAATTTTCAAAAGTACAGCATGCATACTTCGTGTCATACTTCATCTATGATGCATATTTCAGACCAAATCAGATTAAAAGCAGCGACACTTGACTCACAAACAGGACAAAAACAACAATTTTAGGACAAATGTCCCTACATCCCCACACTTAGACAATTGCTTGTCCCCAAGCAAACACAATGAAACACAGGGGATACTCAATGACACAACAATTCAAAAAAACATTAATCAGCCCTGCAAACATCCCCACACTTAAAGAAAGCTTGTCCTCAAGCGCAAAAAAAAAAAAAAAATGCAGGACTAAACACAGACAAAGAAAAACAAACATAGAAAAAACAAACATAGAAAAAACTAAAACTCAAAATAGCCTACAAGACAAACAAAAATAGAAAAACTTACCTGAGGCGGACGGAAGGGAAGGTGGTGGGTTCTTTGGGCGGCTGCTAGACAGAAAACAAAAGGAAGAAGAGGAAGGATGAATTTCGTGGGAGAATTAGGTTAATTGGGGAGCTGGGTCGGGTAATTGGGTTGGTGGGCTGAATAGGAGGTTAGGGCATAAAAATCCCCAAAATTGGGTGGTGGGTTCTCAAATTTGCAATGGGGTCCCTGCAGTTTTAGGATTTCATAATTCAGCCTCCTAATTTGTAACTTATGGCCCTTGCACCTAATAATTGTAGCTCCAGTCCCTGAACTTTCTGAAACCTTGTAATTGGACCCCTCCCCCCCCAATTTTGGAATCAATGCTATAGGTGCGGAAAAATTGCACCACCAGCCCCTGGACTTCCTGAATATTAAAATTTGGCCCCTAAAACTTGTAATGCGCCCTTCTGGCTTCAAAATTCACTCCTCCAGTCCCTGTAAAAAATAATTAAATTGTGAAAAGACTAATAAAACAAATAAAAAACAACTAAACAACTTTTTTTTCTTTCATTTTTTTTCTTTTTTTTTTTATAAACTATTTTACTAAACTATTACAATAAACTAGGTTGCCTCCTAGTAGCGCTTTTCTTTAACGTCTTGGCCAGACGCAACTTCAGCTCTTGTTAATGATTAGGAAAGCTCCACAGTGAATTTTGTTCCACTATTCTGATCTGGCCAGAATCTTTAAAGTACTGCATGCCTTGCGCTTGCACTGCTCCATTTGGGCAAACAGACCCCTCACCCAGTAGCTTCACTTTATCAACTTTTGTGGGTGTACTAAGCCATGTCTTTGCATTGCTTCTTTTTCGCACCTTGGCTTTGACACACCCTTTTGTAGAATGCTGATCCTTGTGATAATCTAGAGGTTCCACCAAGTCAAGTGTTGGGACCTTTCCGTCACTCCTATTTTGGCTCTTGAAATCAATCAATCCATGAGGGAGAACCTTCTCCTCTTTGTCCTGCAAAAAATTGGTCTCAAGAAATTCTTGGACAAGAGGGTTATTCAACTCAACACTATTCACATTCGTAACTACTTCTGGATTATTCATGGTATTATCGATACTAAAAGTATGCTTTTGACCACAATGATCCAAACGGAAAGAACCATTATACACATCAATCACTGCCTTAGAATTTTTTAAAAATGGGCGACCCAACAATACACCCGCAGATTCTTTGGTAGGATCATTATGCATCTTAATAATATAAAAGTCAGCAGGATAAACAAAGGAATTCACACGCACCAAAACATTCTCAAGTACACCTTCAGGGTGCACACATGATCTATCTGCTAGTTATATTATTATCTTTGTATCCACCAACTTAACACCAGATAAAGTCTCATAAATTGACAACGGCATAACATTAATGGTGGCACCAAGGTCACACATAGCATGCTTTATTTTCTTATTTTCAATGATGCAAGGTAAAGAGAACATACCTGGATCCTTGCATTTGGGAGGGAGCTTTTTCTGAATTACTGCCTAGACATTCTCTCCTAACACCACCTTGCTCGCCCCTCTTGGCTTCCCTGCCATGAATTCCTTCAGAAACTTCCCAACTGGGGGAAGCTTAATTGCCTTTAAGAATGGAAGGTTGACCTCCATCTTTTCGAAAACCTCAAAGTAGTCAATCGGGTCCTCTGTTATTTTCCTTGCCTTGGGCCGTAAGCTATTTGGGAATGGCGGCATAGGTTTATACACATCCTTGCTCATTGTAACTGGGGCAGGGCTCTTCTCAAGTTCAGATTCAGATCTGATAATGACTGGCTCCTTAGGTTCAGGTTGCTCTGATTTTTCAGCTTCTGGATCACCCGTCGGTTTGGGCAAACGGCCCCTTGCTGACTGCGATTTTTGCACAGCTGGTTTCAGTACTTCTGCTCTTTTTATTGTACTTACATTCCCCCTGGGCAGAACCTGGACCTGAGCGAGCAGTTTACCGTAGTCACCTTTTATCTCTTTGAGAGAAATGGCTAACTGCGACATCATGTTGGCTAAGCAATCAATAGTGATCCTTTGTTCTTTCTGTTGTCCAACAAGTTCGCCAATCACATCCTCTATTAATTTATCACCCTTCTGTTGTTGATTAGCATTCTGATTCTGAAAATACATCTGTTGGAGTGGCCTATAAGTTGCCCCTTGATTCTGCAGTCTAGATACTGAATTTTCCAGTTCTGGTTCAGTGACTATGGACGGTTTGGGCAAATCGTCCCCTGTAGATGTTAATTTTTGGACAGCTGGTTCCCGTTCCTTTGCTATTCTCAGACTTATTGCACTTATATTTTTCATATGCGAAACTTGCACTTGAGAGGGTAAATGGCCTTGGTTCCCTCTTAATTCTCGCATGGAAGCAGATAACTGAGATAATACTCCGGCAATCCCGTCTATGGCTATTCGCTGCTACTTCTGCTGAGCAAATAGCTCTACCATGGCTTCTTCCATTGGTCTATCCCCTCTTGGATTGTTCTGATTAGGATTGAAAAAACTCCTCTGATTCGGGGGCCTGTACATTGGCCCAGTACTCCGGTTAGTGCTTCCTATATTCGGATTTGAAGCTTGTTGGTTGGGATTTCCCATAATCTGAACAGGACCCTGCTGATTTGCTTCTGAGGGAAAAGGAACTTGAACTACTTCTTCTGGATTTTTCCAACTAGACACCGGATTGTCCTTCCATCCTGGATTGTATGTATTTGAGTATGGATCCCTCCTGGGCGCATTCCGCTGCCAGTTTCCATTGGAATTATTGTGCCAATTCCCTGAAGCATTAGCCTGAGCTATTGTTTCTTCTTGCGCAAGATTGCAATTCTGCGCAAAGTGTCCCGGATTGCCACAACATGCACACACAACCTCCTCTTTGTTACTGCTATTCGAGGTTGCAAGTTTCGCCACTAGTGCAGTCAATTTCTCCATATTAGCAGTGAGCTGATTTAATTTTTCCTCCCTAGAATCATCAATAAACCAGACTTCAGCTTGCCGTTTGGCCAAACGGGAGGGTTCCCCGAACTGGCTTCTTGACTCGATGGTGTCTTCAATCATCTTCCTGGCCTTGGCTACTGTATTGTTCTGGAAGGCCCCATTGCTGAATGAATTCATGTGGTTTCGGTCATTGGTGCACATCCCATGGTAGAAATACTATAGTAATCGTGCCTCTGAATACTTGTGATTTGGGCAGCTCTCCACCAATACATTAAATCTCATCTAGTAGCTACTGAGAGACTCATCTACATCTTGTTGAATGCTGCTGATCTCCTTCCTAACCAAGTTGGTTTTTGTTGGAGGAAAGTATTTCTTCAGGAACAAATTTTTCATCTGCTGTCAGGTGGTGATAGAATTTGGTGGCAATGATGAAAACCACTTGTTTGTTGGACCTGTAAGGACATATGGGAATGCCACCAATTTTAGCTGGTCGAGGGTGGCACCTGTGGGTAAGCGCCCCACCTTGCAATTCTTCACATATTCAGCAAGAAAGTTGTGTAGATCATCTCTAGCACCCCATGAAACTTTGGAATGCCATTCAGCCAGCCACTCTTCAATGGTGTGACTACTGCTGAAGCTCTATCATCTGTATCATGACTACAGAGATATTTTAGCGTGGGCTCTTCTTCTGGGCCCTCTACACGATCTCTATCACCCATTGGATCTGATTCAGAGTCAGGATGCTAAAACTCTATTTCGGAGCTACCAGCCGTTTGGGCAAACGGTCGACTGACATATTCTGTTTCTACGAGTTTTCTTAACCGTGTCTCCTTGGCTAAGCGTTTGCAGGTCTTCTCGATCTCTGGATCACTAAGTAATTCAGCACCTGAAGATCTGGTCATACACAACACAAGAAAACACCAATGCACATTAAACAGGAAAAATAATAAAAATTGTAACCGTCCCCGGCAACGGCGCCAATTTGATAGGACTTGTCGTGGGTCTACCAAATACAGTAAAAATACTGCTTAAAACCTGCAATTAAGATGCTAATAAAATATAGCACAGTATTAGACATGGTCGATCCACAGAAACGACAATTTAATTCAATTTCCAATTAAAGTGCAAATAAAATCAAACTGTTGACTAGTAGTCACATTTGTGTCTCCCAAGAGACTTTAGAGTTGTCATTTAATTTTAGCAAAATAATAATTAAACTAATAATTAAATAAAAGACTTAAACAGATATCAATTAATGAGAGAAAATTTCGGTATTATGTAAATCTACCTTAATCTCATGCTTGCAATCATAAACCCCTTAACTTGTCTAATTACTTATGCCGTTTCAGTTATAGTATTACCCGAGTCCCCTCAAATAATCTCAATTCTCCCATAGATTCTCGATAATCCCCCGCGAGTCTCCGCAAAGGAATTATTCTCTAACTACGTTAACTAACAGACCGCGAGTCCCCGCAAACCTTATTAATTAACAAATAGAAGCATTAAGAACTAGAAGAACCCGAAACTAATAATTCCTACTGACGATGCATTAAAAATTATTACCCAATTAATCCTGTACTACTCGGCCGGTAGTTGTGCCACTCACTGACTCTACCAAATTAAACTAAGTTGATCATGCTTAATAGAATCTTAGTAATTAGACATATAAACACAGGCAATTTAAAAACATAATTCATTAGACCTTAGATTAATTCTTAGGTTTCATACATGCATAGATTATGGCTTCTTACATAATACCAGAACTAATAAATTAGTTATTCATGATAAAACACGAAAAATACATAAATGTAAAAGAAGACATTAAAAGAGAATACTGTACTGAAATTTAAGAATTCGCGATCTGACAACTGCCGGTTTGGCCAAACGGTAGACTGTCCGTCGGGAAAATTCAAAGTTGCGATTGAAACAGAGCAAAACAGAACAGAACAGAGAAAAACAGAGGAAGTATCTTACATGAGAATTACTTGTAAACTAAGAAACTATTATCTATAAAATTTGTCTAGAAAACTTCTATCTAAAAACTTGAGTATAAAAACTTGTATCTAAAAGTGTAAAAATAATCCCATATATATAGGGATACAAATCAGCAATTAACCAATCTCCTAATGGAATAAGAAAACCTTCTTCTACTTGGAAAGAGAATTAATTAAGCACATAGAGTTTGTTCAAATTTGGTAACTCCCAACTTCTCTCTTTAATTCCTTCTTGGATTGGTAATTGCCCAAAACTTCATTGCTTCTCCTTTAAGCTTTTCCGCATCAAACCTGCGCATGGCTGCCCACGGAATTCGTTCAACTGCAATCCAATTGGATTGGATTAAATTCCAATTGGATTCGACCCACTTGGATTGGAATCCAATTTGATTTCGGATGCAGCACAATTGGAATCCAATTGGATTGGATTATTAATTAAGATTTCAATTGAATCAAATTTTATCTTCCACGCATCCACTTCCTTATTTTGCTTTGGACTTCGATTTCTCTTGCTTTATCGCAAATTGGCCGAACCTCTCTTGCGGGCTTCCTTCTTTATTTAGCCTACAAATCGTGTGGGTTTTTCAGGCTTGACTCTTCTACTCCAATTTTTTCACTTTTTTGCACATTCTTTTCTTCTTAGGCCCGATCTCTAAAACTGCAAATAAACATTAAAACTTGGCCAAAAGCCCGTGAGAACTGCCATAACAAGTACTAAAATAATACACTTAAAAGGTGCAGATCATTGGTGCGTGATCGCGGAGTGGGCTACGAGATCGCACGGGGGTGCAAAGTAATTCCGCAACTTTGTGCCGTGTTTGGGCTGGTTAGGTGAGGGACCTAACGCCATCGCAGCCTTTTTCCATAGAGAGTGAAAAAGGGTGTGACACCTACCATCATGGAGAATAAAAGGCCCATCTCAAATCTCAGTACAATGTCACTTTCTTTTCTGTGGGAGGAAATTCAACACCTCAGATAAATCAACAAGAGGCCCAGAACTCAATTTCCAAAGAAAAGAAGCAACTCAGTGGAGTCATGCCCGACCCAGATATTAGTGGATGGATTTAGTACCTAAGCCAAACTAATCAGCACTCCAGCAACAAAGAAAAGACGCAGACTCAAGTCAAATGGGGAATACCTGAAAATCACAAGTGATCCAACAACATCAAACAGGGAATCCATGCAATCAATAGATCAAGCCGAAAACGCCCAAACTGGGAAATTCTGGACCTTAACCTCAAGTCGCAGATAGACAATAGTGGTCACAAACGCCAATGCATAATGCCATCTCAAGGTTATGGAAAGGAAGAAATAAACAAGAAGCAAGAGGAAAAGGATACAGAGGAGAGGTCCAAATTGGCAAAATTCCTATCTGAGGGTTTCAGAGTGGGTGTCCCAAATCAACCACGGAAAGAACCATGAAGATAATTTCCTGGAACTGCAGAGGGCATAGTAGACCCTCTGCGAAGCATAATATAGGCAGATTATTAAGTACCTATAAACCTAGTATTTTGTTCCTGATGGAGACTAAATGTAATTCTAATCATGTAAAGAGTTTGTTAAGTACTACTTGGTTTGATAAGTATGTAGTAGAACCAATCCAACTCTCAGGAGGTCTAGTCTTAGCATGGACTAGTTCAGTTAGTGTGGAAGTATTTTGTAAGTCGAAGAACCTTTTGCTGGCCAAATTACAAGAAAGAGATGGATCCTTTTGGTTTATTGTCTTCCTATATGGACATCCACAACAAAAAAGAAAGGGCACAAGTATGGGAACAAATAGCCTCCTATACACAGCTAAAGAATCATCCTAGCATCATTTTGGGAGATTTCAATCAAGTCCTAACACAAGCTGACAAATTTGGAGGCATACCTTTCAATGGAGATGATGAGGCCCAAAACCTGAACAACATCCTTGCTTCTATGCTGATGGAAGAACTACAACACCATGGGAATTGGTTTACATGGTCAAATAACAGATAAGGGAACAATTGCGTGTTAGAAAGGCTGGACAGAGTGTTTGCAAATAAACAATGGCTGCAACAATTTAGCAAAGCGTTCCTCAGGAACTTACCTATCTTAAACTCTGATCACAGCCCAATGGTTTTGGATATGAAGCAAAGGTATTCTCACAAAAGAATGACTGCCAATGCGTTTTGAAGCTTTCTGGACAGCACACTCAGCCACCAAGGATTTAATCTCTCAAGTTTGGAAACCCAGAGTGTCCAGAAGTTCGGGAAATCAGCAGATGAACGGTGCAGAAACAGCCAAGAAACTGCATGAGACAATGCAAACAATCAATCAATGGAGCAGAGAAAATTTTGGTTCCCTCCCAAAGCTTATTGAGGGAAAGCAAAAGGAATTAGAAAACATCCAGCAACTGTATCCCATCACACAGGGTCTTATGTCAGAAAAAGAACAACTCATCAGAAGGGAGTTAAATGAGTTGCTACAGCACCAAGAAACATACTGGAAACAGAGGGCAAAAGTTAATTGGCATTTAGAAGGGGATCAAAACACAAAGTTTTTCCGCAAATGGGCAAATAAGAAGAAAGCCAAGGTATGGGTAAATGCACAGAAAAATAAAGATGGGCAATGGATCACAGAAGATGCAGAGATGCAGAAAATCATGTTTGAATACTACCATAACCTGTATACAAAGCAGGAAATTCTTCCTACCTCTGAATTTGAATCCTCACAAATGGAAGATCTATTTCCATATATACATCAAACACTATCAGGTAGTGAAGTTCTGGAACTGGAAAAACCTTTCACAGATGAAGAAATAAAGGCTGCCCTAATGGATATGCACCCTTGGAAGGCACCGGGTCCAGATGGATTCCCAGCAGGTTTTTTCTCAACATACTGGACAGAAGTGGGAGATACTGAAGATTGGAATCAGACAAACATCATCCTTATCCCTAAGAATACGAATCCTTCAAGCCCAACAGATTTCAGACTAATCAGCCTTTGTAGTGTCAAATACAAGATTATTGCAAAGTTGCTTGCAACAAGAATGAAGACCTCACTAAAAACCTGATATCTCCTAGCCAAAATGGCTTTGTTCCGGGAAGGTCAATTTCAGAGACTCTACTGATCTCACATGAAGTTTTGGAGTTCATTTGAAAGAAAAAGAAAGGGAAAAAGATCTATCTTGCCATGAAACTGGATATGGCAAAGGCTTATGATAAAATGTCATGGGAATTTCTGCTCAAGACTCTATCAGCAATGGGATTTCCGAGAAATTGGATTCAATGGTTCAAGATGTGCATAACTTCAGTTACATATAGACTATCTTTTAATGAGGAAGTCTCACTACCTTTCAAACCTACCAAAGGTTTGAGACAAGGCTGCCCACTTTCTCCGTTTATATTCATACTGGCACAACAAGCATTATCGGCACTGATAGATGGTATTGCTCCCCAATGCAAAGGGCCTGGGATTAAGATCAGTCCAAAAACTCCAAACATCACACATATGATGTATGCAGATGATTGTATTATATTTTCAGAGAGTACACAACAAGTTACACTGCAACTTGCCAGAATCCTAAATTTCTATGCCAGGCTATCAGGACAGAGAATCAATCTAAAGAAGTCAGCCCTCATGTTCAGCCCAAACACAGACCCTTCTATGCAGCAATATATGAAATATGCCTTTAATATCCACTCTGAAGGAGTAATGCTCAAGTACTTAGGCATAAACCTAGACTTTGGGGAAAAGAGAACCAATCTCTTTGGAAAACTACTGCAAAAGCTTAAAGGTAAACTCTCAGGGTGGAAGGTGGATATGCTGTCACTTTCTGGTAGAATTGTTCTGGCCAAAATGTCTTATCTTCTCTACTTGTCTACCCCATGAGTATCTTTAAATTCCCAGTTACCATTCTCAAAAAAATTGATTCAGCAATAGCTAAATTCATATGGAAAGGAGATGATCAGGGTCATGGATTTCATTGGAAATCCTGGAATTCTATATGTAAGTAAAAATTTCTGGTTGTGTTAGGTCTCAGGAAAGCACAATTCATGAATCAGTATCTTCTAGCAAAACATGCTTGGAAGCGCATCGGTGAACCATCATCTTTACTGGCTCAAGTATTACAAGGGAAATATTGCTCTAAGCAGAATTTCAGTGAAGCTAAAGCAGGGGCTGGAAGTTCATGGGGATGGAGAATCATTCTATGGGGAAGACAGCTAATCATTCCACAT
The DNA here is from genome assembly GCA_016801395.1 of Leptodermis oblonga. Classification (NCBI taxonomy): domain Eukaryota; kingdom Viridiplantae; phylum Streptophyta; class Magnoliopsida; order Gentianales; family Rubiaceae; genus Leptodermis; species Leptodermis oblonga. The sequence goes on from CM028760.1 coordinate 35,764,367, forward strand.
CTCAAATGGCAAATCAGAAATGGTCTACAGACAGACACTACTCCGCAGTAATTGGATCCCAAACTCTAGCAACCCTTTAATTAGAGAAATTCTTCCAGAGTGCTACCAAGAGTGGAAAGTGGCAGATCTTTTGACTGTACAAAGATCATGGGATGAAAACAAGCTAGCTAACTTATTCCCGCTGTATCTACATAACAAACTAAAATCAATTTACATCCCAACAGACACAGAACAATCACAGGACTACCAAATTTGGGAGAAAAATTCTACAGGCGTTTATACGGGTTAAAAAGGGTACATCAAAGAGATGAAGTTTCCAAAATTTTTGAAGTTCCGCGAGCAGCGGTGGAAGAAGCTCATGTTCTAGCTCGCACCACCCTATAGAATGTAACCTAAGTTTTCTTCTTAATTAATGTAATAATTCCAACATTCCCATGTTGTCTATTATGGTAGTCGCCTGACTTGTGACTTACCATCCGTAAGGATGATCTCTCTATTCTACAAATAGTGTATCATTTAAGTCGCTTACAAAAAAAAAAGGTCATTTTAAGACAAAATGACATCGTTTCCCTTATCATTTTGACAAGGAAAATATTGCCAGATGACAAGTGTGCCACTGTACACGTACATTTATTGAGACAAAACATCAGTATTCGTTGAGTATATTCCTTCTCTGTACATAGAACTTCACTTTCCATGAATGAAACTGCATCTGGTTGACAATTCCTGTTCCTTTCAGGCTGAGGAAGGAGGAAATGGATGCAAAGAGAAGGGTAGCATAATAAAGGAAGAAAAAGTGGTGAAAAATATCAGGACAAAGAGGAAAAACCTCAGCAGAAGAAGCACCAAAGGGGAAACAGCACAAAACCTTCTTCCAAGTTTTGATTTTGTTATACATCAAATGTACAGAATGCTCATGTTTTGGCTTTTTAGTATAAAAAATCATTTACATAGTACCAGTATGCATGTTCATTCCCTGGTATGATGCATGACAGTAACAATAAGCTGCATTTTACTACGAGTGAGAGTGAGATTCAAACTCCTGACCTCTAAGCGCATAAAGTGCAACCGTCGCACCATTGCTCGTGCACATTGGATCATTCATATGAACCAATTTCAGGAATTAATGGTTCTCCAGAACCCCTGTTAGAATAAATGCAGCAAAAATGATGAAATGGTGGCAATCCAGCTGGGAAAATTTCCCATTCTCGAACGTAGGGAAACAGAATTACAGACAGCAAAGACAGTAGTCATAAATACTCCACAGCAAATAACCTGCAGATGCATTGTAAGTGACAACAGCAACCTAAAAACCATTCGCGAAAAGGCGTAAACATTGTAGGATAGGGGGTGGGAAACAAAGAAACTGAAAGAGGAATCCTTTACACAGTTATTTCGGGCTTTTTAGCTATCTTTAAAAGAAAAGCTGCATTTCTATTCAAACTTTTCAGGTGGAAAGAGGAAGGGAAGTTTTTGACTTGCTAAGCCCGCTGTTTCCTAGTTTACTACTCTTCAAATTCCTGTTTACTAAGCTATAGGTCTGTAGGAGTACCGGCTGAAAGAGGATTCAAATGATCACCATGGAAGGCTTCAATTTTGTACTTTGCACCGGAGAAAATCTTCCAACTTCTAGTGAACGTTCTTCATTCCCACCAGATGACTATTATCTTAGTTACCTCAATCTGAGAATTGAAAGATCAAGGATCAGTGCTGGGCAGCCTCATGAGAATAGAATGCTCAGGTTTGTGTTCGCATTCAAAATCTAAATGGACAAATGCCCGCTCCACTTCAGGAAGTTTTTCAATCTTTATTTGCAGTGTTTCCCCAATGGTATGTGCCTCCTTCAATGGTAAATCTTCTGGGAGTTCAATATCAACCTATTTTACAAGGAGGCAGAGATTGTGAAATATAATAATCAGCAGAATGATGTTAATGTCCAAGCAAAAAACACTTCAGGATAATACTCTAATGCTGAAGAAATGAACTTAAGCATGACTAACCTCAACAAAATACAGGACGCCAAAAGTGTATGCCCGGACTGTATCAATCCGCTTGACTTGAGGGTGTCTTAGAGCAAGGTACGTCAACTTCTGAAGCATTTCAGGAGGGGCAGATTGTCCCACAAGCGACACTGAAAAAGAGAACCAAACCAGGTTATTTATGAGAACCAGACCTTCGTTGAAGAATGCAATTTTCAGTGTTAACTAGAATGAATGACATAACTATGAAATTTTACTCAGATAATTCATCCCCTGCTCTTATTTTAGGACATTAAGCTAATCACTCATGATGTGCTTAAAGTGCTTGAACTGTGGCAAATGGTGTATACAGGTAACCAAAATTCACTTCCAAGAAAGACTTTCAGATGCTTGTCTGGACTAATAACTTCCTTAAGTTGCATTCTTGACAAACATAAGATAGCAATGAAGTAGAATATAACAACCAAATTGCTTGAAGAGACTAATGAAAAACTAAAATTATCTCAGTTTGAACTCTACTGATGCCCACATTACTTTATATTCTCTCTATCCCTCGAGCATTCAAACTAGCAAAAGTTCAAAGTAATAGAACAGTTAGAGTCCAACGCAATTACCAGCATTTTCTAATACAGTGCCCGACCAGTTTATGATTGTGTAAAGAGCAAGTACAATGGCACCAGAAGGATCAATCCACCAGTAGAACCTATCACCAAGTACTGCTGCAATCAATCCTACTACATTTGTCACCACATCAAAATAATGATCCTGAAAAGTGACATTTAAACAAGTCAGGCCACTGGCATATTAGAAGAGTAAAAACTAGACATGAAAACAGCTTGAATACCTTCGCATATGCGCGAACAATTTCATTTCTAGAGCTTTTGCAATAGATCCAGAGAGCAAGTTTCACCAGAGTTGCAGTTATCATGATAGAGTACAACCATAGCAGCTGAGTTGAAGACAACTTTTCAGAAGGTTTATTTTCAATCAGTTGCTCTACAGCCTGGACCAACACTTGAAAGCCTGAAAATAAAGGCAAATGAATGATAATACATATTCGCAATAACAAAACATTTGTCAAATAATTAGAGTAAATGACCGCAGCATATTTGTTAAAAGTTTTAAGTTTGACATAAGCCGGTTCAATAAAAGAGTCATACCAAGTGTAGCCATAATAGCAGCAAAAATAATGATGCCAACTGGCTGGACCCTCAATTTGCCAATTGGATACTTATAAATGTTAATGCTTTTCATGGACAGGTGAGTCAGCCATAATATGCCACCAGCCATCAGATCAAGTAGCGAATCCAGTGTTGATGCTGCAATAGCAAGCGATCCGCTCTCTACTGTAGCATAGATCTGAATTGGGTGGATAAGTTGGTGTTAAAGAAAACAACTTATTATCTGTTATGTTATGCAACTTGCATTCAAATGTTAACAAATACATAGATTGTTAGGCATTGATTATTAGCGGTCAAATTCTCCCATTCTCTTACTTTACATTTGACTTGATTTTTACTTCACCTAAATTCTTGCAACTCCATCTAAGAGACAGATGAATGCATTCAGCAATCAAAACATGGACTAGTCTTTGATTAAATAACCTGATATAATGATTGTTAATACACAAAGTGACGCAATAAATCAACATGTATCTCACTACCAACATGAAGTTCAAAAAGTGCTATGACGAATATTTTTAGCAATATAAAATTGTTTGAACAATAGGGAGAGTGGAAAGAAAGTGAGTAACTGGCTTTGATATTATGACTTGATAAATTGCATAGGTATGATGGATATGAAACAACATTCATTTACGGTAAATTCTTCATCTTCAGAAGCAGAACAGATCCCAAAAGAAAAAGAAAAAGAAAAAGAAACAGCTTGGGCTTTACTAAACATCATTTAACTAGAATAAAGTGATAGAAATACAGCAGGAAATCATAAATTTGAAAACTTCTCAACCAACATCGCAGCAGAAGGCTTTGAAAGAAAAGATGAAATAAGAGCAGATATTCAGAAACCATAATATTAAGACTCAAGCAGATCTGCTAAGTAACTTTGAACCCTGTTCAGAGTACAGTAGCACATTACCTTTAGTGCAAGCAGAAAAATATTGGCATAATTGGAGATTTTCATTGCTTTTTCTTGATTGGCTTGTTCTTCCAAATCTTCCTCAAGGCTGTCACATTCCATTACAGCATCAACCTCCTCAAATGATTTTAGGGTGGAAAACTGTCTTTCATAATATTTCTTTTCTCCTGCATGTAGCATAATCTATTATGAAAAGACAGGAAAAAGGATAACGAAATGTTGGGGAGGTATTTATCAAGTGCTACAATAGAACACAAATTTGTCTATTCTGTTTCTCAATTTCAGTTACCTTTCCTATGCAAGTCTTCGATTATATTTGAAAAACATAAAATTTTCAAGAAAGTAAACCCCTTAAAGTTTTAGTAGTGTCATCTAACAATTGACCAACTAAAAAGAAACACCGGAACAACTGCCTGGAAGCACTTAGGACAGCTAAAAGAAGAAATTTAGTACACCAGTTCCTCATAGGAGTCATTCAGCATGCATCATTTGTTAACATTTTTATAATTTCTAAAGCTAATATATCCAAGCAATAATAGGGATCAATCAACTATCAACTATATGTTCTTTCATTTAATTACCACATGCTCCACCTGTAATGATGAGTTTCAGTACGCTACAGATCAGATTACCAATTTGTTTCCAGCATTTTCTTTCTTTACCATTCTTAATAAGTTACTGCAATCTCCCTTTTGTAGCAATTTTCTCTCAGGTTCCATCAGCATAAACAACTCATATACCCCTGGGTTATGTTTAGTGAAACAACATGAGATTTCTGAAGAAGATGCAAGGCGCACAACTAAAAACATAATAACTCAAAACTTTCAACAACAACAACTAAGCCTTAGTCTCACTCACTACATGGGGTCGGCTATATGTATCATATCTCGCCATTGTCGTCGTGGCACATCCATCAATTCAAAATACACAGACTCACAAGAACAACAAATACTAAGCCTTTATCCCTGCTATATACAGAGTTGGCCATATGGTATCTATCTGTCCTTTTTTATAGTTTCTTTCCAAGTTCTTAGATCTCTAACCCCCTTTCAATTTGAGTTGATAATTCTCTGTTGTCTATACCTTTTTTTAATACATTTAAAGGTCTCCCAGGCAGACAGAAAATGCAGAACACAATTTCAAAAGTTCCCTTTATCCTTTTCCTCCCATTTTTGTAGAAAATCTTTAGCAACAACTAAGCTTTTATATCAAAAGGTACACCTTTCTACTCTGCAAACGGCCCCATAAACAAACAACCACAAAACAACAATAACAGAGTTTAAAAAATTTAAAAAGTTGCCAGCTTTTTTCTTCTCACCAACAAAATCCCACTTGAAAAAACAAAATTCCACAAACATAACACACCAATATGAAGAAAATAACCTGGAGTCAAGCCAGAAACTTTAGAGAGATCATGAGGAGAAATTGACTCAGCATCACCGCAGCATCTGACCTTGTCAGGAAGTTTCATGAGAAATTCATTCCTGAGTGAGTTCACAGAGTATCCGCGGGTCAGGCGTCGGCTGCGCCGCCCAGCTCCGCCGACCTGATTCTTCCCATCCAGCAGCGCCTCCTTCAAAATTTTATCATCGTCCCCGCCGTTCATCGTTGCTACGATTCAAAATCACCCACAACTAACTCTAATTATTGATTTCAATTTTTTCAAAAAACACATGCAGGACAGTATTCATATGTTTTTATATGGGCTTATCGTCCATATTTTAGTATTTACTTTCTCTATATTTATGAAAATTAATAAGGTACCCCATATATTTTTAAAATTAACAATTTATTCATTTGTATTTTCAAAATTAACATTTTGCTATTGTCAAAGGGAGAAATACATTGAGATGACAAAAAACTCCAATTAATTTTTGGTTTTATATTTAGAATAATAATAGCAAACAATTACAAAATAGTGTACAAAAAAGATAGTTATTTTATTAGTGATTTGGATTCGAATGAGGTTAACTTATACGAGCTTTATATGTTGATTTTATAGATAATACAAAATTAATATTATCTTTATTTATTTAAGAGTATTTTATTTTGATAGTTTTATTTAGACATAAGAGAAATTTTGGATGCAATTCAAATAATAAGTTATTGTTATTTATGTTATTTTAGTACTTTTCTCCATTTGACCAATTATTAAAGGGATAAATTGTTATTTTTAAATATAAATGGTAAAATGTTAATTTTGAAAATATATGGGATAAATGATAAATATTAATAATACAAGGAGTAAAATGTAATTAAATTAAAGAGTAGTTGATCAAAGTCAAAGTTTTTGAAACCGGAAGGGCCTGTTCTTTTTGAACGTTTTGAAAACGGTTTTGAAAACAAGTTTTGGAAAATAGTTTTATAATGTAAAAAGTGTAGTGAAAATGTAAAAAGTAGATGCTGAATAGTAAAAAGTTGTATTGAAAATGATGAAATATGATTAAAATATATTAAATTTACTGTTAAAACCAAAACCATTTTCAAAACGAAACAAAAAGAACAAGCCCTTGGTGTATTTATGAATTGCAAGAACGGTTGAAAAGGGGAAAAAAGGACAAAAAGTGGGTGCAATTTGTCTATTTTAATTATCCTTCTTTAGCAACAAATATCTTATAATTTCCTTTTTGTTTTTACACTGCTGTCATTATTATTAATTAATTTATTAGCTTAGAGTAACTACTGAAAGCCGGAAAACGTGACAGGTGTGCTTCATTCATTATTTTAATTTTGGAGGAATCTACTTTGATGACCGGTGATATTTCGACAGTTAAATTCGATATGCATATTTTATTAATACACAATGAATCAAAAATTAAATTCGACACGCGTGATGATTAGAGGCTATATAATACACATATTTTAAAACATAACTGCAGTGATTCATTAGATAACACGATATTAACTCGTCACTAGCCTTTTATAGAATCAGAAGATAGGCCAATCCGGCATAATTGTTATAACGAAACGGCTGTCATTATGAAGTTGGAATCTGTGTTTGTTTTTGTCACTCAAGAAAGTGCCTTTTCATAAAATAAAAACCAAAATAATCCTTCCGCGATGTACAGGAACATCCTGATCTATTTCAGAAAACAGAAGAAAAAAAACAATTAGTTCAACTCCCACATTGTCGATGTATGAGACTTGGTGTGGGTTTATAGCCACTTGGACACCCTCCCCTTTCACTCTAAACATTTTATTACTATTTCTATAAATGTAAATGATTCGGTTTAATTTTTCTGGCAAATTCCTTTTATGGGATTTTCCTTATCCATTTGGTAGCCATTCCTTCCCCATCCACCCACGTGATCTTCAATTATCATTTGTATGGGTGATGTTAGAGTCTGTTATGTGTTAAATGCAGGACAAAAAAAATTAAACGTAAGATGCAAAGATAGTATTTTATAACTTTTACATTCATTTCACTCATACCATCATAAAATTAACCCTTTCTCCTAGCAGCCACCCCACACCACCCAACCGAATATGGTTGGATCTGATTGGATCTATAAATTTTTCTTTTTTTTCGATATTCTGATGGGTCCAACGGCGGCGCCCAGTGGGGTTCGGCGTGTGGTGGTTGCCTACTACTAGGAGGGAGGGGCAGAGATGAAATGAGTATGAAGTTGTAAAAATATTATCTCTCCGTCCTGTATTTAGCATTTTTTGTCCTGCACTTATCAATTCCCTATGAGAGAGACTAGTTTTTTTTTTTTTTTTTTTTTTTTTAAGCTAAGCGAGACATAGTTGAGTTCTAGTATGTTCACACTCTTTTCATTTATTAATCTAATTTAAAATTTCACGTGTGTTTATTTATTTATTAGATAACAAAATATTTATAAAAGCAAAACGAGCAACTTGTTTGCGTTCGTATATTGTTCACAACCATCATTGGCTGGCATATAATGACAATGTTTAATTAATTTAATATATTATATAGATTTATATAACACTCTAAGTTCAACTTAAATTCATATATATATATATATATAATTTCAATTATTTAATAGTTTTATTTAACATACATCTATTCTACCTAGAGATGGCCACGGTTCCGAAACCGGAACCGTGGCCCCCGGTTTCAGAACCGGAACTAGACCCGCCTCTGGCGATTAAGGTTCCGGTTTCTCTTGTCTGAGAACCGGAAACCGGCGGGTCGGAACCGCCGGTTCCAACCCTCCGGTTCTAATGTGAGAATCACAAAATTAATAATTTTTACATTCCTCCTGCAAAGATTCGAACACACAACCCTTTGTTAAAATTGAAAGGCTTTAAGCAAAGTTGATTAACCACTTCAACTATTTGCTTTTTTTGAACTTCTTTCTTATAATAATAATTATATTATAACATATAATATACAAAAACTATTTTTAAATATACATTATAATAATATATAAACTAATAGTATACTTTTTATATATATTATTAATATAATAAAAATATGCATTAAATTAAATTAAAATTAATTAATTATTAAATTAAATTAAATTAAATCCAACCGCAACTTTCGCAAATGATGAAGATGAATTATATTAAATATTCAAGATGTATTTATTTTGTAAAAGTTTCAATGCTTCAAAGTTCAAAATTTGATTTTCACGATTTATAACAAGGCATCACTCTCTTGATTTTTGTTAAATAATATATTGAGGTATTATTCATCTGTGTATATATATATATATATATATATTCACAATTTATTTTTGTATCTTTTATTATATAAATCATTTAATTGTTTAAATGTATGTACCGTCGCTACAGATTTTATTTTATTTTTGTAATTTTAATTATTTATAAATAATTGAGTTATTAATTGAGTCAAAATAAAATAACATTTATAAGTTAAAAATTTTAAATAAACGAAAAAAATTGTTAAATAAACGGAAGAGATTGGAATCGGAACGGGAACCTTGACAGAACCGTGACAGATTAGAACTGGAACCGTGACAGATTAGAACTGGAACCGTGACAAAACCGAAATTGGAACCGGAACCGGCGGTTCTTGAACCGGCACGGAACCGTTCCCCCAAGGTTCCGGTTCTGGTTTCACTGATTTATGAACCGTAACCGGCGATTCCGGAACCGTGGCCATCCCTAATTCTACCATGTAATTAGATAGTAATGAATATCTTGATTTGCCTTGAATATTTTGTTCGTAAATATTTGTGTTCATCGTGGACTGATTGGTATTTTTTTTTGTTTTGTTTTTTTGAAGGTCTTAATCAGTGCGCAATTTCTTGTAGGAAAGGAACAACTCAGATGCAAATATCCATGATGCGTCCATTTCTGAATCTTGAAAACACATAGCACAATAAATGCCCAACAAGATTATAAAACATCTTTCAACTGTGTACATATATATATATATATATATATATATATATATATATTATGGTCATTATGACCGGTTCGCTTTCATTGTTTTTTTTTTTTTTTGTATACTATAATATTTTTTTATCATTTTCAATATAATTTTTTTACTATTTAATTATATATTTTTAAAATTTTAATATACTTTTTACATAAAAAAATTACCTTTCAAAATAATGTTTTAAAAAATAAAACTTAACGAACCTGCCCTAAATGCAGTTCAACTACTAAAAATGGAAGACCTTGGTTTCCAATGAAATGTGGGGCTTTTCTTTCCTTTAATTTTTATATTTTAAACTTTGCACTATTTCATTAAATCCCTGCAAAGTCCGGTCAGTATGTACTATAAATAATGAGTTTGAACTAAACTGATGACCACGTTATTTCATATTCTCTCCATCACTCGAGCATTCAAACCAGCAAAATTTCAAAGTAAAAGAAGAGTTAAGAGTCCAAAGCAATTAGCAACATTTTTTAGCACAGTGCCCGACTAGTTTATGATTGGGTAAAGAGCAAGTACAATGGCACCAGAAGGATCAATCCACCAGTAGAACCTCTCACCAAATACTGCTGCAATCAATCCTTCCTACTACATTTGTTACCACATCAAAATAATGATCCTGAAAAGTGACATTTAAACAAATCAGGCCACTGGCATATTAGAAAAGTAAAAAGTAGACATGAAAACAGCTTGAATACCTTCGCATATGCGCGGACAATTTCATTTCTACAGCTTTTGCAATAGATCCAGAGAGCAAGTTTCACCAGAGTTGCAGTTATCATGATAGAGGACAACCATGGCAGCTGAGTTGAAGACAATTTTTCACAAGGTTTATTTTGAATTAGTTGCTCTACGGCCTGGACCAACACTTGAAAGCCTGAAAATAAAGGCAAATGAATGATAATACACGTTCGCAGCAATAACAAAACTTCTTGTCAAATAATTAGAGTAAATGACCACAGCATAAAACTTATTTTCAAATACTACTGTTTTTAAATCATGCAAAAATGATTGTCTAAATTTTTTAAGTATAAATTATTGATTTTTTTCAATATAAATTATTGATATATTATAATATATTTTTATAAAGTTTAGAATAATAATTTATGCTCATAAAATTTTTTTTAAAAAAATTGCACATAACAATTTTAGAACAGTAATTTTTGCACATAATGATTTAAGAACAGTAGTATTTGCACCATAAAAATTTATTTGGGGCCTCTTTTTATTAATTTACCATGGAGCCTTGTAAGTGTATGAATTGGCCCTGGCAGAATCCCGTTATAGTCTGGTGGAGCAATTAATTGCATCGTCGGGGTTTTTTTTTTGTTTTGTTCTCTTCAAAACAACTTTAGTGTAAATTTTAGGAATTTTAAAAATATTTGAGTAATTGAACCATAAAAAAAATATAATAATTAGGGGATTTTTTCAACCTTTGTAGACATTTTCAATAAAAAAAATACTCCATCAATTTCCTTAGAAGGGTTCACTTTTATTCATAATAGTATTTTCTATATTACAAACTGGACTATTCTAATATAATAAATGGAATAATATTTGTAAAATATTAGTATGCTTAAAAAAAATTTTGGTTGTCCAACCTAAATAAAAAAAAATTTTGGTTGTCCAACCTAAATATTTTCCATCATGACATTGGGGACTAACTCCGCCACTGGTTGCGAAAATATCATCTGATTAAAATAGCTACTAAAAAGATTGCATTTATGAGATTGCACATGTGACTTGAAGTTACGAGTTTAAGTTGTGAAAACATCATCTTATTGAAATATGCGGTAAAAATAAAAATAAAAATAAAAAACTGTAGAAGCCTTAGTAGTACTAGCACGTGAGTCGAAACCCCCGACTCTAAGATATTATTTTATTAAAATACACTATAAGACATCTTATTGAAAACTTCATCTTGTTAAAATATACGGTAAAAAATTGTTGATGCCTTAGTAGTACTAGCACGCGAGTCGAAGTCCCCAACTCTAAGATATTATTTTATTAAACTGTAAAGTAAAAAGACTTATATAAAACCTTAATATTTCCAGACTTCCCGAACTCATACATATAAGACTTTCTAGGCAAAGAGAAATTTAAAAATAAAATGTTCAAACAAAAAAATTGACTAATTTGCAATCATGACTCCATCCAAGAGGTGACTAATTTGAAAAAATAAAATTATACATATACCAATAATTGGAAAGGAGGTGACATAAAAGAACATGCCTTCACCTAAAGATATCTACCCTAAAGATACGCTCATTAGGGTTTCTTATTTAATTCCAGGGAAAATTAGAAGGCAATTTCTCTCAAGGGCCAACCTTAGTTAGTAAGTTATTGTCTTGTTTATATTCCTACTCATCGTTGAATGTTATAGTTTGATGACATTCTCAATTACCTAAAAATTTGAATAAATAGGAAAAGCCGACTATTGGAATCGAACATTTATCTTTTTTGTGCCTACCAGATACTAGATGAAATAGGGCACTAGATCGGAATGCAGTATGTTTCGAAGGAAGAACCGGATATGTATCGTTCCAAAAAGATTTTATTATTGAACAAAAAAATCATTTTTATTTTTATTTTTTAAAAAGGGAACTATATAAATAAGCAAAAAAATCCACAAAAGAAAAATTAATGATTCCGCGCTAGGTTTAGCTAGGGCGTTTATAACACGTCTCAAATAAGCCTCACTTGTCATTGATAATTGTCGCCTCATCTATCCTCCTACATAAAAGTTTGGTCTCAAACCCCCATTCGAACAGGAGGACAGTCTCTCTACTGAGTGTTCTGTCTCTGGCGGCTTCCAGATGGATTCACGTTTGGCACATAATTTTTTTTATGAGTTGTTGTCGGGTATAGTTGACATTATTTTTTCCAATGATTCCCTTACTTTAGAGTATGTATTAATTGTGACTTACATATTATGTTATTAGTAAGGAGATAAATATAAACAAATAGAAGCAAGACTCTTTCATTAAGGTAAAATTTTCTTTTACAAATAAAAACTTTTATGTGGGACAAAAAAAAGTAATAATTATTACAAACATATTCAACCAAATACTAAGTCAACTCAAAATAAATAAATTCCACCCTGAAAACTACTTCTATATATATATATATATATATATAAGTTTCTCAATTCTTTTGATTCAAAAGGAGACTATAAATTAAGTTAATATTGTATTCTCTCTTTATTTAATTAAGGATTACAAAATCATTGACCACAAATAACATATTAACATGATGATGTGGAACTAATTGTGTAAACACCTTATTTAGAAACAAATCCATGATCCATCACAACACACATGCTGTTTGGGGATGGCCAATGCCATGGCAATAATTCTTTAAAATGAATGAGGTGGATTCTCATTGATTGACCTAACATAACCAAACACAAAATATACATTATTAGATTAACAAATATATACTTAGTGACTCGCAAAAGATATTATATGTCGTTATTGACTATTCCTTTCGTTTTATCAGAAGAGTTTGCTTTAGAGTTATATTTTGTGACTTATAAACAATTGTAACACTAAACACTCCTAGTGTAATTCGAAAAGTATAAAGTAATAGGACAAAAGCATATGTCATCATGGATGTGCTTGGTTCAAATTAGGTGAATTGAAAATAAGATACTACTTCATCTGTCTTAATAGAAAAAAGAAAAAATAAAAATGTATAATTTTTTTTTATTAGTTTTAATATACAATATTTAAAAATAATATTTTTAATTATTTCTTTCGTATCCTTACTTTTTAAGTGATAATTAATTGTACAGTAAATACTCATATTAGTAACTATATAAACAATTGTATCACAATAAAGTTTAAATCACAATATACATATTATGAAATTTTTTTCCAACATACTTTTTAAAACATTTTTAATATGCTTTTAATTTTATTAAAGTCAATTAAAACTAAAATATAAATCAAGATTTTTTGTTACTATACTGAAAAAGGTTAAAATCATACCTCTTTCATTTAATTTTTCCTTTTACAAATAAAACTCTTCAATTACAATGAAAAGAATAATAATTATAATAATGATAATATCATAAAATAACATATAACAAAATATACATTTGAGGTGGAAAAAAGCTTAAACAAGCGGGCTGGATTGAGTCGTTTGGTTAGGACTAAAAGAGTTTAAGGTCATATTTATAAATGAATAATATCATATTGAAATTGGTGTCTCCGGCCCAGAGTCGGCCCAATAGGCCCAACAAGCTTCATTTATTCATGGGAAATGGCTCTTCGTGTATAAATATAAGGTTTAAACACGATTTGAATACATCAATATATATCAAAAGGGGTAAAGGTGCACGTATGCCCTCAACTTTTTACATGAGGTGCAATTTTGCCCTTATTCTTTTTTTAAGCTCAAAAATACCTTTAACGTTTTAAAAATTGGTACAACCTTACCCTTCCGTCTAAGAAACTACCACATGAGATAACTTCCGTTTAGATAGATGACATGGCATAAAAGAGTCACATATGTTGTTGACACGGTTTGGAATTTAATTTTCATTCTTTCTTCAGTTACAGCTCTCCCGTTTACAGAGAAGCCTGAAGCCATGGCAACTGCGGGTTGCTTTCACCTCATCAGCGGCTTCTCTCTCATTCTTTTTGCAAAATTTCCAAAAAGCTCATGCCTCAATTTTCTTTACCCCTTCAAAGCCCCCTTTTCTCCATTAAAGCCCAATGTCCATCCGCTGGTAGTGTCGAAGTCTTCCAATATTAATTTACAGTCCGTAAAAATTCAGAAGTTTCTTCATAAATTACACTCTGCAATCCCTCAAGGATTCCCGTGACAAACCCAAATTTGGACTGCAATATACTGAAGTCGATTCTAATTTTTCGATACTAATTTGGGTTTTTATGCTTCAGGTTAGGGATGTTTTGCTGGTTTTTTTGGTGGAATTTGATTAATTAAGCTACTGTATTATTCAATGAGTTATTTGTTTTCTTATCAAGCTGCCTTTTTCTTTGAGTATATTAGTTAGCTCTTTGATGTTTATTCCTGTTGTTGTTGTAAAGTTACTTATGTTTGTGAAAGAAAGAATCAGAGTACGTAAAATTGGTTTCAAGAAAAACACAGATTGAAGCCAAGGATGTTTTTTCGAAAGTTGACCCACCATTGGTATGGTAATGCCAGGTCACACACTCCACATAAACTAATAATCCTTGCATCAGTACTATGATTTATCATCGATTTTAACATAAGCTATTTAATGCAACAGTTTTATAGACGGAAAGGGTAAAGTTGTACCAATTTTTAAAACATTAAGGGTATTTTTGAGCTTAAAAAAAGAATAACGGCAAAATTGCATCTCGTGGAAAAAGTTGAGGGCAAATGCGCACCTTTGTCCTATATCAAAAAAGTACTCTATACACATATTACTTCCAATTTGTACAAACTTAAGTTTTAAAGTGTTGTTAAGAAAAGTCTGTAAATGTAGGTACTACAATTAATCGAATATCAGCTCTCGATCAATTTTTGGAGTTCATCCTGCCACAGCGTATTTCATCAGAAATCTCATACTTTCTCAATATAGACAATGTATTGTAGTCATTAACGTTCTATGCATTTAAGAAAAAAGAACGCATTGGGGGGTGTTAACTAAGAAAATGTCTTTCCCCTAAACCACAAATGAGGAAAGTGTATATTCATTTAAACTCAATCCACATCAGACTAGCTAAGAAATAATCTCCTTCTGGGCAATCTGCAAAATAATTGCATAGCTTGAAATTTTCAGTGTGGCAAGGCAAGTTCTATTTCTGAGGAAATACATTAGGAAGAAATGTGCTGTTAAGAACAATGTGTTAGACAGCTCCCTGTTCATTTTCATCGTTTTTTTATTCTGTTTTTTGTACATTATACTTTTTCATCAATTCAATACAATATTTTACTATTCAACTACACATCCACGTTTTACTTTAAAATATTCATTTATCATGTTTTCAAAACCATGTAAAAAAACAGGCTCTTTTTGCGCATGAGGCAACAAAGGAAGACAAGTATATATACTATATTTTCCTGGAAATTATAATGTCAACAAGAAAAAGAATACAGAACACTGTTTCAAAATCCAGTCTAAACTAAACAAATTCTTGCCAACAAGAAGCTCCTTACAAAATCAATCACTATGAAATCTTGGGAGTAGTCACACACACAATAATGGCCACAACAATATTCATCTTTACAAGGAGACAAACTATGGAAGCCGGGGCGGCTACTTTGCGCTGCTGGTGCCTTTCTTCTTCAGTAGGCTTCCGAATTTCTTGAGCAGAGGTCTCTTCTTCTTCTGACTTTGTTGCTTTGGTGAGCTTGCACCATTCTCATGGTTTTCTGTTGAAGGCAACAACACGTTGTTAGTCTCATCGGCAACCTCACTGCCGTCTGCCTTTGACTCCAGATCTTCCTCGAATGATTCCTGCTCCGCTTCGCCCTCAGGAGAGAAGTCCTTTTCTACAACCTTGTAGCTTTCCCACATTTTCGAATCAGCTTCCGTGGAATCATCATCTTCCTTGTTACTCTCATTTCCTTTCAGCTTTCCATTTGAGTTTTCCTGCTGATGGCCAGTAGTCTCAATAGCTTCATCGCGCGAGACTTTTTCTAGGCTTTCGCTAACTGGATGCCCCTCCTCAGATTGCTGGCTATGGAGTGAAATCTTTGGCTTCTCTTCACTTCCACCTCCATTCTGTTCAGAGAATTCCACAACCTTAGGTAACATGTCATAATCTTTTTCACTGTCCGTAAGGTCACCATTTTCCTTGGCTTGTTTCTTGGTCAAAGCCTCTTCAAGCAATTTGGACAGCTCTTCGATCTTCTTATGAGATGCAGCTTCACTGTTTCGGAGCTCCTCATTTTCCTGAAGAACATTCTGCAACTCACTTTCTTTGTCCAATAAACTTTCTTTCAAGTTCATGCTCTCGCCTTTCGCTTCTCCAAGAACTTCCTTTAAATAGTTGACTTCAGATTCAGCTTCCTTGAGCAAATTCTTCAGACGCATCTCTTCTTCCTTTGAGGCTCCAGCTTCATCTGTTGCCTCTTTATGCAAATTAGCCAGCCTACTTATTTCTTTCTCCATTGAAGAGTTCTCTTCTTCAATTTTCTTGAGAGAATTAATCAGCTGAAGCTCCTTTTGATCCCACCCGGTCTTCCAAGTTTGGTGCTCCTCCTTAGATTGCTCATTTGAATTGGTCAGAACATCGATTTCTTGTTTTGCATCATCAAGCAAGTTTTTATACTTCTCAATTGTTTCTTTCAAGGCGTGCTTCAGATCTTCTATTTGCGTCTCATAATGTCCGTGCTCGGCTTGAGCAGACAGCAAGTGTTCTTTGGCTTCTCTAGCTTCTGAAGAAACTTCATGCAAAGCTGATGCCAAACTTTCCATTGCCTTCTTACTTTTCTCTTCCTCATCCCGAGAACTTTCCAATTCGGTTATGAGCTTGTTTTTCTCCTCCAATAATGTTTGGACACTCGCAGCAGCAAGTTTCTCATTGTTTAGAGCCTGAATCTTCTCTTCCCTTATGGTCTCAAGCTCGGCAGTGAGAGATTCGACCTTCTTTTCCAAGTTTGAAGCTTCATCCTTAGCCACTTCAAGGCGGCGCTCTGATTCATCTAAGTCCACTCTCTGCCTTTTAATTGAGATTTCCAGTAGACCCACCTTTTCTTTAAGAGAAGCAACCTCAGATTCTGCATCGTGCAATGATTCATTACTCTCCTCAAGTTGTTTCATCACCAATTGGAGAGATTCTGATGCAGATCTCTCCAACCGCTTTGTTTCATCTGAGTGAACTTCTAAATCCTCAACCCTTCTCTTCCACTCCTCCATTAAACTATGTGCATAAGATTCAGCCATTCTCGCAGCCTCCAGCTCCACATTAAGTTGCTCAAGGCTGGCCTCTTTCTCCACCAAATTTTCCTCATACCTCTTTGCTTTCTTAAGCTCTTCCTTCAGAGTTTCAATCTCAAGATCCATCTCTGCCATCAATTTGGCATTCTCATCAGCCTCTGTTTCCATTTTAGAATCGAGCAAAGACTTTAGTCGGACAACCTCAGCAGAGAGCGTCTCGACCTTTGCAGCCTGAATCTCGGCAATCTTGGTTGCTTCTTCAGCATGGCTGAGTGCCTCATTTTTTGCTTCGACAATCATGGTCAGCTCTTGCTTGACCCTCTGAAGTTCCTGAGTAGCTGAGAGAAGGGCAGCCACATCCACTGCATGCTGGTTCCTCACAGCTTCAACCTCTTTCTGCCATTCAGCTTCCTTATTCTGAGCAGCCTCAATGCCAGCCTGCTCCATCTCAACAGCTCGAAACTTTTCAATTTCGGAATTTTCTTCAGCTCGCTTTTGAGCCACCAAAGCCTCACTAAGCTTCTCATTTGCTTCATCAGCCAACTTCTTGGCTTCTTTCAATTCATCAAGAGCCTGAGTTTTCTCTTTCTCCAATAGGCCCAACTTTTCCTTAGCTTTCTTAAGATCTTCCTGGACACTGTTCAGTTCAGCCTGCAGTTCTGATGGCTTCAATACGCGAGGTAGAGTTGGTTTTTTCTGCGTCTGTCAGAAACACGAGCAACTCAGTTGCAGAATACTAGTCAAAATCAAGACTTTTGAGGAGCAGCATTATGAGAAAACTTACATCTGGAGGAGGGGTGCTAAGCTTTGTGGACTTGCGCTCCACAGCAGGCTTGGAAGTAACAGATCGCGGGGACCTATCCACCGAAGCACGGGGATTTTGCCCAGGAGAGTGCGAATCAGCATCTGATTTAGTCACTCCCCCAACCCTGCTAACTTTACTAATCCGAGGGGCTGGCGATGCTTTACTATTGGGGGTTGTTTCAGATAAACTACTAGATCTGTAGATAGTTCACAAAAAGTACATTATCACTCACCGACACCAACAGAAGATCATACATTGTCCATTTCAAGCCATTTTCAGTACAACAAAAAAAGCAAAAAAGTGAGCTTTGCAAAGATTAACTAAACCATAGCACAAAAGAACTAGAAATGCGATCTTAGCAAAAATTAAGCTAGCTATAGCACAAAAGAAGAAATGCAAAAAAACTAAATTCGCAGATATTAAGGAAACTACAGGAGATCTGTCAGCCATTCCATCGCAACTTGGATAAAAGAATTAGGGAAAAGAAAAACAAGTGAAGATGCCAATAAGCATAAAAGCTAAATTCACAAGAACAATGCATCATCAAAGATTCAGATCAACAAGTTCAACTTAGTAGGAACAAAAACCTAGTCATTGCAGAAAACTACGCAATGCAAGCTAAAGGGCTGCTTAAAAAAGCAACCCCAAATCAGAAACCGACACCAAAAACAGCAAGAAACATCGAAAACACCGAGAACCCACATCAGATCCGGAAGAACTTACTTGGATTTAGCAGTAGTCGCCATGAGGGAAGTAAGGCTAAGTTCAAACCGTCCTTCTCCTTACTTCCGCACTTGTCAGTGTCTATGCAGAAGGAATCTACAGAGAAAAAAAGAGAAGCGTGGAATGGTGGATTGGATCTAAGCAGCAGACATGAGGAATTTTACAGAGGAGAGAAGGGATTTGAAAGAATCAATGATCTATCTGTAACTGCAACAAAAAGGGTCGGTGTTTGTTTTGTTCCTCACAAAGTACAGAGTGGCCACACCCCCATCAACAACAGCTTCAAATCTCCAACAACAACTACTACTACTGCTACGCCACTACTACTAAAAAAGAGTACTCTTTCTACTCAACTATTGACTGTTCGATCTTGCGGTTTCAGTTTCGAAATTCAGGGAGAAAATTACTGCTTTTTTCAGCAAGAAAGATAGGATTTTTACTTCAAATAAACAGAGCCCCAAATCTCCCTTTTCCCATTTTCCTTCATTTGGTGTGCCAATCACCCACATAGTAGTGGTTCACTTTTTTGGGGGGAGAATTTTCAATTTTGGTCCCTTGTTTTTGGTGGGCATTCCAATTTGGCCTATTTAGTTTTGGAAGTGTAATTATTCTAGAATTAAAGTTATTTTGGAGAATATGGTGAAGCAGTGGTTTGAATTGGTTTAAAAATATTAAAATTGTATTAAAAATATAAAAAGTTAATTAAGAATGATGAAAAATTATTACATAGTACAAAATAATTTATTTTTACTGTGGATAGAATTTTCACTTTAAAATTTTATCAACGGTCAAAATTTTACAGTCAAAACTAAATTAGGACTATATGGTGAGGCATCTGAGAGTATTATGAAAATGAGAAAATAATAATAGAATGGATTAGGATTTCTTCTATATATCATCCACTTTATTTGTCCAATTTCGAAATTTTGAAGGTTTAAAATAAGTTCTTTCTATGAAAATTTCAAAAGCCAAAATTTTAGATTATCACTAGAATAAGTAACATAATAATTGTTCTAGTGAAAAACCTTGAAGTCAATATTTTATATTTCAATGCAATTGAGTGCTTTGCCACATTTCCTATGGAATCTTATTAAATGATTGATTGCCTAGGAATGTTTAGACATTTATGTGTCATATCATCCTTTACATTTGTGTTTAATCGAGCAAATCAACCTTTAATATGAAACGAAAAATATATATATATATATTTTTTTTTTTTGGAGGAAAAGTAAATAATTTTATTCCACCAATAATTTCGGCTCAAAAATCGGTAAGATCAAACTACAAAGGTACACGTACGTGATTTCATAAACTTTTACAAAGAAATTGGGATATACCCCAAATTGACCTACGACATCAAACATCAATGAACAAAGCATAAAAAATATCGTTTCTAGCTATTACAATAGAAAGATGAATCATACAACATAACCATAATTCACTCTTAATCATCTACAATTACATAAAGGTTCATAGCATCCCAGTCGCATACGTGAGTACATCCAAAACCACATATCAAAATATAGAGCTCCCAATCATCCGAATGCTAGGCAGCATCATCTCCTTTCGCCATCCACACGTAAACCAAGGACCGATAGATGTATGAAGTAGGAATACCAAGGTCAGGCAGAGTAGACCACAAAAATAACATCATATCCAAACTACTTTTGTTAAGTAGCCAACCATCACCGGATTTGATTTGCCTTTACCAGACACCGGTCAGCTGGGCTAGAATGACTTTACCGTAGCCATGTACGTTGTGGTCTGTACCACTATTAACGGAAGTAATTTGCCTTTACCACATAAACCCTATACTTTACTTTTAATATACTAAGAAAAGTGTTATATAGTACAATTGCATTACCTATCTCTATCCTTTGTGCATGTACCAGTTGTATGCCACTTATTAAACGATATTTGTGCAACAGAGAATTCAAAGCAGCCAATCTCTCTTTAAAATTTTGTTTCTATAGTAAAAATGTAAACAACTTTGAGGTTCAAAATAGAAATCTTTTAATAGCTTAAGGGGCAGCATGAAACCTGGTTTTCAATGATGGGCCAAGCTGTAGTTATCCACAATTTCGCATTACTTAAGCAGTAGAATCAGAATTTTTTAGTATAAAAACAATAGTATATTTCAGATGGAACATCCAAATCCAACTTTCTTTTTTATTTGAGTGACTTATAATGCTTTCTATATCTACCATGTTGGCACTAAGGGGAAAAAAAAGTTAAAATTAGGAATTGAGTCATAAACTAACAAACTTTTTGCAGACGTTGCGAGCTCAAATCTTATTCAGAGCGAAAAGAAGGAGAATTTGGGTGTGGAATTCATTAAGAATCGGTAATAAAAAAATAATAATAATAAAAAAAGTGAAATTGTGAACAAAATTAGTAATAGTGATGAGACAAAGACAGAAATGATTGATGATGTTTAATTAAATTTGAAGTTTGTAGGGGAGATGTTAACTACCTGGCAACTCCTACCCACATGCAACACTAACCCAGTGCCTAATATTAAATAATAAGATTTAAATAAGAGTTGGTAGCCACCAACATTATTATAACAACAATATATATATATATATATATATATATTTCATTGCAATGAATGAAAAGATAAGTAATGCCCCCAATCAGTCAATCACAATATCCATCTTCATCTAGTTTTCACTTCAAAGGACTTTCCTTCATTTACTCTTTCTTTTTACATAAAAGTTTGGTGTTTGGACCCCTTCTCACTTTTTCTTTGAAACTAGGTTTGGAGTTGAGGAAAATTGCAATTTGCAAAAAATCAAAAGAGAGGAAGAAGGGACATGCTTACTTTTCTTTCTGGTCTCCCCTTTTTGTTTTTTGGTTTTTGTCATTTGGCGCACGCGAATGGACATTTGATTTTTAGATTAAAATATTTCTATGTTTGGTACATACATTAATCTAATAATTTAAACTATTATATCATTTACAATAGAATTTAAGATTCATCTAATAGTAGAGGTCGCCACCTTTTGTTTGTCGCGTGGAGAGATAATGCCGACGGTCGAATGCCAACTAATGGCCTCATGGTGTAATTACACAATTGATGTAAATGAATCAAGCTCAAAGATAGTTCAATTCCATATTAAGTCAGCTAGAGTTTAATATTAACTTAAGGCACGTCTTAACTAATTAAGCAGTTCGATTCATCTACAACCCTCCTACACTCTTTTTTTTTTTTTTTTTTTTTTTTTGATGGATAGGAGGGATTCCATCCATCATTGTAGGTCCTCTTGGTCAACCATGCCTTAAGGAATGGCCAATGAACCACTTGGATTAAGGCGGTGGTTCAAGGGCATGCTTACTAGTTAGTAGTTACTTTTGTCCTGTGAGTATCATGCTTTAACAAAAAGGAAAATAGTGAGTGATAAACAACCACGGGCGCTATCATACTCTATGTTTGCTTTGCTTTTTTTGGGAGGGACCAGCCTGCACAAACTATTATGCATCAAAACACACCAGATAAGGTAACAATAACAACGTCAAGTCAACTATATCAATCATATCTCGCCATCGTGTACTGTCCAGACACACTGATTTTGTAGTCACTAAGGCTGAAAAGCAGGAGCCAGCCCATGACAACCAGATAAAACACTGCCCCTGTGCCAGTATATCACATGGGATGAACAGAAAAACGCATGCAGAGAAGAGAAACACCCAAGAGATTTGCTCAACATTTCGCACAAAATTTGTGGAGATATTTATCCCCCGGCAGCCATCAAACAAGGGGGAGAGGGGAATCTAACTAACCATGATACTGATGAAAATTAGCAATATATCACTTGAAGATTATCCCCGTAATCAAGAACTTACATGTAGAGATTTCCACATTCTTGACACTGGTCTCATATTCTATGCACCTCAATTTGAATCCAATATGCAGTGCAGTTGTATCAAGAAGATGCCGTTGCTTGAACGAGTACAGATATTCTTGATACTTTGGAAATCTGAAGGGATCTCCTGATCAACTCAGAGTTCAGATTAGGCCTCAGTTTCCATCTTGATCTGTGACGCTTTTCTGAGGTCTTTTTTGACCTCAATGCTTCTCGTTCAATCATTGACGGATTCCCAGAACCTGTCTTAGCAAGAATTAGAAATGGGACTGACAGTTAATGTTGGAGGTACATCAGGAACTACAGTGGCAGGGCTGCTTGGTTTCTCTATATTAGTACAGTCAGTCACTTCTCTCATCTTTTCATTCTTGCGCCGATTATTGGATGTTCTGTCTGCCTTGGAGACAATTTTTGAAACAGTGAAGCCTGCAACTTCAAAATCACGTGATTTGTAAGGAAGTAAAGCATTCCGAGAAACAATGTCAACTCCGTCATATGACCAAACACCTAATACAGCCTCTCCTCTAAGTCCAACCGCAAACCAACCTAGACCAGCAGCAGCAATATCAACAGAACTTGTATCCCATGAGAGTCCACTGACACGAAATTCCTTTCTCACCCATTTCCCAAGATTCTCAACTCTTTCTTCCCCAATAGGTGGCTGACAAGAGAGATATACACATTAATTGGGAAAAACTAATTATCACAATAATAAGAAACTTTTGTCTAATCTGATTCAATAATTTCACACCTTTAAAATCAGCAAAAGGAAACAGAAAAATCCAGTCAGAAAGCGTTCAGCCGGAAACTCATTACAAGAAGAATCGAAGCAAATAATTGCAGCAGGAGGAAAGGTGGAGACATACAACAACTTCATGGAAGCCACACGTTTTACATAAGGTTTACTCTTTAGTATGATCTTGGGCAGTTAAGTTGACAAGCTAGTAAAACTTGGACAAACTACTGTTCAGGTTTATTAGGGTAAATTCATGTTCTGGTACTCCGCACTAAGCATGCAATAACTTAATTAATTCCAGAAAGGCTTGGTAAAAAATATGGATTTCAGTTCATGACATAGTGACTACATACAGGTAGTATCCGAAAGATGACACTTAAAATTGTGGAAAAACTCTTTCATAAGAGCTCAAAGACAATCTCCATAACACTTGAAAGTTCATTTTGGCAAAAGTTGAGAAAGGAATGAAAAATTCAAAAGCTCCCGAAAGTGGAGTCCAGCATGGCAACAAGCACAAAACTACACATGACCTAAGTCCAAAGGCAATATCACTATCACAGATACATAGAATGTATAAACAAAACCATCCTAAAAAGGCCTGAATGTGCACAATCTGAAGAATACAATTTTACAAGGTAAGATAAGAAACATGGTTGCGTAGCTGAAGAATTTTGATACTTGTTCCATTCAATATCCTGCTAGAAAGGTGAATGAAAACTTCTATTGAAACAATCCAGCATCACAATCACAAGTAGAACATGAGGAGATATAAAGGATTGGGTGCATTACTCCTATAAGAAAACTAAAGTTTAAATTACCTGTAACTGATTACCAAAATGTTTTTCCAAGATAGCAGAAGCATTCTCTGTCTTCCCCATGTGAAGCGGAAGAAGTGGAGATGCCCAGACTGTAACATAAAGCGAATCCATTGATAATTCTTCTACATCTAACCTCAGCAGCCCTCCAATGTGAATTGACTGTCCAACCTGCAGCACAAAATACAACTGATATAAGCCCCCAAAAATATATTTGCAGAATGGGCACCCCAAAAAAGAGCCTTTTGAGTTGAAGAATCTATGACAAGCAAAGTGCAAATTATTCACTCACCAAGCTGACAACAACGGTAGGGAAATAGAAAAAAGAGTTCTCTTAATTCCATGAAATGCTATCAAACATCTATACCAACAAACAAGTTGGACACAAAAACTTCATAATAACCACAATATCTTACATATCGATGAGGCTTATTAAACCTATATTCTCAGTACAAAATTCTAACATTTAAAAGAAAGCATACCAATTTTGGGTTCTACCTTCTAACATATCCAGTAATTTGTGGATACCTGCTATTCTCAGTCAGAAGTCTAACATTTAAAAGAAATCATAGAAATTTTGGGTTATGCCTTCTAAAATCTCAAGCAATTTGAGGATACTATACAAAGATCAAGGTTCTGCAGATAAAGAGAATATAACAAAAGCACAATAACTGAAAAGGGTAAATAAAACTAAAGACACCAGAACAGAGGTCTAGCAAAGCATTCTTCATTCTGTAAGATCGCGGCCCAGGAATCTACTGCCTTTTTATCTATCCAAATATACTGAGGTAATGAAACCTTGAACCTCTAGATTTAGTACATAATTGAACACCCAAAGTAACTAATAAACCAACAAGGGCCAAATCATTCCAGAACAGAAGAAAAAATAAAACAAAAAACAGTTTAGTGGCTGAAGTTAATCATGTATCAATTCAAATATCTAAACTTTATGCATAATAAATTCATCAAAATAAGACTTACCTTGATCCTATATGTCCTAGGTTTCAATTCCTTATTAATGTGCACTAGTTTCTGCTCTTCTCTAGTCAGCCTAGTGGAAATCTGATGGGGGTGCAAAAGCCCTGGGGTATCAAACAATTTGGCACTACCAGGAAGCACTCCTTCCATCCTTAAGATCCCCAACGTCGTCCCAGGTACAGGCGCCTCCGTCAAATGAGTCACTTTTTTGCCGGAACATTTTCCTATAGCATTGATGAGTGTACTTTTTCCGGCGTTCTGAGCCCCAACAGCCCACACCTGCCCTCTTGCTCCGGCCAAGTCCACCAAATCATCAATCAAATTCTTTATTCCCCAGTCCCTCACCGCACTCACCAAATGAACACTTTTTAACTTAATAGCTCCGCCCTCCCTTGCCCTCGTCCTAACCCAATGTTCAAGCGTAGTAGGAGACAATGAGCTTGGTAAGAGATCAATCTTCGTCACAACCAACACTATCCTCGGTACATTCCCTGACTTCCCTTCCTTCCATGCCCGCGAATTCGCATCAATTGTCCTAGAAACTAAATTAGCCACTTTCCTAGGAAACGAACCATCAAAATCTGATGCATCAACCACCATTAAAACCACACTCCTCGCCCCACCTATCGACATCAACCTCCTACCTACAGTATAATCAAAATCAAAGTCAGGCAACAAATTCTCCACACTAGGGTCTTTCACCCTCCCATAAAACCTCAAACTATGACACCTAGCACAAACATGGGGTTTTGCAGGCAATTTCTCATCTGGGTTCCCAAAACTGTGGACATTCTTAGCATCTACAGACTCATCCAAGAAGCCCCTTTTCAGGGAATCTGAAACCTCAGGCTCTTCAAAGACTGGATTTCTGTATATACGAGCCTTGTAATCTGGACTTTTAACAGAGGACACAACGAAAAACCCAGGTTGTTTAGGGTCAGAACTTTGCATTTGGATACCGCAGCCAGGGCAAATGGGGAGGTCTTTTGAAGCGGCATCGTCGTAATTCCCATCTCTGCTAACGGGTTTGAGCGACAATGGCCGAGCTTTTGCAGGCTCAGTACAGAAGCGTCGGGGGAAGAATAGGGTTTTAGCAGGGTTTTGAGTGAAGTGGGGTGGTTGAATTAGATTAGGGGTTGGGGAAGTGTGGAGTGAACAGGGAGAATTCGATACAGGTTCCGTGTAACTATAGGTGGAGAGGAAAACTGGGTTTAGGAGCTTTCTGAGCTTCAATGGCGAGAGAGTTCTTCTCACGATCATTTCCTCTCTTTATTCTTCCTCTCTCAACGCAAATGCTGTGTTCATCTGGAAATTTTTTGGTTTTGGGTCCTTTTCATTAGTTTTGCTGCAAATCTGCAAGGACTGATTTTGCTGGCCAAAATTTTATTTTAACCCTCAGAGGGCAGGTTTGGTTAACGGGAAAGTAAAGTTTTTCAGGAATATGATTTCTGGGGAATTTAAAGTGAACTAAACTCAATATCAAAAATAACATCGAATTAAATTTAATGACTTTTTCATAAAAAATATTATTAACCTAAATAAGAGCTAAATAATATTTAATTATAAATTAAACTACAAGTTTAAACTTAAATTACATGTCAATTACTCACCCAAAATGAATTTAAACATCAAAAAAGATTATAGATTTAATTATTGATCTATAATGTAGTTATTAATTTAGAGATAATTCAAATAAGTAAGAAAGTAATTGGAAAGACAAATTTTCTTGTTGTAAAATAAAATATTAAGTTTGTCCCTCGATTTTTTTACCAAATTTAAAAGAAGAGAAATTAGAACTTTTAAATATGATATATTCATTTTCATTAATATATTATTTAGTTTTATAGTTTAAACGTTAACTTTAAAGAATATTATATATGAAAAGTATATATATATATGTTGTTTAAGTATAGATATATATTTGGAAATAAAATTAAAATAAACAAAGTGTAGATAGATACAATTTATATTAAAGTAAATTGTGATATTGTAGACGATTAGTTGCAACCAATTAGTTAAACAACTTTTATACATAGATAATCTTTTACTTTTTCAGGAAAAAATATATATATAATTCCTTTTGTCATTTTAACATTTTTTAAAAAAATTTTATGGTTGATATAACAAAATGTAAAATATTTGAAAATAAATAAGAGTAAGGATAGTGAGCGTTTTTTCTGAAAATTTGTGACCCGGGAAAAAGAATACCAGATTAGAACATAGATTCTTTTTCCAGGAAAATAACACTTATTTTCCCTGCAGCGTGGAATTATTTTCCTTTCCCAACTAATTAAAATTAATTCCAAACAAAGCATTTTAATATTGATGAATCATATTACTTTTTTTGACCAGAATCCCTGTAAACCAAACAGGCCCTTAATGTTTTACACTATACCGAAATAAGTTTCTAAACTTCAAACTGGGTAAAAAATAAGGCCCTGTTTGTTTTGATTCTCAAAACATGGTTTTGAGAAAAGTTTTAATTTTATAATAATTTTTCATCATTTTCAATACACCTTTTTACATTTTTCAATACACTTTTTTACATTCCCAATACAATTTTAATATTATAAAATCAAAATAAATCTCAAAACCATATTTTAAAAATCATACCACACATGGCCAATGTTATATAACTTATTTGCACACAACCTATAATGTTGGGAGTTTATTTAGACCTAATGTAAGGGGCCAAAGTAAACTAACTACCCTTATGTCTACCTTTTATTTTTTGACTTCATTATTTAGCTTCCAAATTTTTAAATTTAAGAGAATTGAAGAATGACTTCAATCCTTGGACATTGGGAGAGGTGAGAGCTAAAAATAGCTCACGCCATTAGAGATGGTCTAACATTAGAAGCTTATTTGATCCTAAAATAAAATATTAGAGGTTAAAATGCACATCTGTGGTTTTTTGTTTTACACTTCGCAATAGGCTCAAAGTTTGCACCCTTCTTGCATCATTGCCTTTTCTTTTTTCAATTCGTTTAATTCATCCTCAAATTTAACCCTTCCACAAATCGCACTTATGAACAAGATCGAAGTTTGCTTTATGTGTCAATTTATTTATTTTCTCCAATAACCAAGTCGAATTCGAGCCCTTTGAGAAAAGCTCTTTGACCACTTTAATGCAGATTGATTTTACGAAAAGAGTAATGATATACTCAGCAACAAATCATAGCAATATTTTAATAACAGTTCATGTGGCATGTATTCATTGGCCAATTATTTGATATTAATAAAAATGTAACCAATGATTACATGCCACATGAGTTGCTATAAAAAAATTGTTATGATTTGTTGTTAAGACTATCATTACTCTTAAGAAAATCATTGCTTACTCCTCAGTAGCTCATATGACTTAGTGACTATTAGTATGTTTAGTCGGACAATTTTGGTTTGACTTTTAGTTTCGAAAACTATTTTAAAAAGTTAAACTTTATTTGGTATAAGCTCAAAATTTTGTTCTCCAAGATATGGTTCTCAAATACCTCTAATTTGTGGAGCGCTAACAAAATGTCTTAACCTAAACCTATATTTGAGGGAAAATCTTGTTTGCCTACCAAACCAGATTTAAAAACTTTTTTCCTCACCCTTTCGTTCACATGTTTCTAAAAACATGTTTTTGAAAATATATTTGCCAAAATTTTCCTTAAAACCTCTAGAGCAAGCCTAGAGTTTTAGGCGATGTCAATGATATCCAAGAAAAAAGAAAAAAACACTAAACCAATAGGCAAAAGAGTTTACAAAAAATTGTTTAAGAATCCTAGTAGCATGGACGTCCAATTGTACACACCAAACCTGAAAGGGGATTAACTATACAAGCCAAATACTAAAGCTTGCCACAAAAATACTATCTCCGTCCCATTAAAACAGTTTGATTTCTAATACTATTTCCAGCATTAGAAATATGACTATTTTAGCGGGACATATAGAGTATACAAGACGAAGGAAAAGCCACCGAGTTCATACGACACAGAAGAAACCAAAGCACTGCCTACTATATCCTGCAAGCAAACCTGCGTTTTGCCACATTGCTCCACCAACCCTTCTGAACTTGATTTCTGTCAAAAGAAGCAAACAGATACCATGTTTCACACAATTACATGGTATTTCTCCATACACGGCCGGTCACTTTTAGATTCACCATCAGAATATCCTGGCCAGAAAGAAAGAAAGACAAGCTTCGGCAGATAACCAGTCCATCTAGACTGTCGCGAACTTCTTTATGGCTTTCCCGGATGCTCCTTGGAACTCCTTGCCATGCTAGCTTTCTACCGTTTCCAGCAACTTCTAAACTGTAACGAAATTTTCCTGCATCCTCCTTACTGCCCATGAATCTCATGAATAACATGTAAACGGGAGCCCTTCCTAAAAGAACAGCATCGAAGCGTAAACAGAAAAAGTTGCCAAAGCAATGGAGAACCTGCACATACAAAGAAAATAAGACGATCTTACATTTATTTATCTTCTCACAGTTTTGATTCCAACTGGTAATTCATGATTTACAACAACAGTCGGGCTTAGAAATGACATAAAGAAGCAAATATCAGATAATTTTCATTGTGCCAACCCTGTAGTATAACCTACAAACAAAAAAAAAACTGACGCCTCCATCTAACTGATTTCGCTAAATTTGTCTACCAGTCACACTAATAGAAGGAATCATGCTCATATAGAAGGGCCTTTTCAGAGGTTCATCCAGGAATGGTTCATCAGACTATAATTTTTAAAGACTCTATGAAGCAGAAGAAAGAAGTCAGCTGGCAAATTCATCAGCTCTGACAATCAATATATCAAAGAAGATACAGAAAAGCTTCAACTAAGAGCCTAAATATTTATTATACCAATGAAGGAGGCTCATCCAGGAATGGTTCATATGAAGTAGGCTCATCCAGGAATGGTTCATCAGACTAAAATGTTTAAAGACTCTACGGAGCAGAAGAAAGAAGCCAGTCGGCAAATTCATCACCTCTGACAATCAATATATCAAAGCAGATATAGAAAAGCTTTAACTAAGAGCCTAAATAGTTATTATACCAATGAAGTAGGCTCATACAGGAATGGTTCACCAGGCTAAAATGTTTCAAGACTGGAGCAGAAGAAAAATGCCACTTGGCAACTTCATTACCTCCGACAATCCAAATATCAAAGCAGATATAGAAAAGCTTTAACTATAACCTAAATAGTTTTTATACCAATGAAGTAACCTTCTTTTAAGGGGGAAAATATGCAATGGTTTAGAACCTAATCACTTATATGTTCAAAACCTTTTTCATAGAAGACAAGGACATGGCTGTAAATTGTGAACAAACATTCTCCAATTACCACATGCACCTTTTCACATCACTAAGTAATTATAAATTTAAGACCCCAGTAGAAAATCGAAAGAACTAGGCTGGAATAAGTATCATGCCAGAGTAGGTTGTACAAACATAGATAGGGTCCCTTAATGCACCAGATATATAATAAACTTGGTTAACTATAACCCCCAGCGTTTTGGGGAACTTTCAATTTTGCCCCCATTGTTTTCAAAATGCACCTTGTACCCCCTGCACTATCACTGTTTACTGTGAATTGGCATTCTTGCCCATGAAAGTATTGCTGATGTTAACAAAGTGTTGGTGGGGGTTGGGGGTGTTGGTAGTGTTAAAAAAAAAAAACTAAGCCTATATATTACAGAGAAGATTATAAGCTAATATATTGTGGGCAATCACTAAAGGATTATGCAGACTTTCAAAAGATTGTGTAGGATACTAGATTTGAACATTGCCCATATTCCATATTGTAAGCCCTTTAGAACACTGAACTTCTTCTAAAACTATTTTGATGAGAGAGAGCTTACACTTAACATGAATGTATCTTTAACATCTTGGGGACTGGCTCTCACGTAACGGTGGTGGAAAGAAGACCCATTATGGATATCAACCTTATGATCCTTCACGAGATGTGAAACGAGAAATGGAATATCACCAGTGACATTGCATTCAGGTCCAGTATAAGGGCAGTTATGTGGGCGAAACTCGCACACCTTCTCATGCATAATCCTTTTTTTATGAGGGAATACATATTGACAGCCAGATATATGGTATTTGCAGGGCAAATCAAGTGACTCTGCAACTTTCTCCAATGCCAAGCACCTTATGTTTCCAAGTTCACATCGGCAAACTGGGCAACAGTGAACTCTAGACTTGCAACTTGAGCATAAAGTATGGCCATTCGGACACTACCAGAAACAAAAATGGCATGAATTACGAAGGTCACATTAATGTCAATAGAACAAATTGTATAATATCACATTTTGCAAAATGTGTTTTAACAACATTAAAAGTGTACTGACAATATAAGGTGTCTTAGGAGTGATGAAAAATTATTGTAAAATGCAAAATGTGTTCTGGCATGTGGTTCGTACAGGCCCTTAATTAAGACATCCCACTTATCTAGTTGTCCAAAATGCAGAGGCAAAACTGATAACCACTCCCACAAATGACTATAATTTTCTATTACGGAATACTGAATTATAAGGTCCAAGAACTTTTTAAGAATTTGAAACATCTAAAAATATGGATGTAAATGTGCAAAAAAAAAAAAAAGAAAAAGAAAAAGAAGTCATGAACTGTCCCTTCCATTTGGACAATAGAGTTGGCAGAAAACTTGGTGTTACATAAAAAAATGTTATTAGTCAGTATACAGCACAAATGATACAATGAGCACCCCACCCAAAATATAATACTATTCACATTGACAATACATTCACAAGAATAAAATCAGAACTTACTTGCTGAATTGGAGGGTACATTAAGTTCATGCAAACAGGGCACACCAGAAAGTCATAAACAGCAGTATCCGATGACATCCCAAGTATATCATTAGACTCTTCAGCTACCTGTTTATAAAGAGTTTACAGATGCTTCATTTTCATGGGCTGAAATAATTAGAGAGGGTAATGCAAGACTTATTGCTGCTTACAGATGAACTTTCTCCAGATTCCATGTTTCTTCCCAAGACCTTTTGACAATGCTGCACCACCAATGAATGCTTGGCCAACTTGAGTTACAGAGTCCTATTGGTTTTTCCTGACAAATATAGCCAACATGGAAAATTAAGTTAGTAAAAAGAATATATGGCAATGAACATTTGCATAATGAAGAAAGCAAATTATGGCAGTAGTTGGTAGATGATCGTAGTCTGAAAGTGGCACCAGGAAGTCTGTTCAAGAAGACAGATCGTTTTTACCAAGGGAAAAAATACAGCAGGAGCACAAACATTGCATAAATGAATATCCAAAAACCATTTGGTTTCGCCCTCATTACTCACCATCTGAGTAAGAGTTAAGCGGTGAACTTAAAATTCACTCAATCTTCTCATGCTTCACTTACACAAGAACTAAGGGCCTGTTCTTTTTTATTGTTTTGAAAACATGTTTTTGGAAAATAGTTTTATAATGTAAAAAGTGTATTGAAAATGTAAAAAGGTATAGCTGAATAGTAAAATGTTGTATTGGAAATGATGAAAAATGATTATAATATATTAAATTTACTGTTGAAACCAAAACCAAAAGACATCCTCAGGTGTATTTAACCAGTGAAAAAAGACATCCTCCTTACTTGTTCATAAAGTAAACAAAATAGACTGTTTTAAAAAAATTAAGGGTTCTCACTCCCCAGAAGAGGTTTTAGACAAACACAACACAAAATTTAATGAACTAAGTTAAGTACATTTCTGTGATTTATAATTCAGAGAAAAGATTATCTCAAATGACAAAAAACCTAACAATTCTTGGGCACAAACACAAAGTTCCATATTTCTATCATGCTGGAATTTTAATAAGGAAAATTAGGTTTAACATGTTTCATATCCAATACCATTCTCTATCAAAAACTTCAACAACCATGATTTTTTTATTTTCCTTTTTGTGAAACAGAACCACCTGGATCAAGTACAAAAGGAAAATTAAAGAAAGACCAATGATTACTCTTTGGTGTATCAGGCAACATAAAAAGAAATGCAAAATCTCTTCTTTTTTTCTTTTCCTATTACTTGCCCCTTAAAATTTTGCATATTGCTAGTCAAAATTCCTCAAAAATAAGAGGCACCGACAAAAACAATTAACCATTACAGTACCTAGCAACAGTACCCACAAGCTGCTCCAAATTATATATGCTATTTCAATCCCCTTTGTGAAAAGACCAAACTTTCCCATCAAAATACAAGACCCAGAAAAGGAAACAAATTGTAAGGACATCAAAACCCTGATACAACAAAAATCAAACAAAACAGGACAACAAAACTCGCCATCCAAACAGAGAAACTGGAGAAAAGCCTCGCAAAGCCGCACAAATCAATCCATAATCAGAAATCAATCAATAATTGAATGAGATTGGATTTAAGAAACTAAAAAGAAAGAAAGAAAAGACAAAAACACACCGAACTATACTAACCAAAAAGAAGAAAGGGACTTTGTTGATGGGGTGAGTTGTACTATAACTCAACATATATAAACATCTACGTGTGCAATTCCTGGCTCCTGGAGAGAGTGAAAAACCAATTTCAAAGCACCATTATTTAATCAGTGCAGCATAGACCACAAGTAAGGGATGTGACTCAAAGAACTTGGTGGGCGGTAGGATTCACGCAATCAAGGGCCTGTTTGTTTTTATTAGTTTTGATTATGTTTTGGTTTATCTTTTGTTATGTACAGTAACTTTTATGTAATAATAATTTCTCACCATTCCCAATATATTTTTTCACAATTCAACTATATCTTTTTACAATTCCAATACACTATTATACATTTAAAAACTCTTTTCCAAAAACATATTTTCAAATCATCCTTTAAAACATGATAACAAGCAAGCCCCTAGAGTTTCAGTTTCCCGATGAATAATGGTCCTAAAATCTTGACATGTAAACTGAAGAGTACTCTACTAGTTTCCAAAGTGAGAAATGATGTGTGCATGTTTGTGTGTGTTTTTGTGCTCAAGTTAAGTTACATGTATCGAACCGAAGGCTCTAATTTAAACTTTGGGATACTTCCAATGTCTATTAGGTAAATTCATTAACTGTGTTGCATCTTTTTTGTTGGTTTTCTTTAATACTAACAAACAAACCAAGCTAAGGAGGCACCAGGCGGGGTCTAAACAGAAAATAAACGGGTTTATAAATGCCATGGATAGAATGACACCAAGTACTCGTACCTCTATTCACTTGCTTATTTTTTACCTTTTTTTTGTAAAAAATTTGTCAAATTTGGAACTGCTACTTATAAACTAGAAAGCGATATTTGAAAATGGAAACTATTATGCAAACAATGGTTTTGATACTTGTCATGTTGAAAACGTTACCTTTGATTTAATACTCGAAAATAAAGATTCAATTATACATATTAACACTTGATAGTTGATACTTGTTAAGTTTAAGAGTGTTACTTTCGAACCGAAAAGTGACACCCGAAAATAAAGATTGTATTATAAGTACCAAGTAACACTTGTTATACTATGTTTGAAAGTGTTACTTTTAAACCAAGGCCCGGAAATGAAGACTATTATATAAAATAACACTTGTAATATTTATCGAGTAGAATGCGAATTTGTTAACCGAAAAATAATACCTGAATGAAAACTATTTTGCAAAGATACTTGTTAGATTTGAAAATATTACTTGTGAACAAAAGTTTGATACCCGAAATAAAACTTCATTATACAAAGTAACAATTGTAATGCTTGTCGCGTTTGAGAGTGTTACTTTTGATTCAAATGCTGAAAACTGAATTTTTCAACATTCAAATATAAAAAGTACTTAATCAAATCAAACTTTTCTCTGTACTTCATTTTGAATTGTTGTGCGTACTACTTGGTTCTTAGGTTAACAGGTGTTGTCCTCCACTTCTATTCTTTAGGTTTTTTTTGTTAATGGGAACCTTAGTTAACAGGTGTTTATTTGTTGACAAACCTCACTGATGATTGTTGTCCAGTGAATCAAATTCTCATCAACCAACCAACAATCATCAGTGAAGTTTGTCAGCTGAATGGAGTTTTTATTACACTAATGCATTGGCTTTTGGAGAATTGTGAACTGAATGGAAACGGAGGTAGTTGTTGCAGAGATTGATCAGTAAATTTAACAAAATTGTCAAGCCAGCTGGTATTGTTTGACTTTAGATTGAAGTTGCAGTTTCTTGGATCACAGGAAGAATAATCCAGTCAGAAAGCATACAGCCAGAAACTTATTACAGGAAGAATCGAAGCAAATAATTGTAGCAGGGGAAAGGTGGAGACATATAACAACTTCATAGAAGCCACACATTTTACAAAGGTTTACTCTTTAGTATGATCTTCAGCAGTTAAGTTGACAAGCTATTAAAACTTGGACACACTACTCTCAAGATTATTCATGTAAATTCATGTTCTGAGGAAGAATCGAAGCAAATAATTGTAGCAGGGGAAAGGTGGAGACATATAACAACTTCATAGAAGCCACACATTTTACACAAGGTTTACTCTTTATTATGATCTTCAGCAGTTAAGTTGACAAGCTAGTAAAACTTGGACAAACTACTCTCAAGATTATTCGTGTAAATTCATGTTCTGGTACTCAGCAAAGGGTTTGTTTATACACAGAATGTATAAACAAAACCAATCCTGTAAAGGCCTGAATGAGTACAATCTGAAGAATACAATTTTACAAGGTACTGTAAGAACATGGTTGCGTAGCTGCAGAATTTTAATACTCATTCCATTCAATATCCTGCTTAGAAGGTGAATGACAACTTCTAATGAAACAATCAAGGCTTCACAATCACTAGTATAGAAGATGGGAAGATGTAAAATATTGGGTGAATTACTCCTATAAGAAAACTGAAGTTTAAATTACCTGTGACTGATGACCAAAATGTTTTTCCAAGATAGCAGAGGCATCCTCCATTTTTCCCATGTGGAGATGCCCACACTGAACATAAAGCAAATCCATTGATAATTCTTCAACATCTAACCTCAGCAACACTCCAATGTGAATTGACTGTCCAACCTGCGGCACAAACTACAACTTATATAAGCCCAAGAAATATATATGCAGAATGGGCACTCCTAAAAAGAGCCTTTTGATTCGAAGAATCTATGACAAGCAAAGTGCAAATTATTCACACACCAAAATATTCACTGAAAGCAAGGGTTGAGAAGTAGGAAAAAAAAAAAAAAAAGTTTAAGCACAATAAATTCATCAAAATAGTGCTTACCTTGATCCTATACGTCCTTGGTTTCAATTCCTTATTCATCATGTGCACTGGTTTCTGCTCTTCTCCGGTCAGCCTAGTAGAAATCTGATGGGGGGTTTCTCAGGGAATTTATTATCTGAGACCTCAGGCTCTTCAAAGATTGGATTTCTGAAGCTACGAGCCTTGTAATATAGGAACTTAGCCGAGGGTAGAACGAAAAAGCCGCGTTGTTTAGGGTCAGAATGTAGCGTTTGGATACCGCAGCCATGGCGGAGGTCTTTTGAAGCAGCATCGTCGCAATTCCAATCTCTGCTAATGGGTTTGAGCTATAAAGAAGTGAACTTTTGCAGGTCCTGCTTATGGGGGGTTGCTGCAAATAGATAAGGCTTTGAGTCCTCTTTATAGTTTGCTGCAAGAGCTTTTTTTAGTTATACACTACGCAAAAGGCTAAAAGTTGGCAGCCTTTCTCGCATCATTGCCTTCTGTCTCTGTATAAAACATTTTTGGGACTCTTCCCCCTCGTAAACTAGTTTATATAAATAAAGTGAACTTGAAACTCTTCCCCTCGTAAGTTCATAACAAGAATAAAATTGGAGTTACCGAGTCAAATTGGAGCAGTTCGTCAAACAACTCGAAAACATGTTTTCTTGTAGGTGGTGATCCAACCATTGGCAAAAGAGTGAACATAAAATTGTTTAGAATCCAAGTACACGGATGTCCACATAATTTATGTACACAGCAAACATGAAATCTAGGTTAAGCTCGCTATAGAAATATTATATCCGTCCCATTATAATAGTCTGATTTGTAATACTATTTTCAGTATTAGAAATATGACTCTTATAGCGGGATGGACAGAGTAACCAAGACAAGAAGGAAAAGCCACCAAGTTCTTCCAACATTGCGCGAGACCGCCAAGAGCACTACCCACTAAATCCTTCTAGCAAACCGGTGTTTTGCCACATTGCTCCACCAACCCCTTCTGAACTTAGTTTATGTCAAAAGAAGCAAAAAGATACCATGTTTCACATAATTACATGTTATTTCTCCATACACGGCCGGTCACTCTTACCTTCACCTCCTTCCTATCCTCACCAGAAACAAAGAAAGCCAAGCTTCTGTGGATAATCAGTCCATCCAGGCTATCGCGAACTTTTCTGTGGCTGTCACGGATGCTCCTTGGAACTCCTTGCCACACTATCTTTCTACCATTTCCACCAACTTGTAAACTATAGCTGAATTTTCCTGCATCCTCCTCATTGCCCATGAATCTCAAGAATATCATGTAAACAGGGACCCTTAAGAAAGCCTCGAAGTGTAGACAGAAGTAGTGGCCAAAGCAATGGAAAACCTGCACATACAAGAAAATAAGACAATCTTACATTTTTTTTAATCTTCTAACAGTTCTGATTCCAACAAGTAATTCATGATTTCACAACGACAGTTCTTGTTTATTGACCTTTTTTCCACTCATTTCCTACTCCAGGATCCAAGTGCATAGTCCTATTTTGAGCTTAGAAATGACATAAAGCGTCAAATATCATATAGTTCTCTTTGTGCCAACCCCGTAGTATAACCTACGAACAAAATAAACTGACGCCTCCATCTTAACTGATGTTCGCTAAATTTGCCCACCAGTCGCACTAATAGATGGAATCATGCTCATATAGGAGGGCCTTTCCAGAGGTTTATCCAGGAATGGTTCATTAGACTAAAATGTTTAAAGAGCTCTATGGAACAGAACAAAGAAGCCAGTCAGCAACTTAAATACCTCTGGCAATCAATATATCAAAGAAGATATAGAAAAGCTTTAACTAAGGGGCTAAATAGTTGTTATATCAATGAAGTAACCTTCTTTAAAGTGGGGAAATATCCAATAGTTTAAAGCCTAATCAACTTACATGTTGAAAACTTTTCGTAGCAGACAAGGGCATGGCTGTAAATTTTGAACACATTCTCCAATTACCACATGTACCTTTTCACTCCACTAAGTAATAATAAATTTAAGTCCCAGTAGAAAATTGAAAGAACTAGGCCGGATGGAGTATAGTGCCATAGTAGGTTGTACAAACATTGATAGGGTCCCTTAATGCACCAAATATATATATATCTATATATATATATATATATATTAGGCTTAGTAAATAATAACTACCATGTTTTGGGGCACTTAGAACTTTGCCCCCGTCATTTTCAATATACATCTTTTGTCCCATGCACCGTACCGTGAATTAACATTCTTACCAACGAAAGTATTGCTGATGTCAACAAAGTGGGGGGAATATTGTCAATTCACGGTGCAGAGTAGAAATGCAAAGGGGGCAAAAGTCTTATTTTGGAAACACAGGGGGCTGGGGTTAAAATAACTAAGCTTATATATTACAGAGGATTTTGTAAGCTAATATATTGTGGGCAATCACTAAAGGATTATGCAGACTTTCAAAAGATTGTGTAGGATACTAGATTTGAACATTGCCCATATTCCATAGTGTAAGCCCTTTAGAACACTGAACTTCTTCTAAAACTATTTTGATGAGAGAGAGCTTACAGTTAAAATCCATGCAGCATTAACATCTTGGGGATTGTATCTTGCATAACTGTGGTTGAAAGAAGACCCATTATGCATGGGAACCTTATGATCCTTTGCGAGATGTGAAACGAGAAATGGGATATCACCAGTGACATTGCATTCAGATCCAGCATAAGGGCAGGTGTATGGGCGAAACTGGCAAACCTTCTCATGCATAATCCTTATTTGATGAGGGACTATATACTGACAGCCACAAATCTGGTATTTGCAGGGCAAATCAAGTGACTCTGCAACTTTCTCCAGTGCCAAGCACCTTATGTTTCTAACTTCACGTCTGCAAACAAGGCAACTGCGAACTCTTGACTTGCAAGTTGAGCATAAAGTATGGCCATTCGGACACTAGCAGAGAGAAAAATAGCATGAATTTCGAAGGTAAATAATACATTAATGTCAATATAACAATTGTATAGTATCACATTTTGCAAACTTGTGTTTTAAATATATAAGAAGGTGTCTTAGGAGTAATGAAAATTTATTGTAAAATGCAAAATGTGTTTTGGCAAGTGGCTCCATACAGGCCTTCAGTTAAGGCATCCCATTATCCAGTTGTCCAAAATGCAGAGGCAAAACTAATAGGCCACTCACACTCAGGACTATAATTTTCTATTTTAGAATACTGAATTATAAGGTCCAAAAACTTTTTCAGAATTTGAAACATCTAAAATATATGGATGTAAATATGAAAAAAAATACTATTTACATTGAAAATACATTCACAAGAATAAAAGTGAAGTTTACTTGCCGAATTGGAGGGTACATTAAGTTCAGGCAAACAGGACACTCCAGAAAGTCATAAACAGCAGTATCCAATGGCATCCCAAGTATATCGACAAGTTTGCAGGGAGAGTTTGAAGATGCTTCACTTTCTTGGGCAGTGAATTAATTAGAAAGGCTAACGGGAGACTCGTTGCTGCTTACGAATGAACTTTCTCCAGAATCCATGTTTCGTCCCTAGACCTTTTGACAATGGTGCACCACCAATGAATGCTTGCCCAACTCACGTTATAGAGTCCTATCATGTTTCCCTGTCAAATATAGCCAACATGGAAATGAACATTTGCATAAAAAGAATGTCTGCAGTTGGTCGATCATCATAGTATGAAAGTGGCACCAGGACAGATTGTTTTTAACCAAGGGAAAACAATATAGCAGAAGCACAAACATTGCATAAACGAATATCCAAAAACAAATTTGGTTTCGCTCTCATTTCTCACCATCGACAAGGGGTGAACTTAAAATTCTCTCAACCTTCTTATGCTTCACTTGTACAAGAACTAAACGTTGCCCCTTCCAAACTAATGGAAGGTGAAAAGTGATCATTATAAGCAGGTCTATTTAATCATTAAAAAAAAAACCATCTTCCTTACTTGTGCATAAACTCAACAAAATAGAAAGTGTCTTTTAAATAATTAGGGTTCTCACTCTCCAGAAGAGGTTTTAGACAAACCCAATACAAAATTTAATGTCCTAAGCTAACAACATTTCTGCAATTGATCATTCAGGGAAAAGATTACCTCAAAATGCCAAAAAACCCCAACCAAAATTCTTCGGCACAAACACAAAGTTCCTTATTTCTATCCTATGCTGGAATTCTACCAGGGAAGATCAGGTTTAAAATTTTGCATATTGCCAGTAAAAATTCCTCGAAAATAAGAAGCGGCGACAAAAGCGATTAACCATTACAGTACCTAGATACAGTAACCACAAGCTGCCCCAAATTACATACGCTCTTTTAATCGCTTCTGCGAAAAAAGCAAAACTTTCCCGTCAAAAGACAATGACCCACAAAAGCAAACAAACTGTAAAGGGAAATCAAACCCTGATACAACAAAAATCGCCATCCAAACAGAGAAAATAGAGAAAAGCATACCAAGAACCTCAAAACCCAGTAACACAAAGCCTCACAAAATGAACCCATAATCAGAAATCAATCAATAATTGGATATGATAGATTGGCTTAATATAAAAGAACTAAAAAAGAAAGCAAGAAAGAAAAGAGAAAAACAAACAGAACTATACAATTACTAACCCAGAAAGAAGGAAGGGGATTCGTTGAATGGGGTGAGGTGTACTATAACTCAACCCATATAAAACATCTACTTGTGCGATTCTTGGCTCCTGAAGAGAGTAAAAAAAAAACCATTTTAAACAGTGCAGCTTAGACTGAAAGAACTCAGTTTCAAGTAAGAAATGATGTGTGCGCCTTTTCTTTTTAGGCGAAAATAATAAACTGTATTAATGACGCTGGAAATTTGTGATGCAAAAGACCGGGGGTGCTCCCGAGCAATATTTTGGATTTGATCTTGTAGCTCTAAACCGAACCAGCAAATGGACAATTACATTTTTACTACCCACTTGCCAGCAAGTGAGAAATGATGTGTGTGTTTAGGCTAAACTTAAGTTTGGGATACTTCCAATGTGTATTAGGTAAATTCATTAATTGTGTTGCAGCTTTTTTGTTGTTGTTTCCTGTTAACAAACAAACCAAGCTAAGGAGATTCCAAGTGCGTCTCGACCAAAATAAAACGGGTTTATATATGTGATTAAAATAATGACTTGTGTCTCAATTCATCTTTTCAGGCAAATTTGTAATATTTATCAAATTTAAAGGTGTTAGTTTTAAATTAAAATGTGATGCCACGAAAAATAAAAATTGTTATACAAAATAGCAGTGATAATACTATTCAGGTTTAAATGGTTAGTGATAATACTAGTCAGGTTTGAAACTATAACTATTGAATGAAAAGTTAATACTTGAAAATAAATATTTTATTATACAAATTAACATTTGATACGTGTGAAGTTTAAGAGTTTTTTTTTTGAACTGAAAATCAATATTTTATTAAAAGAATAATGATAGACTCAGAAATAAATTATAGCAATCTTTTCATAATAACTCATATGACATGTATTTATTGGTTATATTTTTATTAAAAAATTGTTATTTACAGGGATAAGATTATTAAATGCATAAATTATTTTAAAATTTTAATTACTGAAAAGACTAAAATACACATGTTACCATTAGAGAAATCTTTTACCTTCTCCTTTGCGCGAACACCAAAACTAAAAACGAACGAAATTGCCGAAACTGAAAACGGACGAAATCGACAGCAACTATGAGCGATCGGTTCGGAAATAGCAGAACTGAAGGTTTTGCAATCGAAAATTGTAGAATCCTTCTGCAATCGAAAATTGCAGAATCCGATTGCAAAACCTCAAGTTCTACAACTGAAGGTTCTACAGATAGCAGGCGGAAGTTTTCAGAACTTCTGGTGCTTGTGGCTAAAGTCTTTAGGCGGCAGAAGTTTTTAAGAATTCCGCCAGTCTGGAGAAGGCTTATAAAACTTTCGTCGGCCTGTGGGTACCGGAAATTCTTAAAACTTCCGCTCGGCGGCGGCAGAA
This sequence comes from Leptodermis oblonga, assembly GCA_016801395.1. Taxonomy (NCBI): domain Eukaryota; kingdom Viridiplantae; phylum Streptophyta; class Magnoliopsida; order Gentianales; family Rubiaceae; genus Leptodermis; species Leptodermis oblonga. Next base: position 35,806,817 of record CM028760.1, read on the forward strand.
GTTTTAAAAACCTAGAAACTCGGCGACTGTCTAACGGGTGAAGAAGACAAGGAAAGAAAAAATAGAGAACTTACGCCAGTCACCGGCGTAAGTTTTCCTTTTCATATTTTATTTTAATTTATTTTTTTAATTGTCTTCTTGGTTCGTCAGAGTTTTTCCAGGATATTTTTCAGTGTAGAGACAGAGATTTTTTTTACTTTTGATTCTCAAATTTACAATATGGGCATTTATATCTTTTTGACACTTAAAATTTCAAAATGGTCATTACATTTAGTAAAATTGTCCATGCAAATAACACACACATTTTATTAATATCACATAATTATTCAATAAATACATACCACATGAGTTGTTATAATTTGTTACTGAATCCATATTGCTCTTATGAATAAAAATACAAAGTAACACTTGTTATACTTGTCGTGTATGAGTATAATGGCCAAAGGCTGGCCAAAACGTGGAGAGCGGGAGCCCAAGGCTTTTTAATGTGAGCCCTTGGATGAAATTGATCAATCTCCACCCTTGATTTGGCTTGCATTGCCTATAAATAGGAGTTGCCATCCATTCCATTTCCCACACCAAACCAAACCGAGAGCAAACTTTATGAACACAGCAAACATGAAATCGAGGTGATTAACTACACAACCAAATAATAAACTGCACAACCTAATACTAAAGCTCGCTATAGAAATATTATATCTGCCACATTAAAATAGTCTGATTTATAATACTATTTTCACTATTATAAATATGACTCTTACGGTGTGACGGATGGAGTATCCAAGACAAGAAGGAAAAGCCACCAAGTTCTTCCAACACTGAAACTGCGCGAGGCCGCAAAAAGCACTACCAAAACCTTCTAGCAAACCTGTGTTTTGCCACATTGCTCCACCAACCCCTTCTGAACTTAGTTTATGTCAAAAGAAGCAACAAGATACCATATTTCACATAGTTAAATGTTATTTCTCCATATGCGGCCGGTCACTCTTACCTTCACCTCCTTCCTATCCTCACTAGAAACAAAGAAAGTCAAGCTTCTGTGGATAATCAGTCCATCCAGGCTGTCGCGAACTTTTCTGTGGCTGTCGCGGATGCTCCTTGGAACTCCTTGCCACACTAGCTTTCTACCATTTCCACCAACTTCTAAACTATAGCTGAATTTTCCTGCATCCTCCTCATTGCCCATGAATCTCAAGAATACAATGTAAACAGGGGCCCTTCCTAAAACAAAACCCTCGAAGTGTAAATAGAAGTAGTGGCCAAAGCAATGGAAAACCTGCACATACAAGAAAATAAGATGATCTTACATTTTTTTATCTTCTACCAGTTCTTATTCCAACTAGTAATTCATGATTTTACAACAACAGTTCTTGTTTATTGCCCTTTTTTCCAGTCATTTCCTATTCCAGGATCCGAGTGCAGAGTCCCAATTGGGGCTTAGAAATGACATAAATAAGCAAATATCAGATATTTCATCGTGCCAACCTTGTAGTATAACCTGACGCCTCCATCTAACTGATGTTCGCTAAATTTGTCCACCAGTCACACTAATAGATGGAATCATGCTCATTGGAGGGCCATTTCAGAGGCTCATCCATGAATGGTTCATTAGACTAAAATGTCAACAAAGTGGGGAGGGAATATTGCCAATTCACTGTGAACAGTAGCAATGCAAGGGGGTCAAAAGGCATATTTTGAAAACACAGGCAGGGGGTGTTGAAAACAACTAAGCTTATATATTACAGAGAAAATTGAAAGCTAATATATTGTTGGCAATCACTAAAGGATTATGCAGAATTTCAAAAAGATTGTGTAGGAAACTAGACCACTATGATGTGAGCACTGCTCATATTCCATAATGCAAGCCCTTTAGGACACTGAACTTCTTCTAAAACTATTTTGATGAGAGAGAGCTTACAGTTGACATCCATGTAGCATTTACATCTTGGGGATTGGACCTCACATAACGGTGGTTGAAAGAAGACCCATTATGCATCGCAACCCTATGATCCTTTCCGAGATGTGCAACGAGAAATGGGATATCACCAGTGACATTGCATTCAGATCCAGCATAAGGGCAGTTATATGGGCGAAACTGGCAAACCTTTTCATGCATAATCCTTATTTGATGAGGGACTATATACTGGCAGCCAAAAATCTGGTATTTGCAGGGCAAACAAAGTGACTCTGCAACTTTCTCCAGTGCCAAGCACCTTATGTTTCCAAGTTCACATCGGCAAACTGGGCAACAGCGAACTCTAGACTTGCAAGTTGAGCATAAAGTATGGCCATTCGGACACTAGCAGACAGAAAAATAGCATGAATTTCGATGGTAAATAATTACATTAAAGTCAATATAACAATTGTATAGGATCACATTTTGCAAAATTGTGCTTTAAAAATATTAAAAGTGTATTGAAAATATAAGAAGGTGGGTCTTAGGAGTAATGAAAATTTATTGTAAAATGCAAAATGTGTTTTGGCAAGTGGTTCAGTACAGGCCTTCAGTTAAGGCATCCCAATTATCTAGTTGTCCAAAATGCAGAGGCAAAACTGATAGCCACTCACAGTCAGAAATATAATTTTCTATTATAGAATACTGAATTATAAGGTCCAAGAACTTTTTCAGAATTTGAAACATCTAAATATATGGACGTAAATGTGAAAAAAAATACTATTTACAATGAAAATACATTCACCAGAATAGAAGTACAGCTTACTTGCTGAATTGGAGGGTACATTAAGTTCATGCAAACAGTGCACTCCAGAAAGTCATAAACAGCAGTATCCGATGGCATCCCAAGTATATCTCCAAGTTTGTAGGAGGAGTTTGAAGATGCTTCACTTTCATGGGCAGTGAAATAATTAGAGAGGGTAACGGGAGTCTCGTTGCTGCTTATGAATGAACTTTCTCCAGAATCCATGTTTCCTCCCTAGACCTTTTGACAATGGTGCACCACCAATGAATGCTTGGCCAACTTGTGTTATACAGTCCTATCGGTTTTTTCTGACAAATATAGCCAAGATGGAAAATTAAGCAAGTAAAAAGAATATATGGCAATGAACATTTGCATAATGAAGAAATAAAATTATGTCTGTAGTTGGTAGATCATCGTGGTATAAAATACAGCAGAAGCACAAACATTGCATGAATGAATATCTGAAAACCAATTTGGTTTAGCTCTCATCACACAGCATCCAAGTAAGATTCAAGGGGTGAACTTAAAATTCTCTGAGTCTTCTTAGGCTTCACTTACACAAGAACTAAACGTCGCCCCTTGCAAACTAATGGAAGGTTAAAGGTGATCAGAATAAGCAGGTGTATCTAACCAGTAAAAATAGGCCATCCTCCTTACTTGTTCATAGACTCAACATAACAGAAAGTGTTCTTCAAATACTTAGGGTTGTCAATCTCCAGAAGACAAACCCAATACAAAATTTAATGACCTAAGTTAAGAACATTTCTGCAATTGATCATTCAGAGAAAAAGATTACCTCAAAATGCCAAAAAACCCAACCACAATTCTTGGGCACAAACACAAAATTCTTTATTTACTAAGGAAAATTAGGTTTAAAATTTTGCATATTGCCAATCAAAATTCCTCGAAAACGATTAACCATTACAGTACCTAGCAACAGACCCACAAGCTGCCCCAAATTACATACGCTCTTTCATGCCCTTCTGTGAAAAAGAGCAAATTTTGCCGTCAAAATACAAAGACCCACAAAAGCAAACTGTAAAGGGAAATCAAAACCCTGATACAACAAAAATTACCATCCAAACAGAGGAAATAGAGAGAAGCATACCAAGAACAGCAAAACACATTAACGGCAAAGCCTCAGAAATCAACCCATAATCAGAAATCAATCAATAATTGGATATGGTTGATTGGCTTAATAAAATAACTAAAAAAAAGAAAGCAAGACAGAAAAGACAAAAATAAACAGAACAATACTAACCCAAAACGAGGAAAGGGACTTCGTTGAATGGGGTGAGGTGTACCATAACGTCTACGTGTGCAATTCTTGGCTCCTGAAGAGAGGAAAAAAACCCATTTTAAACAGTGCAGCTTACACTCAAAGAACTCAGTTTCAAGAAATGATGTCGGTGTGTGTGTGTGTGAGTTTGCTTTTAAAAAAAAAATAAAAAGAAGTAAGAAATGATGTGTCTGTGTCTAGGCCAAACTTCAAGTTTAGTTACGTGAGAACTGAAGGCTCTAATTTATTAAAGTTTGGGATACTTCCAATGTTTGTATTTGGTGAATCCACTAACTGCGTTGCAGCTTTTTCTCATGTTTTTCTTTAGGTTCATACTATTTGTAGGCAAATTTTTATTATTTACAAATATATTTTTCTATAAATAGTCTATTTTGTTTTTACGTAAAAAAAAAAATAAAAAAAAAATGATTGGCCTTGTGTAAAGCATTCATTCACAGGATCAATGCAATTCTCTCTCACTTACCTTTTACAGTTTTTCCAATTACACTCTACCTATTTACACTTATTCATTTTTTACTGACACGTGTATCTAAATATGGCCGATAGTCACGAAGACGATCTAGATTACACGGTAAGTAAACAATCTATATATTTTTAGGAAAAATTGTGCACTGATTTTTTTTTTTTTTTGCCAAAATACCGCTCACCTGAAAAATACCGCCCATCCGAGGGGGTATTTTACCAAAATACCTTCATGCATGGGTGGTATTTTCCCATGCATGGAGGTATTTTAAAAATACCGCCTAGCATACCAAAATATCGCACAGGCATTGGCGGTATTTTGCCAGAATACCACCATGCATGGCGGTATTTCAGTAAAAATGTAATAATTTTGTACTAAATAGTAGGGTAAACAAGTTTAGAGTTTTGGGTTTAATTATGGTCACTCAGCTTTTTATATTAACAGGATATCCGTATGGAGAGCGATGAAATATTTGTTGACCACTCCGATATATTTCAGACGAACGAAGAGTTCAGAAGTAAGGAAGATTTGCTTGTTTGGGTTAGCGCTAGAGCTGCCGAAAACAATATGACTACAAAATTTACTTCAAGTTCCAAAATATTGGGACTTTTCTTACAAAAGGGAGAAAATGGCGAGTTCTAATTGGGTGCGACAGATCAGGACAAGTTAGAGAAAAGTTACCCCTACCTGAAGGAAAAAGCGAACGGAATAATACAAGCAGCAAGTTGACAAAATGTCAATATCAACTTATGGGATGAGAAATTATCGGGGGAAATTGGAGGTTAGAGACAAAAAACTGTAAGCACAATCATTAATTACAAGAAGTTCGGAACTGACATTTAGTGTACTCACGGCTAACAAAACCGTAGAAGCAGAAGATTGCAGAAATGACAAATATTAATATCCAGCCGAAGCATATCTTGGCCCAATTGCGATCGGATGATCCGCAAAATGTTAGCCACATAAGACAGGTGTACAATGAATTTGCAAAGGTTAGAAGGGTGGCGAGGGGAGATTTGACTGTCATTCAGTATTTTTTAAAACTTTTGCATGATCACGAATACGTATATGCGCACACAGTGGAAGAGGAGAGTAATGCAGTTGGGCACGTGTTCTTTGCCCACAAGAAGGCGTCTTCTCTACTTGGTTTGTTTTCGTACATTTTGTTTATGGATACGACGTACAAGACAAACAGGTACGACATGCCTCTACTGCAGATAGTGGCTCATGTACCCACATCTCAGTTTATTCATATTGCTTTCGTGTTCATGAAGGATGAGACTTTTCAGAACTATTTCTGGGTCATGATTCAGTTGAGAAAGTTATTTGATGACAACAAATACCAACATGTTGTCATGACTGATAGAGATACTGCATTAATGACCGATGTGCATCATGTATTCCCACATGCTACACAATTACTGTGCATGAGACATATTGAAATGGATGTGAAGAAACATGTAGTACAGTCAGGCAACGACAAAACCACAACATATGTGTTTCTATATCGTTGGGGGCAAGTGGTGAAAGCCTTGACATATGAACAGTTCACGGAAGCTGTGGAATTTATCAATACTAAATATGGAAGTAAATCCAAATTCAGAGACGTGCTTCCACATCTGAAGGATACATGGTTAGATCCACACACAGACAAGTTTGTATATGTCTGGACAAAAAATATAAATCATTACAGAGGGCATACAACGAACATGTAGAATCCGGTAGGTCTGCCACTCAGAATCCGTCCTTGACCCTGACACTGACACCCGCCTACGTTCGGATCCCATTAATTCTTTCCCTTTTCCACTCCTCCTTGGTTGGTTGGTTGTATTTGCAAATTCGTTCTCATCGTCCAACCGCCCCAAAATCCATTCCATATACCCCTGAGACTGAGACAGTTGCCTCTCAAGTCGTTCAGCATTCTCCCATGCTTTCTCCTCCTCCGCATTTCCAATGTATGGCGGTGCAAATTCAGCTTCACCATAATCAATATTACTTGACCCCTCCGCACTTGAAAACCGAGAAAAACCTTGCGTTCTTCCTAGCACCCTTCTCTGGCGCTCGGATGCAGTGGGTGGTATTCGGCCAACTATTCCTTCTGAGAATTGTGTTACCTCATTTCCTCTAACAACTTCCAAATTGTCATCATTTTTGCTTCAATAAAATCCTAATTTCAATTTATTGAATGTATCTCCCATCTGAAATAATATCTAGACGCAATTATCACAAGGAAAATAATTAAAGGGATATAAACAAAAATAAAACAGTTAAAGGTGAAAAAAAAAAGAAGTGAAAATACCGCCCGATCGCTGGCCGCTGGGAAATACCGCCAGCCGAGGGTCGTATATTCCTCCAAAATACCGCCGGTCTCTGGCGGTATTTCCCCGACCAGCGGGATTTTTGGTGAAAAATACCGCCGGCGGGCGGCGGTATTTCCAGATCAGCGGGATTTTTCGATAAGCGGTATTCCAGAAATTTCGGCCGGAATCCGGTCGAAAATTGGTGAGAGTTTCTGCAGTCCCCATAATCTCGCCAGAGAGAGGTGGGATTTCGGCCGAAAATCCCACCTCTCTCCGGCAGGATTCCGTGAATCCCGCTGGTGAGAGGCGGGATTTCGGCCTAAAATTCCACCTCTCCCAGGAGGGATTCCGGCCGAAAATTCGACTGAGGAGACCATTTTCTGCCGTCTCCTCGGGCGAAATTTATCAGATCCGTCTAGAAAAGCCCGAATAATCGCAGATCCGGGCAAAATTATAACTAAAGTCGTCTAAATAACCAACAAAATATCAACGAAACAAATATGAATTTTAGGCACTCACCTTTGTAGATCCGATTCGTCTGGACTTTTATCCGATTTTGTGGAGCAGCTTTAGGGAGAGGAGGGAGAGGATTGCAGAATTTGTTGTTTGGCTGAGGGACTGGATTGCAGGAACTGGTTGAGGAATTGCTTATTTTCAGGCACATTTTTTTTTAAAAAATTTTCCAAGGGTATTTTAGATTTTTCACAAGCAAATGTGCCTGTAAATAGTAAAAATGTGCCTGGAAATAACAATTTCTTTAATGCTTTAATGCTAACAAACAAATCAAGATAATGGAGATGTCTCGACCAAAAATAAAACGGGTTTATATATGCGATCGGAACAAATGATTCAGTCCGCTAGTATTTATTTCTATTCACTTCCTCTTCTTTTCCTATTGATTTATAATTTTTGTTAAATTTGAAAGTGATACTTTTAAATTAAAAAATTATACATAAAAATTATTACACAAGTAACAGTTGCAATAATTATCATTATCAAGTTTGAAATCATTTTTGAAACAAAACAAAATTTATGTGTTGTGAATATTATTAGTATGAATGTCGTTTCATATTACTTTAACTTCCCCAATACCCCTAATTACCTTATGGTTTTCATCTACCTTGATTTATCATGTAGTCAGTATGACTCTTGAGATGGTCTTGTATTTGTGAAACGAAATGAACTGATCCCATATATAGAGGCACAAATGAGGAATGAAGCGTTAGAATACAAAGTTTAGTCACTATTTTACTATCTTGTCATGTTTGTTCTAATTTTTTCATTTACTAGATGCTTCTATAGTCATATACTATTTCAGTTCTCTAGTTTTAGGGGATGTTTTTTATGGCAAAACTCAACATTGGATTGCCTTTTTTTTGGGTTCAAACCCAAAACCAAAACCAAAACCAAAACCAAAACCAAGCTCATGTTTCTTACCAAGAACTCAAACCCAAAACTAAAACCCAATCTTCACCTCAACCCAATCTTCTTCTTCTTCTTCTTCTTCTTCTTCTTCCCGCCGCCGAAGCCTCCTCTCTTCTTCTTCTTCGCGCTGCCGGCAACCTCCTCTTCTTCTTCTTCCTCCTCCGCCCTCAAGCTCTTTTTTTTGTATTTGGAATTTAAAATTGAAACATTAGTTCACATCCCATTTTGGGGATTTGGGGAAATTTGGAATTGAATTCCAAATTGACAGGAAATAGAAAAAGAAGAAAAAGAAGAATTGGATTTTTAGGGTTTAGGGCGACGGTTAGATGGCGGCGGTAGTGAGGCGGCGGAGGGGCGGACCGGGTGGTGGTGGAATATGTGTTTTAAGTTTTGGGCTGAAAATATTGTTTCTTTATTTTGGACACAAACCCATTTGGGTTGAGTTCTGGACTCAAACCAGGACTCAATCCAAGCAAAAAAACAGGCCCTTATAATAACAATATACTATTACTTTTGTAGTAATATTATAACATTATGCAAATTAACACTTGATACTTGTTATATCTTAAAGTGTTACTTTTGAACCAACAATGAAGACTTTATTAAAAGTACATTATAACACTTGCTATATTTGTCAAATTTAAAAGTATTACTTTTAAATTAAAAAGTGATATCTGCAAATGAAAATAATTATACAAGGTAACACTTTTAATATTTATCAAGTTTGAAAGTGTTAATTTGTTAACTGAAAAATAATAGTCAAAAATGAACTTGTTAGATTTGACTGTTACTTTTGAACAAAAGTTTGATACCCAAAAATAAAAAGTTAATTTTACAAATTAATATATATAATGCTTGTCGAGTTTGAAAGTGTTACACACACAACAAAATAGAAAGAAAAAAAAAAAAACTAATTATACAAACATTTACTTGAAACTAGGCAGAAATCAACAAGTTCCATCGTGTATGGTATACCATGTTACTCTTTTCGAGGCAAATTACTATCATGTTCATTTTGGAGAGTTTGCATGGGTGAATTTATGTTGAGTTTCAAACAATGTTTGAAATATAGTTTTGGAAAAATAATTTTATAATGTAAAAGTGTATTGAAAATATAAAAATGTGTGGATGAATAGTAAAAAGTTGTATTGAAAATGATGAAAACTAATTATAAAATTATTTTTCCAAAATTAAGTTTCAAACATTATTTCAAACTCAAACAGAAGAATAGGCGCTTAGTTTTAGAAATTATTTTTAAATATGAAATATATATTAAAAATATTAAAAGGTGTAATTGATAAATAAAAAGGAAAATGAGTGGGAATGATGAGAAATTCATATAAAATTTAAAATTTCCAAAAACATGTTTTTGAAAATATAGAAACCAACCTCAATAGAATTGGACTGGGTATATCATCCTTCCTTTTTATATGCTATTTTTCCTTCTTTTGTATTTGTAAACTTTTATTCCGCAATAACAAGCTAACCATTTGGCCCCTTGAAACGTTCTGGCATGAGATGTTTAGCTTCCATCTCTTCACACAATCCGATGAACATTTCCTCTTTGCCAAGCCGGCGAAGTCCGGCACAGAGCTCCGACAGAGTACCCGAATCAGGTGTAACAGAACTTCCTATCATCTCATTCAAAACGAAAACACCACCATCATAATCCTCATTTTCAACCTGAGAAGACAGCAGAGCTGTCCATGTCGCTTCATTCGGATAAAACCCCGCCCTTTTCATGCTCTTGTAGATTTGAATCGCGCGCTCTGAATTCTTCCTAACGCATTCCCCGCTGATTAGAGAGGCAAATGTAGAGGGGTTCGGTACAAGTTTTTGTCTGTCTAGCTCTTTGACAAGATAAGCAGCCTTCTTTGTCTTGCCATTTTTACAGAGCCCCAAAATCAATGCATTGTAGGTAACTATGTCTGCCTTGATACCATTTAGCGCCATTTCCTCGAAAAGCTGACTCGCTGTCTCGTTATCCCTTGCCTGGCTGTATCCATGGATCAATGTGTTATAGGTAACTGTATTGGGAGAAACACCACGGCTTTTCATTTCATTGAAAAGCTTGGCCGCCTCGTGCAACTTCTCTTCTTTGCAGAATGCGTGTGTAAGCGTATTGTAGGTAACCTCGTTTGGTTGGATCCCGGCCTTCTCCATCTTATTCTTCAGCTTCAAACCCGCGCTGAGCAGACCCTTGCTGCAGTATCCGGCAATCAATGTGTTGTACGACGAAACAATTGGATTAATGTTCATACTTTCTATCTCTTTGAACACTTCAAGTGCCTTTTCTATGTTCCCCAACTTACAGAAAGCAGAAACTAGCATATTAAGTGTGTAAACATTTGGAGAAACATGGGACCTCCGCATCTCTTTATAGAACGACAGCGCAATATCAAACCTGTTCAAACTAAGTAACGAGCTCAAGTACGCGTTGCAAGACTCAATTGTGGGCAAAAATCCATATTCCTTCATGAGATTGTACACATCCGTCGCACTCCTGAACTTCTTCAAATGTGCATAGCTCCTGAACAAGGAGTCAAAAACACGAGGCGAAGAATCAGAAATCCTGTAAGAATAGACTAACGCCTCGAACAGTTTTGAAGGTAGATTCAACCGGTCTGAACTCTTTTCGTGCAGCCTCCTGAAGACAGTTTCTGCAGACTTAAATTTCCGGCTTTTAGTCAGAATATGCAGGATAATCGACTGCGTTTGCAGAGTGATTGAACCGGGGCTCTTGAGCTCAACCCAGTTGAAGAACTCCATTGACAGAACATGATCCTTGTGGACTTTTAACAGAACATGCTTCACCCGAAATGATGTCAAACCAGAGGCTAACTTATCGAGCTTAGGCCAATCCAAGTGCACGAGATGACTATGAGCTACATTCACGTAATCAAGGTCTTGGCCTTTGGGATCAGGGATAGTTCCATGAGGCAATGGAATAGCATTATTCCATTGCTTTCTCTTCCTATTCTCGAATCCGGTTATCGCGAGAGGATTTCTTGGGACCGAAACAGTACGCAATGGGAGATTTGGGGGCTTCATGATTGATCAAAACTCTTCACTTATTCAAGTCTTTGGCACAAACCATAAATGTGGAAGAAGATGAACTCACAGGGCAATGGGCATAGAGCTAGCTTTCGCCATAACCAACCCGGAACAGAAAACGTAAAACACAACCTTTCTCCTCTCTCAGGTGGATTCAATCATTCAAATTTTAAGCGAACAATATGGATTAAGAGCAGCAGAGAGATCAAACATTCTTATTTTTCATTGAGGCAATTTCACAAACACCACATCTGCACAAACCCGCAACAGCAACAGCCATGAACCCAAAGACCACTTTCTGAATCTCATCCACACCACCATCGCTTCCCCATACGACGGATAGCAGCCGTGAACCGCCGCCGCTCCGCCACACCCAATAAAAGCCTGAACCGAATTAAACCGACCAAAGCTTCAAAGATTATAATGCTTAAGCCAACTTTCTGGCCCTTGAATCAAAAGATTTCAACGTCAACATGTTCAAATTCTTCAGTATTAGTAGTGAATTGGGATCTTCGTCTTCATTTGCAGTGAGGAAAACTTGATTCCAGATTTTTACCCGGTAAGCTTGCCACTCGGATGACGAGAAATGAGATCGGCTTTGTTATACATTTGTAAGTCCTTTTGAGTTTTGACCCCAACTTTTCATAAATCGCCCCATTGTTTCTTATCATATTCTTCAAAAGTCCAAAATTACTTTTTCTTTCTTCTTATTTTTCCCCCACCAATAATTATTGCCTTTGTCGTTCAAATTTTTTATTAGGAGTGATAATTTGTGGAAGTTAGTTACGCCACAAAATTTTGACACAAATTTAACACATATTTGACATATACATATACATCAATTTTTGTGTGTATGAAATCGTTAAACAAGAATAACGCGAAAATAAACTACCAGATTCTTATCAATCTGTGGCAGCATATTTAACTTTGGAACTTCTTACTATAATTGTATTGTATTAAAAACTCTTATAAACTAAGTTTGGATTAATTATGTGATATTTTTATATTAGGGTGTTTAATTTTAATTTGTAATTTAGGCTCTGTTTGGACAAGTAATTCAAAAACATTTTTATAAAAGTGTTTTTCAAAAACATTTTATAAAATATGTTTCGAAGTTTTTTTAAAAATGAAATATATGTTTGGATAAATATTTTATAAAAACGTTTTTTGAGTTAAAAATAGTTTAAAAGATGTTTGGACAAGTATTTGGAAAAGATATTTTTAAATTATGTTTGATGCGGTAAATTATATACTCCCTCCGTCCCACTCAAAGAGTACACTTTAAAATGTATACAACTTATTATGGGTCGTGAGGTATAACACCTAAAATAAGTAATTTACTACCATATTTTCCATTTATATCCTTACTTTAGAAGTAATGGTTAATTGTGAACCACACATTATAATATTAGTAAGGGTATGTAATGTAAATAATTTCAAAGTGGGCTATTTAAATGGGACAAAATATTTTTTTGAAAGTGGACTCTTTGAGTGGGACGGAGGGAGTAAAAAATTATGTTTACCGTATATAAACCATTTTTTTCCTTTCGAGTGGACAGGACCGGGGTCAGGGTCGGGTCAGGGCCGGAGGCGGGTTCGAAACAGGGGTGTGGCTGGGGTGATGTCGGGATGGGGCCGAGGTTTAATCGGGAGCGAGACCGAGGTTGAGGTCGGAATTGGGGTGGGGCCAAGGTCGGGGCCTGGTCGTGGTGGGACCAATGTCGAGTCGGGGACGAAGCCGAGGTCAAGGTCGGGGTTAGTTCTGGGTTGGGGGCTGATCAGGGGAAAGACAGGCTAACCCGCGAATTTAACTTAAAATTATTTTAAAATTTTTAAGTATTTTATTAAACATGTTGAAAGTGTACTTCAAAAAGTGTATTTTAAATACATTTTACTTAAAATTATTTCTTAAAAATATTTTGCAATTTCTTGTCCAGACACCATTTTTAGGCCTGTTCTTTATCTTTGGTTTCAAACTAAGTTTGAAAATAAGTTTTGAAAAATAGTTTTATAATGTAAAAAGTGTATTGAAAATGTAAAAAGTAGATGCTGAATAATAAAAAGTTGTATTGAAAATGATGAAATATGATTAAAATATATTAAGTTTACTGTTGAAACACTAAAAACGTTTTGTAAGTACTTGTCCAAATAGGACATTAGTTTGCTAATCGAACTAAATTTGTTTAGATATACTTTTTTGTTATTATGTAATTATTTGTCCTCCAAACAATTATTATGTAATGTATTAGTTGGTTATGTGTCGTTGAAAAAATTATTAGATGTACGAAAATTTTAATATTTAGACAATCTTGAAATATTTTTATTGACTTTTTAAAAAGTTTAATGTTATAGAGAGGTTTTGAGTCTGACGGGTATTTTCATGTCATCCCACCAACCAATAGAAGAGTTGGATTTTAAACCTTTTCCTCCTCCCAACCTTATTAGGCTTACTTTGATAAAACTTAAGTTTGAAAACTTAATTCTAAAGTTTGAAATCTGAATTCATTAAGTTACTTTGTTTGATAAAATTTAAAATTTAAGATACAAAATTAGTAATGAAGTCTGAAATCTGAAATCTTAAGACTAAAGTTTGAAATATGAAAACTGAAGTCTGAATCTTATTAAGTTATTAAAAAAAAAAATTTATTTTTAACGTTGAATTTACTCATATTTGTAATAAAATTATAAAAATATGATAATATATTTTAAATTTTTTTATAGTTATCAAATATTTTTTTAATTAATAAAATATAAAAACATAAAATAAAATAAAATAACTATACAAAAAATGATAAAACAGAAAAAGAAAAAAATATTTATTCAATTCATATTCGATAATGAGTGATTAACTCATCACTTATTTTTTGGGCCGAATTATACTTTCCTTTCAGACACACTTAATTAATTAAGTTATTCGGATTTTCTTTATCAAACACACTTAATCGATTAAGTATTTAACTCCAGAATCACTTAATCTATTAAGACTTATGACTAACAATTATCAAACACACTTAATTTGAATAAGCACTTAATCATTAATTTTAAATATTGAATTTGATCATCAAACGAAACTTTAATATAATTATGTGTAGTTTATAGTTAATTATTTCTTAAAAAGTAAGGACATTAATGAAATAAATTGTGTCAAATTATCTATTTTAAATGTTGTACATTAACATCCAAATTAGAACGAAGGGAGTATACTTTTTGGTGGGACATTTATTCAAATACTTTTACAATTTTTTGAGAAATTAAAGAGAGCTAATTCCCCTATCATGCATATGGCTCCATCACTAGCTAATTTTAACATTTCAACATTAAAAATGATATGTGTATTTTGAATACATACTATACTTGTTCGAATATACACGCGATATTTTTTAAGTTAAACTCAATAATTCAGCTCTTAAAAAAATTCAACACGTGTTCTGAAAGCACACAATACTTATTATTTTGACTAAACTCGTCCACAATATTTTTGACGATAAATTTGATGTGCGCACCCGTCAAACTGTCAAATATGTAGAGTACTTTACAAAGTTCTTTAGGTTCAACAACGCTTATTTAAGAATAAAATTAGTATCAGAACTAATTCATACTTAAACAATAAACACGAATTTAAAAAGAACAGAATTAGCATCCAAAGTTGCAAGTTGCAACTTCGGGGCCTACAAACCATCTAGAAACGACTTCAAATCACCTGTGCAACAATATTGTGTGCAAGTTGTGTGCCATTAGTGGTACAATAGCGTTTTGTACTTTTCTTCCCCATCAAAAGTTCAAAATCGCTTCACAAAACCGTTCTTGTTTCCTGTTTTATTTTATTTTTTTCACATTGCCCAATTTACTGTCATAAAAACCATCGGCACCTGAGCTTGAAGAAAAGGAAAAACATATTTCATCTGAATTTTTATTTTTCTTCATGACTCTTTTCTTTTCTCCATTTATTTATTGTATTCTTTCTTCAAGAATAAAAGCCCAACATAATTTGCAAGAAAAAAAACAAGCTAGCAAGCCAACCGTGCCAATATATTAATAGTATAATAAAATACATATTTTTAATTTAATTCGAAAATAATTTGAACTCTATCATAAAATCATCTTCTACTTCAAATTTAACTTATAATTTTTATTACTTTTATATAAAATATTGAAACTTGTAACTCTAAATTGATGAAAATTATACCCTTTATTTATTTTTATGTATAATTAAAAAAATATATAATGAACTCATGAATATATTATCTATTTTCAATAAAATATAAATTTTATAATATATTACTCCCTCATCCTATTAAATATTCCATTTTGTGTTATTATTTTTAGAAATATAATTTGACTCTTTTTTTTTAAATAAATAAAATTGGACTCTTGTTATTTTCAAAAAAAAAAAAAAGGATTCTTTGAATGGGACGGAGGGAGTATTATATACGAACGTATCTTACGATATGATACACGTTTCATAAAATTTGATTTTAGATTCAAAATACGTATCCCGATTCGATAGCTATATGTAATTTATAATTAACTCACACTTAAGTAAGAACAATGGTTAAATAAATAGTACTCTCTCTGTTCCCCCTAGAAGTATTCACATTGAAAAATATTTGTTGTTTCAATAGAAGAATCTATTTTTTTTTTTTTACTCCTTTTAACCTTACTAATATAATCATGTGTGGTTCATAATTAGTTCATACTTAATAAGTAAGGATATAAATAGAATAAAGAGTGTCAAATTAGCTATTTTATGTGTTGTATCTTGACATTCATAATAAGTTATACATTAGTCAAAGTAAACTCTTCTAATGAAACGGGGAGCATCAAATTAACTATTTTAAGTGTTTTATGTTGAATATACATTAAATTGTATATATTTAAAACTGAGTTATTCTATTGAAACCGAAGGAATATAGTAAGCAAGGAGTAACAAAAAGAAAAAGGTAGAAAATTCTTACATTAGTTTGCTGAAACATGCCTTTCTTATTTCTTCATGTTTCGGCTTCCTTAAAATTAAACTAGTATAAGCTGTATTTTTTGGGGACAGAAAAAAAAAAAAAAAAAAAAGGAGAAAGAAAGTGTAAGCGAGAGAGAGAGAGAGAAGTTTCAACAGTTGGAAAAAGTTATTAAAAAAAAACAAAAAATTCAATGATTCAATTGAAAAACAAGGAAACCAGGCTTCTAAGGTGTGAAGCAGTTTTTGAACATTAGATTTGGTAAAAAAAGCTTGAAACGGTGTCGTATCACTAATGGCACACAACTTGCTCACAAAATTGTTACACAGGTGATTTGAAGCCAAGAGAAAGTGTCATGCTAATTACAGGAAAACGCAGAAAACAAGCGAGCTCCCTAATATTTCCATGACAGAAAGTAGAAACCCCTCCCCAGTGGCCTTTATTTTAGCCTTTATGTTTGAAATTTTGAAACTAGCGGCGGATAATACTCCCCCGCGCTTCCTCATTATTACTCGCGCCAATTTTAAAACATTAAACCTCAACGAACGGTCCTAAACGAGCCACGTGTCCTCCACGTCAATTGCCCAAACGCCACTTGGAACGCGGAGACGCCCGGAAATCCCCCACCACAAAACCGTGCACCTTCCAGAACTCACCCCCAAACAACTTCAGGTTAGTATATAAAACGCTGCCGCAGCAAACATAGCTCGCACCAAAATTCTAAATTCTATAAACCCTAAGGGTTCAAGATCGCTGTTTAATTAATCGTCATGAAAATCGAGAAGGCTGCGGAGACGAAGGGGTATTCGACGCCGAGTCGGGAGGAGAATCGAATCCCCGCGATGGCTATGCCACCGGCGCCGCCTAAGAAGAAGCGGCTGAGCTACGGAGGCAGTCAACCGCCCCCAAACGGGTATTTCAACCCGCCGGAACTCGAGCTTCTCTTGCTCGTGACTCCGCGGCGCCAAGCTTGTGCTTGATTTGTGCTAGATCAATCATCAATTGCCGCCGCTTCTGTGCATGTTCTCTGTTCCGCAGGTTCAAAATTTACATTTTGGGGGAAAAAATGAATTCGAATTTGTATAGTCTTTTTTTATAAACTTCTTATATAACAATCTAGAACATTCCAACGTGGGCGACAGGGTTCACATTGAATATTTAATTATTATATGATTTTATGTGACAAATCTTCGCCTGCAAAAATTTCAAATTTCTGAAATTTCTTCTTTGATTAACGTTTGATTTGGATGACGATGATGATGGTGGTATTAATTGTGAGGCATGTGTGAGCATGTGGGCCTGGGATTTCTGGAAATGTGCATATATTCTGGAATCACATGTGAATGCACTACAAGAAAAATGGGCTTTAGTGACGAAATTATTATAGTCGTCAGTGGAAGTCGTCAGTAGAGACCCTTAATAGTGACGAAAATCGGAGTCGTCATTAAAATTTCGCCAAAATGGGGAGTTTTAGTGACGAGATTCAAAAGTCGTCAGTAAGTCGTCACTATATGGGTGGCGCGAACCTTTCCCGCCTATTTCATGACATTTAGTGACGAAACTAGTGACGAAAATGAGGTTCGTCAGTAGTTTGAAGACATTTAGTGACGAAAATTTATGACGAAATTTATTTTCGTCAGTAAAGGCATGGGGATAGCAATATTGTGGCAACAATTTGTCGTCACTAAAACAGTTATTTATAGTGACGACAAATTATGGTCAGTAAAAGTATGTTGTGTTGTTAGAGAAAAATAGAGGCATCAAAATTGGTTGAAGTGAGGCTCGAAACCATGTCCTCAAGAAAAGTTACACATTGTTTTACCAACTCATCACTATCCATTTTTCGTCTATTAAATGTTTCAATTATCCTTAACTACATTTCAGTTTGATTTAATATTCCAAAAAATGGCTTAGATAAGTTCACATAATTCCTTAGCAAGACAACCCAAAATTTGATGAATACATTTCAATTAAGTAAAGGGTGAAATGCATGAAACAATCATTTAAATATTAACTTTTGCAAAAAATGACACT
Source organism: Leptodermis oblonga (assembly GCA_016801395.1). Taxonomy (NCBI): domain Eukaryota; kingdom Viridiplantae; phylum Streptophyta; class Magnoliopsida; order Gentianales; family Rubiaceae; genus Leptodermis; species Leptodermis oblonga. Next base: position 35,825,044 of record CM028760.1, read on the forward strand.
TTAAAAAAAAAATTCTCTTTTTTAGACACTCAACTTCAAAAACGCTCAAAAAATGACATTCTGTCTGGTTTTGCCGTTATCTCACTAATAGAGAAAAAAGTCAGGGGTATTTTCGTCATTTTGCATGTCTCGTGCACTGTTCATCTGACAAAAAAAATTATCTTTTTTTTAAAAAAACTAAAGGTCTGCACTATTTGAAGAAATGTTTGAAATTTTTTTTTTGGGAAGTTGAACAGTACCCCCAGATGGCAAAAGGACCGAAATGGCCCTATTTTTTTGCTGATTCACCACTAAAGGAGCAAAAAATTAAGGGGTAATTTCGTAATTTCACACATTGCAGGTACTGTTCATCTTGCTAAAATTTTTTTTTTTAAAACAGTTATGATTTTTTTAAAATTTTGGTATAATTTTGAATAAACGACCAATTAGAACTAAAAAATGATATCAATTACACAAATATGCCTAAACTCTACTTCTCAGTTAATATTAACAAATTAAATAACCATATTTTTGTATCAAATAAAAATGTGAAAATACACAAAGAGATGGGATCAGTCAAGAAACTGATATTTACCAAGTCAATGAGCTCTTTATTCCCAAAAAAAAAAACTTCAAAAGTTTTAAAAAAAAAAGTCATAAATGTTTTAAAGAAAAATTAAAATTTTCTTTTGGAAAGATGTCAGTACCGGAGATGTGCGAAATGATGAAATTGCCCCTGAATTTTTTGCTCATTTGGTGAGGGGCAAAAAACTCAGGGGCAATTTCGTTATTTCGCCATCAAGGGTACTGTTAATCTTCCCAATTTTTTTTTTATAAATTGCACTATTTTTTTTTTTAAAAAAAGAAAATTTTATTCTGGAAGATGAACAGTGCCGGAGACGTGCAAAATGACAAAAATACCCCTGACTTTTTTGCTCCGTTAGTGAGATAACGGCAGAACCAGACATAGTGTCATTTTTTGAGTGTTTTTGAAGTTGAGTGTATAAAAAAGAGGAATTTTTTTTAAAGTGTCATTTTTTGCAAAAGTTCATAGGTTAATTGATGTTTCATGCATTTCATCCTTAATTAAAAGTATTGATCTATAATAATATATATAATATTCTTTTTAGTCCATAACTTTTAGAAATGCCACTAAGACACCCTTATAGTGTTCTTTTAGCCCATAACTTTTAAAAATGTCAGTAAGACGCCCTTTTATTTCGTTTAGTCCATAAATTTTAATAATGTCACTATGGCACCCTTATATTTTTCTTTTTGCTCATAAGTTTGAACAATGTTACTAACGTATCCTTTTTTTTTTCTTTTAGTCTATAACTTTTAAGAATGTTACTAAGGCACTCTTATATTTTTCTTTTAACTCATAACTTTTAACAATATACACTTTATATTTTTTTTTGTTAGCCCATAGCTTTTACACTAATTCTTACTAAGACACACTTATATTTCTATTTGAGCCCATAACTTTTAACAGTGTCACTAAGGCACTCTTATTTTTTTCTTATAGTCCATAACTTTTAATAATGTGAATAAAACACCCTTATATTTTCCTATAGCATATAGCTTTTAATAATATCACTAAGACATCATTATAATCCATAACTATAAACAATATTATTAAGACACTCATATATTTCTCGTTTAGTCCATTAATTTTTGTCAATATCATTGAACACTCTTATTTTTTATATAGTCCACAAATTTTACCATTGCCACTAAGACACCCTAATAGTTATTTTGTGTCCACATCTCTTAATATATACTCCATCTGTTCCCAAATAAGTGGTTTTTATAGAAAAAATACACAAATGAAGGAGATGAGTGAATTTATCTTTTTTTACCCCTATTTATGTTTTCTGGCTTGACTACATTTCAAATGGGAATGTGTCAATGTATGTGCATTTAAAATAATATCATTAAATGTAATCAATTAATTAAGGGGTAATATTGGAACTATTTAAATTTTTTTTTCTTGTAATGTGCAAAGGGACATTTATTTGGAAACAAAATAATTATCTATAATGGCCACTTATTTGGAAACGGGGGAGTATATTTGGAAAATAATTCCATATGAACATCCAAACTAGTTGTATCTACTGAAATTATTTTAGTCTAAAAACTTTTAACTTTTCCACCAAAACACCCTACGATTTTTGTTTTTGCTCATAAATATTTAACAATGTCATTAAGACACTTTTATATTTTTCCTACTGTATAACTTTTAACAACATCACAAAGACACCTTTATATTTTGCGTTTAATCTATAAATTTTAACAATACTACTAAGACACCTTTATATTTTATTTCCAATCTCACTAAGACACCCTTATATTTTTTTAATCGATAACTTTTAACAATACTTCTAAGACACCCTTATATTTTCCATCCAATCCATAACTTTTGGCAATGACACTAAGATTCCCTTATATTTCTCTTTTAGCCCTTATTTTTTAACAATATTAGTAAAGCACCCTTCTATTTTTTCTTTTAGTCCATAACTATTAGCAATGCCACTAAAACACCCTAACATTTATCTTTCGGTCATAACATTTAATATTCTCACTAGGACACCCTACTATTTTTATTTTAGTCCATAACATTTAACAATGTTAGTAGGACACCTTTATATTTTTCTAAGTATACAACTTTTAACAATGTCACTAAAACACTTTTATATTTTTCTATAACTTTTAAAAATGCCTCTAAAACTATATTTTCCTTCCAGCCTATAATTTTTAACAATATCACTAAGGCAGTATTTGTATTTCTCTTTTAATCTATATTTAACAATATTACTAAAACACCTTTATAATTTTCTCCGAATCCATATTTCTTGATATATATTTGAGAAACAATTCCGTATGAACTACAAAACTAAGTAAATAAAATTCCAGTAAACTTCCGCAAGCGTATGGCAACAAAAACATTAAACTTTTTTTGGAGCTGGTAATAAAACTGAAATATATTTTTAATTTAAAAAAAAAAAATTTCCTAAAAGATTACCTATCGTATTAAAAAGGAAAAAATGATGACTCAAATAATATTTTTCCCACCCCAAAACCACCCTAAAATACTATATAGGAAATTTGGAGAATTTTTTAGGCTACAGTAAACTTTGCATTATTCATTAAAAAAATAAATTAATCACACTTCCCAACTTTCATTTTCAAATCATGTTATTTTCTTTTTCTTCTTTCTAACAGTAGTTTTGTTCAATTGAACGTTCATATTTTTTAAAAATATAAAGATTTTTTAAAATACATTCTTACAAAAACATTTTGAGAAAAACAAGGAAAGAAAAGTGGGTTAGATACATTTTGAAGTCAACATTTTGCTTTCTTCTCTTCCGTCAAAAGAAGAAGAAAAATGAGGGCTTGATTTTGGGCAAAGAAGTTTCTGCAGTGAGGGCTTTCACTCAAGAGTAAGAACCTCCTTTATTGTGTGTCTTCAAGCTAGATCTGCTACCTCCGGCAATGAAGTTCATCCCAACTGTTGGCGATTGAAGCTCATCATCTTAGGTAAGCTTTCATTCAATGATTTTTCCTTATTTATTGTGGTCAGAAGTTGTGGGTCAATTGTTTGGCTTAAGGATGTGTGTTTAAAGTTTGGATCTTTGAGGTTGGAGATGGGGAAATTCAGCTTGCTGGTTGTCAAAGTTAATTTACTCGTTTTATGATTTTCTTGAACTTCGAGGGTAGAAATCTAGTTGCATTCATTATCTGTGTGTGGATTAGTGGAAGATGAGTTCTTTGACTTCTAATTTGTGCCATAGAAGACTTTCTGGTTTGAATTAATGCTATTAGCCAATGAAATCTTAAGGCTGCTTTTTTAGTGTAGAACTTGATAGTCAACACCTCTGTTTGTTGCTTGGGCTGAATGAGTACTGTTTTGTAAGCTACCAACTCTGTTTGTTGCTTGGGCTGAATGAGTTCTTGGTCTCTGATAATAGGGGAACAGATGTTATTAGTCAAAATAAGGAGGGAATATTCAGTATGTTTGGTAAGCTACTGAACATTTTTGTGCCATTTCATTATCTCATGTTGCTTCTATTTTCTTGATCTTTTGTTGCAGCATCCAATTACCATACAAACTTGAGGAACCTTTGCTATAAATCTGCTGTATTTATGCTCTTCTTGTTGTTGGTTCATCTATGTTTCCTTTACGTTGTGTTTGAGGTCATAGACAAGCGACAACCAAATATTTTGAAACAGAGCTTCCACCCTATTAGTTTTAGCAGGCAGATTTAGCTCAGACTTGATAGTATATCCTACTTATCGAAAGATAAGTTTGCATGTTTTTCTTTTTACAAGTGCATATTGATGTTAAAATGCTCATACTTACCAGCTGATGCACAGTGGAATAAGTTACAATATGCATTTCAAAATGACCATTGATGGTTGCCTCATGATGCCATATACAATCATTTGAGTGCATAACAAAGTATTAAGTTTGTACAAGATGTCCGGAGATTTGAAAGGTACATCATGACCTGCTAATTGTAGAGCATTTTTTTAATTAAATATTTTTTTAATACAATCCATTGCTCAATACCTAGGAAAATGGGTGTGTTGAAGGGATACGTCAACAATAATGCTCGCCCAGAAGGCTGCATTGCTGAACGCTACATAGATAAGGAGTGCCTTACTTTTTGCTCCATGTATTTAAATAATGTTGACACCGTGTTTAATCGAGTTGATCGCAATGATTCTAGGACACAACCAGCGGGAGAACTTTCTGTATTTTCTTGCACAGGACGTCCTTTTGGCAAACCAAACTTAGGAGCACTAAGTTCAGCGGAATTGGATAAAATTCATATTTTTGTGCTGAACAACTGCGATGAAATTCAGGATTACATAATGTAAGTACCTTAATTTGAGAGCTGAACATCACATGTTGTACATTACAAATACTTAGTTAAATTTTACCTTAAATATGATTTTCATTTCAATTACTGTTTGGCATTTAGTGAGCATAAACAAAAACTTGAGGCTGATGGTTGTGGACAAATCGATCAAGTGCATGATAAACAATTCCCCTCGTGGTTTCGAGATCGTGTAAGGGATCTTTTTTTTTTATATGCTCAAAATTATAATCATACAATTAACATTAGCATGATGTCGATTTCTTTTATATAGGTCATGTTTAGTTCTAATACATGCCATGATGAAATTCGATCTTTAGCAGTAGGGCCAGATAATCGAATTAGTCGCTATGCTGGTTGCATGGTAAATGGGTATAGATTTCACACAGAATGGCGCGAGAGAGATCGAAAAACACAAAATAGTGGTGTTGTAGTTAAAGGAGATCATGAAACTAATACCATAGACTTTTTTGGTGTTGTTCAGGATATTATTGAGGTTGAGTACTTAGTGGGAAAGAAGAAAATATTGTTATTTAAGTGCGATTGGTGGTTCATTGGGGATGATTCTGGTATGAAGGTTGATCCAGAAAGTGGCTTAAAGAGTGTAAGTTTTAGTAGAAAATGGTATGAGGATCAACCATATGTTCTTGCATACCAAGCACACCAAGTGTTCTATTTAAAGGATGTTCAATTGGGTAATAATTGGCATGTGGTTCAGAGTTTTAGTCCGCGTAGTACCTATGATGTTCTACAATGTGGCGATGATAGTTCACGTGAGGAAGTTTTTCAAGAAGCTGAACCAGAAATGTTGTTTGTTATAGACTTAAATATTGAAGCGACTACACTAGTTAGGGGCAGTGTGCCACTACAATTAGTTGATTCCTCAGCCATTAATGATAGCTCACCAAAAAATGATGCTTCTTTCGTGAATGATGACGATGACATTGATTGGAACGACGAAGACGATGAAGAGGTTTTCTGTCCATCGGACTATACTGATTCAGAATAGGTGAGCTTTTCAGTTGAGCTATTGAATGACATTTTAGAGATTAGAGACAGTATCGATTGAATCTTGAATATCCTTTGTTTCATTGGCTGAAATTAAAGATCCGATGCACAATACTTTCTCTTTATTTTCTGTGTGAATTTAGTATCCAATGTATGCTTCCAGATTTTTGTTAAAGATGAAATTTTTAGTGCATTTGAATTTTATCTTTGGTTCCATTGGTACTGGAGTAGAATTAACATGTTTTACCTTTGCATTTATTATATTTTTCTCTCAGATATAGCTTAGCAACTGTATTCTCTCATTTTATTTATTGATATGTTGAAATTTAATGTATATAACCAAGTGATTTCTGGAATTTTTTAAGACTTATTTTGCCTTTCTATTATATGTAGATGGCGCCAGGAGGACAAAAGTTACGAAAAAAACAAGTTCCAAATCCCTTAACTACACAATCATCACCTAGAAGAAGCCCTCGCTTACCTACTACTCACGCCACTCCAAAGTTTCGCTTACGAGATGAGGAAGAGGAGCATTCGCATGAATTTACACCAAGGAGAAGCACACGTCTAGTGCAAGCTAAGAGAACTCTTGAGCTAACAAATGAGTCTAGTGCTGCATGTCAACAACTTAGAGAAGAATCCAGCCCCCATGTTGGAAGAGAAATCAGCAGCAATGAAGTGCATAATACTCAAGATCAATCGCAGAGTGAGCAAGAGCAAACTCCTACAGGTAAAACACATTACATACCTTTCAATGCTTACACTTAATTGGTTGCCCCTATTTGATTCTACCTACCTTTAAGCCAAATTGGAGAGTTTTATATCTCATTATATTTCCATATGAATAAATCATACGATAACTTTTTATTATCATTTCTTCATTTGTTTTTTGACAAAACAAAATGCATAGGGAGTGCTCGAAAGAGAGGTCGAACCAGAAATATTGGGTTGGCAAATAAAAGGCATGCGGGAAATCATTTGGTGGTCAAATTTAACCTAGATTCTGAGCGCATTGTTGGTGAAAATGCAAAAGAATTCATATCTGAGTTGGGTTGCGTGATGCGCAAGATGGCTAGATTCAACAAGCCCAACTTTGAATCTCAAGATGAAAAATTGAAAGATGCGATCATCAGGAATGCTTCGGTATATCTAACTAATATTTACAACCTAAATTGTAGTTGTTTCTAATTGATAATGATATAATTATTTTTTGAACTTGTAGGATGGGTTCATTTATGAGGATAGTTCAGCTGTTAGAACAATTATTCACACACAGCTGGTCAATCAATTCAAAACTGCAAAGCATGCTTACCATATGCATTTTAAAAAATTTCCATCTAAAGACGAGGCACTCAAAACTAAGCCCCATGAAGATGTTTCTGATGATGATTGGAAATTTTTGTGCAATCACTTTGACAATCCTGATTATAAGGTTTACAATTCCACTGTACTAAATATTATGCTTATTTTGGCCTTTATGAATTTTGTTTTAAATCACTATCTCACTTCTTGGGTTTTGGTAGGCAATGTGTGAGAGAAATGCTGCGAATCGTGCAATGAGTACGACCTTAACAACTGTGGGAACAAAATCTATTGCAAGAGCGTGTGAGGAAAAGGTTTGGAAAGTATATTTTCTTAAGAGTATTTGATTCTTAGATCGTTATTCCTTTTAACTAAGTTTCTTATATAGCTGGAAAGAGGGGAGGATGTGGACCCAATCAAAGCTTTTCAGGATTCACGGTTTTCAAAGAAGAAATTGGCACTGGTTAATGATAAAGCTGAGGACAAACTGGTATCTATTATATTGTTATCCACATATTTGGGCAATTTGTAGTTTGTATATGCTTATTCTATAGTCATTTAACTCTTACAAAATTGAAGATTAAATTTGTGCTTTCTTTTCTTGAAATTACCTTTACTGATCATATTACATTATAAAGTAAATTTTATAGTTGGACTAGTTTTTGTTATGAGTTGTTCTTATGGCTGGCAACCTGTGTGTTGCCTATTGTACCTGTTGCTGCATGTTTAACTTATAGTCTTTTACTGTGAATTTATTTTAGCTTCATTAGAGTTTTATTGTGAATGACTAGTTTAAAGGTTCTCACCAATTTATTTTGGTTTCATGTTTTTAAAGATTCTCCTTAATCAAAAATAGACATTCATTACAAGATGTGAATCATGAACCTGAAATTTCCATTTTGGTTGTACTTCTGGCTGCACCTTCGATTTTCTTTTTTACTTTCGGCTGCAACTTTAATCAGAATGCTTTATTTTCTTTTTATTTTTTTAATTCTGGCTGCATCTTGCCAAATTTCTTTTTGATGAAAGAAACACTGTTGCATTGCTTTTTCTCCCAAGTGTGCGTGTCTTCTGTTTCTGATTTCCAGTGATACTTTGTAGGCTACTTTGGTTCTTTCAGTCATTTATTTGTTAAATCAAATTGAAGTTAAAGTTGACAAATTCCTAAGTACCTTCAGGTTTATACAGACTGCTGCTTAGTCATGAGCTGTATGTCAATAATTCACATTATATAACGCGGCCCCTCTCATAAAAGGATAAGCCAGTTTGTGAGTTAATTGGAAAATTTACTTGAAAAGTATATGGTGTTGTGCCATCTCCTGTCTAGTTGTGCTTCCCTTTTAGTTTTTTGCCTTTCAAGTTTTAAAATCTGTAACGCTGCTTGTACTTCCTTCACTGTGTTTTGCCTTGATGTGGGATTGAACATCAGATTCAATGTTAAATGTCTTGTTGCAACTCTTGCATGCATGAGATATTACTGCAACAAAGTAATACCTAGCAATTCAGAACCTTAACTTTACACCAGTATACAAAATAGCCTTGGCAGTCTATTCCATCCCATTAGATAATTTAGACCTCTTCATTTTCAGTATAATACTTTACTTTCCCGCAGAGTGCTTTGCCTTGTTGTGAGGTTCAAAACCAGCTTCAAAATTAAATGTCTTTTGGCGACTCTTGCATACATGGGATCCAATAGATTTAGGAATCTGCTAACTTTTGTTACCCTTCTTTCAATCAGTTTTTTGAGGAGTGGCCAGTTTTGCTTTCTTTATCCTGCCCAGGTATTTTAATAGATGAATTTCCAGCGCCCGTTTTGCCAGTCTCAAAACCTTTTTTGGTGTTTCTTCTTCATCACTTTCCTCAGAGTCATCGTATCCTTCAGAATCACTCTCATCCCAATCCTCATCCATCGAAACAACCCCATCATCAGAAACTAAATCATCTTCATCCTTTTTTGGGCTTGTTTTTACAAAAAGTTACCTTTGCCTTATCCGCAACATTGTCCTTCTCAGCATTAGTAGCCTTTTTAGCTTCAGTATAATTTTCTTCCTTTAGCTTGATCTCAGGTTTACCATTGTCAGCACGAGTAAGTTGGTTGATATCTTCCCCAAAAACAGAATAAAAAACATCTATTTCATCATCCTCATCTTCAAAAGGACTTCAGGCCTTGTATCCAAAAAAATAGACCTTTCAATTTTTTCGACTGTGCGAACGGTCAAACTCCTATCAAAAAGAAAGTTTTCTTGTTGCGGCAGCTTATCAGAACAAAGTGTTCTAAGAACAAGCTTCTTCCCATCAACATTCAAGAACAAGCAAACAGATTAATTACCTTTTTGCTTTTACAATATTTAGCCACTTCATCAATGCTCATGAATACTTGATATGTTATTTTTTGTTAAAATCCATTCTAATTTTCCTAAAATTGATTTAAGACTTCTAATTCATATGGTGCATAATTGTTTCTATTTTTCAGGAGAGGTTGACGACATTAAAGGCTACTACATCACTGACTCCTACTGAGATTTGTGAACAAGAACTTGGTCGCCTTCCTGGACATCGTAAGCGTTCTTCATCCAAGAGAAAGCGTTCTTCTACTGAAAATTTGAGGGCTGAGGTGGCGCGACATTCCCAAAGAGCTGATGATGCTGAAAAAAAATCTATTTCTCTTGCTGAAGAGTTAGATGCCCAAAAGGAAGAGGTGAAACAATTGAAAGAGAAACAAAGGCAGTCAGATGAGCGGATGAATTCTCTATCGAGTGAAGTTGCTTTACTCATTCAAACTTTGCAATCTCAAAAAGATGTAAGTTCACACATTTTCAAAATTTCAAGTATGTTAGCTTTCTGTAATATCTTGATTTCTTATTCTGATTATGAAGTATTGATTGTGTTTTTAAGTGGTAAGAACACAAGTAAGTTCACATATTGGATGTGTTTCTTTTTTGTTTCCTTTGTTTCTTTCAAATAGAATTTACATTGTGAGTGTTTAAATATGGTTTGCATAAGATAATGGTTGTTCTATTTTTCCCTTTTTGCAGTGACTTGATTTCAAGAAGGATGTTTTGACGGAATTGTCAGACGTATTTCATGGTGGGAAACTATTTTGGATATATTGTCAATATTATGACCTTTTGCTCTTGTCAATATCTTGACATAGTATTAGTCAATGCCTTTTGGACATACTTTGACATAGTATTAGTCAATGCCTTTTGCTCTTGTCCATATCTTGACATAGTATTAGTCAATGTCTTCAGCACTTGTCAATATTTTGACATAGTATTAGTCAATGCCTTTTGGACATATTGTGATTTAGTAGCTGCTAATTGTTAGTTGTTAGTTCTTTGGAACAATCGTTTAGTAACTCATATGTAGGAATTGATCATTTTGGATTGTTCCAAACCACTAATAGGATCATATGCTTAAGAGAATTTAGTGTAGATTGATCCTTTTGTAGCCTTTATATGGATATGGCAATGCTAAAAATTCTACTGTCTTTTAGATCATTTTGCCTTACCTTTATGGGAATCTATGGTATTATGATCATTTTCTTTAAGGAAAAGCTTATGTGATGCCTCTTGTAGTTCTTAAATCAATTGTTTGTCGTAATGAATGTTTTCCCCTTAGATTGATGTGAGAGTAATATTTCTTTGCTCAATTGGCGTTGAATATTGATATTCAATGTGTAAAGTGTTTTTTGGCTGATTCAATTTTGAAATGGTTTGGGAATCGATTCTATTTTCTACTGTGATGAAATGAGACAATTTCTCTTGTTTATTTCTTACTTTGTATGTCATAAGGATTTTTATAAATTGGTTGTGACGAATGTTTCCGTCACTAATATTTATTGCTCATAATTCATAATGTTGACGTGCGTATGTAAATTTTTCGGTTAAGTCGTTGGATATTGAGAAAAATTTGTTGCCATTTTGTCAACACAAATGGATTTTCAGTGACGACCAATCTGCTAATGTTCGTCACTCAAGTCACTTCGTACTGATAACTAATTATGGTCACAATATCGCGTCACTAAGCAGATCCATATTGACGACAATTTGTGGTCACTGAAGTTCGTCACTAGATTTACTGACGACATTTCGTGGTACTGTGTTTCGTCACTAAAGCCTTTGACCATTTGTTACCTACTGACAACTTTCCTTCGTCACTATCTTTCTCGTCACTAAAAATACACCCTTTAGTGACGACTTTAGACTTTTAGTGACGCCTAAGCAGCGACGACTTTTGTCGTCACTAAAATTAGTGACGATAGATGGGTTGTCAGAAAATGGTAGGATTTAGTGACGAAGGTGTAAAAAAGTCGTCACTGAATCCTTTAGCTACGGACCTATAGTCGCGACCACTTGACGACCCGTTTGTCGTCACTAAAGGCTTTGACTTTTGTATTGACGATTATTTTTCGTCACTGAGATTCGTCACTAAAGCCTTTGACCATTTGTTACCTACTGACGACTTTCATTCGTCACTGTCTTTCTCGTCACTAAAAATACACCCTTTAGTGACGACTTTGGTCTTTTAGTGACGCACACACAGTGACGACTTTTGTCGTCACTGTCTATAGTGACGCACGAAAGTCGTCACTAAATGGTAGGCTTTAGTGACGACGGTGCAAAAATGTCGTCACTGGACCCTTTAGCTACGGACCTATTGTCGCGACCACTTGACGACCCGTTTGTCGTCACTAAAGGGTTTAGTGACGATTTTCGGGCTTTTACTGACGACTTCGCGTCGTCACTAAATCCCTTTTTTCTTGTAGTGATGGGGGAAATTATGAAGGGGAAGGGAAGAACTGGAAAAGGTGCGTTGCATTGTAGATATATGAGCATGATGAGTTAATAACAAGAGGGTTGGTCCGTACCATGTTACATGTGACTTTTTGGCGTAACGTTAATGTAAACTAAGGTTTGAAATTGACTCCTGTGACGTTCTCGTTTTACATTGTTTGACCAAATCTATATTGGACCATTTTGCGATTTATCAATCCCAAAAAAATGTGTATTTCTACAATTGGTTTCCTCATGAACAATCTAGATAGACTCTTATCAGCTTATGTATGTACCATGGTCTCCTCTTGCACTTTTTCATAGAGAAACTCTAAATGGACCGAAGATAAGGAGGACCGAAGTTCTTGAAAGTAGGTCCTACCTGTCTCTTGATATTTTTGCCCTCTTTTTCTTATCTAGTTTTCTTCTATCTCCTCCTTTTTGTTTGTCAGTTGTTTTTTTTTTGTTGTCAATTTCTTCTTTATTCCTTTTCATTTTTTTTATTATCCTCTTTTATCATCCTTTTAGTAGGTGGTTTTATTTTTGTTCTTTTTATTTTTCGTTCAGATTTTTGGAAAATAATGTAGTAAAAAATATGGGTTGTAAATTTATGACAACTAATTTTTATTTTTATTTTTCGTCCATATTTTTAGAATAATTAATTTACAATATGATTACTCTGTACTATTTTACAATAGAGAATGTACTAATATTTTAATTACTATTCACTATTTTACAATATAGACTGTATTAATTTTTTTTTACTACTCTGTACAATAAAGACTGTACTAATTTTTTTATTACTCTGTACTGTTTTACAATATAGACTATATTGATTTGTTTACTACACTGTATTATTTTACAATAAAGATTGTATTATTTTTGATACTCTGTATTGTATTGTTTTTACTCAGTACTGTTTTACTGGGTTTTCAAAAATCTAGATAGACTCTTATGTATTTACCATGCTCTCCCTCTTGCATTTTTGCATAATAGGCCTCTTTTTGTGATGTGGGGGTGGGGTAGGGGTATAAACGAGGATAGAGTTTTTTATTTGATCATTTGACGGATGCTTCAACACGTACATTGAATATGCGTGTTTTCATTCATACTCTTACATATTAAAGGCTGAAATAAAAAATCATAAAAGATTAAACCAGAAGTATATCTTCAATGACGATCACAACGAATTGGTCCAAAAATCCCCGGGGAAATGAAAGCAAAATTCGTTCGGCTCCTTCCACATGTTCAATCTTTTTTACGCATTGGCCCACATGGTGTCCCAATAAGGCCCCGAATAAAAGATCCAAACTTACATGAACCATCAAAAAGTAAGTCTTACAAAATAGAATGGTTACGTCGAACTCAAAACTAAGAGGGGATGCTGCCTACTACTAAAATTCTAGGTTCTACAACTGTTGTGTTCTCTTATATCATTAGTTAAATTCAATACACATCATTCATATCGAAGGCTGAACTCAATACTTACTAGATTAGATTAAAAATGTTGCAGTTAAATCAAATACATGTACAATACATCATAGGCGAAATTCGTTACACGATACTTACGCATCATAAGTTAAAATACAGTACACGTATAATACATCGAGGCGAAATTCGTTACGCGATACTTAAGATTCTAACTCATAATTGTGAAACATTAATAGTTACATTGAAATATTGATACACCAAAAACTAAAATTGGTATGATTATTTTCATAATATTCTCATGATACTTTTGAGATTAAATTTGATACGTGAACCAATCTCAGTCTAATTAAGGATTCTTTTGGTTTCGGAAGATCCAACTATAGGAGAACCAAGAACGGAGAGCTTTCCCCCTTCTCTTCCTTACTCTTTGGTCAATTTTAAGAACGTGCTTCAGGTCATCAGACATGCTGACAACAACTTGTTAGTTGTAAAAAGGGGAAAGGAATTATCGGAAGGTAATAAAAGACCGGCGGGAAACTAAAAGGGTTAATTGCTAGGGTTTCCAAACAAGAATAACACCAGTCAAAGCCTAGACTAGCTAGTTCAGCTGACTAATATTAAAAAAATCACTAAAGTCTAACTATTAATTATTGGTGTTAATTTAAATTGAAATTAAACTCTCACGTGGTATTCCCCATTACCATATACTAAAACAAAAAGCTAGGGTTTTTATACTCCATTTTCAAACTCTAGGAATAGAATATAGGTGGTCTAAACTTCTACACGATTAATTGGAACGTTAATTCTGACTGATCGCCGCTGCGCCGTCTCTTACCATGTGCTCAAACAGTTTAAGTTTAATCGCACACCACTTTGGGTTAGTTGGAAACTAATCATCATTTGTTTAAGTTAATTGTATCAATTAAGGTTTCCGGATAAAACAACAAATGTACACATAACATAATTAACTAACTAATCTGTTTAGTTTCTGTGTGTTGTTAATTAATCTTCTTGGGCTATTTTAGAATCTGCCCCCTACATATAATACAAAATATTAACTCTCAACCTCTCCAATCCGTTCTGGTCTGAAGTTTTTCAAACTGTGTATTAGCTCTAAACTAAAAGACTAACGAGCTCAATGAATGCGATCAACGAATTCAGCACCGGTACAGAAGTTAATTAATGTTACAATTAATTTAGATGACTTCTAAATTATACGTGAAGGAGGAGAGAAAGGAGAACTGTGATTTGGTTAGGACTAGAAGAGAAAGAAGATCAGAAGAAAATTTAAGTTATTCATCTTAGGAATAGATTGTCAATTGATGCTCAACTCTTTATATATCCCAACCACACCGACGTTTCCTCACACGGGAAGACTGAATATGGCTCATAAGAAACGGATGATGAAGATGAACGATATATTCTAGGCTTCACTAAGTTCGAAGAACCACCAATCACTTATCACAAGCATTACCTTAATTAGGCGAAAGCAGCATGTCGATTATACCAAATATCCGCTAATTATAAATCGTGATGGTTTGATTTATATTTTCACTTCTATTTTAATAAAAAAGATAGCCAATCCCACGATTAATATAAAAATATATATATTATGATAAATCTATGTAGCGATTATAGCCGGTATGCTATTGCATTTCAAAATGCATTTTTGAGTTGAATTTGATAAGGTGCACAGAAAAATGTTGTTTGACATCTCAGCTCCGAAATTTACCACTTAAAATGCGTTTTAGAATTGAATTTGAAAAAGAATAATTCAAACTACAATCTAAACCACATCTCAAACTTCAATTCATTTTAAACTATCGTACCATAATTATACTATATCTCAAATCATGGTTTTCAAAACAAAAGTTGAGGGAGACAAAAAATCTAATTTACCAATTGTTTTCATTGGGACATTAAAGAAATTAAGATCAGTTGATAATCTTCAAATTTGATGAGGGTTGACTTTATAAAATTTTTAATTGACTTACAAAATCGACAAGATATGCTTGATGGATCGATATTGCTACCTGTTAGGGCGCCAATATAATTGTATTGTTAAGAATGGATCAATTAATGCAGACAAACTAGTTTAGATTAACTAAGTATTCTTCTCAATTGATTCTATGGTTCATTAACAAGTTATTGTTGAATTCTTAAGTATATTTAAGTAGTTGTGATGCAAAGATGGATTACTTAAACGCAAAAATTTGTATATGACTAGTATGATAGTTTGCGGTGGAGAAACTCGACTCTAATGTCGGCTAGGGGCAAGATATTCAAAGATTTTTTGAAATACTATTCAATTTATTTTTACTTTTGCCTCTTAATTTCCGAGGAACAAAGTTTGTTATTGTGGTGACTTTAGCATTTGGGATACTTTCAGAAAAGTGAGGTGAGACAATTGCTTCACTAGACTAAAAGATAGCTTTGAACCTGATGCATCATGTATCGAGTTTAGATGATGATGCATCGCATATTGAGTTTAGACTCTGATTTATCGCGTATTGAATTTGATCACTGATATATCACGTTTGGATAGAAACATACATGTCGAGTTTAGCAACCAAACCCGTCAAGCCGTAAATTTTAAAACTATTGTAAAACAAAGTGGACGAAAATAACAGCCAAAGTTGATTTTACAATATTTATAAAATAAATATGTATATGTAAATTTAAGGGGTAAAATGAATAAATTTTAAGTTAAAAATGTTTTAAGGAGTTAAGACTTAAGAGATAAGTTTAAAAGACTTAAGTAATATATATATATATATATATATATATATTACTTAAACTTTTATATATATATATATATATATTAGATGGAGTATGCCGTGCAATGCCCGGCATTTGCCCATTAATATTATTAGGTTATAGCGATTGTCTTATTTTAAATTTAAATAGAAAGATTTTCTAAATGTTTGTATTTTGGCACAATTAAGACATTTATTGGTAGCAATAAAATCAATAATCACAACCCATATGACAACATTGATTGACAAAAGAAGAAAAAATTACAAATTATCGAACGAAGAGCAATTTAATTATGTCAAGCGTATCCAAAATAAATTTTTTTTTACAATAATTCAGTAGTAACTCTTCAAGAACAAAAACAAAATCTAAAAATCACCCATATAAAAATCGTCAACAACATAATGTAACAGTTCCAACACTATCATGAAAGAGCTTGCTTTAGAAGCACACATAATATGCTATTAGTACAAATTTCATAATTTTAAATTTAAGATTACAACAAAATCAACTAAAGCTTTAAGTGGTTCACTAAGGTAAGAAACTATGAGGGAAATGAATGAGTACAATGTGCAAAATATAGAAGCGGAGGTGGGGGAGGAGGACGTGTCCTAATTCTGGTTCCACCTTTAATTTCAGAGGACAACGTTATATTAAAATGTGTACTCCACCACAAACACCTTCTTATAGAAGAATCTTCATACACTTGTCATGCCATAAACAATAGGGAAAGCAAACGCCAGAAAGATTTGAGACATCCAAATAAATCAAACCCAAAGAGTCTTGGGCGGTTGAAACTTTTATTAAATGCTATAAAAACGACCAACATTGTAAGCCTTGCAAATAAATAAAACATTATGCTAACTGAATCTGAAAGTTTTGAACACAACCTGTAAAGATTAATAGTCCAGCAATGATTTGGACGTTGAAATGTTTTGTTTGAAAATTTAGCGGAAGTGTTTACCTCAACATTTAATTTGATGTCAGTGACCTAAGAATCACATTGAAAATAAAAATAAAAATCAAAAGGATATTATACTAAGACAATTGATCAATGGAAGGATTACTTATGAAAGTTCGAGAGACGGAAAATATGGACATGAGGATGAACATAAGAGTCATAGATGGTTGACTCCGACAATGGGCATATGAGAAGTTCTGTTTTGAAATTTTCGTTGGAGTCAAAGAATTGGAAGCATTGGATTCATATTTATATATAGAGCTTTGTGTATGATGGAATAGAAATAGGTAGTTGGAGTAGAGAAGATGATAAGATTTGAGAGCTATGAAATTATTAGAAGAAGATGATAGGACATATGAAATTAAATGTGAGGCTTATTAAATTTTTTTGCTGAAATGGCAACCACATGGCCTATACATATATTAAATGTTAAACTTATTTGGCAGCCAAATGGCACTCATAAGTAAACTATATGTTAGTTTATATTATATAGGGTATATATATATATATATATATATATATATAAAACTTGAAATTTGTCAAAATGACCAAATTGATTACGAGGCTTAACAAATGATTGGATTATGCATTGCGCTTGGCGCACGGGAATGGAAAAATGAGCATATGATTCTTAGGATTGAAATTCTTGGTAAGTATGGAAATCTAATAATTTTAACTATTATATCATCTCAAAGGCAATATAAGATTCCTTTAATGAGGAATTTATCGATTCTCAGATATGAGATCATTCTCATTTCCTTTCCAGCGCGTCAAGCGCACCTATAGTGAAAATTCATATTCTCGCTTGATAATGATTTTTGAAATTTCGAATATTTGTTTTGTAATTTCAACAAATCTTTTTTTTTTTTTTTTTTTTTGTTAATTTACCCTTTCAGAAAAAAGAAAAGAAAAATAGTCCCAAGTGTAAAATAGTAAATTGACTAGGGTTAAGCAGGGGACATAGGACTAAATGATGATGTATATCCTTTTGTCTAATTTGACAATTCTTCTCATTTCTCCACATCGCCGGCTCCAGTGCAGGTCCCATCTCGGGTTGGTCGGTCACTTCCTCGCCTACTTGGCGTAAATGATGTAACTATACATGTTGGATACTAGATAAATGCATAGGTGACCTGAGTTCCGACCTCGGCAGTAGACGATCTGGGCGCGACCTCAACAGTGGACGACCTGGTTTCGACCTGGCAGCGGACGACCTGAGTGCCGACCTCAACAGTGGATGACCTAGATCCGACCTCTATGGTGGAAGTCTTGGGTGTCGATCTCATCAATGGACGACCTAGATCCGACCTTGGCAGTGAATGACTTGGGTGGCAACCTCATCAGTGGACGACCTGGGGGCCAGCCTCATCAATGGACGACCTGGTGGCCGACCTCACCAGTGGGGACCTGGTGTTGGATATGGGATTAAGGACGAGGTGAGTTAAAGCTGACCCCATCCCCCACGAACGGGGTGAAGTCAAGCCAACATCTGTCGGTGCCGACCTGCAGTCCAGATTCACAGATGCTTAACAGGTGGCATCAGTGACACGTGTTACGAGCCCAGATTCACAAAAGCTCAACAGGTGGCATCATCGACACGTGGTACAAGGTAAATGTGACACCTTGACTGGACAACTATAGCCACTCACTCCCATTCCCACGATAAGTACTCAACATTTCCCTCATTTGAAGAGTATTGAACTCTCGCTTAAAGACGGAGATACTTCAAATATTTATCTCTCTAACTTGATCGTCAGAGTTGCATAGGGGAGCTGATCCTAAAAGCAGGTGGAAAACGATGTCAGCCGGCGGAGGACAGATATCAACGAAATCGTCTTTTTCGAGGATTCAACAATTGGCACCCACCGTGGGGCCCGAACCCCACAAAAATTCATGGAACAAGAAGGAACTCATGTACTTGTGGTGCCCAGGGCTCCATTAACCGAGGATCAGCAGAAAATAGTGGATGATATTCTAGTAAATTTAAAGGATTATAGTCAAATTCATAAGGAACGTCAAGAAAAGGCAGCTGAAGAGTGAGCCCACAAAGGTAAAGCTGTGGAAAATTCGGAGGTTGTTCACATACAATCACCGGTTCAAAAAGATGCCCGACAAGGATCACCTGTGAGAAAGGAAGCCCGCCAAGTCTCCCCTATCAAAATCACGTTGGATCGCGGCGTCGTTAATCGTTGCCTCATGATTATGTTTATCGGGAAGGTTAAATCGACAACCTCAATGGCCTTACTCGGTGATGCCACTACAGTATAAATTGCCACCAAGAGTTAACTATTGGGAGGATGTGCCTGAAACACCGTTTCTGCCTGAGATCAAAACGGCGGCGTTTCCCTCAAATTATTGAGGATGGCAAAATATGGAGCAATTTGACGGATATAGTGACCCACGAGCTCATTTGTCTCACTGTTGTTCATCCATAAGGGTCTGAAATTTTTCGGTGGCCAACAAATGCATGGCGTTTCAATTGACGTTTTCCGGTGCTGCAAGGTATTGGTACACTACTCTGCCTTCTAATTCAATTAGCTCATGGGATCAGTTTGCTCGCATGTTCTTTCTAATTTCACAAGTACCCAGTTCATAGCAAAAGGGCCGTCCCATCTGTTGAATTTATTTCAAGAAAGATAAGAACCTTTGGCAGATTATGTTACTCTGTTCAATCGAGAGTCAGTGGTGGTGATGAATAAGTCAGATTCTTTGATGATGACTACTTTTATTAACGGCCTTAGGGCTGAAGGTATGAGTAAGAAAGTGTCTGCTGCCACGCCATCGTCATTCACGGAGTTGATGAGAATTGTCAATCGGCGCATTCACGTTGAGGAGACACAAATGATAAAGAAGGAAAGATAATTTGAGCAAATGAAGATCCAGGATAGCAGGAATCAAAGAGAAAGCTTTAGAAGGACGCAGGCGCAAGAGGGTTGGAAAGGGAATCGAATGCTGGAGGGATTTCTTGGGAAAAATTATGTTCCACCTCATCCACATCAAAACAAGGAGGATGGCCGACGTCCCGGCTTCGTAGCTGACGCCGCACAAGCACCGAATCAATTTCCACAGCAACTCTTTACTCTTAGTTTAGAAAAATGGTGTGTTCACCACAGCTCGCCAGACACAACACGGAGGATTGCAGGGGGGTGAATCGCTTGACGTCAAATGATGGACGAAGTGGAAATCAGAGATCATTCAACTCTCAGGGAACAAATCAAAAGCCTCAGCAGGAGCCGATAAACCGGTAGATGGTAGCGAAGGAGTCGGCCTTATCAGCCCAAGAGGCCCTGTCCGACCCCGTTGACAGCGGCGGTTGAGCCAAAGAAAGAATACAATGATAAAGAATTGGTCGTTTTGGGAACTATTCGTGTTATTGCAGGTGGTCCAGCTTATAAAGATTCTTTGAACCAGCGTAGGCATTGCATAAGAGATGGTCATGGTCTCATCTGAAAAAGGAAAAGTCTACCGGCGGAACTGTCAATAGAGTTTGGAGATGTGGATCTCCCGTTGTATGCTGACATGGATGATCCGATGGTCATAGAAGCCATTATCTCGAACTACCGTGTGTTAAGAATTTTTGTTGATACTGGGAGCTCGATAAATATTCTGGCGATGGAGGTCTTTGAAGGATGCAAGCTTAAGAAGGAATCTTTAGAATGTGTATGAACTCCCCTGGTCTGCTTTAGCAATAAAACAGTGTATCCGGTAGGAAAGATTTGATTGCCAGTAACACTGCGAGATGGATACAAGTACCGAACAGAAACACTGGGGTTCATGGGGATTGATAAACCCATGTCGTATAATGTATTTCTTGGAAGGCCATGGGTGAATCAATTTCAGGCTGTTTGCTCAACTGTGCACCAGATGGGCAAGTTGTTTACTATGTCCGGGGTGGCCGAGCTCCGCAGCAACGTGATTCAGGCACGAGAATGTTACATGGCGTTATTGAAGTATATCGAGTCCGCTCCTCAAGTTTGCACAGTTGCAGATTTAGAGTCTTTAGTGGGGGAATCAGCGCCAGTATTTGAAGCTGGAGCTCCTGCCAAAGAAATCCAGATAGCTGAGTTGAAAGCGGTGAAGGTTGGAAACGATCTTCCACGCAATTGGAGATGGAATTGTTAAAGTTGTTAACAGAATTTGTGGATGTGTTTGCCTGGTTCGCAGATGACATGCCTGGAATCTCCCGTGACGTTATCGTTCACCATTTGAATGTTAGTCCAGATGTGACGCCGGTTAAGCAGAAGAAAACAAGTTATGCTCCTGATAGGGCCGCTGCGATGGATGCCGAGGTGGAGAAACTATTGGGGGCTAGATTGATCAGAGAGGTAGAGTATCCTATTTGGTTATCAAATCTGGTGATAGTGAAGAAACCGGATAATTCATGGAGGTTGTGCGTGGATTTTAAGGATTTAAATAAGGCGTGCACCAAAGATTTCTTTCCCGTTCCCAGGATAGATATCTTGGTGGATTCGATAGCCGGGTTCCGATTTTTATGTTTCCTGGATGCATAAAAGGGATACCATCATATTTTCATGGAGCCAAAGGATGAGGAGAAAACTTCATTTATCACCAATAAGAAAACATATTGTTATATCACAATGCCATTTGGGTTGAAGAATGCAAGTGCTACATACCAGAGATTGGTGAACAGGTCTTTAAAGAGCAACTGGGTAGGAACATGGAAGCTTATATTGATGATATGTTGGTCAAAAGTCAAGACGAGCTCAGCTTCTTGGCCGACGTCAAAGAGGTCTTGCTGGTTTTGAGGAAATATTGGTTGATGCTTAATCCAAAGAAGTGTGTGTTTGGGGCGTCGTTAGGGAAATTTTTGGGATATATGGTGTCGGAGGCAGTTATCGCTCCACAACCCGAGAAGGCACAAGTGGTGATGGAAATGCGTCCCCCGATGTCCGTAAATGAGGTTCAACGGTTGACTAGTCGAGTGACTGCACTGAACAGGTTTTTGTCTAAAGCTGCTGAAAAGTCGTTGCCATTTTTAAGATATTGAAAAAAGCAGGTAAGTTCCAGTGGACTGAAGAATGTCAAAAGGCCTTTGACGAACTGAAGGTTTATTTGGCTGATCTGCCCAGATTGACGATGCCCCTGCTAGCAGAGAGAATTTATGTGTACTTAGCTTTTACCCCATTGGTGGTCAGTGTCGTGGCTTTAGTTGAAAGAGAAAAGGTACAGAAGCCAGTTTATTTTGTGAGCAGGGTGTTACACTTTTCGGAGCGTAATTATTCCGCGATTGAGAAGTTGGCTCTGGCGTTAGTGGCAGCATCTAGGCGGTTACGTCCGTATTTCGAGGCTCATCCCATTTTAGTCCTTACTGATTCCAGCTTGAAGCAGATTATCGAGCACCCGAGAGCATCAGGACGAATAACCAAGTAGGCGGTGGAGCTCAGCGAGTATGGAATTGATTACGAGCCACGGCGCGCCGTCAAAGGTTAAACTTTAGCAGATTTTTTAGCGGAAGGGCTGACGTCGGACT
Source organism: Leptodermis oblonga (assembly GCA_016801395.1). Lineage (NCBI taxonomy): Eukaryota > Viridiplantae > Streptophyta > Magnoliopsida > Gentianales > Rubiaceae > Leptodermis > Leptodermis oblonga. The sequence continues at coordinate 35,847,625 of CM028760.1, forward strand.
CCTTTCCTCATGACGAAGTCGACGTCGGAGGTAATACATGGACGCTCTTTGTGGATGGAGCTTCTAGTAAACAAGGGGCTAGAGCGGGAATTACGTTAACAGATCCGCAGGGAGAACAATATACATACTCGTTAAGGTTCGAATTTCCTGCCTCTAATAATGAGGCTGAGTACGAAGCTTTGATTGCAGGATTATAGTTGGCTACGAGCATGGGCGTGAAGGAATTAAAAGTGTGCAGTGATTCGCAGTTGATTGTAAATCAAATTAAGGGAGTGTTTGAAGCTAGAGACCCGGTCATGAAGAAGTATTTGGAAAAGACCAGGCAAGTCATGAAGGAGATTGCTCAGGTAAAAATAGTGCAGGTTCCCCGAAGTCAAAACGTCAACGCAGATGCTTTGTCTAAACTGGCCTCTTCTGTTTATTCACACTTGACCAAATCAATATTGGTGGAACAAGTTACTGTTCGAAGCACAAAAAAGAAGGAGGTGTTTCCAGCTGGTTTGTCTACAGAAGATTGGCGAACTCAAATTTTGGAGTTTTTGGAAAGTGGTGTACTTCCACCTGACGAGTTGAAGCAATGAAGATCAAAAATCAAGCATTGAGTTATGAGTTGATAAATGGTGTGTTATATCGAAAATCTTATTTGGTGCCTCTTCTTAGGTGCGTAGGTCCAGATGAGGGAAGGAAAATTTTGGCCGAAGTACACCAAGGACGATGTGGGAGTCACGTCGGCTATCGTAACCTGGCAAAGCAAGCTATGATTGCGGGACTTTACTGGCCGACTATGTTCAAAGATCCAAAACAAATCATAAGGAGTTGCTGAAAGTGTCAGGTGCACGCTCCAGTGGTGAGACTCCCACCTGTTGAGATGACGGAGATCGTCAGTCTATGGTCGTTTGCTACTTGGGGAATTGACTTGATGGGGCCATTTCCAAAAGCTGATAGTGGAGAAAGGTTCTTAATAGTAGCAATTGACTAGTTTACGAAGTGGATAGAGGTTGAGCCGTTGGAGGAGATAACGGGGGGTGCAGTGGGTGTGGAAGCAGTTTATCTGTCTTTTCGAGATCCCCCATAGTATTATTTCTGATAATAGGGCTCAATTCAACATCCTGAATTCTTAAAGATATGCGTTGACAATGCAATCCAATCAAGGAAGACTTCTGTGGGAAATCCCAGGGCAAGTGGTCAGGTTGAAGCGGCGAATAAGATCGTCTTGCATGGGTTGAAAACAAGAATTGGAGCTCGACGCTCTCTATGGGTAGACGAACTCCCCTCAGTCGCGTGGCCATGCAAAACTACCCCAACTAAAGCAACTGGAAGTACTCCATACAGCCTTGTATATGGAGTTGAGGAGGTCATCCCGCCAGAAGTGGCTTTTCCATCATCGCGGGTAACATATTTCACGGAAGAAAACAACTTTCAGCGAATGAACTTGGTCTTGGATGAAGTAGAAGAAGCTAGAATGGCAGCTAGTCTTAGACACGCTGAACGGAAGAATACGGTCAGAAGATATTATGATGCCAAAGTACAACCTCGAGGGTTCGTGTTCGGTGATCTTGTGTTAAGACGGAATGAGGTCAGCAGGGCGATATCTGGAGGAAACTTGAGTCCTAACTGGGAAGGACCGTACGATGTGGTTGAAGCCCGACCAACAGGGAGTTATAAGCTTGCACATATGGATGGGAGATTATTGCCTAAAAGCTGGAACGCTAGCAATCTCAGCAAATTTTATCCTTGAATGGTGGGAAGCTGTGTCTTTTGTGTTGTTAATTGTACTGCTTTCCTTATCCCTTGAATAATTATGTACAGTTTATAGGATTTTGACGTAGTATCGGAAAGCATGTATCTTTGTCCAGCATAATAAGTATATGTGTTTACTAAGCATATGTCTTTCTATGAAATAACATGCGTATTTGCCCATAAAACATGTACAGTTATTTATAGTAATGAATTTATAACAATTGTAAACCCCTTGGTCTGATCCTGCCAAGGTCGCTGACGCCGACATTGTCGTTAAAACATAAAACCCCTTGGTCTGATTTCGCCAAGGTCGCTGAAGGCGACATCGTCATTAAACATAAAATCCCTTGGTCTGATTTCGCCAAGGTCGCTGACGCCGACATCGTCGATAAACAGAAAACCCCTTGGTATGATTTCGCCAAGGTCGCTGACGCCGACATCGTCGATAAACATAAAACCCCTTGGTCTGATTTTGCCAAGGTCGTTGACGCTGACATCGTTGTTAAATGTGCTTAAACTCCTTAAGTCTGTCGTCACATATTTTTCAACAATGATCCTAACAGGCCGTCACTTTCCACCGATGAATGCCACTTCAACTTTTCCGCGGATGACTCGGTGAAAGTTGCGCTAATTGGGGGCTGCGTACTCCTGAAAAGTAATGGACTTCATCTTCGACTTCAACTCCGTTACTTTGGGGGCTATTGTTGGATACTAGATAAATGCAGAGGTGACATGGGTTCTGATCTCGGCATAGACGACCTAGGAGCCGACCTCAATAGTAGACGACCTAGTTCCGACCTGGCAGCGGACGACCTGAGTGCCGACATCAACAGTGGACGACCTAGATCCGACCTCGGCGGCGGACGACTTGGGTGCCGATCTCATCAGTGGATGACCTAGATCCGACCTCGGCAGCAGATGACCTGGGTAGCAACCTCATCAGTGGACGACCTGGGGGCCGACCTTATCAGTGAACGACCTGGTGGCCGACTTCGTCAGTGGACGACCTGGTGTTGGATATGGGATCAAGGACGAGGTGAGGTAAAGCTGACCCCGTCCCCCACGAATGGGGGGAAGTCAAGCCAACATATGTCAGTGCCGACCTGCAGTCTAGACCCACAGATGCTCAATAGGTGGCATCAGTGACACATGTTACGAGCCCAGATTCACAAATGCTCAACATGTTGCATCATTGACACGTGGTACGAGATAAATGTGACACCTTGACTGGACAACTATAGCCACTCACTCCCATTCCCACGATAAGTACTCAACATTTCCCTCATTTGAAGAGTATTGAACTCTCGCTTAAAGACGGAGATACTTCAAATATTTATCTCTCTAACTTGATCGTCGGAGTTGCACAGGGGAGCTGATCCTAAAAGCAGGTGGAAGACGACGTCAGCCGGCGGAGGACCGACATCAACGAGATCGTCTTTTTCGAGGATTCAACAATACACATATATTTCTTACCAATTACTCCATTTTAAGTTCGTGTATGTTTTCGTATTTTAGTATTAGATATTCGTTTCAGGTTTTAGTAGGCAAGTTCACAGGTCATATTCTTAACTCTAACTTTATCTGTTTAATTATTCGTATCAATTCATTTCGCTGACGAAGGCTCGACCCTAACCTGTTTACATCATGTTAAAAATTTTAATCAACCCCTGTGTGTAATATATCGAGTCAAGGTGAGTTTGAGCAGCCCATGACTCAAGCTAGATCAGGCCAATAAATTTGAGCTCAAGGTCGAGTTAGAAAAAAAGTTCACAACGATCTCACATTTTATTATATTTCTTGGATATAAAATTAACGAAAAAAATATACAAATAGTAATAACATACAAGAAATATATATATCAGTAGTCTGATTTGATTGGCTCAATGAGCCACTAAATCAATATTATTTAATCTCGAACTCAGCTCGGTTGCTTATCAAGCTGGTAGCTCAATTACATTCGAGTCAAACTTCGACCAAACTTGCCGGAAGCTCAATTAAATTACTCCCCGAGACATGGTCTCACTAGAATGTTGTTTGAATTTTCTGTCTCACTAATTACGTACATTTTCATCGAATGCTTTTACAAATAAAATTTGGTAAAACTAAAAATAAACATTACATCGCGTGCTTTAACGTTTCGATACACGGAAATATATATAACTAAGAATAGGGACTTGTTAAAATAACCCACGAGCTGCTAGAGATTCAGGTGTGTGTAGGAGAAGTTTTTTTTTGTTGTTATTACAGTGAAGGGAAGCCATCGGATACCATAGAAGATGGGAAAAAATCCAATTGTGGAAAAAACAAAGTTACAACTCATCACAATTTAATTTTTATATCCTGCAACTGCAATGCTTCATCACTTTGCCAGACTTTGTTTTCCACTTACTACTTTTTTTCTTTTTCTTTTTTTTTAAATGAAAATGCGATACTATATTAATGGCGTTGAAAATCGTCTAACAACGTTTGAGATACAATAAACTTTGTTTTTTTCACTTACTACTGTTTTCCATATATGTTTGGGACTGAATTGATTTTGTGATCAAATCCAACAGATATTATTAATTTTTATTTTACGCAAATTTTATAAGAAGTAAAAGGGATAGTGAAAATTGGTAAAGAAATTATCAGGTTTTTTTTTTTTAGTCCTTTTGCCACAAAACTTGTATCCAATTTAATCTCTCATATGCTAATTTTTTAGTCGTTGATGTATCACAATTATGAGTTTAATAAGTGTTTAATATATCACGTATTGAGTTTAACCTCTGATAAATTATGTTTTGAGTTTAGTTTATGTTGTACTCCCTCCGTCCCATTCAAAGAGTCCTATTTGTAATACTGTTTCAGTATTACAAATAGGACTCTTTGAATGGGACGGAGGGAGTATTATTTTTACCTGTTGATGTAGTTTCAGTATTACAAATAGGACTCTTTGAATGGGACGGAGGGAGTATTATTTTTACCTTTTGATGTAGTTAAAATAACGAGTATGGTTTGTAATGTTTGTATCGATTTTAGGAGTAGAAATATTGTATGTAGTGAAGAAAACGAGTGTATTAGTTTTAGTCTCTAATATATCATTATTGATAAAACACGTGAATCAATTTTAGCAGCAGAAATATTATTATCGGACCGCCAAATGGGTTCATACGGGCAATTCCCCGCTTTTCTTGTACAATATTATAACTCCTTTCATTTTCAGAGGCTGATGTCAAATATAATTTAAAAATATAAGAGACAAAAATCAAACTATCTTATAAATATACGTCGCAAAAATTAACAAAGAATTAAAGAACTTATTTTTTTGTGAGGACCAAACTAAAAATCAAATCTCTTAAAAATCACTCGTAAAATATTGTAATTATTTCGATCATTTTTTAGATTACATATCAAGTACAAAAAGGGAAATTACTTGAACTGAAAATCTGTATTTTCTTTGCCAAGGGATTATGTATTTAAAAATCTAATGTTTTTTAAAGTAACACGTCTGTTTCATAACATAAATCATTTTAATTATTTTCGGCACTTTGTTTCATATGTACTCCAATATAATATTTTACCGTCTATATTATTTATCGATATCTCACGTAATATACTATTAATTAATAATTTAAAATTAAAACCCTTCTTCTTAATACGTGTATAAAGAGTTAAAACGATTACATTGTGAAACAAATACTCAATTCGTTCCATTAGAATATCAAACATATTTTAAAATTATATGCTGTGACTCATAAACAGTTATATTAGTGGGACTGAATAGAAAGATATAAATATACATTTATGATGAAAAGGCATTGTGAATGCGGCAGAGACTGAAAGATTGACCGTGGACGTGAACGTGGAGTTTCCATTTTTGACTGTGAAATTACATCCTCATCTTCGTTACATTTACGACCCCTGACAAAACCACCTGCAACTACTGACTCCAAATCTAGTCGTTGATACTTTTAGTGCAGAAACTAGGGTTGTTTTTTATTTTTAGTTTCAAATTAAGTTTAAAAATAAATTTTAGAAAATAGTTTTATAATGTAAAAAGTATATTAAAAATATAAAAAGTAGATGTTGAATAGTAAAAAATTATATTAGAATGATAAAATATAATTAAAATATATTAAATTTACTGTTAAAATCAAAACGAAACAAAAAAAACATGCCCTTTGTTCATCCTTAATTACTCCTCCTTGGAGATTTGGAATGTCAAAAAGAAGTGAGACCCTTTCAATTTCTCTAGCATTTAAATTTGATAAACGTATTTTTTATTTTTATTGCAATACTTTATTTTTTAAAATTAATATACGCGTAGCTACAATATATCACCAGTCAATTCAAGGTTTGTTTCTTTTGATGGATTTTAAAAATATATTTTCGAAACTTAATTTTGAAAATTATTTTTGATGTGAAAAGTGTATTGTAAATATAAAAATGTGTAATTGAAAGATAAACAAGTGTATTTGGAATGATGAAAAATTAGTATAATATTCAATATTACAAAAATATGTTTTTAAAAATATAGTAAAAAATAGGCCATAAAAATGATATATAAGAGGTTAATCTCAATGCAAGTCAAAATTAAATATGTGATATATCATATGCTAAAGTTAATACTTCTAGTTTTATAGCATACATACAATATTTTTTAGACTAACAGAGAGTTGCATAGTATCTAAGTTGTGACTTAAACTTAAATCAAATTTATTTTAAAATATTTAAAAAATTTACGAAATAAATGTGTCCTACAAATATCAGAAAGCGTAATAGAAATGACCAAAAACTATTATAAAACGCAAACTAAATTACAAAATATTTTTTTATTATACATAGAACGCATCTTAAATAATAAATAGTGTCATTGACCGAGGACCACCGACCATTATAAGGACGTAGAATTTCAACACTACAAATTGCAGATAATTAAAGGAACCTCACACACAGTTCCCATCTACTGTGCGATAGAAATATGTATACTTTTCTATTCTTTACTAATACTTTAGGCCCTGTTTGGCAAGTTTCTCAAAACCATGTTTTGAGAAAAGTTTGAATTTTATAATAATTTTTCATCATTTTCAATACACTTTTTTACATTTTTCAATACACCTTTTTATATTCCCAATACAATTTTAATATTATAAAATCAAAATAAATCTCAAAACCATGTTTTGAAAATCATACCAAACAGGGCCTTAATCACTTAACTCACTCACTCACTCATATTCCCATTCCCATACAAATTCCTCGTGTCTACAAGTGAGAGCCATAGTCATACTGTCCGTTGAAAGATTCAAAAAAGTGTCATCTCATCCTCTAATTTTTAAATTAATATTTCTTTTTTTCTAACTTGCATGGAGCACCATACTCAGAGCATCACCATTCTCCATAACCACTTGTTATGGATCCTTGCCCCAATTTTTTCACGAGATCTTCTGTCTCATTTATTTTTTATCTTCTCTTTACTTTACCATAATAAAAAAGTATATCTCACAACGTAATATATGAATTTTACATTTTATTTTGTGAGAATAGACATGAAAGATATAGGTAAGACATATAATATATCTGATCTCGTTCCATCACTATTACAAAAAGGGCCATTGGAGGCGCCTAATTTAGAGGCGGATTTGCAAAAGCCCGCCTCCAAAGACAAAATTTTCGCCTATAGTATTGGAAACGGGTTTTCCTGGAACCCGCCTTCAATATCGTTAGATTTCCATGGAAAAATCTTACCCGATAGTTTACAAAATCAACAACCAGAGTAAGAAACTAATAACCGTTTTCATTGTTTAATGACATTTTATGGACAATTCAAAAAATCTATAGGTCTGTTTGATATAATGTTTTTAAAGATAGTTTTGAAAAATAAATTTAAATATAATTATGTATGAAAATATAAAAATGTGTATTAAAAATGATGAGATATTAATATAAAATGCAAATCTTAATAAAATATTTTTCAAAACATGTTAACGAACATGTTCAAAAACTCCTTTAGTACTTGTTCATTATGATGTTTTGAAAACATGTTTTTTTGAAAAATAATTTTATAATGTAAAAGTGAATTAGAAATGTAAAAATATATAATTAAATAGTAAAAAATTATATTCAAAATTATAAAAAATAATTCCAACGTATTAAATTTTCTATGAAAACACACACACAAAAAAAGAAAAAAAGAAAAAAAAGAAAGATAACGAATCGTCCCTTAAAATAACTATTTCCTACCCATATTTGAAGTGACCTACATTCCCATTTACCTATCCATATTGGAGTTGAAGTGTGTTTTTTCTTTTGGGAATATAAGGCCCTGTTTGTTTTGATTCTCAAAACATGATTTTGAGAAAAGTTTTAATTTTATAATAATTTTTTATCATTTTCAATACACCTTTTTACATTTTTCAATACACATTTTTACATTTCCAATACAATTTTAATATTATAAAATCAAAATAAATCTCAAAATCATGTTTTGAAAATCATACCACACAGGGCCTAAATTCTTAGTGGGTCTCACTCATTAGTTCCCCTTCCCCATTCTTGGGTAAAAATTTTAAGTTTGTGAATACTACAATAAATTCACTTCTGACTAACTAGTGAACCATGATTGATTCTTGAGTTAAAAAGTGTCAAATTCGTAAACTTTAACCAAAAGTTCCCACTTTGAATATAGAGGACATAGGAGCAAGGGTGTACATGTAGGACCAAGGAATGCAATAAGTGGTAGTACTACTATTAGTAGTAGTGGACTAGTGTGTAGTATAGTAATTCCTACACAGACACAAGGATAGCAGCCTGACAAACATACATAAGCATCAACATGTGATGCTACCTCTTCTGCTATTATAAATTCCCAATTTAGATTCTCTATCTAAATTACTCTTTTTTAATGTGTTCAACATTTAAAATTATGTCATTTTACTTATGTAAACAAACTAAAATCAGTTTTAATGAATAGTTTTTTCTAAAAAAAACTTTGTAGTTTTAAACACTGGAAATTTGACGAGTTGAAATGGGAATGAGGGAAGTAAAAAAGCAATTCATGATTTTTTTTAATGAGCGATTCATCAATTCCTTGATGTGAAATGACTATTTTCCCATTGAGTGCGATGAAATGGGAATGAAGGAAGTAAAAGTATTGTAAAATTTCTTAACGAGCTATTCATCAATTTCTGAATATGAGTCGGCCTTCGTTCTTTTTCTTTTTCTAACTCATCATCAACGCACAATAAAACACAATAAATTGGGTATCCGATCCTTCCTCAAGCACCAGTCAACACGCACTTCAACTCCAACTGTCTCTTTTTTTTTCCTTCCTATAAATACATCCCACCATTTCAACCGCCCACGCACTTTCCTCTCCATAGTCTCTCACAACTCTATTCATCTTGCACTTCCTTCCTCTCTTCTCCTTCTTCTTCCTCCTCTCATTCACTCATCAAAGAAGACAAAGAACAAGAGAAGATAATCCAAAAAACCCAGAAAAAAAGTTGATGCAATTTTACATGGAGCTTTCAAGGGGAGACGATCCAAACAACTACTCATCATATTCATATTCATCAAATAAGTCGTCATTCATGAGCAGAAGTGTTTCTCAAAAACCTTCTTCAAAGTCTTCTTTTATGGGTTCTAATTCATCTCAGAAGAACTCTTCGTTCCGGCCGTCTCCATTGTCAAGAAGCGCTTCACAGAAGAACCCATCCTCTAAATCATCTTCTTCTTCTTCCCTTCCGAGGAGTTCGTCGCAGCGGTGCTCGGATTTCACCCGGAAATGCAGCAACATGGCCAAGGAAAAGAGGGCCAAGTTCTACATCGTCAAACGCTGCATCACAATGCTCGTCCGGTGGAATAAGAACGGAGATTCTTGAAGAAAAATAAATCCATATATATATATATATGTGCATCGACCTGACCGGCCGGCAGCCAGATCCGGTGAGGGAAATGGATCTTAATTTGGGTTCGTTTCACCCCACTTTTTGTATGCTTTTTCACAAGATTGAAAATTGTAAGTTTTGAGCCACAGAGAAAGCAATGTATGTAGAAAAAATCAAGCATTTGCGCAGATTTTGATGAGTTTCAGTCTGTTCAGATTATCTACCTAAGTTTTTCTGCTTAATGTCCAAAATTACGTAAAGAGCAATTTAGGAAGGTAGAAATAAAACATAGAAATTTGGGTAGGGGATATGAACTTGGATTTTAATTAAAATGATGAATGTGCTTCTTCTTCTTCATGCCATATATCTCACATGGTGTGTCTGAATGGCAATCTGTATGTATCTGAAACCCTTTTTTTCTCCTCTATAAATTAAATTATTTGTATAAATGTTAGGGAAAATAAAAGAGAAAGATTCGTTTACAGCGGTTGGAACTATCAATGATGAGGGACGGGGGAAATAAAATAAAAAAAAATAGCGTGGGGAATGCACCATGCTTACTTGTTTCAGAGAGGTCAGACTGGGGATCTGCAAAATGGGTGACACCTTTGCAGCATATAATATCATCCCCAAAACTATGCACTATTATTGAACTTGTAGTATAGTTGTATTTCAATACGGCATATTTTCTCAATTCCATTATAAGAATCAGAAATATGACTGGTAATAAGTTACTAGATATAATTTTAAAATCGAAATTGTTATATGCAGTAATCGTTTTACTATTCGCAGTAATATTCTCTTATAAAAAGTCTATTTTACCCTTTAGATAAAATATAAAAATACAGCACAACATTTAAATAAATAGTCACGAGTACGATCCATATTACACGGGCTCTGTTCCGTTTAATAATTCCTGCAAAGCAGAGCCGGGTGGAATCACAAAATCGGATAAAAATCGAGACGACTCGGATCGGAAAAAGATTAGTGGCTAAAGTTAAAATGTTTTGCGGTATTATTTTAGATAGTTGGTTTGATTAATTTAGTTGTATTATGTCCGGATGTGTTAGTATTTTTGTCAAAAATGTGAATTTTTTACCGGATTGGCGAAGATCCGCCCGGTGGTTACTGCAAATATCAAATTGAGGGAGGGGCGAATGTCGCCGGAATCGGGGAGGGGGGGGGGGGGGGGGGGGGGGAATGTCGCCGGATTTTGGGCAAAAATGTCGCCGGCGACATTTTTGTTTTTTTTTTTTTTTTTAAGTGTTAGGGGTATTTTAGACTTTTCACAGGGGAATATTACTGCGTTTAGTATGCCTCTTTAAAATTTACTCTTTTGATAAACAAAAGAGTACCATATAGGAGTGCTACTTTGGCTCTGAATTTGTTACCCAAAGTTTTTCTTTTCCCAAGTACGTATTATCACTACTACAAAATCCTCCTTAGGAGGCGGGTCCTAAGGGGGATTGCATGCAGCACCCGCCTCAGCTGCGGGCGCCTCCATTTGGAGGGGCCCGCACCCTCCTCTATAAATTAGATCATTGGAGGCGGGTGCACCCTGCACCCGCCTCCAATCCTCCTCTATTGGAGGCGGGTGCAACATTAAGTCTTATTCGAGGCGGGTGCAACTCCAATAACCCCTCGTAAAAAAATTTAATTTCTTTTTCTTGCACTTTATGGCTTTAGTAGGAATCGAACTCGCGCCTAGAGTTTCACTTAACTCTTGCACATTAAATTTACCACTACGCTGCATATACTTATGTATTTAATATTAAAATCGAAATTATATATTTCTTCTAAAACTTGTGATTTTTATTATCTACTAATTTTTCGCTTCGCTAGAATCTCGATAAATTTTCAAAATTATTTTCAACAGTCCAAAATAAAGACAATTTTTGATCTAGTATTGAAAATTAAAAAAAATCATTTTCGTATTTTGAAATTGGAGGCGGGTGAAGGTATCACCCGCCTCCAATTACTCCTAATTGGAGGCGGGTGATACCTTCACCCGCCTCCAATAAGCAAGCAGCTTACTGGAGGCGGGTGAAGGTATCACCCGCCTCCAATTACCTCCTAATTGGAGGCGGGTGACCCCTTCACCCGCCTCCAAATCACCCGCCTCCAAATTTTATTTAGCCTCCTTTGGAGGCGGGTATTTGTACACCCGCCTCCAAAGGGGCGCCTCCTTTGAGCATTTATGTAGTAGTGTATATGCAATTTACCTTGTAGTAACTTAAACTAGTAATAGTATTATATAATGAAGCCAAATTGTATAGCTTGATCAATATTAGGCTGTGGTGCTGAGAAATAAGGGCTGCCTACCTGACTTTCAAGTATGTAAAGATAGTAATTTCTGACACGACATAAATTTAGCGTGTAAAAAATGATCCGTCATAATCCCAATTGTCACTTGAGACTCAAGTTTGGGGCACATTGATCCCTCCCTCTCCTTTTAAGTTTGAATGGCTGGACGAATAGAAAAGGAAGTGACCAGTTGCACGACAGGTTAAAAGTTACTTGTTAATTCATTTATAACCCGAATTACTACCTGCAAACTTGGATGGTCCCTCACCCACTCTCCTAGTTATTTAGGTGTTTGGATGGCTGGGTGAATGATATAATGGAAGTGGTTGCTTGGATGTCCTTGAAAGGACTCAATCAACCAAGAAAACATGAAGAATATGATCACATTCACAATCAACTTTGCCATTAATTTGACAGAAAAGAAAATGAACCTAGCAATCTCTTTGACACTCGGAGCTTTTATGGTTTAATTCTTGGTGTTCAACTGTCAAAAAACACAGGCTTTAAACTTGGAATAGATTTTCATGGAAACCTTAAACAAACGGTACTATACACAACCTATGTATGTGTGCTTCTGAATCTTGCCAAATTTATTGTAAGCAAGAGAAAAAGACACATTCTTGAAGAAACAAAGTACAATTTTCACCTGCATAGATGCATTAATTAATAATGTGTACAACACAACCAACCTTTTCCTAGAGGAGTTGCCCACCGAGGACTCTCCTTAGTTGTAGGTCATGAGTTCGAACCCAATCAAGAAATGTATTTTTAGGGTGTTGGCTAAAATACTGATGATTGTCGTAATATTCAGAACATTACCCGGTATTGTGTGAGTCACCGTACACATAACAACGATCGGAAAGATGGATCCACAGGAACCAACAAAATGTTTTGAAATTTTGCAAAACCATACCAAAAACGTTAACATAGTACCAAACTACAGCAGAGACTGAAAAGGGTGATGGGCTATTGGGCTATGTTGTCCACCACAGAAAAAATGAAACCCATTTTAATCTCAACCATGGAAGAATATTTGGAGGAGAAAATTAAAGAATTAAGAAATATTTTATTATTTATTATTTATAAGGCAACCAACCAGGCTAGCCTAGCTAGCTCCCAATGTTCTTCTCTGCAACAAATGACTCACCATAAATTCAACCAACGACATGAAAGAACCACTAATAGAGCTGTGGTCGGAATTTAGTTAGTTTCCAATTTACATAAATTAATTTAAGTATAAAAGATTAATTACACCATTGGTTACTATAGGGCCTGTTCTTTAAGTTTTGGTTTTGGTTTCAGTTTGAGTTTCAATAGTAAATTTAAAATATTATAATCAGTTTTTTATCATTTTCAATACAATTTTTTACTATTTAGCTATACTTTTTTACATTTTTAATACATTTTTTACATTATAAAACTATTTTTCCAAAATCAAAATTCAAACCTTCCTAAAATAACATGTTCATAATATATTGGATAATTTTATAGCTAAGGATCGTGTTACAACTTAATAAAAGTCACGCTACAGAGTTACCACTCTTAGAAATCTCCTAAATGTTTTGAAAAAGAAAATCATAGAAATGAGTCAAGCCACAATATACAAAAGTTAATGCGTTACCATTCTTAGAAGTCTCGTAAGTATCTTGAAAAAGAAAATCAAGTTGTGACATGATCATAGAAACGAGCCATGCCACAATGCAACAATGTGAGATTGGAAGGGGTATAATTTCTTAAATCGACTCTTTAGCAACTGTTGCATATCTAGTTAATTTCATATCGTGTTGTGTAAATTGTATATGTCGCAGAGCGGCATAATTAATTTTTCTGAAAAGTACTCTTTAAAAATTCAAATTATTTTCATTTAACGCTTTGATGTCTAGTCATTTTATCATGGTTCAAAAGCCCTAATTAAAGAACAAAATTTAACTTTGATGCATTGTGGCATGAAAAAAAAATAAAAAATCTTCTTTATGAATATATACATATATATATATATATATATATGTACTTTCCTTCTTATATAAGGCATGCGTCATGTCAATTTATTTGGGTACAGCGGATCCGCAATCCACTCAGTATGCTTTGTGGTTCTCATATTTTCAAATTGCTGCCCCTTTATTTATGTAAATTTACATAAAAACAAAAAGGTTTGTTCCTCTCGCTTAGATGAATCGGGCATCAACAAATTGACAAAATTGTATCCGCCGCCTGTTTCGATCATACACGATAGGGAGATATAATTCATATAATTGAAATACATAATTTTTTTTTTTTTGAGAAAAGGTAAATGTTTTATTCAGCGAAAAATATCTAAGTTCAAAAATCGGTGAAGCGTCGGATCACACTCGTGGAGTGTAAAAGAACAATAATGATACAAGGAAAATGGGGCATTCCCCATATTACAAATCGTAATCTAAGGTGCCACTACCTAAAATTACGTAAAAGAAATCAAGTTTGTAATTTGACTTGCCACGAGTTGGATTACAAACTGTTCTACAACCTTTGTTTCCAAATGGTGTCACTACCGCACTCTACATGAGACTTGTGCACGCATGAACTTCCCGCCCCAAGCACATGTAGGATTGCGCGTGGATTTCTGATGCTCAGTTAGCCATCTTGGGCAAAAGCAATGTGCTCCATGGTCGAGCCGTCCCGGACCTCATGAATGATAAACTTGTGGTAAACATACTTTTACAATCAAAATGGGACATTCCCCATAGTACAAATTGTAATCTAAACTGTCCACAAAGTGTTACAAAATGTGTCAAATTTTGGTGAATGATTCATCCAACGGATTGTGCATCTGACTTGCTAAAACTCGTCTGCTTGCTAAAAAATCCCATCTGAGCACACTGACCAAAGGTCCAATACGCATGCACAACACCCCTCTTGTGTAGGTAGCTCGATTGGTGAAATCTGAAAAAACCATCGTCCGGCCAGCATGTTCCACGAAAATTTTACTCCATGGCAGACGTACCTATGCACACAAATATGCAACTCATGATTATTGAGAGCCCATGAATAAACCTTGAGTTGGTACAAGTGAAGAAACAGGTGGTCTGTACCAACCCCCCTTAAGCCGAGGGGCAGCTACAACTGGAATTGGCATGCCTTTACCTACACCGGTGGGTCGAGCTAGGGAGCCTTTGGCCGTAAGCCCCAAATGGAGTGGTCTGTACCACCTTCCCCCTTATTGGCCAAGGAGAACCATCGATGGAAATTGATGAGCCTTTACCGATCACCGGAATAACCAGGCTAGGCCACTGCTTAACTGCCAATAGCTGCGTTATTGGATCCACTACCCGGAGGGTAAAGATCGAACATGAGCCGGCAAGTGTTGGTTTTTATGATGGATATCAATGTATCAATCGAGGTATTAACCGAATAAAAAATGAGGGCGTTCCTGCAATTCCACAAATGATAAACCGTAAGGGCAAAAGCCATAGTTAAAGCTCTATACCTTTTAGTGTCTCTTTTGAAGTCCCTAATCTATTGGAGTGTACTCCGGATGGTGGACATAGATCGTGGGATACTAAGCCACTGTCGGATCCTGAACCAAACAGAGTTAGTGTGTTCGCAGGCAAAAAATAAATGATCCACATTCTCAATTTCTAAGTTACAAAATGCAAAAGTGGGATCAATATCAAGAAAGGTCAATGTAGACCTTGTAGCCAGATGGTTCTTGAAGCATAATCAAAGAATTATTGAGCACTTAGGTGGGATAAAAGATTTCCAAATATGTCATCCCCAATATGGTGTGTTACCCTTCGGCAGTAAGAGTTCATAAATCATCTTAGTCAATGGCTTCCCGGAGGCGTGCCATTGAGAAAGGAGACTTATACTAGCATGTTCTCCCACCCCCCCCCCCCCCCTCCCCCCAATTTTACCAATAATTAAATCTGTAATGGATGCCAAAATTTTGAACATGGGGAAATCTTTAACATGTGGTACCCAATCCTAAATAGAGACGCCTTTCAAATAAAAATCATTGACCCACTTAATCCAAAGGCTGTCCCTTTTCAGGTGAATGTCCCAAAGATGCCCAAAAAGTAGAGCTTTGTTCCAATTTGGAAGGTGACGCAAACCCAACCCACCCTCTTCATAGGGAAAACACATTGTTTCCCAAGCAGTCAAAGATCTACCCCCCCCCCCCCCCCCCCCCCCCAAAAGAAATTACGGCAAAGGCCGATAAGCCTATCTAAGACCGTGGAGGGTAGTGGTAAATTCTGTAGCCAGAAGCACTCAACTCCTTGTATGACAAATTTGATCAATTTTAGCCTACCAGCATATGACAGAGTCTTTGCTCGCTAGGCACTGAAATGATTCAAAATCTTGTGAATAAGAGAATTATAGTGCACAATGTTGAGTTTCTGGGCAGCTAGGGGAAGGCCTAGATATCTAACAGGCAGTTTGGCAAAGGGAAAATTCACAATATCCAAGCATTTATCAAGTTCGTAGCCATACATACCTGCAGTAAAGAATTCAGATTTTTCTGGATTGATGGATAGACCTGAGACCCCTTTGAATACTTCAAGGCAATGCTTGAGAATGCCAAGAGACCCCTCATCCCCTTGAGAAAAAATTAACATATCATCTGCAAATGCCGAATGAGTAATTCTTTGCTTCTCACATTTCGGATGAAAGTTAAAGCCCTCTCTAGTGTGCTTCTTGAGTAACCTTGATAGGTAATCCATAGCAATTGTGAACAGATATGGAAAAATTGGATCACCTTGTCGAAGTCCTCTACTGCCCTTAAAGAATTCTATCATGTTCCCATTAACTGATACTGAGAAAGAGGCAGTCATAACACATTCAGAAACCCACTTTACGAAGCGGTCAGGGAAACCAAGTGCCGAAGAAGCCTTATAAGAAAAAGCCATTCAACAGTATCAAAGGCTTTCCGTATGTCGACTTCCATCATACATCTTGGCAAGATGCGTTTTTTGGCATAGCTCCGCATGATTTCTTGGGCCAAGAAAAAATTATCATGCATATTTCTGTCTCCAATAAAGGCAGATTGTGCACCATCAATTAGCTTTAGCAAAACCACCTTGAGGCAATTTGCAATCCCCTTTGTGATAATTTTGTACACTATACTGCAGCAAGATATGGGCCTGAAATCAGTAGGTCTCGGCTCATGAGGTTTCTTCGGAATCAAGGTAATAAGTGTGTGGTTAATCTGCTTCAATAATCTACCATGCTCAAAGAATTTCAGCATAGCCTCCTGAACTTTTCCACCCACTATTTCCCAATTTTTCTTAAAGAATCTCGCTAGAAAGCCATCAGGACCCGGAGCTTTATCATCACAAATTGAGAAAACAGCATTATTAATTTCCTCCAGCTCAATTGGTGTGCACAAAGCATCTTTTTCATCTAATCCGAGGGAGGTTCCTTCACTAATGATGGAATTATCTATCTGATCAACCAGTAAGGATTGTCCCAACAAAGACTCAAAATAATTCACAAACTCTTAGCCCAACTCAAAAGGAGAGTTTGTGTGGGTTCCATTATCTTTTCCAATAGACACAATGAGGTTCTTTGAATTGTTCTTTTTCACCAAGCCATGGAAATATTTATTGTTTCTGTTCGACAACTTGAAATGAGTGGATTTGGCTTTTTGGGCAAAAAATAACCTCTCAGCTTCCATAAGAAAAGCCACCTTCTTCTTCAAATCGGCCACTCTCTCAATCTGCTCATTATCTCCCTGACTCTGTATGAGAACTTCTTGTGCATTGTCAAAATCAGCCACAACCCATTTAGCCCTTTCAAAAATGTGGCTAAAATGTTGCCTATCAATTGCCCTCATAGGTTGCTTCACAGCTTGTAGCCTTTTTCAGAGAACAAACTGTTTTGTGCCCATGAACTGATTCTGCCACGATGCTTCCAGGATATTCTTGAAATCAATATGTTGTTGCCACATATAATAGAACTTGAAAGGCTTGTTTCCCGGACTGTCTTGCTGAATAGTGGAGACCACCGATGGAGAGTGGTCCGACAAAGGCCCTGGTTGCATGAAATCAGCAAGACAATGCAGTCCCTGGTTTACAAGGACCCGATCCAGCTTTATAAAGACATCTCTTTTAGACCAAGTGAAGAAATTGTTTACAGAGTTTGCATCAGTGAGGCCCAAAGAGTGACAAACAAACTTTTTGGAGATCCTTCATTTGATATTCTATTGGTGCCAAGCCACCCTTTTCTCACTTGCATTCTTTATACGATTGAAATCCCCCAGAAGGATCCAAGGGTGAGTCAAGTTGCTTCGCAAATAGAATAATTTAGTCCATAATTCTTTTCGGTCCACAATAGAGTAAAGGCCATAAATAAAATTACAAAAGAAGATTGATTTGGTGGAGTTGCAAAAAACTTTGCAATGTATAGCTTGATCAAATATATCAATAATAGTATAATTCACCATTCTTGAGTTCCCAAAAACTGCCATTCGACCACCACGTATAGCATTAAAGTTATTGGTGAACCTCCACCCAGGCAAGTAGTTTTCAACAAAAATTCGAAATCGGTCTTTCGTAAGCTTAGTCTCCATAGCACCAAAAAGTGAGACTTTGTTCTTTTTAATAAGATTCGACAATTCATTTTTCTTGAGGACTTGGCTAAGCCCTCTTATATTCTAAAAGCCGATCGTCATATAGCGGAAGATGAGGTAGACGAGGCCGCCTCACATCCATCGTAACCCTTTTATTTTCTACCCCTACTTTTCTTTTTCTAGACCTTCTTTCTATTTTGCTTTCGTCATCGGAAGACTCCGAGTGTCTATCATCCATAAAATGCTGTGGCAATTCCTGTTCGGCCCCTCTTCCAAGTGAGGGATTCACTGCCACTTTGAGTGGGTCTTTCTACCCCTTCCCTCCTCCTTTAGACTTTTGGCTGGATAAGGCTAGCGATGCTTAGGCTGACGCCACAGGTTTCAAAGGTTGCTTGGTAGCTGCCAAGAATTTTTTACTTCCACCAATACCTGGTTTCAAGAAAGAGGTCCTAGCCTTAGCATTGCTGATTTTCCGTGGCTGAATCCTCTTTATGACCTTTTGTGGATGTTTGGCAACTATGGCCTCCATCACCGTTGTTGCTTGCTCCATTTCAATTTCAGTCATCACAAGGTCCTTTTTCTGGGGCAAGGCCAAAATCAATTGGTTTAGTTCCTCTACATCGTCTGCCATGGGTTGATCGTTGTTGGCTTCAATTTCACACTTCTCTTTTCCCTTGTCATTTTTTAAATTGCTCCCTCGGGAATGACCAAGTCTTGTTGCTGGGCAAGAATATCCAGTACTTGGTTTGTTTCCTCATTAGCACATTGCACTGAGGGCGGCTGTACAAGGTGTTGAGGCTTTGATGCCCGTTTCAGTTTTTCCTTTTATGTAGGTTTATTCTCTTGCTGTTGAACAGCCTTGGGCTTGGACTGTACCGCATAATGCCCACATCTTCGGCAATTGAGGTAGTATTTCGGTAACTCCTCATACCGAATGGCCTGATCAAATGATTCTCCTTCCCCCTCGGGCATGTTTACATAAACAGATTGTGAGGGTGGGGTAGCAACATCCAACTCAACCATGATTCTAGCAAAAGCAGTCTTCTCTTCCTCGAGGGTGAGCTTGTCAGCACAAATTGGCTTCCCAATCAATGAGCCAATTTTCCCAAGTATTCTGGAGGTCCAACATTCAATAGGCAAGTCTTGCAGCTGAACCCATATTGGGATTTTTGAGAATGCATAGGCTTCAAAACGAAAGCCTTTTGGTCCACTTTGCAAGTGTAGCCTTCTTTCGTAAATAATATACAGACCTCCTGTAAACACCTTTTCCTTATCTTAATCGGAGTTGAACTTAAATATTGTCCAACCGTTATGGCATGTCCTGATTTTGCACTTAACCTTCCAAATCTTAATTAAGTCATTTACTGCCTGCATTCCTGAGAATCTTCCAGAAAAACAGCCAAGGAGTGTAGTACTCCATACCTTCGCCACATCCTTGATATCATTTTATCCAGTTGGACCGAATTCCCCAAAGTGGGGGGAAATATTCAAGCTTTAGATTCTCTGTGAATTTCCTGTTATCTTTGAAGAGGCTAACCCATGGTTTTTTTCCCTTGCTTGATTCAGCATTTTCGTTGCCTTTATTGTTATTAGGAGGGGGGTAAGGAGGATGGGGTTCCATTGCCATAGAAATGACCAACCATAAACCCAGCAACTAGAAGACCGGCCAGAAACTCAGCAGTGAAACTTACCAGAATCAAATAACCACCCAGAAACCAAACGGTCAATCCGAAAGCAAACCAGAAACCAAGCACAGATATCAGGCAAGACCAACCAAAGATCAAATAGATCACCCAGAAAACCAGCCAAGAACAATCAGAAACCAGCAGAAACCGATCAACCGAATATTCAACAGGCCAGAAATTCTAAAAAATAACATATTTTAATCAAAATTAGGCATAAACACCAGCAGCCCGTAAAGCTTAAACACAAAAACAGAACACAACAAACAGAGAGGCTTTAACTCGTTGCCTAAAATTAGTGCAAAAGAGTAGACAAACCTGTTTTGAAGTGGCCTATTAGTGTATGAAAACCGAGAAACTTGAGCTGCCTTAGTCAATTCCGTGACAAGTTAGCCGTGAGCTGGACTGTTATTCAATTTCTCTATAGAAGAACAACCCGAAAACACAAAAGTGACCAGTGCGAGATCAGAGTGTAAGTATGCACCCCCTGATTCCTGTGCCTGTCACTTTCGATTTTTCTGCTCAAGAACTACTGTCGAAAAACCAGAAAACCAATTTCAGCCCGTCGTCATCCTAAAACCTCCAAATATCAGTCGGCCAAGAACACCAAATTCGTTGCTCAGGGCTACGTGAAATGAGCTTAGAGTACCAAATTCAGAAAACCCAGAACAAAAATTGGTGACCTTAAGCGTCCTTTGAGCAGAAACGTAACGATTTTGATAAACCCTAAATTTTTTAAAAGTTTTGGGATGATGGTAGCGCGCCCGGATATACGACCAGTCACTAGCATTCAGGCCGAGACTCACTGGAAGGGTTCGCCAAACCCCTAAGCAAGGACCTTTACTCTCGATCTGTGAGTTTTATGGTCGAAATCGAAACTTCAAAAAAATTTCGTAGTCGGTTAAAATGCAAATCAGCAGGTTATAATTGAATAATTTGTGCAAAAATTCACCAAACAGAGATGAAATATCAGTGGGCTTAGCTTGAAATTAACAAAAAACGCGAGTGATTTCACCAAATCAAGCTACCAGTTGCTCGGATTGTAGAGGCGCTAGAGGTTTTCCTTGAGAGAAAATTTCAAGTGAGAGAAAGTCTCAAAACCCCTACTGGAAATACGTCATTAGTGTTGTTGTTGTTTGCGGTTTGTACATTATGGAAGCTAGAATAAATCGTGTGATTAAACCACTCCTTGTTATTATGTTTATATTGATGAAATAACATCGCCTACATAAAAATTTATAGTGGAATGATGTCATTTTTAGTGAGACCATATCACTGTCATTTAGAGATAATAAGACATTGTTCTTCAGAAATGTAATCATTTCTCCATGGCACCAATAACACATTAGCAAAAAGGTGATAGTCTCCCCTCATAATCTACATTCCACACAACCAGAGACTCTCTCATAATAGAGTTATAAAATGTTGAGAAAAAAAAAGGCTTAAATATTTTTGAACCCATGCATGTATATATTAGGTGCAATTAATTTCTTCTAAAGAGTATAATATTAATCTTAGTCGTGTAAGAGATTTAAATATATATATATATATAATAGATTTAAATACTTTTAAACCCTTGTATTTCTTAATACAATAACAAAAGGAATATTGTGTAAGTTAATCAATCTATACGCAACGGAATAAATATAGATTAAACATGCCAAGATCACTTTGCAATCATATGAATAATATAGTATACCACATCATATGTTACCTCGAACGCAAATCCATCAGCAATATTCAGCTTTCACGAACCAATATGCAGGGGATGAATTTGATCACGAGCCGCACAATTGTCTAGCCTCTAACGGTATCCACGCGAACAACCGTAGTTGAGATCAATCAGAGGATTGACAACTAAATCACCGTATACAAGGTGTTATATCTCATTCCAATGACTAGGGCTTTATTTATAGATATCTTAATGGTACAAACATATTACAAGTAGGAAACCTAGTAGAATAGGAAACCTAACATAAATAGGAAACTATTATTAGATATTTATTAATAAGTCCTTATAGTTAATTTATCCAATAAATTAACCCATAATATAATCATTTTAACCCAATCAATTATTCTTATGTGTGTGACCATTTAGGTTCCTACACACGTTTGCAATAAATATAAATTATAATTTCATAATTTAATTGGCTTTAAGACATAATACCAACATATTGGTCTCTCTCAAATTGTGTAATCCCCATATTAATAATAAAGAAGGAATTAAAAATAAATTAGTAATTTTCATGATATCTTTCATGTTGACAATACAACGGCAAGCATGGTGACGGTCTTCCCCAAAGTGTATAAATCGTACTCGCCCTTCTCCCATATCCCCTCCTAGAGTAGGAGATTCCCTTTCTTTTTAGAAAGAGAGAAGAGATAATAATTTTCATCTATAATTAATTACTTTTGGTTTCATTGTATTTATAAAACAATTTTATTTTTACTCGTAAAGATTCAAAACATATATTTTACTTTATGAATTGTCACTATTTACATAAAATTTATGAATTGGTTATTGAAATGCTTTTCTCCAACAATACTAATTTTTATATGAGTGATAGTACACTTAGAGAAAATCAGTGAATTTTCTCAGTAACTGACGTGGCAATCACACGCTAGAAAATGATTAGATATTTGAAACATAAGCTAGCAAGTAAGGGTTGTCGTGTGATACCATATCAATCCCTGAGTTTTTTCACTTTCCTAATCATTTTTCATATATCTTACTATATAGAAAAGAAAACACAAATTAGGATAATAACTCTCCTATTGCCACATGCATGACATTACATATAAGATATATAGTTATTATTATTTTTTAAAACCATTGCATAAATTACTTATTACTTAAACTCTTTTTCTTTTCTTTTTTTAAAACTATTTACAATTCTGACTATGGTAAAAGTCTAATCGAGATAAATTATCAACTAAAACTACTTTTTTCATTGCAATTAGTTTAATTTATTATATCATGAAAACCATTCATTTGTGCTTTTCTTTATTGGTTTCATTTGACATCTCATGATAATTTGGCTTATTCAATCATTTTTGAGATTTATATATTCTCTCTTCTTTTTTTTCCATCTAAATCTTTCTTTTGACAATTATTTTAAATTCACAAATTGAGTTTAAAATTTCATATATTGTATATATATATATATATAAGTGGGGATATGAGAATTTTTTATATTTTTATTTTTCAATTAAATATAAAAATATTATGTAAATTTACTTTGCTTTTTCAACTTACAATAATCATTTTCTTGGACAATATAAAAATGATAGGCCAACCGCACCTTGTGCGGTGGAATAAACTAGTGTGTGTGTGTATATATATATATATATATATATATATATATATATATATTGATAAGCAAAGAAGAATACCATTGAGCATAACAAAATCTTTCCTTTAACACTTGACATTTGACAAACAAAAGCGCCAAAAAATAAAAATAAAACAGTCAATTTCACCACATCTCCAATTGCAGTGTTTCTCTAAGAATTTGGCATCACTCTTTCTTCAAAAAATGAAGATCACAAAAGCCGTACATACAAGCAAACAGAAATTGAATAATATATAAGTTACAACCGAAATTTAGAAGCCCTTCTTCATTCCGGTTTATCAAATCTAGGCCGTCCATCTCTAACACTTGGGAAGATCCGACGGCGGTGGGGGCAGCTTCTGATTTGGGAGCTTTCCATCCAATACTACCCATCCCATTCTTAAACCCCAGCTCAGATGAACATCAAAATGGCAATGCATGATCCAAACACCTAAAAACCAATCAATAAACAGGTTAAATTGCTCCGTTGGTCTGATCTTGCCTGCTAATTCTTTCGCTTTAGTCTGAAAACATTTTATCTTTATCTGTTAACTTAAAAAAGCAGTTTTTAAACGATCTTAATTTTAAATTCAAGTAACATCAGAGTTACTTCTGACCAGTACGTGAACTGTTTCATGTTCAAATAAAGGCGAACTAAGTGATTTATAAAATTTTATTTTTAAAATGTTATCAGCATTTGAATTTTGATTTTTGAACCATTTAAGAACTGTTTCGTTTTTTAGTTTGATATACGGAAATGGAAATTTTCAAATTAAGCAACCAAAACGTAACAACAGTCAAAGTGAAGGAATAATGTGAAACTCACCTGGATTGTCCGCTTGGAACCGAATGGCGACCCACCCACCCGAAGGTACACCAACCGTGTTCCTTTCAACCGGGTCAATAAGGTTAAACTTAGCCGGGTCATTTTTCGGATCGAAGTTTCCGAAACCTTGACCCATAATGAAGAAGTTGAATCCATGGAGATGAAGAGGGTGGCTCTCGGTGGTGACAATGCTGGTATCCTGCAACACCACTTCAACCGTCGTGTTAAATTTCAGAACCACCAGCTTCGTCCCGTGGGCCACCCGAGTATTGTTCGGCGGGTTACCCGTATAGTTAAAAGGGTTAAGAGGAACACTCGGAAAATCAGTGGTGAAAACCCCGTTTGATTTTCCGAAGAAGTAAGATTGGAGAAGGGCCGTCATCGGAAGAGTGAAAGAAACGTTGTTCATCGAAGCTTCGAATTTCGACCCGTTTGGCCCCTGACAAGTTTGGTTTTTCGGGCACGGGTCGGTTCCCAACCCGACCGTGAAGAAAAATTTTTTGTCCACCGTTCTGGGCACGTTCGCCGGGAATTGGGCGGTGGCCAAACTGCGGAATTTGCTGCTGAAGTTCGTCACGAATGAAGTGCCGTTGATCGGAGGAAGCGTCGGGAAAGGGAGGGTTTTAAACGTGGAGTTTGAGAAAGAGGGAAAAACAGAGCCGCCGCCCTGCTTTTCGTATTCTAAAATTCCGGCGAATGTGGTGTTATCGAATGTTCCGGCGCCGGTGAAATACGGACTTCCGGCCACGATGAAAGTCGAAACCTTGGGTAATTTGTGCTTCGTTTTGAGAAGAACATTCGTCGTCTGCCCTGGAGTGATCAAAAGGAACTCTGTTTTGAATGGCTTCACGTAAACCGCATCGGCTTCCACAACCGTGAAAGAATGATTTGCAATGGCGAAGAACAGATCGTCATTGAGTGCAGCATTGATTATTCGAAGGAGATATGTTTTTCCAGGCTTCACTTTCAGCTTAAAAATGTCTGCAGAAATTCAAAATTCAGTTTCATTTCAGGCAAAGATCATGGATTTTGATTATGTACAACGTTGTAGTTTTCTACCATTGACGGAACAATTATACAAAGGTCCCGGATGGCCGTTGATGGTGTAGGCATCGGAAACATTCGGGGATCCGCCGGTCTGAAGTGACTGTTTTATAACCGCCTCAGTGTCTACTTTCCACCACTCTCCTGTAAGAAATCCACTGTAAGTTAATCAATCTATTATGATCGTGCCAAGGGGTCGAGTTTGAATGAATGAGTGATTGCATACCGAACATTATTGGGATTTCCTTATGAGGTTTGGGAAAGGGATAAGGAACGTTTTTCTTTGGAAGTATGATCAATGGTCCATAGACGGTGGCTCTCAGCCAGGAAATGTGGGCATGCCACCACAGGGTTCCTCTTTGTCCGATGATGGTGAAGTTGTAAAGAAAACTCTGCCCGGTCTGGATCGGACATTGTGTGACATAGGATGGACCGTCTGCCCACCCGCTCTGGAGTTGCCGGATTCCGTGCCTGTTTTTAATAGGGAATGACAAAGTAAACATAATTATCTTCAGTGAACAAAATAAGGCAAGATAAAAATGGACAGATGATCCGATATGGCTGATCGATTAGTCGCCACTTACCAATGAATGGTTATGTTGTTGGAAACGTGATTGACAACATTGACTTGAAGATTGTCACCTTCTCTGGCGACAATCCGAGGGCCGGGGAATTTCCCGTTCACTGTCACAATGCTCTTTGTTTTGCACAATTTGGTCACATTTTTCAATTGTATCTAATACAGATAATGATCGTCAGTAAAAGTAGAAGTGAAAGAGCGCAAAAAAAAAAAAAAACATAGAATGGTGAAGAAGAGAAGCTTACATCAAATGTGTATTTTCTTACAATCCCAGCTGCATTGGATGGAACTGCTACCTCAGGAAACAACAAAAGGCAACTCATGACTAAACAAAAAGTGAGGAAACATGTTGGAATTGGTAATGGGAAAAGAGAGACACCCATGCTTGATGAACACCAAACAAAAGGAGAATTTTGCTTTTTTTTTTTTTTTTTTTTTTCCCTTTCTTGGCTTCCTTTTGGTGTCCAATGATTCATGCAGACTCAATATGGGTATCTAATTTATATAGACATTGCAAGGATTTGGTTGGGTAGGTTTGTGATTCATTCCTCCTTACCACCAACAAACACACAACCCCCCCCCTAAAAATGGAAAAATATTTTCATGATATTTTGAGAAATTACCAAATAATCCCGAGTTTTATAAAAATTATCAGTTTCTTCTCTCATGATTTGGTCTTACTAATACCTCATCTGAACCAGAAAAACAATGAACACAAAACTCGATAGTTTTTTTTTTTTGGTTAGAAAATTCAGGATTCACTATAATTTTTCTAAATCTTAGGGGTGATTATGTAATTGCATAAAAATAAAAAAATAAATTAACACAGGTGGATTGATATTATGAATTAATTAAGGCCCATTTTGATCTAAACTACAAACCTTGATTAAACTCATTTTCGGGTGGCAATATTAATAGCTTACCAGTAATTACCTTGCTTAATTTCCTCACCAATGTCACACATCAACGGTAAATCGAACAATTTCTAACACGATACGAACCCGATACAGTTAGGATGATTCGTTGACTTATTTACAATCCGAATAGCCACCCCAACACTAAAGTACCTTTCTTAGGACAAATAATAAAATTTACCTATTAACTCATATATGATATGAATTGTAGTCCTAATTTTTCTTGGGACGCGAGAAGATCGAGTAATATGTATGGGATTGGAACTTTGTGAACAACCAGTGCCAAAAATTTCAACCGTTAATCTTGCCTGTCAAGACTGATGGAAATTAGCTTGTTGAGAAATGTTGTTTAGAAATGAAGTCTTGTTCATGGCCATGCTAATCATTCTTCATGTAGAACCCGGACCAAAGGAATAACATTAAAGGGACGTCCAGGTAGGTTAGTGATAGCTACCCCAACCCGAGAGGGCGGTCCGGCCTTCCAAACTAATATCCAAAATCACATGAGTATAGTGTCGACAAATGAATTATTTGGTCATTAGATCTGGCCTATGCAGTTACGTTAGTAATTATGCTGTCAATGTCAAATTTAATAACTGAATGGTTCGTTAATAGGACTGTGATTTTTCCCATATTTATATTTTATATATTAGTTGAGATTTAATATATTTTTCTATCCCACTAAAAAGATCAAGTTTGTGATACATACAACACGAAAATTAAGTAATAATGCACCATTTTATCCATCTTTCCCCTTATTTTCTAAGTAAACGTTAGTTGTGACTCGACTGGGATGTAAGAAAATAGAAGCACGACTCATATGTTGAGACACCAATTCATTTAGGATCATAGCTCTTTATATAAGACAAAGCTAGTATCTTGTATCTGACTCGAGATCAAATATTTTGTCTACTATATTTCTATATATCTTCCATATCCATCATTTCACAATGGAGAGTGAAATCCACATATTATATCATGGGATTTTCTTTTCCCTTGCGAGAGAGTAAACAACAAAGGCAAGAATAGAATAGATAGAAAATCTCATGAAATCCAACTCTTAAGATTCATTATAAAACTTTGTTTTTTTTAAACACTCGTGTTTTGAAGTTAGGATCGATCTCAAAGGTACAACTCAAGAGGAACCCAAAGAAGAAGACATTTGGCCAACCTTAGTTTCAATCTTGGTGAGGTGATTAGTGATGAGGAACTAATGCCAGAATGGTGCTATTGCTATAGCTTAGCTAGTTAGAAACTACTCACCGGTAAGAATTATGGTCATTAGGTTTGTTCGTTATGCCCATTGACCAACAATATCTAAACAATTTCATTTCCTACTTTTTTACTCCTTAATTAATAGTGGTTAAAACAAAATTAAATTGGCTGTTCTGATCAGAAATCATCATGACGTTTTGCTCCAATAATAGCTTCCATCACTTGCCAATTCTCAAGTTAGATTCACCAAAAATTGATACCTAATTACTGCAAATTATTGCTTTCCCTATATCTCAGTAAAAACGTTCAAATGTATAACTGTTTGTGAATTTTAAGGCACAGTTCTAAATGAAAAAAGTTCTAGTATTTTGATCTATCTGCATTTTAATGTGGAACTCACTTTGTTCTAATGAAAGAGTTATATATATATATATATATTCATCATAATATAGTTATATGTGGTTCATATATAATTAATTCAAACTTACAAATTAAAGACGTAACTGAAAAAATTAGTGTTACTTTATTCGTTTTAGGTGTAGTATCTTTTTTATAAAATAAATTTTTTAGAAAAAAAAGATGTACTCCTCTTATCCTGTTAAAAGAACTATGTTTCTAAAACTTTTTCTAATAAAAGAGTCATATGTTTTTATACTTTTACATTCTATATCGTTATTAATATAATTATGTGTTGTCCGATACTAACTTATACTTAAAAGAGGTAAAGATATAAGTGATAAAATGATATTCATTTATAGATGTTATCACTAATAATAAAAAAAATTATAGTTTTCTAAATATAGCAGTTATAACGGTGGTGGATAAAAGTAGCCAAACAGCTAAAATTATGTGCTAGCTATTGATAGATTTCTAAATGTAGTAATGTTTATGAGACGATCCAAACTTCAAAGCGGATTGGCCTAAGCCTGCATGCTATTTTATTCTGGACAAACCTCATTTATGCAATAAGTGGGGTAGTCAGAGGGGAAAAAAAAATGACCGTATAGGGTTAATGTTTTTAGTGGAAAGATTGAAAGATCACATATATATGCGATGAGGAGAGAGAATTGGGAGGTATTCATACCATAGTTGTTAAAATCCCGATTCGGGTTGTAGAATGATTTAACGATTTGGATCTGAAAATCGATTCTGACTCGTTAAGAATCGTTTTTTTGCACTAAAATCGCTGTAAAGTCACTAGAATCGTTTAGAATCGGTAGCATCGTACGATCCTATCGATTCTAAAAATTTTGGTTAAAATAGGATAATATTGTATATAACTTTTAAGCTCTGACTTATTACATGAATTTGTGGTGACCTTGGTGGTAAGTTGGACTTCTCTGTCAGCACTCACCCGTGTTTGAAACCCACCGCATACCATTTACTCCTCTTTTTTATTTCATCCTCTTTTTTTTGTCCTTTTCTTTTTGAGTCCATCATTCTTTTTTTTCTTTTTTTATTTATTTTAATTTCCTCTAAAACTTCCCCCTTCCCATTCTTTTTTGCCTAATTATATTGCTTTCCTTTTTTTTTTTGAATCCATTAATTTCCCCCCTCTAAAACTTGTTTGTTTCTATTAAATTGTTAATTTATCTATATTAATAATCTACTATAAATATTAAAAATAATTATTTATTTATTTTTAAATATTGAACATAATAATTTCACCTATAATTATTCCAAATATGCACATTTTTCTTTTACAATTCAATTTAAATAATTATTTATATACATTAGCTAGAATCCTGATTCTATAGTACGATTCTACGATCCGATTCTAAGATTCTGATTCTATGCCAAAATTGATTCTAGCTAGAATCTCGACTTTAACAACCTTTATTCAGACCCCTCTGAACCTCGTTAGAACCGCTACTGCATGCAATGCATTATGTTATTATATATGTTGTCATCACTAAATGTAGAACCATTATTCAATTTAATCGGTAAATAAATTTATTTAGTCACTCACTTGTACATTATGAAGAGCAATTCAGACAGTTCTAGCCTTGCTAGCTAGATAGGTACTTGTATATATGCTAAAGTTCCCTTCTATTTCAAGCCAAAAGTTGGATAAAATGCAAAATATGAGGTGGTATTCTTTTCACGTAAATAATGGTAAACCTCACATTCTAAACAACATAATCATTAATTTGATATTTCACCTAAAACAAAAAGTAAAACAAAAAAAAAAAAAAAAAAAAGAATGTTGAGCAATCGGTGGTTTCTTTCCAAGTAAAGCATTCAGGAACCCTATGCAAATGGCGACAAAGATAAACTCCTCATAGTCTTCACCATCATTTCGCCATCAAGATTAGGACCCTTTACCCGCATGCATCTCTCTAATTCTACTGTTTTATATTGGAAAACCATTGGTGGATATATCCATTTTAAGTCCAGTTTCGTCAAAAGATTTTAGTAGTATAATTGCTTATAAATTTTATTAAGTATAATTCTTATAATGAAACCTAAAAAATACTTGTTGATTAAGTTGTATTATTACGAGTGGCATCACGTACATACGGTTCAAACTGTGATTTGAATCACATTATGCATATTTTAATAAATTTTCTTCATTACAATGCGCATTTTTACATTTTTTACACGCTTGTAATATTCCTAAAATTAATCCAAACCATAATTTCAACTACTACTACAATATTAAATAGGGCTTTCATAGATGTAATTAAGGGACGCTAGCAGGGCATGAATAAATAACGGGAGGACCTTGTAACTCGTTAATGAGTTCGGATTTTGAGGACGCAGGAAAAAAAAAAAAAAAAAAAAGGACGTTAGTATGAATACTAATTAAGTTACATATATGGCCAGTGAAAGTATCAGTTAAACTGATTCTGTAGTTGCAACAACTACACACCTTCTTCTGTACTCTCTTCAGTGTATATCTACTAAGTACACCAAATGCCCCAATCACAAAATTTTCTTTACTTTTGCTTCTTTAAGCTATTTGTTACATACTCCAAGCAAAGGATGGCCATTCTATTGTAGTTTATGTCAATCCCATACAAATCTTGACTTCATATACATACATTGTATTTCTTTTTGTACCACTAAAAATTATCGTATCACTAAAAGACTTCAGTTTACTTATTTACTATATAACTACTGTCTCACTAAAAGAATACTCATATGTATAGTTAATTATGCCTTAAAACTCGTAAATAATTGTAAAAGAGTACTCATCCAATGACCACTAAATTGTATGCATATACATAATATAGATTTTAACATGATAAAAATATAAAATTCGCTATTGTATACATAATATTAGATCTTAACATGATAAAAATATAAAACTCGCCATTGCATTGTACGGTTCTTTACAAACTAAATTTGAGAGAAAATAACTAATTAACATACAAGTCCAAATCAAATCAATATTGATTTGATTATCTTCCTTTTCTTGAAGTGTATTTCATGCTTCCTTTACATTGAAAACTACATTCATATGATCTTAACACAAGATGAACAAGGAAACAAAACCGTATGAATCACTTCATATAAACACAGAAAATGAGGTAATAATAAATTAATCCCAGATCATAACCACAGCAATCACTCCCACACCAAAAAGGACAGCAAGAAACTTGAAAAATGGAGTGTCAAAGTAAAGCTTAGCCTGCGGTTTGAACCCTTTGGCTATGAGATGATTGATGGCAACGTAGACGAAAACGCCACAGGCGATTCCCATCGAGATAGCGTACATCCAGTCGGCGGTGCTCCCTTCGGTGGTGGCGTCGATGGCGATGCCGATGCCGACCCCGACCGGGCTGGAAATGGCGAAGGCGAAGGAGTATGCCACGGTGGTTAAGAACGGCCTCTTTGGTATCAGTTTTAGAAGGGCTATCCCCATTGCGATGGCGGCAAAAATCTTGTGTAGTTGGATTGTCCACAGGTTCCTCCATGCATCCGCCTTGGTCCCTGTATTGAAAATGTAAAAAATATATAGTTGCAGAGTAAAAAAAATTGTATCGGAAATTATGAAAAAAGTATTATAATGTATTAAATTTATTGTAGAAACCGAAAACAAAACCAAAACACACAGATGAAACAATGCCTGTTCTTTTTCATCGTTTTGAAAACGATTTTGAAAACATGTTTTGGAAAATAGTTTTATAATGTAAAAAGTATATTGAAAATGTAAAAAGTAGATGCTGAATAGTAAAAAGTTGTATTAGAAATGATGGAATATGATTAAAATATATTAAATTTACTGTTGAAACCAAAACCGTTTTCAAAACAGAACAAAAAGAACACGCCCGAAAATGAACCGGGCTTGAAACAATGTTGATGTTTGAAAGCAAAAATGGACAAAAAAAGTTTGATCAGGTTATTTTTGGGCCTTTAAGATAAGGATTCTGATTAGTAGGACATCTTTTGAACCCATTCATGTGAAATTAGATGAATAGAATAAAACATATGTATAGTAAAACTGCTGGCAAATTTTAACTCGGCCCGACAATACAATACTTTTATTATCCCTTCAATCCATATATAACATAAAATTGACATAGTATAACCTAAATTGTCAACCCTTAAGAAATAGAAATTGAAGGTGATTTCTGACCCGATAAGTTAAAATGAACTGTCAACTCATTTACAATCTGAATTGTTTCCTTAGGTAACAATTTCTAACATTATACATTAGAAGTAACTTGTCAACCCATATACAATTCGAACTATGAGCAATTTCTGACACAATATGTTGGAAGTGACCGTTACCCCACATATAAACTGAATTCAAAGAGTAATTTTAGACTTCAAACCTTAAAAATGAATAAAATATTAACCTATATACAACTTAATTTGCCAAGGAGTGTTTCTTTTTATTTTTCTTTTTCTTTTTATTTTTCTTTTATCCCTGAATCTAATCGAATTCATCACCTCAAGATTACAAGATATTCCTAACTTGTCACGGGGATCAACATAAACTTTTCTACTATGCACGCATGACATATATGTTGACACACAAAAACTCACCCAAAAAAATAGCAGTGCTACAAGTCAATGCACAAATTGATCGTAAAAGTCATTTTTAGAAAGTAACTCTTATAATGAAACAGATAAATAATGAAGTATGCAGTAATTGAATGAATGATGTGAATTATACGAATAAGTCATTTCCAGATATTTTTTTACTAATTATACAAATGGTCTCAGTTTTCTAATGAAACACAGCGAGAGTATATAATCATGTGCATTGATGGCTTACCTGCAACTCCAACGGCAATGCCCTCAAAAACCGAATGAAAACAAAGAGCAAGGATGAGAAGAACGGTATCCCCAACCGACGACGTCTTCGCCAAAACCGGGTTATTATGGTGATCCATTCCCACCTCTTCTTTACCCTGCGATTCAACTTCGACTCTCGCAGCATCCTTTTCGCCGCCGCTCGTCACGTAAATCACCACGCAATCGCCGAGCATGGTGAGGAGGTAACCAGCGGAGGCCAACATGAACGAAAAAGGGTAACTCTTGCTCGTCAAATCCTCAAAAGTTTCGGTAGAATCGCTCAGGAAATGCATCAGCGAAGTCCCCAGAAAAACCCCGCCGGCGAACTGGGTTCCCAGGAGGAGGAAACTCTCGTTCCACCGGAAAAAATAAGGCGACACTCCGCCGACGAACGTGCTGACAAGCATTATTATCAAACACCATATTTTCACTAAAACGAGCCCTTTCGAGTGAAGATTAGTACTCTCGTCGCCGCCATCATTGCCGCCGCTTTCATCGTGATCGTCAGTTCCTCCGTGGGCGGCTGTGTTTGAGCATTGGAGAAGCAAGAGAAGAAGTATGATCAAGAGAGTTGACTTGAGGTTGAAGAAGTCAACCGATGAGGAAGAAGAAGAGGTGGCCATGGAAATTTTAAAAAAAAGTTTTGGTAGTGTGAAATTTGGTGCGGTCTGAATTAATAAGGTCGATAATTCCTACGTTTTTTTGTAGTACAGATTTGACTTTTATAAGGTTGTAGTAACGTTGTACTACATTATCCAAAATTGTACTGATTATTATGATTTGTTAGAAAGTTGGAATTGGATCTTCTTAATTCGGAATTGATATTCGCAGTAACCGTTTCGATATTTGCAGTAACATTCCCCTGTAAAAAGATAAAAATACCCCTGGACAAAAAAAAATATTACAAACCAACTATGCAATGCAGGCTAAAAATAAAAAATAAAAAAAACTTTGAAAAAGTAACTTACGGGTTCTGTTCCGTTTAATAATTCCTGCAAAGCAGAGCCGGGTGGAATCACAAAATCGGATAAAAATCGAGACGACTCGGATCGAAAAAAGATTAGTGGGTAAAGTTAAAATGTTTTGCGGTATTATTTTACATAGTTGTTTGATTAATTTAGTTGTATTATGTCCGGATGTGTTAGTATTTTTGTCGAAAATGTGAATTTTTTACCGGATTGGCGAAGATCCGCCCGGTGATTACTGCAAATATCAAATTGAAGGGGGGGGGGGAATATCGCCGGATTCCGGCGACATTTTGGCCAAAAATGTCGCCGGATTTTGGGCCAAAAATGTCGCCAGCGATATTTTTGACCCAAAATGTCGCCGGATTCCTGCGACATTTTTGCCAAAAGTGTATTTTTGGCCCAAAATGTCGCCGGATTCCTGCGACATTTTTGCCAAAAGTGTCGCCGGAAATTTTTGGCCCAAAATCCGGCGACACTTTTGGCCAAAAATGTCGCAGGAATCCAGCGACATTTTGGGCCAAAAATGTCGCAGGAATCCGGCAACATTTTGAGTTTTTTTTTTTTTTTTAAGTGTTAGGGGTATTTTAGACTTTTCACAAGAAAATGTTACTGCAAATATCGAAATGGTTACTGCAAATATCATGCCCCTTTTAATTTAATGGGTGAATAATCTAAAATATACTAATATTTTTTTGATTATGTTTGTTTTTGTCATCATATATATTTTTTTTAGTCACGAATATTCTTAAACTTATTATAACGGGCCAAAAATATACTAGCTTGTTAAACTCCGTTAACACAAACAGAATGATATTCATGTGCCTCTCACATGCCTTTTTTAAGGATATTTTTGTCCATTTACTAATCATATTTTCCTTTTTTTTTTTTTTTCTTCTCCAAATTTACTTTCATCTTCTTCCACCAAATTCCTCCTCCGCCTCCCTTCCCCCGCCCACCAAACATCCCATTGCAATTGTTCCTTTTTGCTCTTTGTCTTACCTCCATTTCCACCATCGCGATTGATTCCATTCGTTAGTTCCTTCGAAAGTCATTCCCATTCTTGCTCTGTCGACTCGCTAGCTAGCTCATCAAGGCCTGCTGCTGTAAATCAAAGTCTCAGACAAATTCGCCTTAACCGTGCATCTTATGAATTTTACAATTTGCTTTGAAGGGATTTTGCGTAGATGTTGAAAGCAGTAATCAGATTATTAAAAGACCAAAACTTGGAGGAACAAGAGCTTTCCTATTTGTCTGTGGTACTATCTAATTACTTCCCCAGATGCTTAATTTGATCTTTCTATGTGTTTCTGAGAGGAATATGCAATGTTGCAGCATTGGCTTCACTGGAGAATATGGAATTTATTGACACTGCTGTAAGCTTAGTGACTTACTTCTACAGCAATATGCATTTCAACATCACTAAATCAGCCAATACGCTCACAAATTTGTTGGGCACAACCTTTTTGCTCTCCTTGTTTGGAGCCTTCATTTCCGAATTCAAGACTGCCATTCTCTTCGATTGTTTACAAGCTATGGTGGTGATGTTTGTTTAGTAAAAAAATTATCCCCGTGAAGGGTTCTGTTTGCAGGATTTATGGGGTTTGGATAGCATATGGTAGTGGTGATTTATGATGGGTTTGTGAGACGACGGTGGTGGTGGGTTTTTTTGGGGATAGGGGGTGAGTGAATGGAAGCAATGGCTATGGTGGAAATGGAAGTAAGACAGAGAGCAAAGAGGAACAATTACAATGGGTTGTTGGGGAGGAAGAGAGGCGGAGGAAGGGCGAAGGAGGAGGAGGATGACGGTGAAGGAATTTGGGGGAAGAATATGAAAGTAAATTTGGAGAAGAAGAAGAAAAAAAATTAAATAAAAGGCAAAGATGAATAGTAAATTAACAAAAATGCCCTTGAAAAAATGCATGTGAGAAGCACACAAATGCCATTCCATTAGTGCTAACGGAGTTTAAGAGCGTCAGTACATTTTTGGTCCATTTTAATTAGTTTAGGGATATTCGTGGTAACAAAAAAAAAGTATGGTGACAAATTCGAACACAATCAAAAAATATATGTATATTTTGGGCTGTTAACTCTAATTTAATTAAAGCAAAGTTTGACAACGGCCAGTTCATGCTCTGCTGCTAAATCATTTAATCCAAATGTGGCATTTTTTTTTTTTTTTTCCTTGTGTATTGAAAGATATATAAAAAATTAATGCCATCACGGATAGGTGAATACAAAAGACTATAGTTTTGGCGTTAGGTTAGGATGTTAGTGTCACATTTCTCGTAATTGTTTACGTTTATCCTTGTATTTGACACGTTTGACGAACCAACAACATATTTATCGAGTTTATCAGTTGAAATATTGCGATTGCATTAGTTAAAACAATAAATATTGTGTATTTTTAAACCACAAGTACACTTTTTAAGTTCTAAGTATTGAATTTATCTCTAAATAAAGCATCGTGTGTATATTAAAAAAACAAGTATCATGTGTTTTCAAAACACATGTACCATATTTATGACTTGTATTGAGTTAAAGCCTGTGAAATAATTTTTTTAAAAAAAAGAACAAAAGTTATTTTATGCAATGACTCTACAATAGTATGTAATTTTGCTGCTCATCCAGCAGTAAAAAAATTGTTTTAAAAATAGAACGCAGATAATTAGTTGTTTTGTTGGCAATGAGATTACCTATTTAAGATATTTTATCAAATCATGTCTAAGTTAGTGAAACGACATCGTTTTAAGATAAAATTATGATGTTTCACTAAATATTAAGGAAAACAGCGACATTTCACTAATTTGAATAGAATTAGACATAACATATTGAACCGTTGATTCTTACTCAGTTTTTTGTGGATGTATCGACCAATACCATATGTTTTTTCACATAGGCCAGCCATGTAAGAAAATATACGATATCTTGGATATAGAAGAGATAGTTTGTTTTACTTTTTGTTTCCATATTGAAGTGCAATTCATTAACAAATTAAAGAAAGCCCAAATGACCTATATGGACATTCCAACTTTCCATAGCATCGTGGGCTGTTGGTTAGTGAAGCAGAACCTATGAGGTTCTCAATGTCATTTTAGACTTTTCTGTAAAATATCGTCACATATCTATAGTTTTTTGAAGGGATCTTTTGCAACAACATTTAAGTCTATGTTTTTATTTTCTTTGATTATTCATTCATTTTGGTAATTAAACTACAAAATAACATTTAATTTGAAACCCACGAGTTGATTATAAGTGATTAGCTAATAAATTGACCGGAAGAATATATTGCACCAAATCGCACTTCTCCATGTAAAATCCTAATTTTCAAGTAACAAGTTACTCCATCGGGTCTAGAATAAAAGTTGCTTTAGAGTTTTCTTATCCACATTAAGGAATTCGTTTAAATGAGAAAAAAAAAACCCTTAACTATTATAATTTATTTTGATAAATTAGCAAAAATATATATATATGTTTTTTACGTCGTTCATTTTAAAATTGTTACTTCCTCTAAAACAACTTTTATTCTGGATCCGAGAGAGTGCATAGGTGTCCGTCTATCATCCAGGAGGGGGTTGCATGTTCCCCCCTGTATGGGCCCCCTGAATGTGAGGGGGGCATAGAGATACGGAGAC
Organism: Leptodermis oblonga; assembly: GCA_016801395.1. NCBI lineage: Eukaryota > Viridiplantae > Streptophyta > Magnoliopsida > Gentianales > Rubiaceae > Leptodermis > Leptodermis oblonga. The sequence goes on from CM028760.1 coordinate 35,885,518, forward strand.
AAGAGATCACCCCCCTATCGGACACCCTGAATGTGAGGGGAGACATGGGGACACGAGTACAAGAGATCTCCACCTTATCATCCAAAGACATAAGAGAACAATTACACAAGTGCAAAACAATCCATGAAATTGAAGAAACCCCAATTATTTGTCAACTGAATGGAGAATGTGTATTGTGTACCTAGATCTTTTTGTCTCTTTCCTGGTCCATTTCTCTCTCCATTAGCAAACACTCACTACTATTTATCTTCTTCCTCCCCCTATTCTTCACCTTTGGAGAATGGGAGAGTCTAAAAAAAAATTTCTATTAGTTTAGTGTTCTTATTTTGTTTTATCTTCCTCAGTGTAAGTGTTTGTCTATCTTTTCATGAGAGTGTTGTACGAGTGTTGTTTTTATTTCACATTTGAAGCTCTCAACTTCATATCTGTAATGAGAAGAAGTTGATGATAAAGATGAAGGTGAAGAAAAAGAAAAGACAAAGTGGAAGGTAGACTCGCACCGGCTGAGGGGCGAATTTCACAACCTGAGGGATATCCGACAGGAGTGTGAGATGTAGTTTGTGCCCTGTGAGTTTAGAGTTACCTCCATTTTGAAATAAAAATTGTTCGATTCAGCAATTGGTAGCCATTTTTTGTATATGCAAAAATATTATTTAGTTGCTACTAGGGAGATTTATCTTCAGTTTTAGCTCTAAACCAATACTTATTGGTTACTAGGTAGATTTATCTTCAGTTTTAGCATTAAAACAGTGAATTAGTTTTGCACAAATGGTTCGTCTAGCTGTCGAAATGTTTATTGGCTAATCTGCCATTAGTTTTTGAACTATAGGCTCATTATTTTCTACAGTATTTTGATATTTGTATGTGTTCAAGAATCATTCGACATGTTTGTAGTATCATTTGATCCTTTAGTTTATTATCAATATATTCTACTTATTAATGGATACCAATCAAGTCAATTTTAAGTACATTTCATATAATGATTGATTGAAAAAAAAAACTCAATCTCGAGAACATTTGAAAACACAGAAACTGATATTATTAGGCTTGTGGCATACACTACTACAAAAGGGCCATTGGAGGAGCCTATTTAGAGGCGGGTTTCAAAAGACCCGCCTCCAGTAGGTGCATTCGAGGCGGGTTTTCTCCAAAACCGATGAAAATTTTCGTAACAGATTATGCACCAGCCTCCTTTTAGTGTTTTGGAGGCGGGTGCAAATAGTGTTCTGAAAATTCTCTTCGATTTTGGACTGTTGAAAGTTAAAAATAAATTTAGAATTTTGTCGAGGTTCGAGCAAGGTGATAAATTGGTAGGTAATAAAAATCACAAGTTTTAGAAAGAAATATATAAATTTATACTTTCGATTTTAACTTTAAATACATAAGTATATGTAGCCTAGTGATAAATTTAGTGTGTATATGTAGCCTAGTAATAAATTTAGTGTGCAAGAGTCAAGTGTTTCTGCATGCGCAAGTTCAATTCCTACTAAAGCCATAAATTGAAGCAAGAGAAATTAAATTTTGCACTGGGAGAGTATTAGAGGCTGGTGTTAGATGCACCCGCCTCCATTATGACATGCACCCACCTCCAATAGGCATGATATTGGAGGCGGGTGTTACGGGCACCCGCTTCCAATACTCCAATTGGAGGGGGCTGCTCGTATTAGAGGCACCCGCATTGGAGGCGGGTGCCGGGTAGCGAAACCTGCCTCCAATAGGCCTTTTTCGGTGATACTCAAAGCAAATCCCAACTGAATTTTGTTGAAGCTTTGGACGTTGGATGAGGAGGGTGTTGCTACTGTATTGGCTCCGACATATCCTTCTTCTACATGGGGGGAATGTCATCGTCATCGCCGTCGCCAACCGGCGTTGAATTTTTACTCCCCAACATTTTTAGAGCAAGGGCGTACTCTTTCACTCTTCCCACCTTTTGATGAATTTTGAAAAATGTTTTCAAATTTTGGTTTTGGAAATGATTTTTCAATGTGAAAAATGTAATGGAAATATAAAAATATGTACTTCCTTCGTTCCATTAAAAGAGTTAACTTTGATCAATGTACAATTTTATATTATGAATGTCAAGGTACAATACATAAAATAGCTAATTGACACTCTTTATTCCATTAATATACTTATTAAGTATGAGATAATTGTATACCACATATGATCATATTAACAACGTAAGAGTAGTAAAAAATTTGAAAGTTGACTCTTCAATTGAAATAAAAAAAATATTTTTCAAAGTGAGCATTTCTAATAGAACGAATGGAATAATAAAAAGGTAAAAATGTATATTAAAAATAATGACTAATTAATATAATATTTAAAACTACAAAAACATATTTTTAAAAACTCAGTAAATAACGTACCCTTAACTCAACTTAGGAATGTAGTAGTATAATACCTGTGTAAGCCTCTGATATTCCAAATCTCCCTTTGCAATAATTGCATTTAACGGAAGCAGCTGATTCATCAACGACTCAATGGCATTTGGTATATAATTTTCGCAACTTTCCCACCTCCAGAAATCACAGATTCATAAGCGTATACCTTGCAAAACAGAATATGGTCAAGTTTCATATATACATCCAAAATTAACATAAAGAGCACATATACTTTCTCCATCCCACGTAAAAAGTCCATATAACTACGGGGTATGCTAAATGCAGGGAAGAAAAATGCTAAACGCAGTGTTAGACCTGGTTGGGGTTAATGCTTATTTTGATTGATGAGTTAACAAATATGAAAATTAATTTAACGGGTTTTCTAAGTGAGAAAATGTAGAGAAATGTTTATGGAAGAACCGACGCAAAAAAGGGTAATGAAAAATGAGCTAAAACGAAGAAACGACAAACAAATGAAGAAAGAAGAAAAACACATCCCAAGCACGTCCCTAAGTGGGACCCATGGATTTTCTCAGTCAGAAAATGAAGAAAAGAGTTCACGGGTGAACCAACGCAAAAAACAGCGAAGAAAACGAAGTTAAATGAAGAAATGGCAAACAAACGAAAAATGTCAAATCAAGGGCCGACAAAGGCTGACGGCGAGCCGCCCGGGCAGACGCCTCGCGCAGGCATAGCCCTACGATGCTAGCCTGCGAGAGTCGCGGGCTACGTCGCAGGAGCTTTGGGAAGCCACCTTTTTTTACCCTTTTTTGCACTCTATCAAGGGGTCTCTTCTCCTATAAATATCTCCACTTCAAGAACACTTAAGACAACTCTCTCCATCCATTTTATGCTCAATCTTAAGTGTTAAAAAGCTCTCAAAAGATCATTTCAAAGTTCTAGCAAGTTTTTTCAAAATTAGGCTAGAATAGAAAACTTCATTGTAATTGTTAGCTATTTTTCATAGCATTATTTTCTTACTTTGTAAACACATTGAGGGAAGTCCTAAACACTTGAGTAAGTGTTGTAGGTATCTTGTAAGTGAGGCAAAGTCCTAAGCTCTTGATTAAGAGTTAGGCATGAAGTAAGAGGGATCAAGAAAAGAAGGAGAAGTCTTATCTCAAGGGGTTGAGGTTAGGCATTTGGTAAAATCCTAATTGCTAAGCAAGGGGAGTTTTGAGTAAGACCTAAAATCCATGAAGAATGATAGGGGCAAAAAATCCATTGCTAGCCTTTGACAAGGGAGTCTCAATACAAGAGTTTGGATTAAGCAAAGGGGTAAAGTCCTAAGTTTAGAGCTAGATTAGGCAAGGAAAAAGTCTTAATCTCTTGATAAAGAGTTAAGCAAGTGTAAGGGATTGAATCACTCCTTTAAGCATTTCCTAGAGGATTAGGAATCTCAAGTTGTAGAACTTGGTGAATGGAGTAGGATTCAAAGGAAATTCGAACCACTATAACTTTGATGTGTCTTGCTTCTTGTTTATTTGCTTTCATGTTTTGCAAATCACTAATCACACACCTACTTAGAAATCTAGTTTGAAATTGGTTTTAAAACTTGTGTTTGAAAATAATTTTTCAAAGTTCTTCTTTGTAGAAGAAATATTTTTAAAGGGTCAAGAACCTAATTCACCCCCTCCCCCTCTTAGGTTCTTCTCAAGTTACTAATTAAACTTGGGATTTCAATTTGTAGGTTTAACAACCTTGAGTCTAAGATCATCTTTTGCAACTTTTTCGATTTTTAGTCTTATTTGCCCACTTGATTATTTGTGCTTTATTTTCTAAATTTTGCACAAAATGACTAAAGGTAAGAAAGCCACCAAGTAGGTGACCAAGCTAGCTAAGAGTTGGGATGATTCCTCAAGTGAGGAAGAGAAGGAAATCACACAAAGATGCTTTGTTGGGAGTGAACTTCAAGAGGTAACAAATTCTTCCCAATACTCTTTGTGTGATAGTGAAATGTATGAAAGTGATAGCGATAATGATAATGCTAATAATGCTAAAATATACAAGTATGTCACTTTAATGCATGATAAATGTATGAATGCCATAAAAATGAGTGTTATACATGAAAAGAAAATTAATTATTTAGAAATTCATGTTGCATCATTAAAAGAAGAAAACTCTACTTTGAAATGTGAAAATGATGAATTGAGAAACAAAGTAAATGAAATGGGTACTTTTCTAGATAATGAAGATGCAAGATATATTGTTTTGAAAATGTATTATGAAAATGCCTTAAATGAAAATGAGAAATTGCATGAAAAGACTAAATCATATGATTTATTGAAAAATGAGTATGAATGCATGAAAACGAAAATTAAAGACTTGAGTGCAAGTCTTGAAAAATTAACTTTAGGGAAAAATAACTTAGAGAAGTTGTTAGGCAAACAAAAGGTAGGAAATGATAAAAATGGCTTAGGTTATGAAAGTAACCGAAATTGTGATATGCCTTCTACTTCTACTACTTTTGTTAATGCTTCAAATAGTGATGTTAAATTTTCCTATCCATCTATTGAAACTAAAAAGAAGACTAATCATGCATGGTTGTATGAAATAAAAAGAACTCTTCTAAATTTAAAAATGATGCGAATTTGATTGATTACTCGTTTTATATGCCTAGAAAAATGCATGTTCCCTATAGACATAGTGAAGTTTGTTGTCATCTTCATAAGTTTGCTTTATATGCCCTAAAGAGGGATGTTTGTAAAAAAAAAAAATGCTCATGCATCTCATTATTCTCCTAGATACATGAATGTGCATAGTTCATTTGAAAATGAACTTAGGAGATAAGAAAAATGATTCTAGAAACTATAATGTATTATATGCTAAAAAGAATCATATTTCTCATATGCCCTTGAAAATGCATAATGTAGTAGATTATAATAGAGTGTCATATTCATGTAGGAAGTATGTTAGAAAATTTATTTCATTATATGCACGTATTATTTGTGATTATTGTGGTAGACATGGCCACACTTCTTCTAAATGCTTTGATAAGAAAAATGTGAAAAATGAAAGAAAGGTTTGGAAAGTAAAGGAACAAGCTAACCCCTTAAGACCCAATAAGTGTTGGGTACCAAAATCTTGTGCTTGATTTCCTTGTAGGTCCTTGATGCTACTTTATAAACTAAATCTGAATGAAGAAATGCTTGAAAAGCAACAAGGAGGGTTAATTGGAGCCAAACGGTGAAAATTGCTAAAATGGCTTCAAAAATGGTAATGAGCCCATGAATGCTCCTTTGAAGTAACATATATCATCTTTACCTCATATTTATTGCTCCATAATTAATTTTATGATTATATGCAATATGAGCTATTTATGATGAACATGTGTGATTTAATTTCAAAATGATGAATATAGAATGTCTAATTTAATTTAAATATGCTTCTTGTGTTTGAATGATAAAGTGAACTTGTTGGTTGACTTTATATCCTTGAAATCATTTTGAATATTGAAAGCATGTTTTGATGAAAGTCTTTAGGACTTTATGACCTTTATTGAAAAATAGCTAGAAGTTTAACTTTAAGTTGACTTTTAGACTTCTACATGCTTAGAAATTGAAAATTGGTCTAATATACTTATAATGACAGTTGAAATATGCTAAGACCAAATTTGAAGTTAAATGCTCAAAAAGAGATAATTTAAACAAAATATAAAAAATATGATGAAATTTCAAAACTTGCCTTTGTTAACGAGTCTATGAGTGATATAATCCTAGAATGCCATGTTTTAAAGTTAAAATGATGCATTAGGATCTATGTTATCTTTGGTATCTTGAAATTCTTGCATTTTAAAAGAGTTGAAAACTTTTCATGTGAAGATAGCAAGAATTAAGCATGTTTGCATTACTTAAAAACGGTTGACCAAGTGGTTGAATTTCGAAATACACATGTTGTAGCTTATTTGATATTTTAAGCATGGATTAATTGATGATTTGAAGTTGCTTGCATGAGAAAATTGAGGCTAAATGCCAGAAAATTACAACTTTCAAAGATTGTATGCTTTGTATGCTTAAAATTGAAAACGTTTAACCAAGTAGTTGACTTTGAAAGTATGCATGTTTTGGATTGTTTGAATCTTTATGCATAAACTACTTGAGTATTTGAAGTTGCTTTAATGATAAAATACATGATAAAAACTTAAAAACAACAACTTTTAAAATTCATGGCTTAATTTGTTTAAGCTTGAAAAGTATTGACCGATAGGTTAACTTTTCATATATGCATTATTTGAAATGTTTCATTCCTTTGATATGTTGCATATGTTGATTAAAACTTGCTCATGTGCTTAGTTGAGATTTACATGATGAAATTGACAAATTTTAAGACATTGTTTTAGAAAAAGATCGACTTTTAATTGACTTTGAAGAATATGCAAGAAAAGTAAACTTTTACATTCGTGAAATGCTTTATATGCTTAATGGAATTTGCTTTCATGAAAAAATGAAATTTTTAAATTTAAGAAAAGCAAATTTCATGAAAAGTTAAAAATTTTGAAAGTTTGACCAATGAGTTCACCTTGACATGATGCATCCCCTTTGATTTTAGATGCATACATATTGATCATTAGGGTCATTTGAAGTTGCTTGCATACTTTCAACTTGTTTTTAAATATGAGTTGATGTTATATTGCACAAATATTGAAAACTCATGTGTTAAGAAGGATCATTCTTTAAAAAGGATGATTTTTTTTATTTTCATAACTTAACTTGTTCTTTGATTGTTTTGAATGAAGGTTGCATGCTTCTTACTTCATTGGTTAAGTTTTCTATGAAAATGTATGTGCTAGAAATTTTGGGAGAAAAATTTGTACTAGCATAGATATTAGATGTTAAATTTAGCATTATCATCTTGTAGGCTTACGAAGTAAAAAGGACTATTTAGTACAATCACTAAGGGGGAGAAAATGCTAAGAATAGTTTGATTGTCAAAAGAATAGTTTGATTTTGCTTAAAATGTCATATGCAAAACTTCCATATGTGAGAGCAAAGCTAAATGCTCAACTCATGCACTAAATATTTTTCACAAATTTTGGAGTTGCTCATTTTTTACTTGTATGCATTGTTCAAAATTTATTACTTATATGCATGCTAAGTCCTTTTTGTGATGTCAAAAAGGGGGAGAAATATAATGGAATTATGGAATTGAGGGGGAGATTATCAATTGAGGGGGAGAATTATTTAATCTTTACTTGTCGTTGATTAATCTTTACTTGTCGTTGATTTATTGTCATGAATTTCATATTTGTTTTGTTATCATCAAAAAGGGGGAGATTGTTAGACTCAGTTGGTCTTAATCCTTATTTTGATTGATGAGTTAACAAATATGGAAATTAATTTAACGGGTTTTCTAAGTGAGAAAATGTAGAGAAATTTTTACGGAAGAACTGACGCAGAAAACGACAATGAAAAATGAGCTAAAACGAAGAAACGACAAACAATGAAGAAAGAAGAAAACATGTCCCGAGCACGTCCCTAAGTGGGACCCACGGAGTTTCTCAGTCAGAAAATGAAGAGAAGAGTTCACGGCTGAACCAAAGCAAAAAAACGGCGAAGAAAACGAAGTTAAAATGAAGAAACGGCAAGCAAACGAAAAAATGTCAAATCAAGGGCTAACAAAGGCTGACGGCGAGTTGCCCGGGCAGACGCCGCGCACAGGGCTAGCCCTGCGACGCTAGCCTGCAACAGTCGCGGTTGTCGCAGGCTACGTCGTAGGAGCTTCGGGAAGTCACCTTTTTGCCAATTTTTTGCACTCTTTCAAGGGGTTCTCCTATAAATTTTCCACTTCAAGAACACTCAAGACAACTCTCTCCATCCATTTCATGCTCAATCTTAAGTGTTAAAAGGCTCTTAAAATATCATTTCAAAGTTAGGTTAGAATAGAAAAACTTCACTATAATTGTTAGCTATTTTTCATAGCATTATTTTCTTACTTTGTAAACACATTGAGGGAAGTCCTAAACACTTGAGTAAGTGTTGTAGGCATCTTGTAAGTGAGGCAAAGTCCTAAGCTCTTGGTTAAGAGTTAGGCATGAAGTAAGAGGGAGCAAGAAGAGAAGGAGAAGTCCTATCTCAAGGGGTTGAGGTTAGGCATTTGTAAAAGTCCTAATTGCTAAGCAAAGAGAGTCTTGAGTAAGATCTAAAATTCTTAAGGAATGATAGGGCAAAAGATCCATTGCTAGTCTTAGGCAAGAGAGTCTTAATCCAAGAGTTTGGATTAAGCAAAGGAGTAAAGTCCTAAGTCTAAAGCTAGATTAGGCAAGGAAAAAGTTTTAATCTCTTGAGAAAGAGTTAAGCAAGTGTAAGGAATTGAAACACTCCTTCAAGCGTTTCCTAGAGGATTAGGAATCTCAAGTTGTAGAACTTGGGGAGTGGAGTAGGATTCAAGGGAAATCCAAACCACTAAAAATTTAGTGTGTCTTGCTTCTTGTTTATTTGCTTTCATGTTTTGTAAATCACTAATCACACACCTCACTTAAAAATCTAGTTTTAAATTGCTTTTAAAACTTCTCTTTGAAAATGATTTTTCAAAGTTCTTCTTTGTAGAAGAAATATTTTTAAAGGGTCAAGAACCTAATTCACCCCCTCCCCCTCTTAGGTTCTTTTTAGGTTGCTAATTAAACTTGGGATTTCACACAAGGAATGAGAGATAGTATTTTCTATTTCTACCTATTTTGCCCCGTATCCCTATAATATCATTCCTCACTTTCTAGATCTCTTTTTTTCTTTCTTTTTTTTTTTTTTGTCTATTATGATTAATTATTAAGTGTTTATAATTTAATGCGTTTATTTATATTATTAATGTTGGTGAGTATATTAATTGTTAAGGTTAACATTATGACTAGGTGTGTATAATTTAGACATTATAATGCATGATTAGACATATATATATATAATATTTATGTTTAATTTAGGCATAATTATTTTGTAAATAAATAAATAAATCACCTAACCTATATTACTATCTCTACAGTAGTACTTTAGAGGTTAGGCGCATTGCAAAGAAAAGAAAAAATAAATAAAAAATACCTAGGTGGCAAAAGGCTTGGAAACCTTTTCATTGTTTAAAAAAAATTGATAAAAAAAAAAAGAACAAAAGGCTTGGAATAGGGAGTTAGGCACCCTAACCTCTTCTCTGGGATTAGGACCCTAAACCCAGAAGAGGAGGTTAGGTGCCCTAGCCTCATCTTCTAGGGTTAGGTTTCCTGAACCCCTTCAAAGAGGTTAGGGCGCATAACCTCTTTTTTTTGGGTTAGGAAAAGGGGGTTAGACGCCCTAACATCCTTTTCATGGGTTTAGGAATCTTAAACCAGAAAAGGGGGTTAGGGTGCCTAATCCTCTTTTCCAAGCTTCTTTTTTTTTTTTTTTTTTCTTTTTCAAATTTTTTTTAACAATGTGTCTAACCTCATTTCCCAAGCCTTGAAATTTTATTTTATTTTTTACTACACTGCCTAACGCCATTTGTCACTATCTTTTTTAAATTTTTTTTACCATAAATTTATGTTTAAATTAAACACAAACAATATAAAAACAAAAAAAATTTAACCACGTATTATAATATTTAAAGTATACACATATAGTTATAATATTTAAAATATACACATATAGTTATTATATTTAAAATATAAACATCTAATTATAATATTAACCTTAATAATTAATATAAAAAAAAATTATACACATAAAAATTAAAATAATGACAATATTGAATAAATTAAAATGAGTTTATAATGTATTTATGTCTAAATTAAACACATTTAATACCAAAGAAAAAATCTAATCATTTAATATAATATCTAAATTATACATATTTAATTGACCTTAACAACTAATCATAAAAGATTAATAAATAAATAAATACATACATAATAATAATAGTGGGGCTAGTGTGGCTGGTTGGTGGGAGTTATGCGTGAGAAGGGGAAATATAGGTATTAAATGAAAATACTATCTCTCTTTTTTTACGTTTAGTATTTTTTTTTCCTTGTGTTTAGACATACTGATAACTTATTATAGGTTGTGAGGTATAATAATTAAAATAAGTAATTTAATAATATCTTTTTCACTTATATATTTATTTTATAAATAAAGAATAACTGTAAATTATACATTATTATATTAGTAAAAATATGTATATATTGTAAATAAATTTAAAAATAAATAGAACAAAAATTTGTTTTGAAAGTGGACGGTACGGAGGGGAGTATATGTTACCTGCTCAGCCAGCCTATCGATCTCGAAGGTGATCTCTAAGACAGATTTTTCAGCCTTCTCCAATCGATCTCCGAGGAACCTTTCCACGCAACTGGTCGGAGATGACATTGCCGCCGACTATCTGTCACTCATTGCTTTCTTGGGTCGGAGATGACAACCTTAATTATACTTCTCCGTCGAGTGGCGTGGAGGATTGTGGACCTAGCAAAAGGGAATGGAAGACATGGGAGCATACAGCTGGATTTAATCAAGCTCATCTGGACTGGGGCTCACATGCATATAATTCAGCTAGAGGGATTCAAGAGGAGTACATGGCCAAAAAGCATCAAAGAAATTTACAAGGCCCACAAAGGAAAGTGAAAATTTTTGCTCCAACAGGAAGAAGAAGATGAAAGTACAGGTGATTGAGACTTGTGCAAAAAGTGAGTGGGATAGTGGTGCCAGCCAAACTTTATGCTGTGAGGAGGAAAGGAAAAATAGCTATTTGTGTCCTTTTTGTTTAGACTTGTTAGACATTTGCTTTCTTACGTTTTATTATTATAAAAGTAACCTTTTACGTTTGCATATTGTTGTTGTTTTGACCCATATAACATATTATGATCATTTTAAGCAGTTAAATGGGTAATTAACAATTATTAGGGGTCTTTTGAAGGGGAAAAAAAATTAAAACTTTCTCGTAATTTCTATATTTTTCAGCTCTTCTTTTAAATGGTGCGTTTAGCATAAATCAATCTATTAGTGCAATTCTTAACAGATTTATCTTGACATTCGCACTATAACATTCCCTATGGCATGTCCATAATCAGACTTACCACGTCCCATCCCTAAATCCCCCGCCCTAGATAGTGTTCAAGTTTGCTATCTTTGTAATAAATTTATTTATAACTAAACACTGAACAACTGTATGATTTCTATTTTGTCAACAGTTGACATTAATTGTTTCACAAAAACTTAGGTTATGCCTGTTTATACAAACGACACTGCTTGACCCACGTGTGCCTATCTAACAATTTTTTTTTTGCTTCTTGTTTCTATTTTAGGTATCACTTTATTAGTGAAAGGTTTTCTTCTTTTTTGTTAATCAATTACTATATGTAATGTGTTGTGTCTCCACAATGCCGGGGTGAGACTCCCGACAATAGAACAATCAATGATCCAATTTTTTAAATCGATGGGTGCACTGTACATTTTTTGTGAGGAATATTTTCTATAGAGTACCAGTAGATTTTTTTTCTTATTTTGTTTTCTTCATGCTAAAGTGATAATTGAAGAGAATATTACTTATACTTATAAACAATACTATTGTACTATTCACAAGTATCATTTATTTTAAATTAATTTTGTTTATTTACAAAATAATATTGGAAGAGAGTATTACTATTCATAAGTATTAATTTTTTTCAAAAACGCGCATCATTCACATAGACAAGTCGAGTGTATAAACTCATTTTACACGAGATTAACCCTACTAAAATACATACGGAGCATTAACTTACGGGTCTTTAGCGAATTACATCATGATTTTTGTAGAGGGACCAAAATATTACTTTAAGGTAAATTTTGAGGACCAAAATGTAATTTACAAACAACATTATGATTTCCATAAAATCAAAATGTAATTTTCTAAGATTTTAAAATTTGACACGTAATTTAAGGAAGACAATATTCTTTCTATAGGACAAAGTATTTATTTTATGCAACAACTAGAATAGTATGCTTCGGTTTTTTTCAGTCATACTAAGTAAAAGAATGCAATTTTACTGCTCATCCTGCCGTAAAATTAGCTTTACAATGGAGAGCAGAGAATCAGAGTGTAAGTTTTGTCTTTTGCAGATTTTAAAATCATGTCACGGTGTAGGTTTGGAATAATCATAACCCGAGACTTTCACAAGTAGCTAATTAAAAATTCTCAAATGTGCTAGTAGTAACACTAAGATGCAGTCATCGATTCACCCGATTCTTTCTTTTAAGGACAATAATATAACCAATAACGCGGAAAGAATAATTGACGAAGTAATTTTATGCTTTCAAATCAAGATTCAATTCTTACCTCCGCCAAATTTGCAAATGTTATTCCCAAGATACAAATACCCATAAAGTTATTATGTTCTTTTCTTAGCAACATTTTAACAATGTCACTTGTTTATTACAGCATAGATTTTCAGCAGCCTCCTTGAAGACTTCCTAAGCCATTCCATAATCATCATAACCAGGAAAGAAGCTCATATTCATTCCTGAATTGCCCAATGTTGGAATCTTGCAAACTTTGACAAGTGCTTGTTCCTTCAACCAGAAGTTGGCATGGAACTGGAAATTAACAGGAAAAAATCGTTTACTTGTTATGTAAATGAACACGAACAGAGTTTGAACACACTAAAACTCGACTCAAATTGGCTTCAAATCACCCCTAAGCATAGCACAAGAAATGACTGAAAATCAGAGCCCAGTTGAAATGCTAAACTGACAACAATTTTTTCCCTCCAATTCTCATACTTGCTATATGTTGAACAACTTTACACACCAAGAATAATGCATACATAAGTTTGGCAACTTTGACAGACCAAAACCCCAACTAATCGAAAAATCTAAGGAACAACCAACCTAAGCAGCAGGAAACAAGAGTTGCTTTCAAAGGCTAACTGCTTTTAAGGCGTTCTAATAGTCAGGGATTCAATTATTACCACTACCCAGTTTGTAAATATTATCGCAAAATCTGAATGTCCCATCAAATGCTATATTCTTTGGGCAGTATGGTTTTCTGGAAAACGATAATTCTCACACCATAAACTTTGATACCACAATTGTTTTACGGATGCATATTAAATAAAGGGGGCTTCTATTGTTCAAACAAAGGACCAACAGCAACTCAGTACATGTATACATCTGTTCAAGTCAGTCACATATCGAGATGCAGATTGCAGGGGAAACCATTCTAATAGTTCTGACAAGGATACCGTCAAGATGATATGAAGATAGTGAAGTGCCAGACAGTACAGGTTGCAGTCTATGAATAGAAATTTGTGAACTTGACCTATGCTGCACAAAATAAAGGCAAAAAACCAAGGAACTAGATTTCTTAGTGAAGCAGGAATACCTGGTGGGTGCAAGGCAAGCTACGATTCAGATCACCGCCATTCAAGGAATCCGGGCAAATCAAACATTTCTCCCAAACCACTGCAGGCACCTGATTTGTCTACAGGAGAAACTGAGGTAAACAAATTCATCTTGAGCAGCCAAAGATGACTAAAATGGTGTGCATTTCAAAAGGAAAAAACACGGAGCAGATGATTATTTCCAGGGTGAGGGGCATAGTTTTATGCAGGATGATATAAAATTTTCACTAATTCAAAACAAAGGGAATCTCTATTTTTGAATATAGTCCGCTGAATACTAACCTTCCTGAACTTGAACTCGACAGATCAAATACTATGTGGAGGAGAACAACAACAAAGCTTTTACCTCACTATGAACAGTTGACAGTATAAATCATATTTTTCCATTCTAAACTGGGACTTGTTCCAGATGGAGAAGAAAATGTCACCAGAAATCTTTTCCATCTAAAACATAGTAGAACAGCCACAACATATAAACTAAAACAGTTCAAAGAAAATCAGTAATCATAGCATGTCATAAACTTCATTCAACTTAATGCTATGATTCTTAGAATCAGATCATAGGGAATCAAAGAAAACATTTTAGGATCACTTTGCAGAAGGTCAGAATATAGAGTTCATAGAACAGGAATGTCAGCAAACATCCAAATGATCTTCAAAGTATAAATCAAAATAAAGCCAAATCTACTTTTAACCACATGATTACCATTGCTGAAGCTGAAGATGAGCACTCCTGCTCTGATGAGCTCCCACTGTCATAAAACAAGATGTACATCAATCAGTGCCAAACTTTTTAATTCCAGATGAGGCACTTTCAAATACATTCCACATATGTTATTACAACTATCTAATCCAGACTGAAATCAGATCATTTGATTCAAATTAGATAACAGAAAGAGCTTATCAAGGAGAACACAAACATGTCTTTCTTAATCTCTCTTTAATGAATGCTAATGCATTTTTAACTAGACATGTTTATGCTATTATCTAACAAGGTCATCACATAAATAAGTCAAAATAACTCATAATATTCCTTAAAGTATGCAAGCATTACTTGATCCAGAATGTTTTGTTGAGGACATGCAAGGAACTTCAGTGGCTCAAGAAGGAATACAATTTCATGGACTATCAGGAATACATTAGAAAGTACCATTTGTCAGTATTGAATGTAATCAGTGACTACAAGAGTTTAGCGCTGCTGAAAAGATGCATCAAACAAAGTCAGAAAGAGCACACCGAAGGCCCCAATTTTATAAACCAACAAGGACAGTTAAATCCCCTTTCATGCAACTTATACATCCCCCATCATTCCATAAATCCAACAAAGGAAAACTAACCAGCACAATGAAGATCATCATCAAAACAGATAATCAAACTCAACTAACATATTCTGCTTAAAGACCACTGAGCAAAACGCATCAATCAATTCTCACAATATAAAAAATTTTAAAAAGGTAAACAAACAAACTGCCTATATACCTCTTTAAGTTGATGCGCCTGTACTTGCTAACTGGCAAGGCATTTATCTCCTCTTCACTCATTGCTGGAACAAGGAGGGTAAGGCTTTCTGGGAATTCTCTTACTTCTCCTGAAGGATTATCTGGAATCACATGAGAATTAAGAAAAATTTTAATATTATCTGTTGCAAATGAAAATAAGCATAAAACTCCCACAGGAATCATAGTGCCAAGTAAGCATATTTAGATGCATTTATTATTAAAATCTGAACACACAAATTCGTCTACTGAAATGCCAACCATACCAAATACTATTTCACAATCTGAAACAGATAGCTGGACTCTGAATCCCTCAAAACTCCCTCCAGCTATATAAGCTAGCTGCGGTAGCCAAAACATGTAACGTAGATAGCGAATAATTAATAAATCCAAAAACACTCGATTCGCTGGAGCTCGTCTGAAAGCAATATAGTAACCATTCGTCACTAGATAGTGTGTTACAATTCCAACAAGGAACCACGCCTGAGGATAACAAATGATATATTACACATCACATCCAGTAAGCATAACGTAGGATAATTGAATAAGAACCATATGCTCATCGGGAAAATCATGAGATTACCAGGAACTCTAGAAGCAGATCGCCAATTGTCAACATTTCGAGTGAGTCCAGCATTATACACTGCATAGATTAGCCATTAAGGGATAATAACATAGCAAATGAAATCTAAAAAGAGAAATACAAGGAAATAATATACAGAACCGGTACTATGAGGAAGATTGAAGACAGATGCTAATTTGTAATTTACTTTCCAGATAAGTAAAATCCCACATAGTTCAATAAAATAAACGCAATTATGCATCAAACAAAAGTTGTTATTGAGCTTATAAAAAAAATCAAGATAAAACAGCACAAAACTACAGCTTGCTTCATGCAGAACAATAAATATTAGCAATCTGAGATGGAAAAAAAACCTTTCTTACCTATCGCAAGATGGGTGCAATTGTGCAAAGAGGGAAGACTTCAGATCCCAAAGACCACAAAAGCAAATATGGAGAAAGAGATCGGTGAAATTATAATGCCCTCTAGTCACAACCCGTAAGCATTTACAACTCTTTCGCTTAAGACACGAAACAGTTGTCAAGAGGGCATTAAGACACGAAACAGTTGTAAAAGAGGGCATTAAGACACGAAACAGTTGTAAAAGAGGGCATTAAGACACGTGGTGGCCTGCAGAAACTCTCTTAACTCTAGTGGTGCCACTACAAATTTTATCAGGCAATAAACATTTCAGATACAGGATTAATTCCCACAAAATCTCATCATTCCACAATAATCACCACAAGCTTATTCTTCAGCTGAAATTTTTTTTTCCCTCTGTTTAACTGGGAGGAATAGTCTTTCATTAACTATGATTGCATTGCATTTATGAGGAAAAGCTTTCATAAAAAAACAAGAGGAAAAAAAAAAACTAAAAAACTAAACAAAACAAAAGGTTTTTAGGAAAGCATTAGACTAGGCAATTCAGAAATTTTATCATCATCAAATAAATAAATAGTTTACCACAAAAATAATGAAGGCATTTCCTAAGGCTATCGCTAAACAGCTTTCCAAGACACCATCATGTCTAAGGCAATTTTGAATCACTAAAGGCTATACACACATAGTAACTTTGACTGTCACTAAGTACATGTTTAAAAGCAAGTTCTCAAATCATAAGAATCCCCGAAACGGCAGACCTACACTAAAATTTATGAGGTCCCAATGCTTAGTAGATGTAAACTAGACATTTATCATCGAACACATTCATCCATAGGCAACCCACACTTTCTTGGAAAACTCTTGCATTTTCAAGAATAGATTTACATAATTATGAATGTGTCAATATAAAAATTGTCCAGCTTTTGAAGTAACTAGCTCCATGAGAGGTTAAGTACAGATGATTGTTGCATCAGATTTAGGGAATTTTAAAATAGCAGGTGCAGGGGTACGAGAGACAATCATGTTTACAGATTAATTTCCCAGGGTGCTGCACTTTCCTCAAAAGAAAAACTCGATAACAATCCATCTCTCTGTTCATTCTAAGAGCATAAAAAGACAAAAATCAAACCAATATAGCAGGTTTAAGCACTTGCCGCCATTTCCAAAAAGTCCACACTCCCCCAAATCTTGCCAACTTCTCATTTATGGGAGGAATCAGCCTAGGATATCTCTCACAGCATCAGTTAATTCATTCATAAAATGACTAGTTGCCCCATATAGCAATGTGTGGAAGTCATTCCACTCTGAAGTAATGAAGTAAGGCCAAAGTAACTACAGATCAATCAAAGCGCAAAGAACTCCCCACACCCCCTTTCCCTGCTTTCTTTTTAATGACACCAGTCCATTCAAAACCCAAAAAGGAACGAGAGTGAATAAACAGCAAAGAGAGGGTTCTAATTGAGAAATTTATAACTACATCAAGGAACGTTCCCTTGCTTCCAACTTTGTTGTCACTGCAGCCTTAAACTTTCCAAGTCTCAAGCAGCACTGAAAGGTACAACATCAGCACAATCCAAAAATGGAATGGTTTACTTAAACACTTGGCCCATGCTTATTTTGATTAATAAGCAAAATAATTAAATTCACCCAACATATGCATTTTCTGATACATGATCTAATAGTCATATAAACAATAATAACAACATTAGCTGGAGAAATAGTGTTAGCCACAGTAGCCACAGTTTCAATCTCACAGTCAGGCATTAGAAACCAGCAAAGATAAGAGGGGAAGAGGATCAACAATACACTGCAACAACATAAAAAGGTTCACAACTCACCCTTTCACCGTTCAATTGTTCAAGCATTTCAATCAATCTTATATTGTGTTCTTCAACTTCTCTAATATGTGCCTTTGAAGTCTTCTTTGATTTAGAATATCCCTGGTTATAAGCACCAAATTGTATCAATGATGAGGATAGACAACCAGCTGATACTTCGCCAGGTTCTTAAACATCCAACTTGATTGCGAAACCTAGCAGTCTGTTACTTATTCACTCAATTCACTTAAACATCTTATGTACTGTTCTGAACTTTAACTGGACAGCACATTGCGACTTTCGACAATATTATGCTCATCTCTTCTGCACCATATTATCAAAGGGATACTGACCAGAATTGATAGACAGGTTCTCAAATGTTCAACCAAATCACCAGTTTTATGCTGATTCCACTTTAATCAAATATATTCATCTTATTCCTGGATTAGAGATTCCACTTACAGATATCTGTGTTACTGTTACTATTCCTATTCCCTTTTGCAAACTCGCAGCTACAAGATAAAACAAGACTCTTGTTTTTTCTCATCAAGCAGCAATACAAACACTTATATCTTACTATAATTTCTAAAAGCACAAAAACAGGGTCTTGTAATAAGAAGCCTGCTTAGATACCAAAATAAGAACAAAGATAAGCATAACAAAAAAGGAAAAGTAAATTGACTGGAAGAATATATTGCACCAAATCGCACTTCTCCATGGAAAATCCTAATTTCAAGTAACAAGCTACATAGATATCAGTCTATCATCCTAAGACATAAGAGAACAATTACAAGTGGGAAATAATACATGAAATGAAGAAACAGAACATAAGAAGGAAAAATGGAAATAGTATCGACGACTATAACTGTAACCCCAATTATTTGTCAACTGAATGGGCACAAAAAACAAAGGACGCTGACAAAGCTCTAGATACAGCAAAGAATGGGGAATGGATACCAAACCAACTCGAGAACATTTTAAAACACACATCCACACAAACTGATATTAATAGGCCTGTGGCATACTCAAAGCAAATCCCAACTGAATCTTGGTTGAGCTGTACCCAAAGTACTCGTTGAAGCTGTGGATACCGGATGAGGAGCTGCCACAGGCACAGGAACGGAATCGAAAGTTTCCCATTGGGTTGTGATTAAAACAGACCCCGAAGCTGAATGCCTTGAAGGTTGCAGCTCTTGCTGTTGCTGCATTGGCACACCAACAGAATGCCGAGCCTGCTGTTGTTCAACTGGAGACGATACATGCTCATAGGAAAACCGCTGCTGTTGCTGTATTGGCGACGACTTCTCCATGTTAATGTAATTTGTCACGCTGGTCGCATTGCCATTGCTGACCGGCGTTGAGTTTTTAATCTTCAACATATCTAGAGTCTCGACGTACTTCTGCACTCTTCTCACCTTTGACATACAAAATTTTATGAGTCCAGGCCAACTTAATTCGAATAACCAAACTTGTGTGTACAAACGGAATGAAGTTGAACAATACCTGCATTTTCCTCTGCAGTTTGACATCTCCATCTGCAATAATTCCATCTAACTTAAGCAGCTGATTCATCAGCAACTCAATCACATTCAGTAAATCCTTTTCTGCAACTTTCCCACCTCTAGAAATGACCGATTCATAAGCGGATACCTGCTCAATTTCGGAAACAGAATATGAGTTTGATACCTTCAGATTTTAACAATTATACTCCCCTAAAAATCCAGAAGAAAACAACGGCCTACTGCCTAACAACAACAACAACAATTAAGCATTTGTCCGTAGGTCGGTTATATGGATCATATCTCAATGTGGGTCGTGGCAGATCAATTTAAGAAGGAAGCATCTAAAATCAACATAAACAGTGAAGGGAATGACCACATATATTACCTGCCCAGCTAACCTATCGACCTCTAAGCTGATCTCTGAGATAGATTTTGCAGCCTTCTCCATTTTGGCAGTCTTCCTCATTTCAAGGTACCTTTTCTCTTGGCTAATTGGATCCTCCACAAGGACAATTTTAGACTTGTCTTTCACCCCCGAAGTATCAAGGAAAGCATTGGAGTCCCTTTCTTTATCCTTAAACAACAGCTTCTGATCTTGATGATGCAACCCAGTCGGCCCAGATAACATCTTCTTCAACTCTCCTTTTTCACCAATTAACAAGCAAATTAAAAACCAACCCACTAAACTAAACACAAGAATGAGCAAATCAAACTTGAAATTTTACAGGGAAAATTAAACAGAAGGAATTTACCGAAGGTAGCTTGGGAGCTAATATTAATTTCATGGTACACGGCGCCGTACTTGACCCGGACACGAATTGGAGGCGGAGGAAGACGGTTTTGATCCGAATCAGTTCGCATCTGAACCAGCATTCCTCCGGGCCTCATCTCCCAATTCCCTTCAACACTTCCGCCGCCGGCGCTGGCTGTAGTGTCTGTCGGCGGTGGCGGCATCCCCAAACCCATCCCCATAGTCTTAGTTCTCATACGCATCATATCGAATTCCCCTCACTAAATTACAGAAAGGAAAAAAGAGAGCAGAACAAAAATCGAATTCCTCAAAACAGAAGTCAATGCAAGATCAATATAGCATTCCCTCCAAAAAAAAAACCAAAACCCAGTTCACCGTACCCAAAATTCCAACTTCCAAAGTAACGCAAGGCCTCGGACAAAGATTTGACTTTGTCGGTAGGCTTCAGTTTCAGGGGTTGAAACTGAGAAGAACGAGATCTTTTGGTTTTTTCACCCCTTTTCAGCAGCCGAAAAATCTGCCAAAAAACTTATTGTTGGAGACAAAACACACAAATCTTGAAACCCCCGTTTCTTCCGTCGGATAGAAGAAGAAGAATCAACGTCAAAAAAAAATGTACACACAAAGGAAGAAAGAAAGAAAGAAAAAAGAATAATAAATACAACAAATGCAAGTTAACCGACAAAAGGATTCTTTTCTTTCCCTTCTCTTTCTATTTCAACTGATTGGCAAATGACAGAGAAGGATCTGAGAAAGTGGTCGAATTTGTATATATATAAATTATACGTAAAAAAAAAAAAATTAAAAAGAAAGTTGTGGACAGCAGAACAGAGTAATGCGCAGAGAATGAATTTTAAAATACTGGTATGACTACTGTTGGTATTAATTTTTCTTTTTTCTCTATAAATGAATCATGGAAGCCGCCATCGCTTTGAGTTCAAAGTTCAAACAAAACCAAAAAAAGGGGTTAAAAATTTAAGCCAAAAAAAAGAAAACTTGGAAAATCTTTGATGGTTGATTACAGTGGAACTGGGAAGAAGAAGAAAGGAGAAAACTTTGTCATTGCTGGGAGATGATGATTTATCCATAGAATACTATCAGCTCGTGACACCTGGGGGCTGGGGTTTAGATTTTTCCTTACTTTTTCCAGTAAAACTAATACATTCTCATGATTAAGCTAAAGCAAAAGCTGGTAGAGTTGGGCAAGGTTTATTTTGTAATTTTACTTCTTTTCACAACTAAATAAGTTTAAAATTGTTGCGCCTCGAACGAGTGTAATTCGAACTTATAATTATCATTTTCTATTTTAGTCGGTAATCGCTTATTGAAATGTAAATGAGTTTAACGTAGCACCATAAAGTAATTTTTTTTTCCTTTACAACTGTCATTATGTAACTTGCTGAAGCCTTACAAATGAACACATAATTTAACAAAATGTTAGACCTAAGTTCTTGATAGTATAGTAAACATTACTACATTTAGTGTTTAAATTAAATACACTAAAAATTTGTTAATGAGTGTTATGAAAATACTGTATTGGTTTCGTTGGAAGAATCCAGTTTTAAAAAATATACAATTTTTTATAAGTTGCAAAGTACAACATCTACAATAAATACTTTGCCACTATTTTTTTCCCCATAATGTCATTACTTTTCAAACTTGGATTAATTGTGAATGACTCGTAATTATATTACTCTTTTCGATCCTCTAGAAAAATCAACTTTCACAAATATACGACTTTTTATGAATTTCAGTGTACAATACTAAAAATAGCTAATTTGACATTATTCGTTTCATTCATGTCCTTACTTTTTTAATTACGAGTTAATCGTATACTACATATAATTATACAGGGATGGTAGAAGGAGTAAAAAAATTCAAAAGTGGTATCTTCTATTGGATGAAAAATCGAGGCTCTTCTAATACATTTTTAAACTACAACTCTTGACTCGACGAATGAAATAACAATTAATTTGGTTTTTAATGTTATAAATTGGGAATAAAACGTTGGCTTATCTCTAACTCGTAACGTTGTCACTTTCAATTAACTCGTTCAAACCTTAAATTTAGTTAATTAGAAACATGAAAATGGTTGAAACTTTGAAAGAATGCCAAGTCTCACGTTTGATTTTCAAAGGAATTAAATACAAGGAATGCATGTTCTAGAGACAATCTCAATTCAAACAGCGGTGGTTCCAAATTTCAACTATTTTTTCATCACACCAAGAAAATCATTAGTTAAAGAAACACTAGAGTACTTTGACTTAACATTAATATTCGTTCATCAATACATTCCATAATTTAGTTTATGACAATTGACAATCAATTAATAAAAGCTACACTAATTCTATAAATAAAATTAAATTAAAAAAAAAGAAAATACTATTAGGCCCGTTATAATTGATAATTATATTTAGTTCCAAAAGCGATATTTTCTTCATCGGTTCTAGAAATGATACGCACAAGTTCCACTAGAAGAGTTCATTATTGTGTCAAGTTAACTATGTTAGGTATTGCATTATAAAAAATCCATAATAAGTTATACATGTTCAAAACTGGACTATTTTAATAAAACATACGAAGTATGAGTTTTAAGTTATACTCCTTCTGTTCTATTCAAAGAGTTTACTTTGCATTCTCTTTAAATGGGACAGGAGAGTAACTTGTAATGTCTAAAATAATAAGTCATTTAACACCTAAAAAAGCAATTAATTTTTCACTGTATTATCACTCATGTCCATACTATTTAGACGTGTACCAACTATAGACCACATATAATTAAATTAGTAAGGGCATGTAAAGTGGAAAATCAAAAAATCAAAACGAAACTCTTCTATGAGAGCAAAAACATATTTTGAGACATGGCATTCCCAATTAAACATAATTAGTAATCATTTTTACCACACATCTATACTATTCAAATACACTCTTTACGATTAAAAATTAATTTAAAAAAAAAAAACAAGTTCTCATTTTTTATATACGTATTATTATACATTTTCAAAATAATATTCTTATACTCCCAAAAGAAATACATTATTTTATTGCGTAGTTTTCAAACTTTCTCCAGCTACGAGTATTCATTTTTTGAAGTAGGATTTACGGGAGGTGGCTGCTGTTACCGGTAACAGCCAGAGCCGGTGACGGATCCAAATCGGACGGTCGCGGGTTTCCCTCAGGCGGTGAAGAATCGTTGTCGGCCGGTCCCGCGTTCCCGTCCCATTCAATGATGATTCAATTCAACGAACAAACGGGTGGTTGAGAAAAACGGGTGGGCGGGATCGGGTGAGGGACCCGGTTCAGATTCGGCACATGGGTCCGTTACAAAACAGTGTTTTTGTCCAATGTGTTCGGGTCCGTACATCGTCCACGGGTCGGGATGAATAGTCCGAACTCCGAACCATAGTTCGCAATATCTGATCTCACATACGTGAGTTAGTTTTGATGTAAGAACAGAATAGATATAATTAAATTATGAGATTGAAAGATTTGCCGAACTTGGTTATGTGGACCTGTAACTCAAGTCAGGATAGTAAAGTGATGGAACATTGTAATATCTTCATAGAGTGGAGGGCACTGTGTAAGGCTGGTTTCACAAAGCAGCAAAGACCTCCCCCGCTCCTTACGGTGGATGGACAAACAGGCTAGTGCTCCCACGACTCATTAATACCTAAGGAGCGACCTCAATTTGAGCATAAAAAAATTCGTAAAATCCTATTCATAATGTGCATATGTAAATGTAAAAATAAATTATAAAAATTACTTTTATTTGAGTCATTTTAATTTTAAAAAAAATTAGAATCAGATAGATTTGAAACTTAGATCGATTTAATATTTTAGAATTGTATCAATGTAAGATCCTATGATATGGATCGGGATTCTGCAAACTATATTCGAAACCGATTCAAGACATGTTTACGTGTAATAGTTATGTGGTTGGACTTTTTCAAAGGTTTTCTATGAATGAGATATTTAAACAAACAATATAACCAGATATAGTTTGCATTGACATTTTACGGAGTCCAATTTTCTTCCTTTGAAAAAACTCTTATAGGTTTCTGGTATAATATATCTCCCTGGTTTAGTCATAATTATGATACATTTGGTTAAATTATCAATCGATTTTTGTCGGTCGTCAAAAAAATTAACATAAAAATCAGGAGAACATTGGAATTCAAAGGTTCAAAGGGGTCATTGTTAATTAATATTTAAAATTTCTAAAACCCATGGACATAATTAGTAAATTTTTTAAATTTTCATGAAGGTGAATGTAATTAACTCTAAAAGACTATTAATATATTTATATAAATAGAATAAATTGTGTCATATTTTAGATGTTGTACCTTAACACTTATAATAAGTTACATATTAGTCAAAGTGAACTCTTCTAATGAAACGGATTGAGTACTACATGTTCTGAACAATTAACACCCCAACCAACGATAATATGGGTTATTTTGACAAAATAAAAAGCTTTTAGAGCTAATTATGCATCCCAAAATTTCATCACCAAAAACAAATGCTGCATAATTAGCCCCTAAAAAAATTTATTTTGTAAAAGGAACTCATATTACTATTTACTGGGACGTTGATCGTTAAGAACACGTAATAACATGTCAAAATAGCTAAAGTGTAACACCATACATATAAAATGAATTTTTTTGCAACGATTTAAACAAAATTACCAAATATGCAATGACCCCAAATGAAAATGGCCAAAAATATAATTTGTCCTATCATTAAACTTCTTTTTATTAAAAAGTAAACATGTAGAAGCATAGACTAGTACCAAATAATGAACAAACGCCTTAATTGCGAAAACAATTAATATTAGTGATGGTTTGATGTGTTTAATTTGGTCTTCTTTAAGTCGTACGTAACAATAACAAGTCGACATATAAAGACAAGAGAGCTGTTCTCTAATTAAGTGCTGTCATTTCTGTTCTATGCATCCATTCATTTTGAGGGAAAATTTATTTAAAAGTAGCTTTGATCCAGGATGAAAGACCTTTTAAAAATAGTAACAATATTTAAAATGAATTATGTTTTAGTAAAAAAATATTTCAAAAATTTTCAATTTACCCTTATCTTAATTTATTTACCAAAAAATGAATGATTATCTTAAATATCCTAACTGAATTACAACTTCAAAATTGTAGTATTAACTTACAATAGTTAAAGAGTTTTTTTTTTTTTTGTTGTCATTTAAACATATTTTTAATATATTTGAAAAACTCTAAAAAAAAATTATTCTGGATCTGAGAGAGTATGTACTTATTATGTCACAAAACAAGAATTTGCTCACTCGACCTTTTATATGTGACAGAATAAGTACGTACTCTCTCAGATCCAGAATAAAAAAATATAAATAAAAAAAGTTGTTTTAGAAAGTGAACCATCTTTAAAATAAATGACATATTAACTTTTAAAAAAAACATAATTTAATTAGATAGGTTGAGATAATAGTAAGTCAGGAAGAAGAAGAAAAAAACTCGCTAAAATGTCATTTATTTTGAATATTATTATTTATTCTAAAATTACTTTTACTCTAGATCAAGCAGTAATAAATTATATACTTTTGTAAATGGACTCTTTTAGTGGACGAGCGGAGTACTACTTTTGAACAGTGGACTGTGGAATTTAGAAGAAAGCAATCAACATCAACATCAGGATCATACTACGCCCCAATAATTATGCTGTTTATGATTTAAATTTCGATCTTAATCTCGATTTACTAGAATTGTCCTGGTCCATAAGTGATTAATTACTAGTTAAGTATTTTGGTTTTGTATTACATATAAAAATCAATATCAATAAACAATAGGCCTAAAAAATATTACATGTGTCCCAAATTAAATTTTGTTTAACGGTATCATAAAGAGTTTAATTTTGTATTACTCAAACTCGACTAGTCACTCAACTCAGTTCATCTCAGACCATTTTCAATGGAACCGCAAAGTTGCATAGAAGACAATGAAAATATGAGTGTTAATAGACTATTACAATACTGCTAACAACATAAGTTAGTATTCCCTCCGTTTCATTAGAAGGGTTTACTTTGATCAATGTACAACTTATTATGAATGTTAAGGTATAACACATAAAATAGCTATTTTGACACTATTTATTTTATTTATATCCTTACTTATTAGGTGTAGACTAATTGTTGACTACACCTGATTATATTAGTAAGAGTAGAAGGAGTAAAAGATTTGAAAGTAAACTCTTCTTTTATAACAAAAAAATATTTTTTTAAACCGACCATTCTAATGGAGGAAGTATCTAGAATCATGACAGAGTCTTTATAGTCAATCAAGGCGAATAGGCCTAAGGAATTAGTGGCGGTGCCATTGGGCCTTATCTTAGCCCACACCCATTTTTTGTTTAATACAAATTTATTTGTGCGGGCACTATATAATAAAACTATACATTTCCTAATTATTCTTTTTCGTTTTTCTTTTCACACGCTTATATTTTAAACCGTTACGTAATTTGGAAGAAACAAGATGTCAATCTTAATTAAATTAATTAAATGTATTATATAAACCATTTTTTGGGAGATATATGTTGGGGAGAATTACATTTACCTTTTTTATGAGGTTTAATCAAATTATAAATAAGTTTATGTGATTTTGGAAATTATAAATACCTCACTGTAGCGAAAACGTACACAAACTTTATTCACTAAATTTAAAATCGACATGTAAAAGTTCAGTACAACCTTATTTATTCAATAAAAATGTCAATGAACATGAACAGAATTTTTAACTCGATTATTTAATAAACAATTACAGTTTGAACACTATAAATTTCGGCGCAGCTTAACTCGATATCACCCGTACTATTAGTCAAAAAATAAACATAAAATATATATTTTTTGAATAATTAAAGGAAGTATTTACAATTTATAAAACTACAAGACTTTATTTGTAATTAGACCAAACAACGGGGAGGTAAATGTAGTTCAACCTATATGATATATCTAACCATCCCTGAGTGGAACTAGGCGAGATTACTTGAAACATATAGATTAGTATATAAAATTGAGTTCCGTTACATAACAATTGAGAATAATAACATATGTAATTAGTCTTACGTTGACATTAGTAATGTATCCAAATTGATCAGTTATGTAGCGAGATTGCAACATGTAACATATTTTTAAAAAAAGAAAAAAAGAATGCATTTTAGATCCTTCATCCCATCTCAATTGTTGT
Source organism: Leptodermis oblonga (assembly GCA_016801395.1). Classification (NCBI taxonomy): domain Eukaryota; kingdom Viridiplantae; phylum Streptophyta; class Magnoliopsida; order Gentianales; family Rubiaceae; genus Leptodermis; species Leptodermis oblonga. The sequence goes on from CM028760.1 coordinate 35,912,954, forward strand.
CAATCTCTGTATAAAAATAAAAATAAAAATAAAAATTATTGTGTAATCTCAATAAAATGAAATTAATCTTTTTTCAGGTATAAAATCGATAGCCTTTGTTAATGATATGGGAAGACATAGGGCATGTTCTTTTTTATCGTTTTGAAAATGTGTTTCTAATGTAAAAAGTGTATTGAAAATATAAAAAAGTATAACTAAATAATAATAATTATATTAAAAATGATAAAAAATAAGTAAAATATATTAAATTTAATGTTGAAATCGAAACCAAAATCAAAATAAAAGCCAAAACCAAATTCTTTGACTGCTTCCTTTCTGGAGCAAAATTACCTTTTTCTTTTTCTCTACTTTTTTTAATTGAGAAACGGCAACATTACATTGTCAATTCAGCATTTTATAACCAAAAAGTCAAAAACAGATCCACCCAACTGCATGAGATATCTCTCCGTGTTCATACTCCTCCACACAATACTTTTTCGGAATTGTTATTTGCAGTAACATTTTTACCATTCACAGTAATATTTTTCTGTGAAAAGTCTATAATGCTCCTTAGGTCTTAAAAAAAAAAAAATCATTTTCACTCTAATTATGGCAGAAAGTCACAAGGACAATCCATATTACACAGTAAGTAAACAATCTATACAATTTTTTTAACGTAAAATTGGATTTTTAACAAAAAAAAAATTGTGTGGAATTGTTATTTGCAGTAACTAAGGTTTTTTTAGATTCTTCATCTTCTTCTCTTCTTTTCTCAAATTCTAACATGGTATCAAAGCCAACTTCGCGAATCCAACTCCGTGGTGAGTTGGGGGGCGGGGGGGGGGGGGGGGGGGGGGGGGGGGGGGGTTCGGGGCAGCACCCCGAAAAATTTTCCTGCACTAAAAAAATGAAAAAAAAACCCCCATTTTTGGCAAAATACCGCCAATGCTGGGGCGGTATTTTGTTTTTTTTTTTTTAGGCTTAGAGTATTTTCTTCCAAAATCTCGCCCCTTGTGGATCGTCCTCGTGACTATAGGCCATAATTAGAGTGAAAATAAATTATTTTTTTTAAAGACTTAAGGGGCATTATAGACTTTTCATAAGAAAATATTATTGTGAATAGTAAAAATGTTACTGCAAATAGTATGCCCCTACTTCTTTTTTTGTCAACTTACATTCAAATTTTCATCAATTATACATTGTTACTATTCATCACGAAATGATCATACTATCCGTAGTATTTTTTGGAGATAAAAGTTTCATTTCATAATGAACGGTGACACTGAAAGTGAAAAAAATCTATGTATTTGAAAATTTAAAGAAGAAATATCAAAGCCCATGAGATTAGCATGTTTGTGGTTCCTCTTCCTAAATGCACAACAACACATGTAATGTATGATGTCTACTTGAAAATGAATCCCCAAGTTTTAACTGTCACGGGTCGCTCTTTTGAATCACCAAATGAGCAAAACTGTGTAGCAAGCAATATCCGCTGGCAAAGCTTCCTTCAACTCTCTTCCCGCACGTCTGAACCAGAATGTATCCATACAATTTTCTTATAAAGACAATGAGTTAAAATGGGACTCGTTCCCAAAAAACTTGCAAATCGCATCATCCGAACATAATGAAATAAACCAAAACTTGGTTTTCATTAATATAAGATAGCATTTACCTGATATATCCAAGAGTTTATGGAGGCGTGGACCTGTGTAAACTAAGCATGATTAATTGGTGGCTTTGGCTCTAAGTTCCCTCCCAAACGACACGCACACATGACAAAGGCATATCTAAGAACAGGGCCCCTATATTAACTATTTGCTCTTCCACCCACATAATTGGTTTATTGGTTTACCGGTTTAACCGATTAATCGATAGTCTTTTCCTTTTTTCTTTTTACTATTTTGTTCTGTTGCTTTTCTTTTTGAGTAAAAAATATAAAACTTTTTTTATATAATTACTAAAAGTGTATTCAAAGATATAACTAGATATAAAATTCTTTCAAATGAATTAAACATTTAATGTTTTTTTATTATTAAAAGTGGTCGTTATATTTGGGTAAAAAAAGTTTATTTATTCTTAACACTTTTATGTGTATAAACAATTTGTGTATCATAATAGAATAAATACAAAATAAGTTTGTGAAATCATAAGATATATTAATTATAATTCATAAGTAAATAAGTTTTAATTTATAAATAATATATATATTTCATTAACTGGTGCAACAAATAGAACAAATTTCCAACCAAAACTAGGCCCGTTAACCATTTAAAATTTGTAAATCGATGGTTGGTCCAAGTTATAATTCATCGATTTTTTTGAAAAACCTTATTTAAACTTGTGGTTAGTGTAGAAGCAAGCGGGACAATAGAAGTAGAAGAAGTCAATGAAATTATTATTAAAGTATATATTACGGATGGACTAATATAGAAAATGAGTAGAAGGCTGCTGGATAAGAATTCAAGTTTGAACATCTTAATTTGTCAACCTCTTATGCTTCTAGAAAATCTCCATATTAATTGCCACGCATGCATTTGATCAAATTAGTTAATGATTTCGCCTTTGAAATATAACGTGTGTACGTTAAGACAATGCGTTTCGTGGGTTTCCACAACACGCGTAAGTTTATCTATTGAAGTATCATAACTATGTTAAAATAAAAATAAATATTGTTTATATTTAAAAATACACATATCGAGTTTAGTTACTAAAGTATTACTTGTCGTATCTTCAAACAGTCTGATATTAGATTCGCATGATATATATTTATTTATACAACACTATTACTGAGGAATGAGATGACATAACCAGGGAGGGACATTTTAAGTTGAGTTTTACTTTTCCTTTTCTTGTTGGCCAAACAAAGCCTTAATTATAATATATAAGACAAACACAACCTGGAACCAGCTATATATATATATATTTTTTACTTTACTTACTATTCCAAAGTTCAAACAAGCTCAACTCAAAATCAGAATTTATTGTTATTATTAGGATGAGCCAATAACACTTCGATTATGATGCATAAAAGATCATTTAAAAGTTGAGGGTATAATTCCTACTTTTGTTAGCTCTACGTAATCATAATGCAGGTTAACTGACGACTCTTTAATTTCATTTTTCCCCTTCCCAAAACCTATGCCTTGTGCAGGTGGCCAATGTCATTATTCCCCTCATCGCAATCCTTTTTTGTACATAATAGATAACAGGACAATAAAACAATAATAATTAAAAATATATTATTATTATTATTATTATATTTTAGGTGAGCCCAAAATCAAATTTAATTAATTTAAGCCTACCAAGGGAGTCGTGAGTAGTAGTTAAATAAAAGATTTGACCCTAATTTAAGTTTTAAGTAAACAAACACACAAAGCCAAACAATTGGTGGTCTATGGATGAATTGCAGTTGCGAGGAAACTCCAATTAGGACAAAGACTACATAATATTGCATCCATGTTTTCCACATGCATGTGCATATTTTAATTAGGTCATTTTTTATATGGAGGTTTAGAAATTTTATTTTTTCAAAAACAAAGTTCAATTAATTATTTTATCTCCCCTGAAATTATTACTTACAAATTTTTCAATTTTTTACTAGGTTAAATCACTTCGCTGATTCTTCAAATTGAGAAATAAGTTAAATCGAGAATGGTATGAAAACATATGTCGGTAAAAAAATTAAAAAAAAAATAAAAAGACAAGCAATTATGACAATTTTGTATGCGACGGCATAACGGTTCCATGATTTGCATATCAAATTTAGCTTATGGTGTGTCGCAATTATGTTTTAAAATTACGTATATCGAATTTAGCATCAATGTATCGCGCGTATTGAGTTTATTTTCTGATGTATCGAGTGTAACTGCTGGTGTATCGCAATTATAAATTTCACTGCTGAAGTACAGCACCAGTAGTGGGGGGAACACGTATATCAAATTTAACAACAATATTCGACCGAAAACTCCTCCAATAATTATATAGAAGAGAGAATAAGATTTACCTCCCTAAACTTGTGACATAACTGCGAAATCATTCATGTTGTGAATTTTTATTTGTTCTTGTTTCGGACCACCTCAATGCCAACAACTACCTCATCATTTTTTCAGTCATGGATGATCCGTCCAGTAAGTCTCAAGAGAATTATTTGTGTTTTTAAAACAGTATGAATGATTTCAAGTGCAGCGAGATCTAAATGGTATTCGGTGGAAACATAAGAAAGTGACTGGGTAGTAAAAATTTGTGAACGGAAAAACATGAAGACACGTAGGCCTCTCCCGACTGCCGTCCACTTCCCCCCACTAAACAACAGACAGACAGACAAACATCAAAAAGTGGCTGTGCCAAAACAGTAAAACAAAAGTTTATAAGGAGGAGAAGAAAAGACCTCAAATCAAAAGCCGAAAGAAGAAGAAAATTTTTGCCATTTTTGCACTGCAAATCTTGAATCTAAAAAAGGCTTCATCCCAAAAGTAGCTTACCCTAGAACAATTCAAACACAAACATGGTTGTGCAATTTGCAAACATCCAAATCTGCACCACATTTACAGCAAACCCTCAATTATTGGTGCTCTTGAATCATATGCACATAGGTGGTGGATGTGGGGAGGGGTGGGGAATATGCCCTTTGCTATCCATCTCCATCATCTATCTAACCACTGTCTAAGTTAGTTGCCTCTGCATCAGGGCAACTTCCTATCTTCAGCTAACAATATAACAAAAAGAATTCACAGTTCATAAAGAATCAAAGAACGAACACAGTGATTTTCAATTCTCAGGGATCTAGAACAAGCTACAAAACAAAATCTTTTTCATTGATTAAGCATCCCTTTTAAGTTGTAGAGCATAATTTGTCTTCCTATATGTACAAGAATTATACTCAAAATCAATGGCTTCTTCCTCTCTTCTTCTTCTTTTTACAGTTCTTCAACTTTTATAAGAGAAATAAATGTGGCAAAATATTAAACAGGAACTACGCGCCGAGCTATACTTCATTCCGACTCATACACGACCCAAGCTCTCCGCCGCCCCACGTACCTACTGAAACTCGCATCGGAACCGGCGCCTGAACCCGCCACGCTGCTCCGATTCCGGTTCATTCGACTCCTGGGCCTAAGTCTCCTAAACAGTCCGAAGAAATTACTGAACATCCTTCCTATACCTCCACTTTCACTGCCACCGTCTCTGTCACTGCTTCTCCTCCGGGAACCCCACACAATTCTCCGCGGCAGGCCTCCGCTGTTGCCACCGCTTCCGTGACTGAAATCCCCATCCATTTCTGTATATACAACTGGCAGTTCTCTCTCTTCTACGGGACCTCCGGCGGCGGCTCCGATTCTCCTTCCGCCACTAAATCTTCCCACGGCAAACCCTCCACCCGGCAACCTCCATATAGTCAGTCCGACAGCAGCTTCCTCGGCTCGGGCCGCTCCGGTGCCCGGGTCCGAATCCAAGCCGGTAGTTGACTCCGCCGGCAATTCATGACGGCAAACGGGGCACGAATTACGAAGAGATAGCCACGGGAGAATACAGTCGGAGTGGTATATATGCTTGCAGGGCATTTCGCGAGCTTCTGAACCCAACTCGAATTCCTCTTTACAAACGGCGCAGTGACATTCCGAATTCACATGGGTCGACGCGATTTGAATCGTGGGCATCGATTCGATGGCCGATTTGGACGCCGGAGGATTCTCCGTCCGCGTCAAACCGTTGACTTCGATCTGAGCCAGCTGGTCCAACAATCGGTCAAATCCAGAACCCATCAAAAACTCCGACATACTCGACGGAAGCGGCCTGAGACCCGACCCTGACCCGTCATCATAATACAACTCGTAACTCCTCTCACCTCCGCCTCCACCTCCCGCGTCACCATCTTCAGCGGCGGCTTCAGCTTGACCCCTCAAAACTATAACCGGGTTGAACGGCGACCGGTCGCCCCGATTCCGGCGACTCCGCCGGAACCTGAGATTTACGTTATCGGGTCTCGGAGGAAACTCCGGCGACGGCGAAGGAGGGCTGGAATCCAGCGCTTCGATGAAACCACTGTCACAGTAAGGACACACAACGTTATGCTCCGCCCAGACCCTAACAAATCTGGTACACCGGTAACACCAATACGAGGAAGTAATAGGCGTGGTCGACATTTCAGACGATTCCGAGCTGACCCACCGGACTAAAAATCCTCAAAACCAGATCTGATTAGAGAAGGGTTTGAACGCTTTTTTGACTCGCTGGAAGGAGAGAAAAAAAATTTCCGATGAAAATGAAAATGAAATAATGCGTCGGTTGTGTGAGGTTTTTATATATCTCGGAGCGTGTGAAAATGAAGGAAAAAAAAGAAAAGAAAAACTGAAGACAAAGAAAGTGGCCCACATGGGAAAGGGCAAAGAGGAAAACGGAGGTGAAGGGAAGAATTTTAAAACACGCGTGATGATACGGGTTTTTTGTGTGTTTATTTTAACGGCAGCGGAGCGTTTCTTTGTGGTGGTGGTGGAGGGAGGGACCCACGCGGTCTGCTGTAGTGTTAGTTTGACGGATGCCGAGAGGAGTGGGACTAACGGCGTTAATCTGGTCAATTTTGGTGGAGTATTCCCCTCAACTTGCAATTCTAAAATTAATTTTGTTGAAAAACTAGAGGAATAATTGCAATTTTGTTCGAAATATTTGGACATATTGCACTTTTAGTCCCTACGCTTCATTATGGTAAAATTAGTCTTTTATATTTTTTCTATGGCCTTTTGAAAAGAAAAAAAAAATCAAAATTTGTTCGTGATTTTCATATTATTCAGTTACTTAAACAATATTTTTTACTTGTCTCCCAACTAAATTGATATGTTGAACACTTGAACCCAACTTGACTATTCTAGTACACAATTTTATAAATTATAATTTTCCCCTGTATTTTCTTCATTTCAAAATCGTTGACCTCTTATTTGACTGCTCAAAACTAATTAGCCAAAATCGGTTAAAACGACTAAAATCGCAAAAACCTGCAAATATAGAAGACTATTTTGTAACAAAAAAACTATAAATAACTAAAAATGCAATAAATCTAAACAGAAAGAACCAAAATTGCAATTTTTTCAAAAAACTGAAATTAAGGGGTTGAGTTTGATATTCAAAAAATCTAAGCATAATTGGGCTGCACTAGAATAATGAGTCATAGCAGATGTGTCCTGATTTAGTGTGGAGTAGAGTCATATATATGTACACGCATGTGTAATTCCCTTTATTGTTAACTCGTTACGACATAATGAAAATCTTGAATGATGTCATGGATAATTTGAATTATAAAGATACTAAAATAGGCTAGTCTTGTAAGAAATAAGTTTATAGATGTGATTACTATTTTCGTGAACTCGTTTCATGTGTATAAATCCCGTTGTATCTATTATAATATATTAAAATATCACATTTAGTTTTAAATATAGTCTAAAATTGAGCGCTTAGAACCTTGGTTCTCGATTTTGATCGGAATTAACCAAATTCGATTTCTAAACAATAATACCCCTTGTAATACACTATCGAATGACATGACTAATAATACTCCATTGTTTCTAATATAAAGGTCTTGTCTTTATGTTATAAATATTGCTTGATTAAAGTTATAATAATTTTGGCAGTTGGCAGTATCAAATTATATTGTTTGAAATTATGTATGAATTAATTGTTCAAATTTATATAAGTTCGAATGGGTAATGAAAAATCGTTATGATGGTGAATAAATCTCGTATTGCACTATGAATTTAATTTTAAATCCGTCACTAATCATCTAATAAAAACCTCAATCTGACCATATCTTTTTGTGAAGACAATAAAATTCTAATTTATTTTTTTAAAATGACGAATTATCATGTATTGAGATTTGAAAATAGATATAATTTTTATTTCAAAACGGAAAAAAAAAACTACGAAGAAACGATTTCCTCCGTGTTCTCAAAATGGAAGATGGAGGAAGAAAATACCAAAATTGTAGAGAGAAAAGGGTACTGTTGTATGGGAAAATCTCATTCCGAAGTGTGTGAAACAAAAGAGAAAAAAAAAATGCATGTATAATAAAAGAAAAAAACTTATTTTGTGTTTAAAACTGAGTTTTACAAATTTACAAGTCTTCTAGAGCTCTTATCTTCATATTGTCTTAGTTTCAACTACATATTGCTACAATTATTACCAATTTAATTCAGGATAAGGTGAGTATTTAAATAAGCATTGTACTATTGAACGATTAGCTGGTAGGCTATTTTTTTATGAGTTCCTTAATAATAATAATAATAATAATAATAGTAATATGTAATGATAAAGAAAATATTGAGAAACATAATAATAATCCATACACTTTTTTTTAATCAATCCTTATATATATAATACTGCGATTCACACAATGTGGGATGAGACTTCGTTAGTACAACAATTTTTTAATTGTGACTCAGACTTAAACCGGTGAATGCAAACGACACTTTTTATTATTGACAACCCCAAGAATTCAAGCCTGAATTTTGAATGTGTAAAAGAATGAACCATTTCAGCCACGTTCGTTATCCCATGTTTTGATTATGTATTGGTTTTATTTTTGCTTTTTACACGGTGAATGCGTTCGTTATTCCACTTTTGCAGGATCCAAGTATTTTGTTAATCTTTTTTTTTTCTTCTTACGAAAATATTTTGTTAATCTAGTTAAGTTCACTATATTATAATTGAGATACATTCAAAAAATCAGTAAAAAGTAAAAGCAAGCTAGAGACTATTAATTTTGTGAACATATTTTCAAAATTTAACCACTAGTTAAAATAAATAATAAATATATTTTCATCAATAAAATGGGTGACGTGAAATATAGAAGGGATTGAGTGAGAACCCGACCCGATACTGATGGAAAAGGTGGGCGCGGACTCGGCCGTAGCTGGAGGTGGCGAGATGTATAGCTGGCCGGAGCGACCGTTGACTGGGTTGGGTGAGTCAAATGGGAAAAAAAAAAGGTTGAAATTGAAAAGACAGCTCGCATCCTCATAGTCAATTTAGTAATAACATTTTTCAAAAAAAAAAAAGTAATAACAGAAAGTGGGATACACAATTAGGCATGAGATCAGGAATGAGTCCATATTCAAACGACTATGATGCATGATGAGTTACTCAAAGATTTATATTCAATTTGTATCTATGTAAGATGTTTGCAGGTTGACGCCCAACTTCTTTATTCTCCTCCCTATGTCCTCTGACATTCACATGCGATGAACAAGATACTATAATAGTTTATGGTTAAGAAAAATTAAGTATAAAATACGTTTGACGCCTAGAAAGGAGGCATAGGAATGATTAAATTATTTTAGCGAATGAAATTCATGCATTTAGAAAACGTAAATATAAAAACAAATTAATCATTTACATAACTGAATCTTATTATCAAGAACCAACATGATACTTTGTCAAACCAAGAAAATGAAAAACTGACAATTTTTATAATTTTATAGCATTTCTCAAATAATTTTTAAATTTTCATAAAGAAGGAATATTTCAAACTCATATATTAAATGCTCTTTATTTTTATCCTCGTTATTTCACGCCAAACGCACCAATAATTTATTTAAAAGAAAATACACATAACGCATGTAAAAGTTAAAATGTAGGTTGAAATATTTTTTTTTCCCTTTCTATTTTTGTGTTTTCTTTTAAAGATTATTTGACTTTTGCTTCGTGTAATTTTAAGATACCGTACATTGTTTTTCTCTTGAATAGTCACAAATTTTACAAGAATTTGTATTATTAGCCTCACGTTTAAGATATATTTTAAGGGTAATAGTATCAATTTTTGTGAAGAAGATTCCTCCTAACAAGGTCCAGAAGGCGTGTTTCCAAACAAAACAAAAAAAAGTACACAAGAAGGGAAGAAGATTCCTAACAATGACCAGAAGGCGTGTTTCCAAACCAAAGTTCATTTTAATGCGCCCAACGCGTCACCTTGCTCCTAAAAGAAATTTTAAAAAGTAAAAAACAAAAGCACTTGGAAACGTAGGTGAGGCCAATTATCAATGCGGACAATTTTGGGCATGAATTTGCGGTTTATCCACTCTAATTGGATTACACTATTACTCACCTTTTCCATATAAAAAGGAGAAAATTATATTTTTAGCCACTTTTGTTTGGGCCGATTACACTTTTGACTACTTTTGTTTAAGTCATTCCGAAAATGTTATTTTTTTGTGTATGATGTTACACTTTTTGTCATTTTAACAAGTTATTACATGTTTTTAACAATCAACAGTACTATCATTTCTTTTCACAAAATAATAAACTTGTAGTGGCTAACTATGAATCTCAAAGTTTTATCCCAAAAAACAGACGCTACAAAATTAGCCCTTACAAATATTTTGATTTTATGAAAAGAGTCCATATTACTGTTGATTGTTGAGAACATGTAATAACATGTTAAAATGACTAAAAGTGTAACACTATACATTCAAAAGTGACTTTTTTGGTACAACTTACACAAATGTGGTCAAAAGTGTAATTTTTTAGATAAACAAAATCATATTTTTAATACCAAAATGGTATTTCCTCCATCATCTTGTTTTAAAATGTACAACTTTTATGGAGGATAAGATGCAACAGTTTCGACACTATTTTTTTGCACTTATAGCTAAACTTTATAAGTATTATTGTGGAGAATATACAGTATTATTATATTAATAACGGCATCCAATGTAAACAAAAATAGAAACTAAACTCTTTTATTACAACATATTTTTTTTCCCCATGAACTTGACCTTTTTAATGAGACAAAGGGAGTATTAGAATTATGATAAGCTCTAAAGTTACATTAAAAATTTAACATAATGAAATACATTAAATTTAATACTCATTCTTTCATTTTTTTAGAGAGTTTTGCTTTGAATTATACTTATGACTCGGAAATAATTGTACCATTATATATTTTTAACGAGACATGTAACATTTTTATCCAGAAGTAAGAACAAAAGCTCAATATTAATCTTCTTCTTTTCATAATTGATTTGACCAATAAACCATAAACTGTTCATTCCTGTAAACCCTTTTCGTCATTTCTTTTCCTTTATATTATGCCCACAACAAAATTAAGGACAAATTATTCGGTACATATGTTACGTTGCATTTTTAAAAATAGCGCATAAAGTTAATCGCAAAATAGAAACTATTTTTATTTTTGAGCTTCTACTTATTTATAGCTGTCCCGATGAAATAGCACTTAACCTAACTATCTTACTTGTAAAGGAATATCCGAATATATATATATAATTTAAACTGTCCAAAGCTAATTAATTAGGACGAAAACGAAAAGAAGAGATAAAACATCCAAAATTCCTCTCCACAATTATAGTTGCTTCTTATTGACCATTTTGCACCTGCAAGCTTAGGTACAGACCAACAATAAGGAGGAACAAATAACAATAGTTACTCTAATCGTTCCATTAGAACAGTTAAATTTGAAATTGTATATTATAACTCATAAACAAGTGTCTTATTAGACTTTTCTAATGGATGGTACAGATGGAGTGTAACATTCTAATTTTTAGCCACTTAATGATACTTTCGGTTGAAATTCAAAGTAAACGTGTAGAGTGATTGACATTCCATTCACATGACAAAAAATTATTGGATATTTAAAATTATAATTGCGGAGTGGTAACTATCATATAATGTTGCATTATTCATTCTACACTTTCACGCTTCTAATTATTTCCCTACAAAATAATAATAATAATAAAAGAAGGCTCGTTCATTGTTCTCGTCCCATTAGGTCCTGACACAAGGTTATAGTTCTAACTCTTTAAAAATGGTATATCACCCCGCCCCCCGAGCGGAAGGAGGCCTTACTTCATTCCTCAATCTCCCGCATTGCGCAAGTAAGTGTGCAACGCCATATGATAGGGCTCCTAGTATTCGAGTTCTTCGAAGTAAGAAGAAATAGTTAAGTTTACAGCAATAGGGCCAAAAGGACTAAAAGTTGTGGACGGATCTTGCTTCTCACGCTTAATTGCTTTCAACGAGACTGGAATACAACTCTTTGCCCCTTAGACAGCTATCAGGTTAGTTACATTTACCTCTTTGAGACTTGGAATTTTCAAATGACATTTATAAACATTATTAATATGGGTGAAATGCATGAAACGTCACTTAACTATGAACTTTTGCAAAAAATGACACTTTAAAAAAAAAATGCTCTTTTTTAGACATTTAACTTAAAAAATGCTCAAAAAATGACACTCCATCGGGTTCTGCCGTTATCTCACTAACGGGGAAAAAACCCAGGGGCAATTTCTTCATTTAGCACGTCGTTGGCACTGTTCATGGTGTGCACAAAGATAACTATTTATTGGGTCTAGCCCAATAAGCAAAAGGGAACATAAATAGCAAGAAGATAAAAGCAGAAAAATGCCCAAATCATTCCTTAGGTCGGTAAGTGGCTTAGTCAGAACGAGCTAAAAAAACATGTTTAGGTCGGTCATTAGCCCAGGTCAGCTCTACAAGACTTTCCTATTGACACAATAACAGTCACCATAACCAAGCCTGGGAAAGTTAGGTCGGAATAACGATAACATTGATATGATAGCTAGAAATCACTATAGGACCAGGAACCTATTTTCAATACATGCAGGAATTACATAGCAATGATGGAAAAGGAGCCAAAAATCAGGCCATGATTACAGGATCGTAAAAGTCATCATAAAAAGGGGAAGAGTAATTGGAAATACATATCATCATAGCGCAAAGGACATGTCAAAGTATGGCTATAAATACTAGGTCATCAGGCTAAATCAGGTACACAATCTTTTCTATGTTTAAGTTCTTGGTCAATACTGTTTATCTCTTTCATTTGGCTGACTTGATCATCGGAGTTGAACAGGGGGGATAGCTCCGCTTCTTCTTTATTGTTTGTCCCCTTTACCGGAATATTCTCAGTTCAGATCCGAGCCCCACCTTCAATTACTCAAGCTTTTTATCTTGGATCCACATTCTGCTTTCACCCATCCGAGTGGCCAATTTGCAGAGTAGGCCTGAATATTCAAGATCTCCATCGGGCCAACCGGAGCATCCCTATTATGGACATTTTGCGTCACATCAGTTCATCTTCCCCAATTATTTATTTATTTATTTATTTATTGTCTCTTCAGATTTTTTTTTTTTAAATTTGAGGAAGATGAACAGTGCCGGCGACGTGCGAAATGACGAAATTGCCCCTAAGTTTTTTACCCCGTTAGTGTGATTTAACTGCTTTTTTGAGCATTTTTGAAGTTAAGTGTCAAAAAAAGAGCATTTTTTGCAAAAGTTCATAGTTGATGTTTCATGCATTTCACCCTATTAATATTCTCCAAAGCCTTCAAATCCGACCCCTCAAGGTTTATCTTTATTTTTCTAATAACCACTCATTTTTACTTGAATCTTAATTATAAACACATACATAGCATCGATTCGAAGATGCGATCTAAATTTAAATCGGTACTTTGCTGGTCATCTTTAAATTCATGAATACTACTAGCTTTCGAGGAGTTGTTATGAATTTATATTTAACTCATAAACCCTTACCACACTTAAATAAATAAATAAATAAAATTGATTGGATGACATGATAGATTTGTTTATTTAGATTTTGGTCCCGGAAATCTTCGGTTACTTTAATTTAGTCTAAAAGTTTTCAATCATCAATCAGTCTAAATGAATAAGATTCCATTCGACAAAATAAAATAAAAAGATTAATAAGTTTAATAATTAATGGATTGCCAATGTTTTGTTAATAGAGACAGCAACAACATCGATTGGTCCCTTTTCACAATCCCATTCCCCGCTTTTATGGTTTATACTTTCTAGGATGAGGCTAAGAAACAAAAAAGCGAGCATATATTGATTCCCCTCCTTGTTTTTAATATAACTTAAATTCTTTGTAATTTATTAATTAAATTTCATAAAAATCTTATATGAATTCATTATGTTCTAATAGAAGAATCTAGCGTTACAACTGTTTCTAAGTTACAAAATGCAACTTCAATCCGCACTCTTTTATTGAGATAAAAGGAAAGAATTTCTTAAGAAAATTTTACTATGTGAAAATCCTCATTAAATTATAACTTTTGTAATCTTTTATAAGTAACAACTGATTAAGTGAATGAGGGGTTTGATGACTCTTTATTAATAAAGTGGTGTAACTATCGAAATAATAAAAGCCAAGGGGATGTTGATGAGTCTTACCTTGAAATACAAACGATGTAGATGCAGGTGATGAATAGGTTTGAAAACTACCTACAAAATTAGAGGAACTTATATTCTAGAATATGGAAAACTACGGGCATCCAAACCAACCAGTCCCCTAAACCGAGCAGGTAGAGAAGGATGATCATACATTGGGACAACATGAGAGTCACTCGCCAGTCTAGCCAAAGCGTCATCAACCAAAACCTTATTTCAAAAAATAGATTCTTTTTTTGAACACCAAAAACTATTATTTTTCTAACCTCAAACCTTGAGAGGAAATCTTGTTCGCTACCTGCTACCTTACCAAACAAGATTTTGTAAGAAACTGATTCTCAAAAGTCTTTTACTAAACATAATTTTTTAAATAATTTTTAAAAACTTGTTTGGTTGCTCGCCTTTGAAAATCTGTTTTCTAAAACCTATCTCAAAATATTCTAACGAGCAGGCCCTTAAATTATTCATTTGTTCATATTTTTAATTTAGTATAGTTTCAATAATAAACCAAAAATACATTAAGAAATTAAAAAAAAACCTTAATTAAATTTAAAAGGTCAAAAAAAAGAAAAAGTAAAAATGAAATAAGTAGTCATATATGAAGCTTAAAAGTTAAAAAGCTGAAAAATGCTCCTTTCTTTCCGTTACCCTTTATATTTTGGGTGACAGATCAAAAGGTGGTAATATGATGCCCACTCCCTACGGATGTGGTGATAAAAGCTGAGAGAATGTTACATTACATTACAAGTGGGGAAAAGGCATCCAACACTTCAGAATAACTCTGGATTGGTTTGACGGAAATAAGAATGGACAAGTGATTTTTTAGATAAAAATTATTAAGTTTGCTTCTCATAGAAAAACTAATCACTTAAGATATTCATTTAATGACAGATTCATCTATTTATAGATTCATCTATTTATTGATATGAGATGCTTCTCATTTTCGTTGTTCTTATCATTTATGCGAGCGGACCCTAACTTCTTTTAGTGCATATCCATAAAAAAGGAAAAAGAAAAAACTTTGACGACAATTATTTATATTTTCACGACCTAATTGACTCCAAATTGAGTCGATTTGATGAGTTAGTTGTGTGTAAAACAAGTTTATATATGCGACAACCGTTCACTTGAACAATATGCGTTTCTTTCTTCTTGTTTTTCTTTTTTACTTAAAAACTGATCTAAATAAACCGATACTTGTGAACATTATTGGTATTGTTCACGAGTGTCAGTAATACTCTCTTCAAATATTACTTTAATGATGGAAAGTTAACACAAGAAAAAAAAAATCACTACTCAAGAAGAGTTGAACTTGTATTATTCATGAGTAGCCCTAAGCAAATTAATTTAAAAATTAAAAAATGAACCGATACTCTTCTACCAAGAAGAGTAGCAGTAATACCTTAACAATATAAGTGTTGCTTTTTAAGAATAACACTGAAAAGAGAAAAAAAAAAAAAAACAAATAAGTGAATAAAAGTACTGCTCAAGGAGTACTATCTAAATTAATTATTCCCCTTATACATTTTTAGTGCAATTTACTTATTTATTTTTTTGAGTAATGTGAGACTCATCAACAAATCATAGCAACTTTTGATAGTAACTCCCGTGGCATGCATTCATTTGTTACATTTATATAATATCACTTTATTATCCAGTCAATGGATGATACACGAGTTGCTATTAAAAAGTTGTTATGATTTGTTTATGAATCTATTTTACTTAATTTTTTTATAGCCATGCTTAGATTAAGTTGCTTTACAACTAGGCACATTTGTACATTATTTGGGTCAAATTCCATTCTGGTCTTAATAAGTCCAACTCACTCACAAAAGAATCAAAAGATGATGATGACTTTATATCTTAACCAAAAAAAATAATAATAATAAAATTAAACATGATCCAAACCAAATTCTATAAAGATTTCTTTTCTTTCATTTTCATAATTAATTAGGAACCAAATTAATAATTAATCATAGAGATAAATAATTTTCTTTTGGCCAACTTTAGCTGTGAATTAACAAATACTTTTGTTTTTTTCCCTTTAATTTGGAGGTTTTGGGGCCAAGAGGGACAGCTGCATGTTAGTTGATTGCTTTGAAAGTCACACAAAGACAAATAGAGAAGAAAATTGGAGAATTTATTTATTATTATTTTTTTAAAAAAAATTTAATTCATCAACTTGGTCATTTTCTATATTGCACAATTTAGAATTCTCTTTCTTCCTTTAGGCGACAATATGTGCATCATTTATGGGGATTCATTCAACATGTGACCAAACTATATATGGTAAATTACGTTTCGGTCCTTAACCTTTTAGTTAAATTATATATTGGTACTAAAGTTTTAATAAATGTTACTTTTAGAGTGGATTAGAGTCATCAAAATATGATTTAGAGAGTGATGATATACTTAGTGCAAATTCATCGTGAATTTTCCAATGAAAAAGAAATGAATATACTTATAACTATAATTGTTTAAGTGGTTAATGACATATGATGTCGATGCTCGGTATTTCTTTATAGGAGTTGCTTGTTAGGGAAAAATATTATATGGTTGATAATCATCATGTCGTTGCTGGTGTAGTCGTTACTAATCATATAATATTTTGACAATTTTATATCATTAAAGTGAATCACCATGCCACATATTTTGTAGAGTAGTGGCATATTTAGTAAAAAGTGACTCGCTAAATAAGTCTAATTTTAAGTGGGCGAATAATCACTACATCAACAATAATGTAATGGTTATTAACCAACCAATATTTACTTGTTTGATAGTGTGTTTTGATGTAATTTGACCCAAAAAAAAAAAAGTTAGTGACTTAAATATGAGGATTGATATATGAGTAATGATAAACTACTCAATTAATTCATCTCAAATCATGTGTCTCAACTCATGTGGCATGCATTCATTGGTTATATTTTTATAAAATAATTATTAATATTAAATAAGTGGCCAATGAATACATGCCACGTGAGTTGAGATACATGATTTGAGATAAATTAGTTGAGTAGTCTATCATTACTCTTAATATAAGTTAGTGACTAATGTAAGGAGTAATTCCGACGTAGAAATTATGAATGAAATAAGCATACTAATGGGTACTTTATATGGTCTTCTTTTTCTTTTTCTTTTCCCAGAAATAAGTAGATTATATTCATAATAAATTTGATGGATCAAATGATCATACAAAGTGGTCAACATAGGCCATTGATTTTCTTCAACTTTGAAAATTGAAAGAAAACACGAGTTTCTGACTCGATAAACCCTATCATGATACATTGCTCGTAAAGTATAAACAACTACTAGTACTCAAAGAAAATGTTACAACTGAAGTTAAAATTGAACAAAATTGTTACTATAAACTTTATCTTTGCAGCAACATCACACATTGGGTACTAGATCTATCTATCTTTTTTCAAAATGGATGTAAATCCAAGCCCACCGGGCAAGAACAATACGTCATACTCGAAATTTGTCCCACAACTGATGTAAGTCTATGTTCCACCGCTTTTTCCTTTTCTTCTTTTTTTTTGTTTTTTTACCTTCTGCTTCTTTTGGAGTAGATCTGGTAGCAAAGATAAAACACATCTTTATTCTTTGCTTTTTGTATAACTTTTTAAAATAAAAACTCAAGATTTGTAAATATTTACTACTAAAAATACCAAAACAATTCAAAAGAAGATACTAAACACCCCCGCAAGAAAGGAAAAGATCACTCCATAAAGATGAAAATCAACACCTCAATAAAGAGGAAAACTAAGAGCTAAAAACTAAAAAAGAAGAGAAAGTTCCCTCCTCCTCCATTAATAGAGGAAGAATGCTTAACTGAGAAGGATCGAAGAAAAGAAAGAATCAGTTTCTTTCTTTTCTCGTCTTTTTCACATTTTTCTTTTTGACATGTATTTGAAGGGAGTCAATAGTATTTCTTTTAAATATTGAGGGACACAGTAACTTTGCAACTGATAAATCCGTTCAAACTTCTTGCAAAGTCATTTTCAAGTTGCACATGCATCCTGTTTGTAATTCGTTTTAGATAAGATGAATTTTTTTGATAAAGTATTAATTACATTTACCAATTGATCGGTTGAGTATACATTTTTAATATTCACCCTCACCCAAGAAGGGTTAAAATCCTCGTTGGTATAAGTTATGGGTTCAAAATCCAAAACTTATGTTTTGAGTTACGAGTCTTTAGCTCGATTTGCATTTGTTGTCTAAAATTCATTCATTGTAATACTACTGTATTGACGTACAACGGAGTTTACCCGAATTATGTGAGCATATATACATATAAAAAACACATAGTCATGATTCACACCAAAATATAAAAACCATATGGGAAATGGCTATTTAGTTTATTTAATTTAGGAATTAAATTTTGTTAACTAAACTGAATTATAAATTAAAGTTTATGCATTAATCAATTATGTGATTTCGACATTAATTTTGTCAACGAAAGTTTTTACTAAAATAAATAAATAATTTATGAGTAAAGTGGATCTAATAAGTTACGAGTAATTGTTAACCTAGGAATAAGATCATAAGTACTTATAACTTTTATTACTATTTTTAAAAGTGTTTAGTTTCCTCAAAATTAAAGTCCCAAAAATTACATTTTTATTCAACTTTACTTTACCCGCATCCGCATGTCATATGCGGGGTTTTGTTTTGTTTTTTAAGTACAAGTTATAATACTTATTTTAATATAATCGTAACAATTAAACTCAATACTTCAACATCTAATAATGATACGTGTAAGTTCAAATTTGAATTTAATACACACAATACTTATTGTTTTAATATATATGTGATACTTCAAATGTTAAATTCAATACTTTATCAATTAAAAATTATATATGATATTTCAACATTTAAATTCAATATGTAACATACACGCGATACTTTATAAAACTCGATGCGCACACGTTGGATCGGATACAATATTTTGCAAATTGCAACCAAAAAAAAAATTGGTACTAATATTTGGGTAGTTGGGCTTTGTATTTAACCAACCTACATAGTTGGGGCGACAGGGTTCTGGCCCAAAAACATTTACAACTCAAAATAAAGTCCAGCCGAAATGTAATTTGCAGCTAATTAAATCTCTCTCCCAATATTTGGAAAAATATTACCGACTGTTATACTCTCTACGTTCCACTCAAAGAGTCCACTTTAAAAAAAGATCTTGTCCCATTTTAAAGAGTCAAATTTGAATTTATTTACATTACATGCCGTTACTAATATAATAATGTGTGGTTCACAATTAACTCTTAGTTCTAAAGTAAAATAAGGATACAAATGAAAATTATGGGGTAAATTACTTATTTAGGTATTGTACCTCACAACCATAATAAGTTGTACACATTTCAAAGTGTACTCTTTGAGTGGGACGGAGGGAGTATGAGTTTTGTGAAAAATATTGAATTCTCTTTTAACAGTAATAATGATCTTTTCGTGCCTCTTAAAAATTACCAATATTTTATAGTGATTTGATCATAATTACTCCTAACTCTCATATGACGTGCAAATAACACAAATGTTATTGAAGGAATTTTATTTTATCTTTTTTCATTATGAACAAATTATGCATTTTGGGAGTGTTGATAATTTTTTCAACACACTTGTGGACGGTTTGACATGCATTTTTTTTTCTTTTTAAACATACGGCATTTCTTCTTGTCCTTTTTTTTTCTTTCAAAAAGTCGAGTGTTAAGTTTAGCCTTAAAATTATAACATGTATGCTATGAAATATTATGTATTATATATAATTTCTGATGTATCATATATCATTTATATCATCTAATGTATCGAGCTTACCTTCCGATGTATTTCCATCCCCAAACTCCATTTTTTGGAATACAGTATAGAGATTGCAGGCCATCTTAACACTGGGCATTTCTTTTGGAAGTGTGAGCCCATCCCTTTCAGATAACGAATTAATGTATTTGTGCTTTGGATTCGAATATAATATAAGTACATCCATAATTAATAAAACTAGTTCGTGTTTCTTTCTTTGTTTTCTTTTTATACATATATTAAAAGGGTTTGGCCGTATATCTCGTGGTGTTTAAGGTCTTGGGATGTGTGAAACTATGGATCAAATCTTGGCAACTTTCAACTGTAGTAATACCTTTTTTATGCAAGTACAAATGGCAAGCATACGGAACTCAATACTTTCCCTCCCTAGTGAGTCCTCGATAATTGTTCTATCGGGAACCTCATCCCGCTTTATGTGATACATGTTAATTATAGCAGTGTAAATTCCAATATCTTTCCTTTAAATAAAATCAGGGAAAATAATATTTTTGTTACTAAAAATTTGGGTTGTTTGCACTTTGGTACTAAAAGTTTACTCAGTTTTAAACTTATACTTTATGTTCAAACTTTGTTGCATTTTTAGTACCAATACAATAATTTGGGGTATTTTACAAATTCTAGAACATTGTGGGGTCTAATAATTTTGTAATATTATTTCCAAAACATCTTTCATGGCACAAGTTTTCTTCTTTTTCTCTCCCTCGGTCGATTAAATTAGGGTTCGCTGCGATTCAAGATTTATTACCGTTGACTCAGGCCCCACAAAATTGACCGAGGGAGAGAAAAAGAAGAAAACTTGTGCCATGAAAGATGTTTTGGAAATAATATTACAAAATTGTATTTCAGGCCCTACAAAATTATAGAATTTACAAAATACTTCCAAATTATCGTATTGGTACTGAAAATGCAACAAAGTATAAACATAAAGCACAATTTCAGAACTGAGTAAACTTAGTACCAAAGTTGTAAACAGACCACACTTTTAGTACAAATAAATGTCATTCTTCCAATAAAATCATGTCTTTTTTTGTTGGGCTAAATAAATAATCAGCATCAGCAAGCGCCCGTCAGCTTCGTATTCGGGAACAATGGATTCCACGTCACAAATCTAACTCTCCAATTTCGGTGTCAAAAGCCCAAAATTGTTCCAGCCTTCCAGGTCCATCAACGTTTTCAATATTTATTCGGATGGGCAGACAAAATCATGAAATAATGATCATTAGGCCCTCTAATTTTGATGGGTAAATTACATCTACCTCCCCGGAAGTTTAGAATTATCCCTTCATATCTGGAAAAGATTATAGTCAAACCCTTTGACGATCATGTAAGATTATAATTTTTAAATATTAAAATTGTATTGAGAATGTAAAAAATGTGTATTAAAAATATAAAAATATGTATTAAAAATAATAAAAAATTATTATAAAATAAAATTGAGATCCAAACTTTGATTTGGATTACATTTCCAATCAGGGCCTTATAGTGCCCCAAATGTGAGTTGTATTTCAATTCTCGTACATGGGTTGTATATTTTTCTTTCTTGTAAAGTAATACAGTACCCCTTAGAGTATGGAAAGATGAAAAAAATACTCCACATGTTCTATTAAAAGAATCCACTTTAAAAAATATTTTTTGTTCCAATAAAATAGTCCACTTTTAAATTTTTTTTATTCATTCTACCCTTACTAATATAATCGTGTGTGGTCCACAATTAGTCCATACGTAATAAATAATGGTATTGTGTGCATAAAAATAAGTCTTTATTGGGCCTAGCCCAATCGGGAAATGAATATATAAACAGTAAGAAAGAAAAGATGTATAAAAGGTTCAAATTCAAACTTAGGTCGGAAAGCTCTCTAAAAACTGAGCCAAAAAAACATACTTAGGTCGATCCTACATGATTTTCTTATTGACATTATAACAACCGAGCCTGGGAAAGTTAGGTCGGAATAACGATAACCTTGACATAATAGCTAGAAATCATTATAGGACCAAGAACCAATTTTGAATACATGTAGGAATTACACAAAGCAATGATGGAAAAGGAGTCCAAAGTCAGGTCATGATAGACAGGAGCGTAAAAGTCATCGTAAAAAGGGAGAGAGTAGTTGGAAGTACAAATCATCATAGTGCAACGGACATGTCAAAGTATGGCTATAAATACTAAGTCATCAGGCTAACTGAGGTACGCAATCTTCTTTACGTTTAAGCTCTCGGTCAATACTGTTTATCTCTTTCGTTTTCACTGACTTGATCGTCGGGGTTGAACAGGGGGGATATCCCCACTTATTTTACTATTTGTCTCCGGTGATGGAGCACTCTTCGGCCAGATCCGAGCCATACACTCTCATTCACGTTGATCCGAGCTAAAGAAACCCAGATCCAAGCTTTGCCATCACTCGTTTCAGCCGTTAATCTATACATTGAGCCTGAACGTTCAAGACCTCCAATGGCCCAACCGGAGCATCCTATACTGGATATTTTGCGTCACATCAGATATAAATAGTGTCAAATTAGTTATTTTAAGTGTTGTATCTTGACATTCATAATAAGTAAGTTGTACATTCGTCAAAATAAAATCTTATAATAAAATGGAGAGAGTAATAATAATTGACAATAAAATGACAAATATCTCCCAGGGCGTGGGCCATTCAATCCATCAAGTGTACTGGAAAACTCCAAAGTTCTCATGGTAAAAATGTAAATTAAAACAGCTTAGAGAAAATTTTCATAGTAAACGTTCCATCCAATCCGTTAATTTCTAACATAATAAAAATAAATAAATAAGACTATGACAATAAAAGAAAGGACAAATTATAAATGAAAAATGTTTCTTTGTAATGGAAGATGCTAATTTTTCAAAAGGAATATACATTTTAGAATTTTTAATAAGGACAAACTTATTTTAATATCAAAATTCTAAACTTAAGTATCTGTACTTTTGCACTCAATATCTTACAACATTTTCATGAGAATTTAATGTTTTTGTAATATTGTTGAGCAATGGCATTAGTACTATCACAACGAATTTATTATGGTTAGTGTTATTGCTTCATAGTACTAATTAGCTGATTAGATTATAGTAAAAGCAAATTTGCTTTACTTTATATATGAATTTGCTTTGAGTTGTGAATTTTTAACTTGACAATAACATCATCAATTTCTTATTATAATCTTGTATTGGCATTATTTGTATATTATGAGTGTTGATTCGTTGCGGCTATCGATGGACAACTCAGCAACGCGAAAGAGTACTTGTTTCCTAAACCCAACACTAAAATTCTTCGATATTAAGTCAATATGAGCTTAATTCGCAATAAGAAATAATGATTTTTTTTCCTTCAAATATGTGTAATATCAAAATGAACCCTAACGTGTGACATCATTAATTTGTTTTTATGTTATTTAGGTATGAAATACCAAAACTTACCCTTGTATGTAACATTATTCTTTTAAATTTTTTTGGATTTTTTTTTTGAGAAAAAAGAACAAAAAGTTGTACATATGGGTTGATTTTGATATTTTAAACCCAAATAATATTGTAAAACAAATTATTGATGTCGAATATTAAGTTTATTTTTGATATTTTACACATTTTAATATTAAACATCATTGTTTATAGTATTTTCTATCGAAGCGAGAATTTGATCCATAAATACATAAGGTAACTATGTGTTCTTAGAAACAAAGGGAGTAACTACTTGTGAAGATATTGTATAAGGGGATAGCTGTGATTTGACATTTTTTTCATGATTGTAAAACTATCATGAAATTTGTATTATATCGTAACAATCCATGTCTTACTATTAAAAATATATTTAATCCATTTTACAATAATCTTTGGATAATTTTATAATTTCTAAAATACGTATTGTTGGATTATAAATGGTTATTTATTTCCAATTTTACATTTACCTTTAAAACATTTAATTTGCCATTTATATTGATTACTGATAGCATAAAGCATAAGAGGGCAGAGGGTTCCATGAGTCATAGTACTAATTTAGTGTTTTTAATTATTCCTTTAATAAGTTAGCAAATGACCAAAATTACATTTAGTGGCATTTAGATTGAGACACCATAATAAGTTAGCAAAGGACCAAAACTACGTGTAAGGGTCCATGAATGAATAGAAATTTAAACTGTTTTTATGACGTGTTGAACTATTTTAATGATGTAGATGCATCTAACTATTTTTTCTATAATGAGAATGTATACAAGTTAGCTGGTAAATGAAAATGTAATAAGAAACAAATTGAAGTCTATCACTGACAAATATAGGAATCAAACCTCGACATTTTGGTGGCCCTTTAAGGTCAAAACCACTATGACACTAACTCGTTCTTAATAGTAACTAGAGTGATAACTGCTATAGTCATTATAATTGTGTTATTTGGTTCATAGTAGGAAATTGTTATATATCATCTTCACGGGTGGTGATTGATTTATTAAATATTTATAAAAATATGAATTATTTTAACATTGTATTTTACTTTAAAATTTTAAATGTCTTATAAACTAATTATAAGTAATTGCTACTAATTATATATTTTAGTTTAAATAAATAGAAAGTCTCATGTCTCACGTCTGATCGTCTGATGATCCGACATGCCGTATATGAGAGACTAATTTTAATATACATGTTTTTCAATATTTGTGTGTGCTTTAACATAACCATGATATATTATATACTACCCTTGATACACCAATGTCTAAACTCAATAAGCAATAAATCATAAGTTAAACTTAATACGTGATATTTCAATAGTTAAACTTATAACCGCAATACATCATAGACTATATTCGGGGAGCCATAGGCAATACGCAATAAATTTAAAAAACTAAACTCGTTACACGATACTTGAGTTGCTAAACTTATAACCCCGATACATCATAAGCTAAATTTAATATGTAATATATCACAAGCCAAACTCAATAACTTATAACTACCTTATATCAACAACTACACTCAAAATATATAAATCAAAGAAACCAATTTCATTTCCATTCCCTATTCAAACTTTTTATCTACTTATTTATTTTTTTGGATTTTGTTCATACCATTGAATTTTCTCATTCCCAAATAATCAAATCAAACAACACCTTATGGTGAAACTTGAAAATTAATTAACATTGTTTTCACGCGTGGCTAGCTAATAAACACAAAAATTGTATCACAAAATGTAACATGTGTGACAATTGTATTGTGCCTGGATTAATGAGTTGTTGTGTCAACACATTTCATCGTAATTTTACCCACTAAATGTTATTCTTGTTGACTTATTGTAATTCATAAACTCGATAAGGCTAAATCCTATCATATGCTCTATTATGAAAACCCATAGATTAAACTTGTTTGATACCTAACTCATTAAGGTGTTAATGAATTAAGTGATCTGACAGTTAACAATTTAATCAATTAAGCGCATTTGATGACAAAAACCTGAATAATTTAATTAATTAAGCAGGTCTGAAAAATAAGTATAATTGCTACCCAAATAATAAACGGGGTGTGTTCCAATTATTAGTGACCTTAATTTTATTAATATATATTTTAAATTCTTTTAAGTATTTTATTTTTACATCATTATTTAATTTAATTTTATGCTTTTACTATTTAAAAAATTTATCAATTCAAAAATTTTGTATTAAGAAAAATATAAGAAAATTCAATGCTAAAAATAGAATAAATCGCGAACTATATGGCCCCGTGTGGAAGAGGTTTCAAAATATGATTTGAGTTTCATTTTAATTTTATAATATTAAAATTACATTGGGAATGTAAAAATGTGTGTTGAAAATATAAAAAGATTTATTGGAAATGTAAAAATGCTTATTGGGAATGACGAAAAACTATTATAAAATCAAAATAAGTGTCAAAATATGGTTTTGAGTTTGGTTACCAAACGGGGCCTATAAGATCACCTTTCCTGCGCGCCACGCGCATCCTAAGGCTTAAAAATAAAAAATAAAAATAGCAAGCCCTAGTGTAACAAGAAGAAACTTTAGTCCTCCCCCAAAAAGGTTTAAAAAAGGAGAGGAAACCATATACCATACATACATATTACTAATTTGTTCCCGAGTCTATAGAACCTCAGATTCTTTGTTATGCCATACGAGGAAACCTATACAAATATCATATTTTCATATACTTCTAATAACTTATACTATTAAGTTTTATCTAAAACACTAAAATAAAATAATAAATAGTTTTTTAAAAAAAGAATAATAATAATAAAAAAAATGAGCTATATTTTCTCTTTCTGATGATATCATTCAACACCAGTCGGTTATCACTTAGTCAATAAGACCTCCTATTTTCATGCCAATTTATTTTACTTCAAATTAATCCCCTCACTCACCAAACCTTACCCAAAACTTAATTAAAATATCCCTAAAAATACATTATTATTTAGTATAAACAGACGCTGATGCTGTTGCAGTGTGCAACGCAACAAAATAGTACAATACTCGTTCAGTGGTATAATTGTTTACGAGTTAAGAGATATAGATGATTCAGTGGAATAGTTGTTTTTAAGTCACAATGCAGCACTTGAAATATGAATCTTTTTCAGAGGAGAGGAGGATGAGTTATAGGGCCTGTTCTTTGTGTTCTGTTTTGAAAACGGTTTTGGTTTCAACAGTAAATTTAATATATTTTAATCATATTTCATTATTTTCAATATAACTTTTTACTATTCAGCATTTACTTTTTACATTTTCAATACACTTTTTATATTATAAAACTATTTTTCAAAACTTATTTTCAAAATTATTTTCAAAACGATAAAAAAGTACATGCCCATAATTAATTAATGAGTGAATTAGTAAACAAGCAGTTAAAATAATAATATATATAAATAAAGTGTTAAATGAAAAATAAAAATAACTTCCACTATAACTTGTATTTAATCCTCTCTATCTTTAGTAGTAGCAGTAGTTGAAAAACAAAACCCTAAAAGGGGTTCTCTGTAAGAAACAATTCGCCGCCGGATTGATCTCTTTTATCTATCCCTTCTCTATTTCCTTTCACTTCACCGACCCTCTAATCTTTTATATAACCCCACTTCTCTCAGTCTCAGTTTTTTTGGAAGGGGGGTTTTTCTTTTTCGTCTTGGAATTCCACGGTCAAAGGGAGAGAACCATGTTGCTTTTAATCCATTTTATTTGTCTTTATGCTGCCAATTTTTGATGGGGATGAATAAATTTTTATGTATTTAGGGTTTGATCATGGGGTTTTTGGTGGTTTGATATGAAGGGAAGGGTTCCTTTCTTGTTTATATCTTGAAAAGATTGCATTTTTTTTTAAACCGAGCTAGAAGACTTCACTTTTAGTGTTTTTGGGTTTCTATTGATTGTGGTGTTATTGGGTTTTCCTAATTTACGCTAGCTTTTCTCTAGGGTTTTCTGTTTTGGAATGAGTGAATAGTTCTGGGTTTTTTTCATTTGTGAGAATGATATCGGAATTGGGTAGGAGACCGATGCTCGGGGGAAATGAGAATTCATTTGGGGATGAGTTTGAGAAGGAGATAGGGATGTTGCTTCGAGAGCAGCGTAGGGATGAGGCCGATGATCGAGAAAAGGAGCTGAATTTGTATAGAAGTGGCTCAGCTCCGCCTACTGTTGAAGGATCATTGAGCGCTGTAGGTGGGCTATTTAATCACGGCGGAGGTGGTGGTGCCGGCGGCGCCGGCGGTGCTAACTCTGCTTTCTCTGAGTTCGCCCGGAACAAGGGTGTTAATGGGTTCATGTCCGAGGAGGAGCTCAGGTCTGATCCTGCGTATTTGTCTTATTATTACTCTAATGTGAATTTGAACCCTAGGTTACCGCCTCCTTTGTTATCCAAGGAGGATTGGCGGTTCGCACAGAGGTTACAGGGAGGGAGTTCTGCGATTGGGGATAGAAGGAAGGTGAATAGGAATGATAGTGGCGGTGGGGGTGCAAGGTCACTTTTTTCAATGCCACCCGGTTTTAATTCGAAAAAACAGGAGGTTGAGAATGATTCAGAAAAACTGCAGGGCTCAGTTGAGTGGGGTGGCGATGGACTGATTGGCTTGCCAGGTATAGGACTAGGTAGCAAACAGAAGAGTATCGCTGACATATTTCAGGTGAAATAAACAGTTTGTTCAGTTAATATTTAATTACTGATGCCTATTATGTTGTCTATGATGCAAAGTTTCTGAGTTAAATTCCTTTGAGGTGGAAATTTGCCATTTACTTTAGAACTTATTTTCAGCTAGTTATGCTGAATGCCTGCGTTTGACTATTAGAACAGGTGTTTCTTTGTAGGTGATGCAAAGGTGTATAGGTAATTGTGAATTTAAATCTGATCCTAGCTAGCTAGAAAGGGAGCTTTGCCATGTTGAGCTTTTTGAACCCCAAATAATCTGAGAAATTTGTTCTCCTAATTGAACTCTCTCTATCCTTTTTTTTGTTGGTTGCACAAACACTTGCACAAAGTGGAATGTTAGATTACTGATGCAATTCTACCCTGTGGAATGGTCTTGAGTGAGACCCTATTTCCGGGCTTTGTGGATTGTTATCATTAATCTTATAAAGTGATACTTATGAGTCAAAGAAATGGACCCCTAATTGAAGTGACATGCTGAAAATATTTTGCTTCTAGAAATGCGGGCTGCATCTTGGTTCATTTTTTGGTGTTTGTTCTAGTTTATGTTTCATATTTATTCCCGGGGCTAGATTGAAAAGTTTCTTTGAGTGATATAAGGAAACAGTTTTTATCAGTGCTTCTGAACTATCAGCCATTTCATGCTTTTGTTTTCCTCCTTAATTTGCTTTGCTTATTTCCATGAGAAGTTGCACTAAAGAAACTCTTATTTTTTTGTGTTTCGTTGTCATGAATTCATGCACAGGGGAAGGGGAAGGTTTTCCTTTTTCTCCCGAGTCTGGATAATTACCCTTCTGTTTTGTTGAAGATTAAACAAAAATGTTCCTTGCGCAGGATGACTTGAGCCGTGTCTTGAGCCATACAACTTCTGCATCAGGTCACCCATCACGCCCGGCCAGCCGAAATGCACTAGATCAGAATTCTGATACTTTAGGTCCTGTGGAGGCTGAGCTTGCTCAACTTCACCGTGATTTAACCTCTTCTGACCCTGTGCATTCCAGCGCAAGTGTCCAAAGTGCATCTCCTCAACCTGTTGGACTGCCAACCTCATATTCTTATGCAGCCGTTTTGGGCGCTTCCTTGTCTAGAAGTACCACTCCAGATCCCCAGCGTTTGGCAAGGGCTCCTAGTCCTGGTCTTGCTCCTATTGGTGGAGGGAGAGCAGTTGCTTCAGAAAAAAGGAACATTAATAGTCCAAACTCCTTTAATGGTGTTCCATCTCATGCAAATGATTCGGCTGACTTAGTTGCTGCTGCTTTGTCTGGTATTAACCTTTCGAACGGTGTGGTAGATGAAGAAAATCATTTGGCTTCTCGTATTGAACGAGATGTTGAGGATCATAAAAATTACCTATTTAATGTTCCTGGTGGTCAGAATACTACCAAGCCGCATGGTTACTTTAAGTCTGACTCTGGTTTGAGCAGCAACAGTGTTTCAGATCTTAACGGTCCTCTTCAATCTGATCCTCGCAAAACTGGTGGTCCTCGTGGTAGTTCTTACCAAAAAGGATCTTCCACGTCAGTGGTTAATGGTGGAGCTGGCTTACTATCACAATATCAGCATTTGGATAGTCCAAACTCGTCCTTCTCTAATTATGGGTTAGGTGGATACTCTGTGAATCCTTTGACTGGGAGTATTGGCAATTGTAATCTGCCACCACTATTTGAAAATGCTGCTGCTGCATCTGCCATGGCTGCCCCTGGAATTGATTCAAGAATGTTTGGGGGATCAAATATGGGCTCGCCTGTCTCAGATCAAAACCTTAATAGACTTGGGAATCAGATGGCAGGGAGTGGTCTGCAGGCACCTTATGTGGACCCAGCATATTTGCAGTATTTAAGGACAGCTGATTATGTTGCAACTCAGATTGCAGCACTTAATGATCCATCTGCAGATAGGAACTATATGGGAAATTCATATGTGGACTTGCTTCAAAAGGCTTATCTTGGTGCAATGCTCTCTCCTACAAAATCCCCATATGGTGTTCCTCCTGGTACAAAAAACAGTGGTTCCAATCAGCATGGTTATTATGGGAGTCCTGGTGCATATGGCGTGGGCTTGTCGTATCCTGGAAGTCCATTGGCAGGTTCAGTTGCGCCTGGCAGTCCCATGAGGCATGGCGATTT
This sequence comes from Leptodermis oblonga, assembly GCA_016801395.1. Lineage (NCBI taxonomy): Eukaryota > Viridiplantae > Streptophyta > Magnoliopsida > Gentianales > Rubiaceae > Leptodermis > Leptodermis oblonga. The sequence continues at coordinate 35,943,224 of CM028760.1, forward strand.
TAATATGAGATTTTCTGGTGGTGGGGTGAGAAATTTAGCTGGGGGTGTCATGGGTCCTTGGCATTTGGATAATATGGACAATAACTTTGCATCTTCACTGTTGGAAGAGTTCAAAAGCAATAAGACGAAGTGTTTTGAACTTTCAGAAATTGCTGGACACGTTGTTGAGTTCAGGTACGTACTTGTCAACTGCTTCGTTTATCTTGATAATCCTGAAATCTGTTAACGTTGCCTTTTCGGTGCAAGCAGTGCGGATCAGTATGGGAGTCGATTTATCCAACAAAAGCTTGAAACTGCAACGACAGATGATAAAAACATGGTCTTTGAGGAGATTAACCCTCACGCTCTTACTTTGATGACTGATGTGTTTGGTAATTATGTGATTCAAAAGGTATCCAGCATCTAGTCACATCCTTTTGGATTTCATATGGAGTATTTGAACACACATCCTTGTTGGTTTGGCATGAGATATTTCTTTCAAGTAACTGCTTTGCTTCTTTCCAGTTTTTTGAACATGGAATGGCATCTCAAAGAAGAGAATTGGCTAGCAAGCTGTTTGGACATGTGCTTACCCTCAGCCTTCAAATGTATGGTTGTCGAGTGATACAGAAGGTAATTTTGAAGAATATGTTCATATGTGCTCATAACTAGTTTTGCAGCTAATAATGATTTAGATTCCTAATAATGTTATGGAATATTTTTAGGCAATAGAAGTTGTTGATGTAGACCAGAAGATCAAAATGGTTGAAGAGCTTGATGGTCATGTCATGCGCTGTGTACGTGACCAGAATGGAAACCATGTCATCCAAAAGTGCATTGAATGTGTCCCTGAAGATCATATTCAATTTATTGTGAACACATTCTTTGGCCAAGTTGTTACTCTGTCTGCTCATCCTTATGGGTGCCGTGTGATACAGGTTCCAGAACATTTCATTATGGCTGCTTGTTTTCTTGTGCTTCTGAGTTAGCATTTCAAGGTATGCATTTTTAGGCATTGGTGCAATTTTATCAATTCAATATTTCTTGTATGGCAGAGAGTCCTGGAACATTGCAGTGATCCAAAAACTCAAAGCAAAGTGATGGAAGAGATTCTAGGCTCTGTTAGCATGTTAGCTCAGGATCAATATGGCAATTATGTTGTTCAGGTCCATACTAAAATTCTGTTATTATGATATCTATCTAATGTGTATATGCGGGCATACACGTACGTGCTTGTTTACATGTTTTATCCTTTATAAATAGCATATCGTCTTTGTATTAAGCCACACAGATAGATTTCAGTAGGCCTATTCACTTTACCTCAATGTCCTTTGTATCTTCTTATGAATTGTTTGGTAGTTACATCTACTGGGTCCTACTTCTAAAGCGTTGACACTTCTCTCTCTCACCTTTAATAGCATGTATTGGAGCATGGCAAGCCACATGAGCGCACTTGCATAATTCAGGAGTTAGCTGGGAAGATTGTTCAGATGAGTCAACAGAAATTTGCTTCAAATGTTGTGGAGAAGTGTTTAACTTTTGGTGACCCTAGTGAACGTCAGCTTCTGGTGAATGAAATGCTTGGAACAACCGATGAAAATGAGCCCCTTCAGGTTTATTGAACTTTCCATACTAGATGCAACAAGTTAATGTTCTTTTCTGAATTTATGTTGGATCTTATTCACTTAAGTTGACTGAAACTTAGGTTGGTATGACAAGAAAATTGTCTCCAATCTCTATACTTCAGTTAGGAAAGGGAAGTTGGATTTCTTTTCTAACTAAAGGGCCAGCATAGTATTTGCATCCATAGAGCCTCCCATTTTGGAGTCTAAGGTGCGCCTTGTGAAAATTGTAAGGTGTGAGTGGTTGCTGTTGAACTTCAGAACAATTCTGCAAGTTCGGAATCCTTTTGTGAGCTTCATTTTGCACATAAATCTGCTTTAGTTACTTTTCTAATTTATTCATTTAAATGACTGCATCTTTTGCTGGGGAGTGACTTGTTACTCGAGGCTGTATCAAGCAAAGGGAATTCAATCATTGTCCCATTTCATACTCTGATTAGTTTGTGTGTACTAGTTGTGGAATTGTTAGTTTGACTTGTCATGGGGTATAATTTGCCTTGAAATGTTGGCCTTGTCTCTATTATTCCATTTTTGAAGTTACCTGTAAATGCTAAGGTCTTGCTTGCAATTTAATATCTTTGGCGGGGGATGGCAGATTTGGAAGTGCAGTTGAGCACAGCAAAGATTTTGTTTTTGGCCTCAGTGGTCATATTTATCGGCTATCATGCTAGCTTTTGTTTCTTTTTTCTTGTTGGTCACATTCTTCGAAACCTTGTTAAAAAATGCAGGTTTACCAAAGTTAGTTCTCTATGTTGGCTACTTTTTGTGTGTTTATTATTGTTGTTGCTAATATTGCCTCACTCTTCTATATGTACAGGCGATGATGAAAGATCAATTCGCAAATTATGTTGTACAGAAAGTGCTGGAGACATGTAGCGATCAGCAGCGTGAATTGATTCTGTCAAGAATAAAAGTTCATCTGAGCGCACTGAAGAAGTACACTTATGGGAAGCATATTGTTGCTCGTGTAGAGAAACTTGTTGCTGCTGGGGGTACGTAATTATTTTTCACAAGGCCATTTCCTGTTGATCTTAGTTTTAAAAGGTTCTAATGGGTAACTGGAGTAGCTTCTTGCAAAAGTTATTGTTGATTGGCTTTGGAAACTATCTTTGTTTTTTTGCTTCTGGCTGTGGTCATGTTCTGGTCTTCGGGCCATTTCAAGGCAAGACAAGCCTGGGGTCTGAACCTTAGTGATTAAAATTTCCTTGAAAAGTTATTGCATGATCTTTGGTACAGTTATTGTTCCTCTACAATTTTACTATAACTGGAAGGCACAGTAAAGTCTTAATTATGGTAATAGGACGGCCCCTTTTTGGGTCTTTGGAACGTTCATTGACTGGTTACGATTTTTTGTTTACAGAAAGGAGGATTGCTCTTCAGACCCCACATCCTACTGCTTAGATGAAGATAGGAAGGTTGTACCGCTAACAGAGGATAGTTTGAGCTACCTCTCTTCTCTTTTTCCCGTGTCTAGTGTTTCAGCCCTATGCCTGTCTTCTCTGCCTAGGCCTGGGCCAGCTGCAAATAAAGTTGTTGCTTGTACTAGAATCCTGTAAATTGTGTAGCTTAAGGTTTATAGATAGAAAGTAAGCCGAGGCTCAGATGTCAAGCGTTCCTGGTCGCCTTGCTGAAGAGGAGGTAAAATGACAACACATAAGTTTTAATGGATGTAAAAAGGATAAAGAGGTAGTAGTTTACTTTCATCGCGACTGTACAAATGTTGCCTTGTGGAGAGTTGATCTTTTAGGTGGAAAAGGCCAGAAGTTTCATAATCATGTATGTTATTGATACATTTTTCTGTTAATTTGGCCTTTTTGAGTATATGCTTTTACTCTTCTTCATCTCCATTCCCCTCTTCTTTTATTGCCTTATGTTCAAGTTATCATCTATCTATCTATCATCTGTGGTGTCTCCTTCTGTTATTCTAGTGATATCGTGTTCAGGACACCTGTACCATTAACTGTTAATGTATGAGTTTGTGATGTGTTTTGGTATCGTGTCAATTGTTGTCGATTCATATTTTGTTAAATAGGTCATTTTAACATGCTGAGTCGGTGTGAATGAATGGTAAGAACATGATCTCTATCTATCATCTGTGGTGTCTTCTTTATGTTATTCTAGTTATATCGTGTTTAGAACACTTGCGCTACTAACTATGCCCCTTTTATGTTATAAATGGGTTGACGGCTTATTTTAACTGGGGTTACACTTATTGTGAGAGAGGTGATTCGTATTTGGTTTGATTCCTTTTTAACGTGTTGAATTTGTGTCGCGGCAGATACGGTGAAATTGAAACTAACATAGGGAATGAATGGCAAGAACAACATGATCTCTTCTACACTTTTTATCAGAGAAGAACTATTGTATGAAAAAAGATTTAAAAAATCTCAAATTTTCTATTCAGTTAATTCGTCGATTTCTTCCTCAATCTTCTGTCCAAAACCTCTAGGCCCTGCTCTAGCTCTAGTTCTGATCTTCCCCTTCTTCTTCTTCTGTTTAGTCGCCTCTTCTTTCTCGAACTTCTCCTTCTCCCTTTTCTGCAAGAAATCCGCCACCGCGATGTAGATAACCTGACAAAAACCCAAAACAAACCCTCAGAAATCCAATCGAAAGAACAGAAGAAAGCAAATGCAAATGTAAATGTAAATGTATGCAGAATAATACAGAGCCCTAACCCCAATTGTGAGAACGGATAAGCCTACGAAGGCAACGATGATGAGCACTGATATGACTGGGTCGCTTTCCAACATTGTTTCCTGGGCACTCTCCTCAACTGGGGTTGTGTCCAAAAGGAACAGGGTGGTTTCCCGGAGCGCCGGAAGTTTCCATCGTTTTCCGTTCAGGGGAGTTGCAGATGGAGGGTTCCGGGAGGGTAAATTTCTCGTCGACGGCCACTGGGATGCAATCAAATTCAGAGGATGAGATTTGCGAGAATTGGAAGAAATTGGATGGTTGGGCTTGAGAAATAAAGAGGAGAGAAATGGAGGGGAAACAGATATGGAAGCAGCAGCAGCAGCAGCCATGGATGATGATCTGCTACAACTTTCTTCTATCTTTAGGCTCTAGTTTCCAAAGGCACTTCAGTTTGATGGGGTAGTTTGGTCAGGTCAGTTTGCAAAAGAAGCAATCAGAAGCTGACACTTGTTGCATTCCCATTTTATATTGGTTCTCTTCTATCATTTGGTTTTCTAGTTTTCATTTTATAAATATTTTTTTAATATATATTATGCAATTATTATTATTTTTTTGAATAGTAAATATTGATTGGTTAACAACTACCACGTCATTGTTGATGTGGTGATTATTCATCCACTTAAAATTTGACATGTGTTAATTATTTGATGAGTCACAATATTTACTCGAGAAAAAAAATATTAGATGGTTAATAACCACTGTGTCATTGCTGATGTGGTGGTTATTCATCCATTTAAATTTTGACAAATAGATGAAATTTGAATGAATCACCATGACACATATTTTATCCAAAACCCTATTTCAACTTACCAATCAATAAAATGTGATATTCACATCTTCTACTCCAAATCAGGGATTAAGATGGGATGACACACATGACATAAAATCCCACTAAGGGCAGCAAAACAGAGGAAAATTTAAAGAAAAAAGAAAATGCTAGCTTAATTGATAATTTTTTAATACTTTTTACTACTCTATGCGTTTCATTAAAATAGTCAATTATGAAATGTAGTATTTCAAAGGAGACTTTTTTAAATTGGATGTATTTTTGAAAATAGTACAATTAGTTAATCGTAAAATAGAAACTAAAATTAAATTTTGTTTCTATGTTCACCACCCTCCCAATAAAATAACAACTATCCCCCAAGTGTATATGGTTGCACCATCCTACGTGGTGCAAGAGATTCGCTAAATAATTTCTCGCCCAATACATAAATAGTTTCATTTTCCTTGAAAATTATTATATACAATCATTGGATTCATTATAGTGCAGCAGACCAATCAAAATTAAAATAAGTAAATATGACTGCTATTTATTTTCATCATTTTAACAAAAAAATTACTCTTTTGCCATTAATAATACATATTGTATAGTGCCAATTTATGCCGCAAATGATGCATAGAATAATTTATTACAATTGTTGCCCTGTTTCTATCTTTTTACTATTTTAGACCCCTAATACATGATTGTGTTATCAAACAGCCCCTAAATTGGACTAGTTCGGGGCGGGGCAACATTGATCCGGTTTGACCCGTTTGACTGGTCAAATGCAAGAAACCCTCCTCTCTTTCGTCAGTAACATGTTCATAGTTTATACTGTAACCACAACAGCTCCTCCCTCTCACGCGTCCTTTTGTCGCTCCTGTCGCCGTCCGTCGCAGTCACCGTCGCCGTTTTCTTCATTGTCGTCCACGAAAAAGGTGAGCACAACCACGGGTCTTTCTTCAGTTTTCTCAGTTTGTTTGAGTTTGTTCATGAAAGCTTCAAACAGAGAGCACTGTGAACTGCCGTCCTAGAAATACATAGAAAGGGACAGGGGAGCTCGATTTTTTTCGCAAACAGAATTTGGGGCGGTCTGGGCCCTAAATTGATTTTACACATATTGATGAATGCAATTTTAATTAGGGTTTTACTTTGGATTTCAGTTGGTTCCTAAACAGACTGATTGAAGTTCCAATTTGCTGAAAATTCTTCTGCGGTTATTCGTTTAATCGTCCAAACATGTCGTCTTTGCGGAATGCGGTTCCACGGAAAGCTCACAAAGAACGGTCACAGCCGTGAGTATTTTAGTTTTTGTTAGAATCATATTTCTTCGAATAAATTTGTGTATATTTTACGTTTTGACTAATCGATTTTTGTTACAATACTTTGCAGGGAAGCTAGAAAGAAATTCGGGATTCTAGAAAAGCAAGGACTATGTCGTTCGAGCAAAGGCTTACCACAAAAAGGAGCAGGCTTTACAAGTATTATTTTGATTAATTAGTGTTTCTATGTGTTTTTGGTTCTTTGTGTTGTTTTATGGTTATGGATTCAGTGGAGAAATTGTCAGCTTTTTTTGCTAGTTTTGTATGTGATTTGGACATGTTGGTTTGTTTGAATGACAGAAACTCAAAGAAAAAGCTGCATTTAGGAACCCTGATGAATTCTATTTTAAGATGGCAAAAACAAAAACTGTGGATGGAGTTCATAGGCTTGAGTAAGATATTAACTAATGTGATTCTTTTTGGACAGTTGGGAATTTAAATTTTGTTTTTTTTGGCCTTACTAATTATGGCTGAATCTGGATTTGTATAATGTCTCTCTAAGGAGCGAGGCAAACAAGTATACCCCGGAGGAACTCTTGTTGATGAAAACCCAAGACATGGGCTATATTTTGCAGAAAATTCAAAGTGAGAAAAAGGTCTGTTAGTTCCATGGCAACGATTTATTTGATTGTGCTTCATAACTCTGGTTTGCTTGTCTGTTGCTTCTGGTATAAACTTGAGTATTTGGTGCAGAAAATTGAACGACTTACGGGAACATTACATTCTCTGGATAATCAGCCATCAAAGGGGCATGTTTATTATGCTGAAGATAGGTTAGCAATTGGACTTTTATGATTTTTAACTTTTATCCTCACAAGTGAGCTCCTTATTGTTGTTTGTGTAAAGTGATATTTCATTCTTGTAAGGTTGAAGTTGATTTCTTTTGTTTTTTCGTGTATTCGTTTCTGTCAGTTATTGGGTGTTTTGATGTTAAGAGGACAGCTATCACATTTTCATACTTGTATATCAAAGTGCATGTACAATCTCTATTTGATTTTGAAGTCAGATTCTTTTGCGGATGTCGTTGCACTGACTTTGTAACTTCTACCAAAATTTTTAAAATTGTGTCTTGGTTTCTAATATTTCCTTTGGGTTTGGTGCTCTAAAAGTGATTTTATGTGCGCGTGATGATTAATGTGCAAAACCCAAACATGACACTTTTGTTTGAACCTAAAACAGATAATCAAATCTGAGTTTCTGAGTATTTTCTCATTTTTGTCAAACTGAGGTTAGTTGCGGTAGGGTTTGGATGTAAGGCTGTGGTCATGTGGCTTTAGAATGATAATTACAGGAGTATGGTTAAGAAGAAATGTCTTGTTGTTGGATGCTAAAATTTCTACAAGTTCATCTTGCCTCAAAATAAACTTTTATCTTTATTCTTCATCAAGAGGAATGCTGCAAAAGCTTCTTTTGTTTGGGCTTTATTTTCTTGTTTAGAATTATAATTTATCACTGGGTTGATTTGTCAAAAGTGCATAAATTTGTTTAATGGCTGGCAGTCTGCAGTTCGATGTTTGATTCGCCAATTGTTTGTCAAAATATTTCATGAGCTTATACAGATTATACAGTACAATTTTTTTGAGATGAAGTGTTCCATACCCTTTGGGTTGTTTCATAGGGAAGAGGCAAAAGAACTGCAGTTGGGAAGATCTTCACATGCTCCAGTGTCTGCTTCCAAACTTCCTGATCGTGTAAAGCGGTAAACCTTTTTTTCTTAAGCTAGTTCTTAAATTTTATCCACTTTGTTTGGTATAGTAGGTTTTAGATGGTTGCTTTAGGAATTTTGATCAGATGCCGTGAAATCGTTGGCAAACAATTGAGTTTCTGTCAGCATTATCCATGATAAAGAAAATAAAAGAGGTGACTTGTACTTTGGAGGTCCTCTAATCAAGCCCTGACTTGAATTCTGGCCCAGACAGATTTTATTTTCTGTTAAGTTGCTGGGCCATAAAATAATGTTGTCGGGATATAGCAGTAAGAAACGGAGGAACTCAATGGCTTTTTGCCTTTGCCGAACCCTTAGATCAGAATAGAAATCCCATAAAATAGGTATAGATCTTGAAGAAATGATGCATATAAGATAAAGTAAAATTGGATTTTCAAGTGTTAGACCGATATAAAGAAAATAGGGAAAGGGTTAGATAGGGCTGGGGAGAGGGTGCATGGCCTTTCTTGATTAATCTTGTGGGGCTTTACCCTGACTTGCTGGCGCAGAACAATTTTTAATAGGTGTAAAAATTAGAGCTGCGGGATCTGGGCACCGAGACCACCCTACCTTTTTGCAGACCTTTGGGCCTGTATGGTACGTGGTTTGAAACCAAGATTCGAATCACATTATTCATTTTTGTAATAAATTTTCATCATTTTCAATACACTTCTAAAATTTGTTAAAACCAATCTAAATCTTGGTTTCAAGCCATGTGATACCAAACAGGTTTGTTGTTCATTAGAAGTGGAATTTCAATGCAAGAGAATGGTTAGTTTTGGAGCATTTAAAGCTGTGCTATGACTGTCAAATCTCATTTCTTTTGTTTAGTGAGCATGTCTTTCTTTTCAGGTAATATATTATATGGATGTTCCTCTATTGAAACCAAATAACTGCAAGCGGAACCTTGCCATCTACCCCATTTTGTTCTGTCGTGCAAATGCTCCATCTATTAAAAAATACCCCTTTTACCATTACAACCTTGAGGTTTGGAAAATTCCCCAAGGCTAGGTATTAGCATAACAATTAAAAACCCTGGTTAGGTCGAATTACCGTTGCCCCTATTAGTGAAAAAATAACACAAACCTCCGGGGACCTTTTGCTATTTGAAAATATTATGAACATCCAGCGGCTAATAGTGGTAGTTTCCCTTAACCTCCGGTAATAGTAGTTTCACGAAACCTTCAGTGGGGTGTATATAATTTACCCATTAAAAAAATGTACGCAAAATTTCCAGCAACTGTAGTGGCCAGTCATTGTGTCTACTTCATGGAGTTGTATACCTGAATGCGATTATCTCATTTGTGAAGGCCTGATAAGCTTGCATGCTTGGTTTGTTGCTGATATAGATCTTTAACACTGGGTTTTATGCCTTGCTCCTTTTCTTTTATTTTTCGCTTTTACTGTGCATTTTCCTTTTTATGGTCTCTTCTAATGGGTCTTTAAAATCCCTCTTTCTTGCTTTAGCAAAGCATTTTAAGTTGTTGAACTGGTAAGGCATTTTCTTTAACTTTCCTATCATGGAACGTGGCTGGCATGCAGGAAGACGGCTGCTTCCTATAGAGAACTGGAGGTGAGAAAAAGTAGAGTACATGACTTGGAGAAACTGTACTTGGATATGGCCATGCAAAAGGAATTACAGAAAAAGGGTAGGAAGCGGAAACTGCGTGAAGACGAAGTTGTCTGCCCCACAAGCAAACCAGTGTTCAAATGGCGGCCGGAAAGAAAACGATGAGGCTACAGAGGTACGTAGCCGTATTTTGAGGGAAGCTCAGGTTTTCTTTTGATGCTGGTGAAGAAGCTGAGTTTTTGTCTCCTGTGATAGAGCAATTTAGGTTTCTTGCATCTATAGTTTCGCTCGTGCTGTATACAACAAAGCATTACATGATGAACCAACTGATTTTTTTTTTTTTTAACTGTTCGGACTGGGTTTAGGTTGTTATATGCCCTTTCTGAAACGATGTGAGTTAAATTTTAGAGAAAATTTTTAATTTGAAAAAAAAAGAAAAAGAAAAAGAGTGTGTTTGAATTGAGATTTTTTAAAGGAAAAAGTGATATTTTTTCTGGAACGATCACGGAATAAGGGAGTCCAAGTGGCCGGAGGATCTCCACTAGATCAGCTGAAAATTACGAGACTCTGGATTTAGATGAACCCAAATCTTATCTTGGATCACGGTCGGGACTCGGGTTCCTATTTAAGGACAAGTTCTTTAGGACCAGCCTAGTTACACATTCGATCACATTCTACCTTAGTTTGTAAGATTGAGATTTTATGTATAATTGATTTGGGTATAGAATTGGATCGTAAAATTATACACAAAATTTGCATGTGTAAAATTACAGATAAATTATAAAAAATATTTTATTTTAACCATTTTGGTAATTTTTATTTGGATCGAATAGAATCGGGGTATGATCGGTTTGGTATTTGGGATCCTAGGATCTTTGGATTGGGATTTTGTAAACTTTGCATCCCACTAAAAAAAATTATGGGTAATTTAGTCTTTTAAACCTTTTTTTATTTTTAATTTATATATATTTGCTTTGACTCTTTGTTAAATGAGGCAAATTGTGTATCTTAGAGATAGGTAAATTCTAAAAACTCTTATTGATATTTGTGTAAATTACCAACTGAATCATACTGTATATGATTTGTAAAATTATCAAACAACCCTTGTGATTTGACCCAAATTGCCAAATGAACTAGGAGGCAAAATGGTAATTTGGGTCTAAATTGTTGTACCAATTTGCATTTTCAGAGTTGGTTTGATAATTTGTTGAAATTACTAGGTTAGGTTCGTTTGGCAGTTTCACAAATCATGGGATTCAATTGGTGATTAGACAAATGGTTAAATCACTTGGGCTTTTGTATTTATTTGGTCCCCTTCCTTGAAAATGTTTCACTTTTATCCTTTTTAACTTTAAAATTTGCTTCAAAATAGTCCAGAGATCAAATTGCATCAATATTTGAGTTATATTTTACTAATACGTGAGACTTACATATTAATATAGGAGATAGAAAAATAATGTTAAATCACTTTGTTCATACCGTAATTTAGTTTGAAACAACTCACGCGTAAGATGGAAATATATCTAACTATTTGTTAAGATTTGGGTTGAGGATATTTTGAGAACTTAACATGCCAAGGTGAGAAATCAATGTAGTGATTTAAATGTAGACAAATTTTATCAGGTGGTTGGTTTGGTAATTTGACCTTTCAAAATTGATGGGGGACAAAATGTAAAATGAATAATAATACAAGGATATATATATATATATATATTAAGTTTCCATCTATTTTTAGCTATTCTACTATTTTCCATCTAAAACTGTATTGTTTTGTACCTACCGATGTAACATAGAGTATTCGTATACAATTAAATTCGTGAAAGTGCTTACGAGACAAGTTTTTCAAACGGTAGGTACAAAACAATACAGTTTTAGATGGATAATAGATGGAAACTTAGAGTATTCGTATATTATTAAATTCGTGAAAGTGCTTACGAGACAAGTTTTTCAAAACATCCAGATAAAAAGAGTATTCGTTATTATTGAGGGCATTTAAGTAATCCGAGACTGAGGTGCTGACATAAACTTTTACTCACGCGCATCGGTCTCAAACCAATTCGAGACATTTAGAAGCTCCCATCCCATGCATATCTGTTGAGAGAGAGTTATTAAGCCTATTTAAAGAAGGTCTGTTCTTTAGGCCGGGTTGAGAACGAGTTTGGCCTTTTTTTTGGGTTCAAACCCAAAATCAAAACCTACCCAATGTTTCTTACCCAAAACTAAGACCTGGTTTCACTTCACAAAACATATCACCCAATGCCGCCGCCTGCAACCGCCACCGGCCTCCTCCTCCTCTTCTTCTTCTTCTTCGTTCCCAACTGCCTTCTTTTTCCTCCTCCGCCTTCTTCTGCTCCTTCTTCTTCCGCCCTTCTTCTTCTTCCCCACGGCGAAGCCGGACCTCTTCTTCTTCCCGCCGGCGAAGCCAGCCATCTTCTTCGTCTTCGCACCGCCGGCGGATCGAGTTGAGACGTATGCTGCGTCTTCCTCCTCTTCTTCTTCTTTCTCCCCCTCTTCTTCTTCTTCTTCCTCCTCCGCACTCAATCTCTCTTTATTTGTATTTGGAATTTAAAATTGAATCTTTAGTTCACATCCCATTTTGGGGATTTGGGGAAATATGGAATTCAATCTCAAATTTTTTTGGCTTCAAACAGAAAAAGATGAAGAAGAAGAATTGGATTTTGGGGGGCGAACCTGGTGGTGGTGAAATATGTGTTTAAGTTTTGAGTTGAGATCATTATTTTTTTGTTTTGGACACAAACTTTTTGGAATGTCAAACCTGTTCTCAACCCGGCCTAAAGAAAAGACCCCTAATGTCAAAGTTTTCAACCGCATACGATACAAACGCCTACATCAGTGCATCTATACATACAATTGACATCTCTGTCTTTGTCCGAACCGAACCAAATTGAGGTTTTGTTTTAGAATAGCTTATAGGCCCACAGTCCCAAACTCAACACAAATCCACGTGAATTTCATCCGCTGCTGCGTGCAACCTTCTTGTTGCTTTGCATCTGCCTTTTTCCACCGTTGATTTCCCCTATAAATTTCTGTACCCCCGACTATCGGGACGATCGGACGGCTCAGAAATCAGGTGGCCCAATTTGTTTTTCTACAGCTGTCTGTCAACATTCTGCAATTTGATTGGTCCACGTCACAGCCTTTTGGTGTCATGACGAGGCACGTCCACTACCTTTTAGAATTGGCAGTGGCTGTAGTCCACCATTTAGATAATGCTTAATTGGCTTTTGTTCCCTTTATTTTCGTGATATTTTGACTTTTGCTCTATAAATGAATAAAATTAGTCTTTGACCCCTTTTGACCCTTGGTCAAAGAGATAAAAACTATGGACCTGTTTGGTATCGTAATTCAAGTCGTGTTTTGAAATTATTTTTAATTTTATAATATTAAAAGTGTGTTAAAAATATAAAAAAGTTTATTGAAAATGTAAAAATGTTTATTGAGAATGATGAAAAACTATTATAAAACAAAAGCGATTTCAAAATACGTTTTGAAAACGTGATACCAAACAGGCCCTATATAAGGGCTGTTCTTTTTTATGGGTTTGAAAATAAGTTTAGAAAATAATTTTATAATGTAAAAAGTGTATTGAAAATGTAAAAATATAGTTGAATAGTAAAAATCTGTATTAAAAATAATAAAAATCAATTATAATATATTAAATTTACTATTGAAACAAAAACCAAAACGTAAAGAAATACCCATAATTCATATTTATGCCCTTCACTTCATATTTTAATATCCAAACTGTACATAATGAATGCGAAAGTAACCCTTCAGTTATATAAGAGTAACTTTAGAAATACTCATTAGTGCTTCGAAAGAAAAAAAAAAACTGAGATTTTGAATATATAAAAAAATTATTGCCTCCGCTTAATTTTTATGACCCGTAATCCCCAGATAAAAGTGTAACTTGACGAAGGGGATTTTGGGCGTGTCAAAAAATTATGGAGGGGAAAAATATTTTTTTACTTTTGTCAAAAAATTATTGTTTTCCAAAATCTTTTTAAATCTACTAGTTATCTATGTAAAAATTATTGGTGTAAGTGCTAATTCAACTAAATAACTGAAATGGTATTTTGGATAAATTGATTTCTCAAAAGTTTTAATGATAATTTGGATATCTCAATTAAAAGTGAAGACATTCGACGTTTTTTTTACTCCTTTGACCTTGGTCAAAGAGAGCGAAAGACTAATTTTGTTAATTTAGGGATGCAAAAGTCAAAGTATCCTTAAAATACAAGGCGCCAAAAGTCAAATAAACCTTTAGATAAATTGATAATTCTTTGGGTGCCTTTGGCACGAATAAGAATGAGGAATAGGAATGGACAAGGGATTGTTGGGACTAAAATTTTTATGTTTGGTTCATATAGGATTATGAATACTATGTTCTTTTCCGAACATAATCAGGAAAATCATCACTTTTTTCTCAAAAATATTACACAAAGAAACAACATTATTTTTATAAAATTCACAATTCAAATTTAAAATTCCCTCTAAATCTTCACTCACATAAATTCAAAAAAAACATAATCATTACACTTTTTCTTCTCTTTTCTACACAAATCCCCAAAAGAAATTCCCTCTAAAACAAAATTCTTCCTTAACTAAAAAATTTTCTATCCATAGTACTAAGAGAACAGAGCCTAATCTCTTATATCATGTAAAAGATAATATAAGATTTCTTTAATGGATGATTATTCAATCCCGAATATGAGATGCCCTCATTCTCGTTATTATTTTCGTGCACCAAAAATGCACCTTTTGTGTAACATTTTTTTGGTTCACTAGCTCATTTTAAGAAATATTTTTCAAAACATGTTATTGAAAAATAATTTTTCAATAAAAAGAATTATATTGAAAGTGTAAAATATGTATTATAAATGATGAAAAATGATTATAAAATAATATGTACGGTAAGAAATAAAAATAAAAATATAATTGAAAACATAAGGACATTAATGAAGTTTACCCTAATTCCCTTGTTTTATTTTTATTTTGGCGCTTTTACCTTTTTTTTTAACCAACAAATCTTACCTACCAAATTAATATTCGAACTAATGTCAATTTATTCAAGTATACTTTTATTACTGTGGGATCAAGTAAAAAGTGAAATCTAACTCCTTGGATAGCATTATTTATGCTTATATTCTAAAATGAATTTTAAATTCATTCAATAATATACTATTTTAATTCATGTTTTTTTAAAATGGTTTGACTAAGTCAGACGATTTTTATTTTTTCAATAAAAAGTACCACATTATTCACTAGTAAAATTAAATTATTCTGTAAATACAACGAGTGATATTACCCAAAATATATGAAGACGTAACACACTTTTATTACCTCAAACTTTCGCGGTCTAAAATGCTATTTTAGGAATTTTGTTGTGAAAGGATTCCTCAGATATTATAAAATAAAAGGTTTTAGTTCATACATTAACCGACTATAATTAAAAATATATATATAAAAAAAATTAATAATAATAATAACTATTTTATTATTATAAAAATATTATGAAAATAGATTAGTGAAGTAGCAAATGAAAAGAGAGAGAAAGATATTTGGGAAGAGGGGATCAATAAATATCTAGTCGAAGGGATCCAGCGTGGCAAATCCATTGGGAAATTGGAATCGGATTTTGCACTTTTGCTTTCGCTTTTCTCCCAAAACTGTCCTTATTTTCCTTTATTTATTTCACTTTTCACACCGCCTCTTCTCTCACTTCCCAAATATCTACTACTTTCTTTCCATTTTCATCTCCATCCCACCAAAATTTCCCTTTGACCTCCAATCGAAATCTGTTTTCTTGTTCTTGGAGTGATAATTTTTGGATATGATTGATGGGTTTCAATTTATTTGATTAAATTTTTTTTTTTTCTGGGCTTCTGGATTTTGTTGAGTTCAGGCATGGGTGAAGAGGTCAGGATGAGCGATTATGAGAACGGCTCCGGCAGTGGCGGTGACGACGACAGAGTGTTCGATTGGGAAGCTGGGTTGCCCGTACTCCATGATTTGACTCCGCTTTCCCAGACTTTGATCCTCCGGATCTAGCTTCGGCGTTTAGAATCTGCCCGGAACCTTCCCGGAGTATGTTCGACGTCAACAGGGAATCCCAGAAAACGATGACTTCTATCCGAGGAGGAGGAGGCGGAGATGGGGGAAACGGCCACCACTCCAGACCTTTCTCTCGTCTAATAATTTAAAAAATTTCAAGTCGTTTGACGACGAAACCACCGCCGCGGCCGTCCGGGCCCGGGACCAAATGACGATTGATATTGACGACGCCGATCTGACCCGCGAGGGATCCGATTCCAGGAAGACCCGAAAGGTGATGGAGACCGGGAGCGGCAGCGGCACTGAAGAAGCTGACTCCTCAGCTGTCCCTAAAAGTATGGAGAATTGCGGTGACGACGGCTCCGCCCGGACGTTGAAGAGGCCTAGGCTGGTGTGGACCCCGCAATTGCACAAACGGTTCGTCGACGTGGTGGGCCACTTGGGCATCAAAAACGCCGTTCCGAAAACAATAATGCAGCTGATGAATGTGGAAGGCCTAACCAGAGAGAATGTTGCGAGCCATTTGCAGAAATACAGGCTTTATTTGAAAAGAATGCAGGGTTTGTCGACGGAGGGTCCCTCGCCGTCCGATCATTTGTTTGCATCAACGCCGGTGCCGCAGAGTTTGCATGAGTCCGCCGGCAGTGCGTCTGCAAATGGGCACGGCAATAGTAATGGGCATATGGGCATGCCGATTCAGATGCCTTACCAGCCTCCGGCAGGAGCTCAGATGATGCCGATGATCGGGATTTCGGGTCCCGGTGGCGGTGGATATCATGGTTATGATCATCACCATCAGTATAGTATGGTACCAATGCAACAGATGGATTGGTCTGGAAATAAGTTTGCGCATTATCATCACCATGTTGGACAAAATGATAAATAAAGTTTCACCTGTAGAAGAATAGGTGAGGTTCTTGTTCTTTGAATTACGTTTTGATTTTTTCTGAGCAATTACTGCATCCATTTTTATTATGTATATTGTCTTTTGCAATTTCATCCAGCGGATTTAGTTTTGGTTAAAAGGTGAATGCCAATAGGATATTCTTTCTTTTTAATTTTGTTATTTAAAGTTCCCAAATTTATAGTTTCAGTGCTGTGTTTACTCTGTTGTACTGTCTTTTAGTTACTCCCTTCGTTCTCTTCCATTAGAAGAGTCTAGTGGTACAACAGTTAATGAGTCAAAAGGTACAACTGCAAATGGACTCTTCTAATAATGGAACGAGGGGAGTAATTGTTAATTTTTCCCTTTTATACACGATACTTCCTTCTTGTGTTCTTTTGATTACTTCATTACCTTTAATCGTCCGAGGGAATGTCCCTTTTGAGTAGCCTTTGATTACGCAATTCTCCTCTAGCTGATATTCACAATATTACACAGTATAATAACAAAGTTCTGCTCTTTTTCCCCCTTGTGATTAGAAGGAACAGGATTAACAAAGCTAGTGTTAACAGAATCCAGATTGGTGACCCTTTATTCTCCTGGCTTCTGCCATTGTTGTTTCCCTCAGTGGCGGAGCCAAGATGAAGCCACCAGGGTTTTTCAAAAATCACTTAATTAGTAGAAATTCTAGGAATTTTAGGAGTATTTGAGCAGTTTCCCCCCAAAAAGTTATAATAGTTAGGGGATTTCTCCAACTTTTGTAGATTTTTCCAACAAAATTATAGTATTTTTAAAATTCATTATGTCTTAAAAGAAAATTTATTGTTCTAAATATTTTGCCCATCCTAACATTGAGGGCCTGACTCCGCCATTGTTCCCCTTTAATTCCTGGATAGTATCCTGTGTGAAGGCATCTTTTGCTCTTCTATGTGGCCTTTTATGTTTAATGTCAGACTTTTTTATGAGTTTCTTTAGCCTGCAACTAGGATTAGTCTACTAATACATAGACATTCTGAATTTCTGTTTTACATTTCAAGATCACTTTATCATGTTATGTAACGTGTCAGATGTATTGTAAAAAATATTTGTATTTACTTTCTCATTCTTCAGTCTGTTGGATTGCCTTAGCACTGTGCTTCCTTTGAGGTTATTCTCCATCCATTTACTTGGGAATTTTGGTCTATGCTGATACAGTGATGTTCTTATACAATTTATTTTTCTGCCCTCAATTTTAAGTACTTTTTTGGGATTTTTTGTTATGCTTATGTACTTTTATTGCACCTTCACTTTCTTTGGAAATATCTGCACATTTGATGCAAGTATGAACAACATTTCAGTATCTTTTTCATTAGAATCTCAAAAATCTTATACCATTGCCTGTCACGTTTAACAGAGGTTTAATAATCCTGCTCTTTGATTACTTGTGACTGTACCAAATTGCTATGGCTGCTTGGCAAGAAGAAATACAACAGTTCTGAGGATGGCTGGCCCACCAGTAGGCCGAAGTTGCTAGAACTCCAAATAGTGACAGTCTTCTCGCGTAGTAGTGATCTCAGTTACAGTGTGAAAATCAGTGCAGCAGTCAGTACTTAACCTGTGACTTGATTGCGAAGCTTAGTACCACGTTGTGACAAAGAAGATTTTGGGTCATTCCACTTTCTTTTGCTTAATGTTTTCATTAATGATATATGCTAATTATGGAAACTTGGATTGATGATATGCATGCATTTTATGGTATGATAGAACTGAATTGTATTACATATTCTGCTGTATCCAACTGAGTATAAAAATCTGTATCAAATTTAATTTGTCGAATTCAACTCTCGTTGTAGTTTGAGCACGGACCTCTCTGATGTGGGGGAAGTATTAAGGAAATTTACAGATGTAAATGGTGACATTCTGCATTGATGTGTGCAGTAGACAGCAAAAAGGTTCTAGTTCTTAATTTAATGTTGAAAGTTGGTATATTCTTAGCCTGTTCTTAATTGATAAATGCTGTTGATGTTAAGTGTTAATGACAGCTAAATTTTCCTTCTCAGCTCTTGCATGCAACCCTTGTGTTTTAACTATCTTCAATTGTATCAGGAAAACTTTAAACTTCATGCATAGATAAACTTTATACGGGCGAGTCTCGTTTAAGGAACCATTCTGTCATTGGATTTGGCCTATTGCAATCCAGGCCAAATCTAATAACAGAATGGTTCCTAAACGGACTCTTTTTTTACCTAAACTTTATAGAGTGGATAGTTTCAAGTTATGCCCGTCGTTACTGCTGAAATTGATCTTCCCTGACATGGTAAAACTCTTGTACCTTTCTCAGCTGCAATATTTGGGAAGATTGTCAATGGCGGACAATCATATTATCTCCAGCTTGACAACTATGAGATACCTTTCTACAATGCTAAGGTGGTATTTGGTTTGGGGGTTTGAGAATGAAAAAGTGAAATGATAGTAAAAATGGGTGTTCGATTTATACATTTGGGAATGGAAATTTTGGAACTATACCTATATAATTGGGTATGGATCAAGCCAGGTTGGTGAGTTTTCAACTTGATTCCATTTTCGTCCCATTTTACTATCAAACTCATAAACATTCTCATTCTAGGAAGCCAAACCAAATGCCACCCACTATGTTAGCGTGATGCCTCACACGACAATAGGTGAGAGCTCCCGAAATACTAATCGCGTACATGTATGCTAGGGGGAAGGGCCTGCTGAACACAAATTGAACCCCTGGCTTCGGGGTCCCGAGTTTAAACCCCCTGGCCAACTGGTGACCAGTTTGCGATACACATTGTTATCACTGTGCAAGCTGCGTGCTTCCTCGGTACATTGCAAAACTAGTTGAAATTTTGAAGCTTTTCATTCATAGTCATAGGTGCTGCTGGACTACAATGGCAAGATAAATTATGGAACTTCAAATTTTTAAAATGGAATGGACACTTTATGAGCGAACATATTGCTTTGGCAATGGCGACTTGCAAAGATAAAAGTCACCAAAATGTCTCGCTAGAATGAATCAGATGGTCAAACAACATGTCGGGCTCGGTTCGAGAGGATAGCTTGGCGGTAAAATCGCAGATAGGCCTCTTGTATGATGTAGGAATGAAACCCACCCGGAAAAGGGAAAAAAATTTGAAATAGGGGCGGGCTTGGTGTGCCCCGAGTATATAAAAAATAAAAAAACAAACAAAAAAAAAAACAGCATTTCATGAATCCAGCATTGGAAAGTGGCATTAGCACGGTAAACATTGATGCATTTCTGGTTGGGTAAGAGGTGTTTCGAGTTGAGTTATTCTTAAACTCGATCTAAAACATTTAAAATCTGAGCTCCACTTGAAACATTGTAACTCGATTTGGGCTGAAAAATATCCTATACATTTTATTTTTATTATATTAAATATATTTATTAAGTTTTCAAATCTATTTTTGTACTACTGGAATTTGACTTGACTGGTTCGGTCTGCATTATAACACCTCTATCCAACTGGTGCCCGGAAACTTTTCCAATCTCCTTTTCTTCATATCCTTCTTCAATCTCGCAACGGTTCCCCACCTGCAAGAATCAGAATAAAGATTCGACAGTACCAAACTGCTTCCTCTACTCTCCGGCTCAAGCTCCGCCAGTTTATCCGCCGCGATCTCGGCCAAAGGCACGTTCCGGTGCTGTTTACAAGCCCCCAACAACGCTCCCCAAACAAACACGTCAGGCTCCGTCGGCATTCCCCGAATGAAACCATAAGCCTCCTCCAGCTTCCCTGCTTTCCCAAGAAGATCCACAACGCAAGCGTAATGCTCTAGCCTCGGCCTAATACCGCGCTTTTCTTGCATCTGTAGGAACAACCTTTCTCCGATTTCCACCATCCCGGAGTGACAACAAGCGGTTAAAACAGCTGTGTAAGTCAGATGGTCTAACTCCGTGTCTCCCTCGCTCGCCATGGCGTTGTAAAGCTGGATTGCTTCCTCGCAATGTCCATGGTTCGCATAGCCGAAGATCATGGAGTTCCAGGTGACCGTGTTTCTTCGCGGCGCGCTGTTGAACAGCGCCCGCGCCTCGCTGATGTACCCGCATTTCGAATACATGTCAATGAGAGCACTCCTGACAAAGATATCCTTTTCCATTCCCATCGCCGCGGCGTAGGCGTGTACTTCTTTCCCGCGCCTTAAATCGGCTAGATTTGCACAGGCGGGAAGTAAACCGCTGATTGTAACTGTACTGGGGATGATCCGCTTAGCCAGCATCTGTTTAAAAGTATCGAAAGCCTCTTCATTTCGAAAATTCTGGACAAGACCTGATATTACCGAAGTCCAGGATACTATATCGGGTTTAACCCCATCTTTAAGCATCAATCTGAAAGTTTCGGAGACCATTTCTTCATCATTCTCTTGAGAAAAGCCTGAAATGATTGTATTCCACGTGATAGCGTTCGGGTTTACCCCGAACAGCTTCATTTCTTCAACCAAATCCACCGCCTCCTTCGCCATTCCGTGCTGAACATACCCGGAAACCATGGCGTTGAGTGCCACCAAATCTTTATCCGCCATGCTATCAAACACCCGTTTTGCTACCTTGAGCTTCCCACATTTCGAGTACATGCCGATCAACGCGGTGGTCACGAAAGCGTCTGATTTGTACTCGTATTTCAAGGCTAAACAGTGTATTTTCGCCCCGGTGATCGGATCCGGGAGGTGCCCGCAAGCTTTAAGGACACTGGGAAGGACATATTCAGTTGGTTTTAGCCCTTCCTTCAGCATTTTGAAGAAAACATCCATAGCTTCGCGGTAAAATCCAATGCGAGCGTAGGCACCAATGAGGACGACCCACCGGCTGAAATTTGAGTCCGGCATTCCGTCGAACAGCTTCTGAGCATATGATAACTTTCTGCATTCCGTGTATAAAGTTACGAGCTTAGAGGCAAAGTGGGTTCTACGAGCCAATCCATTGACAATGAGGTGAGCGTGCAAAGCTCTGCCGGACTGCAGGGCTCGATCGCGAGCAAATCTCTCCGCCATTTTTGTATAGCCTTCTGATGAGGAGTGAAAGCCATGGAAATAGAAATTTCTGGGAATTTTTCTGTCAAGAGCAGCTGTCTTGAACATGGGAATCACTCTATAGATGATGGCAAAGGTTTAAGCATAATGTTTTATTATAGGGCCCAGTAAGTATTATTTAACGTTATTTTGGTCCAAATAAGTCCGACGTTATAAAATCATACAAATTAAACTCTCTACGTGTAAATGCACATTTACGGAGCGTAGCTTAAAAAAAAAAAAAAAAAAACCGAGATTAGCTAATTTGACCAAACTTTGTAAACATTCAGGTGTAATTAGATATAACGTAAAACGTTGGGGGCTTTTTGAACACGACGCAACGTTATGAGCTTATTTGACCATGAAGGTAAAACATTAGGGATTAAAATTAGCCTTTGCCCGCATCAATTAATGCAAGACTAATCACCACCAAAGTGGACAAAGAATAGTGGTTTTTCAAGGATTTTACAAGTCACTTTCATTACTCTCCCCTGTTCCCTGCCCTAAATCGAACCTAACTCGTTATAAGTGATCAGTCAACGAAACACAATTCGATTGTCACCCCTGTCAGTACACCATACACAAATGTTCAAATTAACTCGCACGGTTTCAATTTTCAACCAGATACTGATGAATATCACCAGAAATCCCCACAGGAGCAGTAACCTTGCTTGAAGTGATGGAACCTGTAGTTATCCCTCAGTATAATATCCCTCTTTGTGATCTTCGAAACGTGCTTCATTGTGGAATGGCAATCTGAGCAAACCCGAATGTTCTTATAAACATGGATCGGAACCCCAGCAGGCAAGTTCAATAAGCCGAAGCAAACCGCGAGCTTTTCGCTATGGTACAGAAGTTTACTTCCATTAGAATCTCTGATCATCAGCTTATGCAGCAAATCATAGATTTCTGTAGTTTGAGGGTGAGTTCTATCGCCCGAAAAGAACTTGTGCATTTCGCCTTTTACCTCCAACCAACTATAGCCAGGTTCCTTCTTAACCTCTTTCAATGCCATTATTTCTCTTTGCTTAACTGCATCTTCTACTCTTCCCACTTGAGAGTACATGTTTGACAGTGTCACATAAACTGATGCATCGTTTGGTTCTAATTCCAGAATGCGATTGGCTGCGAATTCCCCTAACTCGAGGTGATTGTGGTATCTGCAGCCCGCGAGGAATGGCCTCCAGATCGGTGCAGTGGGCTTGATTGGCAATCCATTTATGAAATCACGAGCTTCTTCTAGCTCCCCTGATCTGCTGAGCAAGTCTACCATGCAGCTATAGTGCGTCTCCTCTGGCGCGATTTTGTAGTTTTTAACCATGGATTCGAAAAAATGCTTGCCTTCTTGAACTAATCCGCAGTGACTACAAGCCGAAAGAACAGCAAGAAAAGTTGAACTACTAGGAGAAATTCCCTGCTCAATCATCCTTTCAAAGAGGAATACAGCCTTTCTGAAATGTCCATGCTGTGAGTAGGCTTTGACCATGGAGTTCCACGACACGATGTCCGGCTTAGATATGTGGAGGAAAACCTTCTCAGCCTTGTCTAGATTGCCACAGTTTGTGTAGGCTTCAACTAAAGAGCTTGCAACATGTAAGTTGCTAACAAAGTTGGATTTAATACCCCAACAGTGTATTTGCCTGGTTGTGGATAATGAAGGCAACGAAGAAGCTGCTTTAAGAGTAATTGATATGGTGTATTCATCACATGGTATTTCATCCACAACCCTTTTTTGAAAAGCCTCCAATGCCTCTCTAAATCTCTCATTGTTAACAAAGCCTGCTATGAGTGCATTCCACGGCGCCACCACCACGGGCGCCCCCCTTCCCATCTCCTGACACTGCTTTTCCGCATCATCCATGTGCCCAAACTCGGTATATACATCTACAATGGCTGTACCCACAAAAACTCCTGAAGCCATACCCTTTTTTATAAGATGAGCATGTAGCGCGTAAGCGCTATCGTGCTGCCTCATGCCTCCGCAACAAGCAAGGGCTAGAGTCAGTGTATGCTCATTTGGTTCCAATCTATGTTCTTTCATCAGATGCAACTGCTGTAAGGCCTCCTGAAACCTTCTATTCCGGTACAGGCCAGATATTAACGCGGTACAAGACACGACATTCTTCTCAGGAAGTCTCTGAAATAATGTCATAGCATCCTCCATGAGCCCAAACTTGCAATACATTGTCAAGAGTGAATTAGCAACAACTCCATTAAGTACATAGCAGAGCTTCATTCCATGAGCATGGAGTTGGGCCCCTTCCTTCACCGCGAAAATGCTACTACAACCGGATATCAGGATCGAATAAGTATAGTGATTCGGCATTGTTCCCAATTCCGACATCCCTGTAAACAAGGTCAAAGCTTCCTCAAACATGTCATTGCTTAGAAACCCGGAAATCAAACAATTACATGCTGCAACATCAATGAAAATCATCTCATCAAAAACCTGGATCGCGCTATTGATTTCGCCACATTTGGCATACATATTAACAAGAGCTGTATCCACAAGCTTGTCCCCACAAATCCCTCCCTTTATGAATAAAGCATGCAACATCTTCCCTGCTCCCAGATTTCCTTCCCTAGTGTGATAACTCAGTGAATCCATCACCAAATTCCTCTGTTCTCTACTACATGCATATTCCTCTGTTCTAACTTCACTTCCTTTTGCACCTTGAGTCACTCTAAAATCTGAAACGTAAAGATTGATTCTTTGAGGAATTTGGTCGAGCAACTTACACACATACCTGGAACTGAGCTGCGAATCTTTCAGATGCTTAATCCTTGGAAGCTGAGGGGGGTCATTTACAAGCAAAGCAAAAGAATATGAATGTAAACTTGTCAAACCCATCAAGTTGGAATGCCGGGATGTTTAGTTCAGTTGCTAGAAAGATAAAAGGTGGATTTTTTTTTTTTTTTTTAAATTTTGTTTTTTGGGTTTCTTGGTTAAAAAAAAAAGAATCACCACAAAATAAAAGTATAAAAGGGGTAGTTGATTGGTAAATGAACTTCAACCGTGGATTTAAGTTTGCTACATCCACATGCTTCTCCCCCACACAAAGCCACACACATTCAGAAAAGCATATGAATAATTCAAGAATTTCTCTACTGAATTCATTATCACAAGTTCAACCCCGATTTTCTGTTCCAATCCGAGGAATTGGGAGTGGGTTTTTCCCCGATTTGAAGTTCATCGTGTGTACGCCATTGGGATTTTCGCGGAGTTGCAGCTATTATTTGAAAGGGAAGAGAGATTACAGAAGCGTTGTTGTGAGGGCGAGCACGAAAGAGTCGCCTTACGAAGTGTTAGGGATGTCTCCCTCTGCAACTCCTGATGAAATCAAAAGGGCTTATCGGAAACTCGCCCTCAAGTTTCATCCTGATGTTAATAAGGAGGTAAGTGTGCTCAAATTACACTCCATTGATTTTGGGATTAAATAGAGTAACTACTTTCTCTTTCAGTGCTTTTTGTGAACAGCTCCAGTCTAATTGTTACTGTTAAGTATTCTGTATTGTTCAACAAGTTGTTCCATGGCAGATTCCTTATCATTCATATTTTGAATTGAAGAGAGTAGAAAATGATGATTGATACACCCAATAGTTCATCACTATTGCATTATGGATATAGCCTCTGGAAATCACATCAGTGTTTTCCCATTTCTGCTTATTGTGGATATCATCTAGCAAGTCCGTTTGTAGGTTTTGAGACTGATTTTGTTTGATTATGAGTTTTATATACTGTTTTAAAACTCAAATCTTCTTGGCACGTGTTCAAATGTTTGTTCTCCAAGACCTGATTTCTAAAAATCCTTTTACTAAACATAGTTTTTTTAATCAGTTTTTTACCACTGGTTCGGCTGCTTGTTTTTTAAAACTTTCTAAAACCTCTCTTAAAACCCTCTAACGAACAGGCCTAGAGTAGAAAGATGAAGGCTTTTGAGTTGTAAGGACATACGCGACTTTCAGAACAACCAAGAGAAAATGGACCCTCTTTAGCCAACAAATGGGATTCCCTCTATCAAATCTCTTGTTTGATTCTGTTGGAAGTTAATCTTTCAAGGAAGTAATAAAAGCCTGAAGATTATTGGGGTTCAATCTCAAGAAACTCAAAAATGGAGATAGTGTGCTAGAGATCTAGGACATCTTTTTCAAGATAAGGCGAAGACTGGTTGAGAATACTAAGCAAAAAAGAGAGAAATAGCAAAGATTGTCTGAATTTTTTTATTTATTCCTGCAGCAAAACAATCTCAAAGTGATCCTTGTACAGAGGAAAAACACTTGGCAACGTTTCTAGATGGTTTTTCATGATCTGGCATGAATTCGAAATTTGAATCACCTCGTCTTCAAGAACAAGTTGAAATTCGTATGCAATTTTTAAAATTGAAATGTCATGCCACTGAGTAACTTTTGCTTATACCATGGTGTGAGGATGATCTTACATTCATTGGATTCAAATTCATACATCATGCCAAGGCATAAGTGACCAGTGTAAGCACCGAAACCTTTTGGCACATACCTCCCATCCTCATGCCAGGGCTTGAGATCTTTGTCGCTCCATGGCATGATTTTCCAAAAAGTTTTTTCGGGATCTTTGTCACTCTCAGTTATGCTGCAGCATGACTCCATTCATTTTTTGTGTGTTGAAGATATCTTATATAGTTTCTGCAAAGTAATTGGTGAGTACTATCTTACAAGTATCTCTTTCATACTAGCAATGAGAGAAAGCAATAACTGGTGCTTTAAACCATGATCACAATTGGCTATATAACTAGTGGTTTAGCGTTATTTTGTTATATGGGATTGACTATATGAAGGTAGTTAATGGAAGAGTTGATAGTGTCCATTTATGTATGCTAGAGTACAGCTTGAGAGGGAATGTGAGGAGGTCAATATCATTATTCAATCAAAGTGAATGTACATTGCAATTTGGAAATTTCTTGGAGGATTTTGTGATGTGCAATTTACACTTTAACTGCAACCCAAGTTCTTCTTTGAGACATAAATGCTCTTTCCATTGCTTCCTCTTAAACAACCTAGGTATACACTGGACAATAAGATGAGCACTGAGTGTAAATAACTTAGGTATGCGCTTAACGATCAGATGATCACTCAGTTCTATCTTTTAATGCCAACAGGCTAATGCTCAGGAAAAGTTTATGAAGATCAAGCACGCATACAATATTTTGTTGAAGAAATCTGAGAGACGGTCTGAATCTTCTTACGCCACACCTAGGGGAAACCGCACTAGGACTTCTGAGGATGATGAAGACTTCTATGGCTTTGGTAAAATATACAATCCCGCCTTTTTGAATTCTTAGCCTTTTGAGTCTTTGCTGTGTTTATGCTGCATTTATGGTTGTTCCCTTCCAAATACTTACCTCAACAATACCATATTTTGAGAAGTTTGCTTTCATTCTAACCAAAAGCAGTCAAACAAGACAAATCCTAAGTTGTATTTTAAGTTCGTCGCATAATGTTTTCCTATGACAGTTTATTCCAATGCTACATTACCCATATCGTATGCATAGACTGTAGCATTCATTCTTCGTGCTAATGTGTAAGGAGATTCAGCAGCGCTATTCTATGGGTTTTAGTTTTTTCAGTTTTTCTCATTTTCAACACCTTCATGCTGCAGGTAACTTTTTGAGGGATGTCCAAATAACCATAGGTAGATGTATGCTCTTTGACCAGACAATGAGAGTCATGAAGCTAGTTGCATGCATTCTATTATTTTCAGCTATCAATGCCTTTGTCTTTGAGATCCTGAAATTCTGTCTTTTATGCCAGGGGACTTCTTTAAGGATCTTCAAGAAGAATTTCAGAACTGGGAGGCTGGTGCTGGATCACAAGGAAAGCCAAAGAGCTTGTGGGAGGAATTGGCGGTGAGTCCTGATTCAAAAATAATGTACAACTTTTTATGGGTTTAAAAGTACGACACCTAAAATAAGTAATTTGCTACCGTTTATTATGGTTGACAGGAAATTGGAGAAGAGTTTGTTGAGTTTTTGGAGAAAGAGCTGAACATAGTTGATGTTGATACAGACCAAACCAATGATGAGCAGCAGGCTCCAAAGGGTAATAATGCATCTTCCTATGAATCTAAGGCAACTGGAACAGCATGGGAAACTGGTACAGGAGAAAATATTGTTGATGATATTGAGGCAACACTTGCCCAATTGAAGAAGGAATTAGGTCTTTGAAACCCTCAACTCAAAAAATATGTTGCTTACCTTTCCTTCATTAGACGAGTTCAGATCTACTGTACCAATTTTTTTGTACCGATCATTTACAACAACTTCGAAATACAAGTGAAAACCATTAACTTCAAAATCCAAGTGTTTTCATGTTCATTTATTATTTTGCCTTTAAAACACGGCTGTGTT
Organism: Leptodermis oblonga; assembly: GCA_016801395.1. Taxonomy (NCBI): domain Eukaryota; kingdom Viridiplantae; phylum Streptophyta; class Magnoliopsida; order Gentianales; family Rubiaceae; genus Leptodermis; species Leptodermis oblonga. The sequence continues at coordinate 35,971,251 of CM028760.1, forward strand.
CATCTTTCCTAAGCTTTGCCAGATCAAGTTAACAAGAACAGCCACAAAAATAACAATGGAAGGCTACGCACTATCAAGAAATCTTGTCGTGATCTCGCAAAAACAGCGAGAGGACACATCTTCAGTCCAAACTGTTGATAAACTCTCAAATATCCTAAAAAGTACAAGTTTTTCTCCAGTTGTTGCACTCGTCCAAAGCACTCAATTTGCAGAATTTACTAAACCGGAAAAACCAATGACCCTAAGCAGCTCAAACCCAAAACTTGTAAACTCCGATTAAGCTTCAAAAATTCTGCCAGTAAGTGTACCAGAGCTCGCGTATCTCAGAATCTTTCTCCAAACCGGAAGAACAAGGCTCCAGTCCCAGAGTTGTGGTCCACTGCATACTCGGCTCGTACTAAACCTAGCTTAACTCCAGCGCCATAAGACGAACCCTGGCCCATTCGCCTATAAACCTCTGTTGGATTTCCTTTCACATCCTTTGAACTTCCAAGATCGTTTCCATGCTCTACAAATGCATAAACATGTGTGTTTCTGACAGGTATCCGTAGTTCAGCAGCCAACTGCAGGTAACAATTAGTGAGATAATGAGCAAAAGTATCGTCCTAAGAGCATAGCACTCTGCCTCACTTTTGAATCAATAAAATGTAATAAATACAAATCAAATTCTTTCCTAGTAGCACCCATGTTCTGCCTGTAAAATTGTAGTTGAAATGTCCACTGAAAAAAAGAAAAAAAAAAACAAGGTTTTTCTTAAGCGATATAAAACATACCTCTAGGATATTGCGAGCTGCACCAATTTCTCCCATGTTGTAACCCCTTACTGAATATGGTCCACCAAGTGTAAAAGCATCATAACTTGGAAGATCTCCTACACAGCCACCATAATGGCTGTGGAGAACTAAGACAGGAGGTGGTGATTTATCAGGTCCCTCCTCAACTTCCTTCAATTGGACAAATCGTGTCATTGTCAGCTGATGACGGTTAAAGATCGGAAATTTACTTCCAAGACCAAGCCCTTGGTCAACCTGTATTTTAGACACAAAAATCAATCCAGAAACGTGCCACGTCTAAAGAACATTGTATGTACTTGTAACATTATTCATAAACAAACTGGGTAAACAATTAAACCAAACTTATCACAGACAATTCTAAGAGTGGGGAATCATATGCATGGTATCTTTCAACACAGGAAACTAAGCATATTCCACACCCCCCCCCAAAATAGGGTGGATTGGCTTGTATAACAAAAAGTAGCATGGTAGAAGGGAGAAACAAAGAGAAGACCGCTAAAGAAAAGACTCTTTCCTAAAAACTAAAAATGTCATCAGAACATTATGGAATTCTATAAACCCTCACCCTCTTTGTCCATCCCAAAATTTGATGGAGGAAGAGGGTAATAATTGGTTGCCCATAAATTTATACAGTTCAATCATATTACATTGCTGACAAAACAAACTGCTAAGCCAGAAAACACGCACCTGGAACACATTCCTCTCCCCAACTATTGCCCCATTTACGAACTTTGTATTATCCCTTGTTATATTAGCTTGTAAAAATGCCATACGGTCAATGCCTGTTCCACTGAGGGTGGTAGGAGGTCCATCTGTGCTGATTCCTCCACTAGGTAGGACTCTCTGACCATTTGCAGATATGTGGCTGCTTTCATCACGAGTTGTTATCTCTTCTAAAACAAGACCGTAAGTGAATTTGCTCTGGCGAGTGAAGTTCTGGCCAAAAAAGAAAAAATTAAATAACAAAGACACCGGTCAGCAACTCAACCATAAAAGAGGATAACATTTGAAAAGAACTATGTTTCTTCATTTTCAGGAACCACCATCAAACCACTTAGCAAGAGACAACAGTATTTGAGCAATAGCTCAAAAAAATTGAGAAGAAAGTTGTTTCTCATCCAATTCTCTGATCTTTTATTAACATATTCACACAAATGCCAAGCAAGTCATGAATAAATCAAGGCAGGCATTTGAACTAGGTTAATAACCCTAGCCCCACACCAGTCTACCTCAGTAATATTGGCTTTAACTCCAGCTCGATCAACCCAGATAGGGGGTACTTCTTCCAACCCTGGCCCACCTGTGAAGACTGGACTCAGTTTCCTGCCATTAAAGCAGCTGGCACGGAAAGTACGGTTTCGAGGATCATATAGACCATCCCAATATGGATGTACATACTCCAGTTTAAAAGCCAGATCATCCTGCAAAAACACATTGAATTAATCTATATAAAAAGCATTTCCATTTTAGACAATGAAAGCTGTCAACTTCCTTAGTGCAGAAAGGGAGAATAGGGTCACCTGAGGATTGAGTAAATTGCTTGTGTTGACTGAACCAACAAGTGATCTATTTAGGCCTCTGATATTTCTATGTTCAAAAGAAATTGTTCCACCAGGCTGGATTGAAGCCTGAACCAACATCATAAAATAAAATTAGGCACTTTCAGGAATTATGCCTTAAATACATCCAGCATGACACACTCAACACTAAACCATATATGACTATGAAAAAGCACATACCAGTGTCGGACGACCTCCACGTCCAGGAACTATACTCCATTCTGTACTAACTTCAGTGGAGACCTGCTCTAACTCCTTTAGCTTAATTTCAACGATGATCCCTCCCTCATTCTTCTCATCAGGGCGTGGGTTGACCTCGATATTGGAGAACAGGCCTAAAGAATTGATATTCCTCAATGCCTGTTTCCCAGCTTCAATATTGAATACCTCCCCTTTGCGTAGCTGAAAAAACCATTAAAGATCAAACCCTCATATACTATTCCAGAACAACCTCACACAAGAAGTACAGATTTCTCATTCCTAATTCTATTGAATTTCTTTCCTAAATGAAGCTAGTCCTATGATCACCAACAGTAGAAGATTTAAAAATATTATTTTAACAAGCACAACCATTCTTACTTGTCCTGTTGTGCTAAAAGCTCTCTAGTTTCTACACCATTTCTTTTATTACATATAAAAATTCTGCATGTTTTGTTATAGTGGCATTGACATACGATGTGGGTCGTCAATCTGGAGATATGAAAACAGCCTTCAAGGTCATACAAAAGACTAGCTCCCTCATAAAACTCAGGTTATAATTAGCAGCAATCAACATTAGAAACAAGCTCGAAGCTCCGTATAAATTCTGAACCACACCAAAAATTGAAAACGCATTCCATACCTTACGGGGCAATTCCCTCCTTACAACAGCCAGCTGAGTATTCCCTTCACAGACATTACCCAACTTATCCTGAAACTGTATCACCAACTGAGTAATATCCCCTTCCACAACCTCGCAAACTACTTCTTTTGTGTTCAAATTCCCAAAATTAACAACTTGAGCACAAGCATATCCATTGTCATGGTACCACTGCTGCACAGAGTCCCTTATCTTCTGCAGAAGCCTTGCGCTCACAGCCCCTCTATCCCTCAACATACTAACAATCTCTCTCTGTGCAGACACTGGCAGTAAACATGGCCTGGACCTTTCCATCCTCCTCCTGTAATCCTTCTCTTGACTCCTATAGAAATCAATCTTCTCTTTCTCAGTCATATCAGGGTCCATTTCGATGGGCTTCGATTGGGGCATTAACCCTACATTTATACACCTAAACTTATCTGCAGCTGGCCAAGTACTCTCCAGAAATGATATCTTGACCCCAATTGTTCCGTCGGGGTTCGTCTTGGCATCCAAATCAACTTTTTCAAACATACCGCAGCCAGCCAGAGTTTCAAGCTCTTTTTGAAGCTGGGTTTTGGTGTAGATTCCACCAGGGCGAATGGTGACCATTTCAAAGAAGGAATCCTCCGTGCCTTCTGTGGTTGAACCCCGGCGCCGGTCAAAGAACACGATATCTGAGACCTTGTATTTCTTAAACCCACTGAGCTTGTTCAGCTGGGCTACAATGTTAACAGGCAAACCATGGGAGTCCCATTCCTTCGCCCCGTTGTCGTCACCGTCCTTGGCTGTCGCCGGCGACGGGAAAATCCGGGACCAAAATCGGGACCATGAGTTCCCATCTTGTCCCCCACCCCAACCTCCACCGCCGCTTCCCCCTCCTCCTCCACCGCCCCCGGAATTGGATATTCCACCTCCACCCAAAATAAGGGCGGCAGTGGCGCCGACTACGAGGGAGGATTTGAGCATCTTCCCCAGGGGGTTAGAAGGGTAGGGATTATTGGGGCTAGAGTCAGTGACAATTACTGTGGGTTTAGGGTTTTTGGAAGGAGAAGAGGTGGAGTGGTTGGATTTGATGGTGGTGGAGCAGGGATAGCGAGAGTGAGTGGTGGTGGTGGTGGTGGTTTGCGAGGCAGATAAAGAGGTGGCGCCGGCGGTAGAGGTGGAATTGCGGCGGACATTACGAGGGGTGGGGAGGTTGAGGGAGTAGGAAAGGCCGGGAGCGGCCATGGTCGACATTTGGGATAACAGAGCCATCAGAGAGAGAAAAGAGAAAGGGTTTTCTCTCCTCTCTTCTTTGTCTAGTGTTTGTTAATCGGTGACAAGGGTTTTAAGAATATTTTACTCTTACCAATTTTCAATTATTTGAAAAATTATATTTTAAAATTACTTTCATATTAAAAGTATAATGAAAAATATAAAAATATATATGTTTAAAAAAATAATAAAATTTATTACTCTATCCATTCTATATATAAACATTCAAATTTTGAATTGTACATTGTCGCTCGTAAATGATTGTACATGGCTGTACTGCTAAATTTTAGTTCTTCTTTCATCTTCGAGATTCGACTTTATAGAGGAGTTTTCCCAAATGTGTGGTTTCTTACCTTTTTTGATAAGAAAATCGGTCTTAACACCCATACTAATATATTGTTGTGCAACCTTTCATCAGGTTCATAGAGTCGGATTTCTCGTTTACCCACAACGAAGGAGCCGCCCCCACCAAGCAGGCTGTCACAGGTGATAACGTACTTTTCGCACAACAAATTCACTTTGGAATTTACTTATTCGCGCAGCCAAAATTAGTCTGGGCTATATCAAGTTCAAGATTCATTAATTTGCACAGCAATAGGAATTTGATTTTTAAGGAAATATATATGGTTTAGAATAAAAATATATTTTATAGTTTATTTAATTTACGCAACATTTGAAGTAAATATGAATTAAAATTGATAATAGTAGTTGTGAAATTATTTTTTTCTTTAATTGTTGAAAGTAGTAAAAAATATCAATACAAATAGTGTGCACAAAAAATAGCTATATTCATTGGGTTTGGCCCAATAGGCAAAAGAGAATCTAAGGGCCTGTTCTTTTATCTGGGTTGAGACCCGGGTCTGGTCTTTTTTTGGGTCTCAACCAAAAAAAAGGCCAGACCCCATGTTCTTTTCCCGATTCTCAAACCCGGGTCACAAACCCAATTCCCACTTCCGCCGCCGCCCTTCCGCCGCCGCTGACCTCCTCCCGCCACCGCCAGTGCCACCCACTTCTTCTTCTTCTTCTCCTTCTTCTTCTTCTTCTTCTTCTTCTTCTTCCTGGTACTGTGTTCTTATTCTTCGCAATTCTTCCCTTCCTCCTCTTCTTCTTCTTCTTCTTCTTCTTCTTCTTCTTCTTCTTCCAATATTTTGGGTTTTGAAGATCGAAGTCGATGAAGAGGAGCTGCTGCAATTTCTTCAATTCTTCGAAGTCGAAGATCGAAGACGGAAGTCGAAGGCCGAAGATCAAAGTCGAAGGCCGAAGATCGAAGTCAAAGTCCAGCAATTCATCGTCCAGCAATTCTTCGTCAAAATCTTCTTCCTTTCACCCGCGTCGCTTCCTCCTCCTCCAATTTAATCACAAACCCATTTGTGAGAGTCATGTTCAACCAAGGGTTCACAAATCCCAAATTTGGGGAGAATTAAAACAAGGGAATCAAATGGGTCTGGCCTAAACAGAAAAAAGAAGAAGAAGAAGAAGAAGTTGATTTTGGGGATTTAGGTTTTTGCCCTCTCAGGCTGCGGCGGCGGCGGCGACGCGGCGGCAGGGCGGACCGGGTGGTGGTGGAATTTGTGTTCTGGACCCGGGTCTGAGAATGACGTTTCTTTGTTTTGGGTCTCAACCCATTCGGTCTCTACCTAAAAACCCAGACTCGAGTCTCAACCTGGTAAAAGAACAGGCCCTAAGTGATAGGAAAACAAAAGCATAAAAGGCCCAAATCCATATTTAGGTCGGCAGGAGATAGGTGTAGCCGAGCCAAGAAAAGTTTATGTCAGTAGGAGGTTAAAGTAGCTGATCTGACACAAAATGTTCGGATCGGGATGCTTCAGTCGACCGGATGAAGATTTGAAGATATAGTTCAGATCTGCAAATTGGTAGCTCGAATAGGTGAGAGCGGAGCTCAGATCCGAGCTCGGATGAGTGATAGCTGAGCTCGGATCTGGGAAGCGGGAGCTCGGCTCAGCAACCTTCTTGAGGAATCTAGTAACGAAGGAGAAAAACAAGAAACAAGCGGGGCTATCCCCCCCCCCCCCTTCCCCCTCCCTGCGTGCCACTCCGACGGTCAAGTTAATATAGTATAGGAAGCAAACTGTATTGACCGAGAACTTAAGTCTATAAGAAAGAGCGTACCTCAAATGAGTATGAATACTGAATATATATAGCCTCACCTTGAAGTGTCCGTTGGAGTCATGATGAGCCAGCATTGATTGCTCGCCTTAATTGCCCCCTCATTCATGGTGACTTGAATGCCTTCCTCATCCCTTGCTAATGTTATGACTCGGCTTTAATGACTTTGTAACTCTCTCTACTTGTGATTCGGATAAGGCTCCTTCATCATGGTGGCTCCTTTGTAATTATTGTAGTGAATAACTCATGCATAAAATCAGTCCCAGATTCCCGCCCCTTAATATGGCCTAGCTATCATGTCATTGTTACCGTTATTCCGACCTAAATATCCCGGTCTAGGTTATCTTGATTGTTACTGACCTAAACTATTTCTCTAGCTCAGTTTGCTCAGGCTACCTGCCGATCTCAGCTCTCCAGGTCATCCCGGACGAGGTCAGCCTCAATTCGTACCGGACGAGGTCAACTCCAGGTCGTACCGGACGAGGTCAACCTAAGTCTATTTTTTGGCTTTTTATGCTTAAGCTTTCATTGTCTTGATTGGGCCAAACCCAATGGGTTTTAGTTATTTTTATGTACACCAATGGCCAGGATAGATAGAAAGCTTAGGTCGGATCAGCTATAATAATGACAAAATAAATAGGCGGAATCAAGGGCCGGGAATCTGGGGCTAAAGTTATGCAGTAGTTATGCACAGTAATAATGGCGAAAGAATCATATCCGGGCCATAAATATCAAGGGAGTTACAGGGGCATTCAAGTCACCATAAAGGGGAAAAGAAATCAGTGATCCAGCTCAGCGTATCGCAACGGACATGTCCAGGTGAGGCTATAAATACTCAGTCACCAGACTCAATCAGGTACGCAAGTTCTTATGTTCTTAAACACTTGGTCAATATAGTTTATCCTTATACTTTGCTAACTTGAGCGTCGGAGTGGAACAAGTGGGATAACTATGCTTGTTTATCTTGTTTCTTATTCTCATTACCAGATTCTTCAAGAAGATAGTTAACCAAGGTTACAACATCAGCAAACCGACCCCTACCATTGTCCCTCCGGGCTCCAGCTTCCTGGATCCGAGCCAAGCCTTCAGGATCTTCATCAGCCGACCGAAGCATCTAGATTCGATTTTTTTCGTCACATCAACTGGCGCCGACTGTGTGGACTTTTGATTGAACCTTGTTCTTCAAATTTTCTCCATCATCAACGAAATTTGTTGAAACCTGATGCAAGAACATTCAGGAACAGATGCTTCTTCTTCCGGTTTCGCCACCGTCTCCACCGATGCTACCGCAGTTGTTACCACCGCCGCTGTGGTTTCTACCACTGATACTCTGCATGTTGCTTCGGTTGCTTCTACATATTCTGCTTTGGTGGTTTCCACCACCGTGTCCCTCACCCCTCAGCAAGAGCAAGTTGAAAGAGAGAAGTTTTATCATTTATTTACTCAGTTGTTTCGCTTTGTTAACCATGGCCCTCGGGCTAACTCTCCTTCTAGTTTGGGGCTTCCTGTTTCTACTATTACTACCATTGTCCCTGAATTTATTACTATTGATTATCTTCCTGTTTCGTAGGTTCCTTCCGCGGTTTCCTTGCCAGTTCCTTCTATCATGCAAAGTGTCAGTATCCATCCCGTGACCGATCCAATTGCCGGTCTGACTTCTAGCCTGCCTCCTCCATCGGGATTTCCTGGTCTAGCCTCTGGGTGCCCCTCTTACCCTGGGTAGGCTTACCCTTTCGCTACATCTAACCCAGTTTCTGGTCTTCCCACCCTCTCTACCAATCCTCCTGTCTACACCACCCTACCCCATACTCATGTTCATCCTACATTCCAGAGTTCTTTTAGGGTTCCTGTCGCTCTGCCTAGTAATTACCCTTTGCATTCAGGTTTGCCTTTCCCTTTTTTTTGGGGAGAGGGGAGGGGTAGGGGGTCAGTTATGTCAGTTAGGTCAGCTTGGTTCTGATGGAGGTCAGTTAGGCTCAATTTCAGCATTATGGTGTGTGTACTAGCCGAGCCGTACAGCCTCCTACTGGATACCCTTCTTTAGTTAATTTGAGTTATTATACTGGGACTGGTGTGGGGGGTTTGGCAGCCGAGGGGTTGTTGTTAGCTAGCTATGTTGGAATGTGAGGGTTTTAGCCAAATCAGATGGGATATGTCCAACCCGGGCAGTCAGTCATGCCAGGATCTGGATATGCTAAGCAAGGACGGGTCGGGTCCACTTCCCGTGTTTCTTATCCATTTGGCTGGAAAATCCAAACAGCTTCATTTTCACCTGGCTACAAAGGTTTAGGTAAGATTGACAAATACGATGGTACTGCCGACCCAACGGCTCATTGGATGCAGTGCATGAGTGTGATGGATGCCGCTAATTTATCTGACGCTAATCTTTGCATGACATTTCACCTCACCCTAAAAGGTCAGGCCATTAATTGGTATTGTAATCTGCCTCGAAATTATATTCATTCATTAGATCAATTTGGGGATTTGTTTTTAGTTAATTTCATGGGTTATAAAATATTGTCTAAACCCATTTCCCATTTAATGAACATAGCTCAGAGGGTGGGTGAAGGGTTGCAGGCCCATATAGACCGTTTCAATGTAGAGTCAAGGCAATGTCATGAGAAAGATGATAGGACTATGATGGGATCATTTATTAATAGGTTACGTTCAGGACCCCTAGCCACTGAATTGACCCCCATACTCTTATTTTGAAATGATGGTTACTGCTACTAATTTTGCTGTTATTGAGGATGCTACGGCAATTAATCAGGAACGAGAGAGAGGGTTTTCTGATGCTTATGGTAAGCGGAAGGCTTCTTCCCATATCCCCAACTCTGGAGGGGAGAAGAGGCAAAACTTTGTAGGTATTACTAATGCTGGTGCAAGGGCTGGGGTCGGTATTAATGCTTTGCAGGTGATTGAGCCCTTTTCCGTGCCACGGGCAGACATATCTACGGCCATTCAGCATCAAGGGTTATTGCCTCCAGCTCGTCCCATACCAGGCCCTACAGATCAGTTTAATCCCAACAGGTATTGTAATTACCACAAGCATATTGGTCATAACACTAATGATTGCAGGAATTTAGCTTCAGAAATAGCAAAACTTATCCAAGCTGGAAAGTTGTATCAATATACGCAAGTGGATCCTTTGCCCAAGCCTCCAGTTTCTACAGGGCGAGAGCGGCCTGTAGAGTGTTATAGATATGGGGAGCTTGGCCATTTCGCTCGAGAATGTTCTCAACCCGATCCCTAGGCCTCAAAGATAGGTGCTGGTGCAGACTCAACCATAGCTGGGGTTGTAAATACCATAGCTAGAGGTCTGACTCAGGGTGATTCAAACCGCCAAAGAAAATAGGTATATCGTCAAAGGGAAAGTGTTACTGACCATTTCTTATCTTATAATTGTAATGATCCACTGGTTATTGATTGTTACATTTCTAATTTCCAAGTGAGTAGGACATTATTAGATACTAGTAGTTCTAGTAATATAATTACTACAAAAGCATTAGCAGGATATCAATTGCATAAGGCCCAGTTAGATACGGTGCGTATACCTTTGATTGGCTTTGGCAATCACCATGTTATTCCTACAGGGCAATTAAGTATACCAGTCACCTTGATAGCTGGCCAGCTAAACCCAATAGAAACCATAGATTTCGTGGTCATAGATAAGCCATCACCCTACAATGTGTATTTAGTTAGGCCACTAGTAAATTAGTTTTAAGCCATTGCTTCTACAATGCATATGCTTTTAAAATTCCCTACCATGGATGGCGTGGCCTCTCTTCGTTGTGATGTTAAACAGGCTAAGCAATGCTATACAGCTTCGCTAAGAGAACAGGTACCGTTGAATTCCAATCTACCAATTATTCCAATGGCCCCACCGACCCCTGCATCCCGAGCTCCACCAGTCATTCTTGAAGGCAGTACCTCTCGTATCATTGATATCATCGACCTGGAAGATCCCATAGGTCGTTCAGAACGATTCATTGAGGCTGGAGCTGAGGTAAAGGCAGTCCCCCTGGCCGCCGACCCAAACAAGGTAATTAAGGTAGGAGTCGATTTATCTCCCCAGTTAGAGCATGAGTTACTTAAACTGCTGAGTGAGTTTGCGAAGGTCTTTGCTTGGGGTCCAAAAGATATGCCTGGTATTTCTCGAAATATCATTGAACACATGTTATCCATTGATGCGAGTTGAAATCCTAAGTTTAATTAGCAACCTAAGATGAACCTAAAAGGGGAAGGGGGTGAATTAGATTCTTGACCCTTTAAAAATATTTCTTCTACAAAGAAGATCAACTTCAAAAAACCATTTTCAAAAACAAGTTTTAAAACCAATTTAAAACTAGATTTCTAAGTGAGGTGTGTGGTTAGTGATTTGCAGAACATGAAAGCAAATAAACAAGAAGCAAGACACACCAAATTTATAGTGGTTCGGATTCCCCTTGAATCCTACTCCACTCCCCAAGTTCTACAACTTGAGATTCCTAATCCTCTAGGAAACACTTAAAGGGGTGTTTCAATCCCTTACACTTACTTAACTCTTTCTCAAGAGATTAAGATTTTTTTCCTTGCCTAATCTAGCTCTAGACTTAGGACTTTACCCATTTGCTTAATCCAAACTCTTGGATTAAGACTCCCTTGTCTAAGGCTATCAATGGATCTTTTGCCCTATCATTTCTCAAGGATTTTAGGTCTTACTCAAGACTCCCCTTGCTTAGCAATTAGGAGTTTTACAAATGCCTAACCTCAACTCCTTAAGATAGGACTTCTCATTCTCTTCTTGCTCCCTCTTACTTCATGCTTAACTCTTAATCAAGAGCTTAGGACTTTGCCTCACTTACAAGATGCCTACAACACTTACTCAAGTGTTTAGGATTTCTCTCAATGTGTTTACAAAGTAAGAAAATAATGCAATGAAAAATAGCTAACAATTACAATGAAAATTTTCTATTCTGGCATAACTTTGAAATAATTTGCTAGAACTTTGAATGATCTTTTGAGAGCTTTTTGAACACTTAGAAAATGTTGGAAATGAGATGGGAAGAAGTGTCTTTGATGTTCTTCAAGTGGGGGTATTTATAGAAGGAGAGAATCCTTTAAAAAGTGAAAAAATGGTAAAAAATTGGCCTTCCCAAAGCCCCTGCGATGCAGCCTGTGACAGCCGTGACTGTCGCAGGGCTAGCCCTGCATTTGCAGCGCGTAGCGTGTGCTGCACGCTGCGCAAGGCCGGTGTGCATTTCTTCATTTTAACTCCGTTTTTCTTATCGTTTTTTGTGTTGGTTCACCAATAAACTTTTCTCTTCATTTTTTGACTAAGTAAATCGTGGGTCTCACCTAGGGACGTGCTCGGGACTCGTTTTTCTTCTTTCTTCATTTACTTGCCGTTTCTTCGTTTTAGCTTATTTTTCATTGCCCTTTTTTGCGTCGGTTTTTTCGTGGACATTTTATTGCTTGGAAAAACTATGGGTCCCACCTCAGGACATGTTTTTCTTCTTTCTTCATTTGCTTATCGTTTTTTCGTTTTAGCTTATTTTTTATTGCCCTTTTTTGCGTCGTTTCTTCCGTAAACATTTCCCTACATTTATATCTACAGAAAGGCACGTTACCTGATGCACGAAAAGGGGCACAACGGATACGAAGAAAAGCAAAACATTATCAGATAGTTGGAGATGAGTTATACAAAAGGGGTTTTTTTAATCCCATTATTAAAATATTTGGGTCCAGAAGAAGCAGTGGCCATGTTTCGAGAAATACATTAAGGAGATTGTGGGTCCCATATTGGGGCTCATAATCTGGTGAAAAAAGTAATTGGGGCAGGGTTCTATTGGGCCCGGTTATTTCATGAGGCAGCCGAGTATGTCAACATTGTTTCAGTTGTCAGCATAATGCACCAATTCATAGGCTGCCAGCATCAAGCTTTACAGGGAAAGTGGCACATTCGTCTTTCGCAGAATGAGGGATAGATATCATGGGTCCATTTCCTAAGGTCGGTTCTTGCCAGTATCTAGCTGTGACCATAGATTATTTTACAAAGTGGGTGGAAACCGAGACATTAACAAATATTACAAGAAGCACTGTAGCTCGGTTCTTGTAGAGGCAAGTCATCTGTCGGTTTGGCATACCTAACTCTGTTATCTCAGATCATGGGACTTAGTTCGAATCAAAAGAATTCACGGTATTATGTACTAAACTAGGCATCACTCAATGTTTTGCATCTGTAGCTCATCCACCAGCAAATGGGCAAGTGGGGCTCACAAATCGGACCTTGTTACATGGACTTAAGACCAGGCTAGAAGACAAAGGCAAGAGTTGGGTGAAGCAGTTACCTCATGTATTGTGGTGTCATCGAACCACACCTAAGTCCGCTATGGGAAATACTCTTTTTGAGTTAGCCTTTGGGATCAATATCGTCATACCCCCAGAGGTCTAGAATAGTGCACCCCGGGTCATGCATTTTCAGAAAAGTCAGAATCAAGAAAAGCTAAAGCTTAGTTTGGACTTGTTAGAAGAGGTTCGGGACATAGCCTATGTACATCAAGTTAATTACAAGAATTTAGTCCGGCAGCACTTTGACGCTCGGGTTAGGCATCGAGCCTTTGTACCAGGGGATTTGGTTCTGCAAAACCAGGTTATGACCAAACCACAGAATCAGGGCAAGTTGACATCTAATTGGAAGAGGCCCTACCGGGTGATAGAAGCGCGACCTACTGGCAGTTACGTGTTAGAGGATTTACAGGGTAGTTAATCCCTCGGGCTTGGAATGCAGTACATTTAAGGAAATTCTATGTATAAAGTATAAACAGGAAGCAAAATTCATGATGGGGGAAAAAATTTAAGTCCTTCAAAGCAGCTATACCGGAAAACCCATCTGTCGGCCCAACAAAAGCAATCAGAAAACTTCTGGAAAATAAGAAAAAATTGTTTAGTAAACCAAGTACAAAAAGAAGTCAGATTGGAGGGGCTTGGGAGGTAGCTTCTTGGTCAGCAAGCCTGGTTGAGTCGACCGCCAGCTCTTCTTCTTCCGCATTTTCTGGTAGGGGAATGCCTATATCCCAGCATTCTTATTTAACCTCATAAATAAGATCAAAGGGATCCCGACCCGGAACCAGCAATGATCTATGAGCTAAAGACTCTTCAGGTAAGCCTTCCACTGACCTAGGACCTCTTGTTTCGTCCCAGCTTAGAGTGTATCTGCATTGGATCAGCTCCATGAAATGCCGATTCATCAGCTCCAGCAAAGGCCCCTTCTTGAAAGCCCTCAGGGCGGCTTGTCGAGCTTCCTCTACCTCTGTCGGGCTCAGCAGTACTGCCGACCTTTCCTTCTCCTATTCCAGTGCCTTCTTCAGATTGGTGTTGTCTTGCTTCAAACTCCCGACCTCGCCTCCAAACCACTGGCCTTGGTCTCCATTTGGCTAGCCTTGGTACGGAGCCCTTGGTTCTCTTGGTACAGTTCAGTATTTTTGGACTTCAGGTCCGACACCTTGCTTGACTCCATCCCCAGCTCATCTTCAGGTCATCAATTTCCTCGGTCGGCCGCTTCAGTCTTTCCTATTTATAACTTTGAGACAGGATGTCTAAAGCTATGTTTCTCTTGGCCGTGGCTTCGTAATTCACCCCGACAAGTGAGGTTGGTAAATGGGCCGGGCGGCTGGCCTTTCTTTCAAATCCGTCAGAATTATTATTCTTTCCTTGGTCGTGGGATCAAGAGGCCCCATCAACTCATCTGGGCTGGGGACTTTAGCCCCGAAGGTCGAACCCGACACTAAAGGCAAGTCGGGATTAATCTAAGGAGCCATAGCTTTTTTTGCAGCTTGGATCTCCGTGGGGGTCGGCCGGTTTTTCTTGGAGGCACAGAGAATTAAGGCATCACTTGGGGGGGGTGGGGGGAGGGGGGGTGTCGGCACCTTTCCCCTCTTGGGTCAGGTCTATCTCCACCGGAGGTTTTTGGGTCGACCCCAAAGTCGTCGTTATCTGCCGGTTAGACTTTCGCTTTCGGCCAAAGCCACTGAATCCACCTGCAAAGTCAGACATAAAGATATGAAGAAAACCGACCTACCATCATAATTCCGTAGTTAAAACTCAGGCACAGATTATTACATTCACTCTCGACATCCAGGGCTTGGCTTAGCCCAGCCCGGACTAGAAAGCCCTCGGAAGGATAAGTGACCGAGTATTTCTGTTTCAGGGTAAAAGAATCTAGCATATTGTATTGAGACATCAATACTGGGTCGGAGGTATCCCGGACTTGGCTCAATGGCATGATTAAATTCTCCCATCGGCAGGGGAGGTTGGCCTCATCAACTTTCACCATGAAGAAATGAGATTTCCAGTTTTTATCGCGTCAGGGAAGTCGGTTATTAGGATAGGTCCATTTCTTTGTTTTTGCAAAGTGATCCAGCCCGACCCTAATGGATATTGATGAATGGTGTAGAATTGAAGTAGCAGATCTATGGAAGGTCGGATATCTGCTCCAGAGCAGACACACATGAAAACCCACTAAGAACCTAAAGGCATTGGGGACAAATTGGCTCAGTCCCACCTCAAAGTGGTCACATAGCTTGGCAAAAAAGGTCGGGGCAGGAAATCTTAGCCCAGATTTAACATGTTGCTCGTAGATGGCGATCCAACTGGAAGTAACATTTGCTTGTAGACGGCGATCCCTCTTGCCGACCGTAGAGGTGCTATTAATACGTTCTTCAGCGATGGGTAAGCGGGTCGGGATAACCGGGTCAAGATGGTGGACTAATTTTAGGGCTTCTTGTTCCTCTAGGGTTAATTCACTTGGAATTTCTTCAGGATAAAATCTAAGATGGCCAGTGGCCGTACTCGCCGGAGGATCTACGGGGCCAATAGAATCCAGCATAATTTCACAGTCCGGGAGGCCGGAGGATCCTACAACCAAATCTAGAGTATTTCCTAAAGGGGTGGTAGTAGGAGGAACAGTTAGTAAATCCTCAAATGCTATATCAGCCGGCATAGAAGTATGCATTGGCCTCGCAGGTGATCTAGCCCTAACTGGCAATTGGCTTACAGTACCTTCGGAACTTAAATAATGAGAATGAGAGGGAGGGACAGACTGACCTGGGGCAGGGTTCAAGGGAGGGAGGCTGGTACCGAAGCTTCTTTCCTCAGTCATGGAGTTTTCTGGAGCGGTGGAGTTAACAGCAAGACAAAGAAAGAACGTGGAAAATTTAAGGGAAGAAGTAGATAAACAAGGTTTTCTCAATGCATAAAGGCGATAATGAGGGGGTCTTTAAGATTATAAAGAAAATAGGCATGACAGTTAGAGAGGGTTGGAAGTTGAAACAAAAAAGGAAGTGACCAATTTAATTAGGGGAAGCTGTATCGAGAATTAAGGCAACATGGGAAGTTGAACCGCGTGTATCGAAGATCGTGTTGACATTACGGTGTTGGCAGAATCACGTGCCTATCTTATCATATCCCCACCAAGGTTAGCTTAGGCTATCTTAGGTTAGGGTACAAAGGTACGCGTTTGGTCAAGCTTTCATTTTCTAGTAGGTCAAGCTATTAGTTGCTTGGCATTATGTTTTATCCGATTTATTAACAATTGCTAGTAGGTCAGCCAAACTCCTGTTAGGTCGAATCAATGCAGGAACAGAATATCATCCCTAGTTTACTTGGGTCGGGGAGGGAACTCAAAAGGTCAAATACATATAGGTCGGATAGGGATACAATGAATACATAAGTCAAGGCCTTAGTTATTCTCTAGGGGGGCATGAAGGGCTTAAAAAAAAATCGCAAAGTCTTAGGCTAAGGTTGGTAGATGGTTAGCTTGGTAAAGTATCATGTTTTAGTCAAAACACAATACTGGGGGGCTTGTTGGTGTGCACAAAAATAACTATATTCATTGGGTCTGGCCCAATAGGCAAAAGAGAATCTAAGTAATAGGAAGACAAAAGCATAAAAGGCCCAAATCCATATTTAGGTCGGCAGGAGATAAGTGTAGCCGAGCCAAGAAAAGTTTAGGTCAGTAAGAAGTTAAAGTAGCCAGGATAGAAGGAAAGCTTAGGTCGGATCAGTTGTAATAAGGACAAAATAAATAGGCGGAATCAAGGGTCGGGAATCTGGGGCTAAAGTTATGCAGTAGTTACGCATAGTAATAATGGCGAAAGAATCATATCCGGGCCATAAATATCAATGGAGTTATAGGGGCATTCAAGTCACCATAAATGGGAAAGAAATCAGTGATCCAGCTCAGCATATCGCAACGGACATGTCCAGGTGAAGCTATAAATACTCAGTAACCATACTCAATCAGGTACGCAATTTCTTATGTGCTTAAACCCTTGGTCAATACAGTTTATCCTTATATTTTGCTAACTTGAGCGTCGGAGTGGAATAGGGGGGATAGCCTCGCTTGTTTCTTATTTCTTATTCTCATTACCAGATTCTTCAAGAAGATAGTCAACCAAGGTTACAGCATTAGCAAACCGACCCCTACCATTGTCCCTCCGGGCTCCAGCTTCCTGGATCCCAGCCAAGCCTTCAGGATATTCATCAGCAGACCGAAGCATCTAGATTCAGACTTTTTATGTCACATCAACAAATTACAAATGTTTAATGATAATTCAAACATGATAGTAGTTAAAAACATTAACATATTGTAACGATAGTTATGTTTATAATTTTTATTTTTTATGTTTTACTAATATAATTATGAGTAAAATAAATTGTGAAGAACTTGACTCTTCAAGTAAGCAAAGAATAACAAAACATTTCAAAAGAGATAAATAAAAACATTATCACAATTTCATTATTAATTAACAAAAGGTGAAGTTTTAAAAGAATAACTGAGAAATAGTGAATACAAAATTTAAGGGTAAATTATATAGATAAACTTCTATTATTGATTATGTTAAATAAATTTTAACACATCACCTATTAATTTTTCTTAAAATAATCACTTTTGTTATTTTATTTTATTTTTTTTAATGCATCATTATATTTTCTGATTTATTACATCGAAGCAGGAGCATTCTACATAGTAGGGGTGGTCAAAAACCCGCGGGTCCGGTCCGGTTCTGTTTTATTTATTTATTTGTTTTTTTGTACACAGCTGCGGGTCCGGTTTTGGTTCGGACCCATGGATCCAGTTCAATTCTGCCTCCAATTTTGGGTTTTCTAAATTTAAAACCTGTAAAATTATAATGTTCATTGGCATAAGTCAAGGTTCGAACACACAACCTAAGGTTGACAAACCAATCTTAAGGAAAGCTAATTAACCACTCTAACAACTCTTTGTTTTGTTATTATTTATTATTATTATTATATTATACAACAAATTAAACTATAAATCATTTAATATTTTTTCAATTATATTAATGATTTAAATTACATCACACATGTATTTCACAATCTAAACAAAATTTAATTTTTTATATAAAAAATAAATAATATTTTATTTTGTAAATTTATATATTATTTCAAATTTAAATACTATGCTTATCAATTGAAAATTGATATCTTAAATAAGTAAAATTATACTCCATTATTTTTTAAATAGTAACAGAAATGTACAAACAGTAAAGAGAGAAACAACACAAAATGTAAATTATACCATTAGTTTATATAGTATTATAATGTATATTGTTTTAAAAAAAAATTTATTATAATATATGTAGTATAAAGAATTGATATATAAATAAACATATAATATAATAAAGATAATAAGATAATATAAAAAAACAAAAAGTAGAAGGAGTGGCTAATTAGCTTACCTTAAAGTTAATTGTTAAACTTAGGTCACATGTTTAAATCTCATCTTAAGCAAAAATAATATAATTTTGAAACTTTTTCATTTTGGACCAAAAAAAATAAAAAAAGGGCCCAAAACCCTACCCAACCCGAAACCGACGGGCCGGGTCGGACAAATGCTCACCCCTACTACATAGTCTTGTCAATGGCCCGTTATGCATCACAACCGTTATGGCACTAGCTCGTTCTTTGTTATTATTTATTTTATGGCATGTTCTTTAAGTTTTGGTTTTGATTTCAACGGTAAATTTAATATATTATAATCAGTTTTCATCATTTCTAATACATTTTTTTACTATTCAACTATACTTTTTTATATTTCTAATACACTTTTACATTATAAAACTGTTTTTTACAAACCAAAATTCAACTCAACCAAAAAGAACAGGCCCTTAGACGTTATGTTTGACCAAATGCGCAAAATAATTGATAAATTTAGGTTACTTTTGAGATATAGTAAAACGTTAAAATATCCTCGACGTTCAAAAAACATTAAAATACTTTTATATTTGTATAAAATTACAAAATTAGTCTCAAATTTTGAACAAAAATGTTTAGAGCATTTTGAGAATCATACAACTTATACCACATCCAATTAACACCTCAAATTTAATTTAGTATATAAAAGTAACTGATGTGCATAAAATTGAAATCCCCATTGGGCCTAGCCCAATGAATTAGAACTAAGAAACAGTAAAGGATAAAGAAGCCCAGATACATGTTTAGGTCAGAAAAATCATACAAACCAAGTCTCTATCACCAATTTAGGTCGGCTATAAAAGGCTCAGATCGGCAATATAGATTTAAATAACTCACGAAGGTTTAAGTCGGAAAGTATTCTAAACCAAGTTGTGAATCTTAGATCGGTAAACTTTATAACCCAGCTCGGTAAGATTGGCCCAGGAAAAGTACTATTCTACTCAATAAGCCTAGGTCGGTGTAAGCTTAAAAGAAGTTATATCGGTCAAAAGTGTTATGGCTCAGGTCGGTAAGTAACTAAAACACATGAGAGCTTAGGTCGGTAAAAAGTAAACCGGTCCGAGATAAGATAATATATTCAAAAACAGTTACATCATGGTAGGACTATCATGTTAGTAAATGCAGGATAATAATGACCAGGAGCCAAAACTAAAGCCAGTTTTCCCGGAGCGGCTAAAGTATCATTAAAAAAGAATAAGTGGGAGCGTATGACATCATGATCCAACGGAATTATCAAGAATAAAATCTATAAATACCCAGGTACAAGCCTCCCATCCGGGTAAGTTCCTACAAGCAATTTCTGCAATTCTCACTAGCATTTCTTAAACTATTCTCATTTACACTTTCTCTGAGCATTCTTGTTATATATTGTTTATCTCTTTCATATTACTGACTTGATCGTCGGAGCCTATACAGGGGGGAAAGCCCCGCTCCTTTTATGAATTGATCATCAATTGGTGAACGGAGCAGTACGAAATCATCAAGTTTCATCCTCTTTGCCGAAGCTCAACAACCTTACTTAATTCTTCCCTCAAATTGCTCATCTCCAGTTGGGTCATTGGGTTCTTTAAAAGCTTCACTTGATTGGGCAAATACTGTCTTCAAGAGTTCTTTGGGCCGAGAAGAAGCATCGTTCCCTCATTGTAATTTTTGCGTCACATCAACTGGCGCCGTCTGTGGGGATCGTTTGATCAGATTATTTCATCAAATTTTCCTCATTTAAATAAATTTGTTGAAACCATGACGCAAACTCGTTCAGGAAAGGGTGCTTTCTTCTTCTGACAACCTCAATGGGCTCACCGTTACAACCGCTTTGGTCCCTACTGTTTCTGCCACCAGTTCTAATCCTCCATCTGATCCACCAACTACTACCACCCTTGTTGAAACTCTTACCCCGGAACAGGAACAGGCAGAAAAAGATAGGTTCTTCCGTTTATTTCCAGAACTATTTCACTTAATAAACCATGTTGCTCCTATCATCTCTACTCTTACTACTGAACCTCCCCTTACAACCACCACCACAGAAGCAATTAACATAGAACACTCCTATGGTTTACACTGGTCCCCAACCGTTCCCCCACCCAAGGCTATCATCAACCCTGTGTCCAACCCCTCTGCTGCTTTAATGTCTAGTCTCCCCCCACAATCTACTACTATATGTCCTCCACAACCTGGGAGAGTTAATTTTTCTTCAATCAGTCATATTGCTGGTCCTCCTGACCCTTCTGTGGCACCACCTGTTTATGCCACTGTAGCTCATACTCAGGCTAATCCTACTTTTTCGGGTCCCTTTGTGGCCCCCAATGCTCAGTTTAATAATGGTTCTTTAATGTCAGGCCTGCCCTTTCCCACTTTAGGACAACAAATGAGTCAATTGAATCAACCTGGCCATGGCCTACCAATCGGCCAAATGAATCAACCCTGTTATTACCCCGGATACACCACTACATCCAACCCCGCAATGTTTCAGCATTATGGTTTAGGCAATAACCGAGCCATACAGCCGCCCTTAGAAAATATTCCCTTGCTTAATCCAAATTATTATCCCGGGACCGGCCTAGGAAATTATTACCTCGGCCTGGGGGGACACCCCTTAGGTCAGTCCGGATATCCCCAGCTCGGCCTACCCGGATCTGGATATACTCAGATCGGACGAACTGCCCCCACGTCTCGCGTGTCTCATCCTTTTGGATGGGAGATTCAAATGGCACAATTTCCCCCTGGATACAGAGGCCTAGGTAAGGTCGACAAGTATGATGGTACCACCGACCCCACGGCACACTGGATGCAGTGCATGAGCGTCATGGATGCTGCCAACCTGTCCGACGCTAACCGATGCATGACATTCCATCTGACACTTAAAGGTCAGGCCATAAATTGGTATTGTACTTTGCCCCGAAATTCTATTCATTCTTTAGATCAGTTTGGTGACCTGTTTTTAGCCAATTTCATGGGTAATAAGATATTGTCTAAACCGATTTCACATTTAATGAACATAACACAAAAAATGGAAGAGGGATTACAGGCATATATAGATCGGTTCAATATAGAGTCTAGGCAATGTCATGAAAAAGATGATAGAATAATGATGGGATCATTTATTAACGGGTTACGGTCAGGACCTTTAGCTACTGAATTGGCCATTCGACCCCCACATTCTTATTTTGAAATGATGGTTACTGCTGTTAACTTTGCTGTTGTTGAAGACGCTACAGCTATAAAACAGGAAAGGGAAAGAAGTTTTTCCGATTTATATGGTAAGAGGAAAGCTCCTTCCCCAATTCTTACATCGGGAGGAAATAAGAAATTAAACTTTGCCAATACCACTAATTCCATTCCAAAGGCTGGGGTAAGTGTAAACACTGTGCAGGTATCCGAGCCCTTCTCAGTCCCTCGAGCTGACATATATGCTGCCATTCAGAGTCAAGGGCTGCTGCCCCCAGCTCGACCCATGACGGGTCCCACAGATCGGCTCAATCCGGGCAGGTATTGTAATTACCATAAAAACATTGGTCACAATACTAATGACTGTCGTGATTTAGCTGCAGAAATAGCTAAATTAATTCAAGCTGGGAAACTACCACAATATACACAAATAGCACCTCTACCTAAACCGGTGACTTCAGCAATCCGTGAACGACCTAACGGATGCTACCGATGTGGAGAGACCGGTCATTTTGCCCGCGAATGTTCCCAATCCGACTCCCGAGCCCCAAATGCTGGGGGTAACACCGACCTGAATATAGCAGGGATTGTAAACACCATAGCAGGAGGACCAACCCAAGGCGACTCTAACCGCCAGAGGAAACAGGTATACCGGCAAAGGAACTCTATTCTAGGTAAGCGTAAATCAGATACCATGACACCAGGCATTACTTTCGATGACACAGATACATTTCTGTCTTTCAATTGTGACGATCCACTAGTGATCGATTGCTACATTTCAAATTACCAAGTGCGTAGGACATTGTTAGACACGGGTAGTTCTAGCAATATAATTACAACCAAGGCACTGGCTGGTTGTCAATTACACAAGGCACAGTTAAGTCCAGTTCGGACACCATTGATTGGCTTCGGCAATCACCATGTTATACCTGTGGGACACTTGAGTATTCCCGTCACGTTACTGGCTGGACAGCTAAAACGTACGGAAACCATAGACTTCGTGGTCATTGATGAGCCATCACCATACAATGTATATTTGGGACGGCCTGGACTAAATCAGTTTCAGGCCATAGCATCTACTGTACACATGCTTTTAAAGTTTCCCACTATAGGTGGGGTAGCTTCTATTCGTTGTGATGTCTTGCAGGCAAAGCAGTGCTACATGGCTTCCTTGAAGGAACCGACCCCCCTGGATATAAAATCAAAAATTACTTCTACCGACAGGTCGACCTCCGTTAACATTACCGATCTAACAGGTGGCTCGGACCTGTCCATTGAAGCAGGGGCCGAGGTAAGAATTATTCCCCTCGCGGCCGATCCAAACAAGGTAATAAAAATTGGGGCTGATTTGCCCCCTCAATTACAATATGATTTGCTTAACCTTTTGCGTGAATTTGCGGAAGTTTTTGCTTGGGGACCGGAGGATATGCCTGGCATTTCTCGAAATATCATTGAACACAGGTTATCCATTGATCCCAATCATAGGCCGATCCGACAACGAAAGCGTAACCTCGGGGGAGAACGTAATAGATATGTGGAGATCGAAGTCAACGCCCTGTTGGAAGTACGTATCATCCGAGAAGTAGATTATCCGGAATGGTTGGCTAACCCCGTGTTAGTTTCCAAACCAGATGGTTCATGGCGCATGTGCATAGACTTCACCGACTTAAATAAAGCATGCCCCAAAGATTGGTTCCCATTGCCTTTGATCGACGTGTTGGTTGACGCTATAGCTGGATTTCGATTCCTTAATTTCTTGGATGCATATAAGGGATATCATCAAATCTTCATGGCCAAGGAAGATGAAGAAAAAACATCTTTTATTACAGACAAAGGTACATATTGCTTCATAACCATGCCTTTCGGTTTAAAGAATGCTGGAGCTACTTTTCAACGATTAGTGAATAAAATTTTCAAAAAACAGTTAGGTCGAAATATGGAAGCATATATGATGATTTACTTGTAAAAAGTAAAAATGAAATTGCTTACTTATCTGATTTACGTGAAACCCTTGAAACACTAGCCCAATATAAATTAAGGTTAAATCCAAAAAAATGTGTTTTTGGAGCCACTTCAGGAAAGTTCTTAGGATACATGGTTTCTGAGGGGGGTATCTCGGTTAATCCTAAGAAAATAGAAGCTGTATTGAAAATGCACCCGCCTAGGACAATTCGGGAAGTACAACAATTAACGGGTAGATTAGCAGCTTTGAATAGGTTTTTAGCCCGATCAGCAGAACGAGCATTACCATTTTTTAACATTTTAAAGAAAACTGATAAGTTTTTGTGGACCCCGGAATGTCAAAATGCTTTTGAACAATTAAAAAAATACTTAGCTTCTTTGCCATCTTTGACTATGCCTATTCATGGAGAACAATTGTACATGTATATAGCTACTACCAAATCTGTCATTAGCTCGGTTTTGCTCCGAGAAGATAACCGGGTCCAGAGACCCATCTATTTTGTTAGTAAAGTTTTGCAGGCCGCAGAGAAAAATTATTCTAGCCTAGAAAAGCTAGTCCTGGCTCTAGTTCACTCCACACGGCGTCTTAGACCTTATTTCAACTCGCATGGAGTCACCGTTTATACTGACGCACCCCTCAAAGCCATCTTGCAAAAAGCAGGAGTTTCAGGTCGACTCACCAAATGGGCCATTGAATTAGGAGATTATGACATCACCTTTGCCCCACGCACAGCGGTCAAAGGACAGGTGTTGGCGGATTTCATAGCTGAAGGAGTACCAGACAGCCAAGAGAGCATATCTAGCCCGTCAGAAAAAACCGATCTGCTTTTAGCTATAACCAGGGTGACGATGCGTGGATCCTCTATGTAGATGGGGCCTCAAGCCAGTCCGGATCGGGTGCAGGGATCGTACTCACCAGCCCGGGAGGAAAAATTCACACGTATGCTTTACGATTCTGCTTCACAGCCACAAATAATGAAGCAGAATACGAAGCTATGATAGCCGGCCTGAAGCTAGCTCGGAAATTTGGAGTCGAAAATCTAAAAATTTGTTCAGACTCTCAGCTCGTGGTTAAACAAATTTTGGGGGAGTATAAGGCTAAGGATCGACAAATGGAGGAGTATTTAACATTGGTGCAACAGCAACTAAAATTCTTTCAAAAATGGGCTATAGAGCGGGTCCCGCGAAGCAAAAATACAAATGCTGATGCCTTGTCCAAATTAGCTTCTTCGGTTTTTTCTCACCTGACTAAAACCGTCCTAGTAGAAGAAATACATAACAGGAGTACAGCTGAACCAATAATATTGTCTATAAGTGAAGGACAGGATTGGAGATTTCCTATATGGCAATACCTACAAGATGGCACTTTACCAGAATCCCGGAAGGAAGCACAACGGATACAAAAGAAGGCTGAATACTATCAAATAATTGGAGAAGACTTGTATAAAAAGGGTTTCTTGATGCCTTTGCTGAAATGCTTGGGATCGGGAGAAGCAAAGGCCATGCTGAAGGAAGTACACGAAGGAGATTGCGGGTCTCACATTGGGGCTCGGAATTTGGCTAAAAAAATAATCGGGGCTGGGTTTTATTGGCCTCGGTTATTCCAAGAAGCAGTAGAGTATGTTCAACGGTGTTCCAGTTGCCAACACAACGCGACAATTCACAAATTGCCGGCCTCCAGCTTTACGGGGATAATTGCCCCATGGCCTTTCGCAGAGTGGGGGATAGATCTTATGGGCCCGTTTCCTAAGGTCGGTTCGTGCCATTACCTTGTTGTGGCCATAGATTATTTCACAAAGTGGGTAGAAGCCGAGGCACTTACAAATATTACGGGGCGAACCGTAGCTCGGTTTCTTTGGAGGCAAGTCATTTGTCGGTTCGGTGTGCCCAGATCGGTTATTTCGGACAATGGAACTCAGTTCGAATCTAAAGAATTCACAGCCTTGTGTTCAAAACTTGGCATTACCCAGCGTTTCGCATCGGTAGCCCATCCTCCAGCAAATGGACAAGTAGAACTCACAAACCGAACTTTGTTGCACGGGCTGAAATCCAGACTAGAAGATAAAGGAAAAAATTGGGTAGAACAATTGCCCCATGTGCTTTGGTGCCACCGAACCACGCCTAAATCAGCCACAGGAAAAACCCCTTTCGAGTTGGCCTTCGGGGTCAATGCAGTCATCCCCCCAGAAATACAAAGTGGAGCCCCACGAGTTATGCACTTTGAAAGAAATCAAAATCAGAAAAACTTGGAGCTTGGCCTGGATCTGATAGAAGAAGTTCGGGATTCGGCCTATGTACATCAACTAAATTACAAAAATTTAGTTCGGCAACACTATGATGCTCGGGTCAAACATCGAGCCTTTGTACCTGGAGATTTAGTCTTACGAAACCGATCTATCAGCAAACCACAAGAACAAGGCAAGCTATTTTCTAATTGGGAAGGGCCTTATCGAGTAATCGAAGCTCGACCTACCGGAAGTTATATTTTGGAAGATTTGCAAGGACGATTGATTCCACGAACTTGGAATACAGCACACTTGAGGAAATATTATCAGTAAAGCAGTTCGAGTTAAAGAAGTAAAAATTTGAAGAAAACAGAAAAGATCATTTTTTCGATAAATCAAGCTCGGTTACGAGAACGATCTGAAAAGTACAAGAGTTCTTCGTAAGGGACCAGAATCAGAAAAAATTCTACAAAGTGTAAAGACGATTACATCACTGCAACTGCATCTAGGCATGCTACCTACATTCCTCACACAGCTGTAAGGAAGGGCAAGCCCGATCTAAAGAAAGGCCGATCTCAAGAAGGAGGAGCTTGGGAAGAGGCTTCATCCGCTATCTCCTGGGGGTTGGCCACCGGATCCTCTTCGACCTTTTCTGGAATGGGAACACCGATGTCTCGGCATTCTTGCTTGATTTCTTCTACTAAGTCGAAAGGATCACGTCCCTCCGGAAGCAAAGAAGACTGGGCTATGGAGTCTTCTGGAGCACCTTCTGCCGACCTGGAGCCTTTTAGCTCGTCCCAGCATATAGTGTACCCACACTGGATTAGCTCGAAAAAACGCCGGTTCATCAACTCCAGAAGGGTCCCTTCCTTAAAAAGTCTCAGCTCGGCCTGACGAGATGCTTCAGCCTCTTCCGAACTGACCATCGCTGCAGCCTTCTTTGTAGCCTCTTCGGCAACTTTCTCCAGGGCAGTTTTCTCCTTCAGCCAGGAAGATTTTTCTTCTTTCAGGGCCTTTATTTCTGCTTCCAGGCCTTGGACCTTGGTCACCAGTTGGCTGGACTTAGTGCTCAGGTCTTGGTTTTGCTGCATTAGCCCGGTTTTTTCAGCTTCAAGCCCTGAGATCTTGCTTTTCTCGAGCCCCAGCTGCAACTCCAGTTCCTCCACGGCCTTGTTCGGATTCTTCGACCTCTCCAGCTCATAGCTTTGGGCTAATATATCTAAAGCTGTTGTTCGTCTGTTTGTGGCCGCATAATTAAACAAGACCTGCAAAAATCCGATAAGAGGATAGTATGAAAGTAATGTCCCAGGTAACCTTTTATTTAACCATGTTCGGAAAATCACCTTTTTTATATGCGAGGCTATACGAGCCTCCTGTTCCACCACTTCATTCAAATGATCCCGGAGCTTCTCGTTGGCTCGGATAATCTCCTCGAAAGATTGAGAAGACTCGGCCGCCAATTCCTGAAATGGCATAAGATCCTCTGGTGGTGGTTCCGGCAAATCGACCTGGTGAATAGGCCGAGCTAGGGAGATCGGTCTCACCTTTTGATCTCTTAGCACAATGACCCTCTCTTTGGTCACTGGGTCTGTGGGACCCAACAAATCATCAGGATTAGGCAGCTCGGCTCCAGCGGGGGGGCCCGACAGAATTTGTGGAGCCTTGGCAGCCTTGGCTGCCTGGATTTCTTCAGGGGTCGGCCTGTTCTGTTTTTTGTGACCCGGGTCGTCAATGCCGAGCTGGGTGGATCGGCAACCTCTACCTCATCTGTAAGATCGATCTCAGCCGATCTTTTTGAAGATCCAGAAGCTGCGGCAGGTTTATTGGTTTTTTTCTTCCTTCCGAACCCACCAAGACTACCTGAAAACAAGCAACATACAAAAATCAGAATTATCGAGCTATGAAGGAAGAAGATATCATAAATAAAAAGTTCAAGGGACAGGTATTTACATTCTCCTTTCACACCGGGGGCTTGGCTCAGCCCGGCCCAAACCAGAAGACCCTCTGAAGGGGACCTAGCCGAGTATTTAACCGTACAGGTATAATTTCTTAAAATTTTATAATCTGACTGCACTACAGGGTTAGATATATCTCGGGTTTGATCAGCCGGGAGTATCACTTGAGACCAACGACAAGGTAAGTTTGCTTCATTGGCCTTTACCATAATATATCTAGCCCTCCAATTTTTGTTAGTATCTGGGGAGTCAGTCAGAAGGATAGGGCTATTCCTACGTTTTTGAAAGGTTACCCACCCCTGGCCATAAGGATACGAGCGGGCAGTGTAAAATTGAAAAAACAGATCTATCGAGGGTCGGATTCCGGCCCCAGCACATACACACACAAATCCTATCAAAAACCTAAAAGCATTAGGAACTAACTGGCTCAGTCCGATATGCAAAAAATCCATCATCTCATTTAGAAAATCGGGAACAGGGAATCTCAGCCCGAACTTCAAGTGATATTCATAAACACCGACCCAGTTCTCATCAGAAATGCTATTTATCCTTTCTACGGAGGTCGGTAAGCGAATTTGGATATTTGGGGTTATATGATTGTCTGACCTAATTTTCTCTAAATCTGACCTAGTTATTTCCGAAGCTATATCTTGAGGTTTAAACTCATGGGTGACGGCCGAATCTACATAAAGCAGTACCAAAATCATGCACAAATAACAAATAAAATTTTATGTATAAACTGGCAAAAACTCTAAAGAAACAATCAGGGAAAAATGCACTCACCTGCAGCCGGAACTCGATGTGACGCTCCGGTGCCGGAACTCATTTCTGAAGCCATGGCAGACAGACAAACAGGGACGAAAAGACGCCGACGGAACGATGGTAACGACAAAGTTATAATACGAACGAGATCGAAGGATCGGAAAGAGAACACTTTCGGATTCCGGCAAAATTCGAAGACTCCGGCCGTCGGAAGAAGAGTAAAGAATTTATTTCTCTTTTGTTCTTTCAGGAAAGCGGTTTAGCGAATGGTGGCAATTGGTTGTCGTTCTTACGATTTTTATAATGGAAGCCTTGGGGAAATCAAAGGAACATGGGCAGACCAAAAGCTGTGTTCATTAATGGCACTTCGGGAACATCAAAGACCTTGGAAGTTGTATCGGTTGCTACAATAAACGTAAAGGCGTGTCCAGATTAATCCGCCTCTTCGAAATCCCGATCTAGGGTAACGCAAAGGTGCGTATTTATGATTACATTTATTTGTTCGAAAACCGTTCAAATTCCTTAGATCGGAATTACAATTATTACTATACAGCTGGATAATATCATTCTTCATAGGTCAGATAAATACTGAAAAAACGCCTCAGTCACATACGACTCAGTAAAAACACGGTATGTTGCTTAGTTCGGAAAATTGGCTCGAATTAATCTAGAAAATCATGTCCTTTATGCTGGGTCTTAGCTTGAAAACTCAAAGAGTATTAAGTTTTAGATCGGTAAAAACTAATACTGGGGGGGCTTGTTGATGTGCATAAAATTGAAATCCCCATTGGGCCTAGCCCAATGAATTAGAACTAAGAAACAGTAAAGGATAAAGAAGCCCAGATACATGTTTAGGTCAGAAAAATCATACAAACCAAGTCTCTATCACCAATTTAGGTCGGCTATAAAAGGCTCAGATCGGCAATATAGATTTAAATAACTCACGAAGGTTTAAGTCGGAAAGTATTCTAAACCAAGTTGTGAATCTTAGATCGGTAAACTTTATAACCCAGCTCGGTAAGATTGGCCCAGGAAAAGTACTATTCTACTCAATAAGCCTAGGTCGGTGTAAGCTTAAAAGAAGTTATATCGGTCAAAAGTGTTATGGCTCAGGTCGGTAAGTAACTAAAACACATGAGAGCTTAGGTCGGTAAAAAGTAAACCGGTCCGAGATAAGATAATATATTCAAAAACAGTTACATCATGGTAGGACTATCATGTTAGTAAATGCAGGATAATAATGACCAGGAGCCAAAACTAAAGCCAGTTTTCCCGGAGCGGCTAAAGTATCATTAAAAAAGAATAAGTGGGAGCGTATGACATCATGATCCAACGGAATTATCAAGAATAAAATCTATAAATACCCAGGTACAAGCCTCCCATCCGGGTAAGTTCCTACAAGCAATTTCTGCAATTCTCACTAGCATTCCTTAAACTATTCTCATTTACACTTTCTCTGAGCATTCTTGTTATATATTGTTTATCTCTTTCATATTACTGACTTGATCGTCGGAGCCTATACAGGGGGGAAAGCCCCGCTCCTTTTATGAATTGATCATCAATTGGTGAACGGAGCAGTACGAAATCATCAAGTTTCATCCTCTTTGCCGAAGCTCAACAACCTTACTTAATTCTTCCCTCAAATTGCTCATCTCCAGTTGGGTCATTGGGTTCTTTAAAGCTTCACTTGATTTGGGCAAATACTGTCTTCAAGAGTTCTTTGGGCCGAGAAGAAGCATCGTTCCCTCATTGTAATTTTTGCGTCACATCAGTAACTAGGTAGTCAAAATGGCCCATTTAAAAATTTTAATAGAATGATTTTGGGAGGCCAGAACAAACATATAAGTATCACAAGCTGTGAATGTGACAGAACTTCCGATTGAAAAATGCTTGGCACAATGAAGAAACCCAAAAAATTCGCAATAAATAATTATGACATTTATGTATTAGTGTGTATCGCCACTTAAAATAATTTTTTTTCCCTAAATTTAAACATAAAGAAGCCATAGATGTAATTCATTGATATTATTGTTTATTATATATAATAATAATAATAATAATAATAATAATACAAAACAGTAGATATTGACGGGTTTAGTGAACAGTACTAAGGACATGATAGGAAAATGGTTAAAAAATGATATTGCGATCACCTGCATTTCAACTCCGATGCGCCTTCACACACCCTGCGAAATTCGCCAATCATTTCTTTTCGCGCGCTTTAACCGCCCTCCGCCGCCGTATCTCGAGCCCGGAGAATTCCGTTCGTCGCCGTGACGCCGAAGGCTTCGCATTTGACGAAGGTGACGACAATCCATTGAACTCGCTTACAGATTTAACCCTATTAGCTGAGTTTCAGCGAGATGGGTTTTTATTCGGCCCACGTGATATCAACAAAGTCATCTCCGATTGTGCGAAGCTGGGCGCGCATTCTGCCGGCATTCAAGTTCATGCCCATGTTGTTAAAGTGGGTTTCACTTCAAACGTTTATATCAACAGCGCTTTGGTAGATATGTACTGCAAATGTTTCGAGATTGAAATGGCTCACATGGTGTTTGATGAAATGCCTGAAAGGAATTCCGTGACTTGGAACTCTTTGATTTCTGGTTATTTGGAATTGGTTTGTCCAGGGGTGGGTATGTGCTTGTTCATAGAAATGTTGGGAGTTGGGATGATTCTGACACCGCATAGCATTTCGGCGGCTCTGGTTGCTAGTTCACAGCTTGAAGATGGCGGTCTCGGCTCTCAAGTGCATGCCTTGGGTTTAAAATCTGGTTTTGGGACTAATGTCGTCGTAGGGACTGGCTTGGTTGATATGTATTCGAAATGTTCTTCTATTGAAGCCTCCAGAAGTGTGTTTGATCGAATGGCTCATAAGAATGTTCGTAGTTGGACCTCAATGATAACTGGTTATGCACAGAATATGCTCTCCATTGACGCCATGGTTTTGGTCAGGGAAATGTTTCGAGATGGTGTTGCTGCAAATTACGTGACTTATAATAGTCTGTTGTGTTCATTTTGTGCTCCAGATGACCTAGATCATTGTAAGGAAATCCATTGTCGGATAATCCAGGAAGGCTTTGAGTCTAATCTTTATGTGGCAGCTACATTGGTGACTGTATATTCAGAGTGTGGCTGTAGCACAGATGATTTCTACAAATTTTGTTTGACTATTGACCATTGGGACCAAATCTCATGGAATGCAGTCATTGCTGGTTTTTCTAATTTAGGAGTTGGTGAGGAAGCCCTCAACTGCTTCAAGAAAATGCTGCAGGCGGGCATTTCTGTTGATCACTTCACATATGCTAGTGTTTTCAAAGCAATTGGGACGATTTCAGCTCTTGAAGTGGGTAAGCAGATCCATAGTCTTGTTATCAAGGGAGGATGTGAATCAAATTTATGTGCAATGAATGGACTTGTTTCCATGTTGTCAAGATGTGGAAACCTCAGTGATGCCAAGAAAGTGTTCTTACTGATGGATGAACACGATGTAGTATCATGGAACTCCCTTCTGTCAGGCTATGCTCACCATGGATATGTTGAGGAAACCATCAGAGTATTTGTAGAAATGAGGAGGAGCAGGGTTAAACCAAACGCTACAACATTCCTCGTGGTGCTTTCAGCTTGTAGTCATTTTGGGTTGGTCGAAAAAGGACTCGAGTATTTTGAGTTGATGGAGAATGATGATGATTCCATCCCACCTCCCAATTTAGAGCATTATGCTTGCATTGTCGATCTTTATGCTCGAGCTGGTTATCTTGAACAAGCTGAGGCATTCATTGATGGCATGCCAATAGAGCCAGTGCCCTCTATGTTAAAAGCCTTACTCAGTGCTTGCCAGGTTTATGGTAATAAGGAAATCGCTGTACGGTGTGCAAGAAGGCTTGTGGAGCTTTCTCCTACTGACCCTGCTACTTACGTAGTGCTAGCAAATATCTTGGCTTGCGAAGGCTGTTGGAATGATGCAGAAGGCGTTCGCAAGCTAATGCTCGATAGACAAGTGAGGAAAAGGCCTGGTTTTAGCTGGATATGAGTTGAGAAGCAATCCTTTTTTTCAAGCTGCTGGAGAGAACAAAATATCAAAATGTTGGAATTACACTTAAAACTTTAAAGTTTTTATCAGCATTTTTCTGTTGATTGCACGATCGGCCGATAGAAGATTGAACAGTTATACTTAGAGACCATTCTTTCATTTGATTCAGAGCTGATGCTGAATTATGAATTTTGATATGCTGAGCTTGAAAGGTTAGTGAAAATCCAAACCTTTTCTGCTGCAGGAGTAGAATAGGGAACTTTTGGGATTCTTTTAGACTAGTACAGCTCTTCATTAGTGAAAATTCTGCACATCCTACTACTGTTAGTCTGATTCTGATATACTCCCTCCCTTCCACTATAAGAGCTCAGCGGTACAACCGTTTATAAGTCTCGACTTACAACTTTAAAGTAGACTCTTCTAATAAAACGAATGGAGTAAATGGTTATCAGAATTCGGCGTGCATTATGATAAATGGGGGAAATGGGGGAATGAGAATGATAGTAGTAGGGAATGAAAATTGATTTTTGACTTTGTTATTAATGTAGGAAAGTTATTCTAAAAGTGAAAATTCCTGTTTGAACTGCCTTTGTCTTTCTACAATCAATCAAAAACCAGCTTGCTAGATGGTCCATTTTTCTTTGGACAAATTATCCACGAGTCGCTAAACTATTCTGATAATATACTTTTAGCCGCTCAAATTCTTTTTAGGTAATAATTTGTTCATTCTGCTCTATGCATGTTTTCACCAAATTTTTACACATTTGAGGACTAAAATTTATCAATGACCAAATGTGATCATTCTTAAATAGCTGACTAACATTGTCACAAATAAAAATGTATTATTCGAATAGTTTAACCGTTATTAAAATTATTTGGATTATACTCTTTTATTTCTTCCACATTATTAATGCTTTGTTAAAAAGTTCATTATATTTTATAAAATAATTATTAATATAATATTATTGATTAATGAGTGCAAAACTAGAGTACGGAAAAAAGAAGGGAAAAAAAATGCTAAACGAATTTATTACCACGTGGTAAAACAGTGCCCTTTGCTCCTAAATTAGCCGGTAGTTACATTTATCTGTGGTGCCCTCTTCTTAGTTACTAAAATCCACAAACTTCCTTTTAATAACATCCGATATAATTGGAATGATACAAAGAACGTCGTAGCATGGCCTCTGCGCAAGAATGATAGACACAAATCGAAAAATTTCGCGAAAAACCCGAAAGCCATTCATTAACAAGCAATGTCGTCTATGGAAGCTTAAATTTTCCACCCAACAAAATATAGCTTAAAAAAAACTACAAAAGAATTAACACAATCAAAATCAAAGAATTTAGGAAAGTTTTGCAATTGTTTTGGCAATGGCTCAACCGGAAAGAAGCCGAAAATCTCAAGAATCCTCCAAAACTCCCAAAGGTCTACGTTCTCCAACCTTTCAACAACTCATCCAAGGTAAAAATCAACCCTCAACAATGTTTTTTCTGGGTTTCATTTCTTTAT
This sequence comes from Leptodermis oblonga, assembly GCA_016801395.1. NCBI lineage: Eukaryota > Viridiplantae > Streptophyta > Magnoliopsida > Gentianales > Rubiaceae > Leptodermis > Leptodermis oblonga. Next base: position 36,005,195 of record CM028760.1, read on the forward strand.
TATGCATATATGCTTTGTTTTTTCTCTTATGTTTGATCTCGTAACACTTGTTGATCTCGTAACATTTTTAGTTGTTTTTTGGTTTTGAATTTTGCACTTCTACTCCTTACGCTTGAAATTTAGTAGTTTTGATCCTTTTAACCTATTATAAAAGGTTTCTAAGTCATTTAGATTATTTATGATAAAGCTATAAAATATTTTCGTTCAATTTTAATTATTAAAATCTATTCATCTCAATTTTAATTGTTTATAAACTTTTTGATAGTTAGATATGAACCTTATCTTTTTAAATTTTGCATAAAATGCCCAAATGATTTGAAAACCTCCTATAATAGATGAAGGGTACCAAAATTGCCAAAAATCCCGAACGTAAAGGGTAAAAGTGTTACCCTCAAAACAGAAGGATCAAAAATGTTATGAGGCCAAACACACACCCAAAAAAATAAATAAATAAAAAAAAAAATGCTACTTTCCCTCCCTCTGACAAACGTTCGTTAAAATGAACTGACGACTGTTTTAAAAAACATCCCTTATAATGAGCTAAAGACTTAACTTTGTTTCGCAGGCGATGCCGCATGGCAATTTACTACGTCGCCTACGCCCCCAAAGAGCCAGGACCAAGAAGAAGATTTCAGCCCTTACAATAACAACAGGAAATCCATGTTCACAAAAGTGAAGGAAAAAGCCAAGAAACTACGCCAGTCATTAAGCATGAAGAAGAGGCAAGAAAATGATCAGAATCATGACAGCAGCCATGGCAATAACACCCCTTCTTGGGGTGTTAGTTTGGAAGACGACGAGGACGATGACGAAGTCGATGAAGATCCTGAATATTTCGGAGCCCCAAGTAACAACAATTTACACACTGCTCCTTAATCTTCCTTCACGAATCCAAAATATTGTGTCGAATCCTCTACAGGGTAGCGAAACACGTAGTTTAGTTTTAAAAACTAAGTCGTTTCACTAACTTGGGCAGGATTTGCGCAATATCAATTCAAAATGGCTGATTTTCTGCTTCTTTTTTTTTATTTTTTTATTTTTAATCTGATCCTTTCACTAACTCTCGGACAGTGTATGAATCGGAGCTAGCTCCCGAGGCGTTGAAAGAATCGGCGAGGCAGCATCCGCGAGCCAATCCTGTTTTTTCTCACAACCATGTTTTGCCAACCCCATCCTGCAATAAACACCAAGATGAACAAAATCAACAGAAAGATAAAGATCATACTAAGGCTGCTGCTGCTGCTGCAGTTCCTGATGCAACTCAAAATAGGATTTATTCCAAGATTGCAGACCTGACAATTACAGTCCCTGATCACAAGAACAGAACGCAAACAGATCAGAAAAACCACGAACATTTCGCGACAGGTGACATGAACTCAGACATTGGAGAGCACATTAGTCCCCAGAAATGGGACAAGGGCGTTTCAGTGAAGGAGTATTTCATGAACAAGCTCGAGCCCGGAGAAGATGACAAGGCGCTTTCTCAGGTCATTTCTGAAGCCATAAGTCCGACAAAGAAGCCTTCCAGTGAGTTGGGAGTGGTGGAAAAAGTAAGAGAGGCTGTGACTTCATTTCTTCGCCATGATCAAGAATCGCCATCGCTGTCATCGCCGAATAAACCACAACCCTACTTTTATGAGGCAACATATTCACCATCAAAGAATCAATCCAGTAGTCCCAGTGCTGGTGCTACTAACAGAAACAAAGTTTTTTCGCCAACCTCGACTAATTCCAACTCTAACTCTACTTCTTCTCCCAGTGCACTTACTTCACTGGCAATGAAGATTGCAGGCTCTTCTTCAAAATCTTCCAACACAGAACTTACCTCACCCAGAGCCATCTCTAAGAAGGAGAAGCCATATGTTCCCATTTCTCTGAGTTCAAGCTGTGTGGAAGACCCCCCCAAACAGGCATTTAAGGCTCACAATCCTGTTTTTACAGAAAGGAAAAGTACCGCACCTGCAAATTCTGTTTCTTCTTCTATCAGAGCAAATACAACCTCAGCCACCCTCTCTCACAGGACACACACTGCTAATGCTAGCTCTTCGGGACAACAATCCAAGGTGACAATCAAGGCGCTGAATTCATTGACGAATACTAGTACTCCTGCTTCTGCTCCTTCCAAAACAGGACTTCAACAAGCACCGACTTTCGTCTTCTCCAGTAGACCAAATGCATCATCTTCAAGCACGGCTATGTCTCGCAGTAAAAGCTTATCAGCCCACATGCCTGTCCCTAATGGCGCAACCTCATCGCCTCTTATTCCAGTATCTACAAATGCACAAGGAGGTTAGTTTACTGTTGCAAAAAATTTCAATCATTTTTTTAACACTTTTGTTGATCTTCAACTCTGATTACTTGGTGGGATTCATATTGCAGCTGCTGAAGAGCAAGCTCACGGAAGGATACTCCAAACCAACTGAAGAAAAACTCAGCATTAACACATGACTTACCCTGATATTTCCCGAATCCACGTTTTAGATAATCCATAATGATCAACCAAATAAGGTTGATGAATCTGTGCCTTAGGCCATACAAGGTTAAACTATTGGTTGCTGCAGAAAACTGCAATATTATAGGTTAATTTCTAGGCTTAGATAATGATGTAATCCTGTTGATTAAACAGTGAATGAAGAAATGATTATCAGTAGTAGGCATTAGAGTATGAAATTCTCAGAAGATAGAGCAAATTCCAAAAGGTGTGTTGATTAAGACAAACCTGAATTGTTTCATGTAATATATATATATATATATATATACACCACCAGGTGGCTGTGTAGATATTTGATAATGACTGCCCTCCTCCTGTCAACTTAAACTTGAAATCAGCACTAATTTTTGAGTTTCCATCTATCGAGTATTGACCCAAAATTCAAATTTCCTTAGTTTTTGCTTTCTTGATGGACTTATGGCCGTAACTAGGGCAGCCCGGTACATAGAAGCTCCCTCGTGTACAGGTCCGGGAAGGGCTTGTATGCGGTTTTACCTCATATTTCTATAAGGAACTGTTTCCACGGCTTTAACACGTGACCTCAAGTTACATGGCAGCAATTTTTTATCATTGTGCTAAGACTCTTCTTACGAAGGAAGAAAATAACAGGAAGAAAATATTGCAACACAATTAGCAATATGCATTGTGAAATGACAAGTGTGCATTCGACTGTTGCATCTTGGTCCCAAGCATTCATTATATCAATGTGACCTATGATTAAAATATCACACTATAAAGTTAGCATATGCCAATAAAAAGACACTCATGCTTTCCTGAGTTATCACTTCAAGATTTTAGATTCGATCTCCTCCAAGCTCAAGCCTTTGGTCTCAGGAACATAAGTAACCACAAATACAAGTGCCAACAAAGCAATCGCGCCAAACAGAAGAAAAAGATTCTCAGCCCCAAGCAGTTCCTGCAGAAAAAGAGAATGGCGGCATAAGTGAATTTGAAGGATAAAGAAATTCTTGAATCATGAACACATAGAGTCAGAGGCCATAGTTTTAGGAACAGTTTAATCACCTTCAGTGGAGAGAAAGCAAATGTAACTATGGCATTTGAACCGAAATTTGTAAGGACTGCAAGACTAATCCCTTTTCCTCTTGTTCTTAGTGGAAATATCTCAGATACCATAAGCCAACTTATTGGCCCAAATGATACCTAAGTAAGATCAGAAAGTAGCATCAGTCAGTGAACAAGGACCATGAGAAGTTGCATTTGCAAGTAATATATCCCATATTTCTGAAATGTTCTTTGCTATAAGAGATCAAATCAAATAACCGTGACATGGGTATTCAACGGTTACTGAAAGAATAAGGCAATCTAGAAGCATTCAGGCAGTTTAATACAAGCAATATTAAAATTTACAAGTACCTGGTAGCTACCAACATACAGAAGTAGAGCCCCCACAGCAACCAGAGGAAAACCTCCAAGAAATTTGTAATAAGCCGAAAGAAGCAGCAATGACAAGGTCTGAGGCACATTGAACACAGAGAAACCAAAATCACCAGAGGTATTCAAAGTTGAACTTTCAGTCAGTTGTAAACAAATAAGAATGCGTGTCATGGTTGTTGAAGCTTACAAGGCCACCAACACCAGCAATCAGTAATGGCCTACGTCCAAGATCATCAACTTTTAGAACAGCAATTCCTGTCAATATCAACTGCAGAAGAGCAGGAAATGAGAATCAAAGTTTCCTTCAGACACATAAAATAAAGTATTTTCTCAGCGAACTCATTATAACTACCTTAAACAAACCAATGACAACGGAAACTCGTGTGGCATCAGAAGCGGCAGCGAATCCAGCAGTCTTGAAATGAAATTCATATTAATGGGATAAAGACCAGAAAATGGAATTTAAAGAAGGAAAGAAACCATAGAAATGATAGTAAATATAAATTACCTGAAGAATTGAGCCAGCATAATACAGAACACTTGGCTGCCAGTTATCTGTAAAAGCAATTTAGAGAATACGAATCAGTGTATTCTCAATTTTTAGAAGAAAACAAAACAGAAATCAGACTAGTTAAAGAGCTAAATGGCACAAAAGCCTGATCAAAAAGACATATTTAACCTGCTGAAACATGACCAAGCCTCCACCGATGATGAATGCTTTCAAACTAGGACCTTGAAACACTTCGAGAAAACTCCTTTCAGATTCTTCGTCAGCATAAGCCGTTTTTAATGAGATAAGGGTTTCCTCTATTTGCTTTTCAGAAACTTTATCACCGGCAGGCCGCCCCCTTAGTTTGCTCAAAGCATTTATAGCATTCTTCTTGTATTCTTGTAAAAGCCCTTTACCTTGAACTGCCCTCAGAAGTAACCATCGAGGAGATGGTGGAAGAGACAACATGCCCAACCCCATTAACAAAGCAATTGGAGCACTTAGTCCATACATGTAACGCCACCCTCCAATGGTATTAATGAAATTGCTACCAGCAAAGTAACCCAGCTGCAGACAAATCAACTATTGAACACCACCAATATTCTTTGCAAGCTAAAATGGTGCTCAAATCATAAATGCAACAATACCAGTATTCCAAGGACTATGAACAGCTCCTTCAAAGATATTAAAGTTCCACGGATTTGTGATGGACAAGTTTCTGCTATGTACAAAGGAGCCCCGTGCATTGCCTGTCAGACAAAACTGATCAGAATGCGTGTCAAACTTCAGCATACTAGGCCTCTTCAGTACACTAAATAAGAAATTCAAAGTCAAAGAAGCATACCAAGCCTATTCCAAGCCCATATACAAGCCGGGCAAGTAAGAGAGCCGGTAGACCAGGGGCATAGGCGGTCAAAGAACCACCAAGTGCATATAAAACGGCTGCCACAATTAGTTCCCTTCTCCTACCTTCACAAATAAACAAACATAAACAGTTCAGAAGCTATAACCAATCTGTTAGCCAGATGATGATCCAAGAAACGTACCGAGAAAATCTGCAAGCGGATAAACAAGGATTGAACCAAGAAGAGCTCCATATAGGGAACCACTAACCTATAAATTCAAGAGAAAGATTAAGAACACGGGATAAAAGCACTTGAATGTGATTGAGAAGTTCAATGAATATAAAATATACCACTAAGCCAAGCTGAACAGCTGAGAGGTTAAACCAGCTGGTACCACTGAGCTCAGGCGACTGCAAAAGTACCAATGAGTGTAATGCAGTTTGTCTATAATACTCAAAACAATTTGAAGTATCTAGAACTAGCTGAAGAATAGGCAATTCCAAGAGATTATAGAAAGTTACCAGCAAGGAGATGGTAGCCCCAGACGTCGCACCAATATCATATCCAAATAACAAGCCGCCCAAAGCCGGGAACAAGAATCTGATATTATATTCAAAATGATCTTGAGAACACTTTATAAAGATAAACCATATTATGTCAGATATTTTTCTACAGTAATACGCCTCCCAAATCAATACCTACTCCCTCCGTCCCATCAAAAAGAATCTAGTGGTACAATCATTTTTGAGATACAAGGTATAACTTGAAACAGAACTCTTTATGTAGGACGGGGGAGAACTTCAGAATTTACTAATTTAAATCCATGAGTTCGTCCAATAATCCTGTTGTGCCAGTTCCTTATGCTTCCCACAAACCAACTTGTTTAGCATTTACAAAATCCTTGCGCATACTAAAATCACACTTCCAAGGATGCAAATGGATCTAATTACATAAATCCAGTGTTAAGTAATCCGAAAAGTTTTTTTAAGGGAAAATCACCGGAAATGAGTTCACTATAGCAGGGAACCAAAAGACTTACGGTATAATAACAGAGAACCAAGTAAAATCCTCTTGATTTGCTGCTCCCGATTCAGAAGACTTTGCTCCTTCGCCTGCTGCTGCTCTAACCTTCCAATTCTATGACGGTGAAATAAAAAAGCAAACAAACCCCATCATCCATCATCATCATTCACGAAAATTCACAAAATCCCAGACTGTACTATTGCACAATTAGGAACAACAAAAGCACAGAAGTAACTCCGATCATTTCCATACCGTACCACTTTCTTTTACCTTTAATCTGAACTTATTCTCAGCGGTGAACAAAGACGCGTCCTTTAACATGGCCCTGGGTGGAAATCTGGAACCTTTAGCCCAAACATACTTGCATTCCAAAGAAGGGTCTTCGCCATTCCACTTGCTGAAGAGGATTCCGCGCGAATTCTTGGAACGACGAACAACTGACAAATGGGGCGGCCGCTGACTAAACAGAGGATGAAAACACGCAGCACAAGACATTCTAAATTCTGATGCTACCCACTAAAAAGTTCCAAAAAAAACAACAACAAACAAACAAACTATGATGATCAGCTGCTGCTACTGTTATATAGAGCGGATTTCGAAGAAGATATGCGGGTTTTTCTGCTAGTGCTAGTGTAACTGTATAATCATACTATAATTGGTGGCATGATTGAGCTATGAATACGCAGTTTCCGTACTTGTGTCGGAAGGGGGAAGGGAAAATGACACCATAAAAATGAAGGATTTGAGACCATTGAAAGAGATGAATAAAGGCCAGCTTTCGCGCTATGATTCATTCGTGGAATTTTGGAATCTTGTGGTCTGCTTTTGTGATTGAAACTTTTCGTTTTGACTTTTCGTTTTCATTGGGCTTTTTGTTAGATTACATATTCCGAAGTGAGAACCCAGCCCAAACCAGACCCATTTGTATACCAACCCAATTGAATGATGTTTAAAAATGTAAACTTTTGTGGGAAACTTTTGATTAGAGGTATGGGAAAAAACGGAATTGTTATTTGCAGTGACAATTTTACTATTTGCAGTAATATTTTTCTGTGAAAAATTTATAATGTCCCTTAAGTTTTTTAAAAAAATAAAAGAAATCCTTTTCAATCTAATTATGGCCGATAGTCACGAGGACAATCCATATTACACGGTAAATAAATAATCTATACATTTTTTGTTCGTAAAATTGGTTTTTTAACAAAAAAAAAAAAAATAATCTATACATTTATCATGTTGGATTGGGTTTCTTCCAAAATACCGCTCAAAGTGGGCGGTATTTTAGATCAAAATACCACCCGGGCGGTATTTTGGGTCAAAATACCGCCCACTTGGGGTGGTATTTTGGTAATGTTACTGTAAATAGGGGGCAGAATTTTGGAATATATTTTTGTTAATGACGAGATTTTTGGCAAAATATTTTTGTTAATACGGGCCAGACAGGGTTTTTTTCCTGTTAACAAACAAACTTTACGTAAAAAAATGTATAGATTGTTTACTTACCGTGTAATATGAAAAATATAAAAAAGAAATTTTTTTTTTAGTTAAAGGGTAAAATAGACTTTTCACAAAAAATATTTCTGCAAATAGTATGCCCCAAAATAAAATGGTTAAAAGGATGTAACTTTTTAATATTTATTGTTAGAGAAATCCTACCCGTTTTAACTAATTTATAAAAAAATTTCACAACAAATGATGTGACATATAGTTAGTAGCTACATTGTTATGAAATAATAATTAATATCACATTATTAACTTTTTATTTATTTATGAGAATACTATAATTTCTTTACAAAATCATTCATAAACTGATATTAACTTATGATGCATTACCTAAACCATTGTACAAACAATTACATATAGGTTATTTGATGCAAAAATTTCAAGTCAATGTCCAATATGTTTGCTAAACTTTGCTCAAAGATAAAGTTACAAGGGTAAAGGATCACAATAGGTTATGTCCAAGTCTTAACATTCATCCAAGGCTAAGACAAAGAATAAAACGCCTAAATTTGATGATCTTTATAAGGAATACATTCAGTGTGCTATGTCCAAGCCGCTTAAAGAGTATGACAGGCCCCTGAGTTTGGTCAAAGAGACGTCAAAGGCAGAGAACGTAGAGAAACCCAAGAAAGTGAATCCAACGATGTTTGGAAATGAATTGCTGTGTAAAATCAACTTGACAACCATGTTGAAGAATAAGCAAGAAGAATTCTTTAACTGTTTGCAACTTTCGAGAGGAGTAGAGATAAAATGTATTAAGGTTCTTGAAAAAATCCATGATAGTTTTTTGTGGTGATTATGAAGATTCAAATAATGTTTTTGAAAAATCTTGATAGTTCTCGACTTGCTTATTTAAATAAATCTTCAAGAAGTCAAAGAAGGCGTGAGAGTAAATTGGTAATTTTATGCACACATTCTAGGTCTTTTTTAAGGCGTGGCCAAATGGAGACGAATTCAATGTCGTGGCGATGATTTAAAAGGATGAAGCTGAATTGTTTTCTTTGTTCTATTTGGTTTATTATTTTATTAGTAGTAATTTCCATATTAAAATGTCTCTTTGATTTCAAGAAGGCTTCGTTATATGTTTCTTAACAAAAATAGCTGGTTAGTTAGTTACTAATAGGGGTGACAAAAAAATCTACTAACCCAAAAATTGCCCAAATTCATTGGGTATTAACCAAATAAAACCCACTTAAAATAATAATGGGTTGGGTGAGTTTGGGCTAAATATGTAATGGGCGGGTTTAGGGTAGCCCATTGAATACCCTAAAACTCGCCCATCATGGGTACTAAAAATACCTATCCAAAACTACCCTTAAAAGTATAAACAAAAACCCAACAATTCACTTATTTTAGTGGGTCCATTTTTTTTTTCTTCAAATTTATTTTTATTTTCTTATTTATTTTTTGTGTCCTACAATTACTTTACATTTTTTTCTCCCATTTATTCTTTTATAATATTTTTAAATTACCCACTTAAATACTAATTCAAAATTCGCTCGGGCTTAGGCTCGGGTTTAGGGCTGGGTTTGGGCTGGGCCGGTTCAGTTTTGGCCCAGTTCTGGACCGATTTCTGGCCGGGCCCAGTTTCGAACCTCGGGTCCAGTTTCGGCCCAGGCCCAGTTCGGGCTTCGGGTCCAGTTTCGGCCCGGGCCCAGTTCGGGCCTCGGGTCCAGTTTTGGCCCGGGCCCAATTTCAGACCTCGGATTGGGGCATGCACGGGTTTATATAAATATAAAAAAATTAAAAATTGTGTTTGGAAAAAAAATTTACATATGATTAAATATAAAAGTATACAAAATTTAATATTTCAAATTTTAAAATAGATTCAAAAAATTAAAATTCGCGTTAAAAAAAATTAAAATGAAATTAAAAAAAATTTTAAAAATTTATTAATAAATTATTAAATAAGTCTTACATTTTTGTATAATGGGTATTATGGGTACCCATACCCATAACTACCCATTACCCATTTGAGTTAAAACCATTAATTGAATGGGTAATGGGTACCCATTATCCATTAACTTAACACCCATTTAATACCCGCCCAACCCGCCCGTTTGACACCCCTAGTTACTAATCATTTTAAGTTATACTCCCTCCGTTCCATTAGAAGTGTCCATATTTACTTAGGTATAACTTACTATGAATGTCAATGTACAATACCTAAAATACTTAATTTGTCATCATCGATCTGTTTCATTTATATCCTTACTTAAAAAGTAAGGACTAATTGTAACTTAAAAAGTAAGGACTAATTGTAGACCACACATAATTATATTAGTAAGGGTAAGAGGTGTAAAAAGAATTGAAAGTGTACTTTTCTAATGGAACAAAAAATGTTTGTCAAACCGGACCCTTCTAATGGAACGAAGGTGAGTATTTCTTTTTAGGCATATTGCCCATTCCTTTTTTTAATTATGTTTCATTTTCCTAAAGTTGATAGGTTTTGAGTTCACCTCTTTTTTCTGTAAATACGAGAGATTATTTTCATAATAAAAGAAATTGAACTTTTATTGAACAATAGTTAGTGCGAGGGACTCTTACAAGAATTGTGACAGAATTAATCACTTTAATATGATTATTCTTTGAACTTTTAAAGAGTTGAGTAATTTGTTCCACTTAGCTTCATGAATTTCAAACACTAGGGTTAGAGCCGGGTAGCCAAGCAATCAGGACGAACACCTTTATTAGACATTTTTTGAGATTTTTGCATCGTAAATTTTAACAATTTATATTATTATTATTATTATTATTATTAACAATGAATGAATAGTTTCGTAAAAAGCAATCGTATTCTTTTCTTCAGCCTTTCTTATACAATATCAAAACAAATATAATTTCCTTTTCGTTTACCACAGCAGATCAGGACTGTGGATTTGAGGGTGGGGCGGTGGAGCTTGCAAGGTTTATTAATTTCATTTGTAGAAACAGCAGATGAATTATTTTTTATTTTTATTATTTCAATTTCCAAAAACCGATACGAGACATACGTCTGTACCTTTCAATAATTTATACTAGTAATTACTAGACTTGGAATCACAACACAATTCAAGAAGCATCCCAATTTCTAATCGGTGGCTTCGTGTTAAAATAATGTCGTTTTATTGAAAAGTATTTAATAAAATAACGTAGTGACTTAAATGTCTCTTTTCGTTCTTGTCTTCTAACTAGTAATTTCCATTCAGTAGCAACATTTTCTGATGCTTAACACTACACGCTAACCTCGGTTTTAAAAAAGTTGTATTAATAATTTTAAAAAATATTATAATATATTTAATAACCAAAAATAAAAACAAATTATGATGTCAATTGCAAAATAAAATAAAATTGTATGTAGAATTGTTTTGTTTATTTAAATTATGGAGGAAAGCAAAACTGGAAATACTGCAAAAAAAGAAGGGTAGAATGTAATGAAGGACAGGATCAGAGATAACCAAAAAAAGAATGTGAATTTGTGGATGTCACCATAACCGTTACAAACTTACATGCAGATCCAGACTTTAAAATATAAATTAAAAAAAAAATTTTTAAAAAAAACATGGAAGTTTCAAGACTTATCATCGGCAACATTCAAAACAAGGTTATCATCGTCATCAGTCATTCTCGGCGAGATCTTCTGTCTGCACAATTCATGTATTCAAGTTTATTATCTCATTATAGAAAAGTGAGTTTCACATTTTATTGTGAGAGGGTAGACAAAGAAGACGAGAGTTTATCCGAAAATCTTCGATTACTTTATTTTTATTAGTAGTTATAAGACGACGTTATATCTGAATGTATTTAAGTGTACTATTCGACGTGACGCAACAGATGTATCGAGTAACGTCTAGGAAGATCGGGGAGGGAGTATTTTTTTAAAGTCCCTCACCTGTCTCGTGTTGGCTCACTCACTTTGCGGAACCGATCCCATATTTTGCGCTCCTCAAGACAAGAATCCCATCTCATCATCATCTTCCTTCTTCCACCGTTGTTCTTCTCGTTTCTCATCATTCCCCTTACTTTAGTTCTTCCTTCTCTCTCAACAACAATGGATTATTGGACCAACAACATCAACATTGATCCCACTTCATCAAAGTCTAAACCGCAGCCGACCATGACGAGGCTACAAAAACAAGCGCCGGCGGCACTTCACCTGGACGGCATCAGAAATGATTGCGCCACAAAACTCAATTCCTCTGTTCCTGCTGCAATCCCTTTGCTATCCCCTATTCCTCTGCCGTCGATCGTACAATCACAATCTCCGCATCCTCAGCCCGAGCCAGTGGCGGAACAAGCTCGACAGCGCCCTCCAGCTCCTGTTACCGGAAGGTGGCAACACCCGGCGGCGGCAACTTCATCATCCGCACAACCTTCACAGCTATTTGCTCTGTTCCATTCGCAGTGCTCACTTGTTGATCCAGCTCCTTAAACAAGCAGCGCGCGTGCTGTTTCTGTATGATACTGAACTCATGTTTCGTCTTTTGTATTAGGTTTTTTTCAGTTTATTATGTAACTAATTTCCTTCTTTCCATATAACAGTGAGTGAATGGACTGCCTGTTTTTTACTTTTTACATTTCTTTTTTTACCTTAGCAGTTCAATTGTAATCTAGTACTAACCTCAATGATGCAGACTGCAGCGCACACCTTTTTTATTTTTATTTTTTTTAACCGTTGTCATCATCTCATTAGTTACCCTATTCAAAACCACCGCCAAGGAAAGACTACACAATACTACTACTACAAGAGTAAATCCGACCCGACCCGACCTGGTACAGGGTTCTAATTGAAGGAACAAAATTATCTGAAAAGTGTATGACGAAAGATGTGGTCATTTGGGATTGATTCAGTAATGCTATGAATCTATCTACTCTCCTACAATAAAGAGATAATAGCATAAATATGATAAGGGCATAATATTTGCAGTAACCGTTTTGATATTTGCAATAACATTTTTTTGTGAAAAGTTTAAAATATCCCTAACACTTTAAAATTTTATATAAAAAAAAAATACCACCGGCGCCCGGTGGTATTTCAGTTTGATATTTGCAGTAACCACCGGGCAGATCTTCGCCAATCCGGTAAAAAATTCACATTTTCAATAAAAATACTAAAATACAACTAAAATAATCAAACTAACTATCTAAAACAATACCGCAAAACATTTTAACTTTAGCCATTAACCTTTTTCCGATCCGAGTCATCTCGATTTTGTGATTCCACCCGACTCTGCTTTGCAGGAATTATTAAACGGAGCAGAGCATGTGAGTTGCTTTTTCAATTTTTTTTTTTTTTTTGCAACCCGTGAGTTAGTTTTTAATTTTTTTTTGCCCAGGGGCATTTTTGTCTTTTTACAGGGAAATATTACTGCAAATATCGAAACGGTTACTGCGAATATCAATTCCGATATGATATATAAAGCTCACTTTAACTTTATGTTATGAGTTAGGAAAAATAGCAGTTTGGTCCCTTTTATTTGAATCTATTTCATTTTTAGTCTTTACGTTTCATTTGTGCAAAAATAGTCCTTACTGCGCGGCTGTTCTTTTTGTTTTGTTTTGAAAACGGTTTTGGTTTCAACAGTAAATTTAATATATTTTAATCATATTCCATCATTTCCAATACAACTTTTTACTATTCAGCATTTACTTTTTATATTTTCAATACACTTTTTACATTATAACTATTTTCCAAAATTTGTTTTCAAACTTAGTTTGAAACCAAAGATAGAGAACAGACCTGCATGTTGTTGTAATTTTCATCCCATGTAACTTGCTATAGCCAATTTTAAGCAGTCAAATGAGAAATTAACAGTTTTCTGAAGCCTTTTAAAATGCCCAAAATAAAAAAAAAAAGTAAATATTTTCTCGTCATTTCCATATTCTTTCCCCACATTTTATTTATTTCAAAAATGCAAAACAATCGTTGATCTCGCATTTAACTAATAAAACTTGCCATAACCAATTCACAGGGGCTGAAACTACAACAACAACGTACAAATGTAAAAGACTATTTTTACACAAATAAAAAATAACAAACCAAAAATACAACATCATTTTAAGAGCCTGTTTTTTTTTATTGTTTTGAAAACGTGTTTTTGAAAAATAATTTCATAATGTACAAAGTGTATTAAAATTGTAAAAATACATATCTAAATAATAAAAAAAATTGTATTAAAAATTATGAAAAATAATTATATATATTAAATTTACTACTGAAACCAAAAACAAAACAAAAAAAGCAGGCAACTTATATTGTTAGAAAATAGACACATTAAGAAACACCCATTAGAGATCCTATCTCATTTCATCACTAAAAAGAAAAAGGCGTAAAGGACCTTTTTCTTCTTTCTTTGTAAAGTATTTTGATGGCTAAATAGGCTAAACTCGGAGAGAGAATAAAATAAAAAGAAAACAAAATATCATTAAAAGCATTTCACTGTACAATCATCGGACGCCCACAAACTTGAAACAAAAGGACCAAATGGCTATGCGAATTTAATATGGATTATCCGAAATGTCAAGAGTTCACAAAAATAGTATTATAAGATAATACTCTGTTACTTAAGACAGGGTCTAACCTTTTTCTTTTTTTTTCTTTTTTTTTTAATAGTAAAAGCCTCCCTAGAAAGACATACCTCATTCTCCTCTTTCCACCTAAACCATACAAACCAAGGACATACTGAGCAAAAAATTAAGACCCATTTCTACTCCTTTTGCTCTGTGGAGGGAAAAACAATTCACACTGGCAAGAGCAGCCAATCAGAACTCAAATTCTCCAGTCGCCTGAATTTAAAAGAGAAAGATCCTCAATGTGTGTTCAGATACTCTTTTTGAGTTTATAGAAACGGACACAGATGAACTTGGAGAAAACAAAACTGGGCATACCTTGTTGAAAAGTATGTCTTTGTTGTTAATGTGCATTATACCATCCTTCAAAGTGCACTTCCACCTGCTCTTGGTTCGTGTCACCTGTCGAATCAATAGAAATATTGGGAAATCAGAGGGCAATTGATCACGGGAAAAGACTATTGTTTAGGTGACACCTAAGAACACACTCAGTAAAGATGAGGAAGAAACTGGCACAAGTACCTTATCAAACTGTGCCAAAACCAGGTGAGTTGTATTTAAATCCTCCCCTTGTTCCACATCATCTAACTCATCATCATCATCTTCATTCAATGGCTCATCATCATCGTCATCAGGAATGTCATTTTGGATTACAGGAGCAGGAGTGGCAGCTTGCATGTCTAAACGCAAAGCAGATAACACGAAGACTCAACATCAGAAATGAAGTTGGGACAACTGTTAAGGTTTTGATTCACTCAGAATTTCAATTTACCATTTGTTGCAGGTGTATTGACAATATTGTAGTCTTCATTCGCACCCCCTTGATAATTGTATATCTACGGAGAAAGGAGTAATCAAACATGTGAGCATACAAAACTAACAGGTGGCAAAGTGACATATGATATTGAAAACATGAAAGTGAAGTTTGGGAAACCCACATATCAGACATAATTATTTGCCTTTAAAAGGCTGCAGCAATGCCTGATGAAGATACTTCCCCAACAAAAAAAAGTGAAGGTCTCTCAAGAAAAATGGCAAGGAGAAACATAGAAAGAAAACGGAACTAGCATGCACGTCTCATTAGGTTTAACAATCGATGAAACAGAACTATATTAACATAAAGCAGTTGCACTTGGAAATACCAAATTGCACCGCATTTTAGTTGACCAATGAAAAACTTCCACTCATCTATTCAGATAACATCGAGTCTGCATTATGTACTTGCAAATATCAGTTTTCATCGATTTTATGTTTGTTGTGACAAAGGTAACGGTTGTCTATTCAAAATCCAATAAAAAAGTATCAGATAGACCAAGTGATCCAACTAATACACATACATGAATGGGATACATATTGTAAACCAAAAGCAAACTGGAAACTGCTGTACCTCCAATATTATAGACTTCACCTAGTTTTTCATCTATAATTAGTGTTATAAAACTAGACGAAGAAGTAAAACAACACTGCACTCATTCAGAAAGAACTATCAATTCATATTCATTACAAAGGTGATCCTCATTTTTAAATTAATTTCAACAATATTGATTCTTGAACCAACTGCCAAACAACTTGTCAATTCCAAAACTATTGACATAATGACAATGCCACATGAATGCCCAAAATGTATTTAGCATGCCAGGGGTAATCATAAAATATAGAGAAAATTGGCAAGGACCCAAATTGAAAGACCCACGATAATCATAGATTGCCTACAACATCATAACTATGACTACATCCCTGAAAAAGCTGCAGTCTCTGGAGCTAAGTTCAGATGTTTATGTATTCTACTTTATGTGCAACACAGATTTACAAATAACCCTGGACCATGAGCAGCCAACAATAACTTTTAGCCTGATATCGCAATACACATAATCCCTGAAGACGGGGAAAACAAATCTTACATTGGGTGTTGAAAGCTCATCATCATATGGATCAGCCATTGGACCATCCAGCTGAGATGCATTAGAAAACAATCGCCCTCCTTGAAGAGAAATCCCTGCCTCAGCAGTGGCAGTGTTGCTCAGGCTATTACTCCCTAGGCCTACCTAAAAATTGACACACACCTATTTGAACATCTGAATGGAAAGAACTAATAAAGTAATAACAAATTAACTCCCAGCACAGAGAGAAATGCAGAAGGAAAGAAGCATAGCTGGCAGTGAAGGTGCAAAAATAGTATCAGTGTATCACCATGATTTGGGAGAAAACAGCCATTTGTTTCTGGAATAATGCATTTATACACTTGGCAAACAACTTCACAAACTATGTTACTCAGACTCGGGTATGGGTGTGAGTGCAGATCTAAGTCTCAGACTTGTCAGTGTCATACGAGGATCTCAAAAAAGTGTCGGGTAAGGGTACGTGGATCTGGCTTATAAGTACAAATATAAGTGTATTATGAATAGATAATACTAGAAAAAATTCAAAAAGTATTTCCATAAAAATGAAATTAAGGCTTAAAACATTTGAACAGATAAGATTAGGTGTAGTTTTGATAAGAAAAAAAACATATTGGGTCACAATATAATTGTTTTAGTAAGGAAAGTCAAAAACCATCATAACATAACCTAGCATCTCTAACTTATTCTGTGTCAGCCGCCACTTCCTTCCCCTTGTTTCTGAAACTGAAAGTGCTCTTATTTCCCTCATTTCTTCCTCTTAATTAGCATCCAGATCCACAATCTTCTCCTTTCTATTTATACTCTCTATTTTTCAATGAGTCAACCTCCTTTACCTTCTCTACTATCGAGAATTCTCTCCTAAATCCTTCTCCTTCTGTCCTTCTCATAACCGCCTCTCATGCCAACAGTCTAGTAGTTCCTGTCTTTTTCTTCTGAATTCGTTTGTCATCTGTCAATGGGTCTGAAAATTCAGGACCATGTCTGACACGGATTTCATACCCACACCCGTTTCGACACGAGTATGTCCCAATTGTTGCCGAGTCCGAGTAACATAGTTCACAAGTTTATAATAGAGCAAATAATTCCCCTGCTGAAGATACTAAAGGAAATGGGATTCTCATAGTTTTAAACTTCTTACTCCCTGATCTTGTGCAGAGAAGGGTAAACACACCTATTTAAACTTCGGCACGCAACAGCAACACAGGCATTTTAGTCATTGTATGATAAAGTGATAACACACAAGTACACAAAATAAACTGACTATCTATCTATAAATGTTTAATTAAATTAAAACAAGAAAATAGAGTAATCAGCCTATATCTTATACGCATCTTCTACATTGTCAAACTTTGTAAGTTGCTTTAACAGGAATAACAAGGCTGAGTTCTAAATAAATAAAAATAAAATTAATCATTACTGAAACTAGACAATGACATGTTATAAATTGCAACCATATTATGGGAGGAGAAAAGGAAACCTTTAATTCATCTGAAATGCTACCACTGGCCCCATCTTGCTGTGGTATGTATCCACCATTAGGGTATTGTGAAGGAAACTCATCCCGTTTCCGCTTTCCCGCGGACATCAAGAAGAAATCCTAAAATTAGTCATCATTAGATCCATAACCAGCATAACGATATTATTAGCTCCAATACATAATTTGATTAAAAGTAGCCATGAAAGTAAAATATAACTATTTTCAACCTAAGTAAGCATCAATTTCACTTAATGTATGAAACCTGAAGAAGAAAAAAAAAATCCTTATACGAGTAACAAAAGAAACCCACTAATGATCAATTGAAAATTTAATGGCGAGTACCATTTTCTTTCCAGGTCATAATATCCAATCATGCGGTTAAATTGATAATGAAGTCTAAAATCTCCTTACTCATTTATTTATCATTTTAAACTACTTATAATCAGTTAATATCCAGGATGCAGTAGGTGAAACTCACACACGGCCAACCAATCCCCACGTCTTTCATGCATTTATAGAAAGTCAATCAATCCAAACTACAAAAAATAAGTGATTGAAACGAGGATCACGCAGAGAACCAATCTTGATCGATAAACAAATAGAAAGGCGATTATACAAGGATATCAAGCAGAAATAAAAGGAAGCAATCTTGATCAGTAGAGATCACACATCCCATTCCCAGCTAAGCTCTTTCCCACCTGTCTCTATCACCCTCTTCCCCTCTTCCTCTTCATTGTAAAGAGAAAAAAGACAGGGAATCTAAAAGCCAACAACTTCAATCTCCCTTCTCCCTCAAGAAATAAAGTACAGGCTTTCAAATGCATCAACACAAAATCAGCCAATCCCAGAAAGGATGCTCAATCAAAATGTTTTGCAATACCGAAATGTACATATCAATGGTTAGCTTCCATTATTACACTAGTACTAAATTAACAAGCATTTCCTTTTATCATCAGACTGCTAAACTAGTTTTATTTGAATTTTGCAGTCAAGCACATTGGAATCCAAGAGTCCTTTGGCTCCTCTACCTGTATGTCGATAAACTATTGTTACGACATTTACATCCTCAGATCTTTACTTCAGAATAGTAATATGTTAATCTATTTATATATGTGTCTCGATAGTACACGATGGCGCAATATGATCCATAGAGGCGACTCCAAATAGTGGGATAAAGGCTTAGTTGTTGTTGTAGTGATTTGTTAATCTAACCGGAAAATATCTCAATTCTTGGTAATGATATTTATTGCTAATTATTGCAAAGGATAAGCCAACTTGTTTGACTATGCCTTGTTTCATGTAGCTTCGTACCCCATTGATCTCCGCCATACACTTATATAATCCTCTCAAGTTCTCCATTCCCAGCCTCCACATTGAACAGGGATATAAAGTATCTCACACCAAATGTTTTTTACTGAGGTGCTGAAAGATATATGCTTGAGGCTGTATCTTTTAATTGCTTAGTAGATGATACTAAAATTTTGGACAGTTAAAATTCTCTTACAACTCCACCCAACAAAATTCTGTCAAAAGAGTATAAGATTCATAAAGAATGAATAATCATTGGAGTACTGAGGACATCAGAAAAACAAATTTACACATAATGTTTTATCCCCCTTGAAATTAAAGGACATTCAATGATGCTCAAAATAACCTATAAATTATCACCTGTGTTGTGGGTTGATGAGACCCTCCTGGGCCTCCCCTATCCCCCTCTTCGCGGTTTTCCACATAAGCTACATAAAAGCAATCATAACACAACAGTTAATCTAAAACACTACCATCACAACTCTATAGTTACTCTCTTTTAGAAGTACTCTCTTGTTTTATTTTTCTTACCAACGTTAACATCAAGTCGAGGCCTTTGGTTCACCCATGGCTGAGGTGGTTGCTGCACAGTTCAAAACTGTAAGGTTAACATCCCATAACAAATAAAAGAATCGCAATATCAATGTAGTGTTTCATCACCAAAACTATAATTATCAAAAGGTACAAAGAAAATAGCTGTTATACTAGTGTGTGTGTTTGTTGGGGGAATATCGGCTAGGCAGGGATCTAATATAGCTCTCTCGATCCTACCTGCCCAAGTGCTCTAAATTCCATCATCTAACCTAGTTGTCCCCAGATAGTAGGTACATTAGCATAGGGCAAACCACATTCCAAACTCAAAACTCAATCACTAAATCCCAAAGTGAATTCAGCAAAAATTTAGAAAGGAATTCACTCAAGAGAATACCATATATTGGCTAGGTCGCCCAGGTGCAGGTTTCATCTCGGGAACACCACCATTATCATTAGCGGAAGAAAACTCATTTGGTGTAATAGGCGTGCCACCAGTAGGAATGTTATACAAGGAACTATCTGGGGTTCCTGTTAATGGAGTTGGAGCATTCCCAGGTAAGGGCGTTTGAGCAGTTCCAGGCAATGGAGTCTGTGCCGATCCAGGCAACGGAGTCTGTGCCGATCCAGGCAATGGTGTAGGCACAGGTGTCTGTAATGGTGTCTGCATTGAGAAACCCAGCACGTGATTATCAACTGAAAGCCTGGAATTTCCCTCAGGCAGGCAGTGATTCAGCTAATACTCTAAACACTAGTAACTTACAGGAGGAAAGAGCATATCAGCAGTGGGAGTTTCATACTCCTCAGTGCCTTCATAGGGTACATTAAGGTCGTGAACCGGAGTTGGACCCCCTGCTGCTGACTTTCCAGCTGAGGACCTATCAATTGGACCCAAAATCGCCCCAGCTTGCATCATCTTCATCTCCCATATCTGTAAGGGGTAAAAAACATTAATAAATCCAAAACCAAAAAAGGAAAAAAATCATAATAAATAAAACCACAAACCCCAACTAATCAAATCAAAATCCAAATTCGATCCAAACGCAAAAGACCAAAATAAGGAATAATTTAACCAGAAACCAGATAACATCCAAAACGAACAAATCCGTTCACCGGAAACGAAAGCCGTACACAAAAACGGAGGAATTCTCCGATACAAATAGGAAAGTCCATATATGCACGTACCCCTTGAAGCTCAGTAAGGACGCTCTCGCCGGGGCCGCCGTTGTTGACGAACTCCTCGCGGACCTTATTGATGACGTCCTCGATGACGTGGACGTAGACATTGCTGGTGGTGGAACTGGCCATCTCCAACACCCTTGATTAATCCGAAGAATTTCGAGACCGTAGAAACTTGGAAATCGGAATTGAGAAATCCCCGACGAACCCAGAAACGGAACCGATCTTAATTGGCCATTAACGACGGGGAAGGATCGAATTGAGAGTATAGGGTTCGGATTGAGGAGGAGGAGTGAGGGTTTGAAGTGAGAGCTGTGTCGATAGAGAAGAGAGAGAAAGAGAGAAGGGGAGAGAGAGAGAGGGGCGGAACAGAAAAGAAGAATAAAGGATGGAATATAAATAGGTTTGCATCCGTTTCCTTCGTTTCTTGGCCACGTGTCGTGATCTGTTTGCTTTTTCTATTTTTCTTTTTTACGTATTATATCCTAAAAATGATATTGCATTAACAATTTTACTAAATCCAAAAACACGTAAAAATACAAAAATATCTTCCTACTCCAAAAATAAAAATAAAAATAAAAGTCTCATATACCTTTATCACATTTAATTAATTTTTTTTTTTAAAGAGAGGGGCGTTGTACAAAAAATAAATAAGAATCAAGTCGTCTTCAACCTCCGGCGCCTGGCTATGGTGAGAGTTGAAGAACCTTTGCCATCACCAGGCGCAAGTTTTCTTCAACATATGCCACAGCCCGGCATTGGGCGAGGTTGCTTCGACCTCCGCCAAAGGGTGAAGGAAGTGTCTTCAACCTCTGGATGCCTTAGGCGGAGTTTGAAAACAACCTCTGCAAAACCTGTTTTCCTTCTCCTTATTTTTTTAAATTTTAAATCCAACACTTTTTTTAAGCAAATTTGTATACAACACATGTAACATTTAAAGGGTGTTTATGTAGTTTCACCCGCTAAAATTTAAAATAGTTATTGCATTTAACAATTTTTTTTTTTTTTTCAAACATCTGGCTTGTGGCAAAGATATGCCGGTAGAGGTATGTCGTAAATGAGCAAAGGTGGAATACATAGGTGGTGCGTTTCTTCTAAAATTAAAGTGAGAGAACTTTTTTTGAGTGAGAGGATATTTTTGTATTTTCACCCCTTAAATTTGTTCATGTATTTTTTTAAATTGTTCTTGCAAATAACATCACTTTTTTTAGTTTTTCACATTTTTTCCCCACTTTCATAAATCTTGGCGTTTGTGATGAAATTAAAGAAAAAATAAGAAGTTAATTTCATTTTAGTCCGTTAAATATGTAACTTTTCAATTTCTCATAATTGGAGAGTGAATTTTTATTATATATGAATAAGTCAACTTTGTCTTAAACACAAATTTACTAAGTAAATGAAATATTATATATATTATATATAGATATATATATATTTTTTGCAGTTGGTAAACTACTTGAGACAAATCTAATATATACGATTAAATTTCACAGCGAAAGCTAGTTACATATTTAAAGGAAATCATTTTACAATTACAGGATATTAAAAAAGGTACTTTTAATTTTTTAAAACTACCAAATTATTTATTAATATGACGGAAGTTACAAATGTTATTTTTTTAATATAATATTATTAGTAACATAGAAGGGATGAAAATTGAATTTTAGTCAAAAAAAAAAAAAAAGGGAAAGAAACTTCTCATATATTATAGCTTGAGGGAACTACCTTTAATACATATTTACTTTTCGATTGTATCCGCTTTGATACCTAATCTGTTTTTTTAACCACGAATGTACCTATAATAATTTAAAGGGGCCAAAAATATACTTTGCCGTTAACTTACCGTTAAACTTAACGGAATTGCCATCACATGCCATTTTTCAAGGGCATTTTTGTCCATTCACTGTTCATCATCTTCTTCCTTTTTTTTTTTTTTTTTCCTTTTCTTTGTCTGTCTCCTCCGCGCCAGCTGCCACTTTTCTCCCTACTTCTGTCGTCCTCCTCCCTCTCGTCGTTGTCGTCATCGTCATCTTCCGTTGCTGTTTTTCTTTTTTAAATTTTTTTTCTTATTTTTGGCCAAAAAATTGCAGAACCAAAGTTTTGCAATCGAATTGCAGTTCGGTTCTGCAATTTTTTGATTGCAGAACCAAAGTTTT
This sequence comes from Leptodermis oblonga, assembly GCA_016801395.1. Taxonomy (NCBI): domain Eukaryota; kingdom Viridiplantae; phylum Streptophyta; class Magnoliopsida; order Gentianales; family Rubiaceae; genus Leptodermis; species Leptodermis oblonga. Next base: position 36,028,043 of record CM028760.1, read on the forward strand.
GCAATTGAAATTGCAGAGCTTCGGTTCTGCAATCAAAAAATTGCAAAACCAAAGCTCCGCAATTTCGATTGCAGAACTTTGGTTCTGCAATCGAACCGTGCAGACGTCGTCCTCCTCCCTCTCCGTCGTTGTCGTCTTCGTCAATTGAGCCTTTGATGATTACGTTTGCATAACTTTTCAGGAAATCTTGTTTCTTCACTTCATTTTCCATTTTCTTTCTGGTTGTTGTTGTTTAGCTGTTGATGTTTCCACACTTTAATTGGATATGCACAGTGGCGGAGGAGGAAGGGTGTAGAAATTTAGGGAGGAAGAAGATGAACAGTGAAAAAGAAGAAAATGAATAGTGAAGATACGAAAATACCCCTAAAAAGGTAATTTCGTCAAAACTAACCGAAGTTAACGGTAAAGTACATTTTTTGCCCCTTTAAATTAATATAGGCACATTCGTGGTAAAAAAAATGTATAGGTACCAAAGCAGACACAATCGAAAAGTTAAAATATATTAAAGGTCATTCACTCTAATAGATTCGTTTCATGAATTATAGTAGATTGATTAACATTTGTGGATTATTTTTTATGCATTAAAAAACTGATGATTCAGATTTCCGAATCAGTAATTTGATTATTAAACAAACTAACAAATTCATGTGAAACGCGTTTATACATGAGACAAAGGCACAAAGTTAATGATATATGTGTTAATTCAATGACTTGATAGTTTTACGATATATTTGATAACTGTTAAAGTTTAAGAGTGTTACTTTTAAAAAAAAAAAAAAATGATACACATTAAAGTAACTGTATAACACTAGCAATACTTGTAAGTTGGGTAATGTATTATTGATATATAAAAAAAAATTGATACTCATAAGTAATACATGTGATATTTGTAAGTTTGAGAGTTTTTTATTGAGTAAAAAGTGATATTCGTAAGTAACAACGATGATAGTTGTTAAGTTGTATTATTTATGATACTTGTACCGTATATCTATAAGTACAAACTTGATACTTGTCAGAATAATTTAACATCGTTAATTCAGTTAGACTTATATAACGTGTGAAAATGTTACTCCTAAACGAAAAATGACACATCGTAAGTAATAAGAGTAATACTTGTCAAATACGAGTGAGGAACAAGCTAGTGCCCTAGCGGTTGTGATACATAACGGGCCACCCATAAATCGGGTCGCAGGAGGCTCCTCACTTCATTCTTCCCCTCTCCACAAGGCATGCTTCGATGTAATAAATCAAAAAATATAACGATGCATTTAAAAAAAATAATAATATGAGTGATACTTGTCAAATTTAAGAGCTAAGATAGATGAAAAACCACGATAGCTTCCGCGAGGTAAGCAAGTAAAGGCCGCGATCTCCCCCTAAGCGTAATTTGTCCCTCCTGTAAACCCCTATTTAAATAATAATAATAATAATAAAAGGTAATAACAGGAAAGCACTATAGAAAATAGGCTATCAATTGTTGACACGTCATGACATAAACGAGTTAAAGTTTAGAATGTTGACATGAATAATTAAATATGTAAGGTTAAGATTGATAATGTCAACATAAATACTTAAACGAGTAAGATTAGAGTTAGAAATTTGGACACGTGAACTCGTCGACACATCTAAAATCAAAGTTGAGAATGTTGACATGAAAAATTTAAAAGGTAAATTCAGGATTAGAGAATGTTGACACGAGAATCTGCTAACCTAAACATGACACGAATTATCAACCCTAGTATTCACCTTACGATTTTAGGAGCTAAATTTTTTATTTTTTATTTTTGGGCCTGTTCTTTTCGTTTTGGTTTTGTTTTCAATAATAAATTTAATACATTATAATCGTTTTTTTAAATAATTTTCAATATAACTTTTTACTATTCATTTATACCTTTTAACATTTTCAATAAATTTTTTTTACATTATAAAACTATTTTTCAAAAATATATTTTCAAAACCGTTTTTAAAATAAATAAAAAAAGAACAGGCCCTTAGAATCGCAATTTTGTTTGGTACTTCTATAAAATCTCATAGAGGTATATGTAATTTGGGCTACCATTACATTTTTATTTATGGTAGTGGCATGATTGTTTGTGATAATTTATTATTTTATTATTTTCAATGATAGAGCTTATTTTTAAATATATTTTTTTGTCATAATATAAGAGTCGCCTTTATATTATTTTACTGTCAATACCTACACAAAATGAGCATTTATGGGGTGCCGTTTGCATCCATTGGTTTAAATTCGGGTCACAATCGAAAATTGTTACACTATGAGGACTTAAAAACCTTACATTGCATTACGTGAGACACGATGATATAAAGAATAAGTTAAAAAAATATATATATATATATAAATTATACGTGATCTACAATAATCTACCCTAAAAACTCAACAAATGAGGAAAAAACATGATAAATTATTGTTTTTGTACTTCTATACCTTTACATTTTTTAATGAAGCAAATAAAGGGGAAAAAAAAAGAAAAAAGAAAAAATAAAAATCAAAATTAGGGCTGCACAATATCTTCTTAGCCAAAAAAAGAAAAGGCCAAACGAAGAGGTTAAACTGCACTGCAGCTATACTCGCCTCCGCGCTGAGCTGCTTCTTTCGTCATCTTCCGTTCTCCGTCCGGCAGAATCATTCCGTAAATTCATTCTTGCATTACCGAAATTGGTGAAGAAGGAATAATCTCAATTCCTGAACTCATTCCAATCAACGACGTCGCGGGGATTCGGGAAAAAATAGTTGCAGTAGCCTTTCCGCAGAAACCCTAGAGCCAAGAAAATGTCGGGCGGCTTTTTCCGGGTAATTTTGTGAACTGTTGATTGGTTACGGCTGAAACGAGTTTGAAACACGATGAAGAACCTCAGATCTTCATTTTCAATTGAACTTTTGTTTCTTGATTTTTGTGATATAATTTATAATTTTAATTTTGAACGTTTGATTTCAGGGCACGTCGGCCGATCAGGACACTCGGTTCTCCAACAAGCAAGCTAAACTGATGAAATCTCAAAAGTTTGCTCCCGAATTGGAAAACCTGGTTCGTCTTCAATTTGTTACGAGATTCCCCCTCGTGAAATCTCCATTGTATTTTCTGTGTTTTGTTATCTGTTTTGGCATAACTTTGACAATTTAAGTTTATTTTACTTTAGTATTATGCGATTATCTTTGTTTGTTAATTATGTGTTTAGGAGGACGTGAAGAACTTTTTATGACTGTGGATGATTCATTGCTAATCCTGCTTAATTCATTTTATTTATTTTTTTAATGGCAAGGGGGAGGTGGGAAGGTCCGAATTCATTTGTTTCTTTCTAGATGTTTCTATGACAAGAGTATAGTGTTTAGGAGTGTTAGGGAAATTAGATTTTAGTCCTGCCCTATTGATATCTAATTTAATGTTTAGGTTGACATGACAAAGGTGAAAATGGATGTGATGAGGCCATGGATTGCAAATCGGGTGACTGAGCTTATTGGATTCGAGGATGAAGTGCTTATCAACTTTATATATGGTCTTCTTGATGGGAAGGTGATTAAACTCCCATTTCGAATCTCTTTCTGTATCAAATATACTACGATCCGGTTACATTTCTAATTATCCTACAAGGTCAAGGAAATTTGATGATTTCATGGGGCTTAACAATGATTGTTGCTTTGAAACATTTTCATCTGCAAAATTAAACAGTTTTTCTAGTATTGGCTTGCTCCAGCATTCTGTTCTTAGTTTGCTTGTGTTGAAGTCTCTAGTCTTATAGGGACTGTAATTTCAGCTCGAACTGTATCAAGTTTTGCGCACTAAGCATCATTATGTGGTTTGAGTGGTTCATCCATTTGTATACAGGCGGTCAATGGAAAGGAGGTTCAGATTTCTCTTACTGGTTTTATGGAGAGAAACACTGCAAAGTTCATGAAAGAGCTGTGGTCGTTACTTCTTAGCGCTCAAAAGAATGCAAGTGGTGTCCCTCAGCAGTTCTTGGATGCTAAGGAGGAGGAGACAAAGAAGAAGAAGGTCTTTCTCTTATATCTTGAATTCTGATGGCGCTCCCATTTTGCTACGATTTATTGTAATGACATGTTTTGAGTGCTTTGTAGGCTGAGTCGGATCGAATTGCAAATGAAATTCAGAGGAGAAGAGAGAAGGAGAATCGAGAACTAGAGCAAGAGAGAACCGAGAAGATGGTAACCACTATTTGTTTCATGCAAGAGTTAGTTTTATGGAATTGGCTCTTTCTTTTTTAACTTTCTTTGTGTTTTCATGAATTCAGCTGCTTCTGCAATTATTTGGGTTCATGTCCTTTACCTCAAACTACTGTAGGATCGTGGCTATAGCTTGAAAGATGATGGTGGTGTGGAGCCCAGAACAACGCTTGAGCATAGGCCTTCAGTTGCAAGGTCAGTTGAGGAGAAAGAGTTCAAGGATAAGAATGGGTTCCGAGGACGCAGCAGGTTATACTCTAAACCTTTAGCATTCCTAAATGACTACCTGCTTGCTCAGTGTGATGGTTAACTTCTCTGATTTTGAGAAATGGAGATAATCTAGAAAATTTGTCAATAATTCTAAATAGAGTTTCACAGAATGCTACTCGTTAGTTTCTATTCAAGTAGCCTTTTAATTTCTCATCACCTCAACGTTCATGAATGATCCACCCTTTCTTGCATTGGGCTTCAGAGCTTATGATCCTTCTCTGAGCATTGTGTATTGTGTATTGATTAAAGCTTACTAGAAATCCAATTTTGAATGTATTTGATCAAGCATATCTTTCTTGGTGTGCGGTCATACTTGGTTGTGCACCATTGATGTGGTTTGCAGAACTAACTTTTGCTTACTACAGGGTCTCTAAATCTCCACATTCTGCCAACTGCTCCCCTTCACCTGGGTATCTTACTGAATTATATGTTTTGGGGCTTCTTTCTTTAATGGACCGATCTTTTGTGGCTGAATCATTTATCTTTATTTTCTCTTTTTTGTGTAGGGGAATGCGTTCACGGTCAATTAGCAAGTCAATTTCAAATTCTAGAAGTTATTCAGGGTAAGTTATCATCCATTATGGGTTTTGAAATTTGTGAGGGATTCCTAGTTTATATCAACTTGTTATTTGCATGCTAATTAGATATGTTTTAATCTGGAATCTCTGGTTCTTTTTCTGCTTGTTTCTTGTATAAAATATTTCTGGAAATGACTTCTTGTTGTAGTGAAAGGCGCAGGTCAAGAAGTGTATCTGCATCCAATAAAAGAAGGGGGCGGTCCAGTTCGTCTGAAAGGGTTCATCGCAATTCACCACGAAGATCTCCTACTCAACGTCGGAGACATTCTCCAAATCGTAGATCATTTTATTCTAGAAGGAGATCATTATCACGTTCAGACCGTAGGCCACCATCTCCTCATTATAGAATGCGTCGCAGATCCCGATCTCCACTAAGACGTAGATCAAGATCACCTATTTGGAGTAGGCCAAGGTCCCCTACTCGACGATCTTCTCCTTGGAATAGATCTCGGTCACCTATCCAGTACAGATCGTCATCTGTTCAGCGAAGATCGCCGTCTCCAATTCGACGAAAATCACCATCTCCTGTGAGGCGTAGGTCACCATCTCCCGTGAGGCCAAAATATCGAGGAATCCCATCCCCAAGGCGCAGGTCTCGGTCCCCAATCCGGCGCAGGTCTCGATCGCCAATCCGACGCAGGTCTCGGTCCCCAGTTTGGCGCAGGTCACGGTCTCCAGTCCGGCGCAGGTCTCGGTCCCCGGTTCGACGCAGGTCACGGTCCCCAATCCGCCGCAGGTCTAGGTCTCCTGTACGCCGCAGGTCACCATCTCCAATTGTACGCAGGTCTTTGTCTCCTGTTCGTCACATGTCATCCTCTCCTGTTCGGGCCGAATCAAAGTCTCTAAGTGGGAGCAGGTCGCCTAGAAGATCTCCTAGGCGGGCCAATCACAAGTCTCCTTCGTCAAGGGAATGGAGTTCTGCCTCACCAGTTCAACGCAGGTCTGTATCACCTGTTGGTAGGAGATCACCGGCAAGGCAGAGGTCACCTTTACAAGCTCCTAGAGGAAGAATTAGGTATTTAGTAATATTGCAACTATATGGAAATTTTCTGCTGGTTTTCTTGTTTGTTAAATGTTTAAGTAATTTCAGCATACATACTTTTTCCCTCTTTAATTGGTATGGATATTTGTTTTAATTGATGTTGAGATAATATGCAAGCCAGAACTGGAGGCAAATTTTGATACTTAAACCATCTGGATAGGCTCTCGTACCAAACAATGGATCTGCTCTTATGAGTACTCTGTTTAGATGCTATATTTAATTTTACTGCATTGCTGCAGAGAACTTGAGAAGGGCTCGCCAGTTCGTGATACTCTTGCTAGAAATGCTGTTCGTCAAAGATCCAACTCTTCAGAACGTCGAAGTGAGTCTAGGCATCGAAATGATTCACGTAGAAACTTGAAAAGATTGTCACCTTCTCCACGCAGGTCTCCTTCTGTTTCAGAATCTGAAAGAGAAACAAATCAGAGTGAGAAGAGGTCTGTTGACATTATATCTCTTTTATGGTTTTATTGTTTCCCACTATTTTATTTCTCTTATTATTTTTTTTCTTAAGCCTTTCTAGCAAGAGCCCATGGGAATACGCCTCATTTTTAGTATCTGAATCCTTCTAGAAAAGCAATAGAAAATAGCTTCATAATGATAATTCTGGACTTAAGATGACAAATAAACTTATGTCGGTGAAATCAAAGATTTGGCAGTGTACCCGTTGTTGCAGTTTGCAGAGTTTTCCGATTTACATGTGGTTTTGCTTGTACAGGGAGTCCAGCAAAATGAAATATAATTCTACAACAAGACTATCTTCACCTGATCAACATAAGCATTCTCATATTGAGGGCCATGAGGATGTTTCTCTTCAAAGGTTAGGTGTTCATCATCCTGTTCAAACACAGAGTCATACTGATAGGATAGAGTTGAATAAGAAAGATCAAGTGCTATTCCTGATTTATACTGTATGACAGGGTGAAGAAATCTGAGAAGTTGGAGCATCAAAAGAAACCTGACCAGCAGGATTCACAAAAGATTAGGGACACACTTCTAAATGAGAAGAAAAAGGAATCGCCTATTAAAGCTAGAAACAGGGCTGGTGAGAAGATTCAATCTCAGTCAGGTGACACCAGAATGAATGATCAGCATCTTGAACCCAAGTTGTCAAGGAAAGAGATGCAAAATGATCGCAGTCCTTCTGTGGGTTCTGACTCAGAGGAGAGTGATAAGTACAGAGTTAAATCCAAAGATAAAAGAAAGAATAAGAGGTCAGGGAGACAAGAATTGGAGTCAGATGATGAATCGAGCTATGATTCTTATGAAGAAGAAAAGAAAGAGTCTAAGAGGAGGAGGAAGGAGGAGAAAAAAATGAAAAAGGAGGAGAAACGTTGGCGGCGGGAGGAGAAACGTCGCAGAAAAGAAGAAAAGCGATCTGGGAAGCAAAAGCTGAAGTCTGGTGGTGCTGTTTCTACACCTTCAGATACTGATGGAAAACACGATGATCTTGATGATGATCAAGGTGTCAAAAAGCGAGAGTCTGGTCGGGGTGACATGGAAGAGCCATTAACTGAACAGAAAAAGCTGGAGATTGAGTTGCGAGAGAAGGCCATTGAGTTATATATGGCTAAGAAGGGCGTTAGCCATTAAGTTTCTCTTTCTTTGAAATATCCAGATATTATTTTTACATCTTTAATCTTTTCATTGGAACCTTTTTTTTCTTCACTGGAACTCTTTATGTTTGGTTGAATGTATCATAAATGGCTGTTTAATGTAGTCTGTCTCTACTCCTGGCAGCTGAAATGGATTAATGAGGATTTCCTGAGCTATTGTCTTGAGTTCAACTTTTTGCTGACTTCCTGCTAATTTGCTGGTAATATTTGTCTTCCCTTTGCTGGGAATATACTTCTTTTGCTTAATGGAATTGGTTGCTGGTCAGGATGTGGAGCATCTCATTATGATGATTACTGTGATTGCTATCATTTGTGTGTTGAGTTGGAATTCATGTAATTTACTAGTAGCAACGTGTTGTTTCTAGGTTTGACGGTTAAAATTATACATTGTTCTGAATTCATGAATAAACCTGGTGGTCTTACTAGTTTGATCTCTGGTGAAATTGTAACTAAATTGGCTTTCTGGTGAATTGATAGATGAGAATATTGTCAAGTACATGACTTGGTTGAGCAGATCTTGTGCATCTCCATGTTTTGAACTTCCTAGCAGGTGAAGTGTTTTCATTTATTGCTTGGATCACATGTATTGTAGGCTTAAGCTAGAGGCTATTAGGATCAGGTTATGTGAGACTTGCAAGCCACCTAGATCTGTGATTTGCATAACTGTATGAGTAACAGCTTGAGGATTATCGCAGGAAATGGTTTTCTGTTCTTCAGTTCTTTTAGGCACCTGTTCATTATGGCCGGATGGTTGCAGCCGTTGAGACTGATTTGTAGCTATGCAGTCAATTCTACACCAGTAGTGTGAAGGAGGGTTAAGTCTTTCTGTCTTGTATCTCTCTTTTTTTGTTTTTTTCATGTGTTGCGCCTGTTCATTTACCTTTGTTTCTAGTCTAGGGCTAAGATATGTTCATCATGCTGCGATTGAAAATTTTGGGCCTCTATTGGCAGTTGTAATAAACGTGCTTGTATGAACTATTGTCTTGCAGACTTAGGCTTGTATGAACATGTCATTTTAGACAGTAGTTTTTCTTTCTTTCTGCTCTCCTTGTTAATGCATTTATGCTGTTGTTGTGCAACAGCTCATTAGAATTGTGAAATGTGGAGCCTGACTGGACAAACTGTACTTGAACTGAACCCGGCGACACACTTGCCTTCCCAACCTCAATTTTTTGTTGATGACCTTTCTGCAATAGTATTTGTCGCTGGTTTACGTGCCTAAATCTGCCAATGTGACATTTCAGAAGTATGGTATCTGAGCATCTGTGCTGTTGTGCTTTCCTCCCAAGTTTGTGAGGTCAGTGTCGGTGAGAGCATCGTGTCCTTTTTGTAGACTCTAGCTGACATCTTCCCCTCATGCATATATCCTCATAAGGCCAAGGTAGAACCCACATCAATCTACTGTTCCCTGAAGAAAAATATTCAGGGAAATTGGCTTCCCAGCGGTCAAGTTGGAATTGGTGATACTAAAGGTAAAAAATTTTAGTTTTCTGTTAGCCTTATATTAAGGTCTGTTAGACATCGATGCGACTTGACCGTATTCTGAAGAATCAAGTTTAGGTAAGGTCACTTGTTGACCAAGATTGAGTAGTTTAACGAGGTAAGTTCAAATAGGGTGGAAATGGACTATGTGGAACGACTCAACTAAATATTGTTGAGCATACAAGTCTTGCACCTCATTTGGACACTGGAATCAAGATTCCATCATTTTGGTCATTTTACTGAAAAACAAAGTCAAGATGACAGTGAAGAATGATCCGGTTAGAGAACCGTTGCACTTTGGTCATTCTTCTGTACAATTAGAGTGGAAAATGTCTGAGTTATACATTAATTACCTTTGTCCTATATAGAGAGTCGTGTTTTGAATTGTAGTTTGTGACTTAAATAGTTACTCTTTTAGTAGAACGGATCAGAGGGAGATGAGTTATCTTAGTTTGATATTTTAATAGAAAAAAAGATAAACATAGAATGTGACATTCCAAAAAGTTGAGAATCAGAAGTGGAATTTCCCCCACATAAAAGTGGATAAGGTAAATGGTATTCGCTCATTGCTGCTGAACATCTTTTTCATATGTTGGTCTTGGATGAGATGAATCTATTGTTATATTCTGACGGGGTGAGTGAAGAACTTAATTGATAGTGGCGTCTGGCAACTTCCTGTATTATAGCCTGTTCTTTTTTATTGAGTCGAATTTAGATTTGAAAAAATAATTTTATAATGTAAAAAGTATATTGAAAATATAAAAATGTATAGCTGAATAGTAAAAATCTGTATTGGAAATAATGAAAATTGATTATAATATATTAAATTTATTGTTGAGATCAAAACTGAAACAAAAAATATAACATAAAGAACAAGCCCTTACATGAAAATGTTGCAACCAGGGAGTAATGATACCCGACTTCGCCTGTTTAGGAGTAACTCGTTTGGACTTGTACGTAAAAGACCCCTAGACGTCTTAGTAAGACGGGTAGAAAATAGATAAGTAATTAATATTAAAAGCAGGTATAGGAAAACCTAAAAAGAATTGAAAAGGAACTTTAAAATATGACATGCATATGTGAATAAAAATGAATCGATGTGCCATAATCGTACACGATTGCAAAATGTGATCTATATAGTCGACCCCACATAATGAGACAAATGCTTACTTTTTCTTATTGTTGTTGTCGTAGGGAGTAATGATACCCATTAAAATTAATTTATCATAACTTTATTTATACCAAGTAATGTGACATGCAACATCATATTATTATCATACTATTGACCCATGAATCTAAACGGGTGGTAACTAGTTTATCTCTAGTAGCCGCTTGCCGTCACTTTTTCCTTTTTTTTAATTATTAAACTTGGTTGCAAGATCAACTCTAAATATGCCAAAATTGATAAAGGTAATAAATCAAATGTCTAATTTTTAAAATGACTCGTTACAAGTTGACCGGTTTTACATTATAACTGTTATTATGACACTTGCTCGTTTTTGGCGGCTTGCAGTTATGAAGCAGGGTATGATCCTTCTCCCTTTCCCTCCCATACGCATCATGCATAGTAATAGTAGTACAACTACTTTTAAGAACGTCTGGTGCTAAATTTTCTTTTGTAGATAATACGCTGACCATGTGGCTTCTTGTCATTGGATGCTTCTGCTCGTTCCCCATCCAAATCCCAATTTTCATACCAAAATCAACACCAAAATGTCTCCACTCACTTCCTTCTTCTTCTTCATCTTCTAATGGATTTTTCAAAACTTGAAGCTGAAGAAAAGAAGAATCCCACAACAATTCTATAATATTGTTATCCCACAAAGCCACTGCTGGTGGCATTTGTGTGCTGAATTCCCACTTTAATGGCTCCAGCTCTCTCTTCGAATTCATTTTTCCTCAACTTCAAAACGCCCCGCCACAGGGCAGCCGTCAGGAAACCGAGGGTCGCTGTTTTCGCCAAGAAATCGGGAGCCTTTCCGGGTTTTGGGTTTGGGAAATCGGCCGCTGCTGACGATTCGGATTCTGGTTCGGCTGGTGATGATTCCGGGAATTCGTCGCCGTTCAAGTTCAATTTCGGGAAGTTGCCGGAATTGAATTCTTTGGTTCCTTCTCTGAGCGGGCAGTCTTCGGGGTTTTCGTTGGGGAGGTATAAGGACCCCGGGACGGTGTTCGTTGCAGGCGGAACAGGGCAGGCCGGAGTACGCATTGCTCAGGCGCTTCTCCGGGAAGGTTTTAAAGTCAGAGCTGGAGTCACTGACCTTAGTGCTGCCCAAGAACTTGCTCTTCTTGCTTCCAAATACAAGGTTAATTATATAAGCTTTTCTTAGTTAATTAACACTGTGATTCCATTTTTGTGAGGTTATTTAAAATGTACTAATTTAGATAATCTGCTAGTTTTCTAAGCTTTGTATTGGATTGATTTTAAGAATATTAAAATTATATTGAAATATAGTAAGATATATCGAAAATGTAATGTAAAAATGCACATTAGAAATGTTAAAAGGTGAATTGAACTCCCTACCTTTCATTAGAAGAGTTTGGTGGTACAACTGTTTATGAGTCACAAAAGTGCAATTTCAAAGTGGACTTTTCTAATAGAACGAAGAGAGCTAATCTTACAATATGAAAGAAATGGTAGTACATTCTAGAGTCCTTTGTGATTGTTAATATTAGTAGTTGAGAAAAAAAAAGTTTGAATTTTCTGGTTATATCATGCATTTTGAGTATTGTTTAACTTGTTTCTGCATGGACTTAAACCTCTATGTGTTTTGCAGATTATTTCCAGTGATGAATCGAAGCGTCTCAATGCAGTTCTATCAAACTTTAAAGATGCAGAATCAATAGCTAAAGCTATTGGAAATTCTAGCAAAGTAGTTGTCACAATTGGTCCTGGAGAGGACGGTCCAACTTCAGAAGTCACCACCAGCGACGCCTTGCAAGTTATTCAGGCTGCGCAGTTGGCAAATGTAGGTCACGTGGCCATAGTCTATGATGGTTCATCGGTGAATGTGTCAACTGGCAATGTTTTGGATGGCCTCACGTCTTTCTTTGGCAATCTGTTCTCGCGGTCTCAACCATTGACGATTCCAGAGTTTCTGCAGAAGTTAGTTGAGACAGATCTTAGCTACACCCTCATAAAAACCAGCCTGACTGAGGATTACCTTCCGGAGAGTTCATACAACATAGTTGTTTCTGCTGAAGGGAGTGGACCAACCGACTACAAAGTAATGTAATGTATGCATTTTCTTTTTTCCTTTTCATTGTAAAATGATGCAGTAAATTTTGAGTTTCGGGGATTGTGAGTATGATTTTTTTTCTTTTTGATGAATCTCAATTTAGTTTCTTGTGTGTGCTTTGAGAATTTCAGGTTTCAAAGGCACAGATTGCTTCATTAGTTGCAGGTGTTTTCTCCAACACAGAAGTGGCCGAAAACAAGGTATGGATAAACTGCGCATTGAAAATTTTATCCTTTCTTTATAACATATATGGTATGTTTGCATAACCTAGTTTAGAACTCTTTGTAATTTTCTGATCTATGCGGCTATTTTTTGGGGACTGCTAGTGTTTCATTATTAGAAATGAGACTCTTTTTAGTGGGACGGAGGAAGTATCTGGGAGCAAATGCTGTATCGTACTGCTGAGTTTTGGCCAAAAAGAAATTTCTGCCTTTCCTTATCTATTTCATTGCTTAATTCTGTGTCTTTCCTCTTTCCCCCATTCAGGTTGTGGAAGTCTTTAGTGATCCAACCGCGAAGCCAAAGCCTGTGGAAGAACTCTTCAGGTAGTGGACACACACAGGATTCTTTACTACCTAAATAAACATATACAAAAAACGAGAGATTATTGAGTGCAGCAGTTGTACTACGTAGGATAGTAGTGTGTTGCACTATTTTTAAGCATACATCCGTTGCACTGAATAGTTTTTCTCAAAAAACCTACGTGCAGCACTATTCCAGAGGATGGAAGAAGGAAAGCTTACGCAGAAGCCCTGGAGAAAGCCAGACTAGAGGAAGAGGCTATAAAAGCGACTGAGAAAGCTCGCGAAGCAGCAAAGAAGCGCGAAGAAGAGCTAACGAAGTCTGAAAAGCAAGAATCTGGAGCTGCTGATGATCTTGCAAAAGAAGCCCAAGAGGCGGCTGCTGCAGCAGGGGCTTCAGTTGAGAACTTCTTAAACAGAGCCAAAGGCTTCAGCTCAGGAATATCTTGGGAAAAGCTGAGCTCGCAGCTGAAATCCGCTGTTCAGGAATCCGACGAGGAGGAACCTAAAGTGAAAGTTGCCACGGTTAGGGGGCAGGCGAAGGCTCGATCTCTGCCCGCGCAGAAAGCGGTGGTCAAGAAATCTTCTAGTCCATTTAGATCAAGGGAGGTTGCTAAACCAAAAGCCAAACAAGCAGAATCCAAGAAAGAAGTCAGAAAGGTTTTTGGAGGGTTGTTTAAGCAAGAAACCATTTATGTGGATGATGACTGAGAATATGTGACTATGTAAATTTCCTTTTTGTATTGCTTTTTTCAGCCAATGTGCTCTACATTCATTCAAACACCATTCTGAAGTAATGGTTTTGACAGATATAGCAGCAAGAGATAATAACTATTTCCCTATATTCTGCTATATAAGAGATAATAATTCCGTTGGTCCTCAAATTTAGTCTCATGTTGCATTTTCGTCCCCGAATTTGAAATGGTTTCTCTTCAATCCTCTAATTTGGCTTCATGTAGCATTTTTGTTCCCGAACTTGAAACATGTTCTTTTCGGTCATCAAATTGGGAATTTTCATTTCCATGTAGTTTATTGCTCAAATTTTGACAAAAACCAATGAAATGCCGATAGATGCGTGCTGAATACAGCCAACATAATAATGAAATCTTATAGAATTAATAATGCAGGTGATGACAAATTTGCAAGGAATTGACAAATCGAAAATTCCAAGTTTGTTGACGGTGGGTTGGTTTTGGTCAAAATTTGAGTAATGGACTACATGAAGATGAAAAATCCAAATTTGAGACCTGAAGAGAAACAATATCAATTTCAGGAACAAAAGTCCAATATAAGGCCGATGAGAATTGAAGTGTAACAATTTCAAATTTAAGGACGAAAGTATAACATGAGACCAATTTTAAGAAACCAACTACATTATTATTTCTCATTATATAGTGGCCAGTTTTATTTTTCTATCTCCACCTCTACTTTGTGACCAACATATTAATATGAAAGAGTGAAGGTTTAGTTTTTTTTATTTACATTCTTATTGAAAATTCCATTCTTTGCATAAATACTTGACCTTATTAGTAATGAAATCTGGTATGCAAGAGAGGGATGATACAATATTTTGGGTGCGTTTGGCATGCGAGAATGAGAATTAATGGGAGAATAGACATCTGATTTCTAGTACTAAAATTACTATATTTGGTACGTACATGAATTTAATAATTTGAACTATTATATTATTTAAAAGTCAATCTAAAATTCTTTTAATGAGAAATTTATCCATTCTCGGAAATGAGATGTCTCCATTCTCATTTTCATTTCCCATTCCCACGTGTCAAACACACCCTTTAGGATTAGTCCAAAACAACTTATACCCATCTTTTGTCCTAAGGGCAAGGAGATCTTGTGATCCTAATTTTGATTAAATCTTAGGACATCCAATGAAAAAAAAAAAAAAAAAAAAAACCATATAAACAAATAAAAAGAGTAATGATACACATACAAATTTAAAGTGAATTTTCACTCTGATAAGCACGTGACATAAGTTTATTGGATGCTATTTAATAACTATATCATATGATGTTACATCAAAAAAATTTCCATAGATTTTTTTACATTCTAAAAATCTGATCATCAAAACTGACAAAGGTAGAAATCAAACCCCTAACATTTGGGTGGGGTGGCCTGCCTTGTGTACTAACTGTTAGAGCACTAGCTGGTTCCTAAGATGTACACTCGAATTACATATGGAAATTAATCTATATTGCCGTCTCACAAATTCCGTTTTGCTCGTTAAGCTGGAAGGCATATCAAATTGACACTCTTTAAATTTAAGAATATTAGGCTCCGTTTGGACAAGTACTTCAAAAATATTTTTAGTGTTTTAAGAGTATGAAAAACTTAAAAATGGTGTTTGGACAAGAAATTGCAAAATGTTTTTAAAAAATAATTTTAAGTAAAATGTTTTTAAAGTACACTTTAAACGTGTTTTATAAAATACTTAAAATTTTTTTATGTCATTTTAAGTTAAACTCGCGGGTCGGCCTGTCCTGCCCCCGATCCGCCCCAACCTTGGTCCCACATTCTGCGACCTCGGCTCCATCCCCGATCCGACCTCAACCTCGGCCTCGTCCCCGACCCCGGCCAGGCAGCCCCGCCTACGTTTCGACCTCAACCCCACCTCGACCTCACACCGGCCTCGACCCCACCCCCGTTTCGACCTCGGCGACCCCGAACCCAAACTCGACCTCGGCCCCCTTCCTGACCACGCTCCGACCCCTACCCCAGACCTGACCACAGCCCTAACCCCGACCCCTGCCCCAGACCCGACCACGTCCCGACCCCGGAACCGGGCCACAGCCTCTGCCCAACCCCGACCACGGGGCCCAACCCCGACCACGGGGCCTAACCCCGAACCCCGACCACGGTCCCCGACCCCGAACTCGACCCTGACCCCGACCCCCACCCCCACCCAGGCCCCAACCACGCCCCGTCCCCAACCTCGACCATGCCCTCGCCCTAGCCCCGTCCCTGGACCTGACCTTTCCCCAGCCCTAGCGTGACTCCGTCCAGGACCCGACCCCTACCCACCCAATAGAAAAAAAAATGGTTTATATATCGTACACATAATTTTTATATAATTTTCCGTATCAAATTTTAATAAAAGATACGGAAAATTAAATTTAAAATACATTTTCAAAACACATTTTTTTACCATACAAGTATTCTCTCTAGCTATTTCTTTCTTTTCTACTGGTTGAACTAACATTTATGTTGCTCTTTTTTTTGTTTGTGGGGGCACATATATTGTACAACTTAAATGAAATAAGTATTTATAAAAATTTATAACAATATTAAGGGGTTTAGGGTGGGGTGAGTGGGGGCACGTGCCCCCACCCTAAATCCGCCACTGGCTGCATGCATCAAAAGGTAACCGAAGTTTTTTTTTGTTTTTTTAGAAACAAGACTCTAATAAAAATAATAATTAAAAAAAAAAGAAAAGTAGAAGTTAAACTCTTTTAATACAAATACTCTCTATGTTTCATTAGAAGAGTCCGATTTTCAAAATATACAACTGATATAAATTTGAAGGTATATACAACTCCTAAAATAGCTGATTTGTTATCATTTATTCCACTAATAATTTTTCGTGTTAAATATGAGTTAATTATGAAATACGCATTATTATATTAAATATGAGTAGTTAATAAGGAAAGGGAGAGTAGAAAATTGGAAAGGAAACTCCAAGTACGTACAGCGACAAGTGACAATGAATTTGCCGGCATATTTCCAAAGGCAAAGGAAACGATTCCTTTTGTTAATTTTGTCAACTGTAAAACATTAATTAGTTGATCTTTGGTTTTTTCTGTTAACTTATAAATAAACAAACAATAATCTTATAAAGAAGACACAAGTGTAGCAAAGTTTAAGGGATGGATGGTGATGGTTGCCGCAATCACTTAAACGTACTCCAGACTTCTTTGTTTGTGAAACGCATCCACATTTCGTCGGCTCGATGCATGGGATGGGATTCCATATCTCTTTCAACACTAACTTTGTATTCTTCATTAATAATTTAATTTGGTTTTAACAAAATGTATCAAATTAATTAAGGTGATATTACAATGACGTTAAAGGTTATATATTTACATTGGTAATATATCAAACGCCAAATCTAATACCTGCTAGATTTTTCTTAATGGGATCATTAATTGGTACGAGTTATATATATATATATATATATCCTTGTTATAAAAACTTGTTATATTTTTCACATTTTCTTTATCCTTGAATATATATATATATATATATATATATATTTGGGTATACAACTAATTAATTCACATTTGAAAAGTAAGAATATATATAGTCGTAGCAATTGACGAACTAATGAATAGAGGAACTAATGTATTCTCGTAGCGATTGACTAAAATAAATTATCGGAATACTTCTAATTAATAGAAATTCTAAAATAGTTGCCACACAGATATGACGTCATTTAATTATTCATATACATTAATATTATTACTCTTTCAAAATATTCTGTCGACGTTCAAATAATTAGGCTAAGCACACTACCACAAAAAGGGAGATGGGAGGCGGGTGATGCGGCTGTGCACCAGCCTCCACTACGGGCGCCTCCAATTGGAGGACCCGCACCCGCCTCCTTTGGAGGGGGTAATTGGAGGATGCACCCGCCTCCAATAACCATTATGATTAATGCCAAATGATGTGGATATTAATGGTATTGGTACCCAGTAAAAAATTTAATATTTTTTATTTTCAATTTATGGCTTTAGTAGGAATCGAACTCACGTCTGCAAAATCACTTGACTCTTGCACATTAAATTTACCACTAGGCTACACAGACTTATGTATTTAAAATTAAAATCGTAAGTATATATTTATATATTTCCTTCTTAAACTTGTGATTTTTATTACATACTAATTTATCGTCTTGCTTGAATCTCGACAAAATTTTAAATTTATTTCAACTTTCAACAGTCGAAAACAGAGGAGAATTTTTCGACACACTATTGGAGGCGGGTGCAAAAATGCACCCGCGGCGTTTCGATGTGCCAAGGCTTTTGGAGGCGGGTGCATGTTATATTAACAAGATTGGAGGGAGGCAAACAATATTGGAGGCGGGTGCAACCTCCAAAGCTTTGGGAGGCAAGTGCATGTTATATATATATATTTTGAAAAATGTAAATGATTTATTTCTCCAGAAAATGACGGGCAAACCCGTGAGATCACAAGTACAAAGCACAGTGTTGCACCTAGTAAAACCCCTAATCAAACCCATCACAATCAAAAGACTGAATTCTTACATAAAACACACATAATACATCAAATAGGGGCATACCCCCAGTCAAAATCACATTCAGAGTTCATCTAATGCCTAACCAAATAAGAATCATGGAAAGGCCAAGTCACCAAAGTCCTAATCAAGGCATATACTTAGTACCAAATGGCACCAAAATTTCATCAGCAACCCAGCAATCCAACAGCCAAACAGTGCGGAATATCCAAATTCAAACTGTGGAAAATCAGTACATATTCCTGACGGTTGTCCCACCATAAAGAGCAGCCACCGTAGAGTGAAGCATCACATTACTAGAGGAGGCCCAAATCAAGTAACCACATCAAATCGGAGCTCTCAATTTAACATCCGGTGATCACCCCAAATAGAAGCATCCTATATAGCAAACTTGAGACCCAGTACGGATGGAAGCACAAAGTGAAGGGCAAACCAACAATATCTCGCAGCATCATCATCTCAATCCCTCATTGGACCAATCTACTAAAACACTTTGAGGCAAGTAGGCTTCAATTCAAAACAATTTCAACACATAGAGGTTCTCCAAGCTGGCTTTGAAAATGCCTTTACCGGACACCGGAGATCCGGGCTAGGGTGTTTTTGAGCCGTAGACACCTACGCAATGGTATGCATCACCTTCTCCTTTTTTTGCAAAAGGACAGCATTATCGGATCTGATGAGCCTTTATGATGAGAAATATTTTTCTATATTCATTATGAACTTGTACAAAGAGTTGATATACAGCTAACATACCAAACTTACGAGGCCTAAAATACACTTAACTATACAAGATATCCAACACCACCCCTCAAGTTGGCGCATGCAAATTGTGTATGCCCAACTTGGCTAGCAAAAACTCAAACTGCTGTCGCCCTAACGGTTTGATAAAGATGTCTGCCAACTGAGAATTCGTGGGAACGTGTGATGTAGCAATGGCCCTTCCACTATGGCATCCCTCAAGAAGTGACAATCCACTTCAATATGTTTCGACCGTTCATGAAAAACAGGGTTCTGAGCCAAATGCAGTGCTGACTGACTATCGCAAAATACCTGCATTGGCCTCTCCGTGCAAACCCAAGACTCTGGAGAAGTCCCTTAAGCCACTTCAACTCACAAGTCACTTTCGCCATAGCCCGATATTCTGCTTCTGCAGAGGAAAGTGAAACTGTAGCCTGTTTCTTGGTCTTCCAAGAGATAGGTGAAGCACCAAGAAATACCATCCATCCAGTAACTGATCTCCGTGTTTTGGGGCAAGCAGCCCAATCTGAATCACACCACCCTGTCAGCTTCAGATTACAGTCTCTCTGAAGTAGAACACGCTGTCCCGGACTCCCCTTCAAGTAACGTACTACTCTCAAGGCTGCTGCCCAATGATCCTCCTTTGGTGCCTGCAAAAACTGAGACAAAATGTGCACGAAAAAACACAAGTCTGGCCTAGTGAAAGCCAGATAGATAAGCTTACCCATGAGCCGCCGATACTTCTCCCCATCGGCAAGGTCCGGACTCGTCGAAGGTGCAAGTTCTGATTCTGCTCCATCGAAAACGACACGGGCTTCGCTCCCAGCAGTCCTGTCTCAGATATAATGTCCAGAGTGTATTTCTGCTGACACAAGAAAATACCCTCTGCACTCCTCTCCACCTCTATGCCCAAAAAATATTTGAGCTTCCCCAGATCCTTCATGTGAAAACAGGCACTCAAATATTTCTTGAACTCTGCAAGTTCCTTGGAATTGTTCCCCGAAATAATCAAATCATCCACATACACCAAAACATTCATCCTAATCCCCTGCTTTGAAAAAGTAAACAGTGAGTAATCCGAGTAAGATTGAACAAACCCATACCTCCGCAATGTTGCTGTCAACTTTGCAAACCAACATCTGGGGGCCTGCTTCAACCCATACAACGATTTGCGAAGCCTACACACTTGGCCATCTCTCCCTTTGCCAAAACCAGGAGGAACCCGCATGTACACCTCCTCCGTTAGATCTCCATGCAGAAAGGCATTCATACGGAGACTTATAATTCAACAATTTCGAGGGAGTCTGATTTATCAGATAGCCAGCAGTTAAAACACATTCACCCCAAAACTGCACAGGAAGATTAGCCTGAAATTTTAAAGCTCGAGCTACATCTAATATGTGCCTATGTTTCCGTTCAACTCTACCATTCTGTTGGGGGGTGCCCACACAAGAGGTTTGAAAAATAATACCCCGATCAGCCAAAAAATTCCTAAGATAAAAGAATTCAGTCCCATTATCACTCCGTACCGTTTTAGCTTTATCATTAAATTGACGTTTTTCTAAAGCTAAAAAATGGGTAAACAATTCAAACACCTCAGTTTTATCACGCATCAAGTAAATCCAAACTCCTCGAGTAAAATCATCAATTATAGTGATAAATAAACGAGCACCACACGAAGATAAAGTATGATAGGGACCCCACAAATCACAATGTATCAATTCAAAAGGAAAACATGCTTTATTGTCACTCAATAAAAATAATTCACGACTCTGTTTAGCCTAGCAACACACATCACAGGACTTATTCAAACCATCACTAGAAATAAACTCAAATGGTAGGTTCTTCACGATCTTAGTTGAGGGATGCCCCAATCTTTGATGCCAAACAACCGGATCCTACTGATCAACAACTCGATTTTCCTGAACACCAAAGCCACCCCTGAAGTAGTAGAGTCCCCCCCGCCGTTCACCGATTCCAATCAGCATCCTCGAACGTCGGTCCTGAATAACACAGCCAAATTTAACACAGTGTACCACACAGTCAGTATCATTAGCCAGATGCAAAACAGAAATAAGATTGCACAATAAATGAGGTACATAATAAACATTGTTCAAGGTCAAGTGACTAGACAATCTGACCGTTTCACTTTTCACAGAAACAACCTTACTACCATCAGGAAGTCCAACAGTGTAAGAAGGCATATCATGTAAATTGGACAACAAAGACAAGTTACCCGTGATATGATTCGAAGCACCCGTATTTATAAGTCATAAACTGGACAGAAACTCACCACTCAATCGATCATCTATGCTCTTATTACCCAAAAGAGAAAGCAGCTGTTGCAATTGCTCAGAACTCACACCTGGAATACCCGAAACAGGTGCCGAATCACCACTGCCCACTGCGGCACCTCCACTGGTCGCCGGACAGACCACTACCCGCGCCTCAGCAGCGTGAGGTCACGCCGCTGCACCTGCTGCCGGTCCGCCTCCTTTCCCATGGCCAGCTCTGCGATCAGGGTTGGCCTTCCCAAGGAATTGAGGCCGTTCTCCCCACCATTCCGGATATCCATTCTTCCCAAAGCAGGTAAATTCCTCATGCCCAATCCTACTACAGTAAGTGCAAGTGACATTAGGAAGAAATCTCGATTTATACTCAGAAGTACCTTTATGCGGGGCTTTCACAGCAAAAGTCATCACATCCGCCTAGTCAGATTTGACAGAACTGTTTCGGGTCTGCAGTTGCTCCTCTTGATTCATTGCCTTAAACGCCCAATCCAAGGTGGGTAGTGGATTTTGCGCCAAAAGTTGAGAACGAAGGCTCCCAAATTGTTCCTGATTGATGCCAAACAAAAAATCATGAAACTTCGCCTCATCATTTTTCTTCTGAAACTCTTCACTCATTCCACAAATACAAGTAGGCATCGGATTGTATTTGTCGAGTTCATCCCATACCTTTTCTAATCTCCCAAAGTATGTAGCAACAAACATGGTGGCAGTCTGTTTGCAATTGGCAAGCTCAAATTTCAACTCCTGTTGTCGTTGCCCATTACTAACAGTAAACCGTCTCTGCAATAAATCCCACAACGGTTTCGCCTCTTCAAAATAAGGAATCGTGTTCTTCTACGACTCGTCAATGGTGTTCATGATCCATTGCACAAGTGTAGATTGCACTGCATCCCAATCATTCACATACATCGAATTCACAGGTTTGCGAATACTACCATCCACAAAACCATACTTTCGCCTTCCTCGCAACGATAAGCGCATAGAACGAGCCCATTGTTCGTAATTCGCACCATTAAGTTTCACCGTACTAATCATGTTCCCCGAATTATCATTGGAGCCAAGATAATACGGAGAAGAGGGGTCAATTCGCCGATAAATAATCTCTGCATCAGGGTCATCAGTCCCGATCTTAGGGTTCGGGGGGTTCGTCGTCTTCGATCCTTCATCAGCCATGGTGAAGGAGATCGGGGAGGGGGGGGGGGGGGGCTCGAAAAAACAAAGGTGGAGGCTAGGGTTTTTTATTTCATGGCTCTGAAACCATGATGAGAAATATTTTTCTGTATTCATTATGAACTTGTATAAAGAATTTATATACAGCTAACATACCAAACCCACGAGGCCCAAAATACACTTAACTATACAATATATTCAACACTTTACCAACCACTGAGAAAGTTGGGCTAGGATGCCTTTGACCGTAGGCATCTACGTGGTGGTCTATACCACCCTTCCCTTTTTTAGTAAAAGGGAAACTGTCAACGAAATTGATATGCCTTTACCGACCACCGGTCTAGTCGGGCTAGGGCACTACTTCACCGCCAGTGCCTGCGTTGTTCGACCTAGTCCCTTTTTCAGGGTATAGGTCAAACATAATCCTGCAAGTGTTAGTCTTAATAATAGTCTCCAGGGATTCCACCGTAGTGGGAATCGAATCAAATACTAGACTATTCATGCATTTCCATAAGTGGTAAACAGCTAGCATAAAAGCAATCAAAGAAGCTTTGTACCTCTTCCTGTCCCACCTCAGATCTTTGGTTACCCATTTCAGGGTACTTCGAATAGTAGTCATCACTATGGGAATATTAAGCCATTGACGAATCCTAGACCAGACATTGTTTGTGAAATCACAGGAAAAAAATAGATGTTGGATATTCTCAGTTTCCTTCCCACATAATTCACAAGTCATATCAATGTCCAAGAAAGTCAAATTAGACCGAGTAGCCAACCTATACCTGAAACATAACCACATAATAATTGAACATTTGGCTGGGATATAGCTCTTCCAAATCTGTTTAGCCCAATAGGTCCCTTCCCCTTTTGGCCTCAGTAATTCATAAATTTGCTTTGTCAATGGTTTCCCAATAGAAAATCATTGACTACCATTGAGTCAACAAATTTATACATGCACATTTTCCCCCTCCCCCTCCCCCCCCCAATTTATCTACAAGGATGTCTCTAATACAAGCCAGATTTTTGAACATGGGAGAATCCTTAACATGTGGTTTCCAATCCCAAACTGATACACCTTTCAGATAAAATTCATGAGTCCATTTTACCCACAAACTATCTCTCTTCCTATGGATATCCAAGAGGTGTTTGAACTTGAGGGCTTTATTCCAAGTGGTTGGATGCCTAATTCCAAGTCCCCCCTTCCTCAACCGGTAAACACATAGATTTCCAAGCAACCAAAGATCTCTCCCCTCCCCAAAAAAAATTTCCTACACAACCTGTGAAGCTTCTCAATCACAGTTGCGGGCAATGGCAAATTCTGCAGCCTGAAACACTCCACCCCTTGAATAACAGATTAAATTAGTTCTGCAGCATATGACAGAGTCATAGTTTTCCAGGCGTTGAAAAGATTAGAAATCTTATCCAGAAAGGTATCATAGTGTGTAGCATTCAGTTTTTGCGCCGCCAGGGGTAAACCCAAATATCTAACTGGAAGTGTGGCCAATGGGAAATTTACAATATCAACACAACTTTGCAATTCATAGCCAAACATACCTGCCGTGAAAAATTCTGATTTGTCTGCATTAAAACCCAATCCAGAAACTTCCCGGAACTTTTCCACACATTGCTTAAGAATTAGCAGCGAGGGCCCGTCTCCCCTAGAAAACATCAGCAAGTCATCCGCAAAAACAAGGTGAGTAATCTTCAATCTCTCACATTTGGGATGATAATTAAATCCTTCCCTAGTATACCTCTTGAGTAATCTTGACAGATAGTCCATTGCAATAGTGAACAGAGCCGGAGACATCGGATCACCTTGCCTGAGACCTCTTTTACCTCCAAAGAACCCATGTACACTCCCATTAACAACCACTGAGAAAGAGGCAGTCATGACACACCTAGAAATCCATTCTACAAATCTGTTTGGAAAACCAAGGGAAATGAGTAAGTTACTCAAAAAATCCCATGAGACAGTATCATAGGCTTTCCGAATATCCACCTTAATCATGCATCTCGGCGATATTCTCTTCCTAGTATAATTCCTTATGATTTCCTGAGTAAGGAAGAAATTATCCGCCATATACCGGTCTCCAATAAAGGCCGCTTGTGCTTCATCAATCAAGTTTGGTAAAACCACCTTCAGCCTCTTAGCCAATATCTTGGTATTATCTTGTAGATCATATTACAACCAGAAATCGGCCTGTAATCTGCTACCCTCGGAGCATGGGCTTTCTTCGGTATGAGGGCAATCAGTGTATTATTAAACTGCTTCAGCAATCTACCACTTTGAAAGAATTCCAATACAGCGCTCTGAACAGCCTCCTCCACAACCTCCAAATTCTTTTTAAAGAACCCCGCCGAATACCGGTCTGGCCCTGGCGCCTTAACATCATCAATCGAGAAGACATCTTCCTTACTTTTAGCAATTGTAATCGGTGCTTCCAGAGCAATCGCTTCCTCCACCTTAATACAATTTCCTTCTTGAACAATGGTAGCATCAATTGGCTCAACACTATCCGATTGGCCCAATAACTGTTCAAAGAACCTCACAAATTCATCGGCCAACTCCTCCGGTGAAGTAGTTAGGGATCCATCATTCTTTTCCACTGAGACAACTCTGTTCCTAGGATTATTCTTTTTGACTAGGCCATGAAAGTATTTGTTTCCCCTATCCGCTAGCTTAAAATGCGTTGCCTTGGCCTTTTGAGTGAAGAAAGATCTTTCTGCCTTCATTAGGAATTCCGTCTTCTTCCTAAGATCCGCAACCAACTCTATTCTAGCTTCCTCCTCTGGATGTTCAGTGAACAGTGTTCTCTCCTTATCCAACTCCTCAACAGCTCTTTTTGCCTTCTCCGAAATATGGTGAAAGTGAAGCTTGTCCAGGATTTTTAGAAGTCACTTTAGTTCCTTCAGTTTCTTTGCCAAATCAAACTACCTTGTCCCTCTATGTGCATTCTGCCATGAACCCCGAAGAACCTCCCCAAATCCTTCATGTTGTATCCACATATTATAGAATTTAAAGGGTCGATTCCCTTTGAACTCTTGCTGGAGAATAGTCGCAATAACTGGAGAATGATCCGAAAGAGGTCCAGACGGTTTGAAATCTGCCTGACAGTGAAAACCAGAAGCCTGCCATACCTGATTCACAAGTAACCTATCCAATTTGATTGAAACACCTCTCTTCATCCACGTGTAAAATTTACCAATGGAGTGGGCGTCTTCAAGTCCCATAGATAGGCAAGCATCCTTCATGTCCTTCATTTGATACTCAGTCGGAATGGCACAACCCAACTTCTCCGAAGCATCCTTGAAAGAATTAAAATCACCAAGAATAATCCAAGGGTCCTGAGTGTTCAACCCAACTTGAATCAATTTATTCCATAGAGGTCTACGTTCCACAATCGTATATAAGCCATAAACAGAAGTACAAAAAAACACAAAACTGGAGGATTTACAAAAAGTCCTGATATGGATAGCCTGCGAAGATATATCTAGAGAAATTCAATCCACCAATTTAGGATCCCACAATATGGCCATTTGACCACCTTGAATGGTATCAAAATTGGAAACAAAATTCCATCCAGGACGATATTTTGGTACAAAAAAATTAAGCCGATCAATTGATAATTTGGTCTCAAGAATTCCAAAAAGAGACACTCCATTACGATCCATAAGACCAGCCACCTCCTTCATCTTGAGAGCTTGGTTAAGCCCTCTTATATTCCAAAAGCCAACTTTCATTGGGTGGACGAAGAGTCAGTCGCAACTGACCCATCTCCCTCATGGTGTTTTCTTCTACTCCTGCTTCGACTCCTACCCTTCCCCTTTTTACTTTTACCTTCATGGCTCTATTATCTTCCAATCTATCACTCCCTTTCAAATTCAACGGCAACTCCTTATCCTTCTTCCCTTTAGCAGCTTTCTTTTCCGATATGCCTCTATGCTTCTGGCTACCTTCGATGACCACTTCAATCGAAGTATTGAGATCAGCCACTTTGCTTAAATCTGCCAGCCTACTCCAAGGAGCTCGTGGGAGATTGGTTCCAATCCTATCAGCACTTCCACCTGGCCTCAAAGTAAGACCGCCAGATGGAGAAGTACAGTCCACCCCCTTTGAACCTTGATCCAGAGAGATGATATCTAGCCGCATAGCAACTTTCTCACTCGGTTCTGCATCACAATCTACATTCACACATTTCTCCGGATCAGTCGGTATCGCCGAGATACTACTTTCCCCCTTCTCAATAGGCTGCGGGACCACCTCATTTCCTTTCTTGGCCAAAGGTGCAGAAGCATTGTCACCATGATTCATTTTACACCCTTCAGCGTAATGCCCAAACTTCCTACATGAAGAGCAGAATTTTGGAATCTCTTAATATACGAGTTTTTGCTCAAGCTTGCTCCTTTGGGTAAAGCAATTTTGATCGACTCCGGAGGTGGAGTTGCCACATCCATTTCCACCATAATTCGGGCATAAGCAATCCTATCTTGATTCAATGTCACCCGATCAGTGCATATTGGTTTACCCACCATTGAGCCAATTTTCCCCAAAGCCCTATTAGTCCAGCAATCCAGCGGAAGTTGTGGCAATTGGATCCAAATAAGAACTGTCGAAAACACATGTTCATCAAATAAGAACTCGGCCGGCACATTCTGCAATTGTAGCCTCCTACCATAGATAGTATAAGGCCCCTTCAAGAAAACCAAATTCTTTTCTTCTTCAGTGCCGAATTTAAAAATTGTCCAACCATTTGGACACGGAAGGACCTTACATTGCGTCTTCCATCCTTTGACCATTGCATAAACTGCTCTAATTCCCAGAGATTTTCCCGAGAAGCAACCCATCAAGGATGTACTCCACACACTCTCAATATCAACCAAATCTTCAGCTTCCAATTGCAGCACTTCCTCCGCCTTCTGGTAGTGATCTAATTTCACTTCCTCTGTAAATCTCCAATTGTCTTTGAACAAGTTTACCCATGGAGTCTTCACCCCACTACTCCCCGGTCCATCCGGAGCTATCTCTTGGGCCTCCTTAGATTTTGGGTCATGCCTCCCATCCATTTTATCACCCCCTTTGAGCCCTTGGTCCGGTTTCTTTTTATACATCATAAATCCAGAATAGAGTAAGACAGAAAATGAGAAATCACCCTACATTCCTGTCTAGCCACCATAGAGCAAATACCCGTACAGCAAGGAACTCCAGACAACCAGCCCAGCAGTAACAGAAAAGCAGAAGAAATTTCGAGTGACCAGCTGCCCCAGACTATAGCCTTATCACAGAATTAATTCCCCAAAATCCAGTACCTCCAATAGAATCAGCCCAACCACACAGAAAATTTTAGAAATTCAGCAATCCTTGAAAACTGGCAATTGAACCCATTCCTCAATTCTGCAGTCCAGATGCCCAACCAACTCTGAAGCTAACCCAAAATCTGCGCAGAATTGTGCAGTATCAATTACATGCAATGAGAGTGAGAGCTGCTACCAATCCCGAAACAGCCAAGGATTGGTTACCACACTCTCACTTAAGCAATAACTGAAAAGCAACAAATTAATCGAGCACAATTCACAAGTTTAAGCAATAACAGAGCAGGAGTAACAACAGGGCATCATTAGAATTAATTTAATTAAGAACTGAAATAGGGCATCTGCAGCAATCACCAATTCATGAGGTAATGAGAAGGTTTTAGACCACTTACCTGCTCCGATGGGATGAGTCATGCAGAAATTCTGTAAGAAAATCGGGACAACTGCAGCGATTTGAACTAAAACCAAAGACAAGTGTCGTAGCTGACTCGGTGATGCTGCCGAGTTGACTCAGCACCGTTCCGATAGAATTCCGAACTTGCAGAATTTCCACTCCTTCGTTGAACTACCCAGCTGACAGCAGCTCACCTTGGTGCATTTACAATACCTTCAATTCGAGGACCCAACCAAAGTCCCGCAATTTAGCAGAAACCAATTTCAAAATCCCGCACTACCCCCAATTTAGCCCTAACGGATATAACCCAGATTTTGGGAAAATCGGAAATGACCAAGCGGGAGGTCTACAGGCTGTTCTTGAGCTCACAGTCCCAGACCCCCTTCAATTTGAGAGTGAACTCAAAAACCCGCAGTTTACCCCCAATTTTGCCCTAACCGATACAACCCAGATTTTGGGAAAATCAAAAGTTCCCAACCGGGGGGTCAATATGTTGTTCTTCACGTTCGTCTTTCAGCAAGGAATCACCATGAATCAACCTTCGAAAATGGCTGAAGGAAAGGAGCCCAAGGCCAAGCCCGAAGCTATGTGGAGTGAAGCTCACCCCCACGGGTTTGCCAAAATATTCACCAAATCGTATCAAAATTCTTCTTTTCTTCCAAAGAATCCAGTAGTCAGCT
Organism: Leptodermis oblonga; assembly: GCA_016801395.1. Classification (NCBI taxonomy): domain Eukaryota; kingdom Viridiplantae; phylum Streptophyta; class Magnoliopsida; order Gentianales; family Rubiaceae; genus Leptodermis; species Leptodermis oblonga. The sequence continues at coordinate 36,056,844 of CM028760.1, forward strand.
TGATTTTCAACAAATCTTAGTGCTTGTCACAAATTTTAGGCAGATCACTTAGCGGGGCGCAAGAAATTTTCACAAAGGAAAACTTCAAGTGAGAGTTTCTCTCCAATATTAACACTATTGGAGGCGGTGCATGTAGCACCCGCCTCCAAAAGCTTTTGAGGAGGCTTTGGAGGCTGGTGTTTGGAAACCCGCCTCCAAAGGGGCGCCTTTATTATCTAATTTTGAGTAGTGGCAGTAGAGTTTCTGTATATAGAAATTGATTCTACATTTAGCTTTTGGCTTTGTCCCTTTGGAAACATCCGATAAAATTGGAACGATACATAGAAGAATAGTCTCTCGATTAAATAGATTATCAAGCATAGCTAGCCCTCTAAATCATTTTATTAAATAGTATCCCGGATTAATGAATACTACTTTTATTCAAATGGAAGATTAGTATTTTTAAAATGTACAGCTTTTTATGAGTTTAAAATGTATAGTTTGATCCGATTTATAATAAAAAAAAAATTATCTGATTATTATCATATCAAATTATTCACAGTTGTCTCGCTTGAGTAATAAAATATAACCTTTTACTATATTAAAAAAAAAGTAATTTATTACTAATTCTTTCACTTATGTGTCATTTTGTAAGCGTAAATTAATTGTAGACCATATATACATAATTATACTAGTAAGAGTGTGAAAAATAAAAACAAGACTATTCTTTCGTTGGAAGCTTTTCATTTTTTTATAATTTTTTTTTATTGAAACAGAGGGAGTAGCTAGTGATTTCTGACACGACCGGAGTCCGATACGTTTAAATTTCGAGTAAACCCATATATGATATGAATTGTTATCCCATCATGAATCAAATAATTATTTGAGGAACACACACACACATAGTTACTTACTCGCTTCCGTTCTATTAAAAAAATCTACATTCAAAAATATTTTTTCGTTCCGATAGAAGAGTATTTCACTTTCAATTTTTTCACTCCACCTACCCTAACTAATATTTTCTCCATCCCACTCAAAGAGTCCACTTTGAAGTGTGTACAACTTATTATGGGTCGTGAGGTACAACACTTAAAATAAGTAATTTACCTCTATATTTTCCAGTTATATCCTTACTTCTGTTAATTGTGAACCACACATTGTTATATTAGTAAGGGTATGTAATGTAAATAAGTGAACTCTTTAAATGAGACAAGATTTTTTTTTTGAAAGTGGACTCTTTGAGTGGAATGGAGGGAGTATAATTATGTGTGATTCACAAGTAACTCACACTTAAAATAAGGACATAAATGAAACTAATTATGCTAAATTGGTTTTTTTAGATGTTGTACATTGAGATTCATAAGAAGTTGTATATGAGTGAAAGTGAAACTCTCCTAATGAAATAGAGGGAGTAATAAAATCTTTAATTATATTTTGAGTGAATTGCATAACTAGTCACGTAACTTTGCAAAAATTGCAAAAATGATCACGCAACTTTCAAAAGCTAATTTTTAGTCACGCAACTTTCAAAAACGTGCAATAAAGGTCATTCCGTTAGGGGCAGCAGTTAACACCCTAACAGAAGCTAATTTTTGAGGGCAAAATCATCCAATTTCTTTTTTCCATTGTCCTATCTTTCAATTATTTTATTTTTATTAGCAAATAAACCCTTAATCTTTCTTTTTTTTTTTTAATATTCGACCAAAAATAAATTTGACTGCATAATAAAAAATTTATTATAAAATTTAATTATTTTTAAAAAAATTAAAAATAAAAGACTAAATATTATAAATTTAAATTATTTTTGTAAAAATTAAATATGAAAAATAAAATATTAAACTATCTTAAATTAAAAATACTATAATTTAAAACAAAAATATTCACTAATAAAAGTAAAATAATTGAAAGATAAGACAAAGAAAAAGGAAATTGGACAATTTTACTCTCAAAAATTAGCTTCCGTTACCTTTTTTGCACTTTTTTGAAAGTTACGTGACTAAAAATCAACTTTTGAAAGTTGCGTGATCATTTTTTAATGATTCCTAATTAATTTTTATCACTAATGTACTAATTCTATAGTATAATAGTGTAAATAATTAGTGGTACAATATGATCAACACAAGGGTAGAGGTCGATTGTTTTTTGGAAAAGAAACCCCTTTAATCCAATTAAGTAAATTAATCTTTGTATGAGGCATGTTAATCATGTCTGAACGAATTCCAATACATTTTTTTTACAAAAATGGTGATTAATTAACATAAGTCTCTATTGTTACACATTAGATTTTTATAAAACTATAATGAAGCATAACATCTTAATTTCTAACACTATTAATGGTAAGACGTGTATTTCTAAATTCTAATGGAAACCTCAATAAATTATAAGTAAAATCTAAAACAAATTAATTGATTAAGAAATTATATGCATGCCAAATTATAACAGAATATAATTAAGAACCATTGAAATTAAAAAGTATTTATATATATATATATATATAAAGATTTGACGTAATTTCTTTCACTTATATCTTTACTTTGTAACTACGAGTTAATTGTGAACTACACCTTATCATAATAGTTAAGGTATCGAATGTAAGTTTTTTTATTGGGACATAGAAAAATCTTTTGAAAGCAAGACTTTTTATATAGAACGACGAGAATACTATCAAACACATAAATAATATATAACTAGCGGAAACTAAATCTGAAGTTATATTTGAAAATTAAACTCATTTAATACACCAAAATCTCCTATACGATTGGTTATGAAGGCTTTCTGGCTAGCATTTGCTACAAGAGGTAGTGTAAATCAAAACCCTATTAATAGACATATAAAATAGGAATACACCTCCAACCAATTCCACAAAAGCATAAATTTGTATCAAATTAGTACTGGTAACTAATCCCAACATTGCATGGAAGTATTGAAAAAACTCATATCATGAGCTATATAACTATCATTTATAATAAAAGAGTCGTGTTTTTATTTTCGTATATTGCATATCATTACTATATGATGATCCACAATTAATTAACCCGTTCTTAGAAAGTAAGGATACAATATAAGTGAAAAAATAGTGTTAAATTACAATTCATATATAAGAAGTTACTCTCTCCGTTTCCAAATAAGTGGTTATTATAGAAAATTATTTTGTTTCCAAATAAGTGTCCCTATACACATTTCAAGACAAAAAATTTGAATAGTTCCAATACTACCCCTTAATTAATTGATTTTATTTTATGATATTATTTTAAATGCACATACGTTGTACATATTCCCATTTAAAATGTAGTCAAACAAGAAAACATGAATAGGGATAAAAAAAGGAATTCACTTATCTCCTTAATTTATATATTTTTTTTATAATGGCCACTTATTTAAGAATGGAGAGAGTATACTTTTACAAAACAAGACTCATTACACGAGACAAAAGAAATATAATTAAGAAGCTAGTTAGCTAGGATTCCTAATATATCTTATTGGATTGTACATGCATGCATGCACAGTCACGAAGTTCTTTACTTCTTGAACCTGATACAAATAGATCATGATCATTCTGTCCCAATGAAAGAGTCCAAACATATAATTCTTAATGAGTTTTAAGTACAATACCGAACAAGACTCTTATTTTATTGGTCAACTTAAGTCATGAATAATTAGCTATCAGAACTCAAGAAACAGTAAAAGTTTATTTAGTTTGATTCACTCTGAGAGAAAAAAGAGACAACAACAATGGCAAAGCTAATTATGATTGTACGTGCAAACAAACCCTAATTATTAAGAATATCTTGCATGTTGCTGTGTAAAGTGATATCGACATAAAATCTGTTGAAGGTTTTGCTGCACTTATATATATATATATATATATATATATACGTATATAAGATCTATGCATGATAAAGGCAAAAGATTATGTCAAATTTAATTTGTTACGAAATCATTTAATCATTTAATAATGTTTTTAGATGCGTTATTAAAATCATAGTTAAAGTTACTATCAACTAGCTGAATGATTACGTAAAAAACTATAATCTTACTCTAAATAAAACACGGAAAAATTAAGCAGCCAATAAAAAGAGGGTGAGAAAATTAAAGAGATCGATAAAATGAGGTATGATTCTAAAATAGGAATGTTCAATGAAATTTGAAGCATATAACTATAAAAGGGTTTTGGATAATCCTATGGAACTTCGTTGTCAACATGTATGAACAGAACAGAACAGTAGTACTACTGTAATAACTGGAGTACTTGCAGAAATCTTCCATGTCAGGAACCATATCGAAAGGAGCTATAGCTAAGAGGGTTTTAGGTGAAAATACAAATTAACTAACAAAGATTATATATTGAATTTCTCAATCACTACATAAATGATCCAACATGTCATCTACAAGATTCGAACTCATATCTCAAAGTTACAAGATCCATCTCTTACGACCACTCAAGCCCTCCTTGGCCTGTTATACTTGCAATGATGCCAAGAAAAAAAAAAAAGAAAAAAAAGAAGAAAATGTCTACCTTGTTTCTAAGAATTAGGTCATGATGAAGAATCAATAAATGACTAAACCAAATGTTTAATTTTTCCAAGAAACGAAATTACTTTAGTTAGAACTAAGAAAGGACCAATATTAAAGCTTCTAGAAAAGAAAAAAAAAAAAAAAACCCTTCAAACTATAAGCTCGAATCCATTGATCTTGATCGAAACCTTTTCATTTTAGTTCCAGAAAACAAGTCCAGAATAAGAAGAAAAAAAAAAATAGGAACCACTGAAACTAAAAGAGAAAGGCCATCCACACAGTTTGAAATTCAAGGGCTATATATAGTAAAAATATAGATGTTTATACAGTACCATGGAATCAGAAAAAAGTCGATCCATATCCATATGTAGTAGTAATGATCCATATCAGAAAAACTTTCTTGTTCCGGAAGCAGCAGCAGCCACTGTGGGTTTCGGTTTCGAGTTCGGATTCGGAGCCTCATGTCCAAGCCTGAGCTCCAGATCCAACTGATCCGCCCCGAAAGATGTATCTTCTTGATCATGAAGTTGAATATTATCATCATTACAATAATCGATATTCATATCAGGAACCGGCCGCCGCCTGGACCAGGCATCACGACGACTTTCAACGAACAATGGCAGCTGTTTTAGCTCCGGCACTGCCACGTGGCTCTCAAACCAAATTTCTCGATTATCCTGCGGCGGCGGCGGGCCATTGGCCAGTAGTACTGGTTGAAGGGGTCAACGCGTTGATGACTTTGGCCGCCGCCCGATACTGATGACCCGAATCCAAGGAAATGGATCTTTGAATTTGAACTTCCTTTGAAGCTTGTTTGAGTTTAGCCTTGTCTTTCCTGTGAATATTCATGTGGCCTCCAAGAGCTTGGGCATTTGAAAACCCTTTCTTGCAAAAACTGCACTCATATAGCCTTGTTTGTGCTTGTGCTGCTGCTGTTGGACTTGGCAGTTGTTCTTCTGAGCTGCTTTGCTGATGATTGATGGGATTCTCTTTCTGATCATGATTAATATTTTCCATTAATTTCCTTTCAAAGGAAATAGGAAGAAAGATCTAGATAGAAAAAGAGAGCCAACTGATGAAGGAATTAACAATTGATGGCCTGCTTTTCTTTCTTTCTTTTGAGGAACAAGAACTCTTAAAATTGATTTTTGGAATATATATATATCTATATATATATATGATGCATGGATGATGTAGTAAAATTGCTTGAAAAGATCTGCGGTGTTTTTTGTTTTTGTTTTCTTGTTTAAGCAATCAACTATTACAATATTAATTCGGTCGATTTCGGAGATTGGATGAAAGAAGTTGAGGCACCAACCTGCTCGATAATTAAATAGAAACTAATCAGAATAAGAATTGAACCCTTAACCTCTAAATACTGATTATGCATCACTAGATTCACAACTAGATGCGGAGTTTATTGGGGCCACATCGCCCCAGAGACGGAAGATAGTGGTGAATTAAGTAGGCCAGACCCGTGCAATTTTTTTAAATATTATTAATAGATATTTATATTTTAGTACCAAAAGAATATATATATATATATATATATATGACCTCCCAACAAAAGAAATTTTTATTGTTATTTACCCTTTCAATTTTAGAATCCAAGTTCGTCACTACATGCCCCTCCTTTTTCTTTTTCTTTTATTTTATACTAGGTAGATATATTTTAATAAAAATATATAATATATAAGTATTTGTCCTTAAAATTTTTTTTTTTACTAATCATAAATATAAATATTTTTGGCCCTTTCAATTATTTTAATCAAGCTTTGCCACTAATTACAACTGATTAGGCACTAACTCGTTTGTACTTATGTTAGGAAGAATTCAGTTTGTTACCTAGGCGGTGTAGACTAAATTTCAGCAATTACTTGCTTCTTTAATTAATTAGTATATCCTTTAATTAGTTAAAATTTGATTGTTACTGCACTTATGTATATGAGTTTGAAGAGTTTAATTAATTATCTTGTTTTTTCCATCACTATATATATGAGAATATTATCAATTAGCTAGTTTCAGATTTATTAATATTGTTTGCTAGCTCTTGTCGAAAATTTTAAACTGCAATGAGAAATATTCCAATTTCTAGAAGATAAAGTTTTGTTTTTATTGTGACTAAAATAGGTTTTTCTTTTTTTTGGGAAAATAAATTTTTTAGAGGAAATTATTTTATGCAAAATTGTGTAGGAGAGAAAGAAAAAGGGCAATGATTAGATTATTTTTTGAAATAATGTGGGTAAGGATTTAGAAGAAATTTTAAATTTAAAATTTGAATCTAGTTTAAAAAATGAGAGTGTTTGGATATGAATTTTTTTTTTGGAGGAAAAAGTAATGATTTTTTTGAGAAGGAATCAAAGTAAACAACTTTATAATATACATAAAATACTAATTTATCACAATATTTTTATGAATTATGTGGACTATACATAATCATATTAGTAAACATAAATAAATTAAAAACTAACAAAGTAAATTTAGGATGCTTTTATTTGAATAATAAATTTTAGAAATAAATTCTTAGAGGGACAAATGAAGTTTGTAATAGTTCATTCAAATATTTTTACTATTTGTATATCATTATTCTTCTTAAATACATACAAAGATGCAATGAAAATTGTTGGCATCATATCATTAATTGTGTATTACGAGGGAGTCTTTAGTCCGACCGCTTGTATGTCTGTGACGCAATACTTTAACCATTAAATTAGGTATGCATGTTTTTTTTCTTTCATATAAGTGATACTTGTTGTTTTGACATAACTGCAATACATAAGAGGTTAAACTTGATACTCCGAAGTCCTAAACTTAATATACGATACGTCACCAGCTAAACTTATTATAACCACGACACATTATATACAAAACTCAATACTAAACACATTAGGAACTAAATCCGACACACCATAAACTAAACTTAATACACGATTACGATACGTACTTCGTCGGACCGTTAGATGAGTCATTTACACTCCCCCCCCCCCCCCCCCCCCCCTCTCATTTTGCTATTAATTCTTGCCTTTTTACATACATTAAATCATATATATATATATATATATATATGAACTTTTCATTAGCACAATTTTTTTTTTTTTAAAGAAGGAAGTCTTCAATTAGACAGGTGATTATTAATTCTACCCTTCACGTTCCCTTAAAAGTTACAATTTTGGGACAAAGAAAGTAGTTAACCATTTTAAAATTTCTTTCTTTAATTTTTATTGGAAGATATTAAAGAAATTTATTTTTCTTGCCGTTTGCATGCATGTGACAGTAAAATAAAACTCTCATATTTAATTTAAACGCTTCAGCACTTAATAAATAATTACTTAAAATTGAAGGCGGCCGGTGATAAAGTATAAAGGAATCTAGCTGGAAAACTACACTGAATACAGCAATGTGAACAATCTAATCAAACGGAGTATTAAAGCAAATGGAATGATCTAATATTATACACGATTAGTTAAACATTTATGCTTAAAATAAAATATCCCCTACCAGGAGAGCATATATATATATATATTTTAGTGTCGTAATTTCATAGATAATACGATATAAACGAGTTAGATCCGTTGAGAATTCTAACAAGTTTTAAATTAAATTGATCAGAACGAATAATACAATCAATTAAACGGGTTGGTAAGTATTGACATGTGTAGTTATTAATCTGAACCCATTAACTCATACACAAGTAAATTTTAGTGTGCTTGATAGCTTATATGAAAACACGATATGAATAGAATACTATATAAATAAGTTAGGCCGGTTAAATTTTAAAGGGTTTAATTGCGGGTCACATAGTTGACACGAGTACATAAAAAGATTGAGCTGAGGATGGCAGGTATCAATATGCGAACCCGTTGATTATAAGTTGCTAGCTAGACCACATATAACACAAATTTCCAAAATTTACTGCTTTCTCATTTGAAGAGTCGTATTTCTAATTTTTATTTTGTCTAAATGGAAGAATCTTGTTTTTTTTATTATTTTACTTTCATATCTTTATTAATATTTATGTCCGGTCTACATTTGCAACAATTAGAAAATGAAGACATTTGTATGAAAAATAGTGATAAATTACATTTTCAAACCATAACTTTTTTAATTGGGACAAAATATATAATATAAATTCAAAATAAATAATGTTTAATAGCATATGATAATTTGCAAAATAACACATCGTTTTAGCAAGAAAGATAATATTCTTCCAAATTTATTCTTATGAGGTAAATCTTTAACTCACCTATCATATAAAAAGATTTTCGAATGTATGCGAAAAACTCTCAAATGTCATTTATTTAGAAAAAAATAATATATATTATATAGTTGTATTTTATTATTCTTTAAGTTTTGGGATTTCAACAACATGAAGGGAGCTAGCTAGCTACCGATTCCAACCTTGAAGAGCTGGCTGATGATTACTCGAGTGAATTGTGGACCAATTATATGTGTTTGTCATTTATAATGTGTTGGCTTTAGCCGTCCTCAGTTAATTTGCAGCTTTGTTGGCTCATATATTATTAGTGATATTTCGTTGCATATAAAAAGTTCGGTTTTCCAGAAATAAAATTATCTCACTAAAAAACTCCAAAATATAATAATATATGATTTACAATTAATCATTACTTATTTTAGGTATTGTACGTACATAATTTATCATTAAAAATAAATTGTACATTGTTTAAACCAATCTCTTTTAATGAGACGAAAGGAAAGAATATATAATTATAAACAACTGCAAATTTCATGGCATGACGAGACAGTAGTGGACTGACACAAGTATTATATGCTCAGCAGGGTGTACCTTTGGAGTTAAAAAGGATTTTGAGACCAGAGTCCTTACAAATATCTTACTTAAGGCGATAGGAATTTTTCATCTTTATTTTTCCCTTTGCATACTGTAGTAGACGTACGACGATTAGTAATAATTAGGGTCACCAAACTCGCCAGTCACTTAATTGAATATTTCACCAAAATATATAATTATATATAATGGTGACAGTTCCAATTTTCTCAAATTTGCGTTGATCATTAATTTGGCTAGGACACGGCTTTAAAGTTCGATTTCGCAGCTAATATATTTGGCAAAATTGGAAATGTCAAAACACTTGCTGTAGTCGCTAAGATACACAGTGGAACCTTCGAAAAGAGGTAGCAGATGCCAGGATTTAATTGCCAGTTGAATTCTTAATTACTTTGATTTTCGCTTTGTCCGGCTGCGATCGGCAGGTGCCACGTGGAAGCTCGATCGACACCTATATGTGGGTTGCGCCGCCCCCCTTCCACCACCATGCTGTGGGTTCCCTTAGGTTTTCACGTTGGAATGTTCAGAGCATCAAATTGTGTCAATTTATGATATGATATAAAAACACTATGTTTATAAAAAGTAAAAGAGAAAATCTTTTTGCGTAGAATCTGGCCGGCTCGATACGCTGTTCACGTGAGGCCCATTGTTGCATGGTGTGGACGTTGAAGTTTGGAGAAGATGAGTCTGCAATATGGAAAATTATATGTGGGCTAATTTTTGACATGACACAAAAACATAGGGGTGGCAACAGGTCGTGTTTGTGGGTTAACGTGTTTGGGTTTGTGGATTGACGTGTTGGGATACCTCAATCCAAATCTTAACCTGTTTATTTTTGGGTCGCGTTGTGCTTAACCCATTTATTTTCGGGCCATGTCGTGTCAACTTTATTTTGACTTGAATTGACCTATTTATTTTTAAAGTTCAACATTTGAATTCGAATTCGATCTAAATATAACTCAAATAGCACATTTATCTTATAAAAATAATTATATTCACATTAAAAAGTATATCACACATGCTAAATAATATTTTTAAATCAATCAATAATAATTTTTAAACTTTTATATTTATAAAATGTGTTCATAAGGATTTACTAATTTATTAAACATGCTAAATAGATCATTCGGGTTGACCCGACTTGACCAATTTAATTTTCGTGTTATTCGTGTTCAACCCAATTTTGCCTCAATTCTTTCTTGGGTCGTGTCTAGCTTGCTATATGCGTGTTAGGTCCGTGTCGAATTTTCGTACCGGGTCACAAATTGCTATCCCTACCAAAATAATATATATATATATATGTATATATATATATATATATATGTTGAAATGTGAGAAGTAATTCATCTATGCATAGAAGTTCAGAGCATCAAAGTTGTGTCAATTCATAACTTGGCAGAAAAATATAATATTTCATCCATTCTATTAAAAAAGTCTAATTTTAGAAATATTTTTTGTTTCAATAATTTCATCTTTTATATATATATATATAATTTATAAATTCATATGTTAGATACTCTCTCTGTCCCATTCAAAGAGTCATGTTTGTAATACTGAACAGTATTACAAACATGACTCTTTGAATGGGACGGAGGGAGTATTTTTTACACTAAACTCCTATTTTTTTCCTCTTGTGGGTTATAATTAATCTCTTCAACATTTTCCATCATTCGTTTGACAAGGTGTGTCCATGTATACACATGGCTCCATCTTACGTAAATATGTTTGCACGCGTGTTTTATAATATAAGTCACCATGCATACAAGTTTAGTAATTTATTTATGATGATATGCTTCTTGCAACGAAAATGATGGTCCTAAAGTTCCCAACAACCCAAACCACAACCCACCCCCACCCCTCCTCCTCCTCCTCCTCCTCCTCCTCCTCCTCCTCCTCCCCGACAAGTGGATCGCACTATGAGCCCCTCTTAAATGTAAGGGGATCGCACCAGCGACATGCGATCTCCGCTTCCCGCCACAACTCCCCTCCCTCTTGGTATGTTTTTTGAAAACTTGTATAGTTACTGTAATATCTTATGTATTACATGAAATGTCAGTGTACGTTCTAAATAAACAAAAATTAATAAATGTATGAATCAAACCCTCACACATATATATATATATATATATATAAGTGAATTTTTATGCATCTCAACCGTTGAGTAGTTTCCCCTTCTCATTCCTTTATGTTCGTAGAACACGCGTAAAACGGTTGAGTCAAAAGAAAAAAAAAAGATTTAATTACTCTAACCTATCGAATTAAAATAAATATATATGAAATGCTATTTATGACATTTAAAATATATAACTTCCTAAACATAAGTAAATTGAAGGATGATCATCATTCATGGAGAATTATAATGAAAAACAAGATTCTTTCTTTGCTACAAAAGGAATATAAATATGTTAAGTTAGTGGGATGATTTTAAAGTAAAGTATGATTTGAAAAAGTTGAAAATAAAAGTTTTAAACTCAATAAATAATTCCAAGAAGCTTTGAATATCCAAATAATAAAACAAAAACTTGGTCAAACCCGATTTAACCCTAGTCCCATTAGGTCTTTGTTTGTGTTTGACCAAATCTGATTTTCAAGCACTAGGGCACAACTAGGCCAAACTAACGCCTCTATCATCTAGAAACTGTACAAGCTACGCTTTTTACGGTACAAGACACGCTTTCTAGGTATTAACAATACATAGTTGATTGAATTTCAGCAACTATAATTTAGCTAATAAGGAAATTGTAATTTATTTTATTTTTTCATATAAGGAAATTGCAATTAGTTAATTGGTAGAGATAGTCTCAAATTAGTTCTTTTAATTAGTTGGTATAAATAGTAAATACTGCAATGAAAATTAAAATGTGTAGAGACAAGCAAAAATAATAGAGTGATATATATATGGAAGGCTCGTGGTATTTTTGTCTACATATTTTTATCTTTCTTATTAAGGATATATTAGTTGGTTTTTTTGTTTCAATTCTTTTTAGTTTCAGTCCCGTTTTGAGGGGTGTAATTTTGTATTTTCATCACATTAATTCAGAGAGCATTTGATTGTTTTCACAAACCTCATGGGGTAGTAGTTTGGACAAATCTCGAGGTAAATGTAATCTACTCTTTATAATTTTAGCATTTTAAAGAAAGATTGAATAATCATATTTCAAAATCAAATTGTTCTAATTTGTTTATGTCTAATTTAAAAGTTAAAAAAAAAAAAAAATCTCTGCAGGTACTTAATGTATGAGTAAGGTATTTTAAACCAATTTTCAATACCTAACTTTAGGGTATGAAATTACTTCGCTTTCAATCTGATGAGGCAGGAAATTGACAATATGATTTAGTGAATTCTTTGTTTTTTTCTAAGGTCAAATAGTTCTAAGATTTATGTTTAATACACACACACACACACACACACACATATATATATATATATATTATACGTAATCATATCAATAAAAATATTAGAAAAATAAATAAAAAATTACAATCTTTTAGAGGTTAAAAAGGTTTAGGATGGCGCTTTTCTCCCTTAATAACTTTATAGGTGAATTACCAATTTTTTCTTTGAAATTTGTTTCAATTATTAAATGAACGTATTTTTTTTTGTATAATTATCAAACGAACTCTTTTATGTACAATTAATACTAGTTATTAAGAGTTTCATCTCCTATATTGTACAACAAAAAGTTGTACACACACAAGACAAATGAATGGGAGTTTTAACTAAGTAAACTTATAAATAAAAAGAACTCCAAAATATTCTAAAAAAGAAACGACAATGGAGAAATCCAACTCATGAAATGCCAAATAGTGTTGCTTAGATTGTAACTTCTCATTAATCTATATTATAGAATTAAGGATCAAGATCCATTGTTCATTTAATTACCTATAATTTATCTTCCTTGCTTCCATCTATCCCTTTCCATCTATTTTGTCTAAATAATTTTATACAATTAAGTAACCAAAGAGGATAGTACAGATTGACATTAATTACATATTATAAATTAATACTATGATAGGAAAATGATTTAGAGAATAAAAATATATCCAGTGAAAAGATTCGGTGATTCATGTGACATCACATGATAAAGCTATTTAGTAGTTTTAATTTTGTCACGTCAATCATTGTGAAAATTTATTCTAAATTTTCATTGTGTCTATCATTAAAATAGTCTGTTATTACAGTCATTTACTAATCACAAGGTACGACTCAAAATATGACTCATTGTATGAATGGATTGGAGTATATGTATAGTTATCTATAGAGCACGCGTAATGCTTATAATAACGTTACGACTTAATACATTTTCAGTGCCAATTAGTTAGTCTCTCTGTCCCATTAGAATTGTCAAATTTGAAAAATATTTTTTGTTCTAATAGAAGAGTTCACTTTCAATTTTTTTACTCATCCTACCTTTACTAATCTAATCATGTGTGGTCTACATTTAGCCCATACTTAATAAGTAATGATATAAATAGAATAAATAGTATTAAATTAGCTATTTTAGGTGTCTTACGTACCTTGACACTTATAACAAATTGTACATTAGTCAAAGTAGACCATTCTAATGGGACGGAGGGAGTATCTAATACTGGTTGAATGGAAGTGTTTAAGTTAATTTCTGGTATTTCGTGGGATTTTTTAAATTGTCATGATGCCATCAATGAAATTGATATTTAACATATAATAGAAAGTGAAGCGTGCAAATCATATGTCTTTTTATGTGTTAATCTTTTTTCTTGTTTTGACAATCAATTATTAAAAAAGAAGGAAGATAAAAATGAAGCTTCACTTTCTGCATCGTAATCATCACCCCTTATTTAATTTGTATCCAAATGGTTATATATTTCCTTAATTAAATTAGCCAGAGAGCATGAACACAAATAAAATCAAACACATTACGAGAGATTTGTCAATTTTAAAATACGACCCGATTGTCACAATAAAAGATGTTTTTGTTACAATTTATGACACGAAACCAAAACCCGAATGGAACATAACACGTTATAAACAATTTGTCAATTTAAAACACGACCGATTACGTCACCTATAGATGCATAATTAGATTGTTATAATGGCAGTTTGTGACTTAATTATCATCAAAGTATAAATAATTAGCCACCGATAAAAATGGACAAAAAAATGTCTTGGCAACTACCACTAAGGCATTGGACCTCTAAGTACCAGTTGAAGTAGTGAATATATCTACATATAAGAAAGCGTGAATGTGTTGAAATGAACCAGTTTGTAGGGGTTGCCGGTAAAACAAAGACACGATCCTTTGGGCAACTTCAGCAGCTTACCGGTGAAATAGATAACACGTGTCCTGGTTTGGTCCTTCCACCACAACACCAACCATCGATCAAAGTATTTCGATCAATTTCGCAAGCTTCTTTTTCTCTTTAGGTTCAGAATCATTCCAACTAATTTCAATAAAAAAAATTTATTGAAAATGTAAACAGCCTTATTGAAAATGATGAAAAACTATTATAAAATTAAAAGTAGTTTCAAACCATGATTTGAACCCACTTACCAAACAGGCCCTTCTCTTTGTCCAACCTGAGGCCTGAATTTCGAGGCGCTCATCGAAACAAATTGAGAGTGCTCCCTCCGGACCGAGACCCACCAGTTGGACATATGGATGGAGAAAACCGGTCTCTTTGACCGGAGTGTTGAATAAAGAGTTTTATATACTCTTACAAATGAACTGGACAAAAAAATGACTTGTAACTGTGAAACTATAAATCTTACGGATTTACTGTTTATTTTGAATAAGGATTTGATTCTACTAAGCAAACAATAGCTTCGGTCTTACAACTGTTATTTTAGCAAATGTTCCCACTGCATGGTCTTACAAATTGGACGATTTAATGGTTATTTATATTTGTTCCTTCATGTTCTAATTTTTGTTAGCCGAGATGCTATACAATCCAAAATATTTGACTGTACATTTAATGCGGACAAACTGTTTGATTAAATGCTTCAATAACTTGTGAGTGGAAAAGACTGCACAGTGAATCAGTATGCCAAAATGTACGCGTTTCTTGTGGAGGAAAAGGGATAGTTTTTGTACTCCAAGAAAGAGAGGGGAAGAGTTGGGGAGGAAACGATGACAATCTACAGAGGAACGAATTTCATGCGGCTTATCAATCAGGTCAATTTTGAACTTCGTTTACGCCCCCACAAACGATAAACCCTAGCTCTCTCCACAGCCGCCTCCTCTCTTTCTCCAAACTCAAAAATCTTCTCCCCCTTCCCCCTTCTCCCCTACGGGAGAAGGGGGATTGAAGCTTTTATTTTTTTCTTTCTTTTCTACTTATTTTCTTTTCTTTTCTTTATGTTTCTCCCTGTCTGGGAGTTTCTTCTCCCTTTGTGGAGCTTCAGTCTCTCTATATGAGAGTATTTTGTCCCCCTCTTAGGAGGGTTTGGACTCTCTTTGGAGAGTTTTTAGGTATTTAGATCCGACGCCGGCGAGGGTGCTTGGATCTAGCTGGACGTTTTTGGAGGAGGTATTTTTATGGTCTTTTTTTGGAAGTAAGTTTGTGGATGGAAGTTTTTTCTGGATGTTGCTGCTGGACGATGTTGCTGGATGGGCATTTGTGGATGTTGCTGCAAAGATGGATGTTACCGAGTTGTTGAAAAGATGGATGTTGCTGAGAGATTTGGACTGGGTGAAAAACAGGGCAAAAATGTTATAGCCAACTTGTTAGTACACTATTTGGCAATTAGTACCCAAGATGAGTATGAGTGGCTTGAGTCACTTGCATTTGTATCTCAAACGTTGCTGGACGATTTCCAGCGCCATTAATATATTGTTTTCCGTTTCAAAAAAAAAAAAATCAGGTCAATTTTGAGTATTTTCATAAATTGATTTCTTATTTCCAATTTGTGGGTTATCATAGGGAAATTGACCTCTCTTTTTTTCCTGTGATTTGTAGCTGTATAGATCAAGATTCAGTATTTATGCCAGAAAATCAATACACCTGCTGCTTTCCCCTGCTCTATATCTAATTTCAATTTTGAAGGTTTTATTTTCCTTTTACCTCCATTAAAAAAAACATAAAAAAATGGTTCTTTCTGCAGCATATGTAGATATTTAGAGGTTGTACCGATATAACTTTTGATCATCTTTCTCACGGCTGTAAGATCTTGCAGTTATATATATTAACTTGCTCTTTGAATATGTATATGAGTTGGGTTGGATAACTTGGATTATTTTGCATTACGACTGTGGGAATGATTTATGTATGTTTACTGTTTGATGAAATGTTTCCAAAAATGCTGTAATTATTTTTCTTTCAAGAGGGGTTATATCTGAGACTCATATTTGTGATTTTAATTAATATTTAGTTGAGGCAAAAAACCTTCTAGCCCATTAAACTGTTACAATAGTAAATTTTTAGCAATCAAACTATTTTTTGTTACTTTTTAGCCACTAAACTATTAAGATAGGTCGATTGTGTAATGCTTAGCCGCTAGAATAGATGGAAAAGTCACCCCACACGATGATTTTGAGGGATAAAATAGTTTAGACACAACAAACCTTCCTCGACCATAATAAATGAAATATCATGCAAAAAACTCAAGCTCACGGCCATCATAGTCTTTATAGTAGGAGATCCGGTGGTGATGTCGGAGGAGGTGAAGAAGGGGGTGGTTTTTTGGCTGTGGTGGTGATTGAAAAGATAGCAAGAAGAGGGAATTGAGTAGGAACCTTCCAGTACCTGAAAAAGGTTCATATGAATTCGAAAAATAATGCAACAGAAATATACACTAAGTTGATGACAAACCTTCTGACACTCACTGTGATTATGGTCTTTCTTTGAATTAAAATTAATTTACCATAGAGCTAAAATAATTTTTCTTTTAGTGGAATCAATTCTTGTTTCTTTGACAGCAATTTTGCTGCCAAAAAGGTATTCTTCTATGGGAGCTTCAGAAGCAATAGATGACTAGGGCTTTGGGAGATCACCACCAATGGGTGGTGTTACATTGCAAAAGATATTGTGTTCATCGCGGGAATAACCTTCTGCTGATACTCCTCATCGACTGTTCATCTTAAACTTCTTCAAAAGAAAGAAAAGAAAAGAAGCCAGTAGAAACTAACAAAGAACTAAGAAAACAACAACATTAATTAAGAAAACAGAAGCATGGAAAGATTCGAGATTAGCAGAAGAGGAATCAAAGTTTTTTTTTTCTGACGGAAAAGGAATCAAAGATTTGATGAGAGCAGATGGAAAGATTGAGAGTTTTGATAGACTTTTCATCCATTTTAACGGCCAAATATAACAAAACGACCACAATCAACCTATTTTAATTGTTTAGAAGCCTAAAAATTACAAGAAAAAGTTAAATCGGTAAAAGTTTACTATTAAATAGTTTGGTGGCCTGGAGGGTTTTTGGCCCTTTAGTTTATGATTGTGTGTAGGATTTGACAGTCTTTAAGTGGAAGTTTTTTTTTTCCCCACTCAATTATCAATCAGTCCTTGGCTGCAAAAGGCGATATCCCTCGCCCGCAGGGCCCACACCGCCCAGCCCCATGAGCCTCGTGTGAGGGGTAAATCAGGGTGACTCAGCGGTAACCTTGGCAGGAGGACCAGTGCCTGGTGCCCACAAGGATCCACCCCCCACATTGGGGGGATGAAAATCCCACACTGCGGCTGCCAGGGCTCGATCCTGCGTCCTTGGCTGCAATCTGCTGCCAAGTTACCAACTGAGCTAAGCCCCTGGGGGCAATTATCAATCAGTCCTGGATCACCTATGGCTGAATTCTTGTTTTTATTTAGAAATAGAAAATATATTGATGTTAATGTCAAATTTGATTTATAATGACCTGAAATTTGTTTTAAGTGTGTATACTGCGGTGCTTGCTTTTGAAAATTATATTTCTCACTTGAAATGATACATGCCTTCACTTCCACACATTGCCTATTGTATGCTATTTATTTACATTATTAAATAGCTTGTATATCTGAGTTGACCCTTTTTCTCTCCTATTTCAGTCCGTATCCCTGTCAATTATTGCTCTGTTTGCTCTCTTTCTTGACTGCTGATCATGCATCCCTCTTCTCAATTATTCAGAAGTAGGTAATAATATAGAATGTTGGAAATACGGTTGTGTTTGTTTCTTTATTTTGTTTATTCTTTGGGTATATACTAATGTTAAGAAATATGGGTATTTGGTCATGGTCAGCTAAACTGTGAAATGATGTGTTGCTCCCTTATATTTTCTACAATGAATTCGCCTTTGCTTTCCTTCTTTCCGTATATAATTTCGTGTTAACTTATAGGTTATAATTAAAGTACTGAGGGTTTACGAATTTATATGCTGTTTCTTTTTTTTCTTTCCCTTTTCCATGTTTCCTTAATTTTGTCTTTTGGGTGCAAACGATGGTGTGCATGCTAGGTGCATCGTCAGGGACACCGTTAGGGGTAGTGTCGCTTTCAGGGTTGATGGTATCAAGGTTGATTCGAATGTGAAGAGGGTTGTCCCCAAATGAAGTTGGCTTTGCAGTTAGGGAAGAATTGTTGTTATGTACCATACTAAAAAGAACAATTTAGGCTCTCTTTGTTTTATAATTCGAAAACGTATTTTCACCTTTTTTCATTTAGTGTGACTTGTTTGGCAGCCCTATTTTCCATTGTCCCTCACCCATTTACTGCATTTTTATCAACGGTCATTGCACAGTAAAAAGCTGAAATGGAATATATTCCATTTACTTGAAGTGTATAATGTAAAAGTGGAAGAAAGTCAATTGACTCAGGCTGTAAAAGTTGAAAGAAAACGCTAAAGAAAGGGGGGAAAAGAAGGGAATGCCAAATGCAAACCAGTACTCCCCGCCGGAAAATTTGTGGCGCCATTTTTTCCCTCAAAAACATTTCCCAAACTTTTTTGGGGAAAAACACAAACAAACAGAGCCTTAATTGCTTTTGGAATAAATTAAGTTTTGATATTGGGATTACAGTACCCTTCATTCCTAAGAAGAGAAATGGATGGTACTTAAATGAGATGGGTTTGAAGTCTTATGCACTTGCAGTATTTCTATTTTATGTACTACAATTATTGTTATTTTTCTTGGGTACAAATGTTGCTATAGAGAAATTAAGCTTCGTATCCATAATAGAAAGTCAATAGTTTAAAGGTTTAGTGGATGAGAATTTACATATAAGAAGTTGCTAAGAACAAATGTTAACAGAATGATAATATGATTAGCTTCTATAGTCTATAGTAAACTTTCTCTTTCCCACAGAATATAAACTTTTCTACATTGATTAACCTCTTGTTCTTTCGTGCTTTAGAGATTTTAAATATTTCTAAATCCAACATTGGTCTGCCTGTGCAAGTTGCTTCAATGTGCTAGCTTTCATCTAATTTCTTGATCTCCAATAAAAAAAAAATTGGTGTACAGTTTGTTAGTTCTTGCAGTAATTGGAAGAAAATTTGTGTCATTTGTAGTGTAGGCTTGTATGGAGGGATATATATACATTTCCTTGCGCTATCAGCAAGAGTTCGTTTAGATAAGTCACTAAAGGATTTTGAAAATGTTACAGTGGAGTTGCATTGTTCTACTGATTACGAGAGCTTGATGCAAACCATTTATGTGTGAAACCAATTACCAAACATATCTTGTCCCTTCAAGTTTTGCTTAGAAAATTATATGCTTTTACTAACTTGTCCACAATATTTTCATGTAATATTGTCTTATTTTTCTATTTTCAACAGGCTGTGATTGTCCTTCATGCAACAGTTTTAGGCTTGTCCATAGTGCTGTTACTGATGGGACAATGACTTCCAATGCATCGCCTTTTAGAGGGTTTTCTGCATGCTTGCATACCACATTCATCTCCCTTGCTGTTTTTATTTGGTTTCTCCAATTTCTCCCCTATTCTTTGGTTTGGGTATTCTCTTTGGTTGTCCATTTAATTTTTGAGATCTTGTATGTGTATACGATGGTGAGATATGACCCATATAGTAGTCGCCCTATGGTGTGACAGAGATTTTGTCATTGCTGTTGTTGAGATCTTGTATGCTTCAAGTTTGTTTCATTCCCACTACTGTGAGCCAATTGATTGTTGATTTGTTTGGATTCCTGTTTTGTTTCCCTTTTTAGTTTAAGCAGTATTCTTTTTCTCCCAATTACAGACTTAAAGGCCTGTTTAGTGAGGAACTTTTCCATGTTGAGGGCTTTTTGGTGGTCAAGTCATAGTTCACTCAACGAGTTGACCCTAAATTCACCAGCAAGTACTAATTATTTTCCTCTATTTAAGTGCTGATTCAGGTTGTGACTGCCGAAATTGAATTGGTCCCCTGATGAATATGACTATGTATAGATTTGTCTACTTTTTTGTTTTTTCTCCTGCTAAGTGACTTGGCAGCCCCTCTTACACAATAATAGTATGTATTCTGGGTTTGTGCAGTTCACAATACCTAGGACTTCCATATAGTGTACATGTCACATTCATATCTATTATCTGATCACGAAATTGAAGAATCGAAATACCCAAGAAACAAATAAATACTAGATCTAATTAACGAAGTTAAAGTAGAAGGTGGTCGAGTAATAATTTTGGAATTTCAATAAAAAAAATTTTGAAACTAAAAATTTTATTAATGGTGTTGAAAATCGTTTAACAATGATTAACAATAGAAGATCAAAAAACGGTCAATATAACTAATTACATAAGATTAACGAATACAATAGTGTATCTAATCTACTAAACTGTAAATCTATACCTAGTAGAAATATAAAACTGAACAAATCTCGTACAGACAGTAATAGAATCATAACCAGGATTCATACACCATAACCATGTGGAATACAATCACCAAATCCAGGGAGAAAACCACTATAGCCAAAGAGAAAATCTCCATAACCAAGAAAGAAAACACCATAAATATAGAGAAAAACACAATAAACAACTATAAATTTTGAAAGGAAAACTTCCAATCAGGAGAAAACAAACTAAAAGATAACAAGAAATAATAGTAGAATTGCTTCCCTCATCCTCTTTCACGGAAAAAGATAGTGAATTTAGGGATTAAGAAAGAAGAGATAGGAGAGGGAGAGTTCTTTCTTTTGGTTTTGGAAATGCAATAAAATAGTTTGAAGACATTTAAAATAAATAATTATGGATGTCAATTGGGCAGGTTATGAGTTGGGTCAATCATTGACCCGCACTTAATGGGTCATGACCTAACCTAACCCGTTGATTGATGAGTCAAGTGCAGGTTAGGTCATGTTCGGGTTGGATTATAACCCGATCAACTCGTGGGTTAAATTAGTTGACCAATAGGTCAACTTCACTTAACCCGACGGGTTATAACCCGTATCACAACCCGCAAATAAATTATTTTAACAAGAAAAAAGTATAATTATATAATAATTTAAACCCTCCCCCTCCCTCCCTACCCCTGTCCTCGATTTCCCCTTTGGCCCCAATTCCCTCACAATACAAACTACACACCCTGAAGAAAACTATCCCCACTGCCCCCTTTCCACCCCTCACCAACACACCCGCAACCATAGTTGTTAAAGTCGGGTCTAGGTCTAGACCAAGGAATCAAGCCAAACTTGGGTGAAATCGTATCTAATTTTATAATCACATCAGGCTCGGAAGAATCGGCTAGAATCGGCCTAGAATCAGCCGATTCTACGATTCTAGCCGATTCCACAATTTATTGAATGGGCTTCAAAATTGGACAAAATCCATTAAAATATGCGATTTGGGAGGCCCAAATTCGGTCAAATTTAGGCTGCCCAAATTCACAATTGCACTATTTGGCAACCCAAATTCTCAATTGCAATAATTTTCCCCTATCTTCTTCACAATGACGGGTTCAATTCAATTCAAGACTTCTTTTTTGAATCTTCATTCTCCTTTTTTTTGCCCTAACTCCTCTCTGACCTGAGTTCTATTGAGAATGATGTTTAATTATTTATGAGATTATGCATGGACATGATATGTAATTGATTTGGCTATGGATTATTGAGTTGATGACTTGAGTCTTCATGTATTGAGATTTGACACTTTTAATGAGATTTTTATTGAACAATTATGAGTTTGTATGAGACTCATTGAGTTTATGATATAATTATAGTTAAATAAGTGTGTATTTGCTATTTTCCGATTCCAGGATCCGATTCTGCGATCTGATTCTACGATTTTGATTTTAGGCATAAAACGATTCTATTTTTATATTTTTATAAATTTCAATTTGGTCCCCATACATATGTCATTTTAGTTGTTTTAATTCATAACATTTGAAACCGACTCATTCCTAAATTTTGAATATTTGGTCTCCCGTGATCTAAGTAAAATAGAATTTGTTATACATGTATTTTGAGATTCGTATAACTATTACAATCAATGGTAATTTCGTCAAAATATAATAGATTCTATTATATTCATATCAGAGAGACTAAAATATCCTGTTCATAAAAGTTTCTAATGTTATGAATTAAAATAAATAAATAAAACGGTATAAGTAGGTTATCAAAATTGGAGATTACTCAACATATGAATTGTTTCTTCATTCTACTACTAGAATAAATAAAACTACTAGAATGAATTGTTTCTTCATTCTACTACTAGAATAAATAAAACTACTAGAATGAATTGTTTCTTCATTCTAGAGGCAAGTCTTTTTCTTCCACTCTAGACTCTAGAGGCAAGTGGTAAACGATGAATCTGATGGAAGATGGAAAGAAGGGATGTATGGAATTTTTAGTCCTTCCATGCACCACTAGCTCAACTTGTACTAGGGGTTATGAATTCATGTTATGTCTCGATTATCGGGTTTAGATTTGACACCCCTAACCCTAATTTTACCCGTTTAATTATTCGAGTTATTAGTATTGACATATTTAATTCGCGAATATTTTGTATTTGTGTTATAAAATAAAGAGTGAAATGCACCAAATACCACACAACTATTGAGTTTTACAAAAAATATCACTTTTCTTTAAAAAGCCCATTTACAGACACTTAACTTTTAAAACGGACAAAAATTACCACTCCGTTAGTCAATTCTGTTAAGTGGCTAGCAATCAAAAAAAGGCAGGGACAAAATTATCATTTCACATGTTACGGCACTGTTCATCATCTTCCCTAAAAATTTTTAAAAAAATTCGATGAACAGTACCGGAAACTGTTCATCTTCTGCCGTTGATTGAACATCATCTTTTCCACCGCCGTTTTAGTCTCCCCATCCAAATCGGACAAATTAGAGAGCTCAGGCTCCACCTTCTGGGTATCAATTTTGGGACCACCTTTGAGCAAGCTCTTCACCAGTTCAACCTGTCCTACTTCATCAACAAAATCGAACTGATCCTCGAAGCTCCATAAGCACTCATCTGGCATCACCGAAGTGAAGAACTCTCCTTCTATAATTGGGGCCTGATTTTTCGGTCCGACTCTGATGCGATTCCTTTTAATCTCACATACAATCGATCTCGCCTTCATCCCCGCCGGAACAGGGACGTTTACGGTGGCTTCTTGAAGGGTTTGTCCCCAGGAGTAGGTTTTCATGTCCAGGCCGTTCGCTTTGTTAGGAACCAAACGTTCTGGCTTCTTCTCTGCCAACGGCGAAGGCGGCACGTCACCTTCAGAGATAATCACCACATTTGATATGTGAACCTTAAAGTGAGGGGATTGCAAGGCAACGAATAGAATGAAGAGGATGATCTGAAGCGGGATAAAGATATGAAACTGTTGAACTGAATTTGGGAGACGAGAGGATATATATAGAAGAGGATTGGATAATTGGAAAGCCGGATTCAGTGTGGCATTTGGGAAACGATGGGTTAAACAATTTGTTTCGGAGAAGATGAATAGTCTCGGGACTGTTCATCGCTTTTTTTTTATAAAATTTCTTTTGGGGAAGATAATGAAGAGTGTCGTGACGTGAAATGACGATTTTACCTCTGTCTTCTTTTGACTGCTAGTCACTTAACAAAATTGATTAGCGGAGTGATAATTTTTGCCCGTTTTAAAAGTTAAGTGTCTGTAAATGGATTTTTTAAAGAAAAGTTGTGTTTTTTGCAAAACTCGATAGTTGTGTGGTATTTTGTGCATTTCACCCTATAATAAATTACTCGTATCGGTTTCGAATAGACAATATATTCTCAATTCTAACATTACTCATTTAATTATTAGTGTTATTCAGGTTGATCCATATAACTAGCAAACTCACCAAGGCTGAACATTAACCCATTTATATCATATTAGAAATTGCAAGCACTAACTGGGGGTTGAAATTTGAAATTTGGGAAGTGTTTATTCCAGCCAACACTAGACTGTAACAGTGGAAACCAAACTACTACATAAATGGACAAAGATTACTCCATTCTCACCAACATCCCTTATTTCCTCCCAACTTAGCAAGCAAGAATATATTAACTGATACAATCCTAAACATTATAGTATTATTTATTACATGTTATAAATATTTTTTTTAAATTGTATGTTGCTCATAAGTAACGTTATTATAATTTTTTTACTTTTAAAATATATTTTATCTATTTTAATAGAAATAAAAATTAATTTTACATCTAAAGTTGGTAGAGTACGTGTCCGTTTGATAAAAATTAATGCTTATATCTGAATGTTTAATGCTGAAACCATAATGCTGAATTGATTAAGCATTTAACATTTTACTGCTGAAATATATTTTCTGATTCTCTGAATCAGAATTCTTAATCGGGCAAATTTCTTAAAACCCCCATGTGGTTTAAAAAGCTCGAAAAACCCCCTAGTGATTTTGCGATATCCGTAACCGTTAGGTTTTTGGTTAACTTTAACTGTGATAGGGTCATTTTCGTAATTTTATCCCTTTTTAAAATGGTTGACTTCTTAGGTTGACCGTTAAAGTTAACAAAAAATCTAATGGTTACGGATATCGAAAAACCACAGGGGGATTTTTCAAGCTTTTTAAATCACATGAGGGTTCTTAATAACTTTTGTAAACCACATGGGGGTTTTAAAGAATTTGCCCTTCTTAATCACTCGATCTTGTTTGATAAATATGATGATCTTAATGTTGAAATATTAAAAATGTATCATTTTATCCTTACGTTGAATTTTTTATATTTATATGTGCGGAATATCAAATTTATAACGAAACATTAATTATGATGAATGAAAAAAGTAAGGAAACAAAATAAGATAAAACACATTAAATTGAATGATTAAAATACAAAAAAAAATAATTTATTAAATTCTTAAAAAGAAAAAACGAGTCCTCTATTGTATTCTAAAATAAATTAAAAATTTTACAATAAAACTCATATATAATTAATAAAATTATATAAGTAATATTAAACACATCGTACAAATGAGATTTATAAAAATAGGTAGATGATATAATTTATTAAATAAATTTTTAATACCAAAATAAAAAATAAGACAAATTTTTATTTGACAATGTTATGATGAAAAATTTTAAACGTGGTATGTTAATGAAGAAAAAATAAAATAATAATTTATTCAAAAAATAAATATTTATAGTTAAATTAATATGAATAAAATAAAATGAGTAGTTTCAGAAATCAAATATGAATTATTTAAAAGAATGCTACGTGGAGCATTAAGTGATAAGCAATAAGCTAACTTTTACTGCTTAATTTTTTTTAAAGAAAATAAACAGTGCTTAATCAATTAAGAAATTTGGATTTTCGTTATAAACAAGGTGAAAAGTCATTATTGCTTAATCAAATAATTTTAAGCATTAAACACTGTTATCAAACATGCCCTACATCAACCTCAGCAACCGGGTACACTTATTAAACCAATGAGTGTTTTTTTAAAAATTTTAAAACACCAATGAGTATTTTAGTTTAAAAAGAAGTTAGCTTTTAAAAAAAAACACTACCAAATTAGCTTTAATTTTTTAAATGACCTCACCTAACAAAACCTTAAGATATAATGCTCCATCGTCATGTTTTTTGTTTTTTGCACCAATTCCCAGACTTGAACCCCTTCCCTGTTCTTCATCAATTTCATTCCCACCTTCCCCACCCCCCCCCCCCCCCCCCCCCCCCCCCCCCCCCCCCCCCCCAGCCTATGGGGATAAAAAACAATTGAAACAAAAATCCAGAAATAGAAAGAAGGAAAAAAGAGAAGAATGAAAAAATTGGGGTGATCCGGTTTGGTTTTCACCGGTTTCCAGTTTACCGTGGTTTTTTACCGACCTTGACCGGTATTTTATATATCCAGCTTTACATATACACTCAGACTAGCCTGTTCACGGTTGAACCAGTCAATTCAGCCGGTCCGATCCGAGTTTAAAAACACTATGTCAAAGGGATAAATATTTTTGGCAATTGCTTATATACAACATGTTTCACGGTGTAACAGAAGAATTAATTTAGAGTTTATAAGACATTATTAAACATAAGAGCAAATGACAGTTGCCCCCTCATGTTTTATTTCACGTGACAGTTACCTCCTTATAGTTTAATAATGTCTTGTAAAGTCCTTATGGTTTTGGATTAAAATATCACACAAACAGAAAATTTTCTCACTAATACCGTTAGTGCTGAATACCTAAAATGCCCTTTGCTCTAACAAAAATTCCCCACATGCCAGAATTCTTCCTACTGTCAACAAAAATTTGTCGATCGGAATCCCTTTCTTCCCCTGCTAAACGCAATCCCACCGTTAACACCTTTAAAGGATTAAAGCTTGTCGAGCCAAATCCCTTTCTTCCCCGACCAAGCTCAATCTCACTGTTGAAATCCTTAAAGGATTAAACCTTGCCAATCGAAATCCCTTTTTTCCCCAAACCAAATGCAATCTGTCAGCCAAATTAGGGTCAGGTTAATTTTTGACTGCCAAGCTTGATGATGAAAAGTCCCAATATAAATTGGAACTCCTCCAGTTGCATCTCATAAGTCAAATGTACTGCAGCTTAAAAGCAAAAGCTTTCGCAGCCTTAGGCAATAGTGAGCCTTCATTCCTCTTAGTGACAACGATCGAGAACGAAACCACTAATTTCTGTACAAATAAGCCCTACAATAGTAGTTGTGGACCAAATACAATCAATAGCTGCATCAAAGTATGCTGTCATTCCTATTTAAGGGGTTGTTGTAGGAGGTTTGGGTCGTCAAAGATGTATGAATTAGACCAGGTGAATTTGCAGCAAAGGAATTATCCCTTTTTTTTTAATCGGTGATTCAAGAAGCTCTTGCTTTTGTTGTTATTGATTCTGTTGTTTTGAATGTAATTTCTGAAACTATTGTGTTTTCTTTTCTTATTTGAGGCTCTGTTTTGGTTCAAATTTAGATTGGAAATTTTGGATGATTTTTATTTTATTTTTATGCTTCTGATGGTTTCTTGAATCACTTTTCAGTTCTTGGTTTTGCTGGAATTGCTGGGTGAATATTTATATTCCTGGTTACTACTACCTAAATCTTGGTGCTGCTCTGTTTGACGTTTTTCAAATAGGTTTAGAAAATTTTTTGGATAAAACAAAAGAGAAAGGGATAGTTTTGTCCAAAAAAGAGTTTGGATTAGACTTATTTTAAGTCTCACATGCAGGTAGAGTGCGTGAAAGTAAAGCTCTGTTAATGGGGTGAAATTCTGTCTAAGTGACAGTTCAATCCAAAAGCATGAGGATTTAACACGACATTATTAAACCACAAGAAATAACTGTCACGTGGAGTAAAACACAAGGGAGCAACTGTCATTTGCCCTAAATATAATTTATAATAAGTGTGTAAATATTCAAAAGGACATTTTGGTGAAATGGAGATTTGTATTATTAAAATACCAGTGAATAAATGAAAATGACATAAAAATATAAGAGTAAACCTCAATGGATATCTACATATGACATTTTAATTGTTTTGCTCCAATTTTTATTTTTTTAATTTTTTATCCTTGTATCCCCAAGAATCGAAACTGTGACCTCGGGGTAGGGGTGACCTAACCGGAACCAAACCAGAACGGAACCGGCGGTTCCGATTTCAAAACCGTAACTGTGGAGGACGATTCTTGGAACCGTAACCAAAACCGTGACCTGAGATTCGGTTTAGGTTCTTAATTGTTAGTAATAGGAACCGTAACTGGCGATTTGGAACCGTCCAAATATAATATTTATTTATAAATATAATTTATATTTCTAAGTTATATATATATATATATATATGTTTAATTATTTATTATCGATAATATTGAGTAGTAAATGTATTAAAATTTACTTGTTCAATAAAATATTATTAACATAATTTATTTTTAAAATGAGAATATTGTGAACATTAATATTATTCTCTCTTTAAACTTCATTTTGTAATTAAAATTTATATAAAATAAATTTAAAGTATTACTAATATTGAAATTGGAACTGTCATAAACCGTAACCGTAACCGGAATCGTTTGGAACCAGACAGTCCTATAAAAGTTTAGTTACGGTTCTATTTATTTTGGAACCGGCGATTTTAGAACCGTAACTGGCGGTTTTGGAACCGTGATCACTCTACCTCGAGGTTATTAGGCCCTTCCCTTACCACCACCCCAACCCTTCCCCCCCAATTGTTTTGCTCCATAACATTTGAAATCAACTATTTTGATATCTAATTTTTACAAACTGAATATTTTTGTCTTTTGTCGTCGTCTGAATAAAACATGATATGTTAAATATGTAAATCGAGACTCATATAACCATTACAACCAAGGATAATTTTGTCTACATATAACCAAATCTATTATATTCATATTGGGGTGTCTAAAATATCTCGTTCATAAAAGTCAGAGAAAAAAAAAAGTTCGTTTCAAATGTTTTGGATCAAAGAAAAATAATACGCATTTAAAATTGCTATTTTAGTCCCTCTATTATATACTTGTTACATTTTTTTTATCCATTTTCTATGTCTCTTTGTACTTGTAATCTCTCTTCTTTTATGTGTTGCCACTTTTAGTCCTTATGATCAGTTGTAACTGATTTTGTAGGTTATTGGGAGTCAAAATATAAATTTAAAATTTACAAAACTACCCCTAAAGTGGCCGGTAAAACCACTACAGCCAATTATAAGGACAAAAAGTGACAACACATGAAAGAAAATGGACCACAAATGCAATAAGACATAAAAAAAAAAAACCAAAAATGCAACGATGGTATAGAGGAGTGACCAAAAGTGTGATCTTTTTATTATTAAAATTAGAGTTTACTCGAAATATAAAATAGAACGATTATAATGAATTGCTACTTTTTCTCCTGATCTTCCCCTTCATTTTTTTCTTCAAGTCTAGAACTCTAGAGGCAAAGTGGAAAATGTTGAACATGATGGAAGATGGAAAAAAAGGACTACTTGTAATTTTGGTGGAAATTTGAAGTTTGAAAAGTGTTTTTTCCCAACCAACATAATACTGAAACAGTAGAAATTTCTTATACTACCTTATATAAAGAGTGAACTGCCCAAAAATCACTATACTTTTCCAAAATTTCTTCGTTTGGTCTCACTAAACTTTTTTTTCCCCAGGAATGTCACCATACTTTCAAAAATTGGCAAAAAATGTCATTTTGGGTTATGTTTAACGGAGTTTTAACGGAATCACCATTTTTCAAGGGTATTTTCGTCCATGAACTATTCACCATCTTCTCCAAACTCCTCCACCTTCTTCCTCCCTCATCCGCCGGCCGTTGCCGCCTCCCAGGCACCACCCCTGTCGCCCCTCAACCAATCGAATACCACCACCACAATGCTCAATTTTCCGTTCCAATAGAGCAACAAGTGAGTGCTGAAGTTTTCCAGCTCAGGCGAACCAACAAACCGCCGGCGGTAATGTGAAAAGCCCGAAGCACAATGGCTAAAAATTGTCCAATTTCAGTGAGTAAGCAGCTTGGGAGGGATGATTATGCCTAGCCCATGGTGTTTCCATAGTTTTTGTGCATAAATTACGGATTAAAAGCTACTAATTCACCCTTTAAATCCGTCGATGAACAGTAACCCGACCACTAAAATACAAACAAAAACTCCTCCCAGATCTGAAATGGTGACTTCCTTCAAGCTTAAACCTTCTCCAAATGGTTAGAATTTAGCTAATAACTTTAGAAACCACAACAAATTATTCTGGGTGAGGCCAGATTCGGCCAAGGCCGAACAAACCCACAACTCGTGAAGCAAGTTCTTCTCGCCCAAAGCAAGAACTTAATTTAAAAATTCTTCCTTTGGGCAAGTAAATAATCAATTCAACACACAATTCAATTCAGCACACAAATGCTTTGAAGAATTCTTACGAAGAGCTCTAAATTGGGGCACGAGAGAAAAACTTTGTCAAAACCCACTATCTTTCATCTTCCTTTTTATTTCCTTTATTGAAGGGATGGGATGAACAGGGATGAGAGGCAGATGAGCTGCAGAAGTTTGGAGGAGAGAGGGGGGAAGAAGGGATGGGAGAAGATAAGGAAATGTTAAAAAAATATTTTAATATTCCGGCGGTTGTCTTGGAGGAAGTAGGAAGGAGGGAGGCGGAGGAGGAAGTTTTGAAGGGAAGTGGAGGAGGGAGATGAACAGTTAGGGAAGAAGGAAAATAAATAAATAAATAAAAGTAAAAAGACAAAAATACCCTTGAAACATTGCACATGGCAAGCATGTGATGCCCATTCCGTCAAACATACTCCAAAATGACATTTCTGGCCAAATTTTGAAACTATGGTGATATTCTTGGGGGAAAAAAAAGTTTAGTGACCAAACGAGAGATTCTGAAAAAATATAGTGATATTTTGGGTAGTTCACTCTTATATAAATGGCCAAAGATTACGCCATGCTCACCAACATCCCTTTCTGTGTTTTGACCACAATCCATTTTCCTTCAACTTAGCAAGCAACAAACTTTGTTGCCCAGAATCTCTCCCTCCACCATGCTGCTCAGTTCATCCCTTTAATCAGGAAAGTTTCAATCTTTCTGCAAATTTTCCAATTTTCTTGATTGTAGGTTGTTGAATCTAGCTATAGAACCTTACTGTTTTGTTTATAGAATGGGTTTTCTGGTGAATTTCTTTTTGCATTTCTTGTGGTTCTCTGCATTGTTGTGTGTTACAACTTCCTTGAATTCTGATGGAAAACTCTGTTGTCATTACTCAAGCATTGGGATGTTGTTCCCAATTCTATAAAAGTCAGCTGGAATGCTTCCCATTCCACTCCTTGCTCATGGGCTGGGGTAGAATGTGAATTGGACTCTG
This sequence comes from Leptodermis oblonga, assembly GCA_016801395.1. NCBI lineage: Eukaryota > Viridiplantae > Streptophyta > Magnoliopsida > Gentianales > Rubiaceae > Leptodermis > Leptodermis oblonga. Next base: position 36,088,320 of record CM028760.1, read on the forward strand.
AATTTGTGTATGGTTTGGATTTGTCTAGTTTTGGTATTTCAAGCCAATTGGGACATGGAATTGCTGATTTGAAAAACTTAAAATCAATTTTCTTAACAAATAATAGTTTTTTTGGGACCAATTCCTTTGGAACTAGGAAGTTGTCATCTTCTTGAAGAAATGGATTTTTCATACAATAACTTCACTGGAGAAATACCTCAGGCCATAGGAAACTTGCAAAATATGGTATCCATGTATTTAAATACAAATTCTCCTAATGGTACTATACCTGAAAATTCTTTTCTCTGCAAATTGGAGAGCTTAGAGTCTCTTGATTTGTCTAGTAACATGTTGTCTGGTACAATTCCTAACTGTTTTTCGAATATTAGTGGTCTATCAAATTTAATCTTGGGAAATAATTTCTATGGGATGATTCCAACCATTGTTGTTAAACTCAACCCTAGACTCGTAGACTCGCCCGAGTCTACGAGTCGAAAACCCTAGATCGAGTCAAACTCGACCCAGACTCGTAGCCAAGCTAAACTCGGCCCAAACTCGGTCAACTCGGCCAGACTCGGTAGACTCGTCCGAGTCTACCGAGTCTGGTCCGAGTTCAAAAAATTATTATGGGCTGCTATTTGGAGAGATTGGGCCAAAAAATTTTAGCCCAATTTACTCTATTCAGCCTTATAATTTTTTTTAGACTAGATAGCCTCTCCTTCTCCTTTTATAAAGGAGTTTTCTCACTCCATTCCTCTTTCCCACTAATGTGGGACTGGAGACTCTCCAGTGGAGAGTTGATGAAACGGAAAAAAAAATTAAAACACTAGATATATATACATATATATATATATATATATATCATTTCAAAACTTGTGGGTTTCCATTACACTACTAATTTTCTTTTTGAGTGAATAACATTTTTTTTTCAATAAAAGTTATGATTTTCTATTAAACTGCTAATTTCTCATCCATATTCGAACCTTTTATCAACAAAATTTTAAATATTTTTCTTAACTTGTAAGTTTTCATTTCTTTTTAGGGTCAATTGCTTTTTTTTCTTTTCCTCTAAAACTTGTTTGTTCCTATCAAATTATAATTCATCACAATTAATTAATAATATAGTGAAACATATTGAAAATATTAATTTATTTATTTTATTTTCAAATATAAATCGTAATAATTCTACCAATATTTATTCCAACTTGCACATTTAACTTTTATAATTAAATTTAAATTATTAGTAGTAGTTTATAACTCAATTTGTGTACATATGTCATTTATAGTCAATTTTAAGCTATTTCCGATTTTACGATCCGATTCTACGATTCCGATTCTAGGCCTAAAACGATTCTAGCCAAGAATACGAGTTTAACAACCTTGATTCCAACTAAGTTTTCAAATTCCAATACTTTGTCATTCTTGGCTCTATATGACAATCAATTAGTATGGCAATTGCCTTCTTCACTCTGTAAATTGAAGAACTTGGGGACTCTTCATGTGTCTAACAACAAGTTGACTTGTACAATTCCCAACTGTTTTCAGAACATGGCCAAACTCCTTGAGTTTCACTTGGGAGAGAATGGCTTTCATGGGATGGTTCCAACAAACTTTTCAAGTGAAAATTTGTTGTCAATCAGTCTAAAAGACAACCAGTTAGAAGGGCCATTGTCTTCTTCTCTTTTCAAATTGGAGAATTTGATAATTTTGCATTTATCTAACAACAACTTGACAGGTACCATACCTGATTGTTTTTGGAATATTAGTCTTAAAGTGTTGGACTTGGGAGAGAATGGGTTTCATGGGATGATTCCAACAAATTTTTCGTATGACAATCCTTTGTTCTTCATTGATCTAAATGGAAATCAATTAGAAGGGTCATTGCCTTCTTCTTTGTGTAAATTGCCACAGTTGAATGCTCTTCGGTTGTTTGACAACAAGTTGACTGGTAATCTTCTAGACTGTTGGAATTTTAGCAATCTATTTGTGCTGGACCTGGAAAATAATGACTTTCATGGGATCATTCCAACAAATTTTTCAGACTGTAAGAGTTTGAGGAGCCTTGATCTGAGTAGTAATCTATTAGAAGGGTCTCTGCCAAAATCTCTACTTGACTGTAGAAGTTTGGAAATTCTCCAAGTTGGACAAAACAATCTAATGGACACTTTTCCGTCATGGCTTGGAACTCTCCCAAAGCTTAGTGTTCTTGTATTGAAATATAATTATCTGAAAGACAGTGTACCGTTCAACTTACTATACAGTAAGTAGTTGCTCTTCTGGTATGTTTTGTTACAAGAAGACTCAATTGCAGTCCAAATTTTAGTAAAGTGCTCATCTATCATAATATTAATTTCGTGAAAAAAAACCTGGAAATGCCTTTCTATCAGTCCCAATTGTCTTCTTCAACTGTGCATGTGCATTCTCAACCCTGTAAGCCAATAAACATTGAAAATTAAACTTTCACATAGGAACACTATTATCGTGTAATTATATAGTAAACAAACTATAAATTAAAGCTATAAGTAACTTACATGTTTGTTGTGTTCCATCGTAATGTTTTATATTTTTTGTCCAAAAAGATACAAATTTGGCTATGTGGGGATCCAATCATGTTTTTTTTTTCAAGTATGAAATCACATTTTTGAATTTAGATTTACTTCCATATTTAGTACCAATAAAATCCACAGCTTCCGTGAGCTTTTCATATGTCAAGGCTTTCACCACTTGCCCCCAACGATATAGAAACACGTATGTTGTAGTTTTGTCGTTGCCAGCCTCTAGTACATGTTTCTTTACATCCATTTCAATGTATCTCTTGCATAGTAATTGTCTAGCATGTGGGAATACATTATGCACAGCATTTATTAAGGCAGTCTCTCGATCAGTTATGACAATATGGGTATTTGTCGCCATCGAATAACTTTCTCAATTGAGTCATGGCCCAGTAATAGCTCTGGAAAGTCTCATCCCCCATGAAAATGAAAGAAATATGAATAAACTGAGATGTGGGTACATGAGCCACAATCTGCAGTAGAGACATGTCATACATATTTGTCTTATACGTCGTATTCATAAACAAAACGTACAAAAGCAAACCAAGTAGAGAAGGCGCCTTCTTATGGGCAAAGAACACGTGCCCAACTGCATTACTCTCATCTTCTACTGTGTGCGCATATACATATTTGTGATCATGCAAAAGTTTGAAGAAATACTACATGGTAGTCAAATCTCCCCTCGCCTCCCTTCTAACTTTTGCTAATTCATTGTACATCTGTCTTATGTGGCTGACATTTTGCGGATCATCGGATCGCAACTGGGTCAACATATTCTTCGGCCTGATGTTAATATTTGACATTTCTGCAATTTTCTTCTTCTCCGATTCTGTTAACCGTGAGTACGCTGAATGCCAATTCTGAACTTCTTGTAATTCATGATTGTGCTTACCGATTTTTGGCCTCTAACTTCCAATTTTCCCCAGCAATTTCTCGTCCGACAAGGTGAAATGAACATTTTGTCAACTTGCTGCTTGTATTGTTCCGCCTGCTTTTCCCTTCAGGTAGGGGGGCTTATCTCTAACTTGTCTTGATCTCTTGCACCCTATCTCTACTCGCCATTTTCTTCCTCTTGTAAGGAAAAACCCCAATATTTTGGAAGAGGAAGTAATTTTTGCAGTCATATTATTTTCGGCTGCTCTAGCTCTAACCCATACAAGCAAATCTTCCCTACTTTTGAACTCTTCGTCTGTCTGAAATACATCCGTGTGGTCAGCAAATATTTCATCCCTTTCTATACGGATATCCTGTTAATACAAAAATATGAGTAAGCATACTTAAACCATAAACTCTAAAATTTAGCTGGAACCATTAAATTTGGAAAAATCTCGTCTCTGAGGGGCGAAATTGTGACAAAATTCCGCTATGCATGGGGGAGGGATATTTCAGAAATCTCGCCCCCAGGGGGCAAGATTTTTTCTTCCAAAATATCACCCCCTGGGGGCCAGATTTTGGAGGGCGTGATTTTCTCCCAAAATCCCCCTCCCTGTGGGCGGGATTCTGGAAGAAAATACCGCCCCCTTTGGGCAGAATTTTGAAAGATTTCTTTTGGCAATGCATAGATTTCTGTCAAAATCTAGCTCATTTTGGAGTTTTTTTGGCAAAATCTCGGGTCAAACATGATTTTTTTTTTTTGTTAACAAACAAAATTTACGTAAAAAAATATATAGATTGTTTACTTACCGTGTAATATGGATCGTTCTTGTGACTATCGGCTATATTTAGATACACATGTGAGTGTAAATAGGTAGAGTGTAAATGAAAAAACTGAGATTGAATGTTAAATGTAAAGGTAGATGGAAGAGGATTGCACTGGAAATGAATGCTTTATAGTGGAAAAAAGTGAGGTTTTTTTTTTTATTTTTAGGTAAAGGGCAAAATAGATTATTCACAGAAAAATGTTCCTGCAAATAGTATGCTCGTTCTAGAAATGCGCATGCCACATTATCATGCTTCACATCATCTACTTTTTTTATGGAGAATCAGTATTGTAAAAACAAAAACCAAAAACCGAAAAAAAAGAAAAAAAAAGCAAAGGCTGGGGTCAAGTTACAAGAGTGATGTATCACTCTTGCAGCTTGAGAGTATCCGAGAGTATTATTACCAACCAAAGAAGAAAAAAAGAAAAAAAAAAAAAAGAAAAAAAAAAAAACTAAACTTACTGTTAGATGCGTGCATTCACACCTCCTTATTAATCTGTCACATGCGTGAACATGTTTTATATGAACTTTTACCTAAAGCATTTAGCTAGGCTTTAAAAACTAGGGACAAGTTAAAGATTTATAGCTTTAGAATTCACCTTCCAAAGGTTTGGGGAAACAGTAATCACCCCCTCGGTCTTGAACTTTTGAAAATACTCAAAATATCTTTTTAATGTTTAAAAATAAAAATGATTGTAAAGATATTTTTATCTTTTCATACAAATTTAGAGAAATATAAATAATTGTTGGAGTTATTTGTATATTTTTTAAATCTCTATAATTTTCTTTTATTGTATTATCTCTACAAATTACAAAACGCTTTTAAACTTATTTATGGCCATGTTCAGTTTAGGACATATTACTTCCTTGCTTTCATGCTAGAACCATACAGCTATTTTACTATCTAGTAAAGAAAAAAAGAAAAAAAAAAAAGGAAAATTATGAGGTTATTGATAAAACAAACAAAAAAATGGTGACTTATGCAATGTGTATATTTTTTTTATGGGCATTGGTTTCTCAAAATAGTAATATTTTCGGATAAATTTGCGAAAATTAAATATCTAAATGAGCGACGTGTATAGAGATTTAGGGAAAAAAATTATATATAGGTTTTGAAAAGAAATTGACAAAGTCTCCCCTGGAACAATCTGTCAAAGTATCAACGACATTGATGTTTCACACAATTTCAATCAATAATAAATACTTACACAATACTTCTTTAATCATTTTTAGACCTCCTCAACCCAAAACTTAAAGTTATGGAGAGATGAAAAAAAAAAAAAAAAAAGACTTTTACGCGTTTCAATTAAAATCGCTTTAAAAAGTTGGACACTTTAAGGTGTTCCTATTAAAAACTGCCTTAAAATAACAGGATAATTTAAAGCGCTTTCAAGCGAGCAACCTTACAAAGAACTATCTAAAACGGTTATAGAGGAACCGTCTTAGATTAACTCAAATTTCAAAACTGCTATGTAAGAACCGTCTTACATTATTCGCATGTTTGAAATTTAAAATGCTTACCATGTTTTCGCTTTGGAAAAGTCATCGTTTATTCATGTTTTTGTAGTAGTGATTTTACCCATCTTGTAAAATTAATTTTTCAAAAAAAGAAAAACTATGAGGTTATTGATAAAACAAAATAAATTAGGACAAACTACACAAATTCCCTCGAGGTTTGTACAAATAAACAAATAGATCTTGTAATTTTAAGAAATTGCAAGTTGAACCTTATATCATCTAATTACATTTCATAATAAACCTTGAAATTTTAAAAAATTATAAAACAAACTTTTAGGTGAATTGAAATCTTATCATTCATTTTGTTAAACAAACCTACATGGTTCCTTTGATAATTTCATAAAAATTTGGGATTTGTTCAGTAATTTAAACAAATCTCATGAGATTTTGGTAATTCACCTATAAATTATTAGTAGCATGGTGTGTTAAATTAATTTCAACCAAATAATACTATGGTTTTTTTTTTTTTTTGAAATGAGAAATTGTATTAAGAGCCCTGGAAGTCGTCCAGTAACGATTGAGATACAAAATCTGGAGCATCGCCCCAACAACACTCAAGATCTGAGCACGTGGCTCCAAACTTTGCGAGAGTGTGTGCAATCACATTCTTCGCCCACTCTACCCAAAATATTCCTTTACAGCCACCCCGCTTAAGACCTCTCGCCACCTCATACACCAACTCCATTGCCCTTTGAGGAACCACCGCCTCCCCTCTAACGGCTAGGACCACCAATGCTGCATCCCTGATAAGCGAGGGGGCCGCCCGCCCTTTCTGTACGACAAGCTCTGTGGCAGCCCTAGCAGCCAAAGCTTCTGCTTCCTCAGGCGATGAGACCCCCGACAACCGCCTGGCCATGCCCCACAACCATTTACCCTCCTCATCACAGACAAAGATCCCCGCAGCCGCCCTTCTCGTGGCTGGATGATAAGCCGCATCAAAGTAGACCTTGATCCCTGGCGGTGCCCTTTGCAGGAGGACAAAATCTTGTAGGGCACCCGAAGAACAGTCTGGACAAGTGTTCGCCATCCAAAAATTTTGCAAAGCCGCCAAGGCTGATTGCACTACCCCAAACGGACCTTGAATGGGCTCTCCATGCAGCTTCTTATTCCTCTGAAACCAAACAAGATCCAGAGCAGTTACTGTTAGTTCCACTACATCTGCCCGCCCATGCGTCAGGAATGCTCGAAGCCAGGAGTGCCCCAAATCCTGAGCATGAAGATAAATATCCCTAGCACAGCCCAGCCCCAGCAGAACAGACCGAACGAACGAACTCTCGAAGAAAACATGACGAAGAGTGTCTGCTTCCACATAGCAAAGGTGGAAGATCGTGGGCCCCGTAAGGACATGGCGCCTCCATAGCGCATCCCCTATTGGTAAGGTTTCCGTGCAAAATCGCCATACAAAGTGCTTGACCCGAGGTGGGACTCGAAGATTCCACACCTTCTTCCAGACAGGATCCGGGGAACCCCCTGACAGGCTGCCGGGCAGAGCGCGCGCCTCCACAATCCGATGATAAGCACTACAGACTGTGTGCCTACCTTTTTTATCCGGTGACCAGACCCAGATATCCGCCCTGCCCTGCACCCGAAGTGGAACCCCTAATACCACTTCCGCAGCCTCTGGGGTGAATAATGAGCGAACAAGCGGCTCATCCCACCCTCGGGGGTGCTCCCGGATTAGCTCCGACACCCATTGAGGGGACCTTCCCATGGCCAGCGTGTGACTGGACAGCAGACCCTCCACCGGGGCCCACGGGTCATCCCAAATCCTTGTGTGGTCACCAGACCCAATATGGCACCGAGCGCCCAACTTTAAGACCTCCACCCCCTGCAGCACACTCCGCCAAGTAAAGGAGGGTCGGGTCCCCAAGGCCGCCTGAAGAATTGAGCTGCCAGGAAAATACTTTGCTTTAAACACACGACTTAGCAGAGACCGTGGCTCAGTGAGTAACCTCCATGCCTGTTTGCTGAACATGGCTAAATTGAAAGCTTTCATCTGTCTGAATCCCAGCCCCCCTTTCTGCTTCCCTCGCGACAACTTATCCCATGACACCCAGTGCATACCCCTCTGTCCCCCCGACCTCCCCCACCAGAATCCCGCCGCCAACGCCTGTATATCCGTGAGGACCCTGTCTGGTAGTAGGAAGCAAGACATAGCATAAGTCGGAATCGCCTCCACTACCGATTTGATCAACAGCTTCTTCCCAGCCTTACTAAGTGACTTCTCCTTCCACCCCTCCAGCCTGTGCGCCACTCTCTCCCTGATAGACTGGAAGACCTTGTTCTTACTACGCCCCACGACGCACAGGAGTCCTAAATACTTGTCATGCCGCTCCACCTCCCCGATGTGCAGAATACCACATATCTCCCCACGAAGGTCCCCAGGAGTACCAGGGCTGAAGCAGACGCCAGACTTTGCATAGTTTATACGCTGCCTAGAGACCTGCGAGTATACTGCAATGGCATGCATAAAATAGGTAGCCTCCTCCCTCGTCGCATCCTCAAACATCAGGGTATCATCTGCAAAGAACAAATGAGAAATCTTCGGAACCCCTCTAGCCACCGCAATACCACTGATTTTGCCACTACATTGTAAGTCCTGGAGCATGATAGAGAATAGTTCGGAACACAAAATGAAAAGATATGGGGACAATGGGTCCCCTTGCCGGATACCACACTCCGGAGTCAAGCGCCCTAATGACTGGCCATTCAAAAGGAAGGAGAATTGGACCGTTGAGATACACTTCCTAATCAGTTGAACTACGCCTGCAGGGAAACCCAACGCTGCCAGCAAGGGGCATACAAACCCCCACTCCACCCTATCAAACGCCTTACTCATATCCAGTTTTAAAGACATGAGAGCTCTCCCCCGTATCCCTTGAGACCGCATGTAATGATGTGTCTCGTAGGCCAACAAAATATTGTCGGAGATGCGCCTCCCAAGGACAAACGCTGATTGCGTCTCACTGATAACCATTGGCAAGACTCCTTGCACCCTATTAGCCACACATTTCGATGCAAGCATGTACACCACATTGCACAGGCTGATCAGACGGAACTCCGTGATCCTCCGAGGAGACACCACCTTTGGTATAAGGACAATATGCGTATAATTAACCCCCTCCGGCACCCGCCCAGAATTGAGAATCCCAAGCACAAAGGCAAGAACACATGGGCCTACGATATGCCAAAACTTTTTGAAAAATACCGGGCTCATTCCATCCGGCCCCGGCGATTTGTATGGGTGCATATGCTTGAGCACCCTGACTACCTCCTGTTCCGAGTACGGCTCCCCCATTCGCAATGCCTCTGCCTCTGACACCCTAGGCTGAATACGAGTAAGCGCTTGATCAACCTCTTCCACCGTCGGCGAGGTAGAAGTGAAAATATCCCCGAAGTAGGCCAAGATGATGTCTGCTATTTCTGCCGGCTCCTTACGAGCCACCCCCTGCCCATCCTCCAACCCCTCAATCGTATTTCGCTCCCTCCGCTGTGCAGCAAACCTGTGGAAGTAAGCGGCATTCATGTCCCCCTCCTTATACCAATGTTGTTTTGCCCTCTGCCTCCAGCGAATGTCCTCCTGATCCAGCAAGGTCTCCAGCCGGGAGTGCAACTCAGCTAACCTCTACTTCGATTCCAGCATTATCACCCCTTGCTCTAACTGGGTAATGGCACGCCTTGTATCCTCCACCTGTACAGACAGGTGTCTAAATTCATGCTGCCCCCAATTAACAAGGCTAACCAAACACTCCTCCAATTTATCCGGGAGAGAGCCCAAGTCCGAGTTCTAGCTCTCCTTGACCATCCGCTCACAATCCTTTGACTTGACCCATAGTGCTTCAAACCGCCTAGGGCGTTGGCCTGGGCGGCCCCGGCTTAGCCCAGACACTTTCAATAACTGAATATGAAGGGCCATATGATCCGAACAGTAGGTCCTGCAATGGTACACCCTACTGGACGGAAATAACGCATGCATCCCACTAGTCCATGTCCCCCTATCCAACCTCCCTCGCTGCGTGAACGGAGCGACCAGACTCCGGCACCAGGTATACTCATGTCCCTGAAACCCCATATCAACCAGCCCGCAAATGTCCAATGCGTTGCGAAAATTTTCGATCTGTGTATCCGGGCACCGAGCCCGCCCTAGATACTCACTATGATGGAGGACCTCATCGAAATCCCCAGCACACAACCACGACAGCCCCTTATCCTGAGACAGCAATCCCTGGAAAAGAAGCCAAGCTTCCGGACGTTTAGAGACATCCGGTTCCCCATACCACCAAGTGAAGCGCACTAGGTGACCTCCTAATCGTACATCAACATCCAAAAAATTCTGACCAAAAGAATTTAATGAAACATTCAACACTGGCTTTCAGAGGAGCAGTAGGCCCCCTGATCGCCCCCTCGCAGGAACAGACAATCCAAAATAAGAAAATTGACTTTTTATTGAATCAGCAACTAATGTAGAGATTTTAGTTTCAGACAAAAAAATTAAATCAGGACACTTAGAACGAATTAAACCCCCCAGCTCTCGGCGGGTGCGCGGGTTCCCAAGCCCGCGACAGTTCCATACTAAGATACTCATATCGCCTGGGAAGGCTGTGCAGCATTGCCAGACCCCTCCTCCACATTGCCAACGGTATTATCCAGCTGCTGGCGAGCTGCAGGTTCACCACTTTCCAGGTCCTCCCCACCTGAATCAACACCCTCCTCCTCTTCAGACGGCTCTGACTCGGATTGATCCTCCCCAAACTGATGCACTTTGGTGAGCAATCCCAACCGTTTCAACCGCTCCCCAACCTTTCTAGACTTGTCACCTAAGCTTTCCCCACACCCCACTTTAAACACCATGCCCCTCAGCCCCACATCTAATTCATGCAAGCCATCAAATCCCTTGGCCTCTAGCACATCCAATTCATGCAGCCCATTAATTCGTTTGGCCTCCAGCACATTTAATGCATGCAACCCATCACTTCCTTTGGCCTCCAGCACATCATTTAAATCCATTTCTCCCACCATCAACCTAGCCTTCTTCTGCATGGCTTCCACGGGCACAATTTGCATGCCCATGTGGCTGCGATCAAGGATTAACAATTTCCTCTTGGAGCCATGAAGAGCATCCACCCAGACCTCCTTACCCGCAGCCAACTTCTTGCCCGCATTACCCACTCGCCGTGCCCACCGCTTTGCCTGCGAGTCATGGATCAGCTCCACATCGTGAAGGCAGTCATCTCCAAAAGTTTCTACCGCTGATGGCTTTACAACAGGACCAGTCGTGAGCATTAGTGGCCCATCTGGTCGACTGATCTCCCGAAACTGAACCTCCACCGAACTCCCCTCCACCGCAAAACCCGCTGCAACTTTCACCGCCGGCGACACTGATTTTCCCGCCACCGAACAGCCCCCTACATCACACTGCAAGTCAACCCCAAGCCTCTCGAACACCTCCTGAACCGAGACCATCCCCGTCGCCTCGCCTCCGCTCTACTTTGGCCCCTGTACTGCATGCTGCTGTGTGGGCCGTCGATGGAGCGGCTGGGCCACCGTGAGCGCCACTGACTGCCCCAACGAACCCTGTGCCAGACCACAATGCTTAGGCCAATGGCGAACAGTCCCTGGGTAGCCCCTTCCCATCGGTCGTGGGACCGATGCTGATTTTGGAGCCGACGCCGATTTCGGAACCGACGCCGGCATCGTCCGTCTAACAAACTCGTACGGCCTGCTGTTGGGAGGAACCCTAAGCCAATCCCCATATTCCCTAGGTCGATCCCCCAACCCACCCCCCAAATCGCAAGCCGACAATACATGGCCAAGCTTTCCACATATATAGCAAAAGTCCGGCAATTTTTCGTAAAATAAAGATCCCTCATGCACAGCCCCCCTGTAATTGATATTAAGCACTCGCTTAAGTGGCTGCGTAACATCGATCTCGACCTTGACCCTGAGATACCTCCCCACACATTGCCCATCAACATCCATGTCCATCTCAATAAATCTTCCTACCAAGTTACCGGCGAACGGAGCAAACCTGAATGTCAATAGCCCCCACGGCAAGTCCACGATGTGTACCCAAAACGGACACCACTTGAACTCCATGCGGGAGACCACTAGATCCGGCCTAGCCTCGGCCAGGACCACCATATGTTTGTCGAAAAGCCACGGTTGAGTCTCCAGAACCCATGTCCTTTCTGCTAAACTACCAAACTGAAAGCAAAATACATTATCCGCCACTGGCTTGCACTCAAAACCCTGGCGTGGGTTCCACACCTTTCGAAACACCCCCCCCCCCCCGATTTGCTCCGTCGGGACAGCCCTAGGAGCTAGTAGCTTCCCCATCACTGACCACATAACCCCCCCAGCCAACGGTGGCTCCTCCACATAGTCCACCACCACCTTCTCCTCCTCCGAAAGTGAGAAGCTTCTCATCATCGATTACAAATTATCCCCCATTAACACTAGAAAACACCCACAAAAACCCCCAAGCAAGGACACCAAGCAGCAACCCCCACACACAATAACAAACCAAACAAGCTACGCAAGATAGTACAGGACCAAGAAGAGAAGTACTAACCAACCAGAACCCGTAGAGGCACTACAAATAGGGAGTCGAGAGGGAGAATCCACGGAGAGAAACCCTTCAATCCCTGCAACCGGCTGCCGTCCAAGAGTTACATGTGGAACACGTAACTTTACTCCAAGAGTTTCGGGAACCCTAGAGAAAAAACAATAATACTATGGTTTTAACCTGACATTCCATTTGCTTTATTCCCTTATTTTATAAAAAAAAATTTAATCCAGTATTTTCTTTTTTCAAATTTTAATTAGTCATTTATAAACAAAATTAAATTACTCATTATTATACGTTATGCGAGTGGCTTGACTTTAAAGAACAATGACTTTGAAATTAAAAAAAAAGTGTTGATTCTCCGAAACGAATCATCTGTCCAAAATATTTTATCTTATTATGTTTGCATATGAAAACTACGTTGATTTATTTTTTTAAAAAAATAGAGAATTTAACACAGTCATTTTAAAATAAAACTTGTTCATTTCACTAATTTTAATAGATATAAAAATATATCTAACGCAATAAGATTAACGTGCAATGGAATAAAAAACAAACAATGAAACAATACACAATTTTACGTGGTTTGATCTCAAAAGGACCTACATCCACAAATTCACTACATCATAGGCATAAACATGAACACTTCATCTCTTCTGACCTAGTCTCCTAGACTTCAACAATTCATAAACAACGAGACATAACCAGAAACACTCATCTCTTATGATCTCGACCCTTATAACAGCACATCACAATAGCCAAAATAGGCTCTCTCACACAACTCGGAGGCAATGACCCAAAAGACTACATTTCAAACTTTCAACTCAACTGAAAATAATATCTCATAATTCTTTATATAGACTCATAATTACCCAATCCTTCTCAAAACTAGTTTCTCAAAACCAACCAAATTCAAATTTAAAACAAAGTAAACAAGCAGTGGCGGAGGTAGGCCCCCAAAGTCAGGCAAAATTTTAGGGAAAAAATGTTATACTACATTAACATTTTTTGTATAGAAAAATACAAAAAATAACTATAAATTGAATATTATTGTTTTAAACTCATATATTGCTTTAACAAACTTAAAATTCACTAAGAATATGTGCATACATTCCAACAATAAACACAGTATTAATTAATCGAATACTAAATTATTTTATTTTTTCAGTTTGCCCCTATCACTCTAAATTTTTGGTGGGGCAAAACTAACTATTTTATCTATTTTTTGTAATTTTTACATAATAATTGAGGTATTTTGAAAAAAATTGAGGTGAGACCATTCAACCATGTGGCTCCGTCCCTGTAAACAAGTAATTATTAAATCTTATCACAAATAAAATTTCCCAATTAAAGGTGGTTTAAAATTTCCAACCATTTGACCAGAATAAAACACCATAACTTGACCAATTCATTGACTCCCATATGGCATATGCATATCCGGACTTGACGAAGTCCATATCATAGATAGCTCATTAATGTTGTACGTGATGACCTGATCAATCCACGAGACTTGACTTTTAAAGAGAAATTATCACTTGAAAACAAGAATGGAGGGCCTGAGAAAGTGAAATGCATTGCCAATCTATGGGGTAATAGTGTGTGAACTGTGGACTGTGCAGCACTTCCTTCGTTAAGGTCTAGAAGAAGGTTGAAAACTGAAATCGATGGAATTTTTTGTAATTTGAAATTTGGGAAGTGTTTTTTTTCCAACCATCAAAAACACTGGAACTGTGGGAAAATATATACTATATAAATGGAGAAAGATTACTCCATGCTCACCAACCATTTCCAGCACCCCTTTCTGTGTTTTGCCCACAATCCATTTCCCAGAATCTCTCACTGCAGCCGCTCAGTTCATCCTATAAATCAGGAAAGTTTCAATCTTTGTGCAAATTTTTCTTCTTCTTCTTTTTTTTTTTTTTTTTTTTTCTGTTTTGCTCTCTGGAGTTTATATAATGAGTTTTCCAGTGAACTTTTTTTTGCATTTCTTGTGGTTCTCTGAATTATTGTGTGTTGCAACTTCCTTGAATTCCGATGGGAAAACTCTATTGTCCCTACTTAAGCACTGGAATGTTATTACAGATTCTATCAAATTCAGCTGGAATTAATGCTTCTCATTCCACTCCTTGCTCATGGGCTGGGGTGGAATGTGAACCAACCAATGAATTTGTGTATGATTTGGATTTGTCTAGTTTTGGTATTTCAGGCCAATTGGGTCCTGAAATTGCTGATTTGAAACACTTGAAGTCAATTTCCTTAACAAGTAATAGTTTTTTCGGCCCAATTCCTTCTAAACTGGGAAATTGTCATCTGCTTGAAGAAATAGATTTTTCATACAATAACTTCACTGGAGAAATACCTCAGACCATAGGAAACTTGCATAATATCGTAGCCATGTATCTAAATGCGAATGCTCTAAATGATACGATATCTGAAAATTCTTCTCTCTGCAAATTGGAGAACTTGGAGTCTCTTGATTTGTCTAGTAACAAGTTAACTGGTACGATTTCTAACTGTTTTTGGAATATTAGTGGTCTATCAGATTTAATCTTGGCAAATAATTACTTTTATGGAATGATTCCAACGAAGTTTTCAAATGGCAATGCTTTTACGAGCTTGGCTCTAGGTAACAATCAATTAGTAGGGCAGTTACCTTCTTCACTCTGCAAATTGAAGAACTTGGCGACTCTTCATTTGTCTGTAAACAAGTTGACTGGTACAATTCCCAACTGTTTTCATAACATGACCCAACTCCTTGAGTTGCACTTGGGGCAGAATGGCTTTCATGGGATGGTTCCAACAAACTTTTCAAACGAAAATATGTTGTCAATCATTAGTCTAAAAGACAACCAGTTAGAAGGGCCATTGCCTTCTTCTCTTTGCAAATTGGAGAATTTGATGTTTTTGCATTTATCAACAACACGTTGACTGGCATCATACCTGATTGTTTTTGGAATATTAGCAGTCTTAAAGCGTTGGACTTGGGAGAGAATGGGTTTAATGGGATGATTCCAACAAATTTTTCGTATGACAATCCTTTGCTCTTCATTGATCTAAATAGAAATCAGTTAGAAGGGCCATTGCCTACTTCTTTGTGTAAATTGCCACAGTTGAATGCTCTTCGGTTGTTTGACAATAAGTTGACTGGTAATCTTCTAGACTGTTGGAATTTTAGCAATCTATTTGTGCTGGACCTGGAAAATAATGACTTTCACGGGATGATTCCAACAAATTTTTCTGACTCTAAGAATTTGAGGAGCCTTGATCTTAGTAGTAATCAATTAGAAGGGTCTCTGCCAAAATCTCTGCTTGACTGTAAAAGTTTGGAAATCCTCCAAGTTGGACAAAACAGTATAATGGACACTTTTCCTTCATGGCTTGGAACTCTCCCCAAGCTTAGTGTTCTTGATCTGAAACATAATTATCTGCATGGCACAATTGGCACTATTTCAAAAACATCATTCCAAAAGCTTCGAATCCTCGACATATCTCACAATCAGTTTCATGGTTTCCTACCAGTAAACATGATGGATACTTTTCAAGCCATGAAGAAGAATGATAGCCAGCTCCTGCACATGGGTGACAAAACACCCGACTATTTGCATTATGATGATTATGTGAGTTTGGTGATAAAGGGGCTGCACATTGAGCTAAGTCGGGTCTCAACTATCTTCACAGCTATGGATTTGTCTGGAAACCGATTTCAAGGAAGCATTCCAAAATCAGTTGGCGAGCTGAATGCACTGAAGATGCTTAATTTCTCACACAACCGATTTGGAGGTGTAATCCCATCAACAATTGGAAATATTTCTACACTTGAATCCTTAGACCTTTCTGGGAATCAACTTGTTGGTGGCATTCCAGCTGAGCTAGCTAATCTTAACTTTCTTGAAGTATTGAACCTTTCTCAGAACCGGCTTGTTGGACGCATCCCTACTGGTAAGCAGTTTAATACATTTCCCATCAGTTCTTATGGTGGTAATCCAGGATTATGTGGATTCCCACTCAGGGATTGTGGACAATCACCCAAAGGATCGCAATCATCTCCAAGTGATCATCAAACAGATGGTCTGGACTTTTTTGATGAACTTCCCTTGGAATCAGTGCTCTTAGGATTCGGTTTTGGACTGATTCTTGGGTTGTTGATTGGAGGTTTTATGCTCTATACTCAAAAGCCAAAATGGTTCCATGCAATTGTTGAAGATATGTGTAAACAGATGAAAAGAAAGAGTAAAAGATGGCCTGGACTGCAGCAAAATATAGCAAGGAGGGGTTAACAATCTCATTTGGCAGCATATCTCTATGTATTATACCTCGATAATAGTTATGATTTACTGCATTATTTTTGTTTGTAACTTTTTTGTTTTTGTTTTTTAATTAGGGTATAAATTCAATATTAATGTATCGTCCAAAATATTGTAGGATAAGTGATGTCAAATCAAGCGAGTTTTGAAATATTCTATATAAGTTGCTTCTAGTTATTGATCACTCAAAATGGCAACAATACTATTGATAGGCTATTGTTTAAAGACCTGCGGCATAATAGCTCTACTTGTAAATTGTTATTGATCACTTACTGATAGTCTGTAACACGACACGATTCTTACACTTGTAAATGCATAATATATAGGGATGTTAATTAAATTATTATAGTGGCAGTTTGCGACCTAATTATCATCAAAGTAATAATAATTATACCATGTTAGTCTTCGCTAAAAATTAACCCAAAAAAAAGTCTTCAAAACTATCACCAAGGCATTTGGACCTTTAAGTACCAGTTTACTATGAGGAGGATTCGCGAAAAATCAGAAAACCCTTTTAAAATACGATTGAATTTAGGAAGCCAATTGGGCATACAGTCGTTGAATACACAAAAATATGGGGAAATATTAAAATAAAATATTATTCAACTCTAAACTGTCGATTACAATAGAAGACACGCCATTTATATAGAGGCCTCCACAAAATTGAAAATAGAAGGAAAAAAAGGAAAATTTGCCAAAAACTACAAAAATTTAGAGAACGTCACAAAAATAAAATAATAAAGGATGACATGACTAATAAAAAAATGGCATATGAAAAGGATATTCCCATCAAAAGATACAACTAAATAAAAAAACTATAAAAGACGGGAAAATTGCCCGTTTGAAACTGTAAACAAAGGATTTTTCCCGAAATGTGCCCGATATCACAGCAAGGCAATGAATTTGCTCATTGGTCCATTTTCCTTTAGACTAGATCCACGAAACCCCAAAATTCACTGCTGACCCCCCGTCGGCCGCGCCATTACTTCTGCCAATCAAACATTTCTAGAACATCTTGCTTCACATCATCTACTTTTTGATGTATCACTCTTACAGCTTGAGAGTATCGGAGAGTATTATTCCCAACCCAAAAAAAAAACACTAAACTTATTGTAGTTGCACGGATTCACACCTCCTTAAAAACTCATCGCATGCGTGAACCTTTTTTATATGAATTTTTAAGTAAAACATTAGAAAGAGGATTGATGTTTTACTTGTCCCTTTTTAAAGCGTGAGTGTTTTACTTGACCATGTAAAAAAAATAGAGATATAGGAAAAAAAATGATAGCCTCCCATGTAAGTGGAACAAAAGATCAAACAACAAACAATATTGATATTTTATACGATTTCCATTAAATACTACTCCTTTCATTTCATTAGAAGAGTCCATTTTGGCCATATTTCTTTGATCAATTTTAGACCTCAAATAAGTAACAACTATATATAGGTTTACAAAAAAAAAAATTGACAAAGTCTCCCCTGAAATAATCTGTCTAACTATCAACTACATTGATGTTTCACACAATTTCAATCAATAACAAATACTAACACAATAATCTGTAATCTTCTAGACTGTTGGAATTTTAGCAATCTATTTGTGCTGGACCTGGAAAATAATGACTTTCACGGGATGATTCCAACAAATTTTTTGAGACTGTAAGAGTTTTGAGGAGCCTTGATCTTAGTAGTAATCAATTAGAAGGGTCTCTACCAAAATCTCTTCTTGACTGTAAAAGTTTGGAAATTATCCAAGTTGGACAAAACAATATAATGGACACTTTCCTTCATGGCTTGGAACTCTTCCAAAGCTTAGTGTTCTTGTATTGAAACAGAATTATTTGCATGGTGCAATTGGCACTATTCCAAATACATCATTCCAAGAGCTTCGAATCCTCGACATATCTCATATTCGGTTTCATGGTTTCCTACCAGTAGACATGATGGATACTTTTCAGGCCATGAAGAAGAATGATAGTTCATACACATGGGTGACAAAACCCCCGACTATTTGCATTATGATGATTATGTGAGTTTGGTGATAAAGGGGCTACACATTGAGCTAAGTCGGATCTCATTTATCTTCACAGCTATGGATTTGTCTGGAAACTGATTTCAAGAAAGCATTCCAAAATCAGTTGGCGAGCTAAATGCACTCAATATGATGAATTTCTCACACAACCGATTTGGAGGTGTAATTCCATCAACAATTGGGAATATTTGTACACTTGAATCCTTAGACCTTTCTGGGAATCAACTTCTTGGTGGCATTCCAGTGGAGCTCGCAAATCTTAACTTTCTTGAAGTCTTGAACCTTTCTCAGAATCAGCATCCCTACCGGTAATCAATTTAATACATTTCCCATCAATTCCTATGGTGGGAATCCAGGATTATGTGGATTCCCACTCAGGAATTGTGGACAATCACCGGAGGGATCACAATCACCTCCACGTGATCGTCAAAGAGATGATCTGGACTTTTTTGATGGACTTAGCGTGGAATCAGTGTTGTTAGGATTTGGTTTTGGATTGATTCTTGGGTCGATAATGGGAGGCCTGGCCTCGTGTTCTGTACTCAAAAGCCGAAATGGTTTCATGAAATTGTTGAAGATATGTGTAAACAAGTGAAAACAAAAAGAAGGCCTGGACTGCAGCAAAACATGGCGGGGAGAGGTTAACAATCTCATTTGGCAGCATCATACACTACTACAAAACAGAGCTTTAACGGCTGCGGATTAACGGCGGAAAATAGAAAACCGCCGTTATAAAAGAAATACGGACTTTCTACGGCGGTTTTAAAATAAACCGCCGTAGAACGGGACTTTCTACGGCGATTTTAAAATAAACCGCCGTAGAAAGGGACTTTCTACGGCGGTTGGGATAAACCGCCATAGAAAGAGACTTTCTACGGCGGTTAATTGTTAACCGCCGTAGAAAGTCACTTTCTACGGCGGTTGGAAGGCAACCGCCGTAGAAAGCCCATTTTCTACGGCGGTTAAACAATTAACCGCCGTAGAAGGTCCTTTCGTTTATCGATTACTAATGCTTTATTATTTTATAAAGATTATTCAATATATTTTATATTGAGGCGCGCTCCATACCGGCGGCAACCTATTTTTATTTTACCTTAACATAATTGTAATTATTGCTTGCCTTTAATTATTAAAATAGAGATAATTATTTAAGAACAAATAAACTGAATTTTGCGCGTTTACCTAAAATTATTGTGTAATAGTACCTAAAATGGTTCGGTGGAATGTTGCATGGGAAAATTGGAATATATTTAGTAAAGCATTTTTCATACAAGTCTTGATAACATAATTAATAAATATAATGTAAATTGGGTATGTAATATTATATGTACAAAGTTTTGGGGTTAATTTATGAACATGAAAAAACTAGAAATGTTTAGGGTCTATGCTTCATAAAATGAAATAAAAATAGAAATTTATGCGCGCGCGGGAATTAATTAATTGGCTGAATTTGTTCCCACTTTTCTACAGCGGTTCTTCATTGAACCGCCGTAGAAAATTCTACGGCGGTTCAATGAAGAACCGCCATAGAAAGATAACTTTCTACGGCGGTTCAACTATGAATTCTACGGCGGTTCAATGAAGAACCGCCATAGAAAGATAACTTTCTACGGCGGTTCAACTATGAACCGCCGTAGAAAGTCATCTTTCTACGGCGGTTTGTTTATGAACCGCCGTAGAAAAGTGGAAATTGCAGCCAATTCCCGCACGCGCATAAATTTCTATTTTTATTTCATTTTATGAAGCATAGTCCCTAAACATTTCCCCTGCTTCTCCCCTGCATTCCCCTGTAATATTGGATATGCAATTTCCTAACGATCAACCGGTGCAAGTAAATAAAATACATTATATTTTGATTAACACTCAATTTAATGTATTTCACTATACATAATTGATTACTGTTATCGTCCGTAAGTCCAAATATATTTATATATATATATATATATATATATAAGGTCATGAAATCCAGTAAGTATTTCTTTTTTTTTTAATTGGGCCCTTAAGCATTAATTTTTCTTATACTACGTACGTAATGCATTTATCAATTTGAAACTGTTTTCTTCCGTTCGCCCAAGTCGAGAATGCGGAAAATTTAGGTCTGATAATGAAGCTTATTGCTTTATCACAGCTTACATGTAATTTTACGAAATTTACTAATTTTAACTTATACCTAAAATTATTGTGTAATAGTACATGAAATTTTTCGGTGGAATATTGGTGCACGGGAAAATTTGAAATGTACTTATTAAATGTTTCATAAAAGGCGAGCTTCTGTAATTAATAAATACAATATAAATTGGGTATGTAATATTATATTCACAAAGTTTTGGGGTTAATTTATGAAATGGGAAAAAAAAAACTTAATAGGGAGTAGGGTTTAGGGTTTAGGGTTCAGAAAATGATATAAAAATAGAAAATTTATGCGTGCGCGGGAATTGGCTCCAAGTGAAACTACTTTTCTACGGCGGTTCAACCGAGAACCGCCGTAGAATCAACTTTCAACGGCGGTTCATTTTGAACCCGCCGTAGAAAGGTTGCTTTCTACAGCGGTTCAATTTTGAACCGCCGTAGAAAGTATTTTCTACGGCGGTATATTTTTGAACCGCCGTAGAATAAAGCAACGGTCTAAATTCAAATTTGTTGGCCTAGGGTTTAGGGTTTAGGGTTTAGGTTTTAGGGTTTACGGTTTTGGTATAATATCTAATTTCCCCACAGTTCCCCTGCTTCTCCCAACATTCCCCTGTAATATTGTATATGCAATTTAATCATGATCAACCGGTGCAAGTAAATAAAATACATTATATTTTGCAGCATATATACTAAATTTAATATTTTTCACTATACATAGTTGATTAATATTATCGTAATTGCTAATATATATATATATATATATAATAATTACTTATAAAGTTGTCTTCAAGTCTTCAATTCTTCAAAAATGAAAACATTTTATATATGTAGTGGAAATTTACAAGAGAGAGCAGAGAGGAGAGAGTTGGATGATGTACAAGAGGGGAAAGGAGAAAAGAGGAAGATGTTTATATATATATATATATATATATATGTATGTAAGGTAATGAAATCCAGTAAGTATTTAATTTTTTTTTCGGCCACTTAACCATATTAATTTTTATATTACTACGTACCTAATGCATTTATGGATTTGATTATTTTATCCCGTTTGCCCAAGTCAAAAAAGTAGAAATTTTATGGAAGATAATGAAGCTTATTACTTTATCGACGCTTACATGTAAATTTACGAAATTTATTAATTTTTATCTTTCACCTATAATTATTGTGTAATAGCACGGGAAATTTAAATGCAAATGGTTCAATGGAAAATTTGAAATTTAATTATGAAATGGTTCATAAAAGTCGAGCTTATGTACATAATTAATAAATATAATGTAAATTGGGTATGTAATATTATATTTACAAAATTGTGGGGTTAGTTTTTGAAAATGGAAAAAAAAATTAATATTAAAATATGCCCGCGCGGGAATTGGCTCCAATTTTTCCCCTATTCTAAGCCGGATCAAGAAAACCGAGACCATTCAACGGCGGTTCAACCGCGAACTGCCGTTGAAACAACTTTCTACGGCGGTTCACTGTTGAACCGCCGTTGAATGTTGGTTCAACGGCGGTTCGCGGTTGAACCGCCGTTGAACCACCCAGTCGGTCTAAGTTCAAAAAATTTGAACTTAGACTTAATTCCTTTCCTTTCCCTCATTCTTTTCCCCTTCTTCTCCCCTTCTTCTCCCCTACTTCTCCCTTGTTTCCCTCTCCCTTCTCTCGCTGCGGTTCGGGTTCTTCACTTTCTATCCCGTCGCCAGCGCAACCCGGCGAGCTCGGCCAAGTTCCCGCTCTTCCCGTCGGCTGCAGCAAGGGCCGATCGTACACCGTGGACCATCGCAGTCGATCGGTGTGTGTGGCTTCACTACCCCGGCCAACATTTCTCCATTTCCCCCCTCCAATAGTTCGGGCTTGGTTGTAGGAATGCACACAAAAGGTTTATCCACCTTATATGCTTGCATTTTAAAACTTTTGCAATGTTACCTTACATTTTGTGATTGCTTCCCATTGCACTAGGGTTTTTGTGCACAATATAATCTTCATTTCGGTTTTAATGCTAGTGATGAATGATTGGAAGGCTTTGGGATTTATTGATTGTTGGTTGCATTGGTTTGGTTGTTGAATTTCGTGTTTTGTCCTACATAAGTTGAGAACCTAGGTTTTTTATTGGGATTTCAATTAAGTACCCTTCTTCAATTCGGGTTTCCTTCATTAATATGAGAAACACAAATGTTGATTTCGGTTTTGCTTGATTAATTTTAGAACATTGGTGTTTGATTTCAGTTCTTAGTTGATTTAGTGTTCCTCCTTTAGTGATAATGAGGAAAATGCTTTGTTGTTGATTCCACTATGTGGAATTTAATCTTTATAGGGTTCTTTCTTTGGGGATCCCTTGTTTCAATGTCTTGAAAGCCCCTTATATGTTGAAAGTAAAGATATCTTTGCATGAATGTGAAGCATTTTTTATTGCACAAGCACTAAGTACCTTTAGGGAAGGAGAGTATTTTTTAGGAGTGAAGTACTCCTCCTTGAAGCTTTTACCTTCCTCACTAAATTTTGGTTTTTTCCTTTAGTTGAAATTAATGATTGTTCTCATTAGTTGTTGGTTGTGAAATGTGAAGTACTTTATCAATGGTACCCTTTATAAGTCCACTTTTTTGGGCCTCCTTTGGTTTAATTTGGATAATGGGACTTGTGTATTGCAAATATCACTATCTCCTCTTCGCTTTCCCTTATCTTTGTTTGAAAAGCGTGAAATATGCTTTGTGAGTCGTTCTCCTTGATGAGGGGGATTTTTTTTCATAAATGTAGAGTTTGAAATATCACTTCTCCTTAAATGTTTTACCTTTTGCGATTTAGTGTTTCTTCTTTAGTGGAAATGAGGGTAATGCTTTGTGGTTGAGTTGAAGGTGTGTTCCTCCCTTGGTTTAATGTCATGAATGCAACTAATATATTGAAAGTGAGGCTATCTTTGCATCAATGTAAAGCTTCTTTATTGCGAAATCACAAAGTATTTCTCTTGCTTTAGGGAAGGAGAGTATTTTTTAGGAGTGAAGTACTCCTCCTTGAAGCTTTTACCTTCCTCACTAAATTTTGGCTTTTTCCTTTATTAGAAATTAATGATTGTTCTCATTAGTTGTTGGTTGTGAAATGTGAAGTACTTTATCAATGGTACCCTTTATAAGTCCACTTTTTTGGGCCTCCTTTGGTTTAATTTGGATAATGGAACTTGTGTATTGCAAATATCACTATCTTCTCTTCGCTTTCCCTTATATTTGTTTGAAAAGCGTGAAATATGCTTTGTGAGGCATTCTCCTTGATGAGGGGGATTTTTTTTTCATAAATGTGTTCATTGCCTTTTATATTTAAACATTACAAGCATTCTTGTTTTTGAAATTAAAGCTTTTCTTTAATTGCAAATATGTTATATTGAATTCTCTTTGTATGTACATGAAGTTTAAGGTAAGCGCCCGAAAAAGAAAACGCAACGAGGACCATAGTGATGAGGGAAAGAGCAATGGAGATGGGTCTTATAGTAGAGCTAAAAGAGGTAGAGGGCCTACAAATTGTGAAGCATTAGCCGTAGTTGATGGATACTAATGAAACCTGTTCATATTATAGTTGTACAAATATTTTTGGATATGCCCCTGTAATATAATAGCGATTTCAATTTGTATCTTGGTGATATTTGTATTAAATTTAAACTTTTAGCAACAGGTTTTGCTTTAAATCAGATTAATTTTCTCTTTTTTATCGCGGTTTGGGTCTGAAAAAGTGGCCACTTTCTACGGCGGTTTAGAACTAAACAGCCGTAGAAAGTGTAGACTTTCTACGGCGGTTCAGAACCAAACAGCCGTAGAAAGTGACCACTTTCTTGAACCGCCGTAGAAAGTGGTCACTTTCTACGGCGGTTCTAACCGCCGTAGAAAGTCTGCTAACTTACTACGGTTGCCAGATAGATGGCGGTTCAAAAAGGCCAAGAACCGCCGTTAAAAGCCCTTAAAAACCGCCATTAAAAACCCTTTTTGTAGTAGTGATATATGCATTACACCTTGATGATAGTTATGATTTACTGTATTCTTTGTGTTTGTAGCTTCTTCTTTTTTCTCATCTTGGAGTATGTATTCAATATGAATCTACAGTTCCAAACCTTCATTAATAAAAGAAAAATAAATGAACTCTTCCTCAAGTATTGAATTTTGTGTCACTTAGCAGTTCAGTGGTGGAAATGGATGACGTTTTTTCAACTCTTTCTAATATTTACTCATCAAAGAACTGAATCAAGTGGAATAAGCCTGAAATGGTGGATCCTTACTTTGATAGGTATCAATTGCTGCTGTTACCTTTGTGCTTGTAAAATAAACTTCCTACAATCGTCAATTGTTTATGAACTGGAGGATACGTATTATTACGCTTTTGTTATGCTAATAAAATTTCAGTTTTTGTGCACTTGTCTGGAACTTTTTAACATTTTACCTGAGTTGATTAGACAAGAGCACGGAAGGAAAGGTTTCCAAACATATCATGTTCATGAAATAAGTGACTTAGTTTATCGGAGAGTTGTTGCTGTTCTGGGTAATCTCCTACAAGTTCTTTTTTCCTGGATGGAAATTCGGAAACATTTAACTTTTAATGTGTGTCTGCATCAAATGGCTCAAAACAAATATTAATAGGCACATTATTCTAACATTTTGCAGGTGCCATGATTTATGTTTTTCTAATTTGTAGTACTAATTATTCAACCTATTGACTTTATCTTGTGGTCTTTAGCAGGAGTGTTGCCTTGTCTGGCATTGATACCTGGATTATTTTTCATCCCTGAGTCTCCTGGATGGTTGGTGAACACTCTGAACTAACTGTTCTCTTCCTGGTTCTTGTTGAATACACAGTTAATGCAGATATGTACAAATTCAGGCTGAAAGTTAAAATGACAGATGATTTTGAAGCTTCTTTACAACTCCTTCTGGGATTCAATACAGATAGGGCAAGGAAAACAAGGTAAATCTTCTTACACTACACTAATAGAAAGTCACAAATATAAACTGGTTCCCATCATTCTGCTGCATTGGAGCTTCTGTTTTTTTTATGGAATTGAGTCAGGAAGCCTTTTGGCCCATTTATTTCAGTGGTTCAAGCGTACTTGCCTCCGAGGAATCACTCACCTCGGTGCAGGGAAGATGCTAGACCTCCCTGAATATCCATACTCAATTATGTTTTCTGTGCTGGCATCACTATACTTTATGGACTTCTTAGCAGCTCTGGTTGGGTATGATGCACATACAATCTTCTGTTCGTTGCTCCTTTAATTTAACCATTTGATTAATAGATTTATGGCAATTTCCATGCTGCATAATATTCTTGCTAATAGATTTAACCATTTGCTTGTACATTTATCTTTTGTTTTGGAGTCTTTCAATTGGACTTAGATACACATATCTATGCTTTTTGTAACCTGTCATTGCCATTACCTAGCTGCGCCTCCCTATTCAATGAGACTGCTTAGATGTTCTTCTTTCTTGCCTGAATTGAATAGACTTTTTGGCTTCGAGTTGGATTTTTTTTTTGCTTATGAAGAAACGATTTCCTGGAAACGATTTTCAGGAAATCGTTTTAGTCAGAGTTTGATTTTTTATCTTTTTTACTTTTCTGAAGAAAACGATTTTTAAGAACCCGTTTTATTCAGAATTTTGTTTTTTTTCAACTTTTCTGAAGAAAACGGTTTTCCGGAACTCTTTTTTTATTACAATTTTTTTTTTTTAACATTTCTGAAGGAAAAGGTTTCCAGAAATCGTTTTCTTCAGAATTTTTAAAAAAAAACTTTTCAGAAGAAAACGATTTCCAGGAAAACCTTTTTTCTTCTGAAATTTATTTCCTTTTACGTTTCTAGAAGAGGAAATCGTTTTCTTTAGAAATCTATTTTTCTTACACTTGTAGTCTTAAAATGACAAATTACTCTATAAATACATAGTACTCGTAATTTGTTACATGAAAGAAAATTAACCACAGGGTTTTGCTTCAACTTTGGTAGTGGCAACTGGGACGGTACCAAATTAGAAGTAGAAAATCTGGTATTTATAATGCTGTATGTATAGCCAAGTCCCTTCCTTGTTTTTAGCTTTGTCAAATTTTTCAGTGGATCAACTCATGAAACGTTTGCCCAAAAGCTGTACCAGACTTTCAAAGATCATAAACGCTTCAGCAAGCCCAAATTATCCCGTTCTGACTTCACCTATTTGCATTCTCCTCCTATTCAAAATTGTTAAAAGTGTTTTGCTTCTGTTTGGATAGAATCTGTTGTTGCTTGTAAAAACAAAGGAAATGTGGTATACTTATGCATGAGGTTAAATCACCAGGTCACTTATCAAACAGAACTATTTTTGGACAAAAACAAAGACGGGGTTATTGCAGAGCATCAAGATCTTTTCAATGCCTCCAAGTGTTCCTTTGTATCTGGTTTGTTTCCAACTTTGGGTGAGGAGTTCTCTAGACAGTCTAAGTTATCATCTATTGGCACAAGGTTTAAGGTACTGTACTGATTTCTCTTTTACTTACATCTCTCTTTATTTTCTGAAGATATTCTTCTGAACTTCACGCCTTTTTCTATTTAATTCTTCTCCCGTTGTCAGCAACAATTGCAATCTTTGCTTGAAACTCTGAGCACCACAATTTAATGCTTACTTTTTAAATTTATTATTCTGTTAAAAAATCAAAGTAGGTGCCTCTTTGATCATTTTCTCAGAAATGCAACCTCTAGTTTGGCTTTACATGGATTCTCTTTTTCCGCTTCATTCCCTTCTTAGATGAACATTTTAGATGGACCTTGTCGTAGTGGCAAGACTTGTTGCCATGTGACTTGAGGTCGGTCACTGGCTTTAGTAACAAAAACAGCCTCTGATATGAAAATAAGGCAAGGCTTCTGATACTAGGCCTTTAGTGGCCTAGTCCTTCTCAAATCTTGCACGTGCGAGAACTTCTATGCACTAGGTTGTCCCTTTTTTTGAACTTCTGTACTATTGAACGAGGAATATTAGAGCATAAGCTCATGACAGTTGAGACTGATTTCGACCCCATGAGCTAACTCCTCATTCGGTGCCCAACCACTGCAGTCTGATGTGATCATGTAATACTTTCCATGGTGCTTAAACACTGCAGGGCTTTCCCTATGCTGTCCTTCTAGGACCTTGGTGAAATTCGTAACATCAAGATAATCTTGAATGAGTTGAGTTATGTGAAAATCTTTGTTTTGCCTCGAAACGTAGAACAAATAAACTCTACCATCTTCATCCTTGAATATAAGTCATATCCTGCTTTATTTTTTTTTAACTTTTCTGAAGGATATACCGTTTCCTTTAGAAATTTATTTTTTTTTTACTTTTGTAAGGGAAACGATTTCTATGAAAGCCTTTTCTTCAAAAATTTAGGGCCTGTTTGGTATCACATTTTCAAAACATGTTTTGAAATCACTTTTGTTTTATAATAGTTTTTCATCATTCCCAATAAACTTTTTTACATTTCCAATAAACATTTTTATATTTCCAACACACTTTTGATATTATAAAATCAAAAGTGATTTCAAAACACGACTTGAATCACGATACCAAACAGGTACAATTTTTTACTTTATACAGAAAATAATTTCCAGAAAAGTTTTTTCTTTAGAAATTATTTGTTTTTCCGGAGCTCTTTTTCTTCATAAATTGATTTTTTTATCTTTTCTGAGGAAAACGATTTCCAGGAACTCTTTTTCTTCAGAAATTGATTTTTTTTTTTTACTTTTCTGAAGAAATGATTTCCAGGAAACCATTTTCTTCATAAATTGATTTTTTTATCTTTTCTGAGGAAAACAACTTCGACTTCCAGGAACTCTTTTTCTTCACAAATTAAATTTTTTTTTCCTTTTCTGAAGAATACAGTTTATAGGAATTGGTTTCTTAAGAAATTTATTTTTTCAACTTTTCTGAAGTAAACAGTTTCCAGAAAAGCTTTTTCATCTGAAATTTATTTTGTTTTACTTTTATGAAGAAAACGATTGCCAGGAAATTATTCTGTAATCCTTGTTTTAGCTCTGTATGCTACATCTCCTTTATCTGTTAAATTATTAGCCTTACAGTGGATAGTTAAATTATGCAAAAAGGTAAGTTATGGATATGAGGATGTAGACATTATCCTTGTTGAGAGCATCCAGAGTTTGCTGCCTCGATTTTGGATTCTGCTTCAGATAGGGAACAAGTGAGGTCTTATGTATGTTATTTTGTCCTTAAGTTAAATACCTGCCAAATTTGTTGGGATGGATTCGGTTGCAGCTAACCAGTTTGTTCCCTCTGAACATGGGAAAGGAGAGTTCCAGTCATTGATTTTCGTAGTTAAATTGGTTTAATCACTCTCGTTAGTTTCATTGTGAGGTGTTCACTGGGATGGTATCTTTATTGCTTGGTAACAAAACCTTTTTCTTTGGCTACTGACACTCAGTAGTTTCGTTTCAGGTACTTTTGACTACCATATATTCAGTAGTAAAACGATTTGTGGCTGCTTTTTTTTTTACTTGTATTTTCATTTCAATGGTTTGTACCTGTTGAGCTTCCATACCTCCATTTATTAGATGCCTTTCTCAGGGCAATCATTTTTCTCCAGTTCTTAGGCTACAATACTTCATTCATGTTTCTATCAGTTTCTCCACTTTTTCCATTCCTAATTCCTTTCTATGATCGTTTTCTTCATAGTTGGATTTTATTTCTATTTTTTGGCTTATGAAGAAAACGATTTCCTTTAATCAAGTGCTTTTCATTTGACTTTACATATTATATACTTCATCAGATTTTGCCATTTTGGACCTAGTTTTAATATCCCTTAATCCAATCACAGTACATGTTAATGTGGACTTTACTATGTAAGATTGATAGTATTTTTGTGTCAATGGCTGCATAGTTATGAAGAATATAAGGGGTTCTTCAAGATTTAAGAAAATAATAGGAACACAAAGTATGAAGAAATTCTGTAAAAATTTCACCAACAAATTAAGAAAGAAATGTAGAAAGGAGAAAGACTTGTTACAAATCACAAAAGCAATCTAAGTCGTGTAAGACACACTTTCCTTAAAGTGTTTAATGCCCTCACTATTTGTCTAACTGGGAATATGGCAAGATCAATTCTAAAATAAAATAGATTGATCATAAACAACTAAGTAGACAGTGCTTAGATTGTTTAGACAAGAAAGAAGATGGAAATTAGTTGATCTCAATCTGTGGAAATCACCCTCTATTTATAGAGTTGAAAGGTTGTGTTCATGGGATACAATCAGCTTATGAATGGATGCAATCACCTATTCATGAGTTAGGACGCAACACTTCAACCAAAAGCCGCATCCAAAGGAAGAAATCAAAGAGTTGCATCTCTTTAGTACCACTGGAGCGTGTCCGATAATTCATCCAACTCGGACGACTTATCGGACGTCTTGCTGATTCTAAAGTTAGCTTTCAGTTAGCTTTGGCCTTATGTCAGACTTGGCGTCCGACCTGGTGTCCGACTCGGACGATGAATCACTCAGATCTTCATGAACTTTTCTAAATGCCTTTTCTATACTATAAACCACAAGAGAATCTTCAACAATCCTCCACTTAGTTTATAGTATAAGCTATCAACACTTACATGAAATCACACTTAGGAAAAAGTGACTTTCGTCTTGAACTTTCCTTTAGTGCAACTAAGTTACTAAACTGAGCAAAAGTTGGTGGCGCCAAGCTTTGAACCAAAATTTGATTTCAATTAATACTTAGCACACATGCAAACCTCATTTTCCATATTACAATCACAACTGGTTGTAGCACTCATCTGGCCGTGTGGTTATCCTAATTATGTAATCATGTACTAGAGATAACTCTAAACTCTAGCTGAATGCGGCACCACCCTCTATGACTACATAGGTAAAATTTACTCTAGTTTATTTGTTCTTCACCAAATAAACACTACAGAGAAATTTTATTAAGACACTTAAGTCATCCTCTCACTTAAGAGTTACTTTTTATTAACACATTTTCTTGGTATGGTCTACACAAATTTGGTATACACAATTGTTCTAGTGACTTGTTGTTACCCTTTGAACCTCTCATACTAGGGATACTAAAAGGAGGTTGGGTTTCCATCATCTAGCAATTTTATATCAGAGTTTCAATCCCATACCCAATGTTGTTGAATTCACCAACCCTCTTGTAAGAGCTTTGGTCAACGGATCCGCTAGATTTTTGTGTGTTCTAACACAATGGTGACAACATTGTTCTTCAATACCTTTCTCATGTAGGTATTTTTCAAGCTTTATATGTCTAGTCTTTCCCTTATGCACTTTGTTTAAAGCACTAGACATATTAGCTTCACTATCACAATACAGTAGATAGTTATTTGTGGCATTTGCCTTGACCAGAAACTATATCAAACAATAGATTTCTTTAACCACTCAACTTTCTTTGAAGTTGAACACAAAGCAACAAACTCAGATTCCATTGTGGAATGAGTTACTATTGTTTGTTTCTTTGATACCCTAGATACAACACCATTATTAAACATAAAGATAAAAATCACTTGCAGATTTTTGATCACTAATGTTTATAATTTATCTTGCATCTGAGAATCTTTCAATTACACTTGAAAATTGTTGTAATAGAGTACAAAATCTCTTTGTTTAATATTAAGAGATAACCCAAAACTCTAGTTACATCCTTCCAATGATCATTGTTTGGATTTGATGTGACGCAAAAATTACAATGATGGAACGATGCTTCTTCACGGCCCAATAGACTTTTGTGATGAATAATAGCCCAATCTGTATGAAATTGTGCTGTGAAGGAAATGAACAAAATTGGGAATGATTGAGTGATCAGGGTTGCTGAGCTCGGCCAAGATGATGAAGCTTGAGGATTTTTCACTGTTCTTAGTGGCAACAACGGAAATTAATCAAGGAAAGGAGCGGGGTTTTCCCCCCTGTATAGGCTCCGACGATCAAGTCAGTAATATGAAAGAGATAAAGCAGTATAGAATGATAACTTTGAGAGAAATAATCAGAGAGAGAGAGATTGCGAGAATTGCTTATTTTAACTTACTTGAATGAGGCTTGTGCCTGAGTATTTATAAGCTTACTCTTGATGGTTACGTTGGGTCATGAAGACATACGCTCCCACTTATTCTTTTTGCAATGATGGTATTTGCCGTTCCCGGAATAATGGCTTTAACATGGCTCCTTTGTCATCATTGTTCCTGCACTTATACTAATTTTGGGGTCCTACCATGATATCTAACTATATTATCGATATTATCTTTATCTCAGACCGACTTATACTATACCGACCTGAGATCCCTGTGTTTTAAGTACTTACCGATCTGAGCTTTAACACTGTTTGACCGATCTAACTTCTCTAGGCTTTTACCGACCTGGGTTTATAGTTTATACTTATCTTGACCCAATCTTTCCGAGCTGGGTTTTACCGATCTTAAGATTCTCAAGTTGATTTGTAACATTTTCCGACCTAAGCCTTCACGAGTCTATTAAGTCTTTAGGACCGAGCTAAGCCTTCATATTCGATCTAAAACTAGGACAGATAAGACTTTGGTTTTTCTGATTTTTCCGACCTGAACGTGGATCTGGGCTTCTTTATCTTTTACTGTTTCTTTGTTTTAATTAATTGGGTTAGGCCCAATGGGGATTTCAATTTTATGCACATCAACAAGCCCCCCCAGTATTAGGTTTTACCGATCTAAAACTTAATACTCTTTGGATTTTCCGAGCTAAAACCCAGCATAAAGGACATGATTTTCTAGATTAATACGAGCCAATTTTCCGAGCTAAGCAACATACCGTATTTTACTAAGCCGAATGTGACTGGCGTTTTTCCAGTATTTATCCGACCTATACTTCATATAAAAACATGAAATATGACATGAAATCCGACCTACAAAGAATAATCTCATCCAGCTGTATAGTAATAATTGTAATTACGATCTAAGGAATTTTAACAGTTTTCGGACAAATAAATGCAACCATAAAGTCATACCTTTGCGTTACCCTAGATCGGGATTTTGAAGAGGCGGACCTGTCTAGACACGTTTTCACGTTTATTATAGCAATCGATACGACTTCCAAGGCTGTTTATGTTTTTGAGGAATCATAAATGATCACAACTTCTGGTCTGCCAACGCCTGTTCACTCTCCTCGAGACTCCCTTATAAAAATTGTGAGAGCAAGCATTTGACTCCCTACATTATTTGCTTTCCTGAAAAGAGAGAAATTTTTTTCTTACCTTCCTTCTCCTTCCCTTCGCCGGAGTTTTTCGAAATTTTGCCAGAGTTCTATCGTCGTGTTCTAGTTCTCGCAATCTTCGCTAGGGTTGTTGTCCCGCCGTTGTTACCTTCCGTTGCCGTACCTTTTCTTCCTTTTATCAGTCTGCAATGGCCTCCGAGAGAAGCTCATGTACCG
This sequence comes from Leptodermis oblonga, assembly GCA_016801395.1. NCBI lineage: Eukaryota > Viridiplantae > Streptophyta > Magnoliopsida > Gentianales > Rubiaceae > Leptodermis > Leptodermis oblonga. Next base: position 36,121,500 of record CM028760.1, read on the forward strand.
GAGCATCGCGTCAGGCACCGGCAGCAGGTTAGCATCCTTGTCTCTTTATTTTCTGATGATTTATTTACCTTTCAAATCTGTTTTTTTTTAGCATTTCTATAGGAGTGATTTGTCCATGATTATTTGCATTGATTGCTGTAGATTCGGCTGCTACACACGAATTTAAACCCGAGGAAATAATTTCACAAATGACTATGGCAGATTTAGTAAAACTTAGGTCGACCCATTATATAGATCCTTCTGTTCCTATTCGTTTACCCTAGCCCGAGGAGAGGATAAATATTGTATCTGAGGGTTGGGTTGGGGTTTATGAGTATCATATTAATTTTGGGCTGAGGTTTCCAACCCTAGATCTATTGAACGAAATGTGTGACTTTCTTAATATTGGGTTGAGCCAACTAGTACCTAATGCCCTTAGGTTTCTGATAGGGTTCATATATGTGTGTTTTGGGGCTGGGGTTCGACCTACGGTAGACTTTTTTTTCAATTCTATACTGTTCGTAAATACCCTTATGGTAAATGGTGGGTGACCTTCCAGAAGCGTAGGAATAGCCCTGTACTTATTACCGATTCCCCTGATACCAACAAACAATGGAGGGATAGATTTTTTATAGTGAAGGCTGAGGAAGCGAACCTACCCTGTCGTTGGTCTCAGTTTATTTTACCAATCGAACAATCCCGAGACAAGTCCGACCCCAGAATTCAATCGGACTATAAGGTGCTAAAAAACTATAGTAGCTCGGCTAAATATTCGGTTAAATCTCCTTCAGAGGATCTCCTTGTTTCGGCCGGGCTGAGCCAATCCCCCAATGTAGAAAGTAAATACCTGTTCCTTGAACTCTTCATCTATGGTATCCTCATCCTTCATAGCTCGGTAATTCTGATTTATTCATGTTGTTTATTTTCAAGTAGTCTCGGCGGGTTCTGAAGGAAGAAAAAAGCCAACAAGCCTACTGCAACTTCGGGATCTTCCAAAAGATTGGCTGAGATCGATCTAACGGAAGAGGTCGAGGTGACCAACCCTCCCAGCTTGGCATTGACGACCCAGGTCGCGAAAAAGAGCAAGCCGACTCCGGAAGAAATCCAAGCAGCTAAGGCTGCCAAAGCCCCACAATTGTTGACGAGCCCCACACGTGATCCCGAGCTGCCGAAACCTGATGATCTTTGGGGACCCATGGACCCATCAACAAATGAAAGGGTTCTTCTGCTGAAGGATAAGAAGGATAGGCCGATCTCCCTAGCTCGGCCCATACGTCAAGTGCACTTATCAGAACCCCTGCTTGAGGACGTAAGGCCTTACCAAGAGTTGGAGGCTGAAACTGAAAGGTCCTTTGAGGAGATGGTACAGGTGGGCAACCAGCTCCGACAAAATATGGAGCTAATGATGAAGCAGAAGGCCTTTCTTGCTTCACACATAAAGAGGGTGAGCATCAAAAATTAACTATCGTCTAAAAATAATGATTACCTCGGCTGACACTCCTGGCTCGGATTTTTTGCAGGTAGCCTATAATTATGTTGCTACGTAAAAAAGGGCAACGGCTTTGGATATCTTGGCCCAAAGTTACGAGCTAGAAAGGTCGAAGAAACCGTCCGAGGCCGTTGAGGATCTGGAGTTTCGGCTGGGGCTCGAGAAAAGCAAACTTTCAAAGCTTGAAGTTGAAAAAACCGAGCTAATGAAGCAGAACCAGGATCTGTGCATGAAGTCTAGCCAACAGGTGACCAAGATCCAGGGCCTGGAAGCCGAGGTGAAGACCCTGAAAGAAGAAAAGTCTTCTTGGGCAAAAGAGAGAGTTGCCCTGGAAAAAGCAGCCGAAGAGGCTAAGAAGACTGTAGAAGAGGCTACAAAAGCCGCAGAAGAGCTACACAGAAAGCTGCTGGGATGGTTAGCTCGGAAGATATGGAGGCAGCCCGCCAAGCTGAGCTGAAAACCTTTAAGGAAGGGACCCTGCTGGAGCTAATGAACCGGCGTTTTTTCGAGCTAATCCAGTGCGGGTATACTCTGTGCTGGGACGAGCTAAAAAGCTCTAGGTCGGCAGAAGGTGCTCCAGAAGACTCCATAGCCCAGTCTTCCTTGCTTCCAGAGGGACGCGATCCTTTCGACTTAGTAGAGGAAATCAAGCAAGAATGCTGAGAGATCGGTGTTCCAATCCCAGAAAAGGTCGAAGAGGATCCTGTGGCCGACCCCCAGGAGATAGCAGACGAAGCCTCTTCTCAAGCTCCTCCTTCCTGAGATCGGCATTCCCTTAGATCGAGCTTGCCCTTCCTTCCAGCTGTGTGAGGAATGTAGGTAGCATGCCTAGATGCAGTTGTAGTGATGTACTTGGCTCTATACTTTGTAGAATTTTTTCTGATTCTGGTCCCTTTCGAAGAGTTTTTCAGATCGTCTTTGTAACCGAGCTGGATTATTGAATGAAAATGATCTTTTCTGTTTCCTTCAAATTTGGCTTTTTTTTCATCTTTAACTCGAACTGCTTTACTGATAATATTTTCTCAAGTGTGCTGCATTCCAAGTTCGCGGAATCAATCGTCCTTGCAAATCTTCCAAAATATAGCTTCCGGTAGGTCGGGCTTCGATTACCCTATAAGGCCCTTCCCAATTAGAAAATAACTTGCCTTGATCTTGTGGTTTGCTGATAGATCGGTTTCGTAAGACCAAGTCTCCAGGTACAAAGGCTCGATGTTTGACCCGAGCATCATAGTGTTGCCGAACTAAATTTTTGTAATTCAGTTGATGTATAGGTTGAGTCCCGAACTTCTTCCATCAAATCTAAACTGAGCTCCAAGTTTTTTCTGGTTTTGATCTCTTTCGAAATGTATAACTCGCGGGTCTCCACTTCGTATTTCTGGGGGAATGACAGCGTTGACCCCGAAGGCCAGCTCGAAGGGGGTCTTCCCTGTGGCCGATTTGGGCGTAGTCCGGTGGCACCAAAGCACATGGGGCAACTGTTCTACCCAATTTTTACCTTTATCTTCTAGTCTGGATTTCAGTCCGTGTAATAAAGTTCGGTTTGTGAGTTCTACTTGTCCATTTGCAGGAGGATGAGCTACTGATGCGAAACGTTGGGTAATACCAAGTTTTGAACACAAGGCTGTGAATTCCTTGGATTCGAACTGAGTTCCATTGTCCGAAATAACCGATTTGGGCACACCAAAACAACAGATGACTTGCCTCCAAAGGAACCGAGCTACGGTTCTCCCAGTAATATTCGTTAATGCCTCGGCTTCCACCCACTTCGTGAAATAATCTATGGCCACAACAAGGTAATGGCATGAACCGACCTTAGGAAACGGACCCATAAGATCTATCCCCCATTCTGCGAAAGGCCATGGGGCAATTATCCCAGTAAAGCTGGAGGCCGGCAATTTATGAATTGTTGCATTGTGTTGGCAACTGGAACACCGTTGAACATACTCCACTGCTTCTTGGAATAATCGGGGCCAGTAAAACCCAACCCCAATTATTTTCTTGGCCAAATTCCGAGCCCCAATGTGAGACCCGCAATCTCCTTCATGTACTTCCTTTAGCATGGCCTCCGCTTCTCCCGATCCCACACACTTTAGTAAAGGCATCAAGAAACCCTTTTTATACAAGTCCTCCCTGATTATCTGATAGTGTTCAGCCTTCCTTTGTATTCGATGTGCTTCCTTCCGGGATTCTGGTAAAGTGTCATCTTGTAAATATTGCCATATAGGAAATCTCCAATCCTGTCCTTTACTTATAGACAAGATTACTGGCTCGGCTGTACTCCTGGTATGTACTTCTTCTACTAGAACGGTTTTAGTCAAGTGTGAAAAAACCGAAGAAGCCAATTTGGACAAGGCATCGGTATTTGTATTTTTACTTCGTAGGACCCGCTCTATAACCCATTTTTAAAAATATTTTAGTTGTTGTTGCACCATTGCTAAATACTCATCCATTTGTCGATCCTTAGCCTTATACTCCCCCAAAATTTGTTTAACCACGAGCTGGGAGTCTGAACAAAATTTTAAATTCTCGACCCCAAATTTCCGAGCTAACTTCAGGCCAGCTATCATGGCTTCGTATTCAGCTTCATTATTTGTGGTTGTAAAGCAGAATCGTAGAGCATACGTGTGAATTTCTCCTCCTGGGCTGGTGAGGACGATCCCCGCACCCGATCCGGACTGGCTTGAGGCACCATCCACGTAGAGAGTCCATGCATTATCACCTTCTGCTATTGTTAAAAGTAGATCGATTTTTTCTGACGGGCTTGATATGTTCTCCTGTTGATCTGGCACTCCTTCAGCTATGAAATCGGCCAACACCTGTCCTTTGACTGCCGTGCGCGGGGCGAACGTGATGTCATATTCCCCTAATTCAATGGCCCATTTGGTAAGTCGACCTGAAACTCCTGCTTTTTGTAAGATGGCTTTAAGGGGTGCGTCGGTATAAACAGTGACTCCATGCGAGTTGAAATAAGGCCGAAGACGCCGGGTGGAGTGAACTAGGGCCAAGACTAGCTTTTCTAGGCTAGAATAATTTTTTTCTGCTGCCTGCAAAACTTTACTAACAAAATAGATGGGTCTCTGGACCCGGTTATCTTCTCGGAGTAAGACCGAGCTAATCACAAATTCGGTAGTAGCTATATACATGTACAATTGCTCTCCCTGAATAGGCATGGTCAAAGATGGTAAAGAAGCTAAATAAGTTTTTAATTGTTCAAAAGCAGTTTGACATTCCGTGGTCCACAAAAATTTATCAGTTTTCTTTAAAATGTTAAAAAATGGTAATGCTCGTTCTGCTGACCGGGCTAAAAATCTATTTAAAGCTGCTAATCTACCCGTTAATTGTTGTACTTCACGAATTGATCTAGGTGGGTGCATTTGTAATACAACTTCTACTTTTTTAGGATTAACCGAGATACCTCCCTCAGAAACCATATATCCTAAGAACTTTCCCGAAAAGACGCATTTTTTTGGATTTAACCTTAATTTATATTGGGCTAGTGTTTCAAGGGTTTCACGCAAATCAGATAAATAAGCAGATTCATTTTTACTTTTTACAAGCAAATCATCAATATACGCTTCCATATTTCGACCTAACTGTTTTTTGAAAATTTTATTGACTAAATGTTGAAAAGTAGCCCCAACATTCTTTAAACCGAAAGGCATGGTTATGAAGCAATATGTACCTTTGTCTGTAATAAAAGATGTTTTTTCCTCATCTTCCTTGGCCATGAAAATTTGATGATACCCCTTATATGCATCCAAGAAGTTAAGGAAACGGAATCCAGCTATGGCATCAACCAACACATCGATTAAAGGCAAGGGGAACCAGTCTTTTGGGCATGCTTTATTTAAATCGGTGAAATCTATGCACATACGCCATGAACCATCCGGTTTGGAAACTAACACTGGGTTAGCCAGCCATTCCGGATAATCCACTTCTCGGATGATACGTACTTCCAACAGGGCGTTCACTTCGATCTTCACGTATCTACTACGTTCTCTCCCAAGGTTACGCTTTCGTTGTCGGATCGGCCTATGATTGGGATCAATGGATAACCTGTGTTCAATGATACTTCGAGAAATGCCAGGCATATCCTCCGGTCCCCAAGCAAAAACTTCAGCAAATTCACGTAAAAGGTTAAGCAAATTATATTGTAATTGAGGGGGCAAATCAGCCCCAAGTTTTATTACCTTGTTTGGATCGGCCGCGAGGGGAATAATTCTTACCTCGGCCCCTGCTTCAATGGACAGGTCTGAGCCACCTGTTAGATCGGTAATGTTAACGGAGGTCGGCCTGACTGTAGGGGTAATTTTTGATTTCAGGTCTGCTGGGGTCGGTTCCTTTAAGGAAGCCATGTAACACTGCTTTGCCTGCAAGACATCACAACGAATAGAAGCTACCCCACCTATGGTGGGGAACTTTAAAAGCATGTGTATAGTAGAAGCTATGGCCTGAAACTGATTTAGTCCAGGCCGTCTCAGGTATACATTGTATGGTGATGGCTCGTCGATGACCACGAAGTCTATGGTTTTCGTACGTTTTAGCTGTCCAGCTAGTAACGTGACAGGAATGCTCAAATGTCCCACAGGTATAACATGGTGATTGCCAAAGCCAATCAATGGTGTCCGAACTGGACTTAACTGTGCCTTGTGTAATTGACAACCAGCCAGTGCCTTGGTTGTAATTATATTGCTAGAACTACCCGTGTCTAACAATGTCCTACGTACTTGGTAATTTGAAATGTAGCAATCGATCACTAGTGGATCGTCACAATTGAAAGGCAGAAATATATCTCTGTCATCGAAAGTAATTCCTGGTGTCATGGTATCTGATTTACGCTTACCTAGAACAGTGTTCCTTTGTCGGTATACCTGTTTCCTTTGGCGGTTAGAGTCGCCTTGGGTCGGTCCTCCTGCTATGGTGTTTACAATCCCTGCTATATTCAGGTCGGTGTTACCCCCAGCATTCGGGACTCGGGAGTCGGGCTGGGGACATTCGCGGGCAAAATTACCGGTCTCCCCACACCGGTAGCATTCGTTAGATCGTTCACGGGTTGCTGAAGCCACCGGTTTAGGTAGAGGCGCCACTTGTGTATATTGTGGTAGTTTCCTAGCCTGAATTAATTTAGCTATTTCTGCAGCTAAATCACGACAGTCATTAGTATTGTAACCAATTTTTTATGGTAATTACAATACCTGCTCGGATTGAGCCGATCTGTGGGACCGGTCATGGGTCGAGCTGGGGGCAGCAGCCCTTGATTCTGAAAATCAGCATATATGTCAGCTCGGGGGACTGAGAATGGCTCGGCTACCTGTACAGCGTTTACACTTACCCCGGTCTTCGGGATGGGATTAATAGTATTTGCAAAGTTTAATCTCTTATTTCCTCCTGATGTAAGAATTGGGGAAGAAGCTTTCCTCTTACTATATGAATCGGAAAAACTTCTTTCCCTTTCTTGTTTTATAGCTGTAGCATCTTCAACAACAGCAAAGTTAACAGCAGTAACCATCATTTCAAAATAAGAATGTGGGGGTCGGATGGCCAATTCAGTAGCTAAAGGTCCTGATCGTAGCCCATTAATGAATGATCCCATCATTATTCTATCGTCTTTTTCGTGACATTTCCTAGACTCTACATTAAACCGATCTATGTAAGCCTGTAACCCCTCTCCCATTTTTTGTGTTATGTTCATTAAATGTGAAATTGGTTTAGACAATATCTTATTACCCATAAAATTGGCTAAAAACAGGTCACCAAATTGATCTAATGAATGAATAGAATTGCGGGGCAGAGTACAATACCAATTTATGGCCTGACCTTTGAGAGTCAAATGGAATGTCATGCATCGGTTAGCGTCGGACAGGTTTGCAGCATCCATGACGCTCATACATTGCATTCAGTGAGCCGTGGGGTCGGTGGTACCGTCATATTTGTCAACCTTACCTAGGCCTCTGTATCCAGGGGGAAATGGTGCTATTTGAATATCCAATCCAAAAGGATGAGACACGCGAGACGTGGGAACAGTTCGTCCGAGCTGAGCATATCCGGACCCAGAGAGGCCGAGCTGGGGATATCCAGACTGACCTAAGGGGTGTCCCCCTATGCCGGGGTAATAATTTCCTAAGCCGGGCCCGGGATAATAATTCGGATTAAGCAAGGGAGTGTTTCCTAAGGGCGGCTGCATGGCTCGGTTATTGCCTAAACCATAATGCTGAAATAGTGCAGGGTTGGATGTAGTTGGGTATCCAGGGTAATAACCGGGTTGGCTCATTTAACTAATTTGTAGGCCATGGCCAAGCTGATTCAATTGACCCATTTGTTGCCCTAAAGTGGGAAATGGTAAGTCCGACATAAAAGTACCATTATTGAACTAAGCATTAGGAACCATAAAGGGATCCGGAAGAGTAGGATTAGCCTGAGTATGGGCTACAGTGGTATAAACAGGAGGTGCCACCGAAAAGTTAGGAGGACCAGCAATATGACCAATTCCTGAAGAAAAACTAACTCCCCCAGGTTGTGGAGGACATATAGTGGTGGATTGCGGGGGAAGACTAGACATTAGAACAACATAGGGGTTGGACACAGGATTGAGTACAGCCCTGGGTGGAAGAACGGTTGGAGACCACTGTAGACCATAGGGGTGTTCTATGTTAACTACATCTGAGGTGGTGGTTGTAATGGGAGGTTCTGTATTAAAAGTAGAGATGATAGGAGCGACATGGTTTATTAAGTGAAATAGTTCTGGAAATAAACAGAAAAACCTATCTTTTTCTGCCTGTTCCTGTTCGGGGGTGAGAGTTTCAACAAGGGCAGTAGTAGTTGATGGATCAGATGGAGGATTAGAACTGATGGCTGAAACGGTAGGAACCAAGGCGGTTGTAACGGTGAGTCCGTTGAGGTTGTCAGAAGAAGAAGCACCCTTTCCTGAGCGAGTTTACGTCATGGTTTCAACAAATTTATTTAACTGAGGAAAATTTGATGAAATAATTTGATCAAACGTTCCCCACAGACGGCGCCAGTTGATGTGACGCAAAAATTACAATGATGGAACGATGCTTCTTCATGGCCCAATAGACTTTTGTGATGAATAATAGCCCAATCTGTATGAAGTTGTGTTGTGAAGGAAATGAACAAAATTGGGAATGATTGAGTGATCAGGGTTGCTGAGCTCGGCCAAGATGATGAAGCTTGAGGATTTTTCACTGTTCTTAGTGGCAACAACGGAAATTAATCAAGGAAAGGAGCGGGGCTTTCCCCCCTGTATAGGCTCCGACGATCAAGTCAGTAATATGAAAGAGATAAAGCAGTATAGAATGATAACTTTGAGAGAAATAATCAGAGAGAGAGAGATTGCGAGAATTGCTTATTTTAACTTACTTGAATGAGGCTTGTGCCTGAGTATTTATAAGCTTACTCTTGATGGTTACGTTGGGTCATGAAGACATACGCTCCCACTTATTCTTTTTGCAATGATGGTATTTGCCGTTCCCGGAATAATGGCTTTAACATGGCTCCTTTGTCATCATTGTTCCTGCACTTATACTAATTTTGGGGTCCTACCATGATATCTAACTATATTATCGATATTATCTTTATCTCAGACCGACTTATACTATACCGACCTGAGATCCCTGTGTTTTAAGTACTTACCGATCTGAGCTTTAACACTGTTTGACCGATCTAACTTCTCTAGGCTTTTACCGACCTGGGTTTATAGTTTATACTTATCTTGACCCAATCTTTCCGAGCTGGGTTTTACCGATCTTAAGATTCTCAAGTTGATTTGTAACATTTTCCGACCTAAGCCTTCACGAGTCTATTAAGTCTTTAGGACCGAGCTAAGCCTTCATATTCGATCTAAAACTAGGACAGATAAGACTTTGGTTTTTCTGATTTTTCCGACTTGAACGTGGATCTGGGCTTCTTTATCTTTTACTGTTTCTTTGTTTTAATTAATTGGGCTAGGCCCAATGGGAATTTCAATTTTATGCACATCAGGATTCTTTGTGTATCTTACTAACCTGCAAATTTCATATGCAATGTCTAGTCTTGTACAACTCATGACATACATGAGATTTCCAATAACACTTGAATAATCAAGTTGTGTTTTGGTTCACCTTGATTTTAATAATCTTAACACTTGGATCCATGGCTGCACTTGCTTCTTTCACTTTCAAATGTTGATATTTCTTTATGAGTTTATCAACATAATGAGTTTAAGAAAGGGCATAACCCCCACTATGCATTTTATTTTATCCCTAAGATAATATCAACTTCACCAAGATCTTTCATTTGAAATTGAGAAGCCAGATATTTCTTAGTTTCAGCAATACATTTCAAGGTATTCCTTACTATTACCATATTATCCATATATAAGCAAATTAAAACATAATACTCTTTTGTTGTTTTAGAATAAATGCACTTGTCAGCAATATTGTATCTAAAACTACCACAAAGTATAATACTCTCAAATTTCTCATGCCATTGTTTAGGAGCTTCTTTAAACCCATATATCTTGACTAATTTGCATACTTTGTGTTCATATTCAATAAGGATATAACCTTCTATTGTTCCATGTACATCTTTTTCATGCAAATTCTCATTCAAATATGCAGTCTTTATATCAATTTGATGAACATAAAGATTAAAATTGAAGCTAAAACAATTACAATCTTAATAGATGCAATTATAGCAACAGGAGCATATTTATCAAAATAATTAATTCCTTCATTTGTCTATGACATTTGGCTACTAACCTGGCTTCGTTGGTGAAAATGATACGTGCAAACTAGTGTTGAAGTTGACCATGTCTTTAGGGAGTAAATTAGTCAAGTTATTCAGTAATTAGTTAATTGATTAGATTTAGTATTATTAGTTGTTTGATCGTGTGGTTAGTGCTAGTATGTAAGTGGCTAAATTATAGCCATATTGTTAGTTTGGAACACCCTTAAATAGGTGTGTTAGCTAATGCAACAGAGAAGAAGAATAAAATAAAGACTCATTTCTTCATGAAACTCTTATTCTTTATTCTCCCTTAAGCTCTCTCTCCTTCTCTCGTATACTCTTTCCCAGATCATCTAATTTGATCATAACAATGGTATCAAAGCCGGTATCGGTTTCGAGGGATATGCAGGATACTGAATTTCGTAACCATGTTTACGAAGTTTTAGCCAGACATGAATCCAAGTTCGAAAAAATCCGTGCTACTCTACAAATGGTACAAACAGCCTTGCATGCTTTGCACATCAACCTCACTATAAACGCCAATCTCTCCTCCTCCTTGATTGGTGTCTCTGCTACCTTAGACTTCAACGAACCAGTGTCAATCCCAGCTGCACCTAAGGCAAAGTCTCATTCAACTATTGGGATTCTTGGACTTCCATTGGTTCAATGTGGCAGCTCGTCCATCTCAACGGCGGGAATTCTTGGACCACCCCCAATGCCTAGAGGCAAACCCATGTCGGTCGCCCCTTCATTCTGGCGAATCACTACCAAAAGGACCTGCAACCATCGCTGGCATGGCCTGTGCTACTGCCGCGACAAGCAGTTTATCCTTCATGCTTGGGGTGCAATCTTCGATCATAAAGATCTGCGAGTTCTGACATCGAGCCTCTAGGATAAACTGCTTGTCGCGGAACACCCTTAAATAGGTGTGTTAGCTAATGCAACAGAGAAGAAGAATAAAATAAAGACTCATTTCTTCATGAAACTCTTATTCTTTATTCTCCCTTAAGCTCTCTCTCCTTCTCTCGTATACTCTTTCCCAGATCATCTAATTTGATCATAACAGAAAATAGTTCCATCCATTGCTTGTTTCCTTCGAAAAATTCACTTGCAACCAATTGGTTCTGAACTTTTTGATAAATCAACTAGGATCCAAGTATTATTAGATAATATTAAATCAATTTTATCATTTACAACTTCTTTCCAAAATGTTGTAACTCTTGATTTCATTACCTCACTCTATACTTTTTGGATCATACTCTATACTTAATAAAATAATAATTTTATTAAGTTGAGTATCCCTACTTCCATTGACTAGGAAGACAATAGATTGGGAGAGAATAAAATCAGAAAGTAGGTGATTCTCCTTCCTTTGCCTTTGACTTCTTCTAGGATTAATAGAAGAGTCAAATTCATTGCTTGTTGCATTTTTGGAAGAACTAAGTTGCTGTGATAGAACATCATTCTCATATGAATTCTTTAGAAACAGATCTTCTAAGAATTAAACTTCTCTTGATTCCAACAATTACATTGAATCAACTTCAAGTAGCCTATAAAACTTGGAATTTTTAGCATACCCCATGAATACACATTTTAGTGCTCTAGGTTCTAGCTTGGTATGCAACGCAGCCCCAAACCTTCAACCAAACCTTCAAGTAATAAAGGTTTGATTTTGTCTGCCATTCCAAATCTCACAAGAAGACACTTTAGTCCTCTTTAAAAGAATTTTATTTTGAACATTGCAAACAGTGAACAAGGTTTTACCCAACAAGTTCTTAGGCAAAACTAGAACTTCATGATTAATAAGATTACTTTGTTAACACATGTATATTGCACACACTTTGAGTTTTATAGTTATAGAACACAACTTCAAAGTTCTAACAATACATTACTAAAAAACACACTCGTTTAATCTAATTAAATCATCAATCAAGTAGTAGCACATATTATATAAATAAATAGTTATACATCACTTTATTTATAATAATATATCAAGCAAACTTAACTTGATAGAATGTGAACAAGATTCATTTTACTACTAGATAATTTAACTGTATTATCATAAATAACATATCATAAATACACTTATTTTAAACAAGAATATAGCACTTATGAATACAGAAATTTGCTAAATTACATATAGCATCAAAGATCAAACCGCGGCACTTTTGGTCTTTATTCATATTTTATTACTTACAAGATTTCATAAACAAATTATGAATCTTATTTGTTCAAACTTTCAATTAGATGCATGTTTCACAATTTAAGTAAACATAACATTAATTATCTTGTGAATGAAAGTTTAATATACAAACAATATTAATCACTATTCATGCAAAAGTTGAAATACAAAACAATTTGAATCCATAATTATCATTACTTGATAATGCAAATGCTTTTATTCTAGACAAGATTATAGAATTTATAAAATTCTAATACAACTCAATAATTTAAGCACCAATGATCAAACCAAATACACTTCAAGTATTTTGATCTATTTCATTTCATGTTACAATTTACCATTCATTTCAACAAAATTAGCACTAAGGAGTATTTTCTCCTTTTGCTTCTTGTTGTATATGAATTCAGCCTTTAATTGGCTTTTTACTTAAAATTGTAACAACTCAATTATTTCTCTTTGTCACTAGAAATGGCATTTTTCTAAATTTTCTATTTCATTTCTCTTATAGTCCAATTCATCGAATAATCACTTCTAATTATGTGAAAGATCATATTACCATCTTCAATATTTATATATTCTAAACACTTCAGTTTAAAATATCATCACTTGAAGATTATGAATTTGGTTCATAGAAGAAGAATTTCCATTACATAAAAATCAAAGAAATAAGAACTTATCTTTCTTTTGATTCTGATTTGCATATTCCTACAACAATGCACCAGACTTCACCTTCTTGATACTTCTCTCTATTTTGTCAAGTCTACTCAATTTCACGAAGTCTTGATTCACAAACATCATGGTTGTCTCTTGAGTGGTCTCCACGATGAATGTAAATTTAAACACTTTAAGATTGAAGAATATAAGGGCTTCTTCAAGACTTCAGAAAATAATAGGAACACAAAGTATGAAAAAATTCTGTAGAAATTTCACCAACAAATTAAGAAAGAAATGTAAAAGGGAAAAAGACTTGTTACAAGTCACAAAAGCAATCTAAGTCGTGTAAGACACACTTTCCTTAAAGTGTTTAATGCTCCCACTATTTGTTTAACTGGGAATATGGCAAGATAACTTCTAAAATAAAATAGATTGATCATAAACAACTAAGTAGACAGTGCTTAGATTGTTTAGATAAGAAAGAAGATGGAAATTAGTTGATCTCAATATGTGGAAATCACCCTCTATTTATAGAGCTAAAAGGTTATGTTCATGGGATACAATCAGCCTATGAATGGATGCAATCACTCATTCATGAGTTAGGACGCAACACTTCAACCAAAAGACGCATCCAAATGAAGAAATCAAAGAGTTGCATCTCTTTAGGACCACTGGAGCGTGTCCGATAGTCCGTCCGACTCGGACGACTTATCCGACGTCTTGCTGATTCTGAAGTTAGCTTTCAGCTAGCTTTGGCCTTCTGTCAGACTTGGCGTCCGACTCGGACGATGAATCACTCAGATCTTCATGAACTTCTCCAAATGACTTTTCTATACTATAAACTACAAGATAATTTTCAACAATTTATGTGTTCCGCTGTTTTTGCCAGGACTATCAACCATCTCTGCGCACTTGACAGAGAACCCCTTCAAACAATCGATTTGTCTGTTGGAACAGAAATGAATTTTTCAGGCAAGACTCAACTACTCCAACGATGGTCAAGGTTGTCATCTCTTTCCTCCTATAATATTCTTGAATCTTTACTTAAATGACTAACACGATGTCATCTGTAGCATTTAACCACTATGAAACATTCCCATGGGGATGTAAATATTGTTGCTTTACAGACAGCTCATTGATTTACTCATTTGTTTTTTCGTTCAGATATATTCCCAGTGCAATATATATGAAGCATTAAGAAAAAAGATTGCTTTTAAATACTATTCTGAAAAGGTGCATGATGTGCATTTTTTCGCATTTGCTCATAGAACATTAACAATACTAATAAACTTGATTATAGGAAAGGTTTTCCTTGGATGGTTTACAGTATAAATTGGGGTATTTCATGCTAGATGAACTTTATTTTCTGAGAAAGCATGTCAGTTGATACTCTTTATTGAGTACTGCAACTTGAGATAAACCTAAGTTGCTTCGACAGTTTGAATGTATTGTATTGCCTTGTCTCAAATTGAAGAGACGGATTTGCTTCTCATCCCTCATTATGTAGTGTGACTATCTTGGCTCTCTTTACCTAATGTGATTGATTTGTCCTCTCATTATTTGATCAGAATTTGAGCTCATCAAAGGAAATAATGTGATTGGCTTTTCCTTCTTCTGCATCCATCGACAAGAAGTAAGTGAGAAGGCTCCCTTGAGTTTGCCTAAATAACAAATGGGTCTTTCAAGTTTCAAAAAATAACATCTTAGTCCCTTAATAACCTAAACTTGGAGTCTAGCACTGTTCATCGTCTTCTTCCTTCTTCTTTTTTTTTTTTCCCCTCTCTTTTCTTTGTTGTCTCCCGAACCAGTAATAGCTGTGACTGTGGCTTTAATGTCCATATCAAAAGGGTCTCTAGGTAATAAATCAGCAATATCATCAACCCCCTTGTAAGGTTTTCCCTTATTAGAGTCATGAGGATTTTTCATCATGCCACAAGCAACATCCCAAAGGCTCTCAAATTCATCACCTGGGTGTTCCTCCACACCAAACTCATTACGAAATCTGATCCTCTCTTCCTGATCCAACGCCATAATGCTAGAGTCTCTTATTCTTTCACGAAACCCCAAACCAGCCCCTCTTAAAAACTAACCACCAATGTTTCCCGAGAAACAAAAGTAGAACCCCTTAAAGGAAAAAAAAAAACAAAAAACAAAAAACAAAAAAAAAAGGAAAAAGAAGATGAACAGTGTTGGACTCCAAGTTTGGGTGGTTAAGGGACTGGGATATTATTTTCTGAAACCTAATGGACCCATTTGTTATTTAAGTAAATCTCGGGGGAGGTAAATGTAATTCACCCATCTAATTATACAGAATTGTTATTTGTATGAACCAAATTACTATTCACATGAACATTTTTCTGTAAAAAATCTATAATGCCCCTTAATTATAAATATTTTTTAAAAAAAATCATAATCAAGCAATAAAAATCCCGTCCGAGATCCCAGGCGGGATTTTGAAGAAGACAAATCACGCCCACAGGGAGCGTGATTTTCTTCCAAAATCCCGCTCCTTGGAATTTTTTTTTGGCAATGGCGAGATTTCTGGCATAATCTCGTCTATTTTGGGTTTTTTTTTTGGCAAAATCTCGGGCCAGACATGTTTTTTTTTTTAACAAACAAACTTTACATAAAAAAAATGTATAGATTGTTTACTTACCGTATAATATGTATCGTCCTCGTGACTACCGACCATATTTAGATACACGTGTGAGTGAAAAATGAATTAGTGTAAATGGGTTTTTTTTTTCTTAGCTAAAGGGCAATATAGACTATTCACAGAAAAATATTCTTGTGAATAGTAAATTTGTTCATGTAAATAGTATGCCCCTAATTATAATGCACCTGTACCTGAAGCGGATGGAATGGCAATACTGAAGGAGGCTTTTTAGTGAAGCAGTTACATTTGTTTTGGGATGCTTCAGATCATAGTTGTCGAATCGCGATGCGTATCGTGTATCGAAAACAATGTTTATAATACGCGTATCGTATCGTGTATCATATCGTATCGTAAGATACGTTTATATATAATAATATAATTTAAATTTTATATATTATTAAAATAAATTAAAACTTTATATTTTTCATTATATATTTTGGGTTACATATAAGAATAAATATTTACTTTAAAATAAACTTTCATAAGTTTATAAAAATGAACTTTTATGTGAAAATTATAAAAACTATAAGTAAAACTTGAACTTGAATAGTATTATTTGAATCATATCATAAATTTATAATACAATCAACAATTTTTTTAAATTAAATTAAAAACATATTATATTATTAAATTAAATAATTAATATTCTCATCAAAATAAATATAATAGTGATATTATTATTTTAAATCACTAAACAAATATAAAGATGATTAGTATGGTATCTCTATTTCGAAAATGTATTTGGGATTATGCTTTAGAAATGAATTTTAAAAATTTTAAAGTGTACTGAAAACATAAAATGTGTATTTGTGATGTAAAAAATGATGAAAATTGTTACAAATTTTTAAATATATTTTACAAAATAAAGGCGAAACAAAAACCAATACTACCAAATAGGAAAAATGTGAGATAATAATTATAAACAAATTTTAAATAAAAATAACATTTTTATAATAACTGAAATAATATCTTATATTTAATATAAAGTAAAAGTTACTTTTATAAGTGAAAAAAATTAAAATTAGACATTTAAAATTGAATTTTAGACATATTTAACGTATCGCTCGATACATATCGTATCGCACGAATCGCACATAATTGCACAATTCACTACCACTTACGATACGCATGTGCGATATGTATCAAAAATTACCTTTCATAATACGTATCATACTATACTAACAACTATGCTTCAGATAAATAGTACTTGGTGAGGAAGCTACTTTTCTTTGCTTTTCCAATCTTCAAGCGTAGTTTATTCTAAGGTATTATTTATATGATATTCAGTTGTTTGATTTTTCTTTTTTTTTTGGCTTCTAAATAAAAAGATTTTCACGAAATCGTTTGTTTCAAGTTTTTTTTTTTTTTTATGTTTGTGAAGAAAACGATTATCAAGAACTCGTTTTTTTTTTCTTTTCTTCTGAAAGAAAACGATTATCAAGAACTCGTTTTTATTTCAATTAAGAAAACGATTATCAAGAACTCGTTTTTATTTCAATTAAGAAAACGATTATCAAGAACTCGTTTTTATTTCAATTTTTTTTTTTCTTTTCTTCTGAAAGAAAACGATCATCAAGAACTCGTTTTTATTTCAGTTTTTTTTTTCTTTTTTTTTTTGAAGAAAACGATCATCAAGAACTCGTTTTTATTTCAGTTTTTTTTTTCTTTTTTTTTTTGAAGAAAACGATCATCAAGAACTCGTTTCTTTAGGAATTCCTTTTCTTCGGAGTTGGATTTTTTTTTTTTTTTTTTTTTTTGCCTTCTGAATGGTGAGGAGTGAGGACAGAGGACAAAGACAAGGAGGGTCCCTGAAAATCGTTTTATGGATTTTTTTTTTTTTTTTTTTTAACTTGAAATTCTAAAAATGTACTCAAGCCCGCTCCGACAGCCCCATCATACCGCGCCACCTCCGTCAAACAACCCCGCTCATCTCGAGCTTCAGCATCCAAAGCTATCCGGAACCACATCTTGTTGGCGATTTCAACCTGCAAAACTCTCGATCACCAATAACTTATCTCTAAAACACCAGGTCTCAAGATGGTCCCTTCAGGGCAAGACCGCTCTGGTCACCGGCGGCACCAGAGGTATCGGGTCAGTCATACTTTTCATTGCTCGATTATTATTATTCATATGTTTGATTGTCCGAAAGAATTTATTTTGGAGTCCTGTTTTATGTGACATTTTAGATTTGTCCAAAAAAGATTGGTGTTTCAAATCTGGGTTATGTGTGAAATGAGCCAGGCATGCCATTGTGGAGGAATTGGCCGGGCTTGGAGCCACCGTGCATACTTGTGCTCGGAATGAGGCGGAGCTCGACAGATGCTTGAAGGGTTGGGAAGATAATGATGAAGAGTGTTTTCGGGTCACCGGGTCGGTTTGCGATGTGTCTTCTCGGGCTGATCGGGAAAAGTTAATGGATGCTGCTGCTTCTGTGTTTGAAGGGAAGCTCGATATTCTTGTAAGTATTTTCTTGTATTCCAATGATGAGATTTTGGTTGTTCTTAGAAATTATGCTTTCAGAAGTTTGTTTTTGTTTTGGGCACTGTACATTTGTTCTGATTATGGGTAAACCTGTGATTGTGGCTCTGTGAGGCTAAAATAAAAGTATGGTTATGGTTGTAGCTGGCGAGAGATTGTACAGCGCATTCTCTGCACTTGTAGCTGGCGAGAGATTGTTCAGCTAGATACATTTGGGGAGGAATAACTAATATTTTCTTGGGAGGGTAATGAACATAGAAGATAAATTTTATTTCATGTTTTACTATTTGCTTGCTGCACTTGTAAGGATGCAACGGATGTACTAAATAATTTTTCGTACGTTGATTGTTTCACTTTCTTGTTTATGATAATGTTAGATGATTATCACTTTTTGTAATCTGCCTTTTTGGGCAGGACCATTGATTAAATTCTAGTTTAGGTAAAGAAAGGAGCCATTAAGATTGGGATGAATGCTAGTGACATATTAGTGCTCCTCCATTGAGTTGGATTATCCCAACTAGGGTTGCAGAGAATAGGATTAGATTTAACACTTTGATTACTTTTTCTGGATTTTTGTGAGGGTTGGATGCTGTTAATGGCCTTTGCTTCAATTTTCATCCATTAGCCAACTTGTATTTTAGTTACCATTTTCAAAGCAGTGTTCTGTTCTAAAGTTGTCGTTTGTGTTCCCTGATGTTTTCAGCCACAATGCAATAGACTTCATCTTCAATTTTGAGTTGCTTGTATGAATTAACATGCTTTCTCACATTCTGGATCAGTAGGTAAACAATGTTGGTAAAAATATCCGGAAACCAGCCATCGACTTCACTGCTGAGGAATTTTCTGATCTCATGGGGACCAATTTGGAATCTGTTTTCCACTTGTCCCAGCTGGCTCATCCGCTTCTGAAAGCATCTGGATCAGGAAGTGTTGTGTTTACATCTTCTGTGTCGGGTTTCGTGTCGTTGAAGTCCATGTCTGTTCAAGGAGCAACTAAAGGTAGTATCCTTAACCAAAGTTGGTTTATCTACAAGTTTTGAGCTTAAGATATTAGAAATGACCTTATGATGTTACTGAATAACAGCTGCAATTAATCAACTGACCAGAAGCTTAGCCTGTGAGTGGGCGAGGGACAACATCCGGTGCAATGCAGTTGCACCTTGGTATATCAAGACCTCAATGGTGGAGCAAGTAATTTTCTTTCTTTTTCATTCTCACTAAATTTTTTGTCACTCTTTTCCAGGACTTGACAGTTAGATTTTTCATATCATTAAAGAGTGAATCGTTTTGGACAAGGGACTTTCCTAATAGTGAATATTGATCTCCACTCTCTATAGTGCTCTTGGTGTAGTTTTGACCCGTTAAAAAATTGGAACGATGATCCTCTGTTGATTGTTCTGCCGTTTAGTATACAAACAGGATTTCTGGGAAAGAAAAGATAGATTAGCTCAGAACAGAGCTGTCGAAGAAAATTTATCTTTCCTCCTCTTTCGCATATGGGAGTTCTA
This sequence comes from Leptodermis oblonga, assembly GCA_016801395.1. Taxonomy (NCBI): domain Eukaryota; kingdom Viridiplantae; phylum Streptophyta; class Magnoliopsida; order Gentianales; family Rubiaceae; genus Leptodermis; species Leptodermis oblonga. The sequence continues at coordinate 36,141,170 of CM028760.1, forward strand.
CCATGGTTCTGGTCTAATTTTTCTGGTGTTTTTGGTCAATACTTGTTCTTCGTTGGCATCACATTGAATCGACATATAGTCAGTACAGATGCAAACAATCTGAATCGCTTTAGGGAATGTGTTGATTTCATCATGAGTAGAAAATATGCCTGAAAAATGCTTTAGTCGAAGAATTACATGCATGAAGATTGAATCATTTCATTCAAGTGCCTGTTCTTTAAAGCACTGATAAGAACTGCAGGTTATCCTTTGTTAAAGAGAGTAATCTTAGTTATTGTACCTTACAATCTTGAATTTCAGGTGCTGAGCAACAATGAATATCTCGATGAGGTCTATGATCGAACTCCACTTGGGCGTCTTGGAGATCCGAGTGAGGTCTCATCTCTCGTCGCATTCCTGTGTCTGCCGGCATCATCTTACATTACCGGCCGGATAATATGTGTCGATGGCGGGATGTCGGTGAATGGTTTCTACCCTAACCAACATTGATGACTAGGGGAAGGTGAAACTTTGGGGAACTGGCTGGGAAATTGCCACTGGCATAAATTAGAGCTGGGATTTTTCTTACAAAGTCTTGGCATCTTGGTTTATTGTGGTTTGATATTGTTGAACATTTTCATGAGATTAGTGAGAAATTTAAACATCTCATTTCAAATCGCACATTGTAACTCATAAGCAGTTGTACCACTTGACTCGGGATGTAGTGCGGACATCATTTTAACTCTGATTGGCTAGAGTGACAAATGTCCAAACTACAGATGTCTGGTGTCTGGAAAATCCAAGTTTCTCTTATTTTGCCTCCAGTGACAGTTTAAACCAAACTTAATTTTGAACAAATATACCATACATCTTTGGACATTATTAAGTTCTCAAATATTAATTTATCTTATTAAAACATGTTTATTTAATGTAATGGAAGAGTTTTATTTTTAAAATTATAATTTTTATATGTTTTAATAATTTTTTAATTGTGGTTTAATAATTTGTTACTATTTTTACTTATGTCATTATTTTCTGAATGTGGATTACTAAAATAAAGTAGAGAAAGTTTCTTGTTCTATCGTTTGATAGTATGATGCGCGATACATCAATAACTAAACACAATATGCGTGTTTTTTTAATACTAATATTATAGTGTAATTGCAATACATCAATAACTAAACACAATATGCGTGTCTTTTTTAATACTAATATTGTAGTGTAATTGCAATACAGTATAAGGTAAATTCAATACATCATAGTTGAATTCAATATGTGATATTTCATCAACTATACTCATAAATGTAGTACATTGGAGGTTAAACATGATACATTATAAACTAAATTCAATACGCGATACATTGGAGGATAAACACTATATTTGTGTTTTCATAACATAATTGCGGTATTCCAAAAAGTAAACTCGATACGCACACCATCAAACTGTAAGAAGTGTCGAATACTAATTTTTGCGAATAAAATAAAAGCAAAATTCTTCTATTTGAACAAAATAAAATTGTTTTAGATGAATTACAAATATCCATGAAGTTTCATTGAAAGTACACAACAAACCTTGGAAAAAAAGGAAATGTATGATGTTGACCCTATAATTTATAAATTTAGAATCTATTATTTTTGTAATGAAAATTATAAAATTAGTTTTGTGTTTTGATTAAACATTCAAAGGTAACCGCAAGTTTTTTTTGAAAACAAAGCTCTCTCTGTTCGTTTTGGAATAATATTTAAATATACAAATTTATGATTATATAGTAAAAATGTGTGTTAAAAATTATTATATATTAGTATAAAATGCAAATTTTCAATAACATATTTTAAAAATATTCTGACGAACGGATGTGTTTTTAAAGTTGGGATTTTGGTTATATTTGGTCCTCCCACTTAAAACAGTTAAAGCTAATTCCAAAACTTAAAAATTTGTGTCAGTATTATTTAATAAGATTTGGTGATCAAAATCAGACTTGTTACTTAAATTGACCAAGAAAAAAAATACTATTAAGAAAAATATGAGACAAAAAATTGTATAACTAAAAGCATATTAGGTTTTGGAACATGAATTTTCATTTATATTTTTATTGTAAACACTAAAGACCATTTATTGTTTCTGGTTTTTAAAGTCAATTTCAAGTGACTAGTCCAATTTTAACCAAAAAATAGAATTGAAATACATTGACTCCAATTTTGTTGTTTGAGAACCAATTTCAATCATTTTTAAGTTTGAAGACAAATTCAACCACACCACCAAACTTAGGGACAAAGTAGGTGATTTACTTAAGTACCCTCTCAAGTCCATTGGAAAAGTCTAGTAATATAACTATTTAAAAGTAAAAAATAGAAAAATTCCTTTAAAGGACGCTGCAAGATTTGAAATTCTTTAAAAGGTTGTAAATGTTTCATAATTCTTGATAAGGGCATAAAATTATATTTAATATTTTAATAAGTTTGTCTAATGCATTTTTACGTTTCCTCTTCTTTCTCTCGTACTTCTTCAACCACCTCCATTCTTTTTTCTCTTCCTTTCTGCTCTTCGGCCGCCACACTAGAACGCCAAACCTTGACGCACCCTTCTTCTCCTTCCTTCCCCGCAGCCTTCAACAACAAAGAACACAATAACCATCTCAAATTTCACCTCCCCATATCAGCATCCCATAAGAACACACAAAAAGAGGAAAACTATTGCTTTGACAACTTTTCAGAGTTTCCTCTGCAGTTTCCAACTCTCTCTAGATTGCTATCTAATGAACAAAAATGTCTATGCCAAATGTTTCCTCAGTGACATGAGAGGAAAAACGTATAAAATGACAAACTCATGTTATACTGGAAAATAAGAAATCGTGCTTTCGACACATCCAGAACTAAAACTACCATTGTTATTGGACCAAAAAAATAAATAAAAACTAACCCACAAACTAAACAAATTTAAATCGCCGGAAGATGTAAATCACGCCAGGATCAAATCAAAAACAAAACCTTTATGTTCAATTTGATTAACTTCACAAAACAAAACCTCATGATGCACCATGAATTTGATGCAATCACCCAAACACAACACTAAAGCCAATCAACCTTTTACACAATCAAAACGCCACACACGAAAGCTTATCACAAACAAGGCATTCAGCCTATTAATATCTCGAATGTTCTCACCAGAACTTTGACACATCTTTTTCCTCTGTTTTTTCTGCAAACAACTACTAATTGGATAATGGTACGTTTCTTTCCAAACAATGGGGTTCTCACCGGAGTCTGTTGTTTTTTCTCTGTCTTTATGGCCATTTGTGTTTCTAGATCGACTATGATTCCTTCCGTCCAAGCTTTGTTTGTGACGGCGGATCTTCAAGACGGAGGAGAGGAATAAGAAGGGTAAAAATGTATAAACAAAATAAGTAAAATATTAAAATAGTTACACCCTTCTAAGGAATTTCAAATCCTGCAACGCACTTAATGAGAATTTTCCCAAAAAATATACCATTTTAAAGTAAACATTTTTAATAAAACAAAAGAATTAAATTTGTAAGGTTATATATCTTATTACACAACTCAATTATAATAATTTGCATATCATAATTGATGAAGGCCTCCTTCTTCGCTAAGAGCCTGAGCTCATCCATTACGTAAATCTGTAATCTAAAACTAACTCATCGGTATAACTTTGATAATAAAGTCAGTCACCGGTAGAATATAGTCAGAATGATATTAACTTTTTCGTGGAAGTAGGAAGTGTATTTATAGCCAAAGATCCCAACATATCTTCTCATCCAAACTACACAATTTCCTTTCTGGACCTCGGCTAATATTCAACAAATTGATTATCTCTTGTCCTTCAATAATTGTTTCCTCAATTTGAGTGAGAAAAGATAAGATCGTTGATCCGCCGATATTGTACCTGATAATTTAGAGAGTAATTGGCAATTCTCATGGGCTTTTTGCCCAAAGTTTGTATTAATTGTACAGATTTAAGAGAGCAGCCCAATTACAGAAGAGAAGTTCTAAAATATGGATTTTAGGAGCACAAAGGCATCCAAGCGAAACTGGGACGATCTGAATAGTTGACCTCGGCTGGACGATCTGAAGAGCTGACCTCGGTTGGACGATCTGAAGAACTGACCTCGGCCATGGCTGACCTAGTGTCCAGAGTCCAATTGACACAGGTGAAAATATAAAGATGACATCATGACTGAACAGAAGGTGGAGGCCGACGTCACGCCAGCTCAGCGTTAAGGTTGGAATCGACAAATCTATCTTGTGAGTCAAGAAACCCAAGAGCAAAGAGGAAACGGAAATAAGTAATTCCATGTGAAACAAGGAAGCAGAAAAGGAAGGAGAATCCAAAAGGAAATAGGAAATCCAAGTGCAAGAGATCTCCTTCCCAAATCTAAAATGCTAATTGATCGATCTTCTTATTTGATTAGGAGATAGTCTTATTCTAAATTACTAGTTCATAAGTCTTATACATATGGAACTTGATGGACTTTTTTAGATATAAGTTTTTAGCGGTAGATCTCTTTTTTTATGCAGTTTTATACAATATTCTTGAGTTTAGTTTTTGGCTTCAGTTTTCCTTCAGAATTCCATAGCTTAGTCGTTAGTTAATTTGGCTTTTGAAGATACTTAATCTTTGTTGCATTCTGTTCGTCGGTTCGAAGTCCAAACGGCACCAGCACTTTATTTCAGTAAAGTATTTCGTATTTTTTTCATGATTTCTATTCCAAGTTATTGGTTTGATTATCAAGTCATGAGTAGCTAAATATATTGTTCTAGTGTTATGTATTGAAATCGTAATCCATGCATGTATGAAACTTGAATTAATTTAAGTCTAATTAACTATGTTTTTAAATTAATCAGTGTTCATAAGTCTAATTGCTAAGATTTTATTAAGACTGATCACCTTAGTTTAATCTGGTAGAGCCTTCGAGTGGCACAAACTTCGACCGTGAGGTACTATTAATTGGGTAATAATTCTTTGAATTACGACGATAGGAGTTGTTAGTGTTAGGGTTATCTAGATTTTAATGCTGCTGATTAATTAATTAGGTGACTAGCGGGGACTCGCGACTTAATTAATTAGTTGGTTAGAGAAGTAATCTTGATTAGCGGGAACTCACGGGGATTAGCGAGAAGTTAAGGAGAAATGGGGTTACGACTAGCGAGTGATCGCGATAATCTATAACTAACCGGTATAAGATAATTAGACAATTTAAGTGTTCATGATTGCATGCATGTGATGAATGTGGATTACATAATACTAGAATATTTTTCTTATAATTTATACAAGTTAATTGTTATTTCTGTTTCTCTTAAGTGTTCGTGACAAACTAAATGTCTCTTAAGGGACACAAAGATGACGACTCGTCAAAATAGTTACTAAAGCATTAATAAATAAAAAGAAATTAAGAATATTCGTCCTTATGGATCGATCTTGACTACCTTTGTATTAGATTTATTTAATCCTTTGATTGCAGGCTAAAATCAGTATAATTACTATGTTCGTGGATGTATACGACATCTCTGTCAATCGTCAACTAGAGAGAATGAGAGAACCCGTCTTGGGCCTTTCACCTCTCTTATCGTTTTGGGCTTGACGAGCCTCCTGGCTTCGGCAGCCCATATTACGGCTGTAAACGAGCCAAGTTTAACCCGAGCTAAGGTCTAATCAAGTTGAGTTTGATAAATAACAGTTTGAACTAGAGCTCAGCTCGTCAAAATTATAATATGCTCGAATTCGAGCTCAAGCTCAGAGTAGAGCAAAGTTTTGAGATCGAGCTCAAATTAATTTTTTTAATTTATACTAAAAAAATTATAAAATTATATATATAGTCTGGCTCGATAGACTCGGCGAGCCAATGATAATTGAGTCCGGCTCATTTATACCCCTAGCTCATATATCTACACTTTAATATACACTTTTAATAATTTTGAAATTAATTTAAACCAAATGAATTTGGCTTTGCTAGTTGAAGCCCAGCTAAGAGAGAGAATAAATGGAAGATGTAAATGTTTGACTACCTAACCTACTCCCACCACACTCCGTACGTACTACAACATTACATGCAGAGTTTGAATGAAGAATACAAAACACGTGTCTACTTTTCTCTTAAAAACTGGAAAGTGACATCACAGAAAAGTACACAAACCATAACCACATCAATCACAAGAAGACTAGGTATGACTGCTAAAAACATAACTCAGTGACTCATCAGCACTTTTGAGTATAATTACTAAATTACCCTTTTTATTTTTCAAAAATATATAATTATTACTTTAAAAAATAAATATAATATTATTTTCGTCCCACTAAATAAGTTTAATTTTAAAAATGTATACTCCATTGTTTTTCATTTATTTTATTAAAATAATTAACTTTTAAAAATATTTTCTGTTTCAATAAAAATTTTCAACTTTAAATTTTTTTACTTTTCTTACTCTTACTAATTAATTATGTATGGTACACAATTAAACGACACTAAAAAAAATAAGACATGAATAAAATAAATATCATCAAATTAGATATTTAAATGTTGTACCTTGGCATCCATACATTTGTAAAATTGGACACTTCTATTAGAAAATAATGAATAACTTATTTTAATTTATAAAGTATAATACTTAAAATAAGTAATTTAGACATATTTTTCACTTATATGATTACTTTCTAAATAAGAGTTAATTATAAATTATATATTATTATATTAATAAATATATACATTAAAAATAACTAAAAATTTATCTGTGCTCTTTATATGAAAAAAGAACGAAGTCAATTTATTTTCTAGTTTTTACAGTTTGCAGATTTTGTTTGTTAGTATGAATATTTTAAGCCATAGTGTAAATCTAGTTTTGAGAAATAGTATAATTGATTTTGTAAATCTACAAGAAGTTCTGGGGTAATGTAATTCATCTTTTTCTTTTTAATGGAAAAGAATTATATTAAGAGCCCTGAAAATGGCTCAGGATTCTCTGTTACACTTTCTGTTACACATCTTAATAACTCATTGTAAATATTATTTTTTTAATTAATCTTTTCGCCAATGATATTGATTAGCATTATAATAAATTTTTGGACTAAGAGTTCACTCATTTTAGTGTAGGGTATATTTATTTTAATTTATTGAGATTAAAAAATCAAAAAAATACTATAAAATTATATTAAAATACAATATTAATGTAAAAAATAAAAAAGATTTATATTAAAATTACGTAGAATGCCAATGAATAGCATAAAAAATAATATGTACGATGAGTTATTAAGATGTGTAAGAGGAAGTGTAATAAGAAAGTGTAACAGATGATCATTAGCCCCTGGAAATAGTCCGCCAGTAACAATAGATATACAAATTCTGGAGTAGTGCCCCACTCACGCACGAGATCAGGACATGTAGCCCCAAAATTCGCAAGAGTGTGCGCAATATCATTTTTTGCTCGCTCTATCCAAAAAAATCCCAACGCAACCCCCTTCCTGAAGCCGGCTCGCCACTTGCCCCACTATATCCATCACCCTTGGTGAACCATTTCCTCCCCCTAACCGTCAGTACCACTAAAGCTGCATCGCCGATGAGAGAGCAGTGCGCCCACCCTTTTTGCAGGATTCATCTTTTTTCGGTAGGGTGAATTACATATATTTTTTTCAACTTTTGATGTACCTACGAAATTATCACTGATATTTTGAAAAATATTATCCTTGATATTTTGAAAATTAGAATCAATTCTTTGGACTCACCGGAAGACAAAGTTAAGATTGGAAAAGTACGAATAATTCCTTGCTATTTTTTTTTCTTTCTTTTTTTTAAACTACCTTCTAGGAAATTTTTTTTGTTTTTTGGTCTTTTACAAATCTTCCGATTTTAACTTTGGCATCAGGTAAGGTAGTTCATGGAATTGTTTGTAATTTCCTAAAAATAGTATGGATGGTTTCGTAACTATAACTATAGTTCCTGTAGTTTCATGTGGGTAAATGTAATTTAGAAAGATATTATAGTCTCTTTATTAAACTATTCTGTCACAAAATATTGGTCTATAACACATTACTAATGAAATTCCATATATTATTATTTAATGTTTGAATAATTTCATAAAATAACTATATGTTAATGTTGTAATTCACTTGTGCTTTTATTATAGTCTCACCTCACGTAGGATAGTAGGATGGGTCCTTTATTTTCTTCCCTCCACTGTTGGAGTGTGTGTAAAGGTGTAGACAGGTAATAAAAACACACTTGAAACAAGGCTTTAGCGAGCTGATGTCTGATGATGACGATGTCATGCGTTATTGGAACACTTTCCTCACCCTGGATCCTTTGCAGTCTCTCCAACATCTTATCTTATACTCTTTTCGTTTATTAAAAAAGTTTATTTTAAAAAATAATTTTTATTTTAATAGAAGAATTTATTTTTAATTAATTTATTTATTTTATATTTACTAATATAATTATGTGTGTTTTATAATTATCTATAGTTAGAAAGTAATGATATAAATTGAAAAAATAATATTAAATTAATTATTTTAAGTGTTGTACATTTACATTTATAATAAATTATATATTTATCAAGATAGACTTTTTTAACGGAACGAAGAGAGTAAATAATTACTAATGTCCTCGCTTTTTAAAAATAAATTAATCATGAATTACGCGTAACTATATTAGTAGGCGTGTGTGTGAGTAATAAATATATTTTGAAACCTAACTCTTTCAGATGAAGAGCTAAAGCTATTAATCTTTTTTCACAATTATATACTGATATATAATTCACAATTAATCTTTTTTTTTAAAGTGTAAGAACACAAATAAAATTTTTATATTAAATTATTTATTTTATGTGTTATACTTTAAAACTCATAAAAGCTTATCTATGTTTTCGAAATAAGGCTTTTTTATTAGAGCTAAAACGGTAAATTATACTCCATTCCGTTCAATGGAAGATTTTTCCTTTTTAAAATTCTCAATATTAGAGTTCTATTTTATTTATTTGTTATATTTATATGATCCTTAATAATATAATTATTTATATATTATAATTAGTTGCACCTAAAAAATAAAGATATAATTTTTTTAAAAATAGTAATAAATAGATAATTATAAAGTTAAAATAATAAAAATTCTACATTTTCAAATCAGATGAGCGAACGAAATATTATATTAGATGTATTTGGTCATTTTCTTGGTAATAGGGGTGGTCTTGCACTCTTGCCTATGTTTAGAATATGTATACGTATAATTCTGATCCTTTTTTTGGTTTTAACGTTATTTTAAAATTATGCACTTTTTCTCTCTATCAAATTAGTTTTTATTGCCTATATATTACACAAATAAGTGTTAAAAATAAGCAATACCGTGTTTCAAAAATTAAAAAAACAACCATATCGAGTTTCAATTTAATAAATTTTACATTATAATCAAAACTTGCTGGTTTGCATAAAAATAGTTAAAAGTCATTGAGTCTGGCTCAATTAAGACAAGGAGAGCTTAAGTATAAAAAAAAACTCAAAAACAGGCTTAGGTTGACTTGGTCTGGACGACCTGGAGAGCTGACATCTGCAGGTATCCTGAGCAAACCAAGCTAGAGAAATAGTTTAGATCAATAGCAATCAAAATAACCGAGCCAGGGGCATTTAGGTCGGAATAACGGTAATAATGACATAATAGCTATGCCATATTAAGGGAAGGGAATCTGGGACTGGCTTTATGCAGGAGTTACTCATTACAATAATTACAAAGGAGCCACCATGATGAAGGAGCCTTATCCGAGCCATAAATAGAGAGGGAGTTACAAAGTCATTAAAGTCAAGTCATAACATTAGCAAGGGATGAGGAAGGCATGTAAGTCATCATGAATGAGGGGGCAATCAATGTTGGCTCATCACGACTCCAACGGACATTTAAGGTGAGGCTATATATATTTTCAGTATTCAGACTTATTTCAAGTACGCTCTTTCTTACGGGTTTAAGCTCTTGGTCAATACAGTTTGCTTCCTATATTGTGCTAACTTGAGCGTCGGAGTGGAACAGAGAGGATAACCCCCCTTGTTTCTTGTTTCTTGCCCTCGTTACCAGATTCCTCAAGGAGGCTGCTGAGCCAAGCTCTTGCTTCCCAGATCCGAGTTCCACCATCACTCATCCGAGCTCCTCTCTCACCTATCCGAGCTACTAATTTGCAGATCCAAACTATATTTTCAAATGTTCATCCAGCCGATCGAAACATCCCGATCCAAACATATTGTGTTACATCACTTGCGATATTAAATTTGACATTGGACTTATTAGCTTGTCATGCTGATGCGGTCAAACATGAGATTATCTCATATTTCAAGGGAATAATAGTTATAAATAAAAAAGAAAATTACACTTTTGGCTATACTCGACAACTTTTTGCTTTAGTTGCAAAAGTTTCATTTTGTATATATGGGTTACATTTTTTACCATTTTAACATGTTCACAACGGTTAACGTCTCAGTAATTGATAATATGAGTTTTTTTTCACAAAATGAAAATTTTTTTTAATGCTACTTCTGTAGCGTTGTTTTGTAAAATAAATTTTGGGATCCATAATTAGCATAAAAAAAAGTTTTTCATTTTGTAACAATAACTCATATTCCTATTGATTTGAGCGTTAAATGTTGAAAACAGATAATAACATGTTAAAATGGCTAAAAATGTAATCACATACATACAAAAATAGCTCTTTTGTAACGACTTAAATAAAAGTTCAATGACTCCAAATAAAAGTAGTCAAAGTATGATTTTTCCCTTTAAGAAAAAAAGAAAAGAAAAAATCTATTCTTGGTGGAGATGATTAAATTAATATTTAGGGTAGGGAAGGAGGAAAAAGCAAAGGGTTTGATTGCAAGAAAGAAAAAAAAAAGGTATTTTGCCTAATTTGGTAAAAAGCGAAATTAAACAAATGAGTAAATATGGGGGGTTACGTGGCAAGGACATAGGATGGGTTGTCAACATCAAGCATCGAGATGGTACACATTCCTCGCCAGCCTAAGTTTACAGGTGTTGGATTTCCTGTGGATTAACCAACTCTTCCTCATCAATTCTCTTTTGTTTCTACTCACTTGCATTATTTACAACAAAAAAAATCCTTTTTTCAATAAAGTTTCTAAACATAAGCAACGGTTCAATTAAAATAACAAAGGAGTTTCACGTCCGCTAACCGTCCCACGGACGATATTTCAACATTTACTTGAAATGTGTCTTTTTTTTCTTTTAATATTCGTGATTTAATATAACTGTAATATTTTAGCGGTTAAATTTAATATTTCAGTATTTAAACTTAATATACGTGTTTTTAATACTTGTTGTTTTATTATAATCGCGATATTTCAACAGTTAAATTTAATATTTTAAGTAAAAATTAGTACGTGTGTTTTTAATAACTGTTGTTCTAACATAATCAAGATATTTCATCAGTTAAACTAAAATATTTTAATAGTTAAATTTGATATGCATATTTTTGAGGGCTTAGGATTCCCTGTTACACTTTCCTGTTACACTATGTGTTACAAATCTTAATAATTCAGCGTTAATATTATTTTTTAAATTAATTTTTCTCCAATGATATTAATTAGCATTCTAAGTAATTTTAATATAATTATTTTATTTTTTTTACATTAATCTTGTATTTTAATATAATTTTATAGTCTTTTTTGATTTTTTAATCTCAATAAATTAAAATAAATATATCCTAAACCAAAATGGGTGAATCCTTAGTCCAAAAATTTATTATAATGCTAATTAATATCATTGGTGAAAAATTAATTTAAAAAATAATATTGACGTTGAGTTATTAAAATGTGTAACACATAGTGTAACATGAAAGTGTAACAGGGGATCCTGAGCCATTTTTGAGCCTGTTATTTTAGTTTTGGTTTTGGTTTCAATAATAATTTAATACTATTATAATCATTTTCACCATTCTCAATACAATTTTTTATTGTTTAACTATATATTTTATATTTAACTATTTTTAAAAAATATGTTTTCAAAACAATCAAAAAAGAACAAGCCCTTTATAACAATGATATTTCAACAATTAACATACATCTTTAGAAGCTAAAAACTCAGACACTTTAAATACGAGTTTTTCATGTAACTAATGCTATTCCTGAGATTTGTATTATTTTTCCAACCGATATAACCGATTTATAATATAATCAAACCAAAATATATATATGAAATATTGGTAATTTTTCGAACTTCAAAACATGTGGATGTAATTAACTCTGGGATATACTCATCTTTTCATAATGCATCTTCCATATTTTCTATTTCAAAAAATCCACAACAACCTCCACCTCCCTAACCACAACCCCCCCCCCCCCCCCCCCCCCCCCCCCCCCCCCCCCCATAATAACTTAATACTAATTATAAAAAAAATAAGAGCAGATTAGTTTATCAAGGTTTTGACGCATAGAAAGTCACTTAGAGATCGGAGATTTGATTATAATCTCTATTAGTTTTATTTATTTAAAGTGCATATTGACAACATTCTGCATAAGACTCCCAACGTCATTCTTTCCCTCTTTGCCCATGCCTCCTATATAGTAAGTAGGTAATATGCTGAGTTAAAAGGGCAAAAGAAGAACACAAAAAAAACAACATTCTCAAACATGCAAAAGATCTTCCGTCCATATTTTTTATTTTCTGTTAGGAACAAAAATATTTTTGAAAATCTTTTCTAATATCACGAAAGAAATAATTATTTAATTAGAGAATCCATGTAAACATGGTATCTTTATAACCATATGAAAAAATAACTCTTGAGATTGTCTCAAAATAAATATAATAAAAATGTCACAACCACTTGTATATATCTCACTAGAAAAGTACAAAACATACAACTGTATAAATTTGAGAGGGAGTATGACAGGTGGTTCATCAATGAAATTTGATATATGCGTTTTTATTTTCCAAAATAGGTACTATTAGTTATTTTAATATAACTGTAATATTTTAGTAGGCAAACTCAATATTTTAATACTTATACGGTCTACAAATTTTGCTAACACATGATACTTATTGTTTAGCACGCAAATGATATTTTAGGGGGTAAACCCAATAATTCGACAGAAGATAGTACTAAACTCAATATTTAACATTTGAGAATGATATGCATATTTAAAAAATACATAACATTTAATTTAGCATAACCATAATAATTCAGAGGTTAAATTCATTACACGTTTATGTCAAAGGAAAATGTTTATTGCATCCATTATGTGCACACTTTTGTGATCATAAAGTAGTTTAAATGGACCTCAATTATTTTTATACCAAATTTGCCATTTAGTGGAAATCCACATAGAATTGCCATATAAGATTGCGACTTAAATACTTACCAATGATGAGATTGGTGAGACTGATTTCAGTTTCCATATAATATATTTATTGTATGCTAAACTAAAATTTTCCAATTTTTTGTATTTTATAGTGTAATACTTCATAGGTGATATAGTATGTTAGTTTGTTTATGTTTTTCTTATAGGACTGATTATTTATTACTATATATTTTGTCATGAAATATTTATTAATAATCTAATTGTAATTAATTATAATAGTTTATTGTGATTGCAATTAATAATTTTACAATATTGATTATTTAACTCTAATTTCTTTAGAAGTATATATAATTTAATATAATTTTTATATAAATTATGAATATTTATTCATGAAATCGTGTCCGTTCAAATTAAGATAAGTTTTGAAAATAAAAATAATTAAATTTGGCTCTGTTCTTTTTCATTCTCATTTCAAAAAAATCATTACGTTTTCTTCTAAAACCTTATACAAAGAAACAATCTCAATTTCTATTCAATTTAAAATTTTCTCAAAAATTTTATTCACATAAATTAAAAAAAATAACACAATCATTACACTTTTTTATCTCTCTCCTACACAATTTCTCAAAAGAAAAATTTCTCCAAAAAAATTTCTCTCCAAAAATAAAAAAATTCCCAAATTAAAACACAAAGAGAACAAAGCTAGTTCTGATACCTCAATAAAAAAAATTTATTTTCTGAATTATTATAATTTTGTAAAATATTTTTGTTGGGTTCTATTGAAAACTTTCTTTCGTTTTTTTATCTTTTTTTTCTTTTGGCAAGTTACTGCATATCACTAATTAGTTAAAAATTTCATTGTATATATCTCCTCGATTAGCATTTTATTAGGCGGTGGTTTCCAATTAAATGATAGAAAGCACTAAAATTTGAAACCACTCTTAAAGCCTAATAAAATGCTAATAGAAGAAATTTGTTAATCATATTTAACATAAGCAAACAATTTCAACATTCCAATTAGAATTTATAAGGGCATTTCATTTTTGGCAAAAAATCATATTTTATGAATATAATTTGAATTTGTGTAATTTTGATAAATATCTTTATAAATAAAGTTATTTAAAATTTTTTAAAAAAACTTATGACATACAATAAATTATCTCACTGCATACAAATATTAATGCTTTGGGGATGTAAATCGTTCTCTCACCATACATGAGCATTAATTATTCATATCCTACTAAAAGTATGTTAGAGGCTAAAAATAAAAAATTTTATAAAATATACTTTATGTATACATATAATGGGTGCAAATAACAGCATCCTATGTCAAATCACCAGGCGTGTCAGCTCTAAACTTTTGCGAAATTTGGGGGCTTCAATCTACCAAGTTAGGTTTCAACTTTTAAACATGATAACGCAAACGCTCCAAAGGAGTTTCATGAGCAATGATGTCACAATTTATTTGACAATCGCAAGACTTTTGGAATAGATAACAGTGGCGATGGGAATTCCAATATATGAATAAAAAATTTTATACAGATAAATACATACATATATATATATTTTTTTACGGATAAAAATACACTATCAACTTTTCCCTTAGATCCGCCCATGGATATGGATGAGTTTTGTTACTAAAGATACAATTTTTTAATGAATTTTAATGTACAATAATTAAAATAAATAATATTCTTATTTTTTAAATATAAGTTGACTATAATTATGTTAATAATAGTATAAAAAGAAAATCTGTTTTTTAAAACCATAACTGATCACATGATAGAACAAGAGGATAATATTCATGATATTTTCAAACTTGAGACTTTTTATAAGTTCTCTTAGATACTTGTATTGATCATAGTCAAGTTGAACACGTTAAATAAACATCATAGGAAAAAAAAAAAAAAAAAAGTTTCTTCCACGTGTAAAACGCAAAATGACGACGAAAAAACGAAACAAAATAGTACTATAAACAACTAACGATGCAATCGAGGATAAGGTATCTAGAGACTAATTAATTTGACTCATTCGTTAATTCAAATTTAAGGAAGCTCACGCCTACCAACCGATATTGGAAAAGGAGGAGGACAATTGTCAATCTTAGATTAAATTTCGATAGTGTCCACTTTGGACAAACAAATTAGAGGCATGTTATATGCAGTAACCAATTTACTAAACGCAGTAACATTCTCCTGTAAAAAGACAAAAATATCCCTGGTCAAAAATAAGAAAATCGGAAAATACTAAACGCAGTAACCGGCCGGAAAATATCGCCGACCGGCGGCGGTATTTTCCGGCGAAAATATCGCCGGATTCCGGCGGTATTTCGCCGGAAAATACCGCCGGCGATATTTTCCCGGCGGAATATCGCCGGAATCCGGCGATATTTTCACTGGAAAAATATCGCCGGCGGTATTTTCCGGCGAAATACCGCCGGTCGCCGGCGATATTTTCGCCGGAAAATACCGCCGCCGGTCGGCGGTATTTTCGGCCAAAATACCGCCGTTTTCCGGCGGTATTTTGGCCGAAAATACTGCCGGCGGTATTTCCTAAGGGAATACCGCCGTTCTCCGGCGGTATTTCCGGCCAAAATACCGCCGGCGACCGGCGGTATTTTGGCCGGAAATACCGCTGGAGAACGGCGGTATTCCGGCTATTTCGGATCGGGAGACCTTCTCCCGGTCCGAAATGTTTCAAAATCAGCAAAAAAACGTCCGGATAATCGCAGATTCGGGAAAAAAAATCCCTCATACTGGATTTTTTTCCCCGAAAATTAACGTGAAACATTACATACATAAATTTAAAAAATAAATACATAAATTACGCATACTGCTATAAATTAAAAAAATAAATACAGTGTTACTTACAGTGTAATATGGATCGTACCCGGGTATACCGGCCATATTTGAATGAACGTTACTGTTCACGGGTTACTGTTCACGGGGTCACTGTTCATGAACAGTACCCCCGCACTTGAACAGTGCATTTTGTTTTTTTAAAAAAAAATTTTTGTCTCCAGGGGCATTTTAGTCTTTTTACAGGGGAATGTTACTGCGTTTAGTAATTCCGTTACTGCGTTTAACAATTCCGACAAATTATTTCGATCGTTTGAACTGAAGTTGGACTATTATATTATCTTAGAGTTCCTAACTCTCTCACAATTGTTCCTTCCATCCACATTACAACCATCCCATCAAATGTGTCCATTTGTGTCGTATTGTGTCCAGGTTATCGAGTTTGAATTGGCGGATTCTCGTGTCGACACCCCTCAACATTAATCTTATATGTTTATCTATTTGTGTCGACCCATTTAACTTGCAAATATTTCGAGTTCGTGTCCGATTTTTGTGTTTTACTTCTGTTGGGTTTAAGTTGGCGAGTTCACATGTCGATATTTTCAATTTTATCCTTACCCGTTCAGTCATTTGTGTTATTCGAGTTGACTAAAACTCAAGCCTAACTCATTTATATCGGATTCGATTCGTGGCAGAAATTGTCAGTCATTACTAAAGTATTCTCTTTGTCTCATTAATAGAGTCTGATTTAAAAAATATAATTCCTTTAGTGTAGAATAAAATACGTTTTAGAGTTTTTTATATAGATTAATATTCCGTTTAAATGACAAAAAAAAAACTTAACTGTTGTAATTTAATTTAAGACTGTTATTAGGAGGCTTGGAGTTGTAATCCAATTAATACTATTAAAATGACCACTAACTCTTAGGTAGATAAGTTTAAGACATGGGTAAGTTGGAGAAAAATTATGTTTTTTTGCTATAGCATCATTTATTTTGAAAATTGTTAATCTTTCTAAAACATCTTTTATTCTAGGCTGGAGTGAGTATAATTTATTATGAATTGTAATGTAAAACATTTAAAATATGTAATTTGACATCATATTTTTCATTTATATTTTTACTTTCTTAATAAAGGTTGACTTTAGATCGTACATTATAATATTAATAAATATATTGAATGTAAACAGATTCGAATTGGACTCTCTTGTTATAATATGCAAATTATTGTTCAAATTATGGTTTGAGCTTCGCTACCAAACAAGACGAAAAAAACTTACAAGATACCCTATGCAAAAAATATAGACTATGTAAAAATGTATTCATATATACTTGAAGGGAGAATGATAAACTCAATAAATTTTTTTTTTTCTTACAGTAATCAATGTGACAACAACATAGGAAAAAGAAAAAGATTGGATACTAAATATTAAACTTGCCAATTAATTACTCTTATGTGATGTCATATTCGTCACTAAAACTTTCTTATTTACAATCGTTTCCTTATTTGAAATATAAGCAATTGAAAAGTTGAATAAATTAAATCTCAATAGAAGTTGTAATTTACCTTTAAAAAGAAGAAAGAGAGAGTAAGACTATAGTATAGTACCATTACAAAACTATTCCATTATTTTATAATGGTGTTTGGATGCATTATTACTGCCATAGTGAGTCATTCTCAAAAAACTAAATACTTTACCAACGATCTAAAATAAAAATCGTTTAAGATGAACTAACCGACTTAACATTGTCCTAACCTATGTATTAAAAAGTTAATAATTATTTTAAATATCTATTGAAAGATAAACTTAAGGAGAGAGAAACTCTAGTAGATTGATTTATACGTGGCAAGAATGTCGGGCTAGTTCTTTTTGTTTCGTTTTGAAAATGGTTTTAGTTTCAAGAGTAAATTTAATATATTTTAATCATATTTCATCATTTTCAATACAACTTTTTACTATTCAGCATTTACTTTTTACATTTTCAATATAATTTTTACATTATAAAACTATTTTCTAAAATTTGTTTTCAAAACCGTTTTTAAAACGTTCAAAAAGAACATGCCCGAAGATAATCACGTCTAATTATGTTTATGATATATTTTGAATATTAATTGGATTACAACTCTAAAATTCTTTGTATTAGTAAATTACAATAGTTAAATATTTTTTTATTATTTAAATAAATGATAAATAGATTTTTAATTTGTCTGAAAGAGTTCTAAATGATTTTTATTTTGAATCAAAAGAAGTATATAGGACGTTTTCTTTCAATCAATCCTGAACTACCCCCAAGCTGAAACGCTACCAGCCTACCACTTCAAATCGTGTCCAATCTAGAACACTATGATCCAATATAACTATCGAGCAGAATAATTAAAGAATATTTATAAAGAAAATGTCGAGAAAGTAATATAGAAGTTATTTTAGTGTATTTGTCACGACTCAGACTCAGCCATTGAAAAGGACATTTATTTAATATATATATATATAAAACAGAAAAGGACATTTATCATTTATGTGGCCTGGGTTTGGCAATCACATGTACAATAATACTATTACACATTTACGTGTTCATTCATGACTATTGCCAACTTGGGCTACGCCTCTATACATGACACGATACTTACGTGCAAGGTTTACGAAATCGAAATTTTATAAAATCGATTTGAATGTAAGATCAGAACTGATAAGATCAGTTTGTATGATCAGACATCAAATAAAATCGGAATTAGAATATTAATGGCGTATCTAAGTACAAGATGATGCTTCTTTCTTTTTTTTTAATTATTTAGATCTATATAAATTATTACATGTTTAGATTTGTATAAATTTGATCGAATATATTTTATGATGTTTCTATTTCATTATTATTAAATTAAATTATTCACGATTATATTGATTGTCCTCTGTTGATTAATTATTCTATATAAAAAAAATATGACTATCATAATGAAACAAAAATATATTCGGAATACCTTTTTACTTTATAATAACATTTATTTTCGAGTGAATAAATATTACAAGTTGGTAAAAGATTGTTCCAAAAACATGAAAATTTTAAATAAGTTTTAATCCATTCAACTCCATAGAAAATTTTAATATTTTTATCACTAAAAATAATAGAAATTGTAAATTTTTTTTTTTTTTTTTAACTTGGCAATATGACCAGGTAAGAGACAGAAGTTGTGGGGAGGAGAAGAATGACATTTGAGAGACTTCTGCAAAGTCCTGCTAATTTTGTTAGAAAGAACGATGTTGTGAAACAAAATTGACAAAAATAAAAATAAAAATATTGATTTTTTATGACCCTTTATGTGTTACAACTGGCTCGTTCATGTTGAAAAGAATATATGGAATTACAAAAGTTATTCAATTATCATGCAGATCACCAAACATGAGCATTACATACCGAAGAAAACGTACTGTAGTAATTATTAATGGAGGCATTAAAATAATAGAAAAATAAACAGGGAGAAAACGAAAAGTCTATCACGAACCGAAACTCCTGAAACGTGTCATTTCTCTTCCAATAACAACCAAAACACTACAGCTTTCTTCCGCCCTTTCATCATCACTCCCCAGTCTCTCTCAACCCCACCCCCCGGGCCCACCTCCATATATTTTAGCCTAAGTAACAATTCATGTCGTGTTTGGGTTATCGAGTTGGGTTCACGTATTCTCGTGTTGACACTTCCCAATTTTAATCTTACTGTTTAATTATTCGTGTCGACTCATTTAAACCGCGAACATTTTGAATTCGTGTTGTATTTTCATGTTGTAGTATAAATTACTAGTGTAGAGTTCAAGTTATTGTGTCGATATTTTCAATTCTAACATTATCCGTTTAATTATTTGTGTTATTTAACTCGACCCATATAACTCGTAAATCCGTCAATACTAAACTTTAACTCGTTTATATCGTGTTAAGTTTTCGTATCATTCCCTTTCACAAATTACCAACTTTATATAAACATCGACAACGACCCACCCCCTACTCCCCACCACCCTTCCATTGATATTCTCCGACTGTCAACTGTCAACGACGTGGACACCTCTCCCGGGCCCACCTCAAAACCCTCCTACGTGAACGGTCACGATTGGGCCTCCGTATCCCCGCCAGAATAAAGTACCAAATTTCTCAATTCCCTCTATTCAAATCTCGTACTCCTGGATCCCTACACGTGTCCAATTCATCGGTAAAAAGCGATTTTTGAAAGATGCAACCCGCCGGAGAAATTTTTGAAAAATGCGGAAAATTTTTAAAAATTAAAAATCGCAACTGGACCACACCAAACCCGAATAAATTAGGGTGAATTACATTTACCACCCTAAATTTTAGATATAATTATGTATTAACCTTATCATTTTATAAAATTGCAAAATTTTCCCTGCAAGATTAATATTGTAGATTTTCTTTTTGGAGTTTAGACTTCATCGATTACATCAGAAGATTTCAAATTCGACGATGAACGATTTATTATAAATTTTTAAGTATAACACTTAATATAATTAATTAAATATAATTCATTTCATTTATATATAGTGTGTTTAAAAGTGAATAAGTCATTGAATTTGACTTTAAAAAAGCCCATAAAAGATATAAAAATTGAAGAGCATGGATACCAATAAAATACCAAAACCAGTAAAATGTCCGAGCCAGTAAAAGTATATTCTGATATCAGTAAGGTAAAATGAACTAGGAAATTAGTCTTGATACGGTACCAAGAAATCATAATGAGTGAAACAACATAATAAAGAGAGGATAAGAGAATAATAAATACATAATGGAATATAATAGATAAATACAAAAGATAAGAAAACATTATCAGTTGTATGAAATTGTGAGGACTTAACTATCGAGTCTTAATAATATGAGTAAAACAAGTATAAAGCAATATTAATTATTTTTCCTAAAGTTGCGGGTTGCAAGCAAGAATAGGCGGGCATTAATGATCAGGAACGCCTTAAATGACATTAGTTTCGGATGTCAGGCAGTCAAAAGTGATATAAATAATCTTAAAGCTGGTGCTAGTCATGTGGAGAAGTTAAGACAATAATAAATATGCTTGTGGTTACAGGGTTAAATTGGAATCACAGGATCATTAAATGGCAATGATGGTTTACAATTAGAAGACCCAACAGACAAAACCACAAGTAAGTCTATAAAAGCCACAAACAAAGTCTAAGAAAGGTACGTCATTTTTGCTTATATTTTACACTAAAACGCTTTATCTGCTAAAATTACTTTATATCTTGCTTGTTTATTGACTTGTCGTGGAAAAGGGACATGGAGAATAGCCCTGCTTGTAGATAGCTGGATCCAGTAAGCTGATTGATTACGGGATAGGGAGATTAAACAGACACCTGGTCGCGTTAACAAGGTACCTTATTTATTCAGGTTAGATTATGATTCATCAATATCCTAATTTTTAAAGTGTAAATTAATTATGAACTATACAAATTGTACTAGTAAGAGTTTGAAAGTAAACTCTTATATTAGAACACCTTATAGCGGAACAGATGAGTATAAATTATATGTCCTATTGTCTAATAAATTTTACATCCCACATGCTTTATTTTTTTTTTTTCGTAATATAAACAATTTAAAAAATAACGAAAATATAATTATTTGAAATAGTAGAGTTAATATTGTAACTATACGCAAAATATAGGGAGCCAAATGTAATTCGCCCAGAAATTAGTATAGTACTAGTAATACTACAAAACCGTGTCAAGAAAAGAAGCCTGCCAAAAAAAGAAAATCTCGTTACCGTGTTTGAAGCCCATTGGTCCACGTAGCGGGCCCCTCCAAATTCCTCCGGTACACGTGTTCTTTTCGAATCGACGAGTGGAACGTGATCTTGGACACTTGAACGGCTCCAGATCCGTTTGCGTTATTTAGGCGGGCACGCACTGGATACTATCACTGGGCCCACTCCTCATTTTTTGCTATTACCAGAAAATCTGGGCAGCCGGGCACCTCTGCCCCTCTCCCTCCTCTCAAACGGCGCCGTTTTCCCATGCTTTACGGTTTTAAACCTTCGCCATGCGGTTCCAGTTTTCACTTTCAGACACGAGTTTTCTGCTACTGTGTGTACCACAGTGTACTCTGTGTTCTACGTATATAGGTAGGGAGAAAACACAGAAGCCTTATTTTAAAGGGTCCCCTTTCTCTATCAATTATTATCGATCTTTGTTTTTTTTTTTTTTTTTTTTTTCTTTTTGTGGTTTTGAATCGAACCCTTTTGTTAATCAGGAGGGAAAATGGAATGAAAGGGATGAGTGATTTGTTGTTGTTGTTGTTGTAATGGTGTGTGATTTGGTGTAGGTGAATTAATGGCGGAGATATGTTGTGGGATTACGAGTGATCAGAGCGAAGGTTCGTCGTCGGTTTGCGAGACGGGAGGCTCCCGTGCGGCCAGGAAGAGGAGGATGGAGATCAGGAAGATCAAGTTTAGCGTTGGACAGCCCGGGGAGCCGGAGAACGGCGGGAAGCGGCCGCGGCTGGAGGTTTATCCGGTGGCCTCTTTTTCCCGGGAATGTGATAACGCGGTGGAGAATTCCGGCGGTGGGGATGAAACGAACGGATCGGTCACGACGAAGTTGGTGACGGTCAAAGATCTCCATCCCGTGATTCTGAAAGGTACGCCAATTATTTTCCGGCCGCTGACGTCGCCGTGGAAGGTGTTGCCAGGGTCGGGATTGTTTCCAAAGTTTGGAATGGCATCGGTCTGTGGACGGAGGAGAGATATGGAAGATGCGGTGGCAATTCGTCCTTCGTTTTGCAGTGGAGAAGATGAAACCATCGCCACCGTCCTGGCCGAGTTACATTATTTCGCAGTTTACGACGGTCACGGCTGCTCACATGTGCGTTAATTTATACAATTACTATTATGAGTTATGAACAAGAATTAAATTATTTAATAAATTTTCTGGATAAATCATGCGTAGGTTGCGACGAAATGTAGAGAGCGGATGCATGTGCTGGTGAAAGAAGAGCTGGATGGTGGCGGGAGCGAAGAAGAAGACGAGCCCAAGGAATGGAAGAACGCCATGGAAAGAAGCTTCAATCGCATGGACAAAGAAGCTGTCGCATTTAATGCAAACTTAATTACCGCCAACTGCCGCTGCGAGCTCCAAAGCCCCGAATGCGACGCCGTCGGATCAGCCGCCGTCGTGGCAGTCGTCTCGCCGGAGAAGATCATCGTCGCCAATTGTGGCGATTCTAGAGCCGTTCTTTGCCGCAACGGCAAACCCATAGCCTTGTCAGTCGATCATAAGGTGAAAAAATATTAGCCGCAACCATGAGATCAAGGTTCGAACATTTTGATTAGTACCGATGAATTAATTTTTGCAATTCCCACCTGAAACAGCCAGATCGGCCGGACGAGCTCGACCGGATCCAGGCCGCCGGTGGGCGCGTTATATCCTGGGACTGTCCGCGCGTGGAAGGTGTTCTCGCCATGTCAAGAGCTATAGGTAAAACTATAAATCGTATTTATTTATTTGTTTCGTACGATGTTATTTTTGTTTTGCCTGAAATGAAACTTAACGTTGGACGGCGGTGGATACAAAAAACAGGGGATAATTATTTGAAGCCGTACGTGAGTTGTGAGCCGGAGGTGACGATAACGGAGCGGACGGCGGAGGACGACTGTTTGATACTAGCGAGTGACGGGTTGTGGGACGTGGTGTCGAACGATACGGCGTGCGGTGTCGCGAGGATGTGTCTAAAGGGGAAGGGACCGGCGGGGACGGGGCTGTGTGGTGCAGGCGTCGGCGTCGGAGATTACGGGGGGAATGAGAATTCCGACAAGGCGTGCTCTGATGCTTCCATGTTGCTAACGAAGCTGGCTTTGGCCCGGCGAAGTGCCGACAACGTTAGCGTCATCGTAATTGATCTCAGGAAGAATCAGAGTGTGGATGAAATTTTATAGTTCTCAATTTTCTTTTTCTTTTTATTATTATTTTTTTTTCCAATCAATGAATCAATGTTTTAGTTTTTTTAATGTTAATTTGGGCCTTTTTTAAAGAACTTTTTATATTTATTCTAATCCAAAATAAAAGTCATTTTAAAATTTTTTTAACAGATGAAGAAATTTCTTTAAATAACAAGACTATTTGTAAAATTTTTTTTAAGAGATTGAGGAATTTGTTTGAGTGGCCAAAAAACTATCGACTAGCTAATGTAATTTATTATTATTCAGAGTTTTTGGAGTTTTAATTTAATTAATACTCTTATCAATCCACAATTCAGTTAATACTCAATTAAATTATTATTAGATATTCAAAATAATAATTATCTTTTAGTTAGATAAAAGTTGTTAAAATGTTATTTATTTTGATTTAAAAGTGTATTTTAATTTTAATTTTTAACTTCCCAAAGAAATGGGAGGAGAAACGGAAATGTAGAGAGAAGAAATGTCGCAAGACCGCAGTTCGCCGTTGTTTTGTCCGCCATTTTAAGAAGGCAAAAGGTAGGTTTGTCGCCAGTTTGGTTTGGTCGTCTGTTTTTTTGAAACGGTCAACAATGCGGTGACGTTTGGTGATAAAATTCTAAATAAATAAATAAAGAAACAAAAAGAAAGAGAGCATTTACGCAAGTTTTAACTGTTGAGTGGCCGTTACAATATACGGACAAACGCAAATCCGTCGGTTTGGATTCCAACTTCTGCTACATTTCCTTTTTGTTTATTTATTTATTTATTTTTTTGGTTACATTTCCTGTCAAGTCATTCTAATTTCAAGAACTATTCAAATGACGTTGTGTTCGTATAAGACTTTTAACTTATCTATCTACTTTTATAGACGGATCATTAATTGTCTGACATTATCTTATATCGTTAGTTAGAGGTTTTTTTCACCAACTTTCTCCTATGAACAAGGTCGTCTTCCTTTCCTTCCTCGTTCTTCATTGTATCGGAGAAGGAAGGAGGGATGATACTCACACTGACACATGATAATAGATTTCGGTAAAACAGTTTCACGTCAATTAAATGACTCTTTGCGTACGAGAGGAAAAGGTTCCAAGAATACTATTGTATAATGACTATGTAAATGTGTATAGTATAACTGTGATTAAAAGAGTTACTCATGTAACATCCCTTGCAAATGCACAAGCCATAATGGAATAAATGTTCATTCATTCAATCCCAATCTTGGCAATACCTCTTTGATACTGACCCTGCAATTTTTTACCTTCTCTCCACTTTACTTTTTTTTTTTTTGTTTTTTCAGTCCCTCCCTTAGCTTAACATTCTATAATTAAGTTCGATCCCTTATTTAGCGAGCTTATGACTACCCAAGTATGCGAGATTGAAATTTGTGGGGTGAAAAAATTCTATGTTGTAAGGATCCTCACAGACTGAAAAAAAAAAAAAAACGGAGAATTATACTCAACTAAGGTGACTATGTTTGTTTTGTAATTCAATTACGAAATTCTTCACTAAAATAATTAAAAAAAAATCTTTATAAACAAATACTCTCATTTTTTTAAAATTTTAAAATTCAAATTTCCTATTCACATTATTTCAAAAAAAATCATCATTATCTCTTTTTTTTTTACACAATTTTCCATAAAATAATTCTCTCCAAAAAAAAAAATGTTTTCCCCCAAAAAAATTTCTTATTTGAATTACAAAACAAATAGAGCCTAATTTATGTTTCCCAAGTTCTAAAGTTATGGGTCTCACTTATTAGGCCAAACTCAAATACTTGACATATATTATTTAGATAATTTCTTTTTTCTCACTTTTTAAAATGCACTATAAAACTAATAATGCTATACTTAGGGTTCAAATGATTTCGGGCATGACCGGAGCCTACAGTGTAATGGCCGGTGACGTGTCACAATCTTCTCTTGAATTTTATTTTTACGGAATTGATATTTGCAGCGACGGTTTCGATATTTGCAGCGACATTTTTTTGTGAAAAAACTGAAATGCCCCTGAGCAAAAAATAAAAATAAAAACCACGGGCTGAAAAAAAAAAATTGAAAATATCGAAACTCACGGGCTCTGTTCCGTTTAATAATTTCTGCAAAGCAGAGCCGGGTGGAATCACAAAATCGGATAAAAATTGAGACGACTCGGATCGGAAAAATGTTAGTGGCGAAAGTTAAAATGTTTTGCGGTATTGTTTTAGATAGTTGGTTTGATTATTTTAGTTGTATTATGTCCGAATTTGTTAGTATTTTTGTCGAAAATGTGAATTTTTTACCGGATTGGCGAAGATCCGCCCGGTGGTTACTGCAAATATCAAAAATGTGAACTTTTAAAGGGGAGGGGGGGTGACCATCGCCGGCGACCGGCGATGGTTTTGTATAAAACCATCGCCGGTTTTGGATAAAACCATCGCCGGGCGATGGTTTTAGGTTTTTTTTTTTTTTTAATATTCCAGCAGCCCTCACGGGTGGAATAGGAAAATTTAATTTTTTTAAATTTTTTTTCCCCAAGGGCATTTCAGTCTTTTTACAAAAAAATGTCGCTGCAAATATCGAAACCGTCGCTGCAAATATCATGCCCCTATTTTTACTTTTTCGAATCCATTACTTGTACTGTATTTCTTATAATATGGGTTAAACATCCCGTTGATATGAACTTTGACAGTTGTACCAAAAGGTATACAGTACACATTTTGTGCGACAACCCCAAAATTGATGGTGATAAGTTTCAAACTCATCATCTCACCTACAAAAAATCTTAATTCTCCCTGAGTAATCAACTCCTCGAGGAAAAGTTTTCTGTTGGTTTAATCATGTGAGTTTCATTTTTATTTTTTTTTGCTTTTTTCCCTCTCTAGCCATCATGCATGTTGTCATTTGGTTTACGAATACTTCACTGAAAGCGAGCATATGAATTTTCATTATAATTTCCTACTATGGACAATTTATAGTTCAAAATTCTCCATTACCCTTCTTAAGATTCTCAACTTAAGAGTTCAACTGACATGAAACATTTTATTAAAAAACCCCACAGAGCAAACAATTTTGTCTAAAATCATAAAGGGTGCGTTTGGCGGGCAGAAATGAAAATGAGAGCAACTTATGTCCGGAAATGAATAAGTCACTCATTAAAGGAATCTTGAATTGCTTTTTAGATAATATAATAGTTTAAATTATTATATTCTTGTACATACCAAACATAATAATTTGAATTCTATGAAACAAATGCCTATCCAGCCATTCACATTCCCACGCATCAAATACACCCAAAGGGATATCAAGGAACTTGAAAACCTTAGAATATGTTCAGACCGTTCCAGGAAAAATATCATTGTTTTCTTCAAAAAAATTCTCATATAAAACAAACTTAATTATTATTCAATTCAAACTTTAAAATTTTCTGTAAAATCTCACTTATTATTTCCAAAAAGACCTCATCATATATATATATATATATATATATATTATCATTTATACTCAAATCCCCAAAAAATTCTCCAAAAATTATTCTTTTCTATTTTGATCACAAAGTAAGCATATACCCTAAATGAACAAAAATAATAATCAGAGCCACCACAAATGAAACAATGTAAAAGCAATCAGAAAAGAAACACAAAAGTTTAAAAAACTCCCTGGCTGCTCTTCAATGGTATGTATGGAAAATGATCACATTTCCATTTTTGTCTTGTCACAAGCATGACTGGTCAAGTCAGAAAATTTCCCCAAATGGGAGGAAGGAAACCATCACAGATATGAGAAAAAATGGAGCTTCATTTCAAATTATCTAAAAATCCAAAAACCCAACTTTTAAATCTCTCTCTCTATCCACACTAATAATACACATGTAAACCCTACATAGCGACAGACCATAGAAGAGAAGCAGTTGGAACAAAAGGTGATGAGAAACCAAAAAAGAGAATTCACTGTCATTTCACTAACAAAAAAACCATTTTCTTTCTCATTTTTCTTT
The DNA here is from genome assembly GCA_016801395.1 of Leptodermis oblonga. Classification (NCBI taxonomy): domain Eukaryota; kingdom Viridiplantae; phylum Streptophyta; class Magnoliopsida; order Gentianales; family Rubiaceae; genus Leptodermis; species Leptodermis oblonga. Next base: position 36,169,157 of record CM028760.1, read on the forward strand.
GTGCATAGCTTCGTCTCCATCGCTTTTCAGTGCCTTCAATTTTCTGTAACCCTTATCTGTGCCGAATATCCTGTGGCCATCATAATATAGGATCAAGGAATCAAAAACCAATCTTGTTTTTTATAATATCGCAATCCAAAAAGGGTGATTCCCCTTTATTGCTTTGCAACAAGGGCATGTTCAGCAGTTAAGGTAACTAGATCGGAAAGGATCGATAAACTAACCAGTCCATGTGAACAAAGGTTGATGAGTAGTTGCCAGACTTTGTATAGAGCAGTCGGTGATGATAATCATGAAAATCAGCACTGTAAACAAGAGCAGGAAAAGAACAGGCATAAATAATAAAACATAAACATACAGTATCCAGTTCGGTATAACTTCCTTTAGGATAGAAGTAACATTTACTTACCCCCCATAGATAGGCAAGAACTTTGAGAGACTCCATGGAAAATCATAACCACAGTGTGCCTCAACTGTCTCGAGGACTCTCAGCACCATCCAGAGCCATAGCGTTATCAAATGGGGTCCAGTGATGGCAGGACCAATTATTGTAGCAAATCCAAGGAACAAAATTTCGGCTGGATGAGCATATTCAGAAGTCAGTCCAAACGGTGTTGCGTACCTGTATACAGGACCATTGAATCATATTTGCACCCGTAGCAAGTGATAGCAAAAGAAAATTTTCAATCAATAACTTACAAAAGTACAAACTCATGATTTACTTACTCATGATGGACGCTATGGACATATTTGTAGAGCCATTTAGTATGTAAAATCCTATGTCCCCAGTAGAATACAAAGTCCTCCAGAATAAAGTAGAACAATATTTGTGTTGATACCACTTTCCTGCAGATCAAAAGTCGTTAAAACAAAATGAAAACAGGAGTGGGGGGGGGGGGAAAAAAAAGTATTCACGTGGAAGGTGACAATGCAAAATTTCTTATACAGAGTGATCAAAGGATACAGGAGAAACTAAGCTACTACTCATTTCAGAAAGAAAGAAATGTGTAGAAGCACGTCTGCTAACTAAGCTCTAGTGCATAAAGAACCTGAAAATACCAGGACGGCAATGGAAGGCTACTCCGCATTCCCATGAATCTGAAGACAGGATAAGACAGAATCATAAGCGGGAGATTGACACAAAAATGGTAGAGCAGCAGTCGACTGATGCATTTCTCCTGAGCAGCAGGGGTGTTGTTTTTAGGCTGTAACAAAGCAAAAATTCGCAGGACTCTAAAATTAGTACCAAGAGAAGAAATATAAAACATGTTAAGTCAACCCAATTGACCTATCTGAATAAACTATTTAACATTGAGAACCAAAACAAAGTACCGCTTCCATGCATGTCTAAAATCTCCCATTATTAAGTAAATAAAGTTACCGCAATGACTTAAAAAGGGCTTTAATTTGGAGATAGCATTTGCTAGGGAATGAAACAATTGGAATAAGGAAAATCCAACATTTTGAGAAGAACAAAACCTGAATTTTATACTTGCTCAGCCATCCTGCTCTTTCCAAAACAATGTACGGGAGGCCAGACAAGAAGAAGACACTTTCATGAAGAAAGAAACTTCCCAGACTTGCCAGTTGAAAGTCACTGAAATGAGTAATCAGATACTGCAAAAATCATAACCAATCAAAACGGGAAATCAGTTTCAAAATTTTGGCCCTCACCAAAAAATTAACTGCAACAAAGTAGAAGACTGAAAAATAAGCCTTAAAAACATGTATTCACTAATCATCAATTACCTAAACAGAAAATTGGAAGTACTATTAACTACAACAAAAGAGAATTTTCTAAGCCAGCACGCAGAAAGAGCTCCTCAATATTGACGCCACACAAAGGTAGCAAGCAAATTGCGTTACAATTGGAGAATTAAAAATTATATGGTTATCATTTCCCTTACTAGAATATAACTGATATCCATTTAAAACGGTAGTTTTGATTATGTTAACCCCACACACTCAGTGGCCAATCCTCCTGTCTGTTTGAGCAGAACCTAAATGGACCTTTTCAGAGAATGAAACATTGGACTGAGATTGAAGACTTGAGAAAAACTATGAGCAGATGGTACTTTTTACTCTTTTAGAAAATAAATTCAAAAAATTAAGTCAAGTATCGCCAGTCTTGGGAAAAAGAAAATATCTGACACAGAAATCAAGCAGGTTGTTTCCACATGAAATGGCAAGAAGAAAGCATTCCACATAATAGAACTGGAAACATGTGCATTGAGATCTTAGCCAAAAACGTAAATTTTTGTCTTACAAATCAGAACTGTTCCCTTAACATGGTACATTGAAAGAGATTTCCATGTTAATGGACCTAAATAGCTAAGGTAAGGTAGACAGGTCATATTTGGCTTGTTTTCTAATGGAATCTCATACTTAAGCTCATTAGCAGTGCATCTGGAATTGAAGAGTTAAAATCCCCAGACAATCAATGAATGTCCATAGGCTGATATAGCTATCTAAATGCAATAGTTAAAGCATAAGAGACTGTACAGTGTAATTGAACCATTCTGTATATGGCAGCATTATCATTAAGCTGTGGCACATCCACGAGTGTTTGAACAGCACTGCTATTATAATGCTAATTTATTCAATGAAATTACATAACACTAAGGTGTTTATCTACTGTTTAACTGACACCAAAAATGTTGCCGCAAAAGATCTAGTTGCAAATTTGATAAGGAGGTCGAATGTTTATCATTCTCAAAGAAGTTCCTTGAGGCCAAACAAATTCTAGATCACAGTATGTAACAAGCCAAATTTTGAAACTGCATCATACTGAAGGCAAATCATTGGGAGAAAGAAATCCTCCCAATTTCAGGTCACAGCAGTTCTTGCAACCTCAGTTATAAGTCCCTCAAAATCCTAGCCTAGTTTTGCTGATCCAAACCTAACCGCTTTGCTAAATTCTTTTATTTCATTCAAAATCCTCTGGTTGTTCTCATCCTGAAGAAGCTATTTGAGTGGCCCTTGGGTCTCGCTGTCTCAGTAAGTCGAAGAGGCCCTTGTTTTATTGTTTCCTGCATGTCATACATAGGTCTTACTCGACAAAAGTAACAAGAAACCTGGATTCCTCTTCTGTGTGCATCTAAATGGTAATAGTGAAATAAAAAGACTGGGGTCCCTTTCCTCCGAAAAGGAAATGAAAATAAGGTACTTGAAGGAAAATAATCTCGTGCCAATCATAACGGCTTAGTTTCGATTATGAATTTTTAAAAAAATACCAAATACAGGGAAAACAGACACTACAAATTTACTTCGAATAAGACAATAAACAATGATTCATTCAGACACGTTTGCAACAAGGTACTCTTTGAAAACTCTCAACCGACGTAAATGACTGCCCCCACTTCCCACCACACTACAAAATGCTGACACTTTGAAGGAGGACATTTGTCATTTGGATAAGCTATGGAAACAGTGCTTTTTCAGAATTCAGATAGTGAAGTGACAGAACCCTGTCGAGGTTTACTACAGCAACTGAAACAAAGAACGCAAACAGACTTACTTCGAAGAAGAAAAGAACAATTATTCATTCAGACACGTTGGCAACAACATACTCTCTGAAAACTATCAACCGACACAAATGACTGGCCCCCCTTATCACCACAACACAGAATGTGAATGGATTTACTTTGAAGAAGACAATGAACAACGAAGAAGACAAGAACAAATATTCATTCAGACATGTTCGCAACAACATACTCTTTGAAAACTATCAACCGACATAAGTGACTTCACCCACTTCCCACCACAACACAAAGAATGTGAATGAATTTACTTTGAAGAAGACAATTAACAACGATTTTTTTAAGCACATTCACAACAACATAAACTCTCAACTGACATAAACCAACACCACCACTTCCCGCCACGGTATAAAATGCAGACACATTGAAGGAGAACATTTGTCATTTCCATAAGCTAAGAACATAGTACTTTTCAGAATTTTGATTGTGAAGTGCCATCTCCAGCCTACCACTTCAGAAGCCCAACCCCAGAGTCAGGATGAGTAATATATCCAAGAATCAATGAGTCATCAAAAACATATTGATGGGCAAAAACACTTCCCAGATAATTTAAAAGACATCTCATACCATTTCAGCATTTCTTACCATTAAAAGATTTATTTTTCATTCAATGATTCAGCAAATGTCTCCTGGTGGCAGGCATTTAATATGCAAACAGATTCAGGATTTCAAACACCATTCGATAAATTGAACACACGAGACATGTATATACAATCATAAACTGAAAAGGGCAAGACATCTTAGCACGGCTGGAAATCAAATTTAAACTTCCGTAAACAAGACTCCATAAGAAACAGATTTCACAAGTCACAAGCAATGCATAATCAAAATAAGCCTCATCCAAACAAAATGATAAACATCAATTTTCAATTCCTTTGATAAATATCAAACAGGTAAAAACATCAAAACATAGATTGCTTGTATGTCACATTTTATGAAAAGCTTGCCCCGGTCCCACGCTGACAGCGTGGATATCACCCACACTCTCCCCCTCCATCTCGTACAATCCGAAAATTGCCGCATTGCAGATTAACTCAATTCCAGCCACGGGCACACATGCAGAAAACATGCACAAGGTAGAATCACACTCAAATAAACAGATCCTAGATTCAGACAAACCGAATCCAATCTCAACGTAGCGGCGGCAAACCATAGGATAACTCAAGAGTCTCACCTCGCGGATTCCACAACCACCACAAAATTCAGCCCGCAGTCTCAAAAATCAACAAACAAAACAAATGGCGGCAAAGCAATCTAACCGCAATCAATCGAAGAAAAAAAACACTCGAAAAGCGGAAAAACACGAAAGCTAGGCTAGGGCAAACAATCAAAGAGAATGCCGGCGCTAAATAACAGGTATCAATGCAGAGAACAAGGAGAGGTTACCGTCCAAGCAGATTCAATCACGGCAGCCATGGTGATGCGAACGAACGAAACGACGATTGGTTTGAGCACGAGCGAGAGGGGTACGGCGAGGCTGAGAAACCGATGATCTCTAGCCGGCGCTTATTCCGACGAGAGAATCGGAGAACTTCTAAAACGACAGCGCGGAGCAGTTACAGAGCGGAGTGTGTGTGTGTGTGTGGGAGAAGAAGAGAGGTGTTTTAGTGAAGGGGAAGAGAGAGGGAAAGAGAGGGGTCCATTGGCATTAGCATGAGACGATGAAGACAGACTGTCACGGGAATCTGCGCTCGTGGCCTCTTTTATATTCATGTCTTTCCCACGCACACTTCTCAGCGTTAGTATTGGAGTAAGAGTGGTAGTGCTCTTTCTAATATGTTTGGGAAAAATCGCAATTTTGGTCCGTTTTGTTTGGCTGTTGCACTTTTGATTTCTTACGTTTTTGTTAAAATAGTCTTTTAAGCTTACAGTTTTGGTCCATGTGATATATTATGGCCAGTTTTAAACACCCAACTGTTTCTGGAGGTATTTTGAAGGGGAATAAAGGTTGGAGTTTTTTGGAATGAACCAAAATTGCTGAAAACGAGCCAACCGATATTCAATTTGGTGTGGGTAAAAAGAGTAAAAATTATTACACGGGTCACCTCCAATTTGACTGCTTAAAACAAGGCATAATATGTCACATGGACCAAAGCTGTAATAACATGCAAACGTAAAGAGTATTTTTGCAACAATGAAACGTAAAGAATCAAAAGTGCAACAGGTCCAAACAAAAAGGACCATAATTGTGATTTTTTTGATGTTTTGTTTAATCTATTTTCCACCCCTAATATTTCCCTTCCTTCTACTTTTAAGTCCACAAAAAATATTTAGCTTATCAATTGTTTAATTATTCTTTTATCTTATTATATTTATAAATAAACTAATTAGGATTTTCTTCTTCTTCTTTTTTTTTTTTTTTTTAATAAACTTCAAAAAGAGCGAACCACCACAGACGTGTAAGATATATAATAAGAATGCACATAGAATATGAGTTTTTTTCATAGCGTTTCTGACAATGAATGTGTGATATATATTTGGAAATTGAATTATAAATCATTCTAATTTTGTTGTCTCAACAACACTAAGTGAGTTATAATGAAATAAGAAATATAAAGATGTAAATGAGTTACCACATAAGCATATGTTCTTGGATAATTTGTTGCACATACGATAGTGTAACTAAATAGAAATTAATGATCCAACGGTTGTGACACATAGTGAGCCACTCATATGTCGGGGGTTCGATTTCTACCTTTGTCAGTTCTGCCTATTTAGAGCGTAGAGTCCCCCAACTTCGTTCTTTCACTCCCCATAGCCTCTGCCTTCAATGTAATAGTTGATAGAATAATGAAATAGTGTTGATTAAAAAAAAAAACTAAATAGAAATTATTGTAATGTGTTTTAATCAAATAATATAATGAAATATATTCCATATAGTGGACCCTGTATTAGATCAAAGTTGTATATTTGTTTGTTTGATATACATATAAAAAATAATAAAAATGTAATTGTTTTTATTTGATTAACTTGTTGCTCTCAATAATGTACAATTTTTTAACCTTGTTTCGTACATTCTTTTGGTATTTCTTCATGGTGCATTTGGTGTACATTGACACTCATAATAATTTGTACATTGGTCAAAGTTGACTATTCTAATCTAACAGAAAGAGTATCTTATAAAATATTACCACGTTCTAACTAATTCCTAAACGATCTTAATGCGATAAATTATCTTAAGCGATTTTGTAATTCTTGATATTAGAAGCACGGGACCCAGATCATGATTTTAATAGTCGCACACGCGCGTGTGTGTATATATATTCTATGTTCCACTAGAAGTGTTCGTTTAGAAAAAAAAAAAATTGTTGTTTTAATAAAACAGTTCACTTTTAAATTTTTTACTTATTCAACCCCTTTACTACATAATAATATGTGATCCATGATTAACTGAGCTTAAAAAGTAAGGATTTTAGTGGAATAAATGGTAAAAAATTAATTATTTGATGTATTGTACATTAAAATCATAATAAATTGTACATGTTTGAAACTTAACTCTTTTAATAGAACGGATGAAATATATATTAGTACGTTATATAGAAAAATTTTGAAAAAAATTAACTAAAAATTAATTATCCGATATTTTATTTGAAAATTCTACATAACGTAATTAATTATATGTTGGATGCAAAATTTTAAATTTTTAATACTTAATTTTAATGCAGTTATATCTTACATAATTATTTTCATTATATATATATATATATTTATAAAATATATGACATAGTCACACAGTAAAATGATACTAGCTATGTGATTGTGGGTTTACTAAAGGGAAAGGGAAAATGAAAATGAAAATGAAAAAAGAATGAGACATTGGGTTTATACTAAAGGAAACTGAATGGGGAAAAGAATAAATAAAGGAAGAAGGAGATATTGTTGGCTTTACTGAAGGGAAATATGGTGGGTTTATTGATTATTAAAGGCAAAGAGCCGAAGACGAATCGAAAATGGAAAACGATAAATGAAGAAAGAAGAGATTGGCATTGGACTGATGGAAATACATTAGTCTCGGGAAGCAGTGTGAAAGAGCAATTAAATACTTAATTATCTATCTTAGTTGGCATCTGATGTGGGTGCCATATAAGTGCCACGTAGGGAGGGTCACTGACTTTGAGGATAAATGTAGCACTCCCCCATGATGATATCTGCACGAATCGAACATCTGGGTGCCTCGCCCTGCATACTAATTGATGGGGCACTAGCTTGTTCTTATACTCCTATAATTAGATTAGATGGAGTTGGTTTCCCCCACATAATTAATCTTCCGCTTTGGTTTATTAAAATTAAAATATAGTCTGGTCAAGAATAAAAGACATTTTAGTTAGAGTAATAATTTTCAAAACAAATAACGTTTTAAAAAGAAATATAATTTTTTCTAATTTGTCACTGTTTTAACTTATATACCCAAGTGTCATGATTATGTTAAATATTAATTGGATTACAACTCCAAAATTTCTATTAGTATTAAATTATAATAGTTAAATGGATCATTGATCTGTTTGAAAAACTCAAAAACATCTTTTATTTTAGGCCAAATGGGATAATTGTATAGTAGTACCCCCTCTATCTCAATAAAAAAAAAGTACACATTTTTATTTTATTTTTTTCATATTTTATTGATGAATGTTTCATATTGAGCAGTTAGGTGAATATTTTTTGTCATTGACACTTTTTCAAGAGAAATTATTCGGTGCATCCATTACACCACGTAAGAGTATACATCCATATATAATAAGGGGAAAACATATTATTTTGGGAGATAACAGATGTACATGTAGGGGGCCATGAATCAATAAAAATCAAAATTATCAATTCATGATTGATTGGCTGCACTATTTTAATGATACATCCGATGCACTCATTAAATTTCCCTTCTTCAACCTCATTTAAAAACAAAATTTGTGTTGACTTTTAAGTAAAAACAACACAAATTTATTAACCGCTTTAAATGACCTTTAAATAACAAAGAGGATTGCTAGCAAGGTGGATGGTTCTTTCTGTGGGCGAGATTCGAAATTATTATTATTATTATTTTGACGGAAAAGAGAAATTACACATTGATCCCTTAATTAGAAAGACTCTTTTGAACATAACCCAACAAATTTGAAATTTCCCATAAAACAAAACATAAAAAATAAAAAATAAATAAAAAAAACTGGATTTGCTCTTCTGTAGACTCTGGGCTTTCATGGTCTCTAATTAAAAGAATACTGTTGCCTTCACCGGTCATAGCTCCACCAAGTAGGAATTGAATTGCCTAACCCACGTATGAAAATTTTAGATTTATTGGAAGTATTAAATTTTAATAATTAATATCTACCATGTTCTACTATAATTATACACTTAAAAAAAATGTCCTTTTGATTCAAAAAACAAAAAAACAAAAAATTCTCCATAATGACTTAAAAGAGAAGTTAATTACAATTACACATTCAAATTTATCCACATTATCAAACGAACCCTTTAATTTTACCAAATTACACCATCACAATTGATCTGTTCATAAATTAACCATATTCTCACGGCTTCAAGTGTGCCATATATGTTATAAATTGTTGTAGAGTTTGTCGGGTAATAAATAATTCGTAAATGTACAAGGTCCATTTGGTAATTTACAAGGTCCGACTGATAATTTCATGAAACTACCGTTTTTTTTTTTAATAAAAAAACACTCCCTCCGTTCCACTAAAAGAGTCAACTTTCAAAAAAAAAATCTTGTCCCATTTAAATAATTTATTTACATTACATACCCTTGCTAATATACCAATGTGTGATTCACAATTAACCCTTATTTTTTAAATAAGGACATAAGTGAAAAATAAGGTGACAAATTACTTATTTTATGTATTGTACCTCACAACCCATAATCAGTTGTACACATTTTAAAGTGAACTATTTTAGTGGGACGAATGTAGTAGTAATTTGGACAAATCTTCAGTAAGAGATTTTTCATAATATAGAGATAGGGCGTTGAAAGAAAATAGGCTATGTTGAATTTGGATCAAGCTTAGCATATAAGTATCGGATGTTATGTATTGAAATATGGCCTGTGTTGAAAGAAAACAAACATATTGACTTTCATGTCCCTGATATATTGCCTGTGTTCGGACATTATACTCCTTTTATATAATGCTGAAATATGTTTGCTACGAAAGTTGTAAAATTGAAAATGATCAGTGCTCTAAAGGTTGTGTAATTTTTATTTATTTTTTTTATATTAATAAGCTTGTGAGGTAGGCCAAGTTCCGCCACTGCATATAGAAGGTCACTCAGAGGTTAAATTCTTATATTTGCCAGTTCTGTCTATTTAAAATGTAGATTAACAGGACTTTGTATAGACTGCCCAACTCAGTACTATAAAATAGAGCTTTAACGGCTACGGTTTAACGGCGGAAAAGAGAAAACCGCCGTTTTAAAATAAATACGGACTTTTGACAGCGTAGAAAGTCACTTTCTACGGCGGTTATAAGCAAACCGTTGTCGAAAGTCCCTACTTTCTACGGCGGTTTGTCCTTTCTACGGCGGTTTTCATATAAACCGCCGTAAAGGGACGTCCCTACTTTCTACGGCGGTTTGTCCCAACTACCGTAGAAAGTCCTTTTCTACGGCGGATTTCAATTAACCGCCGTAGAAGGTCCCTTTCTACGGCGGTTTATATGAAAACCGCCGTTGTATTGACGTATTTTACCCTAAATAACAACGTGTATCTTCATATCGCGGCCGAAAGTCTTCTTCTCCAAATTTCTACTACGGTTTAACACGTTTGATGCAAAGAATCGTCATTTGAAGCTAAAATTTACCACTTTAAGGTTAGAAACTTCTAAAATTTCTCAGTAATTGCTTATTCTTGTACTTTAGATATGTGTATATTGAATTTATTTTTATTTATGATAGAGTGAAAATTAAAGTTACAATCCATATATATGGTGAACCTTAGTATTGTGGAATCTTATTTAGTTATACTATGTAGTTTGTTGGTGATGTGATATGATTTATAGTGTTTGATTTTTATTGGATGATGTTCATATAATTAGCACTACTTAGAGTGTGTATTATTTTTTTTATGCATTGCATGTGTTTGATAAAATGCATAAATGAAAAACTTATAGGTTCTTCTTCATTTGATTATGTCTATCGTGCATGTGTTGGTTATGCATTATTTTTTTTTTATTGAGGTATTATATTAGTTTTGATTATATGAGTAACATTAGTATGACATGTGATAAGACAAGCATGCAACTTGATACTTTCTACATTGTTTGTTGAATTATTATTTGGTTTTTAAAAATTATTTCAAGGTGTCAGTTACGCATGGATCGAAATATCTTGTTGTATGGTGATCGGACCTCCAATTTGTATACGAAAGAAGTTGAGAATTTCATTGAATTGGCTTATAAGAATACAAAGTACGTCTATTGTCCGTGTAAAGCTTGTAAAAATGGTGCGCGGTTTGATAACTCAGATACAATAATATTCCATTTATATCGGAATGGATTTGATCCTTCTTATAAATTATGGATTTGGCATGGTGAAAGTATTGACAGTTTTTCTGAGCAAAGAAAAACTCATGCAAAAGGAGATGATGGGATTACGAGAGATCGATTAAATGACATGATTGAGGATATGGCCGAGAATTTTGCTGATAAATCGGAAGTTCTTGTTTCACTTTTGGGTGATAATGAGAAGCCTCTTTACAACGATTGCACTAGATATACACGCTTGTCTAGTGTTTTGAAATTGTTTAATTTGAAAGCGGTAAATGGGTGGTAAGATACTGATTTTACAGCCTTATTGAGGGTGTTGAAAGATATGCTTCCAGAAGATAATGAACTTCCAGATCGAATTTATGAGGCGAAAAAAATATTGTGTCCAATGGGTATGGAGTATAAGAAGATCCACGCTTGCCCAAACGATTGCATCCTTTACATGAATGAGTGTAAGGATTTATTGCTTTGTCCTAAGTGTAAAACTTCAAGATACAAAAGAAGCAGCTATGTGATGAGGTTGAAGACAGTACTGATGCGCAAAAGAAGGGGTCGCCAGCTAAGGTTCTGTGGTATCTTTCTATAATACCGAGATTTAAACGGTTGTTCGCTAATGCAAAAGATGCAAAACATATGACATGACATTCAGATCGGTGTATTCCCAGTGATGATGACAAGATGATAATGCATACATCAAACTCGGATCACTGAAAAAAAATTGATTCAATGTATCCTTCATTTGGGGGAGAAGCTAGAAATTTGAGGCTTGGTTTGTGTACTGATGGAATGAACCCGTTTGGCAGTCTGAGTAGCACACATAGCTCATGGCCGGTGATGTTGGTTATTTACAATTTACCGTTTTACTTGTGTATGAAGCGTAAGTATATATTTATGTTTATAATGATTTCAGGCCACGACAACCAAGAAATGACATCGATGTGTATCTTGCTCCTCTTATTGAAGATTTGAAAAAGTTATGGGATGAAGGTGAACTTGTGTTTGATGCATACCGTTAAGAATGTTCACATTACGTGCCATGTTGTTCTGTACCATTAATGATTTTTCTGCAAATGAAAACTTGTCTGGGTACTCTGTTAAAGGGCATAAAACATGCCCTATTTGTGAGCAGAGTACAGATTTTTGTCAGCTTGCACATGGGAGGAAGACATTATACCTTGGGCATCGTAGATTTCTTCCCGAGACTCATCCGTATCGCCGTATGAAAAGAGCATTCAATGGATTTCAAGAGTTTAGAAAAGCTCCAGAACCTTTAAGCGGGCCAGAGGTGAAAGCTCGTGTGATGGACATTAATGTGGAGTTTGGAAAACCTTCGGAGTCAAGCAATAATGATACATGTTGTTGGAAGAAAAAATCCATCTTTTTTGAACTTTCATACTGGGAGAACTTGAATGTCAGACATTGTCTCTACGTTATGCATATTGAGAAAAATATTTGTGAAAGCTTGTTAGGTACACTTTTGAACATACCTAGGAAAACTAAGGATGGTTATAACGCGCGACTTGATATGGTTGATATGAACATAAGATAAAATTTAGCACCGGTAGCTCGAGGACAATGCACATATCTACCACCTGCCTGTCACACTTTGTCCAGAAAAGAGAAAAAACAATTATGTTCAAGTTTGAGTAGCATCAAAGTTCCATCCGGATATTCTTCAAATGTAAGTAGCCTTGTTTCCGTAAAAGATTTAAAACTTGTTGGTTTGAAGTCTCATGATTGCCATGCCTTAATGCAACAATTGTTGTCTGTAGCTATTCGCTCGATATTGCCTAAGCATGTTAAGTCCAGTATAACAAGACTTTGTTTCTTCTTCAATGCTATATGTAGTAAGGTTATCACGCGCGAAAGACTTGATCAGTTACAAGATGAAATAATTGTTGTCCTTTGTCAATTAGAAATGTATTTTTCACCCGTCTTTTTTGATATTATGGTACATTTGGTTATTCATTTGGTTAGAGAGATAAAAATCTATGGACCTGTTCATTTGCGATGGATGTACCCATTCGAGCGATATATGAAAGTCTTTAAGGGGTATGTTAAGAATCGTTATCGTCCTGATGCTAGTATTGTTGAAGGTTATGTAGTTGAGGAGGTAATTGATTTTTGCACTGAGTACTTGGCCGATACAACATCAATTGGAATATCTAAGAATCGGCACGATGGGAGGACTACAGGTATGGGCATGAGGGGAGGAAAAATGTTTACGCCTTCTAATGTTGAATTGATGAAGGCGCATCTCTACATACTGAGCAATTCTAAAGAAGTTGAGCCCTATGTGAGAGGCCATATGGGTTCAATAAGAAAGTCTTATCCTACTTGGACGGATCAAAATGTGCTCAATGAACATATTCGGACATTTGTCAATTGGTTTGGTAATGCTGTCACGGGCAAAGACGTTTCGAAGACATTAAAATGATTGGCGTTTAAGCCCAGCCATGTGGTATGAGCATTTTCATGCTATGACATAAATGGATATTCATTTGTTTTGATTTTACATTAACTTTTGATAAATTATTTTTCTGTGCATCGGAAAAAAGATATTCATTTAGCGAGGTTAGTTATTGACCGCTAAATGAATTAATTATTCGTTTATCGATTAATAAATCTTTATTATTTTAGAGAGATTCTTCAATATAATTTCTATTGAGGCGTGCTTCGTACCGGCGGCAACCTATTCCTATTTTTCGCCTCTTAACTAGCATGCATGTATACGAGATATACAGAAGCGATCGAAAATTATTAAGACTATACATGGATACGACATTAAGTACTTGTACCCAATTGTAAAGAGTATTTAATTCATTGGCGCTATGAATGATTTATCTTAACATAATTGTAATTATTGATTGCCTTTAATTATTAAACTAGAGATAATTAATTAAGAACACATAAACTAAATAGTACAAAACCTACCATAAATTCAATGAAAATTCTTTTTTTTTAATTGGGACTGTAATATTGAATATGCAATTTAATAATAATTAATCGTTGCAAGTAAATAAAATACATTATATTGAGCAACTTAATAAATGTAATGTATTTCACTATAAATATTTGATTAATATTAACGTCCTTAATTGCAAGTATATAACTAATGAAATCCAGTAAGTATTGCTTTATTTTTTTATTAGACCCTTAATAATTCATTTTTCTTATAATACTTAATGCATTTATCAATTTGATTATTTTATCCCGTTCGCCCAAGTCGAAAACACAGAAATTTAGGAAAGATATTGAAGCTTATTACTTTATCAAAACTTACATGTACTTTTACGAAATTTATTAATTTTGAGCTTTTACCTATAATTATTATGTAACAATACATGAAAATTTTTCGGTGGAATGGTTCACGGGAAAATTTGAAATTTAATTAATAAATGTTTCATAAAAGGCGAGTTTCTGTACATAATTAATAAATATAATGTAAATTGGATATGTAATAGTATATTTACAAAATTGTGGGGTTAATTTATAAAAATGAAAAAAATAGAAATTAATAAGAATATATGCGCGTGCGGGAATTGGCTCTAATTTTTTCCACTTTTCTACGCGCGGGTCAAAAAAAACCGTTGTAGAAACAACCATTCTACGGCGGTTCAAGAAAAAACCGCCGTATAAAATACATTCTACGGCGGTTCAAAGTGCCTTTCTACAGCGGTTTCACTTTGAACCGCCGTAGAATGTATTTTCTACGGCGGTTTTTTCTTGAACCGCCGTAGAATAAACCGCCGGTCTAAATTCAAATTAGGCGGTCTAATGTCTCTAATTTCCCCTGCTTCTCCCCTGCATTCCCCTGTTTCCCTCTCCCCTCTCCCGACCCGGCTTCAGTTTTGTCGCCCAGGAGCCGTCGTCGGCGCCACTCTAGACGTCCGACCTTTGCCCTCGCTTCCCGACGGCTGTTTGGCGTTGCTGCTTAGACCTAGCTCACCAAGGTCCGAGCTGTAGGTGTCGCTGACCCCGGCCACCATTTCTTCCATTTCCCCCAACAATATTTTCGGCTATAGGGTCTCTTGGTTGTAGGATTGCAATCCTACATAAAGTTTAGCCAACTTCTATGCTTGCATTTTAAAGGTTTTGAAATTTTACCTTCCTTTTTTTTACTTCCAATTGGACTAGGGTTTTTTTCACGATGTTGATTTCGGGTTTGATGATAGTGATGAATGCTTGGATTGCTTTGGGTTTGCTCGATTATTGGTAGAATTGGTTTGGTTGTTGAATTTCGTGTTTGGTTTTGAGTAAGTTGAGAACCTAGGTGTTTGATTCGAATTTCATTTAAGTACCTTTTTAATTTGATTTTGCTTCATCAAGATGAGAACCTTGGTGTTTGATTTCGGTTTTGCTTGATTAATTTGAGAACATTGGTGTTTGATTTCAGTTCTTAGGCGATTTAGTGTTCCTCCTTCAGTGATAATGAGGAAAATGCTTTGTTGTTGAGTTGAAGTTGTGGAATTTAAACTTTATCGGGTTCCTTCTTTGGGGCTCCCTTGGTTTAATGTCTTGAATGCCCCTTATCTATTGAAAGTAAAGCTATCTTTGCATCAATGTAAACCATATTTATTGCAAAAGCACAAAGTACCTTTTGAATGTAGCTTGTCTTGTTTTAGGGAAGGAGAGTTTCAAATGAGTGAACTCCTCCTTAAAGCTTTTACCTTTCTTACTATATTTTGGTTTTATCATTTAGTAGAAATGAGTGAAATGCTAGTTCTCATTAGTTGAAGTTGAGAAATGTCAAGTGCTTTATCAGTTTTACCCTTTATAAGTCTACTTTTTTGGAGCTCCTTTGGTTTAAGTTGGATAATGGCACTTGTGTATTGCAAATAATACTTTCTCCTCCTCGCTTTCCCTTATCTTTGTTTGAAATGAGTGAAATATGCTTTGTGAGTCGTTCTCCGTGATGAGGGAAATTTTTTTATAAATATAGAGTGTGAAATATCACTTCTCCTTAAATTTTTTACCTTAGGCGATTAGTGTTCCTCCTTTAGTGCTAAGGAGGAAAATGCTTGGTGGTTGAGTTGAAGTTGTGTTCCTCCTTTGGTTTAATGTCTTGAATGCCCCTTATCTATTGAAAGTAAAGCTATCTTTGCATCAATGAAAAGCTTCTTTATTGCAAAAGCATAAAGTACCTTTTGAGTGTAGCTTGTCTTGTTTTAGGGAATGAGAGTATGCTTTATGAGTGAACTCCTCCTTAAAGCTTTTACCTTTCTTACTATATTTTGGTTTTATCCTTTAGTATAAATGAGTGAAATGCTAGTTTTCATTAGTTGAAGTTGTGAAATGTAAATTGCCTTTTAAATTTAAACATTCCAAGCATTCTTTTTTTTGTCTCCTTTGGTTTAGAGTGTTTCATGGCGCTTAGGTTTTGAAATTAAAGCTTTTCTTGAAATGAAAATATGTTATCTTGTTTTCTCTTTGTCTTTACATAAAGTTTAAGATAAGCTAATGGGCCGAAAAAGAAAACGCAATGAGGAGCATAGTGACGAGGGAAAGCGCAATGGAGATGGTTCTTCTACTAGATCTAGAAGAGGTAGAGGGCCTACAAATTGCAACGATCTTTTGGAAATGCGTATGAAGGGAAAAACTCTTGAGATTTCATTCAATTCCAAAAATGAACCTAAAACTTATCATATGAAGGGGATTACAGTCATAGCATTCACTGCCCGGAGCAAAGTGGACATTATGGAATATGCATCATGGCCCAAAGTCCCTGACGAGATCAAGAAGAGAGTGTGGATGGAAATACAGGTATTCTACAAAATTATAATACATTGTTTGTTTACCCATTTATACAAATGAATCAAATTTATCTAAATTTGTACTTCTATTATTTAATGTAGGCATTATTTGTTTTTAAATCAACTGAAAAGCTTGAAACCAAGTGGATTTCTTATGCCGGTAAACGTTGAAAAGATTGGAAATTCTTTTTAGGTAGATATGTCAATGGCGACTTAAAGGGTGATGACCCATGCCTTGAATATAAATATCTCCCTAGGGAGACATGACTTAAGTTTAAGGCTAGCCGTGAAACAAAATAATGGAAGGTGGGTTTTTGAAATTCATTTCCTTCTTCTTTTTGGATATTTGAAATTTCTCAGTTTATAGATAATCGTTTTTCATTATATTTTTCTCTAGGAAATTCGTGGAAAAGCGCAAAAAAATGCCACTTTAAATTTCTTTTTACCATAATTTATCTTGTGGTGGATACCGACGACTAAAGAAGAATTTGCATGAATAGGCTTTGCTTGCAAATGAGAAGAAGGCTTTAGAGGACGTTACGTCCAAAGAAGAAGGAGAAGAACCTTATGCAGAGCCAGGGCGGCATCTACTTTAGAGACAGGCTCACACAAACAAAAATGACGAATACTTTACCCCAGAGCTGGTCGTGTTGGAAGTGAAATTGTAAGTTTACACCATACATTTTCTTATGTTTCAGTTCTTTAAACTACTCATATATTTAAAACTATAATTGATCTATTTACATTTCATATTTTTGGCAAAACGTTTAGGAAAATCTATCTTTGTGCGAGTCCCAATGGAAGAAAGTTGCAGAGGGCAGGAATGACATTCTTGTCAAGGCAACGGGAAAGACCGATCACCCCGATCGTGTTCGCGGCCATTCTACCAGAGCACGTATCATAGATGTTTTTCTGAAAACAAGCCCGTCGCTTAAAGATGAACTAGATTTAACTAAAAGAAAGCTTCAAAAAACCACTGTCCAGCTCGATGAATGTCAAACAGATCTTAAGATGATGGTTGGGTTTATATGTACTAAGATGGGGACTGATTATGATACAGTAAGAACCACTGTCCTCAATAGTGCCAAATCTCAGAGCTTGAACCCATAAACTACCGGAATGACCCCAGATATGTTTGAGGTACATGGTAGCCATGTTTCCACTATGAGTCCTACGAGTTTACCTAAAGAACCTCGTAGGCAAAATTTTTCTCCTCTTATCCCTACAAGTTTGCCTGAGTTATGTACGATACCTGTTTCATCTATGGACCAGATCAATTTGAACGAGGTTCAGAATAGCCCTATTGCAACAAACTTGGAAGATGTGAGTTCGTTAGGCGAATACAAGGTAATTAAAATACATTTATGTCTATCATATTTGTTTGTATAATTTCTTTCATATTGTCACTGCTAAAGAAGATTGATATTGCTTTTCATGATTACACTTGGTTTTTGAAGTTAACGAAAATAGTTCAGTAATGTTCATTTGCTTGCCTATTATCTCAGGACGGGTGTGGCTGTCATCTGTTCAATTATGAGGATAGATGTAAGAGACATAAGCTTGTGACAAAGGAAAATGTTTATAAGCAGAGAAAGCACCATGGCCGCGAGGTAAGGAAAGGTTGCGTGAGGGTTACAATTAAAATTTCATATGATGACTTTTTCCCGCTGCCATTTCCTGAGGAAGAGGCTTCAACTGTGGGAATGTGCCAATCATTTTTCGTGGAATGGCCTATACATTTTATTGAGTTTATTCCCGATCCAGTAAAACAGGTATATTCTTACATTTATTTGTGAAATACTTCATACCGTTTTATATATTTAATGTTATTTCAAATAGTGTTAGGTGGATAAATGTTTAAAAAAGAAAAAAGGTCGTTTGAATTCTATGGATGAGATAAAATCTTCTTCGATCACTCCAAATGAAATGGCATCGTCTTCGATATGTAATCCACTGCACGAGTTAGAACTCCGAATAGAGAAAGATTCAAACTTCACTTGCTTCTTGTTTCAATTGACAAGAGATATCATAGATGTGGATCATCCTATTAGTATGGATCGAATGAATGTTGTTGAATTATTGTCAAGAAAAAACATGGTCACAAACTGTTGCATGCAATTGTTCACCAAGTGAGTTTTCACTTAATTTTATAATCTATTTCAAATTATTGTTATATATAGTATGCATTCCATGTGCTTAGACTAACCAATGATGCATGATAATGTAAATTCTCTAGAGCTTTACATGATTTGGTTGAAAAGAATGACCGGAAGGGGTTAGGGTTTCTCTTAGCTGATCATGTCACGGAAGTAGGAAACACATATGAAAATAGGGTACAATACATTGCACGAAACTTGAAGGATCGGAATAAAGAAATTTATCTAGTACCGTATCTTCAGAGGTAAACACTGTAATCGTTTCTCTAATTTTTAAGAAACACTGATTTAAAGATTTGAGGTCATTGAATTTTTGGTTTGCAGTAAACATTGGATGCTTATAGCCATTAGACCGATTGAAAAGGTTGTGTACTGGTTTGATTCATTACAAAACCCATAAAAAGAGGAGGCAGTAATACTGATAGACGAGTGAGTTATATTAACTAATGTTAGATTGCATATATAATTTCTAATGCCAATCATATATATCTATGTTACTAATTATTTTCATTCCGCATTCATTTTTTATAGGGTGATGTTTAATTATCAAGCTTTCCTAGGATTGTCGAGAAATGTGCATATGCAACCTGAATGGATAGTAGTTAAGGTAAAATTGGTTCTTATTGAATTTTTTATTCAACGTTGTGTTGTATACAATTGTATAATCTTCTAACTCGTATAATAATATTCATTAGCATAAAAAGCAAAAGTCTAACTAGGAGTGTGGCTACTATGTCATGCATTACATGTACCACATCGCAATGAAATCCGACACATTGGCACTCGAAAAGGTATTTGATTTCTCATAACTTATTTGATTGTATTTCATTTTGCTATTCAATTACGTTTGAATTTATACTCTGTTGCAATACTTCAAGATCGACCGCACTCCATTAAGCAATGTGGATATAGATGCTATGAGAAAAATATGCGCTAGTTATATTGTGGAGCATTAGCCGTAGTTGATGGATAGTAATTAAACTTGTTGATATTATAGGGCCTGTTCTCTTACCAGGGGTGAGACCTGGGTCTAGAGGATTTTTGGGTCTGAGTCCTAAAATATAGGCATTTTGGGGACAGACCCATGTTTCTTTTCGCAGAACTCAAACCCAAGCCTTAACCTTAGGTTTGAGCCCAGAAAACCCGAGCAGCACCTTCCTCAGCGTTCCGTTTTCTCTGCATCAAAAGACCAAAAACCTAATGAATCAATGACTTCTTCTGGAAACTATTCTTCGCTGATGGTAACCCACGTATCAGAAGGGAAGAAGAGACCTGATAAGCTCCAAGTTGTGGTTTTTCCTGTACGGAATTTGGGAAAATGCTATTCTCCACCGAGTCGACCAAATTGACGAGATCGGTGCGGAGCTTCGGGGAAGTGAGGTAAGTTTGCCGACAAGGTTGTGGGTCGTTGAAGTTTGGCTGTTGTTGCTTTCCCCGCTGACGCGTTCTCCTCCGATTTGGATCCTAGGGATTTCGGAGAAATTGTGCCCTCAACGAAATCAAACAAAAGGACAGTGTCTTCACGAAGACCGGAACGTGTTGGCCGAAAAAGAAGAAAGAAAAAAAGCGAAAGGAATTTGCTGCTGAATAAAGGCACCGAAAAAACAGAGAAAAAAAAAAATTGGGCTGGGGAAGACGATGAACAGTGTCACCGACACTGTTCATCGTCTTTTTTACAAATAGGCCCCTGCTATTTTCTGTTTCTTAAATGTCAACCCCAACTTATTTTTTTAAAAAAATTAAATAGGAAAAATTAAATATTAAACTATGTTAAATTAAAAATATTATGTAAATTTAAATATATCATAAACAATTAATATTTTAGAAATATTATTATACTGAAAAAATTTTTTTTGTGTGAATATGTAAAAAATGAAATATTGGGGGTTTATTTACTATAAAGTAAAATAAAAGTAAAATTTTTTAAAAAAAGTATTGGAAAAAAATTTGGGTTGAGACCAGTGTTCTTTAGCTTGGGTTGAGAACTGGGGTACAAACTAGTTCTCAGAACTGTGTTTCTTAAGAACTGGGCTGAGACCCAGTTTGGCTGAGAACAGGTTCTGAAACCTGTTCTCAGAACTAGCAGAAGAACAGGCCCATAGTTGTACAAATTTTTTTGGCTATGCCCTTGTAATATAATAGCGATTTTAA
The DNA here is from genome assembly GCA_016801395.1 of Leptodermis oblonga. Taxonomy (NCBI): domain Eukaryota; kingdom Viridiplantae; phylum Streptophyta; class Magnoliopsida; order Gentianales; family Rubiaceae; genus Leptodermis; species Leptodermis oblonga. The sequence goes on from CM028760.1 coordinate 36,190,243, forward strand.
CTTGTATCTTGGTGATATTTTGTATTAATTTTAAACTTTTAACAACAAGTTTTGCTTTAAACCAAAGAAATTTCTCACTTTCTATCGCGGTTTGGGTTTGAATGTCTTGGACTTTTTACGGCGGTTTAGTTATAAACCGCCGTAGAAAGTAGTAACCTTCTTAGGCGGGAGGGAATAAACCGCCGTAGAAAGTTCCCACTTTTTACGGCGGTTTCAAACCGCCGTAGAATTTTCCGTAAAAGTCCGTAAACTTTTTACGGCTGTCTGATAGATGGTTCAAAAAGACCGAAAACCGCCGTTAAAAACCCTTAATAACTGCCATTAAAAGTCATTTTTGTAGTAGTGACTTTTTTCTTCACTTCCCCCACAACCCTGCCTCTTATCTAAATAGGTAATAGTATCGAGTTCAATATATATATACAAAAAATGGAGTTAATTAACCTCACCTGACGCCACTCACCGCCGTGCATGCATGGCGGCTACATCTGTTTTTGTACAGCTCGTGGAATGCAAATGGAAATCGCAATCAATTATCACTTAATATTAAACTTCCAGTGAGTGATTAACAAATTTGAAATTACATTAGAAGTAAAAAAAAAAAAAAATAAAAAAAACAGTTAGAAAATGATAAGCAATGATCAAATCGCTAAAACATCAACCACCACCCCCGTCGCCGCCACCCCCACCGCCGCCATGTGAACTGCCGCCACCCCCATCGCCCATTTCAGATACATGACTGGCGGCGACAACCATTGCCGCGGTGCCGACGTCGTTGCTGATTGCAGTATTACTACTGTTGGTGGTGGCTGTTCCGGCATTACCATGACCGTGATCGCCGGCCGGAGTGACATCATATCCCAGCCTGTTTCTTCTCCGACCACCCGATGAAGATTTTCGCTTCGGGGTTTCCTCCGATTTTCTCGATCTAAAGCACGCCGGCATGGAAAAACTTGCGCAGATTCTCCTCCCCATGATAATCCCACAAAATTTCTTCAGTCCCAGATGGAATTTGGTCCCAATTTATGGCCGATTAATGATTCGGTTGCTAAACAGTAATTAATAAAGAAATGCTTGCTTTTCTTGGTTGTCAAATGATGAATTATCTATTACTTTATTGGCCGGGTCGGGTCCTTTTGATTGATTCGTGATTCCTACTCCTTTTACAGCTCACAAGTATTAATTAATTGTTTCTCTTCTTTATTCCAAAATGTGTACAAAGTAAACTTTTTTAATAAAATGAAATGAGAAATTAATTAATTAACGACTTTAATTAACTACTAAACTAAAGTGAAAGATTCTCTGGTTAGAACAGATGTTGGTATATAGTAATTGTGAGTGATCGATTAATCAACTCCATTGATTATGGATATTCTGTTGTACCAGTGCAGTTTGGATGACACGTGACACTGATCAAATGAGCCACACGATATGCTTTATATAACTGACTCAACATTATATTATTACAAAAGCATATTTTATGTGGTTTCATTGGATAAAAATCTTTATACTCTTTGTCCTATTTAAATAATTAACTTTCAAAAAGAAATTATTGTCACGTTAAGAGAATTTACTTTAAATAGTTAACTTTCAAAAAGAAATTATTGTTCCTTTACTAATATAATAATATGTAGTGCATAATTAATTCATAATTAAAAAATAAATATACAAATGAAAAATATGATTTCAAATTATTTATTTTAAGTATTTATATCTTACAATCTATAATAAGTTATAAATTTTTCAAAGTAAACTTTTTAAGTGGAACGAATGAATATTAATTACATCGAGATTCTTTCAAAGCATTATGAATATTAGTATCAGAATATGTTTTTAAAAGCATAAATGTATGGAATTGCGGTGCCCTTTATTCGGTTGTTAATGTCAACTTTTAGCTTTAAACTTTTAAAAGTTAAGTGTTATTTTATTTTTATTTTTTTAAATGTGGAGTTGACCATGTGAAGAGGATTTTGAGTCATCTTAAGATGAGGTGTTGATTCAATTATCTTATACCCTTAATTTGGGATGTTATATAAAATGTGTATTTGTGACTTTTGATTTAAGTCCGTATCTAGGGGAGTTTCATCTCATGTTATGTAAGTTACAATTAGGGGTGGCAAAAAAATCCATTAACTCAAAAATCGTCCCAATTTATTGGGTATTAACTCAATAAAACCGACTTAAAATAATAATGGGTTAGGTAGGCTTGGGCTAAATATGTAATGGGCGGGTTTAGGGTAGCCCATTGGGTACCCTAAAACTCGCCCATCATGGGTATCAAAAATACCCATCCAAAACTACCCTCAAAAGTATAAACAAAAATCCAACAAGTCACCTATTTTAGTGGATCCATTTTATTTTTTTCTTCAAATTTTTTTTTCTTATTTATTTTTCGTGTCCTATAATTACTTTACGTTTTTTCTCCCATTTATTCTTTTATAATATTTTTAAATTACTCACTTATAAATACTAATTCAAAATTAATTCGGGCCTAGGCTCGGGTTTAGGGTTGGGCCGGTTCAGTTCTGGCCCAGTTCTAGACCGATTTTTGGCCGGGCCCAGTTTCGGGCCTCGGATCGGGGCATGCACGGGTTTATATAAATATAAAAAAATTAAAAATTGTGTTTGGAAAAAAAATTTACATACGATTAAATATAAAAGTATACAAAATTTAATATTTCAAATTTTAGAATAGATTCAAAAAATTAAAATTCGGGTTAAAAAAAATTAAAATGAAATTAAAAAAAAATTAAAAAAATTATTAATAAATTATTAAATAAGCCTTACATTTTTTTATTATGGGTACCCATGGGTACCCATAACTATCCATTACCCATTTGAGTTAAGACTATTAATTGAATGGGTAATGGGTACCCATTACCCATTAACTTAACACCCATTTAATACCTGCCCAACCAGCCCGTTTGACACCCCTAGTTACAATACGCGTTTAATATCATGATTGCTTAAAGGAAAAAAAAAAAACTTCTTACGTATTGCAAGGGGTTTTTTCCCCAATATTTAAATGGGGCCAAAAATTACCAAAATAGGCCATTATTTTTTTTATTCCTAGTATATAAAAAATGAATCTGCCAGATTGTTTTTCCCAAAAAAGGAATCTGGCAAATTCGTTTTCTTTAAAAATGCAAAAAAAAAAAAAAAACAATTATGAAAGAAACTTATAATTTTTGGAGAAAACGAATCTGGGCAATTCGTTTTCCCCTGAAAACGAATTTGGCCGATTCGTTTTCATCAAAAATAAAAATTTCCTTCCAAAAGGAAAAAAAAAAAATGAAATAGGATTAAAGAAAGAGAATTGAGGAATTATTTTATATGGCAAAATGAATTCCCGGAATTCGTTTCTCTCATGAATTCGTTTTTAAAGGAAAACGAATACCTGGAATTCGTTTTCAAAGGGAAATGAAAAAAAAGGGGAAAACGATTTCCGCGGAATCGTTTTATATGGAAACATGGAATATATATATATATATAGTGCAGAATCGTGAACAGAAAGAAAAAAAAAATTGAAGACCCAAAACGGAAAAAATAGCGGAGTAGCTCAGAGGTTGAATCTCCAAATCGACGCCGGCCAACCCAAGCCCTAAACCTTGAAATCCTTAGCTTAGCGGCGCCGCCTCGACACTCCAACTGACCGCCACCAAAGTCCATCAATTGAAGGTTGTCCCGACCGAACCCTAGTTCCGAAAATAGGGTTGTTTCCCTGTGGTAGAAGATCCCAAATCGCGGCCGATTTCCACTGCAATTCCGGCAGGCTAAACGGCGTCGGTACAACTGTCCGAAGAAGCCCTTTCAATTCCGCCGCCTCGACCCACTGGTTGCCCGCCACTATTGTCCGTGAACAGGTAATTTTGTTACTTATTTTTTTTTAATAAATTTTCCATGACATTTTATTTCTTTCTACCACCTGTTGTTGGATTGAAAATTGCGTTTGTTTAATTTTGTTTGTAATTTTACACGACATATTATTGCTTTGTACCGGCACTATTGAAAATTGATTTGTTTTTTCAGCTTGGGGAGAGCACATTTTATCCTGGACATTTATTTTTTTTTTTTGGTATTGATTCTGAACGAAAATTATGTAAATGGAGGTTTTATTTTTTTCCATCGCAAGGTTTGTGAACTGGACATTTTTTCCTGTAGGTGTTTTAATTTTTTCCAGGAATGTTTTGAACTGGGTTTATTTTTGCGGGTATGTGGTTTAAATTTGTGGAATGTTTGTGGATCGAACATGGTTTTCTCTGCTGCTTTAAAGGAGCATAGGACAGTGAACTCTTATTGGCCCTTGATTACACTTGCATAGGAAGAGATGATGGGGGCATAGACTTTTGATAATGGAGATGAGATTGAGGTTATGATAATAGTTGTCTTACATGATCACTGTTGGCTTCAGTTCTCTCATTATAGATATGATGATAACTAATTATTACTGGTTTAATAAGTTACTTCCTTAGCCACAGAAAGGGATAGTTTGGTAATGTCTTGCTACTGGTTATAATTTTCATATGTCATTTTAGTTGATTGATGCTAAATTGGGGATTTGCTTTGTTTTGTCTGTGGGCGATGTGATTACATTAAATGAGACTCTATTCTTGAACCAATAAAGATGCTTTTCAGCATACCGTATTATGAGTATATAACAGAATTATAACTACATTTTCTTTTTCCTGATTTGTTTTAATTTTTTGGAGTGGACATATATTTATGCAGTATTTATTTCATATGGAGTTTGGGCTCGCTCATATGGAGTTTGGGGCAAAACTCAAAGGGCATTGGCCACAGAGGCAAGAAATCAAGCTCGGAGTAAAACAGGAAAAGTCAAAGAAGATGAGACCAAGACCCTTCTGCACAAAATCTTGGAGATGGTTTCATGTCTCAAGTCTACTTCGAAGAAGCACACCAGGACTTTTCAAAAGATGGAAAGCAACCAACGAAGGTTGGAAGAGAAGAACAAGGAGCTTCGACAAGAATTGAAGGCTGTTAAGCTTGAACTTCGTCGGAAGGCCACAACACATGATCATGAGGCAGGCCCAAGCAAGACTTCTCCAACTCAAGAAGAAGAAGGGATTGCCGAAGATCACAGTGAGAAAGTCAGTCTGAGTGAGAGTGAAGAAAGGACTCCGACTGCTAGCCAAGAGTCCGCCACCAAATCAGATAGTTCTAACTCATCTAGTGATGAAACTGAACCTGAATCTTAGCTTTGTAGCTAACTTCTTTGTTGTTTGAACTATGTAGGGATATGCCTTTATTTTCCTTTCTTAGATAGTGTTGTTTTGGCTGTAATGCCATTAACTTGACATTTGGATCTCCTGCTTTTGATTTATCTTAAGGCTTGGTTTCATGTCTTTCAATTCAAGCTGAGGCTACACTAAGTTTTGAGTTTCTTCCTATTTTACTTGAGCCCTGTATGGTTATAAGGTTAATGGCTAATGTTGACTTGGATGATATTGTTGTGTGAAAATTTCATGTGTGCACATTTTATGGTGTTGGTTTATCTTATCTCGTTGATTTGTATGTGTCACCTGCATTTTTGGGTTGTACAGGTATGTGTTGTGTGTTGCTTGTTGCAATAGATTGCACTTTCAACATGATGTGATTGTTACCTATAAGAATTTGAAATGTTTGCGATGTTAATTGGGTCCTTTACTTCCGTAGAATGTACATTGCACTCTAATTTAATGTTCATCCCAAAATGCTGGATTTTCATTACGTTGTTTCATAATTTGGTTTATCGCTGATTGTTGCATTTTGGCTTCAACTTGTTGGTTTATGGCTGATTGTTATTTCTGCTATTTTGGTTTGACGCATCTTGGATTGTACTCCATCTTACATGGTTTGATGCCTACACTTTTTGCTGCTGTCAAAACAAAGGGGGAGAAATAAAATTAGGAATTTATAAACAGGAATTTATAAACAAAAGAAGGAGCATTTTGGAGAATCTTACACTTTCCAAACTACATTTTTGAAATACCTTCAAAGGAACTAGTTTTATTTCCACTTTTATCAAATTCCCATATTTGTTTGTGTCATCCTCAAAAAGGGGGAGATTGTTAGCCTTATGGGCTCAACCCCTAAGTTTTGTATGAAGATCAAACAAATATGAGAAGAAGTATTAATGAGTTTTGATCAAGAAATGCAGCAAAGTCTAAAGCTTCGAAATCCAGCCTCAACAGGCTCTTGACCTCGAAGGCAAGCCCAGAAAGCTTCGAACTCTAGCCTCGACAGGCCCTCGACGTCGAGCCACCTTCGAAGTCAAAGCATCGACTGGCACTCGACACCCTTTGAGCTCTCGGGTCAAAAAACAATAAAGGGACTACACCGAGTTCGACATCGAATCTCACCCAGGAAGCGTCGAACTCGACAGGCTCCCGACAGCAGTCAAGCTCTCGGGTTAGAAATTTTCCCAAGTCTCAAACCCGACCTCGACAGGGTATCGACTTCGAAGCTATTGAAGACCAAGGAAAAGACTAAAGAAGAGCTAGCCGTTGAAGCAAACAATTCGAATTTTGCAAAGGTTCGAACTCAACCTTCGACGTCGAATCCGTACACTTGTGAAATGGTGATTTATCATTTTCTTCAATTTTTTTTTAAAAAAAATTCCAGTAGAAAACGAATTCGGTGAATTCATTAAAATTATTTTTTTTTAAATATTTGAAGAAAACGAAGTCGGGAGATTCATTTTTAGTTGAAAACGAATCTCCCGACTTCGTTTTCTATATTTTGGGAATTTCAATTCTTTTTAGTTTGTTTTGGTATTTATATGGGGCCAATATGAATATTAGGGGAAAAAAAATCTATTGCAAGTGCTTTGAATTTTCCACTCAAATATTAGTTTCATGCAAATAGTCAATGAACGTTTAATTAGTTCATGAACATGTTTAACCAGTAATGATAGATAATCTTCCTGTTATGCACCAAGCAATTTTACATTTTTGAAAACAAAAAACTTGAAGTAAAAACACTGTAAACTTTTAGTGGGCACAAATTGAATTCTGAACTTTTGATGGGCACAAATCAAATTAAACACTTTATGAGTAACTGCGGAATCAATTGTAAAAATCGAAATCTGAAAAAAAAAAAAAAAAATGTCTGAGCCCGGGTTCGAACCGGGGACCTCTAGTGTGTGAGACTAGCGTGATAACCGACTACACCACCCAGACCCGATGATTATGGACCCTTTAAAATATATTTATAACTAAAGTTATTACTTTCCACTTGGGCCACTAGTAGCGTTTTTATGGATCCATAAGTAGAATATAGAAAAGCCCAATTCATTTTTTTTTCTTTCACCTTCTAGTTCGACCCGAATAGTATCCGGATTAATCGGACGGCGACGGCTGCCCCGCCGTAGAAATTTAAACTTCGGGGGCGCTTCTATATCTTCGCTGAGATCATCATCATTCGGCGTTCTGGATTGTGTTACGGTTGCAGAATTTTTTGATCTTTGAAATTTTCAGCTGTAATTATGGATGCTCGTCACGCTTCGCTCGCCCGGCGAACGGTAAAGATATCTCGATCTCGTTAATCAGGCATTTCTTTCACAAAACAGATTAGGGAAATTTGGAAACGCAGACACACAGCAAAACATGGAATCGAATGAATCTTTGACATTGGTGCATTTCATGATTTTTGGTTTCAGTTGGAAGAAATTCGTCAAAAAAGAGCGGCGGAGCGGTTGAGTAAAGCGGCATCCGGACCTGATCTCACCCAACTCCCAATCTCCGGCTCCAACGCTACCGGTATCAACCTTTCATGGCTTAGGCTTCCGTCTTAGCTTCCGAAATTTGAATAAATTTTTATTATGTAATTGTCGTAATATATTTCATGAATTTCCGCTAGATACTGTCCCGATGAAAAAGTCGGAGAGCGGAGCGCGATTGGGAGAAGTGCGTAAAATTATTTCCTGTAATTTTGATTCAATAAGTTTGCTTTTGGAATTGCAATCGTTGTTTGGATGCATAAGGTTACATTTCATGTTTAATCACGCAGACTGATATCAATAGCTTAGTATCTCAATTGAAAGAAATTCAAAAGAGGAACATGGAGCTGGATGAGGAAAACAAGTCACTGTCTTCAAAGGTGTGCAGTAGTAGTATTCATTCGTTCTTTTCATGAGATTGTGGTTTCATGTTGCTAATAGTTTGGCATTCTTTCAGCTGCAATCGAAAGAAATTGAGAATGAGATGCTACAGAAGAGGTTGAATGATCTGGTAATTTATTTGTATAATATTGTTCTTGCTTATTCAAAATCAGAGAAGATTCGCTTGAAGTTGGTTCTTACGTTGTAAAGTAGTAGTATTTCCTTTACATTTTAGTTTACCGAAGATTGTTTTATTTTTAATTATCATACGTGCATCTTTGGCTCTTATGATTTTAGGCTACTGTTTATTTTGAACCTTTGATAATGCTAAATGTCTTCTGTAAAGCTCTATGATGAATGCAAATTGGTTTTTTTAAGTACATAGGGAGAATATTCAAAATTTGATATTTTTTGTTTGTTTTGTTTACTGGCCCTTACAGGAGCAGAATACACTACCATCACTCAGGAAAGCTCTCAGAGATGTTGCTATGGAAAAGGATGCAGCAGTTGTTTCTCGGGTATAATCCTTGTTTGAGTTTTAGATTGTTGAAAATACTTTTTGTGGCTTCTTTCCAACGAATTATGCATGTTTTTTTGTAGGAAGACCTGTCTGCGCAGCTTCGGACAATTAAGAAACGTTTGAAGGAGGCAGAAGAAGAACAGTACAGAGTATGGCTAATTAATTTCAATTCCAAGTTAAAATTTGTTTCTTCTTCGTTTGCTGATTGACTGTCTTTCATTAGGCTGAGGAGGATGCAGCAACCCTGAGAGCAGAGTTAAATTCATTGCAGCAACAAGCTATGAGTGGTCCAGTTGGTGGGATGTCATATCCCCCAGATCATGTAATGGTTATAGAAAGGGAACTATCTACTTTAAAATCTCAGCTTGAGGTCAGACTTATTTATCAATTGCTTGTTTCTTGTCAATGCATTTTTGCTTTCTTTTTGAGTGTCATTGATGATCAGAGATTTACAGCAAGAATCACGCTTAAGGCAGCAAGAGCAGCAACGTTTAGCTGAAGAGCAGGCTCGAACATCTGCCCTTGTTTCTGAAAAGCAGGATTTGGAAGAGAAACTTGCCACAGTATCCCAAAAGATGACAGGTATACAAATAAGCTTTTCTGATTTTAAAGTTTGGATTATTAATTAGGAGTTTCATTTGTTCCTATAATTGCCATTAATTATTGTGGTACATTTGGGCCAATCACAAGGTATGCATTTGTCTGAGAAATGTTTAGTTCACAGGGATTTATTATACATCAATCATTGGTGGGATTGCTTGCAGAATTGATGTGACTTGTGCTACTCCCAAGATTTTCTTTTGCAATTTACATTTCTCTAGACACTTTCTACTTTTCAACGTTATTCAATCTGTTTGTTTTATTTTCAAAGTGTTAATATTAGGTTGAAGGACAAATTCTTATTGGTAATGCATAAGATTTCATATTTATCCTCATCTCTGTTGTTGATATTGACTTGTTTAAGTGTGTACTGTCCAGTAGGGGAAGCAGCACCAAAAGCTGATGTCAAAGGGCTCTCAGAGGTAACCTTTTATTTTTAATTTTTTAGAGGGGGGTGGGGGGTTGCAAGTTTAATTTTGCAGTTTGTTATTTTATCTACTTATATCCAGCAGTACACCAGTTTTGTGTGACATTTTATAAGTTCCTTTCTTCTTGCCTTCAATTCCTCTGCTCCCTTTCCTTCTCCTTTTATAATTACAATACATATTGTAATTATTTTCAATCTTCTAAGTGATTAATCTGGTTTGTCGGTTTCCAGGAAGACAGAGAAAGGCTTGAGAAGCAATTACATGATATGGCACTTGCAGTTGAGAGACTAGAAATTAGCAGGCAAAAGCTTTTAATGGAGGTAATGTCTTTTGCCCTGACTTTTATATCAGGCACCCAATTTTTCGTCCAGTCGCTGCTACTATTGGAATTCAGTTTCTTGATCACATTGTTGTCAGGTTGATTCTCAGTCCACCGAGATAGAAAAGCTTTTTGAAGAAAACTCAAATCTATCATCCGCTTATGAAGAGGCCAACAAAGTTGTGGCCCAATGGGAAGAGCAGGTACTTTCTATGTTGTGAAGTTTGGTTTATGGGGGGGTCTTCTTGTTGTATTTGCTCCTCTTTGCTTAGTTATCAAACTGGTGGATTCATCGTTGTTACCCGTTCTTTAACTCCCAAGTGTGTAAATGACATGATAAATCTGGTATTTCGCCTAATGTGATTCATGCAGGTCAAAGAGTGTCTAACACAAAATGATGAGCTCCGTAGTATGTTACACAAATATAGAATGGAACAGGCAGGGCGACCATCTGTAAGTGAAGATGTTGACATCTCCAAGATAGCTGAAACTAGTCCTCCTGAGATGCTCTCTCTCAAAGTATGTAGCCTATTGCGTTCATCATCTTTTACTTTTGGGACTGCCATACGTGTAATATAATATGGGTTGCTTATTTTGATGTTATTTTTGTGCAGACTCAACTTGCAAAGGAGCAGAGCAGAGCCGAGGAATTATCTGCCGAAGTCTTGCAGCTCTCAGCACGACTCCAACAGGCCACACAGGCTTACAATGGCCTTGCTCGCCTGTATGCCACTTATCTAAATATGTCTCGCTCTTCTTCGAAAGTATATTTTCTGCGTTGTTTCTTCTATTATGTGACTTAACCTTGTCCATACTGTTCCAGCTATAAACCAGTGCTGCGGAATATTGAGAATAGCCTTATCAAGATGAAGCAAGATAGCGCAGTTTCTGTATAATAGCGCGCACGGCAGCACGGTGTGGCAGGTGTGCACATATTGCTGATGTTTTAACAAAATCTCGTATTGTTAGAAAAGAGAAGCTTTGCAGTCAGACCCAGCAGATGCTGCAACTTTAGAAACTGATCAGTTTTGTGTTCAGAACATTCAACATTCTTCGATCGCGGCTCGTATTTGATTGATATCTTTTTTATTTTGGTAATTCATAAGTAGATGAAAGAAAAGTGAATACATAAAAAATTTTGTTTGTAAATGTTATGGATGTAATGTAAAGTATCAAACACCTCCTCCAGAGTAGCTCATCTGTTTTGTACCAACACTAATGAAATTCAGGGAAATTTTACACTTCGTATCATTGAATGCTTTCCCATTGTAAAACAACTTACAATCTGTTCCTACTACATGATCTCGGGATATGATCCACATAATGAATGGTATCGTTATTCCGGCAATGCTAGTCTAAGTCTTTTGCATAAGGCTAAAACCTATGACTGAATACAGATGAGAAGAAAAGAAATAGTGAACTCATAAGTTCAGTTTCACCAGTAATCAGCACAAGAACACACCCCATCTTTAAAGTGGTGAAACCGATTCGTATCTCGAACTATGATTTCTCTACCTGCAAATCTGGAAATAAACTTCGTGAAATTATGGCAATCTTCGCATAACCTCAAGTTCTTGGTGATCCTTATTGTCTCCCCTCTGCTGTTGTTAATCAGGCCGAAGGCGACCGCCAACTTCTCGCTGTGGCCGAGCACGATCCTCTCCTTCTCCTCTGCGTCAAGATCATAGAGGACAACTTTGGTCTCGGGTACATATCCCTTCTCCTTCATCTCCTCGAACAGTTTTATCAGCAAAGCATGAATCTGCTCAATCTGAGGGTTGAATTCATCTACCGATGTTAGCGCATAAATCTTCCTTCCGACTTCAATCCAACAACAACCAGAGACCTTCTGCAGGCCTCTATCTTGGATGAGCTTCTTGACTCTTCTCACCTCGCTCCACATCCCAGCTTCTGCATAGATGTCAGCCAAGAGCACATAATTGCCTGCGTTTAAAGGTTCGAGTTCAAAGAGCCGCCTGCTCGCCCTCTCCGCGAGCTCAACATTGCAATGAATCCGGCATGATCCCAGAAGGGAACCCCAGACCTTAGGTCCTGGCTCAATCCTCATGTCCTGTATTATCTTGGCTGCCTCATCTAACCGGTTAGCCCTACCGAGGATATCAACCATACAAGCATAATGCTCCACGGTGGGAGAAATTCCATGTTCTTTTACCATAGATTCAAACAGAGATCTTCCTTCCTCAACTAGACCTGAATGACTACACGCGCCCAAAACGCTCACGAATGAGATAGGGCTCGGTGAGACCCCGCTCGCTATCATCTCTTTGAAAACTTCAATGGCTTTTCTTCCAAAACCATGAATCCCATAACTCGAAATCATGGAATTCCAAGCAACAACATCTTTCTTGTCCATCTGCACGAATATGCGCCGCCCCTTTTCAATATCACCACATCTTGCATACATAGTCACCAGGGCACTCATAACAGGTAAAATGCTATCAAGACCCTTCCTAAGTATGTAACCATGGATGAGTTTCCCTTGCTCCAAAGCTGCAATGGAGGCACAAGCTTGAAGAACACTGACCATAGTAACTGAATTAGGCACTGTATCAGATGTTTCAAGCATTAATTTCCTGAAAAGCTCCAATGCATCAAATGGCCTTCCATTCTTCGCATAACAAGCTATCATGGCGCTCCAAGAAACCACATTTTTCGACGGCATCGCGGCGAAAACTCTGCGCGCATTAGCCACGCAACCAAATCTTGCGTACATATCCACCAGCGTTGTCATAATGCGGATATGGCTCTCGTAGCCATGGCGCAAAATGTGGGCGTGAATCTCCTTCCCCTTTTTCAGTAAAGAAGTCATCGACTCTGCGACAACGCAGGCTTTGAGGATGTAGGTGTACGTGAACCTATCCGACGGTATTCCGATCACATTCATCCGTCTGTAGAAACGCAGCACTTCTTCACCCTCACCGGCCAATGTTAATGCTCGGAAAAAGGCGTTCCACACGTAAATTGTCTTTTTAAGTGTTTCGTCGAACACCTTGCGGACGTGGTCTGTACGGTCCAATTCGCAGTACATATTGATGAGCTTCGTCGCCAAAAAGGGGTCCTGATCGAACCCATTATCGATAAGGTTCCGGTGAACGATAAGGGCGTCGGATTGGGAATTTTGGTGGCCGCAGGAGAGGATGAGGAGCTCGTAAGTTTGCTGGGTGGGATTGGGTTCACGAGAAAGGAGATGAAGAGCTTGTTTGAGTTGGCCCTTCTCGCAGAGAGATTGAATTAATTTATTGCGTTCAGAGTTATAAACGGCGGAAGAAGGGCGGAGGGCGACGGAGTTCTGGTGGTGTGTGTGAGAAAACGCCCGGAAATTGAACGGAAGATACTGAGGTTGGAGAGGATTGGGGGAGTGAATCGACCACATTTACAGCACTGATTAAGATTATGATTTTTTCAGGACATAGCAAAAGAGAGAGTTATTGGGTAACTCCAATTCTGTCAGCTTTTTTTGGAGTTTGGAATCGGAAAGTGCCAGCCGGAGCTCCGACGGAGAGAAGATACTTCAGTTCAGTTCAGTTCAGACGGGTATTAGTTGGGTATGTGCGGGGAAAATTAGTTTTACTCTAACCCTACGGCTATTTGTTTTCATTTTTTTCCTATAGGAAAACTTTACATTAAAAATTAAAAAGAAAATTCAGGCAATCTCATTTTTTCATCTAAAATTATTGTCACATTATTTCAAACGTCACATCATATTTATATTTATCTTAGGAATATAAAAATATTATGTTAGAAAAATCATTATACTTCCCCGTCTTATTGCATTAGAAAAATCTATTTTGATCAATGTACAACTTATTATGAATGAGGTTAAACAAAATTATCCGAGGTTCAGAGCAAACCGTGGAACCGATCGGCAATTCGAATCGGATTTTGTGATCCAAATTTTATCTACATCTTAGAAAGGAGGAGCATGGGTTGGGTGACTCCAAACCTTCACAGAAAACATGCGTACTGGAAACTTTTTGGACGTCCCGACTTTTTGGTTCAGCGGAAAGGGAATAGACAATTTGATTGTAGAGACAATTTACCAGTTGAGAAGGTTTGAGACAATTTGCAGGGGAGAAAGGTTTGGTGAATGAGAGGAGGGAGAAAGAAGGGGAACAAATAAAACACAAAACCGAAAATTCGAAATGCGACCGAAACCGAAAATAAAAATCTGAAACCTCGGCGGTTTCAGATCGGATTTGTCATTTGCTCAACCCTAATTATGAGTGTTCACTCCATTCCATTAGAAAATTTCACTTTGATTAATGTACAAATTATTATAAGTGTTAAGATACAACGCTTAAAATATCTATATTAACACCATTTATTTCATTTATATCCTTACTTATTAAGTATGAGTTAATCTAAATCCTGGACTCGACCATTTAGTTTGGTGAATTTGAATGAAGTGAAGAATAGTCTGCTAAGCCAAGAAGTAATTTCTTCCATCAAAATAGTTTCTATTCATGTTTTTGTTTATAGTTTTGAAAGTATATTTTTAGAAAATAATTTTTTAATGTGAAAAATATATTGAAAATATAAAAAATATATAGTTAAATAGTAAAAAAATTGTATTAGGAATGATGAAAAATGATTATAATATAAAACCAAAACACAAACAAAAACAGGCTCACTTCATGCTAGTTAAGTTTTTCGTAAGAGCAAATGCATCTCTTCATATGGTGGTAAACTACAGTGGACTGGACAGGTCATTTTGCATTCTCTCTACAACAAGAAATTCCATACAGGAATCAGTTTGCTTCACAAAAACAACTAACTTCCATTCATTCCAGCATCAAACAGCTGCGTTTGGATCACTAATCACACCCAGGAAGTCGTCCTTGATGGTACCTATGCAGAACTGCAAAAACAAACATTGTATGCGTGAGGAAAACGACCGAAGGTTTTCAGACAAAGTTTCAAAGCATGATTTTGCATTATCATTTTCAATACGCATTTTCTACCATTTTCATTATTAAACTGTGGTGTTTCAAAACATGGTTTACATTTCATTTCAAAGCACATTCTAAACCAAAAATCACAACGTGATACCCGATCAATGGATGATAAAAACACTCGAGTATGTAGCTTGCTGTATGTAACAGTATACAGTTAGACTAAGAAATATCGACCAATCACTTCAAATAACAAAGCATATGTCACACAAATGAAATTCACAGATATAAACAATGGAAGAAGCAAGACCAGAATCTACAAATATAAGAGATCAATACAACTTCTCAAACTAAGCATCATACTCTCAAGTTACTTTGACAACTCCTTTTGAGGTAGACAGTTATTAAGGTAATTGTTTCAAGATGTAGAGAGAGTCCAAAAGATGGTGAGTGAAATAGAAATCATGACTGACATTTGGATATCATGGCAATAACTCACACTGGTTAGAACTACAAAATCGTTGGTTAAGCCCCAACACTTTTTATGGAGCTTTGCCCCAGGTGAAAAATGAAACACATTCAAGCGAACAAATTAGCCCCATCTAACATGTTACAGATTGGCAAAATCAGTTCTGGAGACCACTTTGTCAAAGTTATATCCAACTAAAAACTAAAGGGAACATATGATACATACAAGAATACAAGAAAGAACGTGGCAGAAAATAGGTTCAGAACATGAGAAGAACTAATATTTACATCAATGAACTGAATAACAGAAAGATATGGACATACAATTTCTGTAGCATCAACTCGAGTTCCAATTATCTTTAACCGGACCTCACTATCTTTCTGGATTTTTACCTGTTAAAGAACAAATAAATATATAGTCTTGTGAAAAGCCCTTAAATTTAAATGAGAATAACAACATATTCTATTTATACCAAAAAAAAAAAATTAGAAAAGGCAGTAGTCACAAGAAAGATGATACATACAGATCCATCTGATGTGGTATAATTAGGCATGTCACCAGATTGAAACTCCATATCATCTGGTATCAACTGTTGAGACAGTGTCAAATGTTGGTCAGATGCATTCAAGTAAAACTACTAAAAATATTAGCATACATTAAACCAAATCAGAACATAATAATGTGAATACCAGAAAATGGTAGTATGAGTTATCAAATTCTTGTATGGGATAAATAAGTAGTCAAGCTATGTAGACATTGTTGCAGCACTTTTTCACAAAAGCAAATGATTATTCTCTGGAAACTTCCCAAGGTAAGCGGGATTTGTGGACTTGTTTAAAGCACTTGTGCTGCATAACAGTGTTAATTTCACACATACACAATCCCTTTCATTAAAAAAATACACACAAACATTAAGCAACATAGACATAACACACAGGCAAAAACAACAACTTGGATAGGACTCTTCTCCAAAGTGTAAACTGTAACGCATTCTGAGTTAGATTACAAGCTCAAGCCAACAAGATCATAAAATGTGATAAGAGTTCCAGGACCAAGAGAACTAAATCTAACTTAGAGCTAACATGAGTTGCCCCCTAACTAAACTATCACTTGTACAAAGTTTTAACCTATCAGTCAAAATATCTAAACTATATTTATTTTGTAAACATGCAATCAAATAAAGCTCCTCGGCTACACAATTCCCTTCCAATTTTAAGCTCCATAAAACATCAAGTTTTCAGATTTTCAACTGTCTTCTTGTGACAAAATAAACTTTGTAGAACACCTGGAACAAGCTAGCTATATGCTTAATACATCGGATATTTAAGAATCTTTACACTTTCTACCGCAGAAACTCAGAACACCAAGAACATATCAATCAGAAAGAGCTCCACATCATGCAAGTATACTCACATGATTGGAAACAAAAATTTGGACCGGTCCTGCTTCAGCGAAAAATCCCATCTGCAATAAATTCCAAAAACAGATTACATGATGAAGCAAAGAACAGATTTAACGTTTTTTACTCTAATAGAGAAAAAGGAAAAAAAAATCTTTACCTTGTTAACCATAGTAACAACCGCTTCCAAAATCTCTCCTTTGAAAGGTCGAAACACAACGCACTGATATTTGACCGGAAATGTCACAAACCCAGTCCCATCTCTAATTAAACCCTTACCAACGTTCTCGATGCCTGTAATCGCCACAATAAACCCATGTCGCCCACTGCAACCAAAAGAATAGGGTTTTTTCCCGTCAAGAACGCACAAACTCGGTGATCCTCAACAGAAACGATTACGGGCTAGCTCAATTAGGGAAAGAAAGAATGTCAATTAAAGAAACAGTATAAACCTGCAAGTGCCCTCGACATCTTTCATGAGCTTAGAGACGAGTTTATCCCGGAGGTCTCGCCCGAAGTGGCGCGGGTGGAGCTGCATATTCCGCTCCAATACTATGTGGAAGAACATTGTCCTGTCACTGAGATGGAGAAACGAAGAATTCGAAGTCGCGGTGTTCGTATGCGGTGGCGCGTGATAATGAGTCCCCGAGGTTTCTTCCCTCCGCCGGTGATAGATGGCTGACGAACAGTAATTGGGAAGTTGGGGGCGGAGGAGGTCGCGGGAGCTGTTTATGTTTTCTATTTAGGACAAATTACAAAAGTATCCCCTAAGATTTGTCCAAATTAATTAATAGCCTCCGAGGTTTAAACATTTTCCATGTAGACCCTATATAGTCAATTTACTTTATTTTATTTATTTTTGCATATTTAATGGGTTTAGTAATGTTTTTAGAAAACTTAGAGTCCATTTAACCATTTTAAAAACCTCAAGATCCATTGTGTAATTTGGAAAAATTGTAGGAGTTTTGTAATTTTCCATTGGGTGAAATTATTTAAGAATCTACTCTCTTCTTTTTCTTTCAAAGAAAAAAAAAATCCTCTTATTTACATTTTAAAGCTAAATATATATATATATATATGTATTTCTTAAAACTCGAAATTATTACTTATCTATAACATTAACCTTTTACTACTTTCTTTAGACAGAGAATTTTGAAAACGTATTTTGAGTTTATTTTTAAAAATATTAATTTGTACAAATGCAAGAATGCATGATTCCTTTAAACAAAAAACAAAAAAAAAAAAAAGAAAAAAAAGAAGAGGGTAGTGACTAAGGAGTATAAAATTTAAAATAACATGATGCAAAATAGGCGCCACGATTATTCACTATTTTTGTATAGAAATAAGTGTAATTATATACTCTATCGTTTAATTTAAAAAAATCTTTTATGTTCTTTATGTTATACCCATAAATATGGGTGTAGAATGAAATTTGTTTATCCCCTATGAAATATTCTCTTCGTTTTATTACAAGAGTTTACTTTGACTAATGTATAATTTATTATGAATGTTAAGTTACAACACCTAAAATAGCTAATTTGACACCCTTTGTTATATTCATATAATTATTTATTAAGTATGAGCTGGCTAATTATAAGCTACACATGATTATATTAATAAAGGTAGGATGAGTAAAAAATTTAAAAGTGAACTATTCTATTGAAACAACAAATATTTTTCAAAACAAACTATTCTAATGAAATTGAGGGAATAGTAACTTGCAACGAAGGATGATATAAAATTCAATCAAACTTTAATTAGGTATTTATATTTGTAGTAAGATATAATATATATATAAATGACATAAAGTAAGATTTGTTTTCTTAGTTGTTTCTTTTAGTAGGATAAAATAAGTCTCTTTTGAAAAAAAAAACATTTTGTCCCCAAATAAGTATATATATTTACATATTTCAATACAAAAATAAAAATAAAAATTAATGAAGTCTCAAATTTATCCTTAATTAATTGGTCTTATCTAATAATATTAGTTATAGTTCATCCCCAAACGTACATTCGTGACACAAATTCTAATTTAATATGTTTTTTATTTTATTTTATTTTAAAAAGCAGTTGATTAAGTGATTGAGGAATGAGAATCTTTTATTAATTTAATTTAATATGTAGTTAATGTAAGAAAATAAATTTATCTATTCCCTTAATTTCTTAATTAAGACACTTATTTGCAGACGAAGAGAATAATCCACGACAAAGAATATAATACTAAGAAAGGAATTTAGGTTCATGTTTTCAAAAGAAAAAAATGCGTACCGTCCACCAAACAAAACAATCGGCCAATTTTTGAAAAGGAGCATGTTATTCGCAGTAACCATTTCGATATTTGAAATAACATTTTTTTTGTGAAAAGTCTAAAATACCCCTGACACTAAAAAAAAACAAAAAGTCACATGCATCACAGTGCATACCATTTCATCTATAAATGTAAGGGTTTAGGATTTACTTCAAACTGCAGAAGATACTTGTTTTCCATTTAATCAGTGACACGCTTCTTCAAATATGACTGATATACCCGAAGTTGATCTATATTACACTGTAAGTAAACACTGTATACATTTTTTTTACTTGAATTTAGTTAGACGGAAAAATAAATTTCTGTATACCCGTTCATTTGCCAGGAAAGAAACCTATTTTGGGGAAATTCTTTTCCCGGATCTGCGATTATCCGGCAATTTTTTGCCGTATCTGTCACATTTTGGCCGTAGACAGTGTCTCCCCAGCCGAAATTTTTTGGAAATACCGCCTGTCGCCGGCGGTTTTTCTGGGCGAAATACCGCCATGCAAAATGGCGGTATTTACGGGACGAAATACCGCCGGTCACCGGCAGTATTTTGGCCGGAGATACCGTTAGTCAAATGGCTGTATTTCCCATAGGAATACCGCCGGCGAACTGCGGTATTTCCGGCTGCAATACCGCCGGTCGCCGGCAGTATTTCGTCTTAGGAATATCGCTGGATGGAGGAGGTATTTCCAAGGGAAATACCCCCGGTGGCCGGCGGTATTTCCCCGAAAATACAGCCGCCGTCTTTTTTCGGTGGTATTTCGCCGGAGAAATACCGCTGGCATCTTCCGTCGTATTTTTCGGCAAAAAACTGATTTTCCCTAGATTTTTTCAACCGAAAATTCCGTCTCATTCGTAATATCCCTCCGCCCTCTGCTAAAAGTAATTATGTCAGAACTTTGACTCAGGGCGACAAGATTAAATTCCCAATTTGTCAGTTGCAGATGAATTTTTACGTTTAAGTATGTTGAACAATCTTTGCTTATTTTTGAACAGGATTTTCGTGTTGAGAGTGATGACATTTATGCTGACCACACCGATGTATTTCAGACGAACGAAGAGTTCAGAACTAGGGAAGATATGATTGCTTGGGTTAACGCACGAGCAGCTGAAAACAATATGACTGCAAAAATTACTTCCTCTTCAAAAATTTTGGGTCTGTTCGTTATAACAGGGAGAAAAGGTAGAGTTGAGATAGGGTGCGAGAGATCAGAAAAAGTTAGAGATAAGCCACCCTTACTTAAAGGGAAAAGCAGGTGGGCCAATACAAGAAGCAAGATGACAAACTGTCCATTTCACCTTAAGGGTCGAGAAATTGCTGGGGGCAACTGGAAGTTAGAAGTCATAGATGGTAATCACAATCATGAATTACAAGGACTTCGAAATTGGCATTCAGCGCAGTCAAAGTTAACAGAATTGAAAAGAAAAAGATTGCCGACATGTCTAGCATTAAATCAGACCGATGCATATATTGGCCAAGTTGCGAGCGGATGATCCGAAAAATGTCAGCCACATACAACAGGTGTACAATGAAACAGCAAAGAGTAAAAGGGAGGCTAGGGGAGGTATGACTAACATGCAGTATTTTTTAACTTATGCATGATCACGAATACTTCTATGCGCATGAACGTGATGACAACAGTAATGCAGTCGGGCACATTTTCTTTGTACACAAGAAGGAGCCTCGTCTGCTTGTTTTGTTTCCGTACGTGTTGTTTATGGATACGACGTATAAGATGAACAGGTATGACATGCCGTTGCTGCAAATAGTGGCTCTATTACCCACATATCAATATGTTCATATCGCATTCGTTTTCATGAGGGATGAGACCACACCGAGCTATTACTGAGGGTTGGCGCAATTGAGCAATCTATTCGCAGGAAATAGATACTCACATATGGTCGTCACTGACCGGGAGCTTGCCTTAATGAATGCTGTGGAACTAGTATTCCCACGTGTTACCCAACTACTGTGTAAGAGACACATTGAAATGGATGTCAAGAAACACGTACTATCGGCTGGCAACGACAAAAAAACAACGGACATGTTTCTATATCGTTGGAGCCGCATTGTTAAAGCCCTAACATATGAACAGTTCACGGAAGCTGTGGATTTCATTGATACTAAGTATGAAAATAAATTAGATTCAGAAATGTTATTCCATACTTGAAAAACACGTGGTTGGAACTCCACAAGGACAAGTTTGTGTCATGTTGGACGAAAAGTATAAAGCATTACGGCTCGCACACCACGAACATGTAAGTTATTTATAACTTTGATTTATGATTTGTATTTTGTATAATTACATGCTCTTCTATATAATTCTGTATGCTACATGTTGAATTTTTATGTGAATTGTCTTTTAGGGAGGAAAGTGCACATGCACAATTTAAGAAGATAATTGATACGGATCGAAAAGCATTTCCAAGTATTTTCAACGACATTAATATTATAATAAGGCAGCACTTTGATAAAATCCGTACTGCAATGGAATCTTCACGCAGCAAAACTTACCGGAATAGCGACTACTTACTTTATATTAGGCTCAACGGTAGATTGTCTTTCGCTGGTGTTGCACTACTGCAGGAAGAATATACATCAAGAGTTGGACTTATCGGGGAAGATGGTGCGATGTGTGGTTGCGAACTCCGAACTAGTTGCGGTCTGCCATGTGCATGTGAGGTGCAACAGTTGGTGCGCGCGTACCAACCAATTGATCCTATTGACGTAGACGCCTTCTGGAAGACGCTGCAAATCTGCGAGATGCTGATATTCCGAAAACTCAGGAGGAGAGGCAAACCGTTGAAGGCCGATTGCATTACGTGTTTCTTGATGTAATGGCGCTTCCAAACGCTGAGATATATAGGGTGATGGGTGTGGTGCATTCGACGCTTTATCCAAAAACTGTTGATTTAGATGAGCCGGTTAGTAGGCCACACATGGGACGACCGAGAAACAATGCCACCCAGCGAGATCTATCAGGGTACGAGCATGCTGAGATGAACGCACTACAATGAGGTGCGAATATATGTATTTCATCTGCATGCTCACTGTGTTTACAAATATCTACACGAGTTAAATTTAATATGATTTACACTTACAGGTCGGCGATCTACAGGCGGACAGAGAAGACGAAGGGTTGTGAGGCCACACGCATCTGAATGTCCTTACGACCTTCCCGTATTTCTGAAGCAGTTCATGTTCGAATACATTACAGGGAACGTTAATGTAGTACCCGATGGACATTGTGGGTTTAGAGTAATTTTCTATTTCGTACACGATGCAGATGAGTCGCAGTGGTATCAAGAGTGCAGAGCCTTGCACCAAGAACTCGTGGATGAAGCTACTTTGTGAAATTTCGTCCTTGGGCCAGTCGATTACGCGTTAGCAATCAGGCTGGTCGATTGTTATGTAGTTCCGGCATAAGAGGTTTACTGGTTTGATTCCCATATGCTGGGAATACTTGTCGCAACTAAATACCAGCGGGTTGTTACATTATATGCACATCAGAGTAATACTTTCCTACCGATTGTGTGGCGGGGGGCCTTCGTTCTCTATTTTTAGTTTAGTTGAGAAGATCCTGAGGAAAGTGGTTTTATTTCCACCAAGCTAAAACAATAGGTTGATGTCTCTAGTAAACTAGAGTCATTGTTTAACGTCTCGACTGATCCGGTCAGTTTCATCAATATGGGTTTAATAAGACAAAATCATTTCATTGCTTTGTTAACGACCGGTGAGGTATTGCTACCGCCAATATATCCGACGTGGAGAAATAGGGCCTCAGAAGACATGCAGCTTTGGCAAACCCATTTGAAACAAAAATTTAATTCTTACAGGACTAAATCGACTGCTGAGTTTTAGTAGTATATGTTTTTCACACCCACTGTTTAACGTTAAATGCAAGTTACTTGTTTCATTATACGTGAACAATATAAGTTTCTCATCTTTTAACGTTTGTATGTTATTAATTACAACATTAGTGAAGGCAATTAATATATATATGTATATATCACCCGAAATGATATATTACTTTATACAATGCATAAAATCGCGAAAAAAATATAACTCAACCATTTATAACTCCAGTCCCGGCATCAAATCCTCCAAATGGGTAGCCGCCTCCTCTATGGCGCTCCTCCTCATGGAGTTGGGGAAGGCATGCCGATTTTGGGGATGAGAATAATAAAGTTTACTTGCTATATATTGTAACATCTGCAGTTGTAATTTATATCGAAATACAGTAAAAATTATTGACAAACAGATATAATTAATTGACATAAATAAGCAAAAATTTGTATTGCTTACCGCAACCGCGGACATATTTTTTGGGTCCAGTGTGTCGTCCACTTCTATGTCGTCTGTACTGACACGCACGTGCGTTCGTAGCTGAATGTAGTCGAGGTACTCAGGGCACGCCTAATCGACCCACTCAGCCCTCTGCATCCCCCTTACCAAATTTTTCTTGTACATGTGCGGGACATTAAGATTCGTATCGTAAACGCAGGAGTTCCTTTTTATTTCAGGGCCTCTATAGCAACTCTTTGGCTCTAAAACTGCTTGAGGGATCGACTGCACGAATCCAAATTTTCGCAAGAACCGATCAGGCATATATGGCTCTACGACCTCAGGGCAATGAATAAGACCCCTATACAAGGTTATTGGGTGCACTCACGCAGGATTTGGCCCAAAAGGAAGCCAATTGACCTAGTTCATGTGAAACATAGTAAGTGGATATTCGAATACATCGTCTATTACAGTAATAAACATTACGAAATTTAAATAACATACAAATATTATCTCTTCGGATTTCATTCCGTCTAGTGTGCGCTTGTATGACAGCAAATCTGCGTTAGGCTCCCGCTTCCTTCCGGTTCCAATTTTCCACTTCGTTGCAGCAGGCCACCCGGCATCCCAGGAACTGAGTTGGGGAGGACTAAACACTGGAAAGTACTCGTATATCCAGCTCTATTAAAACAATTGAAAAATAAATTATTCATTTAAATGTACATGTATAAAGTATTGAAATAATTTATAAACGAGTCTTACAAACCTGCAATAAGGTCAGACAACAGCCTAATTGGGCACCGTCCGCCCTAGAGGCCCTACCAAGATTGCGGTAAAGATTGGCCAGACACGCTGCACCCCACACAAGTCCTGTTGTGCCTTCTGCATTGCGGAGGTAAGGCAGGAAATGCCAAACAACGTGAGTTTTTTTCTTATCCACGAACAGGGTGTTTCCTACCAACCACAACAAAAATACCCTGCGGCAGAATTGGCGGCCTCCACCTGTCAGCTAACACAGTGCTCTCGAAGGAGGGACATTTTAACACTTGCAAAATCTCAATTACCGAGCTTGTCTTCCTCAATCCCCAATAATTCTAAAAGCAGAACTTTCATATTTGCCGGCTTAATTTTCCACCCAATTGGCTGTCCGCCAATATGAATCCACAGGATGTAGGCGACGTCGTGGAGAGTGATACTCATATCTCCGAATGGCATGTAGAATGAATTAGTTTCTGGATGCTATCTCTCAACAAAGGCGCTAAGTAGTGCAGAGTCTAACTCTGGATGCATGCACCATACCAAATGCGACAACCTGGATTCTGCCACTATGGTTTTTACTTCCCCATCGGCTAAATCCCACATTTGCAGCCGCTCGTGCCCATTATGGCACAACAGTACACCACGTTCCTGCGTAGTTTAATAAATAAAATAGTACTTTTTAGGCGCCCACGTAATAATCATAAAGCGAAACTAAATAAAAATTATATAACGAAAAATGTACTAAAGCATATTACGATACTTGTCGATGTCATATGTAGTATGCAATATGACCCTTAAAATTCCGTAACAGCTCTGAGTCTGAAGGTCCACTGTCAATCAGACCATTTAGAAGCCAATAAGCCTTCCACCCGGAGCCCCTGGCACTGACCTACGTGAGGACTCCATTAATTCTTTCCCTTTCTCATTCCTTCGTTGGGTCTCGGCATTTTCTCTATCGTTTTCTTCCTCCAACCGCCCCAAATACCCTTTCAGGTACCCCTGCAACTGGGATTGAGACATATCCCTCTCAAATCTTTTCGCATTTTCCCTAGTTTCATCCTCATCCGCATTTCCAATGTATGGCGGGGCAAATGGTGTTTCGCTGTAATCGAAGTTACTTTCCCTCGCCGCATTTGAAAAGTGCGAAGACCCATGCGCTCTTCCTGCCACCCTTCTTTGCCCCTCGGATGCAGTCGGCGGCATTCGGCCACCTGCTTCCTCAGAGGATGACTGTGTCGCCTCAGTGCCTCTCTGAACCAAATGCAAATTTTCATCCTTCTTGCTTTTGGTAAATTTTAATTTAATTTCCTAAATGTTTCTGCCATCTGTAATAATATAAACACGTATTTATCAATACGAAATTAATTGATAACATAAAACATAAAAAGAACAATAACACAATTAAAGTTAAAGAAAATTTAAAATGTTGACCTAAAAGTCGCCGTTCGGTCGGAAACACCGTCCCGCCAATCGCCGGAAAATACCGCCGCCGCTGGAGACGGCGGCATTTTCCCCAGAATACCGCCGACGACTGGCGGTATTTCTGGGAAAAATACCGCCGGTCGTCGGCGGTATTTTCCGGGAAATACGGCTATATTTTTTGGGAAAATATCGCCAGTCTCCGGCGGTATTTTTCCGGAAAAATATCGCCGGCGACCGGCGGTAATTTCCTAAAATTCTCTCCGTAGCGCTATTTTTTGGAAAATAGCTCTGGTCTCCGGCGGTATTTTTTCCAAAATTACCGCCGGAGACCTTTTCCTCTAAAACACCGCCGGCGAACGGCGGTGTTGCAGTATTTCCCGAAATAACACCGCCGGTATTTCACTGCCCCGCCCCCACGGGCCCCCCAAAATTTGTTATTTGCAGTAACTACCGGCTGGACTTTCGCCAATTCGGGAAAAAAATTCACAATTTCGAGCAAAATACTAACAAATTCGGACAGATTACAACCAAAATAATCAAAACAACAAATAAAACAATACCCAAAAAAATATTAACTTTAGCCACTCACATTTTTTCGATCCGATTCGTCTCGCTTTTTATCCGATTTTGTGAATCCACACGGCTTTGCTTTGCAGGATTTAATTTTTTGCAGTGCAGAATGAAATGGTTTGCACTGCAAAAAACTTACGCAACATTTTATAGACAAATGCATGCCACTTTTTTTTTTTTTTTTTTTTTAGTGTCAGGGGTATTTTAGATTTTTCACAAAAAAATATTACTATAAATATCGAAACGGTTACTGCGAATAACAATTCCGTTCGAAAATTGGTTCATTCTCGGGTTTCTCCACGACCAATAGGTAGCTGCGAAATAGCTCGGTGTCGCACGCATCGTCACACTCCTCGAGCGCGGCCTGATGATTCCCTTTCTTCAATGAAATCCAAAACTTACTCCTTGCGCACCCGACCGCCGTAAACGGCGACGGCACGGGCGAGGCTCGCACCGGTGCGATCCTCGGCGACGAGTCCCCGCGAGGCGCAATCCTCTTCGTACTAGTTCCAGCAGGCAATGTTCAATTCGTCATCACCCATTTCCCTGAATAGACTGGGGGGATTGTACTTTTCCTCAATGGCGGAGATCCTCCTCTCTAACTCCGCCTGACGCGCCTCCATCACAGCTTCCAACTCCATGATTTCAATTTCAGCGACGCGCTTGCTCTCTTTAATTTCAGTTTCAATTTCAATTTCAGCGAGGCGATTGATCTCTTTTACCTTTGAGCCAATTCAGGAAAGAGTAAAGCTGATTGGGCTGTGTGGTGGAGAAGAAATTGTTCTCCACGCCAAGGAGCAAAATCTTCTCAACGTCTTCCCTGTCGTTACAGGGAGAAAAGGGGCTGAGTAGGAAAGAAAGCTTCCTCGGAGTGAAATCGTTGGATAAACTACTGAAACATTCGGAATTGATCCCCACGGCGGCGCACATGGCTTCCGCCCACATAACTTGTTCACTTCCGGTTGCGGAGGCGGCCATTACGATGTGAACGAATTAATGTTGGTTGAGATGATTGAACGAAGGAAAGGAATGCAAATGGATAGAATAAATTAGCATTTAACAACATGGCCAATTCATTTGAAGCTAATGAAATTAGAGGTAAACGCTCAATATCCTGTAACACCATGAAGAAAAGCTATTTTATAAATAAAAAAAAAAGAAAATTGGCAACGAATGACAATTTCTAAAGCTCTACTACACTAATGGCGATGGACTGTTGAGGAGGCAGATCTTCAAATGCACAAACAATAGTATTCCATAATCCACAATTCCAGCAATTTACATAGCCAATGTATTTACACAGTCAAATCAACAACTGTGCGTTAAATATTCAACATCAAAACTAAAAAAGAAAAATTAAAATTTTGAGGCACTTATCGCCACGTGGAGAACAATTGCCTCCGAACTAAACAGGTTACGAACATCCCACCATCCCAAACACAACAAAATGTCTGGTGCCATCTCCAGGATCGACTTTCAGTGAAGCCAACCAGAAACTTGCCTGGATCTGCAGTAAACAGAAAGTAGTATCAACAGAATACCAAAATTATAAGTGCTCTTACGGAAAATCAAACCTAACGCTAAGAAACACAATCATGATGTAAACTGACATCAGCTTCCAATCAATTACTAGTTGTTTCCACTAAAGCATCTTTGGTTTTTCTATTTTTTCATTTGATATTTCAACTAACTTATCTTCCATCTTCGACATTCCAATCGATATGTGCAAAGAGATGCATGGTTTAGATTAGTGATATTTAATTTATTTACTTATTTCTGGTGTCTTAGCAGCTTTAGCTCAATTGAAAATCCACCTGCTTATATAAACAACTGATCCCAAGCCAGAAGTCTCCAATCCCAAATCCATAGTGAGGAAAAGAGATAACATTTAGTGGACAGCCTTGTCAAACTTCATAATATGAACCATATAAGAAATCATGTGAAGGCTAAAAAGTTCTCCTCTTTATGGAAACTGTTGCAAAGTCTGATTGTAAAGTCTCAAGGACCACAGTACCTCCACCAATGAAGGCTTGGGTGTATTACAAAACATGCAAGACTTCTCATATACTACAATGGGATAATAAGGGAAAACGTAGAAAGAAAAACTTATAGAAATAGTAATTGACTTATCGGAACTTGGACAATTAAAGCTCTAGAGTTAGTAAATATCATGATAGACAAGTATAAATAGTATATGCTTCCATGAAATTAAATGTGTAAATGAAAAAGCCACAAGATTACATAGTGGAAAGGATAGAAAAAAAAAAAAAAAAAAAAAAAGGACTGGGTATTTTTTGTGGATAATTCCTAGAGCAATATGTGGGAGTAGGTAGAAAATGAGACAGAAGTACAGCTGTTGCAATTATCATAAGAAATTAATCTACAAATACAATTAGCATATACGATTAGATGAATCATGTCTCGCCATTTTGTTCTATCCAAAACATATTTTTTCATTTAAAAGTTTAATTATCATCCAGAACAAAAACTACAGTTCCTGCATATATGCAATGTCATGAGAAATAAGAGTCGTGAACTAACCTTAGCCACCCCAGAAACCCTATATTAACAATCAAGTTCGCCTCATAAGAACCTAGGCTTTTTATCGGTTGGCTTCAGAATCTGAAAGGAGCACATTAGACTTTCATCTACACTCATCATTGCACCAGCATTATCAAATTCACCACAATAATTTGGTGCAGAGAATATGGTAACCAGTTGCCTATCAGCGAAAAACTCATACCCATCCTCCACAACCTGGCAAATGATAAGGGGGGAGTGAATAAGCTTTCATTTGAACAGCAAGAGTCAGGCCAAACAAATATTATACCACAAAGGGATAAGATAAGCAAAAATACTTGATGGGCACGGCAAACAAGATCCATGTCATTCTGCATCAAGAATTCTGCCACCTTGTCAGGACCAAAGGTGAATGAAACACCCCTATCATTCATTCCCCAACCTCTAATTTCTCTACAAGGATCTGACCAAAGTAAATCACAAAGCAAGCCAGCGTCTGGAACATCAGCTGGACGTTCCAAGTTTCTTATTTGATCTAAGTTTGTTAAATCTGGAGAAAGACCACCATGCATGCAGAGTATTTTGTCGTCAACTAAAGCAGCTACAGGAAGACAATTGAAGCAATCCGTAAAGACTTTCCAAAGCCTAACATTAAACCGGCGTTTACATTCATCGTAGAACCCATATATCCGGTTAATTGAAGCACATTCATGATTTCCTCGCAAAAGGAAGAAATTCTCAGGATACTTGATCTTGTAAGCAAGCAGAAGGCAGATAGTCTCAAGGCTCTGCTTTCCACGGTCCACATAATCCCCAAGAAATAAATAATTGGCCTCAGGTGGAAAGCCTCCATATTCAAAGAGTCTCAACAGGTCACAGTATTGGCCATGAATGTCACCTAACCCAAAAGAAGCAAACAAGAAAGCTGAATGTCAGACTTCTTTCAATTAGACCTAAATTGATGAAGACAAACTTGCAACTGAAACACATCATCTTAAGTTCAAAAAGTATGGAAATGTAATAGATTAGTCTTCATCATTCCATGCTTTACATGTATCAGTTATTCGTTACACATTTAAAAGCCATCCACATATTGGCAGCCTGTTACTCATTCCATAGCCTCAGATGATATGGATAATATCTCACCGGGCAGATCCATAGAATTTTTATTCTAAATATAATTTCAACAAAAGCAAGTATGGGATAAAGGAAAAAATAAGCTACACTCATTCTATCAAAGGAAACCAGAAGAGGTAGATTGGCACTACTAAACATGAAGCACCTGATGAAACTAAACATCAGACTTCAGACTATCATCCAGGTACTAATACCAAAAGCAGAGACTTAGTCAACACCATAGAGTATACCTTCTTAACAATCCGTACTTGGAAGCAGCATTAGTCTTATTATGTAGCTATCTTCTACAGACATGATTTAGGCATTACACGTAAATGAAAGGAACAACATACAGATGAGAGAAATTGAGCATCATAGGATTGACAAAGACTAAGATAATTATGTATAAGTAGTGAGATTGGACAAAACTTTCTATGACATTTTCCAGGTTCCCAGTATTAGAGTATCTAATCATGCATCATGTGGGTAATAGATGATTGATGGTTCAGCTGCAAAACCCCCTACAAAAGATGTGTCAAGAAAAAAGAAAAAATTCTCCTTTTAATTAAACAGAAGCATACAGACAAACCCCGAAACAACTCTTACTCCTAGGAAAAGTGAAAACGACCTTATTTGTTTCTGAGCTTAAAAATGAAATCCTCATTGCGTCCAGGACTTTTCATTAAAAGAAACCAGTGAATGAGCTTCCAAGGACCAGCTTACAACAGAGAATTAATTGCCCTGTATCAAAGCTAAAATTTCAGAACTGCAGATTCCATGTCAAAAATGAAATGTCCTGTTCAATGTCACCAAACAATTTAACACCACCTTCACCATTCTGCTACTGAAGATTCTTCCTTAAGCCATAGAACCAAGACTCCATCTATAACTAGACACTTAAAGTTTAATATTCCTTAAATTAGTCATCCACCCTTGAATTCTAAATAACTAACAATTCTAAATATCTAGACCTGAAACCAGGATGCCCCATTTCAAGCTGTTTAAGGAACTCCTCAAGTTACATAACTAACAATTTCATGTTGAGAAACTAGCGGTTTGACAACTGAAAATCCAGTAGTTAAAACTTCCCAAGCATGAAATTCAAAATTTTGCACCACCATTGATTCATTGAACTCCAACTTCCCAAATTCAAACAAACCCAGACCAAAAATATCTGGAAACAGCAAAGAATGAACCACCCTTGCACAATTCAGGAAACTTGGGCACAGAATAAAAAGCTCAAACAATTTCATCCAACAAATTTTGGGAAAACCAAAAAATGAAAATGTTACGTGCAGTCGAACGCTAACAAACAAAGAAAAAAACACCTAAGCTAAAGACCGGATGTTTATTTTTGCAGCAAGTTCCACCATGTATTTCAGAGGGATAATTATATTGAACATAGTAAAACCAAAAAAGAAAAAAACGAAGGAACACTACCGCAGATCTTGATTGGCGCTTCAAGCTCCAACAGATTAGGCTGCGAAAGGAAGATTTCACGGGCGGCATTACAAAGAGAGCGGATCTCTGCCTCCGAGAGCTGCACTTGCCGCACCGTACGAGCTTGCCGGAATTCCAACAACCGGTTGATTATGTCATCCAGTACGGCAGGCTCAATCCCCTGCCCATTGGCTGCCATCCCCAAAAATCTCCTCCTTAATCTACCTACCCCTCCCCAGCAAAACAAATTAAAAAAAAAAAAAAATCTAGGGTTTCAAAAAGAAATCTTCCGATAAATGAACAGAATCCCAGATGAAAAAAAAATTACAAAACCTAAAAAAAAAAAAAAAAAAAAAAACAACAACAACAAAAGGAGAAAAAGGAATCTAGTGTTCCTCTTTGAGTCAATGAGGAGAAGAATGAGGGAAAGAAATTGATAAAAATAAATTAGGATTAAGACAAGTCGAAAAAAAGGGTGGGCGTTTGGAGGGGGGGTGGGGGGCTGCAACTCCGATGTGGCGGAGATGACTATAGAACAAACCAATGGTGTTTTCTTTTTTTTCAAAAAGAAAATATAATTGTTTTTTTCGGAAAAAAAGAAGAAAATAATAATAATAATAATAATAAATTATTAAAATAATTTATTGATCATTGAGTTCGTCGGAGTCGATAATTTCGCGGCCCTCGTGTGGTTGTGTGTGAGGGCTATAAATAATCACTTGATGTGTCGATTTGGCATGTGCATTCCCCCAATTGGCCCATTGGGCTGGCCCCACTTTATTTTTTTTTTTCAATTTAAAGGAAGGGGTTAGTTAGATTGGGTCATGGTTGTGAGTTTGACTTTTGGACTTCCTAATTATTGGAAATGGATTTTTTTTTCCTTTTTCTTTTTTTTTTTTTTGTTGGGGTTATGATGAAAGGCAATTTGCCATCCTGAATCTTGAATAATGAGTCTCGTTACTTTCGTAAACTAACCCGATTCAAAACCTTAAAGCATTGAGAGAGAATCTCGAAAGTCAAATTTAGCATGACTTTAATGTGAAATTGAGTTGGTGCAAATGAATTGGGCATGTCTCGAAATCTGACCCAAAAATATATTCTTGACATGTCAACTATGTTGAATTTAAAAAGCTCCCTTAACCTTCGAAATATATATCAAATTTTTCATGAACATGCAAGAATTTATCATCTTCCATCATTGTTGAACTAGTATAACAGAGTTCATGTCATCGTAACCAACTAGTATAGCAAATGTGTTATCGAAAAAGCTCTTAGCTCTTGCCTAGCAACCCCAGACTATTGCCCGCCAATAGTTTAATGGCATGTTACAACTGTAACACTTAACTTTGAAGTCATGAATAGACCTAAAATTTAAATATTTTAATGTAATATATAAGTTCTATTATGACTTTATAAGTATTTGTGAATTTTGTTTGGTTAATTGGTTTTAGAAAAATCACCTATATTTAAAAAGAAAGTTGATCTTTTCTTAGTATTTAAAGACCAATGATTTTTCAATGAACTATTATTTGTTTTCACTATGAACTTGTCCCCAGAGACTTGATACTTTTAATTTTGCTAGGTTTTCCCTTTTTATTGAGGACTAGTGTTTGACCCTTTATAGTGGACTAAGAATATTTTCCCGTTTTATAATGCAAAGTGATATATTTTTGTTTATTGGGGTTATTGTGTAATAGTTAGATGTTCTTTTGGAAAGAACATTAGCTGTTAGGAAGAATTGTAGCTTTGGACATGGTTGCATATTTTTCTCATGTTGTAGTCCTGGCTGGGCACTTCTAGTTTTGCTGCGTTGGCTCTTTGAAGGATATGACATGGTCCAGCCTCGATGACGGAAATGCATGGGTTTGGCTCGAGCCTTGGATGAAGAACTAGCCTTTGGGCGAGTTAAATGGGCGCTAAGTGTAAGTAGGTTACATTTGGTGTGAGATGGCTCAAGTGGTGCGAGTCATGGTGCGGCGGTTAGACGCGATGGCGCGGGAAACTCGGTGAGCCAAGGGTGCGTGGCTAAGACATTTGGTTCTGGGTAAAGAAGCTGAGGCATGGTGTGGCAGTTGGCAAGATCGTGGCCCCGAAATGCGGGGTTATGCGCATCGTGCAGGGCATGCGCGCAACTGTGCCCAAGTCAGTGAGTTGCCCACGATTTGTTGTAGTTACGAGCCTAGGTGGTTGGGGCTATCAACCACTTGAATCAGCTATAAATAGCTGCGTAGAGCTAGGGTCTTTGGGGGGGGGGGGGGGGGGGGGGGGACAATCTTGTGGGATAGATATTGTAGCTTGCGAGTTGCCTTTGCTAAAGTAGATTAAGGACTTAGTCGAGGTAGGCTAGTTTTCGAGACATTAGCCTAGGTGTTGTGTTTGGTGAATGAGCCTTCCTACAAGTTGGCATGGCCTTAGATTAGGCGTGGAAATTCTTTATAATTGTTCATACTGTTGGCAATAAAATACTTAGGATTGGGACAGATTGCCCAAAACTTGCGTTGCTGTGCTGCAGGGCGAAAACCTCAGCGTGTTTGTGTGTGATTGCGGAGTGGGCTGCGAGATCGCACGTGGGTGCAAAGTTATTTCGCAACTTTGTGTTGTGTTTGGGCTGGTTAGGTGCGAGGCCTAACGCCATCACATCTTTCTTTTATAGAGAGTGAAAAAGGGTGCGCCAACTAGTATTAATGCATAAAAAATAGAAGGGTTTGCCCAAAATAAAACTTTGGCTTTACAATTTGAGTTGTGGTTTATTTTTACTTTCGATAATGTATACTAAGGCTATGTTCTTTTTTATCCCATTTAAGAAAAATCATCATTTTTTCCTTAAAAATTCTACACAAAGAAACAACATCACTTTTTACTAAGGCCCTGTTCTTTTGGACCTTTTAAAACTTAGTTTTGGGAAAGTTTAGTCTGAAACGGACAAAAATTGTGAAAAGTTTGTTCTTTTGCACTTCGTTTTCAAACTACATTTCCAGACCCATTTTGAAACTCAGTTTTAGGATTTTTTCTTTCTCTCTCCTTATTTCTTTTTCTTCTTCTTCTTCCTTCCTCTCCTTCTTTTTCTCACCCAAACTCTCCGCCCACCGCCGCCGCCACCAACAAACTCCATCTTATTCTTCTTCCTTCTTCTTCTTCTTTCTTCTTCTTCCTCTTCCTTATTCTCCATCTTCTTCTCCTTCCTTCTTCTCCTACTTCTTCTCCTCCTCCTTTTTCTTCTTCATCTTCATCACTCTCATCTTCTTTCATCTTCTTCTCCTTCTTCTTCCTTCTTCTTCTCCTTCTTGTTCTTCCTTCTTTCTCTTCTTCTTCATCTCTCCTCTTCTCTTCTTCTTCCTCTCTCCCACCGCTACCCACCGCCGCCACCCACTGCCACCGTCGCCAACGACTCTCTTCTTCTTCTTCCTCTTCCTTCTTCTCCTTCCTCTTCCTTCTTCATCAGTTTGAAAATGACATTACTGTGTTCTTGTCCTCCAGGAAGAATTTGCAGAAGGAAATCTCCAGTTCCTTAACAAAGTTGAAGAACGTGGACAACAGGGCGATGATTCCTCTCCAGAACGCCGAAGATCAACAGCTTTCTGCCGTGTTGAAGGCCTTGACAGAAGCTAGCATCTTAACGATTTCAATTTTCTCATCCCTGTTGCTGTTTTTATCTGCGCCGGTGATGAAATCGAAGCCGAGTAGGTGGTCGTTGGTGTCGAAACTTATGCAGATTGGAGAAAGGGAAAACCTGAATGAACTGGAGAACGTAGACATTGCTCTTGGTGATTTGTTGCTGCCTGGGTCTTCTTCCTGCAGAGAAACAGGGGAAGAGCGGATTGAATCTGCGCAGAGAAAGTTGGACGGTGATGAAAATATTCTTGAGAGGGTCGAGAATTCGTTGGAGCATTTGTTCAAACACTTGATCTGCAACAGAGTTTCTATTCTCAACATCTATTCGCAGTAGATAGTTTTGTCGATTTTTCATAATGGCATTGCAGTTTGCAAACTGTGTGCAGTGTAGATATATAACAGCAAACGAGAATTGAATTTGAAGGGTTTGATATTAAAATCTCTTCCCTTCCAATCCTTGCTGCAAAATCTTTACATTCAAGAATGAAAATTATGGTTCTCTAAATTTTCCCAGGCTAATCTTCCTTAATTCTTGTTCATTTTCATAAGAACACAGTAAAGAAGGACAAGAACACAATAATTTGCCCAAAACCTTTTTTTAAAAAATCATTTTCAAACTGATGTTTCTTAAAAAAAGTTTAAAATCAAAAAAGTTTTAAACTTTCTTTTCAAACCAAGTTTGAAAAGGGGCAAGAGAACAGGCCCTAAATTCAAAATTCAACATTTAAAATTCATTCTAAATTTTCACTCGCATAAATTCAAAAATAACATAATCATTACACTTTTTCTTCTCTTTCCTACACAAATTCCCAAAAGAAATTCTCTCCAAAAAAGATATTCTTAACCTAAACCAAATTTCTTCATTTAAGTCATGAAAATAACAGAGCCTAAGCTGCTTGCTTCAAGTTTGACATTGTTCTTATTGTTCCAAAAGTCACTTACGTTGATTACAACATGCGAGTAAATTTGACAAAAATAGTGTGAATTTTTTTTCTGAAACATAAATGCATTATGTTAATGGTGGTAGAAATTGTCCAGCAACATTTGATATACAAAAGGAAGAGGTCCCCATGCAGGCTTGTGCCCCTATACTGGGCTCACAAGTGTGTTATGACATTCTACCCCGCTCAACCTAATAGACACCCTAAAACCCTAACGCAACAACCTTCGCTGTTATCTCCTTAATAAGGCCATGAGAGCCAACTTCGGACACCATCTCCCCTCGTGATGTTAATATCATTGTCATCGCATCCCCTACAAGCGCGTATGGCCTCCATCCCATGCTGAGTCACTAACGCAATCGATTGTATTACTTATTACTTATTACACGTGACATTTTATTGAATTTCAACCAAACCAATATGGGTATTGGTAGTTGCTAGGAAACGATCGATTCATAATTTAACTAAATTTTATCGAATTATATAATTTGAATATTGTTCACAAGTAAAAGAAGAAGAAAAAAATCTCACGTTATCGTTTAAACATTTATAATTCTCTTTGAAATTTGTCTTTTTCATTTTTAATTACAGTTTTCCCTCAACATTTGTTTGATTAGAAAATAGACTATATAATTTGATAAAACTACTAAATCAATCTATGACCAAACGAAGGTATAAGCAGAAAAATGTGAAATGGCTAAAATATTAGATAATTTTTAGTCAAAATTCAATCATAATAATCTATCAATAAGAGTATAAGAATACACAACTGTGTTATTTTTCTTTGTAATTATTTAACCATTTTTCATCCAAAATCTGTTTATTAGAGTATTAACTGTTGATGGTCTTAGAACTTGAAAATCACTCATGATAGTTTCTACAATTGATCCAATAATGTTAATTTATTGTTATCTCATACTTTGTCAAATCAAACCCACTAATGTAAGCACAAATACGACATGTGGAGGAAAATAAATAGTATTTTTCGAACCAAAAATAATAATTTTTAGATCAAATCGAAAAAGAAAGAAAAAAAAAACCTATAAATTTATCCAACAAAGCCATTATTTGTTGTAATAATTATATCAAATGTTTTAATCAAATTTAAAGAATCAATATATCATGAATATCTAAGTTAATAGATTAGTGGAGTTTATGGAAATAAGTTGAAGAACTAATGGACAAACACGTTGGCCCTCTATGGTATGCTTTTTGAATTTTAAAATTATTAAAATTATATTGAAAAAGTAAAAAGGTATTTGAAAAATGTAAAAAAGTGTTTGAAAAATGTAAAAAAAGTTATTAAAATTAATAAAAAATTATTATAAAATAAAAAGTGAGAGTAAAATGGGAATGAGAAGTAATTGCCTGCCTTTTTCTTCAACTCTATTTCTTCATCAGCCCGCAAACTCCTGAATTTTTCTTCTTTTTGTCGTACAATGCAGTCTCCGAAATTCAAAGACAATTGACCGATTATTTGACGCCTCTTCGCCGTCCCCGTCGCCTTTTTCATCCTTTGGCGCCTTCTTGTTGGATTCCCAATGGAGTTGGAATCCTTTATGGAAAGTTTGTCAAGATGCGTTGTCCGGACGTTTTATCCTATCCTGTAAAAAGCCCACATTGATTCTTCCTCAAAATTCATCTTCTTCTCTCATTTCCTGCGGTTTGGAGGTATAGTTTTTAATTTTTCCACGCATTTCGAATGTCTTCTTTTGAATTTGAAATTGTTGTTGCTGCCCTTTTATTTTTATTCGAAATGGTCTCTGGGTTTTTTTTTCTTTTTTTCTTTTTTTCTTTGTGTATTCATGGTTGTCGTATTTCCTTTTGCTCCTTTACTCTTTCTCATGCGTGTAAATGCATTTTCGTTTCTGGGTTCCTTTCTTGAGGATTTTGTGTATAAGTTTCTACATTTAGCATTGAGAATGGCCTAATTGGGTATTTAACATAAATTGAAGGGTTCATTCCCATTTTCAAGGAGGTTGTAGATTTTAACTTGGGAACTTAATTAGCAGTCTCGAAGCGATTGTGAATCTTCTTAAATGTATCGTTCAATCCCTGATGATTCTTCCAGTGAGGTTTTAATTTTATATGTTAAGAGGCTTCAGAAATGTATCGTTCAAAGGCCAACTGACATTCAAAACTACTTTGGTTTGGCCCGTTTGGTATGAAGGCTTGGTTCAATCTTTTGTTTGAATTGTGATTTTAAAATGTTGAAATTGCATTGGGAATGTAAAAAAGTATATTAGAATTGTAAAAACGTGTAAACCAAGTTACTAAACAGGGCCTTTTATCTCTGGGATGTCAACTCAAAACACGTGGGTTTCAATTTGATTTTCATTCAGTTCCAACTCACTAGAAGTTGATATTTAGTCTCATAACTCATAAGAAGTTAGATGTCTTGATCTTGATAAAATATGACGGTGGAAAGACTGTGTTTCTGTGAAATGCAAATGCACCTTTTATTCACTTCTTGTTACTCTCTCTCTGTGGTGGAAATTTTCCTGTGGATGGAAAACTTTGGTTAGAAAATGAATCATTTTGGTGTGACCACTCTTAATATGCATCTCTGTTTTGTTACATTGCTTGAATATGTAGTAGTACAGAACCTGAACACATGTTTTGTTATTCCTGAAAATTAATAACACTTGAGCCTCTCGCATTGATTTGATCTCGTAAGCTTTTTGTTCTTTTCTGTAATTGATTGAATTTTCCAATTCAGCTGCTAATCTGTCTAAGATTTAGTTTTGTACTTGTCCATTATTGATATCCTTCATCTATTTCCAATGTTTAAGTGCTCTAATCTTTTCATTATTTTGCTTTAGAAATTGCATTCTTCTGATGACAAAATGTCAGAAGTAATGGAATTGGAGTTGGATTCAAGCTCAGTGGAGATGCAGCATTTGAAAGCAGAGTCGGCGAAAGCCTCTGAAGATAATAACCACTCTCAGCAGATAAAGTTTTCTTGTAGTCATATATGCTCATTTGCAAATGAAGAAGATTTCGGAACAGACTTTGCAGAACGATCAAAGTCAAAAGTGAAACTTATAGGGCTCATAATCTTTTACTCAGTAGTCATGATAGTCGAGATTCTAGGAGGAATGAGAGCAAATAGCCTTGCAATATTTACTGATGCAGCTCACTTGCTTACAGACATTGCTGGATTTTTCATCTCTCTCTTTGCAGTAGAAGTAGCAGGTTGGTCGTCAACTCCCCAACAGTCCTTTGGTTTCAGTCGTCTTGAGGTTCTCGGTGCTCTTATATCAATACAGCTAATATGGCTCATCTCTGGGATTTTGATATATGAAGCAGTGGATAGAATTCTCCACAAAAATGAAAAAGTGAATGGGGGACTCATGTTTGCGATAGCTGCGTTCGGATTCTTGGTGAATTTGATCATGATATTTTGGCTTGGTCATGATCATTCTCATCATAGCCATTCTCATGAACCTCATCATGCGTGCGAGGGTGAACATGATCATGAAATGGCTGTGTTGTGCCCTATGACTGCAGAAGATGCTGAAAATCATCTGATGTCTCCAGATTCCCACTCGAAGATGAAAATCTTGAACATAAATATCCAAGGGGCTTACTTGCATGTTATGACTGACCTGATCCAATCGGTCGGGGTGATGATAGCTGGATGTATCATATGGCTGAAACCAGATTGGCTGGTTGTTGATCTGCTATGCACTCTCATCTTCGCCATTTTCGCGCTGAGCACCACCCTTCCGATGCTCAAAAGTATATGCAGCATACTGCTGGAGAGGACACCTTGTGAGATTGACATTGCTGTTCTTGAGAATGGTTTGAAGTGCATCAAGGGAGTAGAGGATGTTCACGACCTCCATGTTTGGTCCATTACATCTGGCAAATTTGTGTTAGCGTGCCACGTAGTGATTGGCTCTGGAGTTGATCAAAATGAAATGCTATGTAAGGTTAGGGAATACTGTGAAAGAACTTTCAGAATTCATCATCTCACTGTCCAAATTGAACAGGAAGTATGGTAGATGCTGCACATCTTGCTCCTTCCTTTTTCTCCTTTGCGCTTTCATTTTCTTTATGTTCGGGCTTGTTTGTTTGTTTTTTTTTTTTTTTTTTTAATTTTTTTTTTTGGAAGAAGAAAATCATCACATGGAATAGGTATATAGTGTATTATATGCTACAATTTGGCTAGATAGGCTCTGGCTAGGGTTTTATTGTTCTCCCCTTCTTGAGATGAGACTGATGAAGCTATGATGTGCATATTAACAATGTATAAACCCACCCCAACATTAACATTTGAGGTTTAACAAAACCCCAACATATAGCTCAAAGAAGAGAAAAAAAAAGTGTTTCCACATAGCCATCCGGAAAATACCGGGATAATAACGTGAGTCTTGGCGTGGTGGTAAAGAGTTAGTATCAGGTCATACCTAAGGCTGAGGCCACTAGTTGGTTCGATCAAACGGAAATAGCCCATTTATGGCTCTACCCTTCCTTGGACCCTGCACATACAAGAGTTTCTATACACTAAACTGGCATTTTAAAATCTAACACACAATAGCATAATGGTTTTGCCTCCAAAACTAATGGTTCCTAGCTGATGGCCTTTTCTTCTTATTTATTTTTGTGAATCTTTGTCAAGGAGGATAAGGACCGCTATTGAACACTTCAACCAAAGGATTATCAACGCTATTGACTCGTTTTCATAAATGGTTTATGCCTTATTTGGACAGGAAAAGTATTTCTTTTTAACAAACTGTTTTTATTGTACGGGATCTTTGGAGATGGGATAATACAATTGGGGAACTTTTACACGCTATAATATATGCTCTCTTGCTGCTGCCACTTGATATCAACTGAGGTTCTTGTGATTTGATCCCAAAACCTACGACTACGAGTCCTCTTGCCTTATGGTAAAGAAAGAGGTACTAGTTAGGCTAAATCCTTAGTACGATAAGAGTTTACTCTCAACCTTCCACCAGTCAAAAGACCTGAAGAAGAGACGCAGGATACAACAATATTATCTTGCAAATGGAAATAGATTAATGCTGACGAAAATGCACATCTAGATCAAGCTCTTTAGCATTTAGGCAAAATATTTTACATATTCTTACTTGGTACATATTAGGCACAATTTTATAAAGGGAAAATGCAGTCTTAGGAGAGAGACCCCAAAAGAATAATTTTATTTTTATTTGGTTAGTTTATGATGTACTAATAGACAAATCTTAATAGTCAAATCAACGCCTTAAGTGTCCACAACAAAATATATACAATATGTAGTAGTTATACCATGAATTTTGTTCCACCACATGCTTAAATGCATACCCGTGAAGAAATACTTCATTCTCATCAAGTCTTAATCTATGACATCAGGAGTTGAGATCGCGTATGCACTTGTGTCCATTTGCCATTTCAAGAGGTAAAACAATTAATTGTTACTTTTTTTACTTCTATGGGATGTTGAGTGAGGGCACAAGCGATAAGATTGTTACTTTTTTTACTTCTATGGGATGTTGAGTGAGGGCAGAAGCGATCAGAAGACACATGAGGGTATACGGGCACAGGCGATCTCACCTGGTAATTCAGACATTGTTCAATTAGGCCACATTACTTCATGTTCATGGCAGTAAGTGGCAGGCATTTACAGCCATGAACGACATATACAACCTTATTTTATATTTCTACAAAAAGCTGCTATCTTCACGCTTTCAACCCGTGACCTCAAATCAGCTTAAAAGAAAGAAGACCAAACAATTCCATCAAAGAATGGAGACTTTTATTACAAAATATAAAAACAGTAAACAAAGAAGGTAATCTATAGCAAAATGCTACACATACAGGGCCACCTCAGTACTCCAACAATGTCATTACCCCAACCAGATATTCATTTTGTCTCAGCCACCACCACCAATAATAACCAGCGCAAGTCATTTTGAAATGAACAAAAACTACAATGTATCATATGAATGAGCAGGTCTCCTAACTGGACTAACACTTTTAAGTTTTAACATCAGTAGTAAGCTCTTTTCGATGTCACAATGCAGTAAGGACGTATTCTACAATCCGATTTCACCCAAACAAAAAGGGGGAAATTTGAGAAAGATGGGAATACAAACTCAGGTAGAACAGCAGCCTCCTCCTCTCTTAGTGTTCGCCGACGAATCATTCACATTGATGGTGGTACCTTGGCCAGGAAGCACGGCACTCGCTGCTGCTTCCTGTGCTGCCAACGCCTTCTTGCTTATGATATGATATATTTCTGTCAAAATAGTGTGGAAAGCCTTGTCTACATTAAGCGCTTCCAGCGCTGAAGTCTCGAGGAATGAGAGTCCTTCCTTCTCGGCCAAAGATTGGCTGTCATTCTCTTGAACAGATCTAAGATGGTTAAGGTCGGACTTGTTTCCAGCCATCATGATGACAATGTTGGAATCTGCATGATCCCTCAATTCCCGAAGCCACCTTTGGACGTTATCAAAAGTTTGCCTCTTGGTTATATCATAGACAAGAAGAGCTCCAACAGCTCCTCTGTAGTAAGCACTGGTAATGGCGCGATACCTTTCCTGTCCAGCAGTGTCCCAAATTTGGGCCTTGACTGTCTTTCCTTCTATCTGTAACCATACGCAGAGAAACCAACGATCAGGTTAATGTTACTCCTAGTCCTCCTTCCCCCAAAAGACCCAAAGTACACTTTTTTCCCCATCATACTAGTAGAGAAAAGCATTCATTAGCAATAAATTTAGGCTCTGTTCTTTTCCATTCCCACTCAAGAAAATCATCACTTTTTTTTCTAAAATCTAACTCAAACAAACAACCTCAATTTCTACCCAATTTTAAATTCAAAATTTAAATTTCCCTCAAAATCTTCACACATAAATTTAAAAAATAACACAATCATTACACTTTTTCATCTCTCTCCTACACAATTTCCGAAAAGAAAATTCCCTCCAAACAAATTTCTTCCCTAAAACCAAATGAAACTCACTAGTCCAAAGAAGCAAAGTCTGAATCACAACAAAAGTGCTTGCTGAAGCTGTGCAAACAGAACATTATACCAACCTCCCTTCGCAAGGACATCAGGCAATCAAGAACACCAAATACTCAATTCTGAAGTACACATTATTTGCAGTGGCAAACGAGCCCGAACAAGTAAAATCAGTAGCTTAGTTTCAACCATCAAAGTAAACATTCACACAACACAGAAGATAGAAAGAAAAAAAAAAAACTAAAACTAAAAATTGATCTTTCAATCTTAATCCACAACCTTCAGCAGGGCTTCCAGTTCCAAAGCAATCATTCAACAACACATCCCAATTTGTTTGCTGATAATGAGTTTTGGATCAAAAACTCAAATTTCGTGCAAATCATTAATCTATAAAACAGTTTGAAGGTTACTTTGGCATTCCTAATGTCATCAAACGTAAAAGGAACAGAGACATACAGAGAAAGAAGAAAAAAAGGACTGATAACGCAAACTCAA
Organism: Leptodermis oblonga; assembly: GCA_016801395.1. Taxonomy (NCBI): domain Eukaryota; kingdom Viridiplantae; phylum Streptophyta; class Magnoliopsida; order Gentianales; family Rubiaceae; genus Leptodermis; species Leptodermis oblonga. The sequence continues at coordinate 36,233,409 of CM028760.1, forward strand.
AACAGTCATGCATCTAATCCGACGATTCCTTCAAATGAAAATTGCCCACTACAAAACAAGAACAAAATATTTCCAAAAATCATTGCCACTAATAAATTATCCAACAAAAAGATAAAAAGAAAGAAATAGACCTGAAGCGTACGGGTGGCGAATTCAACGCCGATGGTAGATTTAGACTCCAAACAGAACTCATTCCGAGTAAACCTAGAAAGAATGTTGGATTTTCCGACGCCGGAGTCGCCGATCAAGACGATCTTGAACAAATAATCGTACTCGTGGTCCACTCTATTCGCCATCTACGTACCCCTTTGTTTTTTATACAATTTTTTTTTAATTTTTTAAAATTTATTTCAATGATCTCTGCTCTCTACACCTGCAAAAAACAAAAAAAACACAAACAGATCCACAAACTTATTCCTTCCAGATCTAATTGCCACGCCAAAAAAATCACAAACCCAGAAAATTTGAATCCACAGGAAGCCCTTACCGTAAAGGAGAGATCCGAATTGAAAAAAGAAGAAACGGAAAGGGAAAATAATGGAAAATGGTGTGGTATTTGAAACGGCCAGTCGGAGATGATAAAACTCAGAAAGAAAGAGAAAGAGAAAGAGAATGCGACAAATTAGCATGCGTGTAATAGCAAGAATCTTTTTATTGCGGACTTTTATTTTGGAAAAATAAATAAATCGGGATTCTAATAATTAACGTTATTTATTTTCAATTTAATATTTCCTCCGTTTTATATAGAAAGTCTTGTTTTAAAAAAGATGTATAAATATTTTTACTAATATAATAATGTCATTTCACAATTAATGTTTACCTAAAAATTAAATATATTAGTGAAAAAGATAATGTCAAATTATAAATTTTACGTATAATACATTAGCACATAATAAAGTTATACAATTTCAAACCAGATTCTGGTTCGTTTTGATGTGGTTTTGATAATATGTTTTAAGAAAATAACTTTTTAATGCAATAAAAAGTTTATTAAAAATGTAGAAATGTGGAGTTGAATAAAAAAAAAAATTTGTACGATTAGAAATGATGAAAATGTTGTAAAATATATTAAATTTATTGTATAAACTAAAACAAAATCAAAACTCAAATAAAGACGATGAAAAAGAAAATAAGACGGAGGGGGTAATTATTATTTGTGGTACAACGACGTCGTTTAGGGGGTGAATGAGGACAGAGAGGACGTGTTTTGTGAGGAGGATCTGGGTTGGCAGTTTGGCAGTTCCTGACTGTAGCAGACTGGCACAGGTAATGCCAGGTAGGATTTGGGAATGTTAGCGGATTCCCATGCCTGTAGTTTTGCTTCCTGGATTTGGTCAATGCTTTGCTTATTCATTTGTTCTTTTGAAAGAGTAGTATTTTATAATAAAAGAATATTTTTAATCAAAGAGTCCGTTTTTATTATTTTACATATAATGTACCATTACTTATTTTAATTATTATATCTTTCTTTTTATAATAAATTAAACTTTTTTTAAACTAGAGGAGTCCTTTAGTATAATTGATGAAGTATATATCATCAAGACTCAATCTTAATTGACTTATATCAGGTCGTATTTTCGTATTGTAACTTCAATTATCACATCTTAGGAAAGATACTGAATTTTGTCCAATTACAATTAACATGCATTACAAAATGCAGGGTGATGTTCTTGACAATAAAAGGTATTAGGGAGGGGAAAGACTGAATTGGGAAGGACCGCAGACAACCGTTGTCACGTGTACCTACATGAAAACCTGGTGCCACTGCATTGGAAATTATCAAGATATGATCATTGGTTTCCCATGGCCTAAAACTTTAAATATCTTGAAATATCTACTAGATTAAGTTATTGGGACGAGAAAGTGTCACATATGACTATCCTATCATGAATTTGATTAACTCAATCAATTAGTTTAATGGCTCAACTTATTTGTAAATATGAGAATCATTAATGAAAAAATAAATAAAATATTATAGAATAAATAAATACTTCAACCTAGCGCCTTAATTATCACAAGATCCAATATAATGTTTATGTTACTTATTGGGTTTGGTCAACGCTTATGATACGCCCTAAGTAGGTTGACATTAAATCTAATGAAGAAAATAATTATTTATATAAACGAGGCAGTTATAATTTCGTCACAGATCTCAATCAGGGTTAATTAACTTAATTCATAAGAGAAATATTAAAATGCGACATTATATTCATTATGTTAGAAGAATTCATTAATAAGCATGGGAACGCAAGTAGTAGTGTATAACGTCTAATTTTAAATTTAAGCATTCGGTAAAGGAAACCCTAAACCCATTCGAAACCTTTAAAACCCTAAATTTTAAAGGGAAAAGAAAGAAAAATAGTTAAATTATTGTTTTAGCTTTTATTTATTTATTTGGATAAATCACTCTATTGATTCCCAAAATTAATGGTTCGATTCACTTTGGTTTAAAAGAATCATATTTTAAAATAGATTATTAATTAATTAACATCATTAACATGTTAACACAAACAATCAAAAATAATAAAATATTTTCCATAAATTTTCTCCCTCCCTATAAGTGAATTTTGAAATTTGAGAACCTATTTAAATCAAACCCCAACATTAAGAATTAATGGGGTAATTTACCATGTGTGTGTGTGTGAGTAAATTATGTGTAAAACTGGTTTATACGTGAGATCGTTGTTCACGTGAACAGTTTGTGTCATGTATATATGTTAAAATTAATACAAACAAAATAAACTAATACTTGTAATAATGTTCACGAGTATCAATTATACTCTTTTCAAATATCACTTTATAAAAAAAAATTTTAAAAATAAATAACTCATTGAATTTTATTAATACTAATTTTGTAATTTGAAAATTAATATAAATCAAACCCCAACTTTGGGACCAACGTGATCCCATAATTGTGGTAAGACAGGTACGTAATAGGTTCATTCAACGTATAATCTGAATTCAAAATGCATTGTTTTGGTATTGAACAATAATTTTACTTAAAAAATAGAGTTGACATTTTATAAAATATAAAATAAAGAGGGTGAGTTGGGGTTGGTTAAAGAAACTACTTATTATGAGATTATGAGTTTGAACCTCGTAGATTTTGTAATGCTGAAAATAACTTTTAAAAAAAAAATGAGAAGTGATTTATGAAAAGTCATATAAGGCCACATATTCTTCATTCTCTGTGGGTAATAATTGGTGGTCCACTATGTACAAAAATGTCATTAAAATCAATAATAGAAGAAATGATTAAAATAACATGATTATAGAGCGAAAAGTAACCTTAAGAAAATAAAATTAATTAATTACGTTTAACTCATTAAATTTAGCAATAAGTTTAATTTAGATAATATCTTGAGCAACATGGAATTTTTTTTTTTTTTGGTTCAACAAAGTTCTAAAACCTTGCTCGAATGAACTCCTAATCTTTGACTACATAATTTGATATAAGTAATATCTCAATCGAGCATGATCATTAACGTAAAAGAGCTTTCATCTTCTTATTTATTTATTGTTAATTTATCAATTAAAATTAACATATTGTTCATATTTATTTATTGAATCAATAAATGAGATTGATGCGAACTTTTACTGAACCGACCTAAATGTATTTGTATTTCGATCTAAAAACCTCTCGTACAATGTTTGAGGCACGCACAGTCAATCAAATCGTAATGGGAGGTGACCAATCAAAATGAAAACTTTCAATCGCTGTTAAACGATTTACAATGCCGTTTAATGCAAATACATATTTATTAAAAATAGAAAGGAATTTTCAAATTGGCATCTTAAATATTTCATCATTTCTACAAGGCCCTCATCCACTTGTTAATCCTGCCACACACACTTCATTTATTTCGTGAAAGACCATACTTCATTTACTTACCTGTCAGAAAACAAAAGGTTTGCAAAATTTCAGACTCGGGTCCAATCCAGGTAGGATCTCGGTCCACTCACAATGATCCCCGTGTGAGATTACTCGTGCAACATTGCTTACGTGTTATTCTCACAAAGTTACAAGAAATTAAATATAATTTCATTCGTATTGTGAGAGTGACACATATGCATTTTATCGCACATGTTATCTGAATCCCCAAGAAACGCACATGGAGCTATTGAAGACGAGTCCAGATTCTCTCCCTCTCACTCATATCCCACTTTTCAACACGATTTTTAAAAATAATTTTTAAAATGAAATAGAGGTGCTTTGAGTGACAAAAATTACCTGAAATGAGTTGACTGAATTCTAAGAGTTTAAATTATTTTTGTTTAAATTATTAAAACGATGTCAGTATAAAAATTTGTAGGTAAAAATATGTTATTTTCGTAATTTCCACATGATAAATACTCCTTCCGTCTCATTCAAAGAGCCCACTTTGAAATATGTACAGCTTATTATGAGTTGTGAGGTACAACAGGTAAAATAAGTAATTTATCACTATATTTTTCACTTATATCCAATTTAGAAGTAAGGGTTAATGGTGAATCACACATTGTTATATTAGTAAAGGTATGTAATGTAAATAAATTCAAAGTGGACTCTTTAAGAGCTTGTTCTTTATGTTATGTTTGAAACTTGGTTTTGAAAAAATAATTTTATAATAAGTTTTCATCATTTTCAATACAACTTTTTATTATTCAGCTATACGTTTTTTCATTTTCAATAAATTTTTTACATTATAAAATTATTTTTCCAAAACCAGTTTTCAAACATTATTTCAAATTCAACATAAAAAAATATGTCCTAAATATGACACAATTTTTTTTGAAAGTAAATTCTTTAGTGGGACCGAGGGAGTACAAAATAACTTGAGCAAAGGACATGAACCTTGTCACTATTTAGTAGAATTTTGATTGGTGTGCTTCCTTCCTCACGTGTGGCCCAAATTCACTTGATTATTACTTAGTAGAACTCTGAGTGGTCCTTCCCCATTTGGGCATTTCAAGGCGGCCCAAATACCCTAAGACAAAGATCAATTATAGCCCATTAGTGGATATGAAGTGTTGTTGTTTTTTCCTTTTTCCTTGTCTAATAATAACAATTTATGACATGACACGAAAATATGATATATACATAACATAATATAAACGGGTAAAAGTTTAATTTCACGGATTTATGAGTTAGATAGATTGCCACAAATAATTAAACGATTAATGTCAGAGTTAAGTCACGCATAGCAACATAAGAAGGAAATAAAGAAATACAAGAGAGATTTTATGTTAGTAAAATTGTTTCCACAATAGATCAAATTAGTTAGGACGGTTAATGGGGAAAAGAAGAGTTACTTCTATTAATATCCATAACGGATCTGTTAAAGGGAGTTGGATTTTGTGTACCGCTCTACTTTTTTTCCTGAATTATTTATTTCATTTATTTTTTCAAAAAAACGTGACAAGTTGTAAAGTCAATACGTAAATCTGTTAACCCGTATGTATAAATACAAACACAAGTAATTTTTTGTGCAACACAAAAGTATGGCACAATATAAACCGGTTAAGATTGAGTCTTAACGATGTATTAATACAAACAAGCAAATGATTAGACGCTTATTATATTTGAAGTTCAAAAAATGTTAATTCGGAAACCATCAACCCGTACATAACACGAATGACCATATATGCGGGCGGGGTGGGAATAGATATTAATGACATTGTTGTTATTGAATTATTGCCACCAACAAAACTTGTATACTTCATAGTTGTACGTTAAAACGAAGGGCATGGGCAAATTCTAAGTTTGAAAAATCACTTCTCTTCTATACAACAATGTCATTAAAATATTTAGTAGACTTTCATATTCTCCCAAAAAAACAAAAGAAAGAAAATTCTCCCATCTTCCATAAAATGAAAATAACTACGTATATTTCAAATAATAACGTAGCGATTAAAATATTCAGCACCGACTCAAATAAATACATACGGATCACCCGTCTAAATTGTTATCGAAGTGACACCTAGTCATTCACCTTCGATGATTTGTCCCGCTTTATAAGGCGCTAACGTCATTAACAATTCGGGTGTTTCCACACTGCCATTTTCGCCAATAGTCTCTAAAATCTCTCTATATAAATAACAAACCCATATTTACATAAATCCTCCCATGTAAAATCAAAGATTCTCGGAGCACCATTAATGGCAATCATCTTCTTCCTCGCAGTCTCTCTTCTCCTCCAAGGAACTCTCGGTACGCACTCTTAATTAATAATCACAGAATTTTATATATTAATTGTTTCTTAATTAATTAAATTAATCTCGTGGTCGCCGGAAGGTGAACTTTTGTGCGATGATTTGCCGGTGAGTATGTGCTCCTTCTCCATTTCATCTTCTGGCAAGCGGTGCTCCTTGGAGACCGGCGATGTTCCCGGAGTGCTGGAATGCAAGACTTCCGAGGTCGTCGTGAATAGTCTCCGGGAACACATCGAGACCGACGAGTGCATAACCGCTTGCGGGGCTGACCGGACTGTCATCGGAATTTCGTCGGACGCCCTTCTCGAGCGGGAATTTATCGCCAGGATTTGCTCCAAGAAATGCCTCGACAATTGCCCCAACATCGTCGACCTTTATTCCAACTTGGCTATGGCGGAGGGAGTTTTTCTGCCGGGGATGTGCAAGGCGCAACAGAAAAAGAGCTCCGGGGGGAAGGCGACGCAGATTAGAAGCTCCGGCGTGGCGCGGGCACCTGCTGTGGTTTATTCTTCTAGTAAAGCTGCCGGACCGATCTCATCTGCTGATGCTCCGGCTCCTTCCGCTTGATGATGTCAGTCTTACATGCATATTTCAGCTAAATAGTGAAAGTTGTATTAATCGCGGGTTCGGATCGATCGGGTCGGGCTGGTAAAATTATGAATTATGACCGTTTCCGCTTGGGTTGTAATAAAAATAATAAATATTAAACCCGGTTACATTGTAATAAAGGAAATAATTAATGCTTAGTTTTTCATTGAAATTATAGGTAGGATGAATTAATGTTGTTCAACCTTATTAATATATATTGCTTCATTTGATCTCTTAACTCCGTTATTTTTATTTGATCTTTCTAACTTAAGAAGTTTTCATTTTCACGTATCAACTTTTTATAAAGAGTTTCCGAATGGTAATATCACCTGAACTCAAAATTCTGATAAAATTTGAACTATTTATGTGTAACTCGTGATATTCATACATATTAAATCAGCAACAGATGAAAAAAAAAAAAAGGGTTAATTAAATCACTTTGTACATTTGTTAACTTGGCTTGAAACTCACATATTAATAGAAAATAGTTTAAATGTTGTCAAAATTTGAGTTCGGAACAAGAAGGATAAGATAATAGCAGACAGGAAATTTAGTCTCGGGAGGTCTGGAGAAGGAACAATATTGATTACGTACGTGGTTTTGAGCGGTGAATCGGCGGCCATTATTTCTGTTGAAGGGCCGGATAGAGTTGTATGAGTTTGTTGCGATGGATTACTGGAATCATATAAATATGGTTAGGAAGTAGTAGGTGCTTTTAATTAATTATTTGATTCGGCATAAACTTTTTTTTTTTGTGCATGCATGAATCATCATGGACGTGCATGTATAATAGGCTAGTTACTGGGAAAATGGAGGCTTTTATGGTGCTGATGCTGTGAGCCTGTGATATACTATATGCATCGTCTACCCACTTTATCGGCATATATATATAATGTCCAGGGAAAAAAAAAATGTCTGACAGATATAAAATCAAACACTTAACTTGTGAGTGACTTTCCATGCATCACAACCAATAAATTACTATGGACTCATTCATGAAAAGTTAACTCTTTATGGAAGAAAGAGTTTTAGCCTAAGTTGTTAGTTGTTAGGAACTTATGAAATGACATAAGTAGTAGCGGCAATTCGTGTTGTGTTTACATTATTGGATTCGGGTTGGTAGATTCTTGTGTCGACATTTCTCAACCATAACCCTACTCGCTTAATTATTTGTGTCATGAGAAACTATGAATTAAAATATTTGATTGTTAATAATAAAATAATGGGCGAATTACATTTACCCTTCTGAGTTTCTGATATAATTAATTACGAATTAAATCCACCTCATTATTTCTAATAATTATATCTACAATCCTCTTGAATTATCATACTAACACACATGAGACGTAAAAATCACAAATGGAATCATGTGGAGCATAAAAATTACAAAATAGACTCCGTAAGATCATATAAATTATACTATATACAAGGTTTTTTTAAAGAATAATGATACTCTTAACTAATGTGTCCCAATCCAACATGGACTCTTCCATATACACGCATCAAACTAAAACTCACATCATCCATGTCTCTCTTCCACCTGCGAAAAAATCCTATCAATTTCAATGCTGCCATGGAAGCAATAAAACCTCTTCACCAAATATCCATTTACACATATCTTGTTGCAATAGCTGTGATTCTGTGAAGTTCAAAGAAGCCCACAGAGGATTAATATACAAACCTTGATTATCAAATCCACAAAACTCTTCCGTTTTCTTCATGGTGCCATCCTATTGCTCTATTTCTTACCTCAATCAAATTTGAAGAAATTTCGAAAAAATCAAGTGTGGAACCATGAAGAAATCCATCTCCCCCAAGAAGGATTTGTTGCCGTTGTCGATTAATCCTCATGGTGCCACCGGGAACTCTTCCGTTTGCCGTCTTCATGGTGCTGTTGTCGATTGAAAAAAAAATTAAAAAATCCATATTTGTTTCAAATTTGTGTCTAACTTGTACAAAATCTAGAGGTGTGCTGGTTTTTCCTTTTTTGCACGAATGAGGGCGACATGAACGAAACTGGAATTTTGGCGATTAACTGATCAATTTGGCCATAGGGGCAGCATAGGCATGGAGATGGTGATTTTTTTTTTTTGCACGAAGAAGAAAAGGGAGTTAGGATATCCGTGGGTTTTGTTTTAATGTAGGGATTGTGAGAGTCCACATTGGATATGACACTTCAGTTGAGATGATAAGTCGCTAAAAGTACTATTACTCTTTTTAAATTTTCTTATATAAATCATCATCTTTAAGGTTAAAAGGGTATTTTGTAGTTGCACAAAATAACGTGATTCATTTCATAATTATTTCCAAATATTAGTGGCAAATGTAATTTGCGGTAATAAAATAAGTTGATGGAGTTTGACTGTTATGAATTAATGTCTATTCTACATTCTATTCCATTTCATTTTATAATTTTAATTTGTACTTTTTAACTACATTATCTTATTCGAGTATTATAATAAAAATTTTAATATTTCAAACATAAAACTAAAACAACATTATACCTTAACGTTTCAGTGAGACCACTCCGTGACACACAGTCATGTTAAAGAAATCATCCAGTCACTTGGATTTGGCCTATATGCAATTAGTTATGCGATTGTATTAGCTAGTAATGTACGTATCTAAGGTCAAATTCAATAATTGAATGATATCATAACAAAGCTCTATAAAATTTTATGTCTACTTTACTTTTATGGATTCTACCTTTTATTGTGAGGAGAAAAATAGAAAATCTGATCTACATAAGGGAACTAGTTTTTCTTACAATATTCTAAGTCGTCACTAAAGTAATATATATCTCGCATTCTTCTGACAAATCAAACTCGTACGCACTGTAAACCGCTTTACGTTTACAAATGGGGCACGAGTTCTTCTCCAACAGCCACAAGTGGATACAGTCTGCATGATATTCATGGCCGCACCGGAGTTTTCCCATCGTCTCTTCCACTTCATACATACCTTGACAGATCACGCAGATTTCTTCGACATCTCCACGTTTGCATTTTCTCGATTTCAGATTCCGGTGAATAATCTCCTCCGGCAAGCCATCATCAGCGTCTTCCCAGAATCCTTCTTCTTCTTCCTCCTCGGACAAGCTGTCGTCGCCGGAAGATTCATATATATCTCGATCCATGAACCTCTCGAACTCTTGTCGATGGTCGACTACCTCTCCTTCGCCGGAATCAAATACGTCTTGATCCATGAAACTCTCCGAGTACTCTTCTTGCGCCACCGTGGGGTAGGGTTCCGGCGACCCAGCAGCAACGTGATTAATGACCTCCTCCTCCACCAATTCTTCGTCTTCGTGATCGTCGTAGTTGAAAGCAATAGGAGCCATATTAATTGATCGATTGTTCTTCGATTTTTTGCTGGGTTGGTTCGTTGACTTTATATATATTGGAGTTTTTTTTTTTGGAACGGTTATATATATAGGAGTTAGGAGGTGCATTTCGATTCCAGAACAGAAAAGGAATTGAAATGCCAAATCCGAACCAGTACAAAAAGAAAATATGAATTAATTCGGATTATGAAAAAGAAGATTAAGGATATATTATAAATAGTGATGAGTTTTGAATGTTCAAACTTTAAACATAAAATTAAAATTGTAATGTTTAGTAATTTAATATATATCAACTTACATATATATATATATATAAATTAAACACATATATTATCTATCTACATATAAATAAATATATATAAAGATTTTTAATTATTTGTATTCTTTAATAATTTGATGTTGTATATACTTTTTAAAAAAATTTATATTATATAGTTAATTCTTTAGTTGAGCATGTTATGAATTGACGTTAACGAGTTTTCACCCCTTATTCATTTATTAATTGAGTCTAAAATCTTGTTCTCATTCGTTTATTATCAAGCTAATCTTGAAATTTATTCGTGAACGTTCGTGCTCGTTTTTAACCTGAACAAATTGTCAGGTACTTGGGGTTAAAAGTATAGTATCCAATAAGAAGGGGCATTGTTGTAATATCTAAATTAATTAGCCGAAAGTCCTATTAAGGGCCCGTTCTCTTTTATTATTTTTGTTTTGGTTTTTACAGTAAATTTAATATATTATAATCATTTTTTTATAAATGTCTTTCAATCTAATTTTTTTTACTATTCAACTATATTTCTTACATTTCTAATACACTTTTACACAAAAAAATTATTTTCAAAAAACATATTTTCAAAACCAAAACAAAAACGATAAAAGAGAACAGACATACCTATGTAATAATAATTGGGGATGACGACATGATTTGAATAAAGACTGAATTCTCCCTTCGAATTCAACTATATCTACCCTCAGTTAATTCTTGAATCGATTTCGATTATTAATCCTAGCTCGTTTGGAACACGGAGATGAGAATGAAAAATGGATAAGTGATTCCTAAAATTAAAATTTTTATATTTGATACATTAAAATTTCCATTGAAAAGTAATGTAAATTTCCTTTAATAAGTGATTCATTCATTTTCAAATATAAAATGTCTTAATATTCAGACTCATTTTCGGTCATCAAACGCACCTAAAAGTTGACACAAGACTCTATAAAGTATTAAATAAGTGGTTTAGTAATCGAATCACTAAATCATAAAATGAGGAAAATGTAATTTTTATTTCCAAAAAAAAAAAAAAGAAGAGAAAAATGTAATTTTGGTCTCCAGCCTTTGGTTTGGTAGTTTCCAATCTTTACAATTGTAGCAAAATTAGTCTCTTTAGCCTACATGTTAAATGTGTTCTTTGCCCTTTTTCTGTTTTTTTTTTTTAAAAAAAAAATTAATAAAGTTGACTTCTTCTTATATTTCATTCTAATTATTGAGATTTTGTAAATAAGCTAAAATAAAAATATAGAAAACTAAGAGTGCTGCGTGACAAACTTTAAGGAATAATATTTTTTGAGAACTAGCTCACGAGAAACTAGAAGTCTATAAGAAATGTGAAAAGTAGTAGTACAAATGTAAAAATGTGTGTTAGAAATATAAGAAAATATATTCTAAATAAAATTTTTTATTTATAAAAAATACAAAATAAATTTAAAATCATGCTTTCAATTAAGTTACTATACAAACCTAATAATTAGGGTGAGTGGGTTGGGATGGTGAATAATGGGTGGGCCTTTTAACCCTGAAATCATGAGTTCAATCCTTAGGAATGCAAATGTGTAAAATATATATATATATATATACTATTTAAATAAGTTTGAGTTAGACTGTTCATGCCTATATATTCTCTATTTCTACTCTATTTCATTTTTTTTTCATGTTAAAATATAATTTCTCATATTTCTACTAAAATGTTAATATTTTAAAATAAAACCACACCACCCTACCAAAAAAATTTGCATTATGTGAGGCTTAATTCACATAGTAATTGATTAAAAAAAAAAAATCTTGGCAACTTTCAGTGGCCCGCAAAGAGTCACATCCCACCTTGTGTGAGGCAAAATTTCATAAAATAATACAGTAAGGCATGTTTGGTTCACAGGAAAGTAAAGTTTTTGGAGAATATGATTTTTGGGAATTTAATGATAATGAAAGTAAAGTAAAAAAGAATATTTTTTTTGTGTTTGGATTGGTTAAGAAATGTATTTGGGAATTTAAATGTGAACTAAACTAAATATCGAAAATGCCCTCTCGAATTAAGGTTAATGATTTTCTCATAAAAATATTATTAACCTGCTAAATAAGAGCTAAATAATATTTAATTATAAATTAAACTACAACTTTAAAACTAAATTACATGCCAATTACTCATCCAAAATTAATTTTAAATTTTAAAAATATATATATTTGATTATTAATTGATCTATAATGTAGTTATTAGTCTAGCGAAAATTCAGATGAGTAAGAAAGTAATTGAAAAAATAAATTTTCTTGCTGTGAATTGATATATTAAATTTGTCACTCGATTTTTTCCAAATTTAAAAGGAAAAGAAATTAGAACTTTTAAATATGATACATTAATTTTTATTAAAATATTATTTAGTTTCGTAGCTAATTAACTATAAAGAATATTATTAATGAAAAGTATATATATTGTTTTAAGTATATATGTTTGGAAATAAAAATTAAAATAAACAGCGTTTAATTAGATACAATATATACTAAAGTAAATTGTGATATTGTGGACGATTAGTTGCAACAAATTAGTTAGACAACTTTTATACATAAATAATTTTTTACCTTTTTCAAGAAAAATAATATATATTTCCTTTTTTCATTTTATGGTTTTTTTAAAAAAATTTATGGTTGATATAATAGAAATATAAAATATTTGAAAATAAATAAAAGTAAGGGTAGTGAGTGTCTTTTCTGAAAATTTGTAACCCGGGAAAAATAATACCAAATTACAACAATGATTCTTTTTCTAGGAAAATAACACTTATTTTTCCTGCATCGTGAATTTATTTTCCTTTCTCAATCAATTAAAATCAATTCCAAACAAAGAAATTTAATATTGAGAAATCATATTACTTTCTTTGATTAGAATCCTTATTTACCAAAGAGGCCCTATCAACATGACAACATAACGACCTCATGCCACGCTGGCACTCTATATCGGAAAAAGAATGTATAAAGTGTGGAACGTTACGGACAATGACGTAAAGGAAACACTCTCCACCGCGTGCCAAACTCACCGTCTGTAAAACTCCGGCTTTCTCCGATTCACATACCGAACCTCATCCTCCAGGCCATGGCGGAACCGAGCCAATCGAAATTGAAGAAAGAGGATATGGTGAAGCTGATAAGCGCCGAGGGCTTCGAATTCGTCGTCCATAAGAAGGCCGCCATGGTCTCTCAGACCATTCGCAATATGCTCACCTCTCCAGGTTTCCCCCTTTCACTCCCTTCAAAATAAATTTCCGGCTTTGTTCGATTTTATTTGTGCTTTTTTACTTTCAGGAAATTGAAATTGTGAATTTGAAGTTCATCTGTGGGATCAATTTATATTTGTTTCTATTTTTTCGGTGTTAATAGGGAGTTTTGCCGAGACGGAACATGGAGAAGTGACGTTTCCGGAGATTAGCACCACTATTCTGGAGAAAATTTGCCAGTATTTTTACTGGTCTCTTCAATATGCCAGGTTCTTCGCTCTTATCTCTTTAGTTTCCTTTTTATTCGTTATGATGGAAGGTTATGTATCAATCTGGTTGTATTCATGGAGATGATACATTGTAATGTTATAGTATTGGTTGTCATAGCTTCTTTGGGATAGATTGCTTTGTATTAAGTATCACGAACCAAATGGAATGAATTATTCACAAAAGTATAGGAACTGGTTACCAAATTCATTCGATCTCTCTTCCCTCATCTTTGAATGTATCATTTAAGTGGTTGTGGTTGGAGGATGCGCTCATTTTTCTAGGGCGAATTGCTTGCTTTTGTAATCCATTGAGTCTATGATATGTGCTAACTTGCCATTTCAAATGGATCCACTATACTGTCCATTTGCTTTTAGTGATTGGGTCGATTCCTTTTCTTTTCTTAAGAAAATTTCCGAGGATTTAAAACTTCATGGATAGTTCCTTTTGGTTGTTATATTCCGCAGTTTTGTTGATACTTTAATGTCTGAAATTAATTTTTCCTTATTAACGTGTGCAATGGGAGAATTGGCTGTGTACAAATATGCAATCTTTTCCATTACTCCTCATCTGGATCTAAAAGAGTGCATCAAATGGATTATTTTAAGCAAGTCAAAGTTGGTTGGACACAATGTATAGAGATGAAATGAAACATCCTTTATCATGTCACACTATCTTTGAGAGTTGCATAGATTGAGTTCCTTGTACACCGCCCCTGCTTCCAATTTATTTCTTTTGTCGCTCATTAAATCGCTCAGAATTGTGATCATTCTTTTGTATGAAGGTCGCTGTTGGGTTATAAGTAACCACACACATCATGTTGAAAGATTTATGTGGATTAACAGAACATAAAGAGGATGGTTGCTCAGTTCTTAAAGTTCTTTTACTTATTCCTAGCAATCAATTTAGCTCAACTGCTTAAAATTTTGAAAATATGTCTTTTTTATGTGTTTTGGCCTCTTTCCTTGTTATTGCTTTGTCTACTGAGAACTTGTTTCCTTTGTATACTTTGATTCCATGACTATGTCTTGTATTCTGGCCCTGGATAAGTATCTGGTGAAAATACTATCTAGTCAGAATCCAAAGATGAAGAATTCTACACCTCACAATTCATAAGCTTTTGAGCTTTACCCTTATTATTTTATTCTATGAGTATATATTGATTTCCTTGATATCACTTTTTTCCTTGCTGCTGCTTATGCAACCTTCAAGTGATAATACTGTAGCAAAAAGCTGTATCAAGATAGGTTCTGTATTTTTGGGTGTTTGGATTTTGGTATACGAGGTCATTTGTTTGGTCAGATTGCATGATGCCATTGCTGCTTTGGAGTCTTTGGAATGTGTATCAGCTATTCAGCTGCATCTCATATCGGATCTAACTTCATGAAGAGTTGGATAGTGTTATAGATTTACTTAAAAGTACATATATATAAGTAAGGTGATCTCCTTTTTCCTTCTCAGTTACCTGCTTTTTCCGTTCTCAATTGCTACCTTGATCATTGCTGCTTTGTTTTCCAAGTCAGCCATTAAAACTCTCTATCTGAAATTATTTTCCTTTTTTCATTTTTTTAAATTTCCATTAGTAGTCTAGGGTGTGCACAATATAGATTGCAGGCTTTTCTTGCCGAACCACTTGGACTATCTTGTGCTGGCCACAAAACTGTAGTTTTAAGGGGAGATTCGGCCCAATGGGAATCGCTGTTGCCAAATGACCTGAGGTTAGGTTTGAGTCACAAAAACAGTCTCTTTGGTGGGGTTTACTGGGTTACCTTGGTGGGGTGTAGAAGTTTCCTTTATGGAATCATACTGAGAATATCTACAACGACAAGCAACTTGTGCTTTTGTTTCTAACTACTGCTGGGTTTTCGAACCTTTATGATGTTGATAAAAGAAAGTTCCGCAGTATGAAAATCAAATCTTAGTAACTGTTCAAGTGTGCAAAAACGTCACAGCATTAGTAAATTTGCCTTCCATCACAATATTCTTCAGTTGTCAAAGAAAAACAAAAGAACAGGAATGCGGAAATCTAGTCATCGCTTCCCTAAATTTTACACACTGCTTCTGGTATCCTACACAGAAGTAACCTTTTTCCTCTTCATTCCTTCTACCTTTGGCTATCAGTTCCAAACTTCCAATGCTGAATCTGCATTTTGTTGCTTTTCATGCTAGAGACCAATCCAAGAAGAATAAGCAACATCTCAAACATGATGACAAAGAATTTTTAAATGCTTGCTTGAGAATTGCTAGGGTACAGATTGAAGAATCAACGTAACTATTGTAAAATCAATACAACACAAAAGCTACCAAATTAGTAGAAATTAGAGTGGAACTCTAGAAATGGTGACTTATGCTCTGTACTAGGTAGAGAGAAGAATGCCTCTCTTAGAAGAGGATAAAAACCCTAATAGATTGGTACAGACTAAAAATAAAGTAAAAGTAACTAAAAATGATCCCCATTCTGCCATTCGGAGGGAGAGAGAGGGACAAACTGAGACATGTTTGGAGAAAGCAGAGAGCCAAAAATTGCTCTTTCTGCTCAAATATGTGCTTTTATGTTAATGTCGAGTTGTATATTATATTTTAACGGTACTCGTTTGGCCCCTGTATCAGTTGAGTAATGAAATTTATTATGTCTGATCTCTGATTACATATAATCATTAATATTTTGTAGTGGTAAGGAGACTGAGTTCCACATTGAACCTGAGCTGACATTGGAACTTATGATGGCTGCCAATTATTTGCACACATGAGCACTGTTACCGGGGCATCAACCTTATAAATATCTGTAAGCCTTCTGGAGCTCTGACCTCTAACCTTTGCTCCCCTCCCGTTGCTCTCAATCTACATACTTGCATGATTCTTACTTCGTCTCTAAACTATTTCTTGTTGGACGATTCTTCGCAGGGGGTGAACTTCAGCATGAATCGATGCCCTTATACAGAATCTTTCGTTGACATTTATGTGTTGCTTTGTAGTTGGTTTAGTGGTCGAAATACTGCTGTTGAGGGGTCTACATTTTGTCTATATAACTGTTTGAAGCTGCATAATTCTGATTATTGGGGAACTGATGATAAGAACTTTTGTGATCAGAATGTTTGAATAGTTACACCTCAATATAAGTGCTTAGACTTAGATGGCTTGTAATTCTGTAACTACCTCCTAAGCATGGAGGATTAATGAATATATAATGATTGAAGGACATAATTTGACTAATTGAGGTATCAAGTATTGAATCCCACTGGAGTGAAAAGAAGGGATTGCAGTTGACAATTTAGCTTAAATGGTTGAAATTGAGGGACATTTTGAGTTTGTTAGAAACAATCTCCAGTGGCTCTAGTTTTTTTTTTCTTCTTAATTTATTAACTATATTTATTTATTTTTACTTTTTGTTTTTTAGTGTTAGTTTAGTTACATGAAAATATTCAGAGCAGCTTACAAAATTAAAGGGGTGAAAGTGTAATTTACTCTTTAAAGTATCATAAAAATAGTGGTTAGAATTTTATATGAAATTGGTTTGCTGTTCTAAAAAAGTTTGAAAATATAATTGTTTTTCTTTGAAAAATGTTAGAAAGGGTATTTTGTACTACTACTTCCGTCATATATAAAAAATTTTATCATAAATTTTACTTTATGATTCATAATGAAAAATCCTATCATAAATTGTACTTTATGATTTATAATTAACTATGCAATTTTATCACAAATTTTACTTTATGATTCATAATGAAAAATCCTATCATAAATTGTACTTTATGATTTATATTCATAATGAAAAATCCTATCATAAATTGTAATTTATGATTTATAATTAACTATGCGATTGATTTTTTTAATAGAACAAATGAAATTTTTGAAAACTTTTGGGTGGCCTGGCCAAGAGTTTTATTTTGATTTTCAAAATTTGCTCTTCTTAGTAAATATAATTAGGGTTAAGTACCAATAACCCTTCCATAGTCTTGAAAAATAACTAATTACTTTAGAAAGTTACCAATAACTTTCCGTGATTTGTCTAAACTGGTAACAGTTAAGTTTTTAGTCAAGTTTAACTCAATAAAGGGTATTTGTGTCATTGCATATAATCAATTAATTACTCTTTTTTCTGTTTTTTTTCTTCTGTATATTCATCGCCTTCATCACTACTCTCTCACCTCATCGTCTTCATCAATCATCATCTTCATTAAACATCATCTTCACACCCTTCATTTTCTTTTCTCTTTTTTAAAATCTTCATCAGCCATCATCTTCATTAATGACCATCTTTGTACGCATGATTTTATTTTTTTGCCATACGCATAATGGCTTCAGCCAGAATCTTCATTAATCACCATCTCCTTCTTTTAATGGCTTCTCTTTAGAAATTGCATAATCCTTGATTAACATTGCCCCAAAATCACCGCCGAATAGAACTAAATTAACGGGAAAAGTAGGCTTATGTATCCTCTTTTTTCCTCAACACGAGATTTCGAAGTGGTTTTTGAGTTCAACTGAGCCGCGGAACCTGAACAGAGAAAGTGTCTATGGAGCGGCTGGAAGAATCCTAACCATGTACTCCGACCGTGGGTACTTAGTAATTAAAATCAAACTTCGTAATGTTTTTTTATGGGATTTTGCACCTATTGTATGCAATTTGGGTGGGTTTGTCTGTTGGAGTTGTTGCCACCTACTCATGGGTCTCTTTACCACCACAGTTGTGGTTGTGGGGTTGATTGTGGTTGTGACTTGTGATGGTGGTGGTACTTGTGATGAACGGTGGTGCTGCTGGTATAAATAAGGATGGTTTTTTGTTAATTTTGAATTGAGGGTTATGATGTTGGCTGCTTGTGGCGGCTGGTGGTGGTCGACGGTGGTAACGGGGTGGTGTTTGGCGGCTGTAATGGTGATAATGGTAGGTGGTGATGATGTTTGTAAAAGGAAATAATTGTTGAAATGAAAATAATAATTATTGTAATTAAAAAGGAATAAAAAAAGAGAGAAAATTATGTGAATTTTTAATGACGGAGAAATGCATGGAAATGAAACGAATTAAGGAAAGTAATAATGATTTAAATATAGAAAAATTAGATTTTGCTTACGTTATTTCAATTTAAAAAGTAATTAAAGAAATTAATATTTTATTACTTATAAACTAAAAAGGGGAAAAAAAAAATAAGAAGTTCATTTTCATTAAGGGTATATATGTCATTTCATTATTATTAGGAAAAAAAACAGTTGACATTTTTGTTTGACCGTTAAACTTGACTGAAAATTTAACGGTTACCGGTTTAGATAAACGATGGGGGGTTATTGGTAGCTTTCTAAACCACGGAAGGGTAATTAGTTATTTTTTGAAACCATAGGAGGGTTATTGGTACTTAACCCATATAATTATATATTGAGTAATGATACACTCCTCAAATAATCTTCTCAACTTTCTTAACTCAAGTGAGGTGTCATTTATTCATTGGTCAATAATTTAGTATTAATAATTATTTTATAAAAGTGTAGCGAATGAATGCATGACACCTCATTTGAGTTAAGAAGGAGAAGATTATTTGAGTAGTGCATAATTACTCTTATATATTCTCTCCGTTCCATTAGAAGGGTATACTTTGATTAATATACAACTTATTGTAATGTTAGTGTAAACTTCTCATTTGGTCCCTTATATATTGCTTAACGATCTTTTTAGTCCCCCTACATTTCAAAACGATCTTTTGGTTCCTTACTTTTATTTCTCGGACTATTTAGTCCCTTACATTTCAAAATAATTTTTTTGGTCCTTTACTTTTATTTTTCAAACTATTTAGTCCATTGGCCATTTAACTCGACAGAAAACGTTAATATCACTCATGTGCCGCTCACACGACTCCGTCAGCGAATGACAAACTTGTCATTTAACCCGACAAAAAACGTTAATAATGCACGTGCCGATCACACGACTCCGTCAACGAATGGCAGATTTGTTCTAACATCATTTTTAGCATCCTGGTAATTATGTTGGGACAAGTTTGCCTTCGCTGACGGAGTCATGTTAACAACACGTGAGTGATATTAATGTTATTCGTTGGATTGAAGGGCCAAGGGACCAAATAGTTCGAAAAATAAAAGTAAGGGACCAAACAGATTGTTTGGAAATGTAGGGAATCATATAGTTCGAGACTTAAAAGTAAAATACCAAAAAGATCGTTTTGAAATATAAGACTTCATTTGATAATCAGATTTAGCACTTAAAAATAAATGATTAAGAGCTTATTTAATTAAGTGTGTTTAATAACTGTCAATCACAAGTCTTAATGAATTAAGTGATTCTAGAGTAAAGTACTTAATCGATTGAGTGCGTTTGGTAACGAAAATACGAATAACTTAATTAATTAAATGGGTCTGAAAAGCAAGTATAATTACGACCAAATAGATAAGTGATGAATGAATCACTTATCACTGAATCTGAATCAAATAATTTTTTTCTTTAATTTTCTCCTTTTTTGTATCATTATTTTATTTTATGTATAAATATTTTATTAATTCAAAACAAATCAAAATAAAATAATTTTATAACTATAATAAAAATTTAAAAATATATTATCATTACATTTTTATAACTTTATTAAAAATATAAATAAATTTAATGTTAAACAAATAATTATTTTTATTTTTAATAACTTAATAAGATTCAGATTTTAGTTTTCAAATTTCATACTTTAGTCCTAATTTCATATATGAAATTTAAATTTTATCAAACAAAGAACTTAATGAATTTAGATTCCAAACTTCAGATTTCAGACTTCATACTTAAGTTTTTAGACTTAAGTTTTATCAAACGAAACTTAAATGACTAAAAAGATTAGGGCAAATTATACAAATGGCCACTAAACTATTGCCCGTGCCCACTTTTGGCCACTAAACTATTTTTGGCCCACTTTTGGCCACTAAACTACTAGAAGTGGCTAGTAGTGACCATTCTGTTAGGAAACTTGGTTATCTTGGACGGCAGCCCTCACGCACGTGTCTTTCTCGTGATTTCTCGAGGGCAAAAATGTAAGGAGAGAAAATCAATACTTCTACTCCATTCGATCGGCACTTATTGGGATTTTGCAGTAGTAACTTTGCCCTAGCTTTACTTACTGATAGGACGAAAGCGATTGCAGGGGACGAAAGCGATTGCAGGGACGAAAGCGATTGCAGCGTCGAACCTGAGCAAATGGACTGGAGCATCAGGACGAAAGGCGTCGAACTTGATACTGACCAGCAATACGGTAAGTGCTTTCTTCTTAGATGTTCTGTTTGCTCGAAAATCCCACTGACCAGCAATACGGTAAGTGCTTTCTTCTTAGATGTTCTGTTTGCTTGAATGTTTGGATTGTATTTCTCTTATGTATATGTTTATATGTGAATTCCCTGGGATTTGGAGGATCTAATGTATGAGTAAAGCTGTCAGTGTGCTCTTGGCGTATTCCTCGTCTCCTAAAGTCGGATTATTTTTGAGTTCATCTAGGCTTCTCTTCCGTTTCTCTTTCTCCATTACTTAATGTTTAGTTTGCTGCTATATACAGACAGTTATTTTTTTTATTTTTATGTTGTTTATTTCAATGAAAAAAATGCTTATTTGCAGATCATGACTCTGACAAATTTAGCATTAAGCTAATGCACGGGGGACAGATAAAAGGCTTTATTAATGTATCTTATGTTGGGGGTGATGTTGATTATATTGATCAATGCGATATAGATAGAATATCTCTAGAAGAGCTTAAGGAGATGTGTAGGGAGTTGGGATATGATTACAGTTTGTTGTTTTGGTATGTTAAGCCGGGGTGTAACCTCAATACTGGTTTGAGAAGTCTTAGCAATGATAGTGACATCCGGAATATGTGTACCTTTGTGATTGCCAACAAACTAATTGAGGTTTACACTGTGAAAGAACCACAACTCCCAAGCTCTTTATTCCCCAATAATTCGGAGCTAGAAAAAAAATATGTACACCGTTATAGTCTAAAAGAAAAAGAACATGTAATTGAAGAAGATTCTGATTGTAATTCTGATTCTGATGAAGAATTTGGAGGAGGCTCAGATGATGAGAATGACACGTTTTCTGATAAAGAAGACTATTGCAGAGATGATGAGATGTTAGGTAGTGAGCCACAACGTATTGCTTTAGATTTGGGATTAGTATCCTCACAAAATTTTGATGGGCATGAGGATAAAGAACATCGTAATGGTACTGGGGTTGAAGAAAGCAATGAAAATGATAGACTAACCCAACAATTGGTTGCATATCTAGATACACAGGGAAATGAGACTTTAACACAGGGAAATGAGACTTTAACACAGGCTGAACATGCAACATATAATGCTACAACTGATGCTAGAGGTGGGAAGCAATGTCAAAATAAGAAGACAGGATATGATAGTTGTAAGGCAAAGAAGAATGCTAGTTACAAAAGGAGACATGTGAGTAGGAAGGAGATAGTCGCAGCAAGGATATCAACCACCAGGGGCATAACTGAACTTGATGAAGAAAGCAACTTGGATGCTAACGACCTTCTTTTGCCATTATTTCTGACCAAAATATGGTTGATGAAGATTTGCATAGCAATAGTGGGTCATCTGATGAGGATGATGGAGTTGTGAGACCGGTTTACATTGACTTCAATGCAAAAAGAGATATGAGAAAACCAAGGCTTGAGGTAAAAATGCGATTTTCCAATTCTGAGGAGTTTAAGGAAGCTGTAAAAAATGAAGCCATCAACAATGGGAAGCAAATCAAATTCAAACCCAATGAAAAGCATAGAGTTGGTGTGAAGTGTAAAAATTGTAGGTGGTCATGTTTTGCTTCTGTAGTCAAGGCTAGTGGAACTAATGACCTGGTGATCAAATCTATGTCTGATGAACACGAAAATTCTTGTTCTCATGCATACAATAATAGGACAATCACAGCTAAGTGGTTAGCTAATAGATATGAAGAGAGGATAAGGTCGAATGTGAATATCCCGACTCGAGAGATCAGACAAACAGTTGAGGAGGACTATGAGGCAGCCATCAGCAAGACAGTTGCATACAATGCTAAAACCATAGCTTTGGAAAGGATAAAAGGCAATGCAGCTGAACAGTATAAATTGGTGTGGCAGTATTGTGATGAGATTAGAAGAACACATCCTAATTCCACCATGGAGGTTGAGTTTGCACCAAGGCGGAATCAGAATGAGAATTGCAGGTATTGAAGTGATTCTATATCTCTATTTAAGTTTTTAATACATTTTTATCATTAAATAAACTATTTGAAATTTTTTTTATTTGTAGATTCATGAGAATGTATTGCTGCCTAGGCTCACTTAAAGAAGGTTTCAAATATTGTAGACCCATCATAGGTTTGGATGGATGTCACATTAAGGGATGCTATTCAGGACAACTACTAACAGCAATTGGCATTGATCCTAATAATGGGTGGTGGCCTATAGCCTGGGCTGTGGTAGAAAAAGAAGCAACCATCAAATGGAAGTGGTTTTTGGAGCTGTTGTCAAAAGATTTGGACATCCAAATGAAACTCATTACACTGTCATTTCAGATCAACAAAAGGTCCTTTGTTTTTCTAAGAGTTTCCCATGTTTTAACATATTTTATTCTCAAGTTTGACTAAATAATTTTTTTATATGCAGGGACTAGATAGGGCACTATCTGAGGTACTCCCAAATGCTGAACACAGGTAATGTGTTCAACATATGTATAGAAATTTCAAAAAGAAACATGCGGGAAAGGAGTTGAAGCAAATGTTGTGGGCAATTGCTGGGAGTGCAAATAAAGAGATGTACAATAAGGCAGTCAAAAGATTGGAAAAGGATTATCCAGAAGCCTTTAAATGGGTAAAAAATGCTCCTCCACCAGTACATTGGTGCAAAGCCTTCTTTTCTACTCACACTAAGTGTGACATGCTTACTAACAATTTGTGTGAGTCTTTCAATTCTCATATTTTGGATGCTAGAGACAAACCACTAATTACATTGATGGAGGGCATTAGGGAATTATTGATGGAGAGAATACAGAGAAGAAAAGATAGCATGTATAAGTATCCTCACAACACTGGACCATTAATTAGGAAGGTTATAGAGGAAAGGATCAAAGATTCTTGCAAATGGAGGGGAACTTACAATGGGGCAAATGGTTATCAGGTGAAGGGTCCATGGGGGTTTCAATTTGCAGTTGACTTCAAGAAAAAGAAATGTAGTTGTGGTTTGTGGGAATTAAGTGGGCTGCCTTGCTGTCATGCCATTGTTGCGCTAAGGCAACAAGGCTTAGATGTGCACGAGAGTGTGGATGAATGCTATAAAAAAGAGTTATTCATGAAAGTCTACAACAATGTACTGTACCCCATCAATGGAAAGGAGATGTGGCCTCCATCAGCTATTAGTTTGGTTCTAGATCCTCCTCAATATGTAATTCAACCTGGAAGACCAAAAAAGGCAAGGAGGAGAGATATTTATGAAGGCAAGAATCATGGCAAGAAGTTGAGGAAGTTTGTAATAATGCATTGCAGGAAATGTGGCGAAACAGGCCACAATGCAAAAACTTGTAAGGCTCAGCCATCGCATGATAATTGTACCCAACAAACAGGTGGTGTTGCAGAGTCTGCCGCAATCATCACAAACACATCTCACCAATCCAGAAATTCAGCAAACAACAACAATGGGAATGCATTCTCACAACATGCTTACTACGAAAATCAGGTAGTAAGTATCATTTTTTATGTTGCTCTACATTTTTAATGTTCTTTTACAAGGTTTTTTTTTTTTTTTTTTTTGCTGTTTTGGCTTTGCTTCGTGACTGGCCGCCTTGGCCGTTCACGCACTGCTGCTCCGTCCGGGAACTTGGGAATTTTGGGTTTGCTGGTTTATGGCTGGGCCGATTCCTCACCATTCTGAATGGTGATTTCGCTCTAGTTATTTCTTGCAATGTAGCTATGAAAATCGAAGAAGTGTGAGTGTGGTAATTGCTTGCTGTTTGCATGATTTTCCTGTTTGCATGATGTAATTGCTTGCTGCATGTTTGCTGCCCTCAAATTCTGTAGGAAATTAATACATTATCTGTGAATTTGTGCCTTTGATGCTCGGTTCAGCCTGTTGGTTGGGTTCCAAATAATCTTGAAAATACTCTTGTAGGTTCAGACCAACTACTTGAATGGATTCACTGCAGTTCCAAATAATCCATCGAATGAAGGATATGACAATGATCGTTCCATTTTGATTGTCAACACAAATGTCCATTTCGTAACAGAACCACGGCCAAAGCCTCCAGTGAGTGATGCAGAGAAAGAGAGAATCAATTCTAATAGCGCATACCTCGGTAATCCGGTTCCATACACAGTTGGGAGGTGGAAAAGAGGATCGATGTTCCCTGCATCTTCGAGCAAAAGAGGACGGAAAAGGGGAAGGGGAAACTGAAGATCTATCTTCGACCAATTTAGTTTTCTTGCTTGGATTGTAGACTGATTATTTAAAGTATCTACTGACCAAACAGCTATGTTGTAAATCTTGCTCTTTAGGTGGTCCATTTCATGATGTTTTGTCTTTTTAGAATTGATATGAATGGTACACTCTCTTGGTTGGTGGCATTATTTAATGATATTGGATGAAATCAAATCTGTCAAGTATCATTTGGGTTCATTTCTTACTGATCAGTTTGTTTGTTTGTTTTTTAAGACGTTTTTGTTTCTTAGTTTTGAACAATATTAGTTGTTATTTCACATTTATATCTAATAATGAATCACGTATGTATGACTCAACAAAGCATTGTTTGATACTCTTTATAGGCTTTCATCTTTGAGTGAAAGTAACCCCCTTGATGAAGAAATGGAATTGTTTGTACTGAAGACATGCTTTTTTTTTTTTTTTTTTTTGAGGAAAAGTAAATGATTTCATTCCCTGAAAAAATGCCGGGTCAAACCCGCGAATTCACAATACAACAGTTCACTAATACATCAAAATAGGGGCATACCCCTAATCAAACACATTACATTCAAGATCAGCCTCACTAGATACAAAGGAGCTAATAAAGGCTATGTTTCACAGTTACAAGGAATCCTCTAACTAAGTTCATCCGAGGTTCAGCAGCAATATAGCAAGCTAATATCCATCATTCTCCAAATCTTCAAATTTTCCCGCAAACTAATGTCTTCAAAATAACACAAAATACCCGAATTTTCAACACCTAGTTCAGCCAAAAAAGCACAAAGCTCACTCCAACAAAACCAGCTATCAAAAATACAGCAATTCCCTCAAATTCCAGAGATTCAGCATACAGAGATTCCACAATTAAGTATCCAGAAAATTTCAGCAACTAAGCTCATCCTTAAGAACTAAAATTTACCAGAAACAGAAATTCGAAATCCAGCACATAAATCCAGATTGCACATAATTTCCAGAAAAAATCAGCACTAAAACTTAAGTGTTAACCATGCTTTGGACAGCAGAGGGGAATCATCTTCCGAGGCTTGAAGTACAGCTGAAAATGAAGATGATCATGTTGAAGGCTTGTCAAGAGTGTCCTACCAACAAAATTGAATTGCGTTTGAGGAAAATACTGATTAATTTTGATGCAGCATATAAGGACAGTAAAGCTTGGTATGGGGCAGTCATTGAAGTAGTAATGGGTGATGCAGTCATGTTTTGATGCAGCATATAAGGACAGTAAAGCTTGGTATAAAGAGACAAAGGTTACCAAAATTCCAGCAACTCCAAAACAGAATTCCAGCAACTCCAGTCCACTCCAAAATAGAAAGAGCAAAGCAAAATTACCAAAATTCTAGCACAGTCAAACAATTTCCAGTCCAGAAACAGACATGTAATTATCCAGAAAAAGGGAGTACTAAATCCAGAAAATCACAGCAAATCCAAACTAAAATTAACATAAACAATTGGGTTGAAAACTTAGTGAAAAATACCGAATTCAAGGTCACAAAGGCAGCAGGGTTGGCAAGACAAGCTACCACCGTGCTGAGCATTTCGGTCGGCAAACCCAGTATACAGCGCAAAAATCTGGTGACACCCTTAACCCGTGAACACCCATTCAGTAATTTACCAGATGGCACAACCCACTTAAAACCAAATTTTCCAAAAATTCAGAAGTTCCCGTACGGACAATCAACCTACATCCGAACGATGAGCCAAAATCCGCACATCTGGATGAGCAACATGGTCTCAGTGAGCCTCCTCAACGCCATTAATGGCTTCTTCAATGCTGACAGAAAAGAAGCCCCAAGTCGGAACTCACCATCACCCCAACCTAGAGCTTCACCGTCGGCTTCCTCGACTTGCAGCAGTTCAGCGGCGCCTTGAGTCCACCATTATTCTCTCCTTACATTTTTGCCCTCGAGAAATCACGAGAAAGACACGTGCGTGAGGGCTGCCGTCCAAGATAACCAACTTTCCTAACAGAATGGTCACTACTAGCCACTTCTAGTAGTTTAGTGGCCAAAAGTGGGCCAAAAATAGTTTAGTGGCCAAAAGTGGGCACGGGCAATAGTTTAGTGGCCATTTGTATAATTTGCCCAAAAGATTATTGAGCAATATGCAAGGGGCCAAATAGGAAGTTTACTCTAAATGCTAATGTACAACACTTAAAATAGCTAATTTGACACTCTTTGTTCTATATATATTTTTACATATTAAATATGGGCTAATTATAGACTATGCATGATTATATTAGTAAGGGTAAGAGAAGTAAAAAAATACTTATCTATTGGAATAACAAATATTTCTCAAGATAGATTATTTTAATGGAACAGAGGGAGTATAAGTTATACTGCAAAAAAGAATTGTATAATTTAAGAGTAATGATATACTCAGAAACAAATCATACCAACTTAAAAAGAATGAAGGACCTTTAATATACCTTTACTTTTTGAAAGTGTCCGCTTTCGTACCTAAACTTTTTTTTGGCCACGAATGTACCTAAACTAATTTTATCATGTGCCTCTCAAATGACTTTTTAGGGGTAATTTTGTCTATTTACTCTTCATTTTCTTTTCCTTTTCTTTTTTCCTATTACTTTCTTCCAAAATTTTCTATTCCTGCCCACTCCCCCTCTCCCCAAATTCCTCCCCATTTCCCCTCTCTCCTCTTCTATTCCAGGTTTCCATTTGTGAGAATGAGCCACAACAGCCAATAAATGAAGAGATTTTTCTTCGTGCCGCCACTTTCTCGTTTTTTTGGCGACCACTGCTTATATTGTCTTCTTCTCACCGTAGGGGTTTTGTTCGGAGAGGCAGCCATGACAACACCGGTCTGACGGCTTGCTCATCCTCACCGAACAACCCTCCATCTTCACCGATCTGGTCTTTTTCTTCGCCACAACCCAAATCTGAAGGCGTTCAAAGATAAAATCACAGCAGCAGCAAACTTGGCTGGCGATTCATCTACCTTGTGCTAGTCTTCACCATCACAACACCTTCGACGACTAGTTCAGAACCACCATCTTCTCTCCGATCGTATTCTCCGAGCAGCCCCACAAAATCCGGCAACCACGGTCCCCTCTCTCAGCAGCCGCCGCTATTCCTGTTCCCCCTTTCAACAACAACTCGATTGCTCCTCCAAAAAAAATCATCTTTCATTGTTTTTTATTAATATTTTCGCTTATTTTTCATTTGTGGTGTTTTTGGGTTTTTTTGGTTCTTCCACGTTCTTTCACAGATATAATGTTGTACTGAGAATAAGGCAAACCACTGGGATATTAATGGAAATCTGTAATATTAAAGAAAATTGATCTAAAATATGCCTTACAGAGTTTTGATTTGAACATAAATTGCTTATGTAATCGATCTGAACCATGAATCAATCTGAACTGTTCACTCTTTATTAAAAGAAGTAGATATACAGTGGAGTGTGTTTTTCAAAGACGGAAGTGAATTTGCAAAAGGAGAAGAAAAAAAAAAAAAAAAAAAAAGAAGGGGAAGAAGATGAAAAGTGAACGGTCAAAAATACCCCTAAAAAAGTCATGTGAGAGGCACATGCTGCTGATTCCGTTAGTCCCGTTAGGATTTAACGGCAAGAGTACCTTTTTGGCCCGTTAAAATTAATTTAGGTACATTCGTGGCTATAAAAAAAATAAAAGTACCAAAGTAGACACAAATGAAAAGTAAATGTATAATAAAAGTAATTCACTCATTTAAAAATGTAATAATACGATTTCAAAAATAAGGGTACCACGTGGAATGGAAGGAAGCATTGATGCTAGGGCTGAGCAAATGACAAAACCGACCCAAAACCGATCCGAAACCGGATTAAAATCCGAAACCACGGTCTCGGGTTGGATTCCGGATTTTCGGTTTTGTTTTTTTTTTTTTTTTTTTTTCCCTTCCGTCTCCCTCCTCTCATTCTCCAAACCTTCTCCCCTGCAAAATTTCTCAACTTACATGGCTGCAAATTAAATTTTACTCCTTAAATTTTTTCCTTTAGTCCTGTTCCTCCTGCTGCTAGTGCTACTGGCTGCCATTCCCATTCGCGTCTCCTGTTTTTTACATACACAAAAATTCAACCCCTTTTATTCCTTGGAAGAGTTTCTGAATCTTCAACCACAAACTAGAGCTCTCCCTCCGCACCTGGTGAGTGAATCTTCAACAAATCAACTCTTTCTTTATTCGGTAATATCCCATTTCGTATTTCCTTAACTTCTCTTCTTGCTAAATTTTGTTCGATCTGAGGCAGCTCCCCCCTTCCTCTTCAGTTCTATATGGGTTTAAAGTTGAATCTTTGCTTTCCCCATCTCATCTCTTGTCCTTTTTTTCCTTACTTATTGGTCTTAATTAGTTTTTACTATGTTATGCTAATGATTATGTACTATCGAATAGCTACTGGACTTGGGTTTATGATATTGTTGAAGAAAAACAATAGCTTATGTTATCTTCAATGGCTTTCCTTCTTGTCATTTCTTAACTAAATCGTGTCATTTCGAATTCATCCAACCCATCCTCCTTTTTAAATTGCAGATAAAAATTGGATCAGTTTTGGACTTAAACAGTTTCACAAAATCCGATCCGAATTTCGGATCGGTTCCGCGGTTTGCTCTAAACCGTTGATATTTTGTTCAGCCCTAATTGATGCAAGTGTCCCCATAAAATGATAAATTAGTCCTTTCATTTTTGAGAATTTTATAATGTGCCCCATGATTTTTAACATTAAAAAATCTAAAAATTTTGTAAGTTAATGATATATACACACACACACTAGTTTATCTTAGGCCGCGCAAGGCGCGAGCGGTGCCCAGTGCTAGTCCTTGGAAATTTTTAATTTATCTTTGGTTGTTTGACTTTATGTAAAAGTGTTCTTATGGCATTTTTTATGTTTTAGATAATTATGACACAACACCTAATTTGTAGAATTGACTAATGGAGTAAGAAATTCAATTTAAACAATTATTACGTTTAAAATACACAATAGTATTAATCTTATTCATGAACTAATTGAACCAAACTGCATAGAATTAAAAGTAGAGTTGGCAGGGAATGTAGTTTGAAAAGAAAAACTCCCTCCCAAAAAAAAAACTGAATATCCTTCAATCAAAGTTGGCTGGGGGTGAATATTTTCGTATAGCATATTGTTTCGAAGTGTCTAGTAATTATAACAAATATTAACATAATATACTTAAAATTAAAAATTTTGAAAAGTTAACTCATGATTTACTGGAGGTGAAAGTAATTAAATCATATAGGTAAAACGTTGCAAAATAAGCACATAAAAATAGTGAACTAAATGCATGATATGAGAGCATTGTTAGGTGGAATAAATAAATAAGCAACAATTTAGTGATGTAAAAAGAAAAACATAATATTTTGAAACGTGTAATAATTAACTTATATTGAACAAAAAGAATAAAAATTAGTTTGAAGAAAGTAAAATACTAAATTGGAAGAAATCAAGAAAAATCAATCAAACTCAAATAAAAGATGAGATAGAAAAAAAAATATGTCTATTATGCTAAGCAAATAGTAAGTAAACTTTACATATTTATATTCTAGTAGTAATAAAATATACATATTCTAATAAACTTTCCCTAGTAAAGTCATTTATCCCAAAAATATAAATAAATAAAGTTGTATGTCTTTGCTTAAAGGAAAAGGAAAAAAATAAAAATTGAAAGATTTTGAAAGAAATTTGACTAAGAATACTTTAATATAAGTTTTGGTTGACAAGTGAGCCAAAATAAAAAGATAAAGAGGAATTACAGAAATCATTATCATTATCAGAAGTGAAAAAAAAAAAAAAAACTTCCACTAATCAAAGCAAAAAACTAAAAACAAAGTAAAATCGAATCAAGTAAAAGGCAAAACTCTAACTTTCTCCACTAATTTTAGACAATGTAACGATCCACAAAGACAAAAACCCAAAAAAAACCAAATCAAACTATCCAATAATAAACAGATATTTATAGAACATTAGAAAAAGGATCGAAAACAAATATATTTTATTTTTAAAACAATTTTCAAATATATAATTGAAAAAATAAATTTTTAGTGATGGGATATTTATGAATTGGAAAATTCATATTAAAATCGGTTCAAACCCCCCATGCATGATACATTAATCTACTTGTTCTATAAACAGCAACATTATTGTTTTTATGAATTTGAGTTCAAGAACTCCAAGGTGAAATACAAAATAAACGATGTGAAAAAAGATTTTCAGCCATCAGTGAAGACATGACAGCAAAAAATTTATATATACCAATGAATTGATCACCTAAAACGCTCATACATCATAAATTATTAAAACTAAAACCATAACCCGACCCCAAACAATAACAAGGTTGGCCTCATCTTTGAAAAACTAAAATAAGAAAAGGAATTAAAGAAGAAAAGATGAAGTTCCAACGAAAAACAAAAAAACAAAAAAAACAGCAAGTCTAACCTTGAACTATATCCTGGCAGAAGCCCGTGCTCTTTTGCTTGGTCTTCGTATCTGTGGGAGGTTCTGGTCCATGGTGTTCGGCGGCCATTTTGGCTAGGATATCGGATTTGAAGCATTGCTATCAGAGCTTATCCCACATTTATCGCAGGAAATGCGGTGACAGATGACTGGTACAAAATGCGAGTTTGACCGGACACACATAATTTTATGTTCACTCCAGACTCCCTAGGAGAGTTAAGGGTTTGGTGGTGCTAGATGCTAGGAGTCTTTTCTATTTGCGGGGCTAACACCCCCTTATTTTTATGTCGTCTATAAGTTCATATATGTTTCATGTGCATACTTGTATCTGTGTATCTTTAAGGTAAACTCATTTATCCCCCTTAGAATGTTGCGGTATTTTGCATTCATTTTAATAAAGGATCCCCATGCCCTCAGCTGCTGTTCACAAAAAAAAAAAAAAAAAAAATCCTTGAACCTTATCTTTGATGTGTGTGGAAAAAACACATAATATTCTATTGAATAATGATATGTATAGAAATTGGAGTATTATTAATAATTGTCGAATTTATCTAAGAAATAAGGGGGTAATTAAAGTGGGTAGAAAGTATTTTAAAAAACAAGAGTTATTGATGCTATATATGATTCATATAATGTGGTGATGGATAATAAAGAAAAGTGATATAAATAATAATAACATTCGGTAATTAAGGTGGTGAAAAATTATTTTTCATTTTTTAAAAATAATTATATATCATATACTATTTATTTAATTATATATATATATATTTTTCAGAAAGGAGTTAATGGATACATATTAGAATTAACAGAGTCACTTGATGGAAATGGATGAAAGCTTCGGATAATATATATATATATATATATATATATATATATATATAGGGATGAAGATGAAAAATAAAAAAGAAAAAATAATACAGAAGATGAAGCTTCAAAAAAAAAAAAAAAAAAAAAAAAGCAGAAAACAAAAAAAAGATCTGGATGTTAATCGTACTACTGTATTTTAAAACAGTAGTGATGAACGTGGATGAAGATGAACCTTTAAAAAAAAAAAGGGTAAAAATTATTCACACCCCTCCTGTGAGGACTCGGAAATTTCGAGATAGAAATCGTAATGTATTAATGGTAAAATGGACATTTCGTTTGCTCTAAAATTACAAAAACTCAAATAATTAAGTGCTTGATTGATTGCCTGACTAATTGTTTAATTGATTGCGTGATTGATTGCTTAAATTGATTGCTTGATTGATTTCTAGATTGATTGCCTAATTGATTGCTAAAATTAATGTTGATTGGTGGTTAATATAGAAGGGATAATTATCTAAAGTGAAACAAGGAAAGGAGAGAAGCATAAAAGGAACGAATTTAGAAAATCGCGTCGTACGAGTTTCTATCCTAGTCGGACAGAAACTCGGGCAGCAGAAGAATTCGAGAAGGAAGGAATTCACGGAATTAGCCTATGCGAGTTCCCGTCCGAATCAGACGAGTACTCGGATAGAAGAAAACTAAAACGGGAAACGAAATATTTAATTATGGAATCCGGAATCACAATCAATCGGTAGAAGGAAACAACTCGAAATTACCTTACCTTATTTGAAGATGATTCTAATCTACCTTAACCTATAGGATGCCTATAAATATATCCTTAATTTCAAGAATTAAACTTTTACAAACACTTAAAAAAAAAGGTTAAAGAAGCCGTGAAATGCAGCGCCGCTGCCGTCGTCGAACTGCCGCCGTGCCGCCTCCTTGAAGTCTTTAAGTTCGTGGTATTCGTAGGACCTCACGGTGAGTGTTTGATTTGGGATTTAGAATCAAAAATGGATTAAAAGCATGAACATCTAGGAAAACTTGAATAACAAGTAATTAAGAAATTCATGTTAATTGATGGATAGAAAGCATGTTTACGATGTTGGTTGAATTCCTTACATGTTATTATGCTTAGGATGCATGCCTATAGATTTTATTAGCCGTAATGGTTTAGATCTGAAAATCGAAATTTGGAATTATGCATGTTTTAAAATCAGTGTTCCGAGCCTAGTTCGGGACGAAATTTAATGCAGTTAAATTACTTGTCTTCGCGTGATTTGAGTTCCGACCTATAGCCTGTATGTTAGACTATAGATCAAAGTCTTTGGAACGGATTAAAACAGATTAGAAACCTGTTTAAACCAACCCCGAAAGTGGTACCCCGAACCAGTAGTTTCTAGGAAACAGAACCAGCCAGCCAATTTTCCATCCGAGTCGGACAGCAACTCGGACGAGACCCAAAAAGCCTTTTATTGAATTTTAAACTTGAAAATTGAAGAACACGAAGAACACAAAACCCAGGTGCGAGTTTCAACTCGAGTCGGACAGCAACTTGGACAGCCCAGAAATGAAAATTTGCCTTATTTTTCTGAAATTGGTTTTAGCCCAAATATTTACCTTATTTTCAAAAAGGACCAAAAACTTACCTTATTTTCGAAATTAACCAAAAGGAATTGAGAAAGACCATTACTTGAAATTTGACCTTATTTTTAAACCAGACCTTAATTGTGCAATTGACCTTAATCGAAAACTTGACCTATTGACCTTGACCTTTGAGCTTTGACCTTGACCTAAAGTCAAAGTCAAACCCAGTTGACCTAAATGTTAAAGTCAAACCCAGTTGGCCTAAAGTCAAAGTCAAATCTAGTTGACTTAAAAGTCAAAGTCAACCCTACTTGACCCAAAATCAAAGTCAAACTTAGTTGACCTAAAGTTAAAGTCAAACTTTAGTAGCTCACGCTAGAACGTTCGCTTTGCAGGAGTTGACCGCTGACCGCGAATCGATCTAGTCAACCGTAGTTACATGCAACCTACGAAAGATGAGGGATTACTCGCTATTGTCATAAAACTTAATTGGACTATCTAACTAGTAATTGTGTGTAACAATACCTACTTGGTTGCTTGATTTTCTAAAGAGGTCTCCCACACCTCAGCACTTGCCTATTTTAAATACAACTTAATGCTAAGTGTGTATACGTGTTGCTTAACATGATGATGCCTTGATTTATTATGTTATGCCATGCTTGACTTGACTTGAATGTACGTGACTTGCTATGATCAATTGAATGTCTATGAATGTATGTAATGTCTATGAATATATGCACCTATATATGAAAGCATGATATCGTAGCCATGAAGGGTGGTGCCTTCTCAGGGTTAATCACATGTCATCTAGGATTGCATATTTGCCTCTAGAAATGTATGTCCATGAACACATACAAATATCATGCATCGGCCAAGAAAGGACTAGGCCCATCCTAGGATTATGACATCTAGGATTTGCATGATTGCCTTTAGAAATGTATGAAGCATGCTAGGGTTTGCCATGATCACCTTAGCGTGAAATAGGTCAGAGGACCTACGTGAAAAGATTTGGGTTCCGAGTCTTTCCGATTGAATAGATAGTAGCTGCTTGTCGTCTAGGTAGGGTTTGCCGGCGAAATTCGTGTCGCTGATAATCGACACTCCTTCTATATGAGAGGAACCCCTTTTGGCCCGAATAGAAAAAGGCCACGTATCCAAAAACCCCCGCTGTCGAGCATACCTAGTTTTACCGATACTGCTGCCGTGGGGTGATGTACTTTGCAAACCATCAACGCGAGCGAGTGAAACGTGAATAAATACCGACTTAGCTTTAATTATGAGAAAATTAGACAACGCTATCTGATCGCTAGGAGTCTAGTGGCCCAAATGCGCTGCATATGAATGTTGTATCTGTGCTGCCATGTTTACATTAGTATTTGCTATATGCTTGCCTATACTACATGACTTGCTTGACTTGATTTATGCGCTTGACTTGATTGACTTGTTTACCTGCTTTCCATGCATGCCTACAATTCCACTGTTATATAGATGTAGACATGAACTCTTTACTCGCTTATTCGACATGTTATTTAAAGATTTACAGTGGGAATTTTCCTAAGGAAAACCGAGATCTCTCACTGAGCTTAGTGAAGCTCACCCCTTTCCATCTTATTATTTTACAGGGGCTTCACTTGAGTGACGATAGTGGTAAGGCCAATGGGCGTGAACGGAAGCAATAAAGACAAGAACTCTGTAATAGTTAGACTAAGTACAATTATGATTTTGGGAGGATAATTTGGTCTATGACCATCCTCAGACTTTATCTTTACTTTTCCGCTGCCATGAATTGCTAGGGTAATAAATATAGTTTTATGGTAATTATTATTTATTATCTGTATCAATTGTTGGGCGCGAGTCTTGAATTATTCCCACTCTACCGTCTCGCTCTTTCTCGTCAGGAATGGATCCAAGGGAACGGGGGGTCAGGGCGGGGCGTCACAACTCCAAGTTTTAAAAAGTGGCAACCACCCCTTAAGGTTTTAAAAAGTGTCATTGAGACCCTTTTTCTAACATTTATGTTAAGTTTTTCATTAAAAACATGTAATTTGACATTATTGCCATTTTTCTTAAAGTAAAATATAATTAAATTTTATATTGTCAACTTGTCTAAATAAAGAATATTCATAAATGTATGATTAAAAATTTTATTTGATTTAACACTAGGTGTATATTGATCATTTAAAATTTTCTTATCGAACTTGTTTGGAAGAAATTATCTTTATTTTTAACCCTTTCCCAAAAAAAAAAAAAAAAAAAGCTTCACTTTTCTTATTAAATTTGATATGTGAGCAAAAAAATTACAAAATGATATATATCTATATTATTAGCTAATTAAAAAAATTTTAACTATAGTTATAAAATAAATATAAAAAAAGTTTGAATTGTCTCTAAAAAATATTAAAGACAACAAATAAAAACCTCAATAATGTATTTATTTACATAATATATTATTATGACAATTTTACCCTTTAAATTGAAGGAAAGTTAATGGAAAATGCATAGAAAATGGTGCGATTGATACTTATCAGTACTTGAGGGGGTGTGGTTGCCACGTTTTAAAACCTGGAGGGGTGTGAATGATTTTTACAAAAGAATATATATATATATATATATATATATATATATATATATAAGAGAATGAATATGGGAAAAGAAAAAAAAAGAAAAAGATACGGATGAAGATTAAGCATAAAAATAAAAAAACAAAAAAAGATTTGGATTACAGAAAGATTGGAACATGTATTCTTTACCGATGATAATTGTTGGGTGTTGATGAAGTTAGTTTGAATCAAACTTTGAATGTGAGGGATGGATGATGTGGCAAAATTAATTTTGGTGGCATCTGAGGTTAGTTTGAATCAAACTTTGAATGTAAGGAAACATGTATGCCTCTTAAATGTGATGTTCTTTTCTAAACAAGTTAAAAAGCCAATTTCGAAAAATGTAAATTCCTAGTTATTCTTTGCCTATAATTTATTCAATTTGTAGTAATGTATAATCATTTTCAGAAAGAAAAAAAAAATGGCAATATCAAAACGTGGACGGCAGGATTCGAACCTGCGCGGGCAGAGCCCACATGATTTCTAGTCATGCCCGATAACCACTCCGGCACGTCCACCAGGTTTGATAAAATCGTTTGAAAAATATAATTATTTACAATTAATTTGATACATGCTACGCACTAGCCCACTCTCTCAAAGGTTTGAAGTCAATATTTTTTTTTTCTTCTAGGAAAAAAACTCCACAACTATTACAATTTTGCAATGCAACTCCTGTCACGAATTATTTTATACGATGACTGTACCACATAAAGTAACACCGCCTAAAATATAATTGGGTAAACACATTATGTTTTTTTTTGGGTCTAAAGTAAGATCACTTTTTTTAGTATTGTACGAATGCATTAAATATAATAAATAGTTATTCCCCTTTTTTGACTAATTATTCAATATATTGCATGCATCCAATTTGTAGTGCAACAATTTAATAAAAATGAGAAAAATAGACTATTCGTTTATTTTATACACTTTCAAGAAGAGTGTACTTTGAAAAATATTTTTTATTTCAATAAAAGAGTCAACTTTTAAATTTGTTACTCCTCCTACCCTTACTAATATAAATAATAATAAATTGTCTATAACTAATCAATACTTAATAAGTAAGAATATAAATAAAATAAAAAATATCAAATTAACTATTTTAAGTATTGTATACTGACATTCATAATAAATTGTACATTAGTTAAAGTAAACCATTATAATAGAACGAATGAAGTACAATGTTATTTCTATAATAATAAATGTGGCATACATATTTATATCTGGTAACTTAGAGCAATGAAATAACTTCTTATTTTGATAGCCCATTTACATAATGTAGTACTATTATGGAACACCTTATAGTAGTCTAGTATTTTGAAAACCATTTTTATACTAGAGTATCACACTCGACACATTTTCAATCTCATGCCATGTATTAGTATCAATTAGGGCTGAGAGGAACACGAACAAGCTCGAGCTCGACTAGATAAAAACGATCACGAACATAACTTTTAGTCTTAATAATAAACGAACACGAACACAAACACAAACAAGGTGTTGAAAACTCGTTAACGTTCGTGAACATGCTCGATTAAACTGTTAACTGTAGAATATAAATAAACTAAGTATATACCACACTAAAGTTTTAAATAATACAAATAATTAAATCTTTATATATATATATATATATATGTGTGTGTATGTGCATAGATATTAATATATGAGTTTAAATTGAATTTTCATTTTTATGTCAGTTGATATAATATATTAAATTAACTAAACATTATAATTTTTTGTTAGTTAATGCAAAATAGAATGCACACGAACGTTCACGAACAAGCTCGGCTCGGCTTGATTAATAAATAAACGAACACAAATAAGATTTTAGTCTCGATAAATAAATGAACATGTCAAAACTCGGCTCGTTATCACCCCTAGTATCAATCGTATATCACAATAATAATGTACTATATGGTCGGGACCTCACTAGACCCCTTCAATGTCTACAACGTAAACCAAATTTGACATAGGTAAATATCAAAATCTCAACAATAATCTTTCAAATGATTGTTGGTCTCCAAATTTTACTTTGCAAAAACTTATATTTAATGGATGAGGCCATTAAATTGTTCGCATATCAAATTTAGTTTATAAAGTATGCAGATATGGTATATTGTAAATGATATATAGCTATGTTAAAACAACAAAATTAGATGGTATGAAAAAAATACATATCGATTTTAAGTAAAAAAATATTATCTATCGGGTCATCAGATAGGGTAAATTCACGTGTGCGGCACGGCAGCGGCAGAATATGTACAATAGGGTAAATTCACGTGTGCGGCAAGGCAGCTGCACAACATGTACAATAAGATGATTTGGAGTCGTGAAAAGAGCGAATTTGAACAGGAGTCGGTTTCTGTAGCTGTGTGATCATCATCACGTGGATTGGTTCTCCTTGTTTTGCCTCTCAACATCTGATCTTATCCCTGCTCCCTTTTATTAGTGGAAGCCATTCTTCCCTTTTCTTCTTTTGGGTTTTTGAATTTTCGATTTTGGATTGTACTGTATTGACAGAGAAGAACAACAATGGAAGAAGATAGGAAGGAAGCAATCGTGGGTTCTGCGCCGCCGCCGCTGTCGTCGTCTTCATTGACTAATGAACTTTTTGGCTCTAAAGAATCTGCATTGGCTCGATCCCCAACTGCCACTTTCTCTTCAATTTTCCCTCCTCCTCCATCGCCAACGGTGATTAATTTGCGTTTCTTTATTGGTTTGATTTGTTTCTTCAATTTCGATGATGATTTGTGTAACCCTGATTTTGAACTCTGTTTCTTGAACCCATTGCATGATGAACTTTTTGGGGGGGGGTTTTCGGTTTGCATGTAGGTTATGGGAAAGAGCAGCTCCGCTTCTGAACTGGTGGGATCGATCGAGAGGGATTTAATTGGAAATCGGAGAGCTTCAGGTTAGTTTCCAGCGATACTACTACTCTGTTTTTGCTGTTTTTCCCAACTTTTCAATAATAGGGCTCTTTTAACATCGTCTGAGGAAAGCTAAAAACTCTCGAAAATCTGTGATTTGAATTAACACTTTGGCAATCTGTGATTTTCTGTCAATTTGGCCTGTCAGCTGCATATTTCTCTGAAGATGTTAGCGATTTTGGGATGATAATAGCTATTAGTATTAGAGTACATTTGTACAGAATCATCCCATTATTTACCAGACTCATTGCTAACACTAATTTGAATTACAATGGGTACTCTGGTTTTGTTGTGGAACTATAAATTCTGGGACGAGAGTTTTAAACTTTTCTTCCTTCACAGAATATGAGTGTAAAAACAAGGAAGACCCGGGTCATTTCCGAACAAGTAAGGAGAGAAACTCAGCTTTTCAGGAAAAAGTAGAACCATGTCCTCTAAGTTCATCTTTGTACTATGGTGGCCTTGAAGATATGTATATGCGGTCTTCAAATGCAGTAAGTTATATTAATATTAGAATCAGCAATATCCTTGACTATATACATGTAATGGATGTGATAATAGATGTAGCTTTTAACGAGCCTTCTGATTTATCAGTGTAAGAAAGGTGAATCTGAGGATGATCAAAATGGAAACAATTCTCAGAGTGCTTCTAGAGGGAATTGGTGGCAAGGTATGATTCTGGTATATCTCATTAAGTTAGTGTATATTGTGGTGACAAACTTATCTTGATGCAGGCTCACTTTATTATTAGCACTACACTCCAAGCCAGGGTCTATGCATTCCCATATTTGTTGAAGGTAAACTACTACCAAAATCAATTCCATGGATTTCAGTACTTTTGCCATCTTCTTTGTTACTTTTACTAGGATGCCTGGTTTAATGGTAAATTTTTAAAAAATCCTACTATGTGATCACATGAAGTGTTGAATGATTGTACTTGGATGCTTCGTTTCCTCGAAGAGCTTTTACAAATTTAGAATCCTTTTGTGCTGTCAGTCCTCCAAAGGAAAATTTTGAACTAATTGATTTGAACACCTAGGGTGCTGATGAAGTCATCTTATATAGAATATGCATGATCTCCATTCTCATGTATGCAGTAGTCGCATCCCATTTTATCCCCCTTTTCTTAAACATTTGGTATCGTATATCTAGTTACCTTTCGTATTACTTGCAGGAATTCCTGAAGCCTTGGCTGTAGCTTGATATAGATGGTAGCTTTTGCAGTACAGCATTAGGCTTGCTATTGAGGAGAGAACTTACAATTTTAAACACGGGTTCTTCCTATCATTTAGCTTAAAAACTATTCTCAACATGATCTTCCTATACTGATTGTTTAAGTGATACTTAAGGGTTTCTGAGAGCCTGCAATCCTTGTCTCGCAAGTCTTTATTGGTGGATGATTGTTTTACATATGTTAATTTTGATTGAATAATGGTTTAGATGGCCATTTTGGTTCTTCCTAATACTATTTGCTGTGACAATGAATATTTGTATCAATCTGTTGTTGAGTGCAAGAAGGTGAAATGTTTTATTCAAATGGCATAAATGAGGATCCATTCTAGCCACAATGATCTAGGAGGAGAATGGTTTTAACACAGAAAAACCCGGTTATCGTAGTGATGTCTAGTCCTTCTTTGTTTTTCTTTGATGCTTATCCTGAGAAGTTTGTTTAATAGGCTTGAGCGCCATTTTCAGAATCCAGAATGACACTTTCACAAAATAGGACAAAATTTAGGCACATCAGCTTGGGCATAAGTCATAAAAATGTGCTAACAAAAAATGTAATGCCTGCATAGAATGTCCTGTATCTTAGGATTTTGATTCAGGGGTTCATTACCAGTGACAAAAACTCTGGAATAAATCATATCAAACATAAGATGCACCTCAGGAGGGCTGAAAAGCTGACTCCGAAAGTTAGTCACATTAGAGTTAAAGAGAAATTACCGGGACTAGGCAAGATTTATTGGCTTCAAGACTTGGATCTGCATAAAGTAGGAAAACATTCTGTCCTAGATTAGTCAGACATTTTCAAGGGAAATTGTTCCTGAAGCTGGAAGAAGCGCTTCCTTGCTCGGCTACTCAATGTAGCTATTTCTCACGTAGGATCAATCAGTCCATGAGTCTAGTTCCTCAGATGTATGAACAAATATCCTTATTTCTGGGAGGAATTTCCTGTTTGCCTTCCACATCCACATGCGTAGTGGTTTGAGGAAGAAATGGCATCCAACTTTTCAACCAATCTGAGGTTGGAACTTGCAGTTGTCGCTGTATTTCCCATCCTTGGCAATACAAAGAAACAATCTTTCGTATGCCGCTGCCATTTTTGTGGCAGTAAATAACTTTAAACCCCTTTCTCTAGCCTTCTGACCTTTCTTCTCCAGAGCTGTTCGTCCATCTTCGTAAACCTCGTACAGTGCTTTCTTCAGTGAACTTAAATTAGGCGAGAATGTATACCCGAAATCTTTGCTGACGAGTACAGATCCTGTAATGCTAGCTAGTTTTGTGGCCATAAGAGGCTTACCAGTCAGGACTGCTTCTAACAAAGTGTGATCTAAGCCCTGTGCTCGAAGAGTTGGATTTACAAATATGTCAATTGCATTGTAGAACTTTGCCAGTTGAGTCTGTTCCAGTGGTCCCAACACATGAAGATTCGAGCCGAGTTCTTTGTATCTGGAACCCCACGGACCACCTCCGGCGACAACCACTGCAACACTATCCCTGAATGTAGAATTCTCCACAAAAATTTGCTTCAGAGCTTCAAACATCAAAGGGTGCCCTTTATCCTTAACCAGCCTTCCTGCCATTCCTAGTATTAGAGGCTTAGACTCAGGAATACCAACTTTTGATTTGAAAACTTGTCCTGTTTCCGCATTTGGCTTGAATATTTCCTCATCCACACCATTTAGAATGACGTGGACGCGATCGTTGGGGATCATATATATCCTCTTTAGGACATCCCCTACATGATCACTTGTGGCTACATGGTGAGCATAACTGGGGAAGAATTTCACCTCTTCGACAACCTTCATCACTCTTTCGGTCAACAGATTCGACCGGGAGATGTTGGGAGATCGTAGAAGCTCCTGAATGATATCAGAATGAATGGTTTCATATGCAATCCCATGCCAACTAACAGCTAAGTTGCTCTGATTTCGCGATCTGGTGTGCATTAGGCCAACACTCTCAGTGTGAATAACATCAAACGGTCTTCCAGTCGAGTTCTCAGCCTGGAATTGTCCCCACGCTCCGGCTTGGTCAAGGAGTCCCCCCTGCGACGGTTTCGAGAGGTGAAATACCATATTGCTCACCGGGTAGCCTGAGAAGGATGAATTTGATGTTGAAGCAGTAAAAACATGGAGCTCGTGGCCTCTTCGTGCGAGCGCGTGATGCAGAGTCAGGGCGTGGCGTTCAAGCCCTCCGGCGCGGTGATTATCCGGCCACTTCTTGATAAAGAGGGCGATCTTCAGGGACGCCGGAGGCTGTCTCTGGGAGGAGAAGTTCAGTTTGTTCCATGCTAATGGAAAGCTGAGCAAGCTAATGGTTTGGTTTTCGCTTTCTTTCTGTATTTTGGTTAGGATTTCAGAATAGCAACACTTTGAGCACTGAGACCAATACAAAAATGAAATGGATGACAGAACTGATAAGAAAACAAGGATGCAGCAACAGAAGCGGAAATTGAGCAAACTTATCAGATATTTGGCCATGATTCTTCAAGAATTTAGATTGCGAAAACTGATGTTTTCTGAATTTTATCTTTGCTGTTTAGCAAAGAGCATCTCTCTGTGGGGGAAAAACAGCGTATTTTATGGGTGTCAGATCAGATGCCTCCCTTGCTTGATTTGGATCTAGTGATAGCTTCATGTGCAAATAATTTTGAAGGCCCTTTATTCTAGGTCAATCCAGCTAAGTTGACTCGAGGGATCACTAAAAGAGTACCGTTTCTCTCGAAACTGGACTCGTACCAGTATAACTCTTTTAATGGGACGGATATCCATCTTCTTTTATGATTATTTCCGAAAACGATGAACCTGAATGGTTCTAAGTTGCTAACCTAAACAACAATTTTACATGTCGGGTAGCCCCCGTGCTTAGAGTTTACTGAATGCCACGAAATCTGCAAGCGATGTTTACCAAAAGCCATTTTGTTTATTCAACTGTCAAACAGCATCAACTGTTATATGTAGTTTACTATTATTATATTATAAGAACACAACTGAACATTTTTTTTTTTTTTCTGAGGATAAGTGTATCTAGTTTTACTCCTGATAAACGAATACTCTCTTTGTTCCATTAAAAATGATTATTTTATAATAGTGAAAATAGTATTTCGTAGTGAACTTAATTGAACCATTCAAATCTTCAACCAACTCGAAGGTCAACAATGAAGAAGCCGAGGCTAAGTAGGAAAGATCATATGGCTCTGTTCTCTTGTGGCAATTTTTCAAGAATCATCACTTTTTTTTTTTTCAAAACTTTACACAAAGAAACAACTTCACTTTTTCAACAATTCAAAATTAAAATTTTAAAATTCCCTCTAAATACCTACTCACATAAATTTAAAAAATAACACAATCATTATACTTTTTTATCTCTCACTTACACAATTTTCCAAAAAAAAATTTCCTTCAAAAAATTTCCAACAAAAAACTTTCCTCCAATAAAATTTCTCCTACACAAGCCACAAGAGAATGGAGATGCACCTTTAAAAATGATGCAACACTCCTATATCCCTTTTTTTTTTTTTTTTAATGGTATTGTCGAATTACAAGTGAATTGCACTTTTACTCAAATAATTGTCTCAAATTGTAAACTAACGGTCAGTAATGAAGAAGCATAATTTGTGGGGATTAAGTGTGAATAACTATTAGATGTATGATATTAATACAATCTTAACCCCTTATTTTTATGATGGTATTATCGTATTACAAATGAATTACAATTTTACTCAAATAATTATTTCGAACGGTATCATCCTTCTTGGAGTAACATATAATATATATTGTATAAGATATCGCAAAATACATTTAGCCCCATAACCCTTTTCATAAAAGAGCAAAAC
Organism: Leptodermis oblonga; assembly: GCA_016801395.1. NCBI lineage: Eukaryota > Viridiplantae > Streptophyta > Magnoliopsida > Gentianales > Rubiaceae > Leptodermis > Leptodermis oblonga. The sequence continues at coordinate 36,278,144 of CM028760.1, forward strand.
TGACATGTGGTAGCGGAAATGTTACAAGGAAGGAAATGCGGTAGCGGATACGTTAGCTACGAGTGCAAGTACTACAGGATCAACGTCCCTTTACTTGATGGAACTCTTCTGCAACAGGCGAAGGGGTTGTCCTTCTAGATGCTAGGAGCTTTCCAACATTTCTTTTATCGAATTAAGGAAATAGGCTCGAGGCATCAGCTTTGACTGTTTTCACCCAAAATAAATAAATAAAAAGAGCAAAACCGACATGTAGTTTCAAATATAATAAATAAATAAAATAAAATAAAACCTCATATGTAAATGTATTTTGCGCATGTTTGATAACATCATTTAATATTTAAAATTATTTGATTAAGAGATAATGACTTGTAGTATGTTTGATAACGAAAATTCAAACATCTTAACTGAAAAGGCACAACTTATTTCCTTCTGCAAAATTTAAACAGTAAAAATCAGTGTATTGCTTACTACATATGTTCTTTGAAAAGTGTATTTTAAGCTAAAAAAAATTTGTTCTTTTAAAAGTGTCATTTTTACAAATTTCAATAAAAAGTAAGAAAATTTCCAATTATACCTTTATATCACTTTTATCAAACCAGCATAATTAATTCAAGCTTTTCAATTTTCAAAATGATTATTAACTACTATAATTAATTTTATCTAGGAAGATGTAAACTATTCTTTCATTTTTCAAAATGGTCTTTTAACTAGTTATTCTTTTGGAGTACTCAAGTATCAAAATGAACTCAAATGCCAAATTAATTCAAGTACGACGATATACGAGAGGAATAGAGAAAAACTCGTGATTGGTGTAGAGGGAAAGATCTGTTTTTTTTTTTTTCCTTTATTAGAACCTTTTCTTTTTTTTTTTTACAACAAGTTTTAAATCTGCAAGGAATTTTAAATTAAACAAACTAATAACTGAATGGATGATTAATTTTTGGCGCTGTTTAGCTGTTATTAATAATTTTGATAAGAAAAAAAAATTAATAAGTAAAGGAAGTAGGATATTAACAAAATAATAAATAACATTAATAGTTGTGTACACATTCCAACAATGGTTTGTTAATAGTAGTCCTGCACAGATTACACTGCAGCATATGAGAGGATAAAAATTACTATTGAATAGGGATAATTAGATAAGTTACATAACTTTCTTAATTTGTGTATTTTTTCTTCCTGTGACTCTTTTCAAGGAATAGTGGGAGTATCTCTCAATGCTCCACCTAACCATTATGTTAATAATTGATACTTTATTTCCGAAACTATCCTTTTTATTTTATTTAATTTGACTTAACTAAAAATATCTTTATTTGAATAAATTCTTATTATAATTTTTATTTATTAGCATACTAGATATTTTAAAAAATTTCATCATAATATTGTCAAATAAAATTTCTGTTATTTTATTTTTAATTGTATTTTGGTAATAAATAATTATTTAATAAGTTATATTCCCTCTGTTCTATTAGAAGAGTCCATTTGACCAATATATAACTTATTATGAATGTCAATGTACAACATCTAAAATAGTTAATTTGATATCTTTTATTCCATTTGTATATTTATTTATTAAATATGGAATTATTGTGGACTGCAAATGATTATATTAGTAAAGGAAAAAATTTGAAAGTTGACTCTTATATTAGAACAAAAAATATTTTTTAAAATGGACTCTTCTAATCGAGTGGATGGAGTATATTTTACCAATTTTTGTAAAATCATCCATAATATATGTTTTGTACTATTTAAATAATTTTATTAATTATATCTGAATTTTTTTTAAAAAAATTATATTTTTTGTATGTAGTTATTAAAATTAATATAAGGGTAAAATCGTACATTTTTAATATTTTAGCATTAAGATGAACATATTTATTAAACATAAACAAGAGATTAAGCATTTTGATTCATATGTTAATACAGCCTAAATTTTCTATAATGAAATTACAAAATGTATTTTGCCGTAATTTGTATATAAAAATTAAATAATAATAAAATAATTTGCAGGTAAAAAAAAAAAAAACTACCTTCACGAAATGCTACTTCTAACAAAACAAGATTCCCAAATATATTTCTGCATAAATCTACCTGGTGAATGCACGTAAAACCATATGGATACAGATTAGAAGAGCACAAGGCACAAACGTCACCAACGGCGGCGGCGGCGTACCACCAACTCCCGCAGGCCAACGTTCCCGGTTTAATCTAAACAAGATCCCCCAACTGCCACTTTCTCTTCAATTTTCCCTCCTCTACCATGCCTCTGGTGATTTGTGTTTCTTTGTTGGTTTGATTTGTTACTTTAATTTCGATGATTTGTGTAACCCTGATTTTGAACAATGTTTCTTGAATCCATGGCATGATAGTGAACTTTTTGGGGGTTCTATTTGGGAAAGAGCAGCTCCGCTTCTGAACTGGTGGGATCGATGGAGAAGCATTTTAATTGGAAATCGGGTAAGTTCAGGTTAGTTTCCACCGATACTACTACTATGTGTTTGCGGTTTTCCCCAACTTTTCAATAATAATAAGGCTCTTTTAATGACCTCGTCGGAGGAAATGTAAAAGCTTTTGGCAGTCTGCGCTTAGATTGTTGCTAAAGAATCTCATCCAAGATATGTATATATTTCTGTGTTTTGAATGTATATTGTCTTAAAATTATTTGTTTCAGTGATAAAATGTACTAGTTGTTAGAGATTTTGGGATGATCATATACATTAGTGCATACATTGTACAGAGTCATTCCATTATTTGAATTACATGGCTACTCTGGTTTTGGTGGTTTTGTTGTGGAACTATAAATTCTACGAGAGTTTAAGGTTTTCTTCCTTCACAGAATATGAGTGTAAGAACAAGGAAGACCCGGGTCATTTCCGAACAAGTAAGGAGAGTTTCTGGAAAAAGTAGAACCATGTCCTCCAAGTTCATCTTTGTACTATGGTGGCCTTGAAGATATGTATACGCGGTCTTCAAATCCACAGTCGCCAGGCTTATATGCTGGAGTAAGTTAGGCCTTGTTCGTTTTCATTGCTTCTGTATGTGTTTTGGCTTTTATTTTTGGTTTCTATAGTAAAGTTAATATATTATAATACTTTTTTTGTCATTTTCAGTACAACTTTTGAAAAACAACTCATAACTAACATGCCCTTAGAATATTATTCAAATCAGCAATATCTTGACTATATATATGAGATTAATGTGATAATAGATGTAGCTTTTAACGAGCCTGATTAATGTGATGCAAATTTTTATTGGATCATCCTCAGCTTCTGATGTAGCTTTTAACGAGCCTTTTGATTAATGTGATAATAGATGTAGCTTTTAATGAGCCTTCTATTATCTGTTTTTGAGTACAAGAAGGTGAAATATTTGATTCAAATGGCATACATGGGGGATCCATTCTAGCCACAATGATCTAGGAGGAGCATGGTTTTAACACAGAAAAGCCCAGTTATCGTAGCGATGTCTAGTCCTTTTCTGTTTTTCCTTGATGCTTATCCTTAGAAGTTTGTTTATTAAGCTTGGGCGCCATTTTCAGAATCCAGAATTTCACTTTGACAATAGGACAATTTAGGTACATCACCCTGGGTATAAGTCATAAAAATGTTCTAACAAAAAATGTAATGCCTGGACAGAATGTCCTACATCTTAGGATTTTAATTCAGGGGTTCATCACCACTGACAAAAGCTCTGGAATAAATCATATCAAAAATAAGATGCAGCTCAGGAGGGCTGAAAAGCCGACTGAAAAAATTACAGTCACATTAGAGTTTAAGACAAATTACCGGGACTAGGCAAGATTTGTTGGCTTCAAGACTTGGATCTGCCTAAGTAGGAAAGCATTCTGTCCATGATTAGTCAGACATATTTTCAAGGGAGATTGTTCCTGAAGCTGGAAGAAGCGCTTCCTTGCACGGCTACCGAATGTACCGATGTCTGGCGTAGGATCAGTCTGTCCATGAGTCTAGTTCCTCAGATGCATGAATAAAATATCCTTATTCTTGGGAGAAATTTCATGTTCGCCTGCCACATCCACGTGTAGTGTTTTGAGGAAGAAATGGTATCCAACTTTTCAACCAATCTGAAGTTGGAACTTACAGCTATCGCTGTATTTCCCATCCTTGGCAATACAAAGAAACAACCTTTCGTGTGCCACTGCCATTTTTGTCGCAGTAAATAACTTTAGGCCCCTTTCTCTAGCCATCTGTCCTTTATTCTCCAGAGTTTTTCTTCCATCTTCATAAACCTCGTACAGTGCTTTCTTCAGTGAACTTAAAGTAGGCGAAAATGTATACCCGAAATCTTTGCTGACGATTACAGATTGTGTAACGCTAGCTACTTTTGTGGCCATAAGAGGCTTGCCAGTCAGGACAGGTTCTAACAAAGCTTGATCTAAGCCCTGTGCTCGAAGAGTTGGATTTATAAATACGTCAATAGCATTGTAGAAACTTGCCAGTTGAGTCCATTCCAACGGCCCCAACACGTGAAGATTCGAGCCGAGTTCTTTGTATCTGGAACCCCACGGACCATCTCCGGCGACAACCACTGCAACGCTGTCCCTGAATGTAGAATTCTCGACAAAAATTTGCTTCAGGGCTTGAAACATCAAAGGGTGCCCTTTATCCTTAACCAGCCTTCCTGCCATTCCTAGTATTAGAGACTTAGAATCAGGGTCAGGGATACCAAATTTTGATTTGAAAACTTTTCCTGTTTCTGCATTTGGCTTGAATATTTCCTCATCCGCACCATTTAGAATGATGTGGACACGGGCATCCGGGATCATATATATCCTTTTCAGGACATCCCCTTGATGATCATTTGTGGCTACATGGTGAGCATAACTTGGGAAGAATTTCACCTCTTGGACAACCTTCATCATTCTTTCGGTCAGCTGATTCGACCGGGAGATGTTGGGAGATCGTAGAATAAGCTCCTGAATGATATCAGAATGAATGATTTCATATGCAATCCAATGCCCACTGACAGCTAAGTTGGCCTGATTTCTCGATCTGGTGTGCATTAGGCCAACACTTTCAGTGTGAATCACATCGAACGGTCTTCCTGTCGAGTTCTCTGCCTGGAATTGTCTCCACACTCTGGCTTGGTCAAGGAGTCCCCCCGGCGATGGTTTCGAGAGGTGAAATACCATATTACTCACGGGGTAGCCCGAGAAGGATGAGCTTCATGTCGAAACAGTAAAAACATGGATCTCGTGCCCTCTTCTCGCGAGCGCGTGGTGCAGAGTCATGGCATGGCGTTCAAGCCCTCCGGCGCGGTGTGTTTCCGGCCACTTCTTGGTGAAGACAGCGATCTTCAGGGACGCTGGAGGCGGCTGTAAGGAGAAGTTCAGTTGGTTCCATGCTGATGGAAAACTGAGCAAGCTAATAATGGTATGGTTTTCGCCTTCTTTCTGTATTTTGGTTAGGGTTTCGGAAGAGCAACACTTTGAGCACTGAGACCAATACAAAAGTGAAAGGGATGACAGAACTGACAAGTAAACAAGGATGCAGCAACAGAAGCGGCAATTGAGCAAACTTATCTGATCCTTAGCCATGATTAGTCTTCAAGAATTTAGATTGCGAAAAAACTGATGTTTTCTTATTTTTATCTTTGCTATTTAGCACAGAGCATGTCTGGGGAATAACAGCGTAGATGATGCATCCGTTGCTTGCTTTGGATCTAATGATGGTTTGACTTGAGGGATCTGTCGTACTAAAAGAGTAATGTTTCTTATATCGAAACATGACTTTACGTAAAATATTAATGTTTCTCGTATCGAAACATGACTCATAGAAGTATGACTCAGTGAGACGGATAGAGGTATAATCTAATCTGTTTCACCATCTACTTTCGTGATTATTTCAGTAAACAATGAATCTGAGAATGGTTCTTAGCGTCGACTCAAAGCCACCAAACCTGCAAACGATGTTTAGGCAAAAACCATTTTGTTTATTTAAATGTCAAACAGCATCAACTGTTAATTACATATTATTATGTTATCACTTCTTATAAACGAATACTCTCTTTCTTTTTATTAGAATGATCCTATTTGTAATAATGAAATAGTGTTACAAAGGTCATTAATGAAGAATCCTAATTTGTGGGGCCTAAATATGAAAAATTATGAGATACACCTTTAAATATAGTGTAGCACGCCACTTTCGATAACAATACAATCTTAACCTCTTGTTTTTATGATGGTATTACCATATTACAAGTGAAGTACACTTTTACAGTCTCAAACTGCATTAATCCTATGTCATATATATTGAATAAGAGCTTGCAAAATACATTTAGCCCCATAACCCTTTTCATAAATGAACAAAATGGACATGTAGTTTCAAATGTAAATATAAAAGTCCACGTATATGTGTTATATTTTGGAATTACCTTATTCGATTGAGGATTTCCGATATCATTAATATATATTTATTTCAATTTTTCTTTCAAAAAAGAAAACAAGATTGCCAAATATATTCCAGCATAAATCTACCTGGTAAATGCATGTAAAACCACATAGATATAGATAACAAGAGCACAAGGCACAAATGTCACCAACGGACCAATGGCGGCGGCGGCGTACCAACTCCCGCAGGCCAACGTCCCCAGTTTAATCTGAACAAAATCCGCCAGAGCTAACGTCAAAAAAGCACACCCAAAAACAGAGCCCGACGCAGAAGCCAACATCCCAGATCGCAACACTTTCAAATTAACACGAACAACATCCCGTTTTCCATCTCCGTCCTCGGAGTTCCGGCGGATGCCCTGCTTGAGGGCCGACGCCAAGAGGCTGGAGAAAAGGAAAGAGCTGAAAGAGTAGACGTGGAATTTCACCACGTTTTCCGCCGTCTCCGAGCTCGCTAAACAACGGGGGGAATCGGAATCGACGAGGGTGTTGCCGGGATCGCCTAAATTCCAGGCCAGGCCGAGGAAAACTCCGACCGTGAAGAGGGAATTCACGTTAACAATTCCGTCCAAAGCCAATATGTGTATGCTGGTTACGGAGGGGAATTTCTCCCTCGACGAATCACTACGGCGGCTCATTGAATTTTGATGATTCTTATTTGTTTCAAAACATTTTTCTTTTTTATCAGCTCATGATGATTGCTTGGGCTTGACTGAGGAGTAGCGTCGAAGGTAGAAAAACCATTTGCATTCGAAATGGAATATTTGGCGAAGTCCCTTTTGCTGGAAGGAAAGGAAAGAATAATCTTGTACGATCAATCCCAGAAAGGGTCGCAATATTTGAAAAACAGCTGTCGTAATAGGTGAAAATGGAGGGAATAAAAAAGATTCAAAAACAATTCGCCGTTGCCGGGGATCGAACCCGGGTCACCCGCGTGACAGGCGGGAATACTCACCACTATACTACAACGACCTTCATGTCAATAGTTCCTTACTCCATGTATTTGACTTTGTATATCATACATCAGTAAGCCCCTTTCACTTTGGATTTTTGATCTTTTTTTTTTTTTTTAAATTTCTTTTCGTATGAATTGGATAACTATAAAAGAGAAATAGAAATATAAATGTCCACTTCTCCAATTACTTCAAGTTAGATGGACAAATTATGTCAAAATTATAAAATGCAAATGTCATACCATAAGTTCTAGAAAGTCATTATGTCATACATGTGCTCAAGCTGTTGCTCGACCAATTTCTCTCTCTCTCTAAATAATGGGGAAAATTATTGAGCCAATCTGATGTATATTTAAAAATAGTGTAGCCAATCAATCATAAATTGATAATTATGATTTTTATTCATTCATGGGCCCCTTACATATATATTTATTTTTCTCCAAAATAGCATTTTTTTCCCTAATATATATATGTGGATGTACAATCTTGCGTGGTACAAAGGATGTAACAAATAATCTCTTATTTGAATATATTTCTTCTTGTTTTAAAATAAATAAATAAAAGGAAATAAAACTAATTTTATCGTTGAGAGAAAAGTTTAAGGACCACCTATTAAATTTAGCTTTCATTTATTAGCGAAAGATCAACTGAACTAGTCCATATCAAAATCTAATCAACTAATTATACTTGAAAATTTGATTTTTGGGTTTTGTATGGATGTGTGAATATTAGCTTAAATTAAAATAATAAAAATCAAAATTTAGAAAGAAAAGTAAGAGTATATCTTAAATAAAAATATATAAAGAAATATGTTTAAAATCGTAGAAGTGTATCTGATTTGTTTAAACTAGTCTTGTGAATTTTCTTTCAATTACAGAGAACATCTACCGAAAAATATATAAAGAAATACGTTCGAATTTTCTTTCAAATCAAGTCTGAAACTCAATACGAGCCTGTTCTTTTTGTTTCGTTTTGAAAACGTTTTTGGTTTCAACAGTAAATTTAATATATTTTAATCATATTACATAATTTCCAATACAACTTTTTACTATTCAACATTTACTTTTTACATTTTCAATACACTTTTTATATTATAAAACTATTTTCCAAAACTTGTTTTCAAACTTAGTTTGAAACTATTTTGTTTCGTGCAACTATAGGTTTGTAAATTTTGATACGATACGAAAATACAACTTGAACTCGACACGATATAAATGGGTTAGAGTTGAAAGTTTGCGCGTTTGCGAGTTATATAGGTCGACTCAAATAATATTAATAATTAATCGAGCAAGGTAAGAGTTGAGAATACCGACACGAGACCCGCCGACCCGAACCTGACACAAGTAATTTATACTCCAACATGAAAACACGACATGTACCTAAAATGTTCGCATGTTAAATGGGTGTACACTAATAATTAAACTTACAAGATTATGGTGGAGGGTAGAACCGGTTTCAAACTGCCGGTTCCCAGTTCCAAAATAGATGGAACTGAAACCGACCTTTATAGAACGGTTCCAATTCTGATTTCGGTTACAATTACGGTTTACGACGGTTCTAATTTCAATATTAGTAATACCAACTCAAGTAGATTATTAAAAAATTATATATATATATTAAAGAAATATAATACTTGAAATTTCTTTTATATAAATTTTAATTACAAAATGAAGTTTACAGAGAAAATAATATTAATGTTCACAATATTCTTATTTTAAAAATAAATTATATTAATAATAATTAATGAAACAAGCAAATTTTAATACATACACTACAAAATATCATAGATATAAACTAATTATAAATAGGGCAAATGACACCAGTGGCCACCCAACTATTCGCAATGTTCAGTTTTGGTCACTCATCTTTCAAACGTGCGCATTTGGTCACTCATCTTTCTAAAACGTGCCTGTGAAGCCATTCCGTCAAAAATGCTGTCAAATTTGACGGAATCCGTACAGTACTCCTTTTCTTCCTTAACTCCCCAAGCAGATACTTACTTTGAGCTTTGTCTCATACACAGTCAGTGAATTCATATGGGGATCTATTGTTATGATGTCTTCCTCCTTTCTTGCAATTTCCTTTTTACAGCGGGCACAAAGAAAGAAAGGATCAAATTATTTCCAGCAAAGAGAAAGAAGAATGGCATACCACAACTTTAATTTTAGCTACATTAGAAGCTTTCTCTCCATCGACACAGAAGCCTTTAAGTTTTGCAGAGATACATGGGGCAGCATCATCTAAACTTCTACTGTAAACGGGGTGATTGAGTAAAGATCCATCATTCTGGGAAGGGAACTTTTCCACCTGGACCCGAAAATCCGGTCATCTTTGTATGGCATCTTCTCGATTAGCAATTCTAGTTCAGATTTAAGGAAGAAAAGGAGTACTGCACGTTTGCTGATGGATTCCGTCAAATTTGACAGCATTTTTGACGGAATGGCTTCACAGTCACGTTTTAGAAAGATGAGTGGCCAAATGCGCACGTTTGAAAGATGAGTGACCAAAACTGAACATTGCGAATAGTTAGGTGGCCACTGGTGTCATTTGCTCTTATAAATATATATAACTTAAAAATATAAGATTATAATTATAAATAAATATTATATTTGGAGGGTTCCGAACCATCGGTTGTGTTTTCAATTCCTAAAAATTAAGAACCTAAACCAAACCGCAAGACACAATTTTGGTTATGAATCCAAGAGTCGTTCTCCACGGTTACAGTTTTAGAACTGGAACCGCTTATTCAGTTCCAGTTTGATTCCCATTCTAATCGGAACCATAGTCACCCTAGTAAAGGGGTTGTTAGTACATAAACTCGCTAGTTCAGACACAATAATCTAGACACCACACGAAACGAATTGATACCAATCCCCTCCTCAATATAAATAATTCGCCCGACCCTATTATTAGTGCGGTTGTAAAAGCTAGAGCTCAGAGTACAAATCTTGAATCAATCCCAGCACCAACTGTCAACAGCCCCCCCTTTACTGAAGAAGTTGGGTTGGATACACTTTTCAGCTGCTAGATCAGAACAGAGCAGATCCATCCATTGCTACTTTATTCAACCTCACCCACTGGCCATTGGGCCATCTCCAGCCGTGCAAAATCCCGATTTGTATCGCCAAAATATCAAATTAATTTTAACTCTAATTGTACTCAAATGTTTTAAAAAAATTATTAAAATAATAAAATAAGAGTAATTTTTATTATAATTTATATGTAATTATACACATGTACATATTTTGTTTAATTTACTATTTAATTTTAATTCTATCGATAATAATTCTATACTGAAACTGACTCGTGCTAGATCCGGATTGTGCAAAGGGAAAGGCGTTCGGTTCGGTTTGAATCGGATCGGATATGAGGGGAGAGAAAGAGTGTGGAATTTGGCGACCATCGCCACGGAATCGAAAAGGCGGTGGCACATGGCTTGCACACGCTTTCGCCACTTAAATCTGACGGGTGGGAAAAAGATCCCTTGCTTGCTGGTGCTTAGTACCGTCCGCACCACCCGGAAAAGGAAAGATGGCCGAGTTGTCCCTTCAGCTTCGAAGGTAGTACCACGTCCGCATCCATCAAAAGCTCCTCTTAAATTACTTTCTGTATTTATTTTATTTTCTCTTTATTTGTTGGACATATTCCTCGTACTATGTGCTTCCACGTATAGAGATCCCATCCTATTGTACTACTCACATCTTGATCTTTTCATTTTTAAGGTTTCATGTCAAAAGCTTTTTTCTTGATCCATTTTTTTCAATCTCACTTTTGATTGGCAATAATTATTTTTAGATATTAATGAAGAAAATTTTTTTGATACGGCACAAAAATTCAACACGATTTAAATCGAATAAAAAAATTTATAATTATATGAGTAAAGAAAAATTATAATGAATCTATATAATGACAGATGTACTATCTACATAAAATAAAGTACTACTATCCACACAGATACAATCTGTTATCACTATTATTAATGTTTGCATACACTTGTTGCCCATGGTACACAACTTGATTGGTTGAAATGTTTATCAATATAATATTTTGATTTTCAAATAAGTGTTTCTTTACAAATTTGAATACAATAAACTAATAAAAGTCTAGTTCCAAAATCTCAAATGGTAATAGTTGCATCTCTTCATTTTCTTTACAAATACTAATAAAAGTAAATTATATAATTTATTGAATTTTAAATTAGTGTGTTTATTTCTTTTCCTTTTTCTTTTTTTTTTTTGAAAGTAAAGTTACTGGAATACGTCCAGCAACAATTAACATACCTCACGTAACATGGGGTAAAACTCCCGACAATACAACAATTGGGGACAAGGAGAAAGGGATAGATTGAATAGGGGAGGACTGCCCACATGTTGCTACTGTCACTTGAACCTGCATAAAATAGTGTTATTGCACCTGGAAGTGGTCAGGATCGAACCCCGGTCTCCCACAAACCCAAGACCTTAAATGCTTTGGAATGTCTAGTTGTCTACTATAATTGAATACTTAAAAAATAATGAGAAAATACTAAAATTAATTAAATAAATTGATTACAAGTAATTATTTTACCATTAATTGGAGGAACCTTGATGGTGAGTGGCAAAAGTTAAAGTAAAAGCAACAACGCACGGCCTAAGTTGAGGAGAATTAAATGGGCTCGGCCGACCTAACGTTAGTAATATACCTAATCGAATGGTTCTAATGGGATTGTAGTTTTTTCATAGTTATTTTATTATTATGCGTTTTCTTCTTCTTCTTCTTCTTTTTTTTTTTTTTCCCAAATTGCAATACATCTATCAGCCTATCACTATCACTATACAATATCTCTGGTGAATTTTAATTTTTTTCTTAATTTTTTTTATAAAGTTCGAAAGTGTGACATCGCAAAATTACAAGATCTTTCCCCTTACTACTACTCCAAGCTCCCCTTGGTTATAATTCTTCATTTTTACATGAAATTTAATATAAATAAATTATTAAGACTTTTTATTGTTATAATTAACATTTCATTACTTGTGTTGTACTCAAACCTCAATGATTGTATAAATGGCCTATAAAAAGTTTCAGGAAAGAAGGCCTATCAAAAGTTATACTAGTAATTAACTAGTTTATCTAAATGCTTTTTTCAGCCCTTTTATTCTTTGTGTGGAATAACTTTTGAAACAAGGAAAGAATATAAAGCTTGGGTTTGGGGTTGTCTCAGCATAAGCCTAGGCAGTGGACTTATTTAATTCACTAATCTAACCAATTACCCCCTAATTATAGTGGAATGATTTTGTTTTAGAAGTACTTTTTTATTGGTATAAAATTTAAATTTTTATAATGTATTACTCCCTCCGGTCCAGAGTAAAATAGCGTTGTAGCATTAATTGGATTGCAACTCTAAAACTCATAATAGTGTTAAATTACAATAGTTAAGCATTTTTTATCATTTAAACGGCTTCTTAATTTGTTTGAAAAAATTTTAAAACATCTTTTTATTTTAGACCAGGGGATTATTATTTTTATTTATATATTTTTATTTATAGTACATCACATAACCATAATAAAAAAAGATATTGGGATGAAAAACATACAAGTAAGATACATATCTAATATTTATCCTCATAAATTATATTAATTCCATATTGCCTTGTCCAAATACTTTTATTGGCAAAAGTAACTTAAAAGTTGATTTCATTTACCTATATTCCTATTCCAAGTAGAGTTGTGTTTTGTTGAGTGATAATTTTTTTTGGGTTTTTAAATAAAACATATTAAAAAAAAAGAGTAAATTTCGACTATCTTTATCATTTATATTTTTTTTACTTTTTTAATGTAAATTATTTATAAATTACATATAATTATATATTAGTAATTACATATTTGCTTTAGTAATACACTATTCCATAAATTATTACTGTAACAATAACATTAACATTATATTTTACCATTTAAAACCATGTTACTTTAAATTAAATTGTAATTGAATGACATTATTCCATTAAACAAAACCATATCATTTTCAAAAGAATACCCGTATTGTTTGAAGTACGCAGTGATTTGACTTAGATGAGATCTTTAGTGGTAGATCTCATGACGTTTAAAGCTTTGGATTGTGGGAAATCAAGTGCCTGTTCTTTTTGAACGTTTTGAAAACGGTTTTGAAAACAAGTGTTGAAAAATAGTTTTATAATGTAAAAAGTATATTGAAAATGTAAAAAGTAGATGCTGAATAGTAAAAAATTGTATTAAAAATGATGAAATATGATTAAAATATATTAAATTTACTGTTAAAACCAAAATCGTTTTCAAAACGAAACAAAAAGAACAAGCAAATATTGAATCCTGAGAATTCCCTGTTTTGCCTGAGCCATGTCAATGGAGGTTGGATGAATGCCACACCTTTCATTCCGAAAAAGAAGAGTTTATTTTGATTTTTTTTTTTGTTCTTTTAAAAAATCTACTTTTAAAATGTTCACTCCTCATACCACTACTAATATAATTATTTAGGTGTGGTATACAATTAACTCACACTTTTAAAAGTAAGGACATAATGAAATAAATTATGTCAAATAAGTTCCATTAGAAGGTCCATTTTGAGCAATGTATAATTTATTATGAATGTCAATGTACAACACAAAAAATAGCTAATTTGTTATATTTTGTTTCATTTTATACCCTTATTTATTAAGTATGGGTTACTTGTAGATCACACATAATTATATTAGTAAGGGTAGGGCAAGTAAAAAAAACTGAAAGTGAAATCTTTTATTGAAACAAAAAATATTTTTCAAAATCAAAAAAGAATGTGTAACTTTATTAAAGTCGACTATTATATAGTGAAACGGAAAGAGTACAATTTTAGCAGAACGAAAAATTCCTAGAGTAATTTTATTTTATTTTTTAGGCTCTCGGCCACCTCCCCTCTCCCTCATCTCTCTCCAAACCCTAAAGTTTGTCATCTTCTTCCATTATCCTCCTTTATCGGAGGATGAGGGAAGTAGTTCTACTTTTGTTCTTGCTATCTTTTATTTAGTTTGCTTTAGTTTTTATTTTATCCATGTTTATGTTACTCGGTTGAAAATGTAGTATCAAAACTTTCATCTGCAATTAGTGACAGATACGTGACTATTGGTACAAGATTTGTTCAACAATATAATTTAGTAGATTAGATACACTATTGTAGTTCAGATCTGTTAATTATCAGATCAAATATACTATAATCAGTTGTATTGATTGTTTCATTATTTTCTGTCATCGCTGTTAAACGATTTCCAACACCATTAATGAAATGCTTAATTTTTGAAAAAATAAAACATTCCCAGAGTGAGATTTGCAATAGCACAGTAACTAATTATGGATATGTTTAAAACTAAAAGAAGCGAATGAATCACAAATGAAAGCAGGCAAATCTGCAGAGAATCGAATCACAAAATGCAACGTTTGTCCTTCTTGTAGCAAAAAATAGCGATAACGAACAGAAATTTCCACATTTTAACGAAGTCGGCCTTCGTGAATCCTGATCACCTTTTTCCGGTTCTTTCCCAATGGTTTACCCTTTTCTCTTCTCAAACCTTCCGCCGATTCCTCATCCATTTTCCATACCTATCGTGTCTCACCCGTATTTTCATTTGGATCCTATTCGAAACGTCTTCATTTTTTTTTAAGATATTATTTTGTACATCCTTGTATATGTTTGAGTTGATTCATTAGGATCAAGTTTCAACATAGTACTTAGAAGCCAGTAAGAATGTAATTATAAAGTATCTTGTATGTGAAAGCAAGTATTGATTGCATACTTGTATCTTGTAGAGTCGTGTGTCTTTATAACTGATAATAAAGCTTTATTATCCAAGTTAGCCGAATCATGATACGACTCTTAACTATCTATTTAGATATTCGAATCCAAATTCAAATTTTGGGGATCGGCATTATCCATTCTGGATTCTCACCTACAAAATTCTAATCGTGAAAGGTCTCAAACTCCATGTAACAGTTTTCCAATCACGAAACGATTGATAATCTTATAGTTAAGTCTTTGTCATGATTTTCAGTATCTCACATGGAAGGTATGATACTTATATGTGTGATATAAAAGTAATTTGAAACTCTTCCCTTCATAAGCTAACTTTTGAGATGAGTTAATTCCAAAGTTCCTGCTAAATTGTATCAAAACTCTATTCTTATTCATCTGTTACGCTAAATAAAGGTCTATACATTATATGTATAGAATACTTTTTTTAAAAGTTTCAATGTGGACGTCCAAAAACGGTTGAACAAAAAATCATAACACCACAAAAAAACAAAAAAAGAAAGTATTACATTTACTTTAGGTTAAGTATGGTGGCCTAACCAAACTAGTCAAGCATGCAGGTGAAAATAACAACCACGTTAAAACAAACCCCAACAATTAACTCTGGCGAGGGAGCTAATACTAATACTATTTATTAAATAAATAAATAAATAAAATCTGTTTGCAACAAATGGCAGGTGGGTTTGGGTTTCGTGGGTAGACAAACGTACGATCCAACTACTAAGCCCCAACTGAATTTCCCCATTCCCAAATCTAACGTTAAATTGCCTTCAGTTAGGGAGAGAGCTCTTCAGCGCCCCCTGTTTTTCTCTATATAAAACTCTCTTCTCTCTTCCCTCTTCTCTCCTCTCTCTTCAACAGCTGACAACTCAAACAAAAGAAAGAGAACAACTGGAATTTCATTTCTCCTTATACAAAGTTGTTTTTTACCTTTTTTTCAGGAACCCTAATTAAATCCCCACAAGGGAAGCATTTATTGTCGTTGAATTTCAGTTCCATCAGTTTTTTCCTATAAAGAAGCCTCAGGGTCTGCAAGTTTGGAGGCGTTCGTTCGTTACTGTTGTTGTTCGAGCATGGCTTCCCATGAGACAGAATCATCGTTGTTGTTCCCGGACCATGATGTTGTTCTGTCCGAAGGGTTTCGCGGTTACGAATCAATTTCGGTGTCTTGTGGGTCTTCCTACTCTTCTTGGTCGGATTTGAGTTCGCCGTTTGGTTCCGAACTCGAGTCTACTTCTGAAACCACCGAGAGTGAAGATGAAGATTTCATTTGTGAGTTGACTCGTCAGATGGCCGAGTCCATGCTTCAAGAAGATGAAGATGATTCTGAGGTTTGCTTCCTTTTTCTTAAATTCAAAATTTCCGAATCCCTTTTTTGTATTACTGAATTTGCTTTGAACTACTGAAGGCGGCGAGTGAATTACCGGCGAACTTGTCGGACGGCAGCAAGTCCGGCTCCGTTTGTTACTACTACAACAGCGAGGGATTCATGGGCAAATCCGAAAATCCCACTTTGGAATCTGCCGCGAATGTTAGAAACCTCAATTCGGACGAGAATTCAACCGATGAACAGTTGCGACCTGTCCAAGTAAGAAAATCAAAACCAAGAGTTTTTCAAATTGATTAAACATTTTTGTAGAAATGAAGGAATAATTTTCGTTAATTGCAGGTTTATGAGTTGAAAAATCAGCCGCAATTGAAAAAACAACAAGGGAAAGGAGTGAAGGCGACGGATTCAACCCACCACCAACCTCCGCCACAAAAGGAAAAACAGAGCCCGCAGAACAGAGGCGGCGGCAAAGCATGGAAACAGGGCCAAGGGAAGAAGAACGGGGTTCCTCTTATCCCAGCGCCACCGGCTGGGTCGGGTATGCGGGCCGTATTTCTCGGAGGATCCGAGAGAAACGGGTCGACCGGGACGGGTGTTTTCCTGCCAACTGGAGCTTATACCAAACCCGAACCCAAAAGAAAACCAGGTATTATTACTCTCCTCTCTGTGTATTTATTATTATTAATTTTATCTTTTAAATTTGAAAATAAAATTTAATGCTCTAAAAACCGAAAGAAAAAATCCCCCAACATTTAAAAAAAAAAAAGAAAAAAAACCGACATTTAATGGTAAAATTTTATTTTATTTTATTTTTTTTGGGTTCCGAATTTGATTGCGAACCCGTAATTGTACTTGTTTTTGGTTGCAAATGAGAATAATTCTAATCAACACTTTTTGGTTTTTTTTTTTCGAATCGGAAAAAAAAAAAGTAGGGGGAATACCTTTAGAAAATTAAAACACAAAACAAAAAAAATTATCAAAACTTCTATGAAGTTTATCTACTAAGTCCTCTCAAATTTACTTTTTTTTTTTTTAATTTCAAACTTTAAAATCTGCTCGATAATTTGTAATCACATCCCACAACAAAATGTAATTTAGAGTTGAATTTGAAAATCAATTATCCACCAAACTACAATTCAATTCACACCTCGAACTTTAGCTATTTATATTACCTCTCAACTAATTATAAACTATGGTATTATACTACACAATTCTGAACATTATTTTCCAACTCACTCTAAAATATAATAATATTTTACAACCTCTGGAGTCATGCTTTAAACAACTTCTTAAATTACGTTTCAAAATGCAATACCAGTGGCATTCATTTCTCACAATACCAACCGCAATGCTCGATTCATGCTTATGTTATAGTGAATTATTTAGAAAAATTTGTGTCTTTCATAAGGAATAATAAGTTAGATTTGGAGTAAGAGTTCACGGGATTTTTTTTTTTTTTTTCCTTATCCGAAAAA
Source organism: Leptodermis oblonga (assembly GCA_016801395.1). Lineage (NCBI taxonomy): Eukaryota > Viridiplantae > Streptophyta > Magnoliopsida > Gentianales > Rubiaceae > Leptodermis > Leptodermis oblonga. Next base: position 36,296,100 of record CM028760.1, read on the forward strand.
AGAATTCATCGAAATAATGAGTCACCATTGGTATCTATCCTCAATAATTTAGGCAAAGGAATAAACAAGCGGTTAGGAGTGTAGAATTGGAATCTGACGGTAGAGGATATGAACAACAAAAGTTCTGGATCCGGTTTTGTTTGCCTGTCGACTTGACGGGGGCGAGGACCCCTCATGGGGCCCACCACCCCTCCCACTCACCTATTAGGACAGGTGTGAGTAGCTGATTGGTTGCATCTATTTTGAGTTTAGGAGATTCCATACGCAAAGGGAGCTGTAAAAATTGAGAGAAATTAATAAGGATTCCGGAATATACACCCATGGCATGACCCGCCCATGTCAAAAAAAAATCCAACTTGACCTGGAATCTTCTGTAGCGGGTCCCACTTTTTGTCCTCGGTTAAGGACGGGGACCTGGTCTACGGCCGTTGCCTGGGGCACTACATGGAATCATGATAGATAGATAGAGCCAAGCCAACCTCCCCCTCACCGCTTATTATCAATCACTATTTTTTTTTCATAGGATAATTAATGCGAGTAGTTATCTAAATGGAGAAAATAAAGATATTAATAATTATCAAGAACTTTTTGATGGTTTACATATGGTTTTAGTGACTAGAACGAGAATGGGTATAGATTTGATCCGCCACTTTCTTGATGTTCGGTTTGTTTGTATGTTCTTGAAATTTTGAATTTTATACTGATTTATTGTTGTTTTCAAAACATATTTCTACTATTTAGTTACACAATTTTGTATCTTCTCTCGATTATATACATTATATGAGTATGATTTATGATTTTTCATTTCGTAACCGACAATCAAATAATGAATATTTTTATCATTTTATTTCTATTCTTAAATCCTCTAATCAAACATTTGGCCTTGGAACAACAGTTTTCTTTTTGGTAATGAGGGAAAATTGGTACAAAATTTAGGTATTTTATGGATTATTTAGTGTTGGGTTGACCGATTAGAATGGAACAAAAAGTGTAAACATGGCCGACAAAAAGAAAAAAACTTGAAATGATTTGGTAAATAATGCAATTATTGAAATTCAGTGGGCTCCGTCAAAAAATAGTTGAAATTGCGGTACTGGTGGGAAGGAATATTTATGGGGCCGATGATGACGTCACTGTTATTTTTTATCTTTTTTTTCTGATGGTGACATTTTGATGTCATTATTTCTAGAACTGGCAAGTTGGTGTGTGTTTGGAGGTATTCTTAATCATCCTCGGTTAACTCGAAAATACTGCGTTACTTAGTTGATTATTGAGGCTCTTATTATTATTCTTATACAATTTTTTGAAAAAGTGGCCGCACAATTAATTTGACTTCTCCTTTGTGCTCATTTGATTAGGATGCTCAACCGTCCTTATTCCGGCGAGGGTGCTGCAGACGCTGCAACAACACTTTAACACGGTGGGTGCGCCGTCGCTGTCAACTACTTCTGGTGGATCCGCCAATCTACCCTGGCGAAATGGTAGCCACCCTCTTTCTTTCTTTCTTTTTTTATTTATTTATTTATTTTTTATATTCGTTTATAAAACTAAAATCATACATTTATTGAGTTGACACTCCAAATCAAATTTCTCTATATTTTTCTTTTTTGGGCACGGAAAGGGTTATGGGTTGGTGTATTTGGTAGCGAGTAAAGTTCAAACTTCTAACACTCCTTTTCCAAATTCAATTTATCTAAATTTTGCATTTTTTGGACATGGAAAGGGTTTTGGGTTGGTGTATTTGGTAGCAAGTGAAGTTCGAATTTCTAACATAACACTGCTTCTGGTGAGCGAATATGCCTTAATCACGGGGTTTTAATCGTATTTTTACAAGATTTGAATTTTTAAATGCCTTAAACCCACGAAGTTGCATTTTCTAAGTCAAAATTGAATGGGAAGTTTCCTGGGCATGAGTAGCTTATACTCATAGTTTCATACTTGAATTTTCCTCGTGCTTTCCTATTTTTGGCTTGCAATATTTATTTAAGCTGGCACAACACACATGGCTACGGTTAAGTACGAAAGTATGTAATTAAAAACGGTTTTCCTTTCTTGGTTTGTTCAGATGTATTGGCAAGAATAAACGGGTTGCTTCAACAAAATAAGGATCATGCCGCATTCCAAACTCGGGCCGAATCTCAATCGCAACCCCAGTCACAACCGCAAGCAGCGTATTCCACGGCGGAAACCGGCCATCACCCGGAAGCACCACAACTACCTCAAGAGTGGACTTATTGACTGCGGCTGGCTAGGGTTCCGGCCCGCAGCCGCTAGCTAGGGTAGGGTTTTACCCAGAAGGCAGGTGGCCAGTAAGTGATGAGGGCATAGGAGATGATGATGATTGAATAAAGTAAAGGAAAAAAGGGTTGGACTTTGTGGATTAAATAATGGTGGGAGGAATCTAGGGAAATAATAATGAATCAATAGGACTCAAATTGAAAGTGATGGCTCAGTTGAGTACTTTTATGTAATTGCTTAAAGTAAAGGGAGTGCATAAATTAAATAATAAAAGAAAAAGTATTTGGGAATAATAATAAGATTTAGTGCCCGTTGGCTGGTGTTGATGGTACTCAATTTGTGGTTGGATTTGGTATTTTGACAGTTGAATGGAATTGTAAATCGGAATTGATATTCGCAGTAATCGTTTCGATATTTGCAGTAATATTTTCCTGTAAAAAGACAAAAATGTCCCTTGGTAAAAAAAAAATTACAAACCAACTATGGGCTGTAAAAAAAATAAATAAATAAAAAAGCAACTCACGGGCTCTGTTCCGTTTAATAATTCTTGCAAAGCAGAGCCGGGTGGAATCACAAAATCGGATAAAAATCGAGATGACTCGGATCGAAAAAAGGTTAGTGGCTAAAGTTAAAATGTTTTTTGCGGTATTGTTTTAGATAGTTGGTTTGATTATTTTAGTTGTATTATGTCCGGATTTGTTAGTATTTTTGTCGAAAATGTGAATTTTTTTACCGGATTGGCGAAGATCCGTCCGGTGGTTACTGCAAATATCAAACTGAAGGGGCGGGGGGGGGGGGGGGGGGGGGGTGAAATATCACCGGGCGCCGGCGATACTTTTGGCCAAAAGTATCGCCGGGCGAGGGGTTTTTTTTTCTTTTAAAGTGTTAGGGGTATTTTAGACTTTTCACAAGAAAATGTTACTGCAAATATCGAAACGGTTACTGCAAATATCATGCCCCTTGCAAATTGGGTGAGATTTGTGACTTTGGGAAAAGAAAGTGATGTTGTAAAGTGATTGGAGGAATGTCTCTTCTTTTGCAAGATATTTCCATTGTTGGTACAACCAATACTAGAAATAAAATTTATTGGGTGAATTACATTTACCTGGAAAAACTACAAATAGCTACTCTGATTATTAAAATTTATATATAACTCTATGCGAATGGACAAGTCATCTGGTTAAAAATACAAAAGACGTAAAATTCAACACATTATTGGTGATAGAAACCAAAATATCATTAAGATTTTTTTTTTATTTAGAAAATTGAGATCACCGATTAAAAATTTAGGTGAGTTAATGAGAAGTTATATGTAATTTTCAATAACTAACTATTTGTAAATTTCCTAAAACTCATGGAGTTTAATGTAGTTCACCCAAAAAACTTCATTGCTTTATGTCCACATCATATCTCACATCTAAATTTAGTGAATACATTTTCTTGGGTGGTTGCTTGAAGCCCTACTTTTGCTCCTTAGAAATTGCAACTTGACAATCCCTTTTGTCATTTCATGTGTGACGGGGAGTGATGCACAAAAGTTTGACAAAAGATCTAAAGCTTATGTCATATTTAATCAAATCCGATGTAGCAACGAGCTAGTGCTCCAGTAGTTCATGCGTGGGGCGAGTTACCCAAATGTTGGGGGTTCGATTTCTTACCTCTGTGAGTTCTGTTTATTTATAATGCAAAATTGATAGGACTCTACAGGATCCGATGTTCCTTATTAGTTGAAACCTTAATTTAAATTAATTTAGGGATATTAAAAATTATGAAATCATGAAAAAGTTATTATAAAATATATAATCAAATTAAAACTGCAGTTTCAGCGATTGTGCTATAAAGGGCTTAAAAGCGTTGAATGAAATACTTCTTATGTACCATTAGAAGAGTTTACTTGAAAAATATATTTTTTTTCAATAAAAGAATTCACTTTTAAAATTTTACTTCTTATACTCTTACTAATATAATCAAGTGTGGTACAAAATTAGTTCATACTTAAAAAGTAATGTTATAAATGAAACAAATTGTGTCAAATTAGCTATATTAGGTGTTGTACCTTGACATTCGTAATAAGTTGTATATTCGTTAAAGTGGACTCTTCTAGTGGAATGGCGAGAGTAACATTGTTTTAACAAGATAGGACCCCAAAACATAAAAATATTAACACAATAATTTTATAAGATACATTAAAATTAAAAAACTATTGTTTGTAATCCAAAAAAAAGAAAAAAAAACTATTGTTTTGTAATCCGAAAAAAGAAAAAAAAAAACTATTGTTTTAGTATTTTCTTAGCTTAAAGGGTAAATTTCATTTATCACATTCGAAATAGTTCAAATAAATAAATAAACCTCGTTAAAATTTCCTAAGAAATATCATGATTAGGTGAAATTACTACATGAATTACTTTATTCGTTTCATCAAAAGAGTCAGATTTTGAAAATGTACAATTTATTATGAATTTCAAGATATAACACTTAAAATGACTAATTTGTCACTTTTTGTTTCAATAACATCTTTACATTTTAAGCAAACTCTTTTATTCGACAAAAAATAAAATTTGAAAATAAACCGTAACTAGATAGTCAAATAGCAGATAAAGTTTACATATTCTAGATGAGTAACATTTACGTAAGTCCTTTATAAAAAAACGTTTACGTAAGTAACACTAAGTGGACCATCATATATACTTACTAATAAAACACTTTAGATAAATACTTGCCTGAAATACGTAACGATATTTTTATCATTTTACACTCTCAAATTGGCTAAATCAGCTTCCGTTTATTTAATAATATATCTTCATTAGGTAGTTTCTTAATTTAGTAAATCACGAACAATTTCGTGCCGGGAATAGAAAAGGAATCCTCTATTATTGGCTCCTCGCACTCAAATATCTATGATAGTTTTTTTGGACAATTTCTTTTACTGCACACCACGTTACACTATGTCGGAGATGAAAATTAATATCATTATCGAAAACTTACACACCATGTTGGGGACAACTTTTAAAAGTTAACAGGTAATTGTGCTCAATCTAGAAAAAATAAAAGGTCCTTAATTATTACGAGATTACAATATATATCGGTACCCGTAATTCGCCGGTATGAGTAAGGTGTCAGTACCGAAGATCGAAAACAAGTTGCTAGTACCGAATACAAGGAATCGTGGGTTGGTATCGGTAGTATGGTGTTAATGTGCAGGAGTTACAGGTACTTATGAGGGTGTCAATCAATAGAGGAGTTAATGACAACTATTACAAGTTTAATGTTGGATGGTTATTGCTGAGTTAATGTTGGGTGATTATTACCGATTTAATGGCTGATAGCAATTACACCCGCCTTAAATCCGATGACGGTTACAAATGAATTAAAGGCCCGACGGTGATTACAAAGATAGTCCAACGGACATAAACGGTAGAGTCACTCTATAAATACGAAGGTACACTCAAAGCAAAGGACAACGAAAAGGTACATTAATCTTTTTCTATTTATGCAGAAATTATATACTCTCAATGGTTTACTGAATTGACCGTCAGAGTGATACAGGGGGATAGTCCCGTATTTGTAGATTGTTACCGGATTCAGTGAGGCATTTTTCGGGATTGGGAGGTTCAATATTCCTAAGGGCAGATAGTGTTTCATCAGCTCCAAAACATATTTACAAAATCATCCTTTAAAATCTGTTAAGAGTTTGAATGAGGAGTTATTTTATTTTACACCTTTTATGTTATTTCTTACTTTTAAAACAACACATTGTTTTGGCAAATACAAACATTTCCAAGCCCCCTTCCAGAAAAAAAGAAAAAAAAGAAAAACCAAATTGAAGCCAAAGACAAAGCATTAATTTATTAAATCCCTGTGGTGAATGTGAGTCTAGGCATGTGCGTGTGTTTGGAAGCATTAGCGACCGACGAAAGTGCCCCAGTTGCTGGTGAACGTGAGGGCCGACAAATTGCAACTGTACTAGTACTATTGCGGGCGCTTAAGAAGACTTAGGCTGACTGATGTGAACCCTTGATTTTAACTTGTGAGAACAAGAATTCAATGTGAAAAATTGTCAAGGAAAGTATGTATGCAAGACGCAGCTCTCAAAACTCTAGAATCCTTACTCTTGGATTCGGCAAACTACTAATTTAACAAGTTAAATTAAACATGCAATTCGAACCAAGTGGAGAATAATAGAGGCGAAACAAAACATGCAATTAGATAGAGCAATTATCTAATTAGCCTATAGTTCATGTACTTTAGCAATTAACAAGCATGCAAATTACTTAAGCCAAAATAAAGAAGAGTGAATAATAAAGTATAAACTTTCATTCAATTAATCACTGTCGAATTATGAAGTGCAGCACCCCTATTTATAGGTATAGGGAGCACGAAATTTACACAAGAAAATAAGGAAAGAAAACACAAAATTGAAACTTAATCAAGAGATTAAGTAACTCACAAAAATCAACAAGAAAAAGGAACTTACTTGCTGAAAAAACAAAAAAAAAGAAAGGAAAATTTCGTCTTCCATAAGGAAAGGTTATGAACGAAATTCTCAAGGAAAAAGGAAGGAAAAATTCAGATTTTACCTTTAAAGAAAAGAGAAAACCGAAAAATAAAGGAGAAAAAAAAAAGAGGAAACTATGAAGAGAATTAAGTAACATGCACAAAACCTTAATTCTCCTCCTAACCCTAATCCTAATTGTGAATTGCTTCTCCTTGGGCTTGGGCTTGGCAGAATGTGGATTCATGAAGTGGACTTGATGGATTCGACCCAATTGATGTAGCATGATGATGTAGATGTAGGAAGCTTCCGGAATCATTTCAAAAGCTCAAAAAACATTTCACTTCTAAAATTCTTCAAACTTTATGAAATCTCCATTTCTTCACTGGAAAGACTAGTAGTTACCATTTCCACAATTTATGTAACTTGTAAATACCATTTCCACAACTTGAAAATACCATTTCTACCATTTTCTTAGTTGAGATGATTAGTATTCACCATTTCCACCATTTCCACTTTGATGGCGAGTAGGGTAACTCTTGTAATCTTCATTTCCTTCTCATTAAGGTCATTGGAGCTTTCCTTTGTTTTCGTGGATTCTGACTCATAACTTGCGTTGTTTTAGCCTTGGATTTCCTCATCATTTGGTATCAGAGCCGCATGACATCATTTTCACAAGTTGAAATCAAGGATTCACATCAATGACTCGGTCAGTGTGCCGCATGACGTGTTATATTTTCTTAAAGATAGCAACTGTCACGAGACGTTTTTTTGAATCACCAAAAGAGGCGCGTCGTATGACAAGTAATGTCTGCTGGCAAAGCTTCCGCTAATTTTCTCGCAAGATAAAGCTCTTATAACAAGTCTTGAGCCAAGTTTTACTCGCTTTTCGCACTCAGCACAACAATGTCTTTAGAGGAATGGGAAGAATGAGAGTATGAGACTGTTGAAAGGGTCTCGTAAAAGCACGTTAAAAGGAAATGAAAATAAGAGAAAACATAGTTCAAAAGGGACGGAATAGAGTAATCTAAGCAAATTCGATTACTATTTGTGTTAGTTTATGCTATATTTTTGCGGTACATTAATTTCGTTTTTCTCCTTCTTAAGCGTTCAGTTGACTAATGTAATAGATAGAGCATTGTGAATTTATAATAATTTATTAATAAACAATGAATAAAATTAGGCGATTAAGAATGTGTGACGCTGGGTCCACGCCACCAGTTGGTATGGTGTGGGAAGGTGCAACGTCAGCATCAAGTGGTCGCCCTAGCACCACCGCACAGAATGGCACAACTGCTTGCTACCTTTCTCGCAACAAATTGGGATGCGTCACTTTTCATTTTTCTTTCTTTTTAAGTTTTTTTAAAAATTATTTTCGTCTCTATACATATTTTTTTATGTTAGGAAATTTAGTCAATGTAATTATAAAGAAGTTTGACTTTTGAATTCTCCATAAAAGTAATGTTTAGCAGGTCACTATTGAACATCGATGATAAGTTCCAAAGTTTGGAGTGAAATAATTTGATCCGGTGTTTGAAAACTCGGGACGAATCAACCAATCAGACCGTGGTTCGATTAGAAACCGATTATAGGTCTCTGAGTTTTATTGAAAATCTTGTTTGACAAAAAAAAAAATTAGCAAAACTTGGTTAAACTCGTATTTGACTCAATTTATATTTCTTGCTTCTAACTTATTTAAATTGTTGATTTATATATTTTAAATGAACTAGAAAATTTTTGTATACTTAATTTACTTTAATATATTTTTTTCAACTATTTATTAAGTTATACACATTGAAAATTATTAACATTTAGCTATGCAATTTACATTTGAACTTTAATAACTCACATATCTTTTGTTGGGTAAAGTACAATTTATCTCCCCGTAGTTTAATAAATAGATAACTTACCTTCTCCTGGTTTGAAAGTATATAACTTACCCTCACATGGTTTGAAAATGGGCAACTTATCGCCATATAGTTTGAAAATGGACAACTTACCCCCTTCCCCAAATGGTTTAAAAAGAGACAACTTATCCCTTCTATTTTAATCCCATTTCAAACTATGTGATACAAGGGTAAGTTGTCCATTTTCAAACCATAGGGAGTAAGTTGTCTATTTTTAAACCACGTGAGGGTAAGTTGTCTATTTTCAAATCATGTAGAGGTAAGTTATCAATTTATCAAACCATGAGGGGAGTTAGTAGTACTTTACCCTATTTTGTTTTCGTGTACAAATATATGCTTATGATTTAGATTTATTTATACATTGTGACGATATTATTTAATTTTTTTTTCATTCTATTTGACCAGTTTGATTCAGTGAACTATCAACTTCTTGATACATGTTTTTTTTGATTGGGTTAAGTTTTAGTTTGAAAAAAATAGCTTTATAATGTAAAAAATGTATTAAAAATTTAAAAAGATATAAATAAATAGTAAAAAATTGTATTAAAAATGATAAAAATTAATTATAATATATTAAATTTATTATTAAGACTAAAAATGAAACTAAAATTAAAACTTAAAGAAGTGGCCCATAACTGGATTGTGCTCGGACCCAATTCTTAAAACATTGATTAGGTCTCCCTTCTCTGAAGCTACAGCCGTACAGACAAAGCGCAGATGGGGGTGGGGGTGGGGGGGGGGGGGGGGGGGGGGGGAACGAAAACAATACAATAATCAATTATTCAAATCTTTCATAAGTGGATGGTATATTTTTTGTGATTGATAACCCTAAAATTGCGAGTAGAAATTGAAATAGAGAACCTTTCCTAAGCTAATTATATATATATATGATTGGGGAATCTTTTTCTTCACCACTTTTTTCGAGTACCACCAAATATGGCAAACAGAATGTGAAGATATTCTTCTTTACTTTCTTCCCGGCATGATCTTGTTTTTCTATTTCCCCCTTTTTTTTGGCTTCAAATCTTTAGTTTAATTCTTCTTTGGAATGAAGATTTTTTATTTTGTAAACAGCTTATTGTACTGGAGACTCTTACGTTTTGACGATACTATTACTTATAATTATGATAATATAGAACTTTGTGTGAAACTACCACAAGATTTACTTGTAATACATTATAATTTTATGTGAAAAAAAAATTAGTATGACACTTATTCTATAACGAAAGTATGTAACTGAATATGTAACAAAGAAGTCCTATTTATAAAAATAAAAAAAAAATCAGATTTGGTTAAATCCAATCGCAATTGAAGTTAGACCGGGTTGATGAGAACCGAGAACTAATACATAGAGTAATGATACACAACTTAACTAATCTCCTCAACTTTCTCATAACAGGTGAGATGTCATGCATTAATTGACTATACTTTTATAAAATACTCCGTAATTATTAATACTATATAAAAAATTGAGGTGATTAGTTGAATTGTGTATCATTACTCTAACAGAGTAACATTTACAATTGAATATAATACTTTCATATTGCTAATATATTTACTAATGATTGGCACTGGCGGGATAAAATCAAATGAGATTTCACTAAAACAAAGTGAAGTATTGTGAAAATGAATTAATATAAACAAAAGGGCTTTTTTTTTTCTATTTTATTTTTATAAATAATTTATGTAAGAGTTCAAAAATTGAGCTGTTTCCAGTACGGCAGCAGAGTACCCCAAATATTCCCTGGAAACAATTATTAAAATAAAATAAAAAAACCAAAAGTATAAAAGAGTTTGTACTGACAAGATCCGATCCGAAAGTGAACAGCTGCTCAAAAGAAATACGGCCTGGACTGAACGTTTTTAGGACGTTTACTATTGTAGTTATCAGCTATACGATAGATTATTCGGTGTATCCATTGTATCATGTAAAACTGTGCAATTACATATATTTAGGGAAAAATATTATTTTTTTGGAGTAAAGTGCTATACACATAGGGGGCTTATGAATTAATAGAAATATGAATAGCCTGTTTATGATAGACTTGCTGTACTATATTTAAGGATATAACGAATGCATACAATACCTATACCGATACAAAATTTTATTTCATACTTCTATTGATCTTGCCAATTTATTATTAGTGTTATTCGTCGATCTATTTAACTTGTGAATTCATCAAAACTTAACATTAATCTATTTATATTATGAGGAATAATATACTTAGTAACAAATCATAGCAACTTTTTGATAGCAACTCATGTGGCATGCATTCATTGGCCAATTACTTGATATTAATAAAAATGTAACCAATGAATGCATACCACATCAGTTGCTATCAAAAAGTTACAATGATTTGTTGGTAAGACTATCATTATTCTTATATTATATTGAGTTCGTATTGTGTTTTTACATTTAATTAAAAATTACTCGTATTTAATTTCACGGGTGCAAGTTCACATATAGTCTTTCCTCAAATATCATGACCTATCCTTCAAGGCTAATCAATGTTCAAAATTTCAAAGACATGATTTTTACAAAAGCGAAAATTAATCAACTTCCTAAATTCAAAATGTTAGATTTTTGTAGCTAATCAATAGTTCACACCAACAAAAATATATGTGGGAATTCAACTTCTGAATTCAATACATAATATACAAACGCTATTCTAAGGCTAAGTTCAATAAGCGCGGCATTAGACCGTTAGTCACGTCAGATACAATTAAAATTAACATCTACTATAATAATTCCCTCACCATCTACTAAAACAACTGGAAATGTTAAAAATAATGTAGGCATACGACGTACAAACTGCTCCCGCCCTTCTTTATCTCGAAAGATCGGGTGTCCTAACCATATATCCAACCGTTATCCCATCCCCGCTATCCACTGAGCCCACCCTAAACAATCCATTTTTTACCGGATTATTTCCAATGTAATCATAAAAAACTAATATTTTAAAGGATTTTAGATCATACTTCTAATAAACTTTGACTTTCGGCTAATCTTACGTTTGACTTTTATATATATATATATATATAAACCATTTTTGGAAAAAAGAAAAAAATGAAGTACCAAATATTGAATTTTCATTCTTTGAAAATGCATGCATAGCATTTAAATGGAAGGACACGTAGTATAAGAATATTTAAAGTCAGTTTTAAAATAGTGTGGCAAACTTCTCATCAGACATGTCAACCATACATATGTACATTCACAATTTACAAACGTAAAATATAGAAAAGAAAGGAGGATTCAGATCGAGAGGGACAACGTCTCTGAATTTTCAAAATGCATTCATATTGTAGACCATGACATGATGGGAAGATAAGCTACCACTTGCCTAATCCATGTAAATTAAACATTGTGATCGTATGGCAGTAAACGAGTCGAGTCGTGTCGAGTTTAGCTCTAAAAAGACAATGCTGTTGGAATTTGAGTTTTTAAATATTCCAAAATGGTCTCAAGCCCAAAATTTAATAATATTTGAGTTATTTTCTCTAACACGTGAAATTCACACACATTAATAGGGGCAACAAATTGAAAAATAAAAGTTAAATCACTTAAAACAACTCACGTGATAGTTAAAAATAGATAAAATATTTTAAGAATTTGAGCTGGAGACCAATTTTTAAACAAAATTTGAATCTAAAGGATCAAAATAAAATAATTTCAAATTGAGGAACTAAATGAATAGAAAACATTCCAAGTTAATATACCAATAAAATGATTTAACCTAAAGAGTATCATGACTTTATTGGCTCGAGAAACCATCAAACCAATACTATTTAGGCTCAAATTGGCTATTGATTAGGGCCGTGTCAAGTTTTAGCGGGCGACTTGGCTCGTTTACACCCGAAATTGGGCAGCAAATTATGCTTCCTCAACACTACACGTACGTTTGTGTAGCCCCTGCCCTTCTATCCAAGGAAAAAAAGAGCAACGGCCGGAGACAAAAGCCTGCAATATTACTATTATTATTATTATTGGAGGATAATTAAATTAAAATGGACAGCGCTTTGAATGCCAAATGAAAATGAACGTGCATCGTGAACCTTGCCTTTTTCTTTTTTTTTTTTTTTTTCAATCAATAATCACAACGCTCTGACTTTTATTTATTTATTTATTTTCTTCTTCTTTTTATGATGGGGGGGGGGGGGGGGGGGGGGGGGGGGGGGGGGGGGGGGGGGGGGGGGGGGGGGGGGGGGTTGAATTGCATGAATATTGCAGAAATTAATTACGTTTTTTAAAATCATTTGTTAATCCATAGTCAAATCAATTTTATAATCATGTGTTTTAATTAGTCAACTTCTTTTTCTGGACTATTAAACACCAATGGTAAGAAAGACACAGACGACCAACTTCCTGCCCGAAACGTCTACTTTTTTATTCTTGTTTTTTAAAATCTGAAAACAATTTCAAAATAGCTCCCAATTTAAAATTTTTGGGAACTAAAATAATGAAGCCAGAAACTAGCTGAAGCTATTTCTGGCTTCAAGAGCTTTTAGCTACCGAAAATAACTACCATTGAAAAATGGCTTGAAGTTATTCTTCACCCGGTAGACACAAAGGATTAGTTAGTTTAGTTACCTTTGGAGATACCCTTATAGTAGCTAGTTTATAACAAATTTTCCAAAATATTGATATTAATAATTATTTTGTTAGAATGTATCCATAAATGCATATTTCACTGGTTATGAAAACTTTTTATAAATTAATTTTTGTGAGTATCATTATTATTATTATTATTATTATTATTTTCAAAAATTTTCATTTAGGGTGTGGGTTTAAGGGTACCCCAATCACCCCATAATCCACCATTACTTAATAACTTCGAAAATTTTCTGGACAAGATTTAGTTCACTCGCTATAATTTTTTTATTTTTAAATCTCGCTCAGAAATAATTTTTTGAATCCGCTACTACTCGTTGGATCCGCACCAAGAAGTCAAAATAAGGCAAACAAACCCATCTCTTGTCCTTCCACATATCAACAATGTTTCCCTTATTAAATCGTCATGTTAACTTTTGAATCAAAACAAAGTAAAATAATACTGTCTCTGTCTCTGTTCCATTCAAAAACTTCATTTTAAAATATGTATAATTTATTATGGGTGATAAAATATAACACATAAAATAAGTAATTTGACATTATATTTTTCATCCATATCCTTACTTTTTAAGTAATGGTTAATTATGGATCACACATCATTATGATAGTAAGTGTATGTAATGTAAACAAATTCAAAGCAGACTCTTTAAATGAGACAAATTTTTTTTTTTTGAAAGTGAATTCTTTAAATGAGACGGATGGAGTGTTCTATTTAAAAAAACGTGACCCGATTTATACAAAAATTAACCAGACGATCCGAACTAAAACAAACAAACAAAACCTCTCCTTACCCAATCAATACATGCATGCCACTATGGCTTCTTCAAAGTTGATCCAACCTCAGAAAATCGCCGACATTTTTGCGCCAAAAAGAATATTGAAAAGTCTCATTCATAGATGTCATACATCTTGCTAGGTTAGCATGAAAAGTGCTGTAGAGAATCTTTAGTACGGTAACAAATTTTTGCCTAACTCATGATCATTAATTAATCAAATAATAATGACAGAAACTCAATAATTTCATTTGCAAAAGTTACTTTCTCAGTATTCCTTTACCACTCAACCTAAGACCACGTACTCTTTTTTTCTAATTAAGACAGAAATGTAGCTTTTTGGATAACAAGGCCTTAATTTTATATAATTAATGTATGTGACTAAGCAATGTTGATTAATTGATGGTTGTTTTGGTCTGTTGGGAGGGTAAAAATGTCATTTTACAAATCTCAATCGCTTAATCAGATAGATAAGGCCTTGGAAAAATGGAATCATTCCAAATAGTTTTTTAATATATATATTTTTTGAATCAATACTATTTCATTATCCTATTAACTATTACATTGAAAGCAGGAGCTATGGAGAAGGGAAGAACGAAGTTGGAGAGCCACCTACAGAGTCCTGTCAGCCTGCGCTCTAAATAGGCAGAATTGACAGAGGTAGGAATCGAACCCCCGACCTCTGAGTGACTCACTATGCGTCGCAACCGCTGGAACACTTTGCTTTACATTCGGACTAGAGAGTTGAGAGGAGACAATAATTAAATCTGCTCTCAATTCGAGTCAAGAGATAGATAAATAGACACATTCCATTGCATTGATTGGGAGTGTCCTTAGAGATTATCAAAGACTAAGAAATAGATTATTTATACCAAACATTCTTCTTAGGGTTAGATCCAATTTCTCGATCCATAAATTTCAATTTGATTCTCGTTCCATTATTGTTTATCATCAATCTCATGCATGTATGTTACTAATCAATCAACCTAACACCCCACGTGATTAAACAATCAACACACTTGTTACTCGAATGTTAATTAGGATTCAATTCTAATTCGAATTTTTTTCTCCATTTTGTTTTTGGATATTTAACGCATAAGTTCAAAGCATGCCCTCATTACGATACACATTTCAATTAATTTACCATAATTTTTCATAACAAGTGATGAAATATGCATTCATTAACTGTATTTTATAAAATAATTATTAAAATTTCACTATTGACCAATAAATGCATGTCACATCCTATGAAAATGAGAGTGATTCATTTTTAAGAATTAATTTTGGCGAAAGAAAAATATTTTATAATTAATTGGAAGGTCAGGCTAAGAAAAATATCGAATACATTATGGTTCTTAATCTGGAGAAAATCATCCCCATATAATCTGGGCTGAGCCCTTCCTATACTTTGTTGTGAAATTGAATTGGGCTTTGTCACAAAGGAAAATTTATAATTTAGCCCAATACTAGAAATTTGCGAATTGGACCTTAGCAGAATATTTTAACAGGTTATTGTTATTCTTTTCCAAAAAACAAAAACCCTCCAAATTTAAGGAGTTTTTGGTTATTTTACAAAAAAAAATAAAAATGTTAATGGTCATCTTCATCTAAGAATTTTAAAGGTGCATTTGGCGCACAAAATGAGAATGGTGAGGATTGTTAATTGACTCGAAAGAATAAAATTTCCACATTGGGATAATGTAAATATAAAAATAAATTTATCATTACGTAATTGAATCTCATTAAGAAGGAAAAATAAAAAATGATATTCTACAAAACTACACGTGAGAGTGAAAAATGATAACAATTTGCATCATTTTATGATATTTTTCAAATCACTTAAAAAAATTTGAAATCCCAAGGAAGGACTATTTCAGATCCAAAGAGTTAACCTTTTTTTTTTTTAATAATGAAAAATCACTCCAACCAAATCTTGCAAGTCCAAACTCAACATTAGTGATATGAAGGATTCATTTTTAACTTTATACAAAATATATTTGTTGCCATATTTTGGGGAACTTCACATTAATCATAAAAACCATAATTGTCTGGTCCAATCGATCATCCCGCGAACCACTATCCTTATGTTATGATTTCAGCTATAAACTCATAATTGAATAAGGAATAGAGCAAAAAAATAGAAAAGAACAGAGAGACAGAATGAGAGAATTTGGGGAATGGGAGAGATAGTTGTATTGATAAAGATGACTAGTCTTGCAACACTAGTATTTCTTTTAATGACTAGTCTTGCATAAATTGGCTCCACACGTTAGAGTAGTCAATTTTTCGTCATTGATATATCTAATCTCAACATTGAAAACTTGTCATCTTTTCACTATTAGACTTGTGAAAATTGGCTCAACTTTTAACACTAGTATTTCTTTTAATGACTAGTCTTGCATAAATTGGCTCCACACGTTAGAGTAGTCAATTTTTCGTCATTGATATATCTAATCTCAACATTGAAAACTTGTCATCTTTTCACTATTAGACTTGTGAAAATTGGCTCCACTTTTAACACTAGTATTTCTTTTAATGACTAGTCTTGCATAAATTGGCTCCACACGTTAGAGTAGTCAATTTTTCGTCATTGATATATCTAATCTCAACATTGAAAACTTGTCATATTTTCACTATTAGACTTGTGAAAATTGGCTCCACTTTTAACACTAGTATTTCTTTTAATGACTAGTCTTGCATAAAGTGTCTCCACATGTTAGAGTAGTCAATTTTCCGTCATTGATATGTCTAATCTCAAAATTAAAAACTTGTCATCTTTTCACTATTAGACTTGTGAAAATTGGCTCCACTTTTAACACTAGTATTTCTTTTAATGACTAGTCTTGCATAAATTGTCTCCACATGTTAGAGTAGTCAATTTTTCGTCATTGATATGTCTAATCTCTACATTGAAGCCTTATCATCTTTTCACTATTAGGCTTGTGAAAATTTCCTCCACTTTTAACACTGGTATTTTCTTTTTATGACTAGTCTTGCATTAATTGTCTACACATGATTGAGTAGTCAATTTTCAGTCATTGATGTCTAATGTCCTTATTGAAGACTTGTCATCTTTTCATTTTTTTTAATATGCATTCTCTTTATAAATAACACAATGCATTGGCACAAGAGACATTCCATCATTTATTTTCATCTTTGGTTTTTGAGAGTTTGTTCATTTTACTCAACCTATTTCGATACCTCATAAGAATGAATTTCAATTTTGACGGTTCGTCATATGAGGTGCCAAATTCAAACTCACATCCATCTTCAGAAGAATTTGATTTTATGTTCACATCAGATGAGTATGATGAAGATGACGCAGTTGTAAATCAAATCTTGCACAGAAATGAAGTTGTTGTCCAAAATTATCTGCATCAACAAAGCCGTAAAGGTAGAGGCGGGTCAACTCCGGGTCGTAGAACAATCAATCGTGGTCGTGAATCAGCAGATCAAAGATTGTATGCTGATTATTTTTCTGAGAATCCATGCTATGATTCCGAAATGTTCAGCCGAAGATTCCGCATGTCACGCAGTTTATTCTTACGCCTCCTTGAAGCAGTTAAAAATCATGATCACTACTTCCAACAAAGTGTAAATGCGGGCGGTAAAGTTGGATTATCATATTTACAGAAGATAACAGCGGCAATGCGAATGTTAGCATACGGCATGGGGGCAGATTCTCTTGATGAATATCTTAAAATTGGTGAGTCGACGATACTTGAATGCATGAAAAAATTTTGTCGATGTATCATAGAAATATTTTCAGAAACATATCCACGAGCACCAAATGCGGATGACATTGCTAGGCTGCTATATGTTAGTCAACAATGCGGTTTTCCAGGAATGTTGGGCAGTCTGGATTGTATGCATTGAAAGTGGAAAAATTGTCCGACGGCATGGGCTGGACAATATGCGGGTCGCAGTGGAGCACCAATAATTATCCTTGAAGTGGTTGCCGATTATGATCTTTGGATATGACATGCATTTTTTAGTATGGCAGGTACAAATAATGACATTAACGTGTTGGAGTCATCCCATTTATTTTCAAATCTTATGCAAGGTATTGCACCCCCCCGCTCATTATGTTATTCAGGGGAAAGAATATGATATAGGCTATTATTTAACTGATGGTATATATCTATAATTAAGTAATGGTTAATTATGGATCACACATCATTATGATAGTAATTGTATGTAATATAAACAAATTCAAAGCAGACTCTTTAAATGTGACAACTTTTTTTTTTTGAAAGTGAATTCTTTAAATGAGACGGATGAAGTGTTCTATTTAAAAAAACGTGACCCGATTTATACAAAAATTAACCACACGATCCGAACTAAAACAAACAAAAAAAAAAAACCTCTCCTTACCCAATCAATACATGCATGCCACTATGGCTTCTTCAAAGTTGATCCAACCTCAGAAAATCGCCGACATTTTTGCGCCAAAAAGAATATTGAAAAGTCTCATTCATAGATGTCATATATCTTGCTAGGTTAGCATGAAAAGTGCTGTAGAGAATCTTTAGTACGGTAAAAAAATTTTGCCTAACTCATGATCATTAATTAATCAAATAATAACGACAGAAACTCAATAATTTCATTTGCAAAAGTTACTTTCTCAGTATTCCTTTACCACTCAACCTAACACCACGTACTCTTTTTTTTCTAATTAAGACAGAAATGTAGCTTTTTGGATAACAAGGCCTTAATTTTATGTAATTAGTGTATGTGACTAAGCAATGTTGATTAATTGATGGTTGTTTTGGTCTGTTGGGAGGGTACAAATGTCATTTTACAAATCTCAATCGCTTAATCAGATAGATAAGGCCTTGGAAAAATGGAATCATTCCAAATAGTTTTTTAATATATATATTTTTTTGAATCAACACTATTTCATTATCCTATTAACTATTACATTGAAAGCAGGAGCTATGGAGAAGGGAAGAACGAAGTTGGAGAGCCACCTGCAGAGTCCTGTCAGCCTGCGCTCTAAATAGGCAGAATTGACAGAGGTAGGAATCGAACCCCCGACCTCTGAGTGACTCACTATGCGTCGCAACCGCTGGAACACTTTGCTTTACATTCGGACTAGAGAGTTGAGAGGAGACAATAATTAAATCTGCTCTCAATTCGAGTTAAGACTCTGATAAATAGACACATTCCATTGCATTGATTGAGAGTGTTCGTAGAGATTATCAAAGACTAAGAAGTAGATTATTTATACCAAACATTCTTCTTAGGGGTAGATCCAATTTCTCAATCCATAAATTTCAATTTGATTCTCGTTCCATTATTGTTTTTCATCAATCTCATGCATGTATGTTACTAATGAATCAACCTAACATCCCACGTGATTAAACAATCAACACACTTGTTACTCGAATGTTAATTAGGATTCAATTCTAATTCGAATTTTTTTCTCAATTTTTTTTTGGATATTTAACGCATAAGTTCAAAGCATGCCCGCATTACGATAGACATTTCAATTAATTACCATATTTTTTCATAACAAGTGATGAAATATGCATTCATTAACTGTATTTTATAAAATAATTATTAAAATTTCACTATTGACCAATAAATGCATGCCACATCCTATGAAAATGAGAGTGATTCATTTTTAAGAATTAATTTTGGCGAAAGAAAAATATTTTATAATTAATTGGAAGGTCAGGCTAAGAAAAATATCGAATACATTATGGTTCTTAATCTGGAGAAAATCATCCCCATATAATCTGGGCTGAGCCCTTCCTATACTTTGTTGTGAAATTGAATTGGGCTTTGTCACAAAGGAAAATTTATAATTTAGCCCAATACTAGAAATTTGCGAATTGGACCTTAGCAGAATATTTTAACAGGTTATTGTTATTCTTTTCCAAAAAACAAAAACCCTCCAAATTTAAGGAGTTTTTGGTTATTTTACAAAAAAAAAAAAAAAATGTTAATGGTCATCTTCATCTAAGAATTTTAAAGGTGCATTTGGCGCACAAAATGAGAATGGTGAGGATTGTTAATTGACTCGAAAGAATAAAATTTCCACATTGGGATAATGTAAATATAAAAATAAATTTATCATTACATAATTGAATCTCATTAAGAAGGAAAAATAAAAAACGATATTCTACAAAACTACACATGAGAGTGAAAAATGATAACAATTTGCATCATTTTATGATATTTTTCAAATTACTTAAAAAAATTTGAAATCCCAAGGAAGGACTATTTCAGATCCAAAGAGTTAACCTTTTTTTTTTTTTTTAATAATGAAAAATCACTCCAACCAAATCTTGCAAGTCCAAACTCAACATTAGTGATATGAAGGATTCATTTTTAACTTTATACAAAATATATTTGTTGCCATATTTTGGGGAACTTCACATTAATCAATAAAACCATGATTGTCTGGTCCGACCCAGACGGACGAATCGATCATCCCGCGAACCACTATCCTGATGTTATGATTTCAGCTATAAACTCATAATTGAATAAGGAATAGAACAAAAATTAATAGAAAAGAACAGAGAGACAGAATGAGAGAATTTGGGGAATGGGAGAGATAGTTGTATTGATAAAGATGAGAGCACACAAAACATGCTTCTACCCTCGCATGGCTGACAAGGCACTAAACAAATAACAATACTCAATTAATAAAGCATAGTAAATCTTTTATTTTCCATATCCTAACATCTTACCAGCCTAAATAGAGGCTCAAACTTGAAGTATATTTTATCAGTTAAACTCGGTAAAAGATGGGGGCCGACAGCTGGGAATCGGTGCAACTCGCCCAATCCCAGTTTTTTATTTTATTTTTTTAAATTTCCTTTTCATTATTAAAAAGGATTAATTTGATACCAAACATGTTTGGTTATGAAAAAAACTCGAACCAAAACGAGATATTATATATATATATATATATATATAACACGTTAAAAAATATGCATCGGATTAATGTGATATGAAATATATTTGTTTATAAAAGTTCACTCAAGTCAAAACTTGACCTTAGCGATAAACCTACGACCTTTGCATTATTAGTACAACATACCCTTTAACCGATTAAGCTAATAGGCCAATGTGAAATATAATTGCTAATAAAATAGATTCATTTGACAGAAAATATATTTGTTGATGAAATTAATGTCATTGGAATCTAAACGTGACATTGGCCAACTCGACATTAGTGATAAAAAGATATCGAGTTTCAATTTGATACGGAACGTATTTGTTGACACGAGTCAAAATATATGATTTGGATTAACCTGATGCAAAATTAGTGACAATATCAGGAAAAAAAAAATGCATATCACATTAATCGACATCTCCAAAATCAATAAATTCTAGTGAATTGAAGGACTCCAAGTCATTAATTGTCTTACCATATGCATACTGGTTTATTGAGTCATTAATTATCATATGCATATAATGTATTTAAAATTTCAATTTCTATAACTTTTGACTCTTATTTTGAAACACAAATGTTTACCTATCATAATTAATCATCAAATTTAATGTGTAATTTTAAAAAATTGACACGAAAAAAGTAAAAAATATATGTCATAAAAATATTTAAAAGTTTTACTTTAACTATGAGATTTACTTTGTTTTAAAAAATAAAATAAAAAATAAATAATTACTCACAATTATTCAACTTCCAATATCAAATCAAAATTCCACAGAGATACATGCCAATATTAATTTATAATGTTTAATTCGAATTGCATCCAAAATAACAAGGATAACTTACCTATGCAATTTAATTAATTATCAGTGAACCATTGAAATAATAGATGGATTATCAAATAATCAAATAAATACTTAAATAATTAATTCTTATAAATATTGATGCTATGAAAACAAGATAAGCTAATAAGATATTCACGAGCCAGTTTGGGCTCAGATCGATTAATAAATAAACGAACAATATTTTTAACTCAATTAATAAATAATTAGAACTTGAACATTTCCAACTCGACTCAACTCGATATACTGTGTTTGGGTGTATGGACGGATCCAAAAGTTACCCTTGCTGCAACTTAGCAGCCGGAGCAGGATTCTCAGCCAGCCATCCTATTATTTTAAATGCATACTTTTTTACAGATATCAATAGTTTTTTATATTATTAATAATTAGTTATATATATATATATATATATATAAAAGTATTGTAATAACAATTCCGTTAATCACTATGCATTAAGAATAGACATTTTTTTAATATGTTTTAAATCTATTTTCAACTTTTATTTTTAAAGGTTATTTATTATATACTAAATTTAGATATGGAACCAAGTAAATTTATTATTCTTAGCAAACAAACCTAGCTAGAAAGTTCTGCTGCCAAACTTAAAAAGGTCACATTTTCAAGCTCGATCACATTTTTTTCTTTCAACTAAATATTTAACTGAAATAAGTTTTTTTTTAATTACTTTTATCTTTCTCCAAATTAATTAATGAAAATGCCATTTCTATTTTTCTTTTCTCAATTGAGAAATTATGTTTTTATAATTTTAATTTTTAAATATCATTACTACCATGATTATGTAATCTAAGATCAATTTAATCTGAAAAGGTATGAGTGTAAATTTAAAAAATGGTAACAAATTATTTATTTTAAGTTTTATATCTTAAAAAAAAATATTTTCTATATCCCATAGAGCTACAACTTTTTATAGGTTTTAAACTAGAACACCTAAAATAAATTATTTATCACTTTTTTTATTTATATATTTACTTTTAAAATGTTGATTAATTGCAAACCACGCATAATCATATTAATAATTTTTTATGAAAATAAAACCAAATACTTATATTAAATTACTATATTAATAATTAATCATATAGATTATGGAAGATGAAAGATTAGATTATATATTCTCTGCCATCAGCACGATATAATCTGGTAAAATATTCATTCTTAGTTAATTTAGTTCGAATGAATGCGTATTGTATACTAGTTTGCCCACTTTCAATAATGATATATACAGTAATTCGACACGTTTGAAATTTCTGTAACATGTTTTTCCTTTTCAAATCCATAATTTCGAGGTTAAAAGACTTTACATCCACCACAATGGCCGGAGGGTGGGAGGGCCTTGGACCTCCCCAAACCTCCCCCTTATGCTTTAATGGACTCTTTATAATTTTTTTGAAAGTATTTGTAGATTATAGATTATTTTAAGAGTTTACCTCAATTAAAAATTTTGATTTTGTTATTAATTATTCTTAATTAAAACTTAAATTAGCAAAATAAGAGATTTAAAATTTTGATAGTCTTTATAATTGTGAGTTTAGACCTCCATTTATTATTTTTTTATAGTTTCTTTTTAGAAAAAAAATTACTTTTTCTCTAAAAAAAAAAAAATCTATATCCAAATACTTTTACTTTTTAAAATTTCTTCTAAAATTATACTGACGTTACAATTATTACACTTTTAATTTTCTTTTCTACATGATTTTTTAGGAAAAATTTTCCTCTAAAAAATTTTCTCCCTTAAAACAAAAATTCTTTAATCATAGTACGATATTTTTTGAGCCGGTTAATATGTAGTTTGAGCCCTTGAGGTATTTTTTTTAGCCGCTGTCCACCACCACAACCCTCCCCATCTCTAACTCTCTCTCTCTCTCTTTCTAATGAACAAGTCGATTAAGTGGTAGGTGATGCCTAACTTTCTTTCATTTGATTTCTCGTAAAATTAAAATCTTTTTGTTGGTGATTTTTTTCCGGGTTATTTTAGCAACTACATACAATCTATACGATGATGTCCAAATTTGTCGAGCCTCCACTTAGATCGAAGACTCTTTCTCTTGCAAATCGAAGTTATGGCTCCGGCAGATCTGGACAGCATCACTGTATACACTCTAACTTCAAATCCCACTTGGAAGAAGGAGATTAAAATCAAAAAAAATTTCAAAGAAGAAAAAAAGTTATGATTGACAAGTGAAACCCTTTGTTGTTTAAAAATAACAAAATAAAATTATTGTTCAAAATACTTCTCGATTATAACTTTATAAGAGAATAGACAGAGAAGAAATAATTCGAGAAAACATAAGATTTCAAGGGAGATACATAAACCACATATATATATATATATATAGCTCTTCTCATCAGCATGTGGTCCGAGGAAGATCGGTGTTAATCTTCCCGTGAGCCGGAGGGTTTTCATGGAAAACCCTGCTCGCGAAAAAGAAAAACCCTAGAGCATGACCCGCGACGGCCACCAGAAACGCGCCGGAGTTGAAACTCATCACGGCAAGCATCACCATGTAAGCCAAGCCAACCCTCACCGCGTGCGTCAGCGTCTGAACTATCCCGGCGGCAACGTGGTTGGAGCTTTCTTTGATCAATTTGCAGGAGGACAACCACTCCACAGCGAAGGAAAGAACGAAAACAATCACGAGGGATAGAAGATACATACCTAGATTGTCGGACCCGGGCCAACCCGAAAAAAGTATCTCGGTGTTCTTGCCCCAGAAGAAGGTCATGTGCATCATTGGCATCGGCATCGTCATCCCTCCATCGCCGCCGGTGCCGTTGTTCATAACTCCGGTCCCGGTATGATTCATGTCCATACCATCCATCGTCTTGATGAAATTAACCTGGTTTAAAGTTTCTAAAAAGAAAGAAAGGAAAGAAAACTAGGTTTTTTTTTTTTTTTTTTGGAAATATGTCAGAGGATGAGAAGGAACAATGAACACTATAGATATATAGGATGTTGTAGATATAAATTATTTATTGAACCGTTTTGTAGTACAATGCATTAGTGTAGTACACTACATTGTACATGGGTTGACTTAGTATTTTTAGTGTATTCATCTAGCTAGCTAGAATAATATAAAAATAAATTATTTTTACATCCACTATTTCATCTCATTTCAGTTAAAATAAATTGTATATTTCTAAGGAAAAAAAATTGTAATGAAAATGACGGGATTCTTTAAACGTGATGAAATTTCCCCCCTTTATTTGTGAAGCAAGAAACTAATTACTACTACTTCAGTTCCAAAATAAGAGTCACATAAACATCAATAATTTATTCTAAAATAAGTAGAATAAACTCCACATTTGGTTCATTACATATTACCTGATAATCTTTTTAGTCCCATAAATTTCAAAACAATTTTTTTGGTCCATTATTTTTATTTCTGTTACTATTTGGTCCCCTACATTTCAAAACAATATTTTTGATCATTTACTTTTATTTTTCAAACTATTTGGTCCCTTGGTCGTTTAACGATTTTTTCCCCAAATATTCATTTTGGCCACATATAAATACGAAAATAATCAAAAAAAAATCCCAAAATATAAAAAACGAAGTTGGGAGATTCGTTTTCATCTGAAAACGAATACCCCAACTTCGTTTTCTTCAAAACTAATCAAAAAAAAAAAAATTCTTGAAGGAAACGAATGCATGGAGTTTGTTTTCTTTTGAAAACGAATTCCATGCATTCGTTTCCTTCTCTTTTGTTTTTTATTAATTTCATTAATAAACGAATTCCAGAATTAATTTTTTCCTTTTTTGTTTTTTATTAATTTCATTAAGAAACGAATTTCACTAAAATTATTTTTAAAATAAATAAAAATAATTATATTTAAACGAATTTAAAAAAATTAAATAATTATTTTCATTAAAAAAGGTTCACCAACATGTTTCTAAGTTTTTATTCATTTTTAAAAAATAAATATTATTTAATGAAAAACGAATTTTAGGGTTTTCGAAACGAACCCCCGTAAATCATTTTTGAGTTGTTATAAAAAAAAAAGGTAAAAATAATTATATAACTGAAATTTTAATTTGTAATTCAATAAAATTTTAGAGAAAGTAATTTACAGCATTTTTTGAAATACATAAAATCTCCATATAAATGAATTTGGGGAATTTATTTATCTTTGAAAATTTAGGCACGCATTTATGTTTTAAAAATAATTAATTCCGTTAAAACAAAACTCATAAATTCGTTTCTCTCAAAAAGAAATAACATTAGACCGATTTTGATGTTTCCATTTTTAATTTTTTTAGTTTAAATGAGCTTGCATAGGGAATACTAGTGGGATTAGGCAGACGCGATAATATAGAAAATGGAGAGAATAAAGAAGACAAAGGTAATTGACCACCATTTCAAAAAATGCCGTAAATTACTTCCTCTAAAATTTTATTAAATTACAAATTAAAATTTCAATTATATAATTATATTTTGCCTTTTTTTTCATAACAACACAAAAATGAATTACGGGGGTTCTTTTGAATTAATGAAATTAATAAAAAAAGAAAAAATTAATTTGAAATTAATATAAAAAAAGAAGGAAACTGATTGTTCAAAAGAAAACGAATTCCCTGAATTCGTTTTCTTCAAGATTTTTTTTTTGTTATTCTTGAAGGAAATGAAGATTGAAAACGAATCTCCCAACTTCGTTTTTTATATTTTGGGAATGGAAAATTTTTTTTGTCTATTTTGGTAATTTTTGGTCCCAATATAAATATTGAGGAAAAAAAACCCGTCGTTTAACCCAACAAAAAATATTAATTTCACTCACATGCCGCTCACACAACTCCGTCAACGAAGGGCGAACTTGTCGCAACATACTAGGATCCTAAAAATGATGTTGGGGCAAGTTTGGCATTCATTGATGGAGTCGTGTGAGTAGCACGTGATTGATATTGACGTTTTCTGTCGGGTTAAACAACCAATGTACCAAATAGTTTGAGAAATAAAAGTAAAGGACCAAAAAGATCGTTTTGAAATGTAGGGAACCAAATAGTCAAAGAAATAAAAGTAAGTAACCTTTTGAAATATAGGGGACCAAAAATGTTCTTAGACAATATGTGAGGGACAAAATGTGGAGTTTACTAAAATAAGTATCATTTTCACATTTCAAACCTAAATTGTATTGATTTTTTATTTACCCATACTTATATTGTCAATTACTACATTTTCAATGTGTTTTGAAAATCATACATTATCTTGGACGTACGAGAAAACTATTATTCTCTTTCTTCATTAATTTTAGGGTTAAGGTGCAATTTGGCCCATGTGGTTTCAACATGAGTACAAATAAGCTCTCGAAGTATTTTTGGGGTCAATTTAGCCATCGAGATTTTAGAAGTGGTTTAAAATAGCCCTCCTATGCTGACAAGCATGCTGATATGGAAATTACCAATAAAGAATTGACATGTGGCAGTAAAAAATTACAAAAAATTAATTACAAGTATGATGTGGCTAAAATTAAAAAGAGAAAAATTGAGACAAACCCATCTTCTTCCTCCCCCTTCTTCCTCTCGCCTCCTTCCTACCTCAAATCCAAACCTGAACCCATTTCTCCCTCTCCATTGTCCACTCTGCTCTGCTCCCTCCCTCTCTCATTCTCTTTATATATTTTCACTTTCAATTTCCCATTGTTACTTATCAAGTTTCAACTCTAGAGATCGCTCTTTCTTTCCTCGATCTTCATCCGCCAGCCAACAAATCCATCAAAGCTAGCATTAATGGCTACTGTTGTAAATAACTGATCTTGATTCTTGAGGACTTCAAGGAAATCCCACAGGATGGAGATGAAACACAGAGCTCTCTTTCAATTTTTTTCCATTTTCATCGTTTTTGCATTGGCGAAATCGGCATGCAACAGCAGCACCACCGACCAAGCGCTGCTCTTCAAAGGCGTTTCCCTCGGTAAATGGGTTCTAAACCCTCATGGTTCAGAATTCCGCCCTGTTCGAATCCTTATTCGGTTACTAAAATTAAGCTTTCTTCAAGAAATCTCTCTGGCACCGTCTCTTGGAAATTCTTACAAAATTGTCGCGGTTGGAGAAATAAGTGTAAACAAATCAATTGGAATCGGAAGCATAAATGATTAAACACATTAATTAAATTAAACCGTCCCAAATCAATCGAAATTGGAAGCACTGCTAAAAATGGCAATAAATGAGCCAGAAATGGCAGTGCAGTAAACAAGGACATCATCGGTGGCGAGGGTTCGGGTTGGGTTTGAAGTAGGAAAGAGGCGAGAGGAAGAAGGGGGAGGAAGAAGATGGGTTTGTCCGTCAATTTTCCTCTTTTTAATTTTAGCCACGTCATATTTGCAATTAATTTTTTGTATTCTTTTACTGCCACATGTTAATTCTTTATTGGTAATTTCCATATTAGCATTTTATGTGAGTATATGAGGGTTATTTTAAACCACTTCTAAAATCTTAAGGGCTAAATTGACCCCAAAAATACATCGAGGGCTTATTTGTACCCCTATTGAAACCACAAGGGCCAAATTAGCCCTTAATTTTAACTAGTAGTACTAGTACCACTACTATAACGGGGGAGATCCTATGTCGCCTACGCGACATGAGATCCCAAGTCCTACTATAACTAGCCAGTGTCCATCACCAGAGGAAAAAAAAAAAAAAAGCCTTGAGATAATAAAATACTGTACTGAAATTTATAACATAGTAATAAGTTAAAATATATAAGGTTAATATAGTCATTTTAACACATTCCTTAATTTATGTGAAAAGTGATTGAGTGACACTTATTTTAAAACTAGGTGGATCCGCACGGTGCGTAATTTTTGTAATTAATTTGGATTGATATGGTTGCTATCATTTTTTTGTAATTACTTTTTGTACGGTGTTGATTTTAACTATTACTGATTTTTTTAATTATAATTTTTTTACACATGTGATTATGTGATTCTAAATCTGCTCACGCATAGTATTTTTCTCTGAATTAAGACTCTCTGGTTCATCCTTAAACTTGTAAATGGCCAGCCTCTCTTCAGCAACAGATTCTTTTTCTTTTCTCAACTCTTCTATTTTGTCATAAATCAAATTATACTTATTCTCAAAATTTAGCTTCTCAATATTAAGCTTATCAGCTCCAGCCTTTAGCTCCAGTTTCTGTGCTTTGACCATGTCAATCTCCTCCTTCAGTTTTGTTTCCAGAAAGATTAATTCATTTATTTCACTTTCCCTTCCCTCCACCTTCTCTTCAGCATAATGGATTTGTTTCTTTTTCTCCTCCAAAGAATCCAGAGACTTTTGGACGTCAAGCTTCATGACACTGATCTCTTCTTTTTCTTGCTGTAAAAGGGAGAGGTCCAACTCAAACTTTTCTTCATCAGCAATGAGCATTTTTTGTTTTTCTTCAATTGATTGAAACCTTTCTTCTAAATCTTTTTTCCTTTTCTGTAACCGCTCTTGATTTAATCTCTAACTCATGCTCTTTCTCCGAAACCAGATCCTCTCCTTTTGCTTCATATCAATTTCCCTCAACTCCCATGCCTGCCTCTTGGCTTCAATTTCTTCTTATACCAATTTGCATTTCATCTCCAACTCTGCCTCAAAAGCAGACTTCTTCAATTCCAGTTATGCTTCCCTATTAGCCATTGCTTCTTGAATACTACCTTGCAAGATACACCAACAAAATATTATTAGAACATTTTTCCATATTTACAAAATAAGTGGATATGTTTCTTTAGTAATCACAGCTTACAAATTCTCTGCTTTCAAGTTTCCCATGAAGAATATGCAAATCCTCGTCTTTCTTCTGGAGTTTAGACTCCCTGTTGACAACATCCTGCAGATGCATACAATAATCGAAAAAGGCATTGAGAAGAATTATACAGGAGCCAACAACACTCACAAATTAGAAACATTATGATACAAAGTAGAAACCTCCTCTCTTGCTAACAAGGATGTTGCCAGAAGCTCCAATTCTAACTTTTTCTCAATAAAAGCTTTTCATTCATTATCCAGGTCCAACTTAGAGGCTTCCAATTTCTTTTCCAAAGCATCTAATTCTTGAGATCTGTTAAGAGTGTATTCCTCCCTTTGATTAAGCAAAGATTGCTCTTGGACTAATTCTTGGCTCAATTACAATATTAAAAAAAATTTGCACTTGGACTTGTATTTAAATTTTCCTACAAAGATATATGTGACTTGGAGGTAATAACAAAGCTATCAGAAATAGCTGAGTGAAAATGCTTAGCTAGTTCAATGTCAGAGTAAGATGAAATCTTTGGAGCTTGAACAAAAACAATATATATGTGGTTGAAATGCAATAAGGTAAATGTCCCATCTGCACGTCAAGAAAGTAATAGAAAACAAGCGCGGCCTGGTATGGTGATAACATAGGGCAAATATTTGCAGTCATGAAAGGAATACTAATTAACAAAATTTGGGTGCTATTCATTCTACTTTCTAGCCTAAAGAGTCAAAAATGAAGCCAGCTCATTGAAAGGAAGGGCATGTGAGAGAGGTGGAGAAAGTAGGCACAAGTGTTGAATCATGATTTTCCCTTTTCAATTTTTCTTTCTAAAAATATGGAAAACACATAAACAAGATTAGCCAAAACATCTTTACCTTAGCTGCAATCGTTGTAGCAACTTGACTGAATGTCGCATCCACGCTATCCAACTGCAGAAAAAAAAATTTATGTTTCAGCCATAATCAAATGTCATGAAGCTAATGACCACTGGACACTCAACTTACAAGGAAAAACACTCCACATAAATTCCCTCAACTCGACAGTAAATAACTTCACATTCTCACAGTGGAAAACTACTTTGAATCCAAGGAAAGATGTGGAGTACCAGTATGGTTATTCTATCAAATAACATCTTTGATTTCCTTGGTTTTTAAAACCAATTCTATCATTGTTCTCCTCCCCTTCATTCTCCTTCCTTTTTTTTCTTCCTTTTTTTTCATTCTTCAGTAGTTAGAATGGATAAAATCTAAAAGAAAAAGCTCTGAAAGAGAATACGGAAATAAATATATGACCCATGAAGTACATTTTGAAGACAAACATATGAAAGAGTAAGCATTACGGGCCTCCAAGATCTCGAAGTTTTCACTCTCTCCCAAGGTAGTCAGTATCGGGATACCACACAGTATCGTTTTGGAGTAGGATCGGGATACCATGCAGGATCGATAGGATCGTATCGTAGTATCGTAAGACCCTCTAAAAACGGATCAAATTGATCATACAAGCTGATATTGTTGTATATATCAAAATTGCAATATTAGAATACCTATAAATTGGATTTATATGTAAAAAAGCAATAATAAATTATTGCGTAGTACTTTGAGACTATAGTTGTACTCTAGTTTAATAAACTAAGGGTTACTTAACCAACCACTAGGCTACGAACAAATACATGAAATGATTGTGTAAAAAAATATATTGAACCTTAGATTTATAATGGATAATTGGATATTTTCATGGTAGTCAGTATCCCGATACGTATCGTAGTATCATACGATACTACGATTCTATGGGTGATACTATAGATCCCATGGCGATACTACTTATAAAAGGATACCATGCGATATTGTATCGATTACCCCTTCTCGGATCGTAGTATCGTAAGATACTACGATATGTATCGGGATACTGACTACCTTGCTCTCTCCGTAGTCCCATATTATATAAGAAAAGCCTAACGAAGAAAATTTCAACAACAGCAGAAAAACATGGACAGCATAATAAGGAAAAAAAAAAAAAAAACCTTACCGGAGACACCAACAATGGTGAGAAGCACTATCAGCACAAATCATGCCAACAACATAACACCTAACATTTGTAAACAAACCATGGATGGTTAGAAAAAGCTTAAATAAAATAAATGATGATCTGAGTAGACAACAACTGAAGAACAGAAGGCCCTTAACAAACCATAACACAAGAAAAAATTGCAAAACTAAGGTACATCTAAAGTTTCTATGATAATACTTTCAACTAAGCACATCATACAATAAAGGGCACCATTCCAGCAGACCATTAGACAGGCACACGAGGAAAATGTCAGATGCAGAGTTGGTAATCTTAGTCAGTCTTTTGTTATCAATATATCATCACTAAGAAACAAGACAATCCCTAAAGAAAAACAAGATAACACAGTCAGAATCCAAATAAGTGTCTATTTGCTTGAAGTCAGATATCAGTTGTAGCAGTCTAAATGCAAGAATATGAAGAAGACTTGAAGCACCACAATGGTTTCTGAAAACATTCAGAAGACAGACAGTGACACGTAATCCAGCAAATGAGTAGAATATTGCATATAAAAAACCCATTTAACCAAGCATAAAACATCTTCACACTGGGCAAAACAGACAGAAAGTATATTTCACCAACCTCAGGAAAGTTTAGAGTAATCATAGCAAAGTAATTAAACGTCCAAAGAAAATCAAATCGAATGAACATGAAGTAGAATTTTGCTGCATGTAAGTTTGATTGATAAAGAACTTCCTCAAGTAGTTCAATACTATCCTCGGTCTCAACATGTTTTCTTTAGTTCCATTTAACCAAAAACGCAAAAAGGTGGAAACATTTTTAATTTGAATAAAATTATCACTGGACACCATGGAAAGCTCAAACCATAATCAACTTACTACACCATAACTCATACTTCCAATGAGAACACATAATTGTAGCAAGTGATAAAAGTACTCCAAGAGACTGAGAAGCAAAAAATATTTTAGGAAAAAAACAAAAAAAAAGGAAAGAAAAGGAACTTACTTTAAGGCCGGAACATTACAATGCTCTTTGCCAGAAGAGGAACAATTCTTATTCTCCTCAATAGGCTTTACAGAAACAAGACCACAAGGGAGCTCCTTCAAGGCAATACTGGGCAAGCATGACTGCAGGGAATTAAAGTTTTTAACGCCTTTCTCACATTTCCCACTTGAAGGAGCAAACTAAATATCATATTTTGTTAACCAGGCATAATTAATCCTAAACCAAAATAATTTTAAGCCAGAACATACCCCCAAGCAAAATAATTTCAAGTCATAACATAATCTATGGTTTTATCCCCATATTACTTTAAAGAAGCACAATCAACATCACTGCGTCTGGTTTAATATGAACAGTCTGATTATTCAATTACAACTTTCTTCTCCAGTTCTCAAATAGTTGGACAATACAAGTTGCAACCTCAAGACATTATTAAGCACGAAAGAACATAGTCAATGTAACATCGCTAGTTCTTAAGGTTATGATCAAATAAACGAACATTTTCATTCTTTCAATCCAAGCAAAAGTTTCCACAGTAATCTACATTCTTGTTCCTGATCTTTAGGAATTTTTTTTTTATTTTTTATTACAAATCTGACATGAATAAGAAAGCATATGCTAAGCTAAACTGGTGATGTCCATAGTAATTTTCCAGAATACACTCCTCAAATGTTATATATGATCGTGAAATGACAACAGTATATCCTTAATAAACTATTACTAATAACATTAGATTTCTGCAACACAGTTAAAAAAGGAGAAATGTCCATACCTCATTAGCCCGAGTCCTCAATTCCTCAACTTGTACTGACAAACATCTGCATGAGTCTCCACTTGTGCCCTAAAGTTCTCCATCTCGTCTTTGAGATTCATAACAATCTTCATGCTCTTCTCTACCTTCTTCAGCTCTTTCTCCTCAACTTTCAGAGATCTAACAGAAACATTTGAAAACTTTTGACAAAAGAAATCATAAAAGTTTGAAAAAAGGATAAACAATGGACACTGACATAGTGTTACAAATCCATGTCCCTAGAAATGTATATGCTTATAGAAATTCATCATGCAAAGGGCAACACATACAAACTAAGATAATTGTGTTGTGATTCAAGGATTCCATCTAAAAATAGAAGCCAAAAAAAATAAATAACAAATGTAATTTT
Organism: Leptodermis oblonga; assembly: GCA_016801395.1. Classification (NCBI taxonomy): domain Eukaryota; kingdom Viridiplantae; phylum Streptophyta; class Magnoliopsida; order Gentianales; family Rubiaceae; genus Leptodermis; species Leptodermis oblonga. Next base: position 36,329,785 of record CM028760.1, read on the forward strand.
TGACAAATGAACACTAAAAAATTGAAGAAATATCAAGTTGGGAAAAAAAAAACTCACAGAAGGCACTTGTATTGAAAAAATAACGAACATAAATGTCAAATTTCTTGAAAAGGGGAAAAAGACCTTTGGAAATCCCTGATTTCATCCCCTTCTCTAGTTTCTCATCCTTCAGAAAAGCATTAAAACAAAAAACATAAATGCATGAACTAATGAAAACTAAAAACAACCACCAAAAAAATAAATAAATAAATGGATTATACTTTTGGAAACCCCTCATTTCTATCATTTTCTTGATTTTGATCATTCAGAAAGAAAAAAAAAATCAGCAACAACATCAACCGATGAACACTGAAACAACATCAGGCAAAAAAAATCGAAGCGGAAGGAAAAATTTATCACCTTTCTCTTCCCCGTTTGAATGCAGGCGAATGCGGATGAAGCAAGATCGTAGAGAAGATGAAAATGGAAGAGAAGAAAAAAGTATCCTCCAACAGAGGAACATCAACCTGCAGCAAATCCAGAAATTAGTTTCCAAATAAAAAAAATAAAAAAAAGAGAGCTAACTCACTTGATCATGGTTCTATGCTTTGTCTTCTCCTTCTTAGGATCTCTGCCCATTAGCTGCCAACAATACAGAGAAGGGTAACCACCCTCATAGTAGTGGCAGAGAAGACCAATTTTGACATTCTTAGCAAACTCGAACTGGAACTATAGTATCGCCTCCCCGACAAAATAGCAAAATAAGGATGGCATGACATCCTTAGCAGCCACCGCAGCCATAAGGCCAGAGTTTGATTTACAAGAAGATCGAACGAGAGAGAAAAAGCGATCAAAAATCGAATAATAGGAAGAAGGGGAAGGGAAAGAGGGAAACGGGAGGCGTCTGAAATTGAGAAATGAACAGACAAATCCAAACTCTATGAAATTGAAGATTTGAGATCTCTTTAGCCACCCTCTCCCCTCAATCACCTGAAATCGGTCATCACACGTCAATGAAAATCCTTTCCGGGATTTCCATTTTCACATACTGACAGATGAGGAAGAGAGTTCTTTTACAAAAATATCCACTAAGCAGGGAAGAAAAGTGACCAACAAAAGGGCAAAAACGGGACTGTCTCACAAAACACCAGAATTGCTAAAATGTTCGTCCACCATTGCCTCCAAAACGACGTCGTTTTGGAGAACTGAAGTCTACAGTATAAAGAAACTAATTCGTAAACGGATAGGATTTTTTTTTTTCTTCCTCCCCAGCATGGACAACAACACGCGCATAAAGGATTTTTGTTTTATTTTTTTATTTTTTGGCTTCTCTCTCTCCGACATGAAACCCTCTTCTCTCTCCCCAATTTCAACAGATTCCAAAATCATCCCTTGTCAACCATTCTTATTACAAAAATATTCACTAAATGGGCAAAAAAAGAGACCAACAAAAGGCCAAAATTGGGAGTCTCTCACAAAACAGAAAATAGACGAAAATGTTCGTCCAACTTTCCTCCTTTATATATAGTACCTTTGATGAAGGGATCATCTTACATTGAATTTCGAAATATGAGTATATCAGCTAATATGACGTGCATTTATTTGGTACAATTTAATGAAATATAATTATTAATATATTATATTATTGACCAATAAATGCATATTACATACTCTTATTGCACTTTCTCACCCATTTGAAAATCATTCGTTTTTCAGGCTCATCTTAAACTTAAGTTAACTCGATCCATGAAGAAAGGAAACGGAAAAATTATACATATTTCCTTAACAATATCTTTATGTGTTACAATCTATCGAGATATTTAGTCTATCGAGATATTTAGTAATTAAATAATTTCCTAGTAATTGAATTATCTAATTCCACTTTTCGTTTAATTCCCTGTTAATTTCTTGGGGATATATAAAATCGGGCTACTCACCTGACGCATATTTATGTTTGAAAATTGTCTCCAATCCTAAAATCATTTGTTGGTGTTTAAGGGTCATTCGACCTAAGTGTAAGATTATTTGATCCATTCCGTTTACTATTAATATATCTACTTATTTTTGGAAAGAAAAAAAAAATCCTAAAATTATTTGTTCTGTGCAAACTAGAGTCTGTCTCGGCAATAAATGTATGACTCTGCTCGTTAATTCATGACACAACTTATATCTTACACGTCTAATCAATGCATAAGTATCATGTGCACGTATGTTATTAAAACAAGCTTATTTATTTTAGTTGAGGCTTAAATCCTTTATACCACATTGTGTTTGTTAGTTTGTTTGGCATTTACCCCCTGTATTTTTTAAATACATCTTTTAACCCTTGACCATTAGTCAACCTTTTAAAATTATATAAAGACATTCATGCCCTTTCATTTTATTTTACATTTAATTTTTACATGTATTTCAACATTTTATATTTTTTTAGCAACAAAGTTTATATTTTCAGTTTAAAATATAATAGTGCAATTTAAAAAAAATGAAAAATATTATTTTTATTTCATTAAACATCTTTCTTTTTTTTATTTTTTTAATACAATAATAAAAATTTTCATATATAGTTTGGTATTTATTTAATTAATAACTTTTTTGTTTAAAATGAAGAAAATATTTTTAAAATGTCAAATGATAAGAAAATTTAAACCTAAAATTTAAAAATATATATTGTATTAATTTAGTTGAAATTGGTAATGTACTTTCATATTTATTTCAAAATTTATAGATGATTTTTACGTAACATTTACATTGTTGGTTGATACAAATTTTATTTTATTGTTTGTTTGAAACTGAAAAAAATACTATAAAATGAAAAATTATTTTTGAAACTTTATAATAATATATTGTTGAATTAATTTCTTCTTTTAATTAAACACTCTCTTTGTTATAAAAAAGAGTCATATTTAAAATTATATTTTAAAACTCATTAAAATTTTCTCACTATGTTCTAAAATTAAAATTTTTCATAATTTATATAATATATTTTTGACACTTAAGTGTGTATATTAATATATATTAAAATTTTCCCATCTAGTCGAAATATTTTAATTCATTGGAAATTTTTTTTTATAAATTGTAAAAGAAACTTAAATACAAAACGAACAAAAATAGTGAAAATTAAAATAAAACAAATTGTAGCATTGTATACTTTAAGAAAAATAAACTTTATTGTTCAAAAATATAAAAAAATAAATGTAATAATTATGGTAAAATAAAGTATAAGGGCATAGATGTCTTTATTTTCTTTTTAAATGGTTGACTAGTGGTCAAATAGGGGGTAAAAGATGTATTTAAAAGAATACAGAGGGCAAAATATGTATTTAAGAAACACAGGGGGTAAATGTCAAACACACTAGCAAACACAGGGTGGTTGAAAGGATTTAAGCCTTTAGTTTATAATGCTTCGCGTTCAGCTATTAATATATGGTTGATGATATTGCCAGAGCAATAATTAGAAGCTAAAGCAATATTTTGTGATTCTGCCTAAAATGAATGTCCTTTACTATTTTAACGGCTTATCTCTGTTTCCCACTTAGTACTCCAATTTATCACTTTTACTGGGAGTAAATTTTCTCCAATCTTGATGCTTCTCATCAGTCGCGTCGGCCAAATTCAAGACAGTTTCTTCGACGACGATGACTATGACCAGCAACCTCAATTCCTCGCCGCCCATGAATTGGCTTACTTATCGGCAGAGCTGCACTCTTCCCATAGATAAAAATTGCAGCAACACAGTTAATAACTACTGTTGGAGGAAGAAACGATGAATGTCCCACTTTTTCCTGAAGGGAATTAGAGATAAAATAAAAATAAAAAAATATTTCTATGATGAATAAAAAATTCAGATGCATTTATGTTTTCGTGAGAGTTCATCAATGGAAGTGAATTTGATCATAAGCAAACACCATCTGAAAATTACTTCAAAACATCCCAGCAATTACTTCTTCTGATCCAGCAACAATGCAAACCATGCATCCTCCAAAATTAAACCTGCACCAAAACCTTCACCAGCGCTAAAGATCTGAGAACAAGAAGAGCATATCTATAATTTTGATCAGATATGCTCTTCTTGCTCTCAGATGTGGCAAAATTGGAGAAATTTTGGCCGATGCCGACGGATGTGCTCCAAGAAGAGCATCAAGATTTGGGCCACGCCGACTGATGACAAGCATCAAGATTGGATAAATTTCTCTTAGTAAATTTGATAAACGGGATTGCTTTTTTTATTTTTTTTTTATTTAAGGAAATTAATAGAGCTGAGCCGTTAAAATAGGAAAGGATATTTTAGGGAGAAAGCCATAATATTGCTCTGACTCCTAATTATTGCTTTAGCAATATCAGCAGCCTTAATATATTTGCGCATGCGTTTAACTATTGAATATTGCATGTAGCATCTAACTAATGTATGTGGAAAACTATAGTCCCCTCAATGAAAAGCTCATTCACTAAATTTACAATTGTAAAATTAATTTATATAAGGTCAAATTCAATAACTTATATATTGATTGTTTTGATGGACTATAGTCTCATTCCAAAAGTGTCGATCTTCATTTTTACTCAAAAATATCTCTAACGTTATTAATACAATACAATGTTACTCTTATGTCACATGAGATGACTTTTGTTTAAAAACAAAAAATCTGACGTGGGATTTGCTGAAGAAAAGTCAACCAATACAAGGCTTTCACCTCTCTCTCAATTAATTCATCACTTCCATATCAACTCTATTTATTGGTTACATGAATAATTATTATTAATATTACATAATTGGCATAAAAATACATTCCCTTAAACAAAAAATTATAAAAAGCGTAAAATATTATCTAATGCCCTCGATCAATATTTTGAGGCAAATGCCAACAATCAATCAATGCCACCGACAAACTTGCACCTCCATTCAAAGTTTCCTTGTATTTCTCCACCGTATATCAACAAAATAATCCGTTGAAATTCCTTCTTAATTATAAATCAAAATCAAAATCGAAACCGAAACGAATTCAATTTAATTAATTTTCCCAAATATTCCTCTTGAATTTGTAATTCGATTGATCCCTTTTGCGATTCTTTTCCCTGAATTAATTAAGCAAGTGAAATTATCTAATCCAATTGAAAAAAAGATTAAAATAACCAACAAATTTCACACAGAAAATAAAAATATGTATATTTATTTTCGATTTCCATAGCCTATGATTTGTCCCTTGGGGGATAAAATTGGAACGATACAGAGACAGAGAAGATTAACATAATCTTTGATAAAATTACACAAGGATGATATGCCCAAATTGAGAGATATGTCTATGAATCCTCTTTCCTCATCAGCATGTCATCGGAGGAAGATCGGAGGTTTTCCAGTGAGCCGGCGGCGTTTTGTGGAAAACCCTGCTCGAGAAAAAGAAAAACCCCAGACTATGACCCGCAACCGCCGCCAGAAACGCGCCGCCGTTGAAACTCATCACGGCCAGCATCACCATGTAAGCCAACCCAACCCTGATCGCGTACAAACCGGTCTGGGCCATCCCGGCGGCGACGTGGTCGTAGCTTTCTTTGATCCATTTGCACGACGACAGCCACTCGACGGCGAACGCCACCGCGAAAATAACCACGAGGGCTAATAAATACATACCCAAATTGTCGTACCCGGGCCACCCATGGAAGAGTATCTCGGTGTTCTTGCCCCAGAAAAACGTCATGTGCATCATCATGTGGTGCATCGGCTTACCTCCGCCGGCGGCGGTGCCGTTATTCATGGCTCCGGTCATCCCAGTATGATTCATGTTCATACCATCCATCACTTTCTGATTTCTGGAATTAAATTCTGGGCTTTCTGCAAGCAATTAAAGGACAGATACCAGAGATTAAACAAACAACAAGAATTAGTTGGGAATGGAGGAGAAGGAGCGATGAAGAAGATATATAGGAAATTGCATATATAAAGTACTGTAGTACAAATCTAATAAGGTAGTACAACCACCGAAATTTAAGAAGAGTGATGACTGATAGTAACAGTATATATGTTGGGAAATAATTTAAATTATTATTTTTTTCCCAAACCAATTTAATTAGTTTATTACTCTAATTCTCTCTGGTTCAGAATAAAAGATATCATATTAGAAAAAAAAAAATTCCAAAAAGACTAAAAATCGGTTTAAATGATAAACTTTTAACTATTGTAATTTAATATAAATTATTTTATTCGAAATCTTGGAGTTATGATTCAATTAATAGTATTAGAGTGTGTTTGCAATGATCACTAACTTTTAGTAAGACAACAATTTTTTTGGCTAAAACCTCATTTATTTTAAAAATTGTTACCTCCATTTAAACCTCTTTAATTATTTTGGGGCGAATAAATTATTATTATTATATTTTAGCACATGACTTCAGAATTATTAAGATAAGAATATATATAGACGGAAACACACATTGTGCAATGTATGGATTGACTACTGATGTATTTTGCAAATGTTATTACTGAAAATTTTTCGGAACCTATATACTACATCTGGGATAATTCTCTAAAGTTTTCATTGTGTATCATTTTCTTAATAAGAATATAAATAAGTAAATATATATATATATATCTTTTTTCTTTTTTAAATTACAAAAAGAGTTAGAGCCTTGCGAAATTTGGTTTAGTTACCCTATGTAAAATATTAATTTTATATTTTGTGTAAGGCTGACAAAAAATTTAATATGAACGCATAATGCATACTTAATTTAATTATCGCTTGCAGGTACAAATCATAATAGGGTTGAATATAAATAAGGCTTAATCATTTTAGCCCTCTTTTATTGGTTTCTGTCTATTTGACACCCTTATATTTTTAAAATGAACTAGTTGCCCCGTGTTCCTAATCAATTCATTTGACCTTTTTAACGCATTTAACATTTAATAAATTAATTTTCTAAAAGGAAAATGATTGGCATAATAAATGTAAAAACTCAGTAAAATTACTAAGTGGACGCTAACTCAGTAAAACTGGAACGTATGAGTTTTTTTTTAATAATAATAATTATTATTATTTTTAATCCTTGCATCCTCAATAATCGAACCCATGACATTGGGGTTACAATGATGAGTTTCTATCCAAAGAAGACAGAATAAAATTGTTGAAAAAAGAAGCGGAAACATATGAGTTTCGTAAAGAAAGAATATGAAGATAAAATTAAATGAGTGAGTTTAATTCATTAAGGGTAATTTTGGTAAAAAAGCAAATTATTTGTCTGGATGCTAAAAACTTAATCGCCTTGTCATATTAGTCAATATATAAATTCACTATAAAATTTATAAGTGTGTATCAATATATACTTTTGGTATAAACAAGTTACTCAAATTCATAATACACATTTTAAAATTATATTAGTATCTTTTTTTTTTTTTCATATACAGTTACTTTTTTTTTTAATATATATATCCAGTTACTCAGTAGTACTGTATAGTAGTAGTATAAACACATTATCTGCATTAAAAATGAATTCCATGACTTCTCACCAAAAATAAAAAATAAAAAAAAAAAATTCCTTGAAAGGCGGACTTATTCGTTGTTGGGAGATGTAACTCTGTAATTGCATTAATTATCTTATCTATTTTAAGGAAAGGTAAGTTTCATTATTTTTAATTCTACATCTTTTAGTTTCACTTCGCGCGTATATATATATAATAATGAAACTTACATTTCCTAAAAATAGATAAGATAACGATATATATATATATATATATATAATTCGAACCCATGAGTTCGGAGTTACAAGACCCTCCCATTACCACCATCCGAACCAGAGGCGAAATTTCACGGGGACCAGAATAGGCCTAACCCCGGCAAGAATTTTTTTAATTTATTTTACTAATAGTTATTTATATTTAAGTGTTAAAAAAAGTCATATAAATATTTGGCCTCGACAAAACTTTTTCTATTGCTATTGGCCCATTCAATTTTAGAACTCAAGTTCCGACACTTACCTCAACCCTAAGCCTCCCCCCATATATATATCTACCATATATAATAGAAAGTAACATATCTAACATATGAGAGTGCCACGTGACTGCCATAACTAACATATATTTAATTATGTTAAAGCTGACAAGGCAGCCACGTGACAGTCACATTGACAGATAATTTAATATATATTTTTACTTGTTTATGTCTATATTAGACTTTTAATTTAACTATCATATAAATGCCACATAAAATTAATATTTAAATTTATTGAATGCATAAATTTTATTTTCTCTTTTATAATTATATGATATTAAGTCTCCTCCACACTCCACATCGCAGCATTTCAATTTTCTTCACATGGAAATTGGAATGAGTGTAAAGAAAACTCTCTTCCTCCCTAAATAAGTGTCTGTATTCACAGAGTATTACTTACTTCTTCCGTTCCTACCTGCGTGTCCCGTTTATTTAGGGATGAAAAGAGTATTCTTTACTCACTACCGATGGTGGGCCCTGACCTGAGTGGCAGAAGAAATCATGGACGAATCGTATACATTTCTTCTAAAAAGGAAATCAAGATCATTTGTGCATATCAATCAAACTCCAGTCTCCAGTGCTGAATACAAATGGACACAAAAGAAAGATTAAGGCCCTGTTCATCGTTTTAAAAATATGTTTTGAGGATATATATATATATATATATATATATATGAGAGTGACATGTGACTGTCATATCTAGTCTATATTTAATTATGTTAAAGCTGACAAGGCAGCCACATGACAGTCACATTGACAGATAATTTAATAAATATTTTTACTTGTTTATGTCTATATTAGACTTTTAATTTAACCATCCATATAAATGCCACATAAAATTAATATTTAAATTTATTGAATGCATAAATTTTATTTTCTCTTTTATAATTATATGATATTTTTCTTTGTCTTTAATAACTTCTTAAGTTATTTTTTTAAATTTCCATATTAGATTAACTTCATATTATATAAGCATCAGACTCTTCGTATTTATCCATCTATAAGTATGAATAATTGTGTTCGTCAAAAAAATATAATAATCATATATATATATATATTTGCATATATCTTTTCTATTAATATTTATATAACTTAATATAAAATTTGGATTAGAAATGTATGTAAAAATTAAACGTTTATATTGATACATAAGTTTATTTTATTACTAATAAATACATTATTATAAATAAATAACTTTTTATGTGATGCATGTTTGTGTTTATGTAAGGGTGAGTGAAATATAATATCAGTTAATTTAAATTCATTTTTATTTTCTGTACTCTTTATTATTGGCATCCACTAATTTCTTTTTAATTTTGTGATTTTTCATGTACTATAAGTTTCAAATGATTTTAAAGACTCTTGATTATATGATGATTATTTACTTTGTTCACATTAACTTCCATTATTTAATATACAATTAGTAAATCATTAATTATTTGAAGACTTTTGGTAATCTACACAAAAGAGGAATAGACACTTTAAAATCTATGTATATCTTCAATTCATTAAGATCAAACAAAACTTTCTTCTTGTTTAGAATCCTTATATGCGTGTCCAATTCACGTTAACGGGCAACTTTTCGTAATATATGTACATCCATTTAGAATATATTTTTCTTAATCTCTTCTTCGAATTTGCAGGTTTGTGGATGTTCTACTCCAATGAAAAATAAGGTTTCCCTATCCCAAGCTACGAAATATGTCTCCAAATTCACCTCATCTGACAGCAGAACTTCTCATGCCGTTGGCGTCTACTTATAACGCGCATCGAAATAATTCAACAGTTTTTTTAATTTTTAGGAGAAGAAGAAGAAGAAGTTGACAAAATGCGAGGAAAAAGGTTGCAAATAGAGTAGACACGTCAATTATATATATTTGAGAAAAGATTTCAAGTATTTGTATTATATTTGACATATATTTCTTCTTTTTAACTCTCTATTTATGATCAAAAAATTTATTACTATTATAATTATAGTTTTTTTTAATAAATTTTATATTGTCACATAATAATATTATGGGCATTCACCGTGCAATCGCACGGTGTTTCCATCTAGTACATATATATATATATATATATATATATATAAACCATATACTAGTAGTTAGTATTAAAAGTAATTTTTTATTCCATGATTAGATGAATTGTGCTCCACACATTATGGGATGAGTCTCCCAACAATACAATAATAACCAAAACTTGGACCGATGAGCGCAAACTACATATTTTTGACCTGGCACCATAAGAATGCACCCAAACGGGACTTAAGTACTCCATTTACCTAACTCTTCTATGAGTTCAACTGAATGAAATGAATGAAAATCCATACAGTGTAGTTCAACTTCAATACTAAATTGCAACTGGCATATTGTAGGATAAAATATAGGTTTTGGAATCACGGATATGATATCACTAGGTGGATTCACTTTATTTATTAATTGATTTTAGTGAATTTTTTATTATGAATTGTTGTAGAAATATTTTTAGTTATTTGGATTTTAAATATTTTTAGTATTATAATTTTTTTTTTCAGATAAGGATATTTTCAATTTATATTAGAGTAATGATAGATATCTCAATTAATTTATCACAACTTTTGTATAGTAACTCATGTGACATACATTCATTGATTATATTTTTATTAAATAATTATTAATATTACATAACTCGTTATTTTAATTATATCTCCCTTTGTAATAACTCGTTATTTTGTATATCTATAAAAGAAGGTTTAAACTCACCAAATATTTGATTAGCCAAAAAATTAAAATAAAATGTTGAAGTAATAAGTTAAAGGTCTGTTCTTTTTTGATTGGGTTGAGTTTTGGTTTGAAAAAAATAGTTTTATAATGTAAAAAATATATTATAAATATAAAAATATATAGCTAAACAGTAAAAAGTTATTTTAGAAATGATAAAAACTGCTTATAATATATTAAATTTATTGTTAAGACCAAAACAAAACTTAAAGAACAAGCCCTAAAGTTAAGAAACTGTCAAAACAAAGTCCTGCAATATTTGATTTCGTCAAAATATGTGCAAAATTCTGATCCGACTTGATAAATCTCAAACCAGATTGAAGAGTTATTCTAATTTAACTTAAATCCTTCATATGTAGTAAGGCATTTGAGATACACTTAATATTTATTGTTTTAACAAAATCATGATATTTCAACAGTTATTCTCCAAAAACTACAGAAAGCCAAAATGACAGGACATGGAGAGGAGATTACAGCATCACACAATTGATGAAGAAAGGAATTCATGACAAAAAGTAGGTAAATGTTATGGAATGTCAAATCTTAAATTTGCTCGCTTTAACTTCCTTTACATTTCACCATTTCCAGAACACATTGGAGCCACACTTGTATTTGGCCTTCCCTTCACACTCCCCACTTCCAGATATTCAGAAATAAATGGCATTTTCTGCAATCATATAAAGGAAAAAAAGAAATGGTGTGCATAAAATTAAACTTCCCTTGGGCCTGGTCCAATGGACTAAAGCGAAGATAAACAGTTAAGATAACAAGATGCATAAGAAGTCCAGAACCCTGTTTAGGTCGGATAGACCCTTAAAACCGAGCTAAGTAGTATCTCAGTCAAAGGCTTAGGTCGGATAGATCTTTAAAACCGAGCCTAGTATCTCAGCCTAAGGTTTAGGTCGGACAATGACTTCGGTATGCCTTGTTAGTTTCCTTCATCTATATCATGATAATCGGCCTAGTTGAGCTAAGATAGTTAGGTCGGATTAAGCTATTTCACTGACATATTAGGTAAAGATCATCATAGGGGTAGGTAGATATTTTGAAATATATGCAGAGATTTCCCAGATCTTCAAGGAGGAAGAAGCCCATGAAATCCGGTCATGATAATACAAAACGTGCACACCACGCTAAATAGAGGGGAGCTGGTGAGCATGTCAATCATAAAGGTTCAACGGGCATATCTCAGTCTAGAGGTATATATACTAAGTCTTCAGACTTAGTGAGGTACGCAACTTTTACCATTTTGAGCATTACAGGGGGAAAGCCCCGCTCTTCTCTTGGTTTATTACAGTTGTTGCCGGAACAGTCTCCAATCGCAGTTTTCTTCACCTTTCTTACTGATCCGAGCTACCCAGCTCGGTCCCCAGTTCGGTTATTTTCCTTTTCAGTGAAGTTTCGCATCTATTTGGGCCGTGCAGTTCAAAAGATTTCTTTGGACCGTAAGAAACATCACGAGACGAACATTTTTTGCGTCACATCAAGAAACATCAAAACAAGTTCTATATTAGTCTTGTGACCAATGACTTGTGACATCAAAACAATCATATTAGTCTTGTGAACAATGACTTTTAATGTAAGTTTCCAAAACACTGGAGACAAATCATTGTCTTAGCAAGGTCTTGGCAACCAGTGAAGTTTTCAGGGAACTTGCAAGTGCCAAACTGAACAATGTATGCTCTGGCAAAATTTACATCACTTGTGGCTGATCTTTTCTTGTCATTCAATTCCTACAATGCCATAACATTAAGGTTAATCAACAAAGTCTAGTACTTTTAACAAAAATGGAGTATTACTAAACTTGTAGTCTTGTTCCATACCTTGTTGCCTTTGCTCTTCTCTTGGTAATTCGCAATGACACCAGCATTGACAGAAGCGGCGGTAGTGAAAAGGCTGCAGCAAGACAAAGAACTGCAGCTCTTCTTCCTTGAGAATTATCGGATTTCGATTCAGAAACGCAGGTAAAAGTCATCCAAAGCTCTCACCATAGCAGTTTACCTAGCACTGCAGATTCCATCGGTGTTATGACACATACAAGAAACGCATCCATTGTCAGGGAAGTTTAGGGACACAGAAGCTTCAAAGGCCTGAGAAATGCTGAGAGTAATTGCAACTAAAAAGTGGGAAAAATAGTCCACACAAAAATAAATGAAGTTCAAATAAAGAATAGCAGTAGAATGGAACAAAAACAAGAAAGTACAGGATATTAGAAGCAGCCAAAATGAGACATTAAATAAAAAACAGCAAGAGCACAACATAAATTCAGAAGGAAAATATTTCTACCAATTCAGAAGTCGGAAACCGAACAGAAGAAATAACCATATCTAAACTGAACCTCCAAACAAATTTTAAAAAGGAAGACCAGAACGCAGGCGAATAGAAAAGGAGAAATAACAAATAAAACCTGCCCAATGAATCAGCTCATTCGATATCCTCGCATATAAGTAAAAAGCGAAATAGAAGTATAGTTGATTGGATAGCAGATTAAAAAATGATGTATCTAAAACCTTGTTCCAACGCATGATATCTAATTTCATATATGTGATCTCCAACACAAAGAACCTAAGAAATGGATCATTAAAACACAGATTTTACACTAAAATACAGAGTTAGCAAAAATTTACAACTGTTTTTCAGAGATGAATGCAAATAATGAAGAATGGCTCACTTCACATAATAGTAGCAAAAGTCGGCCAATACGAACATCTGGACCATCTCGGCGAGGAAAACAAACAGGCGCCAGAAATACCCCCTTGTAACTAAAAGCAGTGTCAATCCCTTTGTATCATAAACCTGCAGATGGATTGTCAAGCATAAGCCGATGAATATTCAGTTCATAAATGTACACTGATCAAAGGGATCAGCTTGTTCATTCATCTTCAAGAAAATTATCAGATGAACTGTGGAAACAAATGAAATTGAACCAGAGGTTTTGCTTATAGCCATATCTTAGAAGATAAAACTTTCCTCTAACATAATTATGATAATAGAAGGTGTCAAATTGCAATCTAATGGAGCTTCTCATTCTTGCACTAACCTGAATGATCCATTGAGCAAAGCCAAAGAATCTTGCGACGCCCAAAGCAAACACGTAATGTGCAGTAAAAGGTTCGATCATCTGACAAATTTCAAATGAAAGTCAAAACTAAATTCTTGCAATCAATTAACAATCTGAAGCCATATATAACCTTAGCATTCTGGAATCTGGATCATCCTCAGCTGAGACAGAACTGAAACGGCCTCTAAGTAGACACAAAAAGCCCACAGGATTCCGCTGATTCGAGCGTGGTGGGTAGTCGGATTAACAAGTAAAGCTAGAACTGCACAAGGCACCAACTGGCAAACAGACATCAAATATATGTTAAAACATTGTGAAACTCTTGAACCACTCATGTAAGTCTTAATGCACTACAATTATAAGTAACACAGCTCAACACAGATGGATTAGTTCAGGTTGCCACCAAAATAAAAAAATCTTCACTGATTTTTGTGTTTTTTAACCCACTTCATCATTTTCGTCAAAGTCAGTCATAAATTTCAATGAGAGATTTCAGGGGAAAAAAGTCAACTTCAGTTCTCCAATCATGGAAAGCTCGTATTATAAAATATAAAAGGGCTGAACTTTAGGTGATAAAAAATGCAGCTCACCTAAATTATAAACTAACTAATGATACCAATCCACCATTGGCACATAGTAAGAATGCAACTGTTTGTTCTTGAAACAGAGGCTTATACTCTGTTGAGTGAAAAGAATGACAAGAACTCTAAATGACAGCCAGCGAAAACTATTTGTCAAACTTCATGATATGGATCATATAAGAAATCGCCGTTGTTGCCGGCCGACAACCTAAAAAGGTTTTAGTCTTAAGCATGACAGCCTTGTGCAGATTATATCTCCTTTTGCTCTATAGATTTTTTTTTTTTTTTTAAATCATTTTGAGAAATAGTTTCGAAACTTTCAAGTATTTTGTAATTTTCCATTACACTTAACACCATAACCTTTCTTAAAACCCCTCTTTTCCCCTTTTGCTCCACATATTTTTTTAAACTCTTTATATCTTACTCTGTCCCCTTCAAAGTAGAAAATGTATTTCTAAAACCCTTTTGTCATTAGAAAGATTAAAAATCATTTTAATTAAAACCAAAAGCTTACTTTCCTATAACAATTATGAGCTTCAAATTTAATTATTCAGAAAAACTACTGCTCACCATAATGTACCAAGCTACATAGTTTGGAACAATTATAATTATTACTAATGTAGTTCTTGCTTCAATATTCAGAACTAGAATATATAGATAGATAGATAGATATATATATATTATTAACTCATTCTGCACCTCCTAACATTATAATCTAAACTCCACTCTGATACCAGGTAGATGCGTGAAAAAGAGGAAAGTTATCTTATGCACAGAATATCCTAATCAGTCACACAAAATGGAGACCCAATATAACAACAATAATTAATGGAACCTGCAAGCGATAATGTGATCAACAGTAGTCCACTCAGGTCGAATGGCAACATAGTCATCCTCAGAGTTATTCATTGACGAGATTTGACGATGGAAGTTGTTGACTTTTCTTCTTAATCTCGAAAGTGTTTTGTAAGCCTTAACAAACTCTCTTTCTGGAACCCTGCAATGCACACAGGAAGGAAGACCTTTAGCATTATTCAAACTAAGGAAATGTAAGAAAATGATTTCTGTAGCAAGTCTTTATCCTGACACAACCAAGCCAGAAACATGTAAGAACCTATAGAACTATCAAAAGACTTGCCAAGCAAATGAGATCCAAAAATTATGACATCATCAAGGAAAATTATCATAAAATCTGACCATGTACAATGGAGATAAGACAATCCTTTCCACTTGACAAGATACTGTTTCACAAATATTTGCTTTGAACGCAGCTTGGAAGTATCACTTTCATATGCAATAGTGGGCCTCATCTCAGAGTCCAGTATCTCCTCAGTATCATTCAAAGGACTGACCTGAGGAGATAAGATTAAATAAATTGTAAATTTCCTTCTGTGGTAAAAATTAGCATAAGATATTAAAGGAGTAAAAGCCTACACATTCAGGGCACCTCCAGCTTGTAGGAAGAGGAGCTTTCAGTGGTGGGAGTAAGCATTTTGGATGATATGCATAAGTGCAGGTTTCACATGATAAAAGATTCTCTTCCCCACCACAAGCTTGGAAGTGGTCATCTTTGACAAATGAAGGAAACCCGATCAAAAGAGCCGATGAAAAATTAGTTCCAGCAATGCTTAAAGCAGCTGCCAACTCCACCATGAAAAAATAAATAAATCCAAGTTGTGACCTTCGTGTAAGCCCAGAAATTCCAAGGCTTTACTGCTAATTACACTGTTATAACTGCTAATTAAGAAGCAATGCGCAAACAAACAGTACAACCAAAATTTCAGTTTAAATTCCTCAAAATCAGTCAAAGAAACAAAGGTAAACTAGGTTGGGAAAAAAAATTATCACCTTTCATCGTATTAGGTCGGCCATAACTATTCACGTCAGCATCGGCCATAACTGTTCCCGTCAGCATCTCGAACTTCAACAAAGGTAACAAATTGTCAAATGAGGCATACTAAACGCAATAACCGTTTTACTAAACGCAGTAATATTTCCCTGTGAAAAGTCTAAAATACCCCTAACATTTTAAAAAAAAAAACCAAAATGTCGCCGGATTCCGACGACATTTTTGGCCCAAAATGTCGCCAGATTCCAGCGACATTTTTGGCCAAAAATGTCGTCGGAATCCGGCGACATTCGCCCCCCCCCCCCCCCCCCCCCCCCTTCAATTTGATATTTACAGTAACCACCGGGCGGATCTTCGCCAATCCGGTAAAAAATTCACATTTTTACAAAAATACTAACACATCCGGACATAATACAACTAAATTAATCAAACCAACTATCTAAAATAATACCGCAAAACATTTTAACTTTAGCCACTAATCTTTTTTCGATCCGAGTCGTTTCGATTTTTATCCGATTTTGTGATTCCACCCGGCTCTGCTTTGCAGGAATTATTAAACGGAACAGATCCCGTGTAATATGGATCGTACTCGTGACTATTTATTCAAATGTTGTGCGGTATTTTTATATTTTATCTAAAGGGTAAAATAGACTTTTCATAAGAGAATGTTACTGCGAATAGTAAAACGGTTACTGCGTATAACAATTTCGTTGTCAAATTTGCTCACGAAAAATCGAAGCGAGTTCCATAGAAAGAAGAAGAAAAACGGTCTCGATTTTGCCACCAGATAGCAACACAGATCAGGCGAAAGAAAAAAAAATGAGGGAAAAAACAGAGAAGTAGAAGGAGTATAGTATCGCCTCACCGACAAAATAGCAAAATAAGGATGGGCATGACATCCTTAGCAGCCACCGCAGGCATAAGGCCAGAGTTTGATTTACAAGAAGATCGAACGAGAGAGTAAAATCGATCAAAAATCAAAGAATAGGAAGAAGGAGAAGGGAAAGAGGAAAAAGGGAGGCGTCTGAAATTGAGAAATGAACAGACAAATCCAAACTCCATGAAATTCAAGATTTGAGATCTCTTTAGCCACCCACTCCCCTCAATCACCGGAAATCGGTCATCACATGTCAATGAAAATCCCTTTCCCGGATTTCCATTCTCACATACTGAGGGTGGTGGGAGTGATAGAGTTGCAAAAGCAACTCTATCATGCCACATCAGTGCCACATCAGCCTCAAAAATCTACCCACTTTTATAAACCTACTCCCAGCAACAATAAACTCAGAAAAACAACTTCATCACGGGTCTCACTAATAAACAACTCTATACACATTCATTTATACATTTTTAATTATAATTTATCAACTATATTTAATTATTAATTTATTTTAATTTATTAAAATATTTAATTTCGTAAATTACATAATTCAATATTACCCAAGAAAAAAAATTATATAATTAGTAAAATATTATATAAAGGACGTTACATTAAATAAATAAAAAGTTATGAAAGAAATACACTATTGCCGAAATAAAAAAAAGCACATCAAACAAACACAATATTACATTAATAAAAAGGGTTCTCTTGTACTAATTGCTTTCATAATGTGTCTAGATATGCTCAACCAAATCAGCTTGAAGTTGATGATGCGTATCCCTATTACGAAGCTCTTGAATACCTTGAAGATAGGTTTGAAACTCTTGAGTAGTACCCAAATGAATTGTTGTCGACGGAGACCCGTCTCCATCGGACCAATTGACAGCTTCATCTCCCTCGTGCTCAATAATCATGTTGTGCAAAATAATGCATGTATACATGATATTTGTTAATTCTTCCTTGTGATAAGGTCGTGCAGGACCTCTAACTATCCCCCAACGAGCTTGTAGGGCTCCAAATGCTCGTTCCACATCTTTTCTTGCTACCTCTTGTCTCTCCTTGAATTTCTTCCGCTTCTCATCCATACGACATGGAAAAATCTTGACGAATGCAGCCCATTCCGGATAGATTCCATCGGTCAAATAGTATCCGTTGTGGTAGGTTATGCCGTTCACCGTGAAATTTACGTTTGGGGAATTACCTTGCAAGAAAGCGTTGAACAATGGTGATCCATGTAGAACGTTTATATCATTATTGGAGCCTGCGACACCAAAAAAAGCATGCCATATCCACAAGTCCGCAGATGCAACTGCTTCAAGAATTATCGTCGGGACGCCGTAATCACCTCGCGTATATTGGCCTTTCCAAGCGACAGGGCAATTCCTCCACTCCCAGTGCATGCAGTCGAGGCTCCCCAGCATTCCAAGAAATCCATGTCTGTGCTCGTGCATTTGAATCAAGTGTTGAGTATCTGCAACATTTGGCTTTCTCAAGTACCGCTCTCCGAATACGTCGACGACGCATTGGCAAAAGTTGCAGAGACATTCCCTCGTAGTTCTCTCAGCCATCCGTAGGTACTCATCGAGTGAGTCAGCAATGGAAGAATAGGCCAATTGACGAATGGCTGCTGTGCACTTCTGAAGTGGTGATAACCCATTTCTTCCAGTTGTGTCGGGTTTCAATTTGAAATAATCGGAGTGATTTTCCAAGGCATCAACGATGCGAAGAAATAATTCCCTTTCCATTCGAAATCGACGGCGAAATATTTCACCATCATATGTGGGATTGTCGGAGAAGTAATCAGCTACAAGCTGCTCATGGCCGTTCTCACGTCTACCATTCACATATTTTCTCCAATTGCTTCTTGTTGAAGAACTTTCGGCTGCTCGACGCTCTTTCTTATCGAGTAGAGCAACCATCTCCCGCTCGATTTCATCGTCTTGTGCTGCTTCCCGTATGAAATTCTTCCACGCTTCCTTTAGTAGCTTGCCAGTCGGACGACCAAACATTTTTTTTGGAGATTTCAGAATTGGGAACTGAGACAATTGGATTTTCAGAATTAAGAGTTGTGCAATGTTTCACAAAATGGAGTACTATATATAGCCAAAGTTGAAACGGCTAATCGTGTAACGGCTATTTTCCAACGGCTACTTCTGTAACGGCTATTTTCTAACGGCTATTTTCCAATGGCTAGTTCTTAATGTCTAGTTTAGAACAGCTAAAATTACATAAGTCAAACTAAAATCAATAGTTGTAAAACATTTTAAATTTTAATTAAAACAGATTTTAAATAATCATTAAAAAACTAAAAAATAAAGTTACATAATTAAAAAATTGGATTTTTCTATTGTAAAAATTCATTTCCAAAAATTGATTGAAAAATTGTATGATTTGGATGAGGAGTAGAGAAATATTATAATTGATAGGTATTTATAGAAAAACAAATACTAAAAAAAGAATTTAAAACAAATAAATTAAAAAGATCCAATGGAAGGCAAAAAAAAATGAAGGAAAAAATTGAATTAAAAAAACCTAAGCCTTTAACCGCTATTTAAAAATAAATAAATAAATAAATATAATTGCTGGTGGCAGACAGTTGTCTGCCACCAGCAGTTCCTCCCACTCGTGAGCGGGAGGAACTCGCTCACGCTGCACTCCCATGGAGGGTGGGGCCCACTGTCAGCCACAAACCCAGCTTCTGTTTTCAGAAGCTGGGTTTATGCAAAACCCAGCAAAAACCCACCACTCCCACCACCCTGAGAGATGAGGAAAAGAGTGTGTCAAAGGACGAGAGTTTTTTGACGAAAATATCCGCTAAGCAGGGAAGAAAAGTGACCAACAAAAGGGCAAAAACGGTACTGTCTCACAAAACACGAAAATGACTAAAATGTTAGTCCACCCTTGCCTCCAAAACGACGTCGTTTTGTCGAACTGAAGTCTACAGTATAAAGAAACAATTTTTTTTTTTTTTCCTCGCCAACGTGGACTTCTGTTTGGCTTCTCCCACTGAGGAGCCCCAAAAAACCCAAAGGTCCAGACAAGAATCCTATTTAACATTCAAAAGGCCTTGTGAGAACGAAATACCCCCACAAAAAGGACCAAAATGTTTTTCTCTATAGTCCCTTTCACAATAGGTTTTTTTTTTTTTTTTTTTTTAACCGGCTCTCCCCACGTGCAAACCCCCCTCCTCTCTCTCCAATTTCAGCAAAACCCTTTCTCTTTCCAAAATCACCCCTTCTCAGTCATTCTTATTACCAAAATATCCACTAAGTGAGCAGAAAAAGTTACCAACATAAGGGCAAAATTGGAACACTCTCACAAAACACAAAAAGACTGAAAATGTTCGTCCACCATTCCTTAATTATATATAGTCCCTTTGATGATTAGCAACACTTCAAAATAGAACTCATTTGTCAACTAATGTTTGTATCATGCACAATGCTAGAGGAATTGAATCCTCTCCCCTAAAAATGTTGAAATAGATATGTAGGTGCAATAAATTAGATAAAATAAGTTAATTAGTAATAGATATAAAGTATAAGTATTTTTAATAGATGAAAAAAATGACAAAAACACGTTTAACATGATTTGGACATGTAGGACACCTTTAATACCCTCAGTAAAACTTATATCAAACAGATAATCATTAATTAATATTAAAAATGGTAGGAAAGATCGACCTCAAATGAATTAGGGAATAACGGTAGGACATGACATGTTATATTTAAATATAAATGAATCAAAATATTTATATTGTACACGATACGCGATAGTCAGATTTAATCCATATAGCCGACTACACGTAGTGAGACAAATGTTTAGTCATTGTTGATACGTATTGTGAAATTCTCAATCTACTTTCAAGTTTCCAGATAAACAAACAATATAGAGTATATTGTTCATCGTTCCTTCTCATCACACTTGGCTTACAAAATTTGAGGAAATGACGAGGGATAAAACCTTGTATTGTGCTAATTTGGCTTCTTTTTTTTTTATTTGCCTTCAGCGTTATTACATAGTTAAGAACTTCTGCGAGAGTGTCTTCTTCCTCAGGAACAGGGGTTCCTCCCTGCAAAAGCAGAGCCGTGCCGCGCCGCTAAGAGGATCTATACCCTCCTCTGAACCCACTTGGCTCCGGCCCTGTGTCCCCTATTCCCCTTACTGTTATTATTTATTTATTTTCCATTTATATCTCAATTAAGTTAGCAGATGATTGAAAAAGAATCTTGCAAATTCATCAATGCATTTTCATACATTCCCCAGCCATATTCATGCATTGCAAGGTACAAGAATATATATATATATATATATATGTATATATATATAAAATTGTACCTATAACTAAACAAAAAATGATTGTTGGAACTGTCAGAAGAGTCCTATTAAGTACTGTGATAGAACGACCCATGTAATTGTGAGACTCTTTGTAAAAGAGTCCTATATACTAGTCTTGATAGGTATTGACAAAGTTCAAGGTTAAGGAGACTTTCTAAAACAAGCCTATTAGGATATATAGGACTACTCTATACTACTACAAAATTAAGCTGTAGAACCACCAGGAAAATGTTGGTTTCGGCCCTACAAATGATGCCTTAGGCCTAAGGCATCGCTTTTAGAAGTATTGCATAAAGTCCCATTGGCTTAGATCTATGGCAACGCTTTCTTCATCTAAAGCATCACTTTCGGAAAGCGTTGCAATTTATAGCAAATGAAACGTTTTCAATTGCAACGCTTTACCCCTCTCAGTTGCAACGCTTTTGCCTCTCAGTTGCAACGCTTTTTAATTAGTAAATTGGAACTAATGCTACACTTTATGTTAACAATTGCAACGCTTTTTATAATTTCCAAACCCAACAGTTTTATTTGTCACCAATATAATACATTCAAATGTAATTCTATTAAAAGACAATCCCAAAAGATAATCATATTTACAAAAATATTTATATTACAATACAAAAGTAATTGATGACTGAGTGCAAGAGTACATACCCCTAAGAGTATTTACAAAAGGTAACTCAACTAATGACACCTTCCCAAAGTAAATAGCTTAATAAGTAGTGTGTCATGTTCCCACATCAAACAGCTGCATCCTTTGGAAAATCACTTCCCTTAATCAGAAACACCCACATTACTTATGTGGAACAAAGTGAGAAGAGAAGTCGACCTACTACTGCCATGCTCCAGCATACATGAGTTGAATTGTGACTTATTAAGCTCTCCTAAGGAAAAACTTGCTGGACCAATTCAACGTCTCTGTTTGCAGGAGAGAAGATATTAACAAAGCTAACATGTCTAAATTTTGGCATATCCCATAAATCACAAGACTACATCAATGAGATATCTTGAGTTCAAATAAAATAACACAAGGCAGATTGTAAAAATTGATGTCAACTGGAATGATGTGTATGTGCACATAACTTTTTAGACTAACTGATGCTTATTTCTAATGACCAAAATAAAACAGAGTGAAAACTGAAATCCAAACAAAACAAGAAAATTGAAGAACATGAAAGGATGAAAAGCCTAACCACACAGGTGCAGTCTAGTGTGCCTCTTGAAATGGCGTGTTCTCATTAAGGTCAATCATGTAGTAATTTTATTTCAGTAATGCATTCTAGCTATCTCTTCAAAAAACAGTTAAGCCATGCATTTCTTCAAATAATACTTAATTTATTCCTTCAAACTTAAACAAACAGTAATAGTTAATTTAAACTCATATTTTTTGCCAAGTGATAATGATGATGCTCAATATAATCTCATTCCCAAGACATGTTAACCCACATATTTCAAATCTGACCAAAAGTTTTCCAAATTCACAATAGGAGTTATTAACACCATCAGTGAAGTGGATAAAACAAGATAATTTAAGATCCCCATCAAGTTTTAACTACAGAGAAATAGTCCACCATTTCCTTGTGGAAGGAAAGGAAAAGAAATGATGCACCACCAAATGAGATAAAGTCGGAGGTGATTCAAGGAATGCATATAATATTTCAATTGCACTGCTATTTTTCACAAACAAATCAAGTATCTGAGATAACTTTTAAGAAAGGAGTTTAAGAACACTAATGCGAAGTTTGGACAAGGTTGAAGACAAGCCTTCCCAACATTCACTTTCAGAGGCAATTAGCTAAAGTCCTAAAGAAGAGGGCAAGGCAAAAGTATTAGCAATGAGTTGTACTCACAAGTAGATCCAAGAATAAAGGTCAACAAGATATATGAGATTATAAACAACGCAAGTGAAAGTACAACGTCAGTTAGAAAAGGAAAAGAAAACTACCCTAGATTAAGAAATAGGCAAGGGCTTTAATGCTACTAAAATAAGCTGAGAGAATCCAAAAGACTCTAAATCACTAACTTCAATGTGTATCAGTCGGAAAAACTCAGAATACCATATAAATAACACATGCCCTGTTTTCTCATTCGTGTTAGGTGTAAATGCACAGTCACCATCTCCAATCGTTAAAAACAAATCAAATTTGTAAGGAACATCAACAAATAAAAAGAAAGAAAGAAATAACATAAGCAATCATACATTCTTATGATTGGGCTTCCATAAATTTGTACAATGATAAAAAATATAACAGAACTAAAGCTGCAAAGTGCGAACACATCTTAAAAGTTTTATCTCTTGAAGATCTAGCATATAAGTGTTAGAGACGCAGGGAAAGAACAGAGGGAAAAATTACCAGTGAAGAAAAAAAAGGGATGGTTTATTTGTTTTATGAAGATTACAGAGCATCAGTCGCTATTTACAATTGTAGAACTGAACTAATTCCCTCAAATTGAGGCTATCCATATCCAGTAAATTCTGGAAGTCGCTCCTAACAGAAAGCAGTAAAACCAGCTCCCATGGGCATAGCAACCAAAGGAGGGACTGGAGACTTAGTCTCCCATTATCAATAAGAAGATAATTAAATTAAGTCACAACACTTCTAAATATAAGAATTTCAAGAAAATTGCAGCTATAAACATACAGTAAAAACTACATATTTACCTCCATGAAATAAAAACCCCCAAGTTCAAACTTTCGATGGGTAGATTCAACCAACATTTAACGGAACGTGCTAGAGCCCACTGCTCAAAGTACTCATTCTGCACAAGTTATGAAAGTTATCAGCAAACAAAACAAAATATCAAAGAACACAAATTAATCTACAACAAAAATGATTTAATTTTTGGAATACCTCATTGCTTGGACATACAAAGGAAATGAAAGAAGCATCAACATACAGTAATTCACATATTTTAAGCTAAACAATAAAAATCCAGATCTGTTGTCTAGCTGTTATGAAACACTCATTCTTCTAAATTCCTTCAGGGTATTTAGTACCAGACTCACGACATACCATGTACAACTCCCAACGCCAGCACCACCATCTTATCGGCCTCCTTCTGCAGTGAAATAGTCATATACAAATTAAATTAACTGAAAGATGAGACGAAACTATCAGAAATGGACAGTAAAACTACATATTTACCCATAAAAGAGTCCAAGTTCAAACTTTTCATCGTGTAATTTTTAGCCAAATTTAACAGCTGAATTCGCTCCCAACACCTTAAACAAAAGAAAATTCGAATGAACCCAAAGCCCTAAAACGAGTGGGCAACGAAAGTTGAAAGAGAGGGAGAAAAACCTCAACCTAACCGGAATATTATCCACAGACTGCAACATCACTAGCTCCCTTGCCTATCTGTGAAATTAAATCTATAATTAGTTTAGCAATGGCAGTTTCATTGAATGTTCTGTGTGCGTGAGCCAAAAAACTATGAAATGGGGGTGAAAATAATGGAGTGAAAAACTTTCGTTGATTTAGGGATTGGGAGAAATAGGAGAGAATGTAATAGTGAAGAAAATTTAGATGAATTCAGCGGATGACCGTCAAAAATGGTGGCGGCAAGGAAGGTTTAAGGTTTGAAGATTTTTTTGGCTCCAACAGTTTGTTGCTGCGATTGGGCTGAACCTGAAATTGAAGGGTGAATATGGGGTAAGGTCGAAAGGGTAGAGAAGGAGGGAGACTGAAAGTAATTCTGACCCAAAATTTTCAAGTGAGACTATTGACCCGCCCTTTTTTTGTTACTTTATGCAACGCTTCAACATTTTTTTAAAGAGAATTAGGCTATTGCAACAATATCAAAAGCGCTGCATACGAAATGATGCAATAGGCTTAATTTGTAGTTAAGTCCTAATTTCAATAAATGTTGAGATAATAAGACTCTTAAAAAAGTTCTATTCACAAAATTAATAATACATTTCAAAGAGACTCATTAATCTTTAAACTAATAAGACTCTTTAAAAGAGTCCTAATTACTCTACCCAATGGACAATTGAAATAATAGGACTCTTTAAATAGTTCCATTCATGTGACTTTTCAAAAAGGTACTATAAAGTAATTACAATAGGACTATTTATTTCAATTGTCTCTGACAAATTGGACTAAAATTGTAAAAAAATAAAAATTATAGACTACATTTGCTAATTTTTAGAAAATATGGACTATATTTGCTACTTAAGTAAATAATGTGGACTAAAAATACAAATGTTCCATTGAGCAAACACTACTACAGAAAGGGTCATTGCAGGACGGTTTCCAAAAACCCGCCTCGCCTCCAAAGGCGATGAAAATTTTCGCGTATAGTATTGGAGGCGGGTTTTCCCAGCACCCGGCTCCAATACTCCGGCCGCAATACTGGAGGCGAGTTTTCCAAACTTTTATAATAAGCAAATAAATGAAAATTTGAAAGTTTAAAAAAAAATTTTAAAATTTGTCGAGATTCGAGCAAGGGCGATAAATGAGTAGGTAATAAAAAAACCAAAAGTTTTAAAATGAAATATATACTTTCAATTTTAACTTTAAATACATTAGTATATGTAACATAGTGGTAAATTTAGTGTGTAAGAGTCTAGTGCTTCTGCAGGCGCTAGTTCAATTCCTACTAGAACTATAAATTGAAGCAAGGATATTAGATTTTGCACTGTGCACCTGGCTTGGAAAGTCCGAACTTAAAAACCCCGAAAGAAGGCAGGTTTTCCATGCCTATTGGAGGCGGGTGTTACAGGCACCCACCTCCAATACTCCTATTGTAGGCTCGAGGCACTCGCATTGGAGATAGGTGACGGGTCGCGAAACCCACCTCCAATAGGCAATTTTGGGGTAGTGAAAATGTGAATGAAATTTGTTTGGCCCAATAAGCCCAATAGGGTACCTTACTAAAGTTATTAGATGTTATGTACTAAAAAAATACTCTATTCATTCTATTAGAAGAGTCCAATTTCTCTACTAAAATAGTATTACAAACTGGACTCTTCTAATATAACGAAGGGAGTATATATTAGGGTTTTAGAGTGATTTTATTAAAAAGTTATGAGACCTAATACAATTATTGTTAATTAGTTTATTCATAAAGAGTACACATGGTTCACAAGTGTAAAATTGGGGGCAGTTTAGTTGGTTAGAAGTTTTTTTTTCTTTTGGATCGAGGCGCAGTGATAAATGGTAATAGGAAACTTTGGAACTAAATGTCTCATTAAAGTGCATAATGATACTTTTATAAGAGTTCTATTATAATTTTTGGGACGACTTTTTTAATAGTCTTATTAAGTTACCTATAATTCCAAGGACTGAAGTGGAGGACCGCCAACATGACAGTAGGATACCGGTCAACAGCTTGGTTGATGGTGCGTTTAAAGAGGAGAATTGCACAGGAGCTATTGAATGGGTAATAAAGGATAATTCAGGTATTCTTCTTCAAAGGAAGGGCATGAAAGCTCAAGGGGAATCTCCACAACATATGGAGGCTTTAGCATGTTTGAGGGCGATTCAATGCGCATTAGCTAGAAGCTGGATCCCCAGTGTATTCACAGGCAGCCTGGAACTGGTCAAGTAGCTACGTAAGGTAAAGTCAACCCACTTAGAGGTCCAGGTAATTCTAACGGATATAAGACGTTATGTTTCTACTTTTCCTGATTTAATTATCAAGAAAGTAAGTAGGTCAATTGTGCAAGAAGCACATTTACTGGCCACAAAGACTCTTAATGATAATCCTATTTGCTTTCAAAAATAAATAAATAAAATAAAACTCTTGCATCCTGTTAAGGTGTATAATCGAACTCTTACAAGAGTTCTATTATATTTTCTAATGTGATTTTTTAAATAGTCATATTAAATTACCTAATAAAACAACTTTCCGTAATACGTTGTGTCCTATAATTTACTTGGGCTTGAAACATTTTTATAAAGGTTAAGGGCTTGTTCTTTAGTTAAAACTGAGTTCTCGTATGAAACCAGAACTCAGTCCAAATGGATTTTATCCCATTTGTCAGAAACAAGGTTCTGAGTTTTGGTTTGAAACCAAAACTCAGCCCAAGGTAAACAACATGAGTTTCAGTCCAAATTTTTTCTCAATACTTTTTAAATTTTTTTTTAATTTTCTACTCAATTTCCACTCAATTTTGATTTTATTTATTTGAGTGAAGTGCATAACTAATTACATAATTTTGCAAAATTTGCAAAAATAATTGCGCAACTTTGAAAAGCAGATTTTTAATCACATAATTTTAAAAAAAGGTGCAAAAATGGTTACTCTGTCAAACCCAACCATTAAGTCCCTAACGGAAGCTAATTTTTTAGGGCAAAATCGTCCAATTTCCTTTTCCTTTAACTTACTTTTCAATTATTTCACTTTTATTAGCAAATAAACCCCCTAATCTTTCATTTTTTTTATACATATTTGGCTAAAAATAAATTTTACAGTATAATAATATTACTAAAATAGTAATTGTTCTGAATGTTAATGATATATTTAAGTTTTAATATGAATATTTGTATTTTAAATTATAATATTTTAAATTTAAGACAGTTTAATATTTAATTTTTCCAATTTAGTTTTTTTTTAAAAAATAAGTTGGGGCCGTCATTTAAGAAAAAAAAAATAACAGGGGCCTATTTATGAAAAATTTGATGAACAGTGTCGGTGACACTGTTCATCTTCTTCCCCAACTCTTTTTTTTTTTTTCTTTCTGGCAGCACATTCCACTCTTTTTTTTTTTTTTCGGGCAGCATATTCCGATTAATTTGCTTGATAATGAAAAACATTTGGATTCAAATGGGGACCTCGCAAAGTCAATATAAAAATCCAGAACCAAAAAATCAAAATCAAGCAAATTAATCGGAGGTATTTCAGAATCACCTCCGACTCCTCCTCCGTCAAAGGTATTTCAGAATATATTTAAGAAAAGTAGCAAAAGCAAACGTGTACATTCAGTTCCTGCCGCTGCCACCTCCTCCTAACTCGATTTTCAATAATATTTTCCAAACACCTACTACAAAGAATATCTGAACAGCGGCGCACAATCGCCAATGGTTCCCCTACCTCCACCGCCCCCACCGCCGTTCAAAATGTCGGACTTCAAATTCTTGGCTCGCGGCGATGCCGTCAATTGGTTCGAATCGATGCCCGGCTCCAATTTTCTGAAGTTCCCGAGGTAATACTTGAGTAGAAAGATGAAGTTACCGAACGAAGAACAGGTGCCATTGCTGCCACTGCCGGAATTGGGGTTTAGACTTACCTTCGTTCTGGCCGGAATTGGGGTTGGGGTTTCAGTTTTGGGTTGTGAGATTGGGAGAAGGGACAAAAGATTGGCGTTGCTGCCACTGCCGTTACGACATCCAGATTTACCTTCGTTCTGTCCAGAATTGGGGTTGGGGTTTCAGTTTTGGGTTGTCAGTTTGGGAGAAAGGAGAAAGTAGAAAAGAGTGGAGTTGCTAACCAAGACAAACGCAGAAGTGGTGAGAAATCCCGTTTCAGTTTTGGACTCAAACCTGGTCTGAGATTGGGTTTGAGTCCTCGGGTAGAAACACGGGTTTGGGTTTCAAACCCAAAATCAGCCCAAACTAGAACTCAATTCTCTCGTAAAGACAGGCCCTAAATAAACACTTTTTTAAATTAAAGGCCTGTTCTTTACAATGTTGTGAGAACATGTTTCAGAATATGTTCTCAATCTAAATGAGTTTCAGTTCATTTGTAAAAAATAAAGTTCTGAGAACTGGGTAAAGAACCAGTTCTCAACCCATGATAAAGAACATAGGTTTCAACTCAAATTTTTTTTCTAATACTTTTTTTTAAAACTTTTACTTTTATTAGCAAATAAAATCCAATTTTTCATTTTTTACATATTCAACCAAAAACTAATTTTTACATTATAATAATATTTCAGCCTATAGTAATTATTCTTAATGTTAATGATATATTTAAGTTTACATAATATTTTTAGTTTAAGATAGTTTAATATTTAATTTTTCCTATTTAATTTTTTTAAAAAAAATAAGTTGGGGCCTTCATTTAAGAAAAATAATATAACAGGGGCCTATTTATAAAAGATTTTGATGAACAGTGTCGGTGACACTGTTCATCTTCTTCCCCCAACACACTTTTTTTTTTTTCTCTTCATCGCATCTTCCTCATTTTTTTTCTCTGCTTTCTTCTTCATCCCTTCTTCCCCACTTTCGGCAGATTTGCAAATTGCAGAACCAAAGTTCGTCAATTTGCAGAACTCAACAAAAAAAAAAAAAAAAAAACTTCGCAGACCAAAAAAAATGGCAACTCTTTGGTTCTGCAACAATTGCAGAATTGAAATTTTGCAATTGGTCCTGCAATTGTTGCAGAACCAGAAAAAAAAAAAAAGAAAAGAAAAGGGAGAAGCTTCACATAACCAAAAAAAAAAAAAGCCAACTCTTCGGTTCTGCAATTGGTCTGCAAGCAGGATGGAAGAAGACGAAGGCGCGAAGGAAGGGAGAAGGTCGAAGGACATCGCGAAGGAAGAAGACGACGGACGCGGGGGAGATGACAACCAGCGAAGGAAGAAGATGACGGGCACAGAGGAGGAAGAAGAAAGAAGAGGGGAAAAAAAAAATGAGACCTGGAATGGGGTTTTTTTTTTTCGGTCTCAAACCAAAAACTGAGA
Source organism: Leptodermis oblonga (assembly GCA_016801395.1). Taxonomy (NCBI): domain Eukaryota; kingdom Viridiplantae; phylum Streptophyta; class Magnoliopsida; order Gentianales; family Rubiaceae; genus Leptodermis; species Leptodermis oblonga. The sequence continues at coordinate 36,359,831 of CM028760.1, forward strand.
CCCGGTTCTTCCTCCATTCAGCACATTTTCGGGGGATTTTTGGTCTTAACCCCAAAATTGGCCAGAACCAGTTTTTAGAACTGTGTAAAAAAATATGACACTTTGATCAAAAGTGTCGCAGAAAAAATCCTAATAGAAAAATAGGACACTTAATGGAAATGATATGTGAGCGTCTGAGAAATGATATCGTGAACGTCTCGTAAGTGTCCAGCCAGTTCCTTCTTGTTTTTTGTTAGTTGGTTTCTGAACTTGCTCTATAAATATCTTTTGCTCTGCTATCACTCTTTTATTGCTATCTTCATAATTTTTTCAAGAAATTAGGCCATAAATCATACTGGCATCAATAACGTCACCGGCGCCGGCCACCTAGTGATGATGCACATGTCTTTCTACTGGGGCAAGAACACCGAAATACTGTTTCCGGGATGGCCCGGATATGGCAATTCGGGGATGTATTTTTTATCCCTGGTCGTTACTTTTATGGTCGCCTTCGTGGTTGAGTGGCTATCTTTTTCAAAGATGATCAATGAAAACTCCCACCGTATCGCCGCCGGGATGGCCCAGACCTTGATGTACGGCATTAGAGTTTCCCTGACTTACGTAGTCATGCTCGCCGTCATGAGCTTCAATGTCGGCGTTTTTCTGGTGGCCGTCGCCGGTCACACATTAGGGTTCTTATTTTTCGCCAGTAGGGTTTTCCATCAATACACTCCGGTCCACGGAGGGAAGACCGATCTTCCTCCAATGGCTAGAGTCGATATTCGATAATGGTATTAATTACTATGTATGTACTGGTTAATTAGTGGATTTGGGAGGTTATATGTAATGGTTTTATTATTATAATAACTAGATCCCACCAGCCAAATAATGGATTTTATTTAGAAGAGTAAACTACATTTATCTCCTTCGATGTTTGTCCAAACTACTAAGCATTGAAAAACTATCAAAGGCCTGTTCTTTAGGGAGTTTTGAGAACAGGTCTCAAAACCCGTTCTCAGCCTAACTGGGTTTCAGCCCATTTTTAAGAAACAAGGCTCTGAAAACTGGGTTGTAACCCAGTTCTCAGTCTAAACTAAAGAACATGGGGTTCAACTCAATATTTTTTTCAATACTTTTTTCCAAAATTTTTATTTTTATTAGCAGATAAAACCCCAATATTTCATTTTTTACATATTCAACCAAAAACTAATTTTTACATTATAATAATATTTCAGCCCATAGTAATTGTTCTTAATGTTAATGATATATTTAAGTTTACACAATATTTTTAGTTTAAGATAATTTAATATTTAATTTTTCCTATTTAAATTTTTAAAAAAAATTAGTTGGGGCTGTCATGTAAGAAACAGAAAATAGCAGGGGCATCACTGTAAAAACTGGAATGAACAGTGTCGGTGACACTGTTCATCTTCTTCCCCATCATTTTTTTTTTCCTTTCCGTTTTTTTCCTTCCCTTTTTTTCTCTCTTCTTTCTTCTTCCTCCCTTCTTCCCCGATTCCGGCGGATCTGCAAATTGCAGAACCAAATTTCAGCAATTTGCAGAACCTTGGTTCAGCAATTGTTGTTGAACCCAAAAAAAATAAAAAAATAAAAAAAGCTGCGAAGGGAAAAAAAATGGCAACTCTTTGGCGCGAATCGAAGGGAGGAGGTCGAAGGACTTCGCTAAGGAAGAAGATGATGGACGCGGGGGAGATGACAACCGGGAAGGAAGAGGACGACGGGCTCGAAGGAGGAAGAAGAAAGAAGAGGGGAAAGAAGAGGGGAGAGAAACCCGGGTCTCAGTTTTTTGGTCTCAACCCAAAAACTGAGACCCAGGTTTGAGACTTCTTGTGCGAAACATGGGTCTCAGCACATTTTGAGAAAATTTTGGGTCTCAACCCCAAAAATTGGCCAGAACCGGTTCTGAGCACTCCCTAAAGAACAGACCCCAAATGTTCCCTGTGTGTGATGAAAATGGAAAATTACACCCCTTGAAATGGGACCGAAATGAAAAAAGGTTGACAGCTATTGAAATAGCAAATGGTTAAACTAATTAGTATCTCCTTAATAAGAATGATAAAAATATGTAGACAAAAATACACTTACTAGTCGACATCCTATTTACAATAAATAGTGGTTGGATAACTGAACTTCGCTTGCTATATCCACATATTCATAACTGAGATTCATTTAACAAATCACACTATGAATATGGAGTTACCGTAAACCACACTTCAGTTATGCACTCACACTGTATTGTAAATGAGATCCAGTTGGTAAGTATATTTTTGTTCACATATTTTTATTTTTCCTATGAAGGGTAATTGGCCTGAAAAATTGTTATTTCTACAGTTGTCAACGTTTTTTTCTTTTTAATCCCATTTTGATGGGTGTAAATTTTGTATTGTTTATTACATTTAGAAGGCGTTTGATAGTTTTCCCAAATCTCAGTGACCGGTTGGGACAAAGCTTGAGGGAGGTAAATGGAATTTACTCCATTTAGAAAGATAAAAAGATGATGGTATTAGTTTATAGAAATTATAATTTAAAAAAGAAAAGGCTTATTTGTTTTTTGCCTCTTTGTGTGTTAGAGGTACTTTAACTTTTACCCCCTAAATTAACAAAATGTCTTGGGTCAAAGCGGTAAAAAATGTCGAATGACATTTATGCTCTTCAATATTGTGATATCCAAATTATTACAAATTTTGAGAAAAAGCAATTTTCCAAAGTACCATTTCAGTCATTTAGCCGAATTACCACTTGTATAATTGAAGAGTTAATTTGGGTAAATTATTTTGTCGCATTCTTTAAGTATAGCTTGGACATTAGAATACAATGCGAAGGACATAAATGTCATTATATAGTTTCATTTCTTTGATCAACAATTATGGGGATAAAAGCTAATTTTATTAATTCAGAAGGCAAAAGTTAAAATATCATAAAAACATAAAGGACAAAAGATAATTAAACCAAAAAAATAATTATGGAGTACTCCATATAAGGTATAAAGTAATCGGAATTTAAATAAGAAAAAAGAAGAAGGAGAAAGGATTGGGTTCTGAATTCATTTGCTGGAAACTAGGAAAAAGGAAAACCTCATTGCCTCTCTTGTCCCGCTGAAAGAAATTATTTTAGTATCCATCCAGTTCTAACCTCTGGTATATCGCGTATAACATCTAATATATATGTATAGTATTTGATGTATCATCTATTTAAAAATATATTGGGTGAAATAACAAAAAATATAGCCCATGTTGCGGAGACAACCTCATTTACAAATACATAACATAAAATATTGATATTTATAAAGAGAAAATATTTTTGATAATAGTAGCAGGCAAACCATCATCGCGAATGTAGAAAAATTATTTTATACAACTTTTGCATCCAATTTTTTTAATGTAACACACCAAGCAGAATTAAAAGGACTTCATATTTTTGCTATCAATTTAACAAGAAATTAAAGTTTTTATTTTTCAATAAACTCCTGTACATTATATAGTGTCAATTTATATCACAGATGCATGGAATAATTTCTCGCTTTATAAAAACCATAAATTATCTGTTATGGCAGGGATAAACTTGCACCTTCATCCAGGTTTCCATGTATTTCTCCACCTAATATAAACAAGATAATCCGGTGAAATTCCTACCCCTAATCAATCATCGAAATCGATCGAAATGGATGCGAGTGGATTAATTTACCCAAATATCCAAAGTGTTTCTGTTTCATTGGCCTATGGATCAGAACCCCTTCTCATCAGCATGTCATCGGAGGAAGATCGGAGCTCTTCCCGTGACCCGGAAGTGTTTTGTGAAAAACCCTGCTCACCAAAAAGAAAAACCCTAATGTGTGGCCGGCCACCGCCAGCATCACCAAGTAAGCCAGCCCAACCCTAATTCCGTACATCAGCGTCTGGGCCATTCCGGAGGCGACGTGGTCGGAGCTTTCTTTGATCAATTTGCAAGAGGACAGCCACTCCACGGTGAGGGCCAGCACGAAAATAACCACGAGGGCTAACAAATACATACCCAGATAGTCGTATCCGGGCCAGCCATGAAAAAGAATCTCCATGTTCTTGCCCCAGAAAAATGTCATGTGCATCATCATGTGGTGAGGATGCATCCCTCCGCCGGCGGTGCCGTTATTCATAACTCCTGTCGTCCCGGTATGATTCATGTTCATACCATCCATTTTTTTTTTTTTTTCCTTCAAACTTCTAATTTTCTGGGTTCTCTGTGTTAATTTAGATGAATATGAAAACAAAACAAGAACTTCAAATTCTGAACAATGTGAGAGGATGAGATCATGGAACAAAGAACACCATAAATATATAGATATATAGGATATTGTAGAATTGTAATGCTGTAGTACAAATCGAAAACTGTAGTACAATGGGTTGACTAAGTACTGTGATTAGTATAATATGTAGGACAGTACTATCATTCTTTCATGAGACCAATTCATTAATTATGTGAATATGACCTATGAAGCATTAGTATTGCATAAACCATTATTCAACTAGAAAAAGATATATGTATTTATATATTGTATTTATATTTTTGGAGTATTTATCTAACTATAAAAAGATAGATGAATTTACCTCTCTTATTTGTCATATTATTTAGCTAAAAGATTACACTGCACTAATGTTAAAAATAAAAAATTAAAAAGCCCTGTTTAGTATCATAACCCAAACCATAGTTTGAGTTTCATTTTGATTTTATAATAGTTTTACATTATTCTCAATAAGCCTTTTTATGGTTTGAGTTTCATTTTGATTTTATAATAGTTTTACATAATTTCCAATAAGCCTTTTTATATTTCTAATAAATCTTTTTACATTTTCAACACACATTTTTACATTTTCAATTTAATTTTAATATTATAAGTCAAAATGAAACTCAAATCATAGTTTGAGTTGTGTTACCAAACAGGGCCTTAGTTTATGCATCTGTGTATATGATAGTTTTTTGATTTGTTGCACTAAAAATTACTATTAAAATAGTTGAGTTTTGAGAACCTGCATGATAGTTTTTTGATTTGTTGCACTAAAAATTACTATTAAAATAGTTGAGTTTTGAGAACCTGCAATTTTCTTATGAATTAATTGTAAAGTATAATATCTAAAACAAAAGATTTATCACAATTTTATCCACTGATACCCAGTGATGGATTTACAATGGTAACGCTGGGAGCATGTGCCCCAGTGACCTCCACCACCCATTTTATATACAATAGAAATGTTTAATAAATTTATTAAATTAATATTATATTGCTCCACTAAATATATATTCATTTCGTTCCATTAGAAAAATCTACTCTCAAAATATTAATATTATAAAAGATTTTTTTAAAAAAAAACAAAATAAGATATTACTACTGGCACTGTAAACCGTCCAACAACAATTGAGATACAAAGTTTATAGGTTCCAACCATGATTGCAATTCCGCTACATATAGTTTAACGAAATGTGCAAAACTATGGACTACAACATTTTACCCAAAACACATTACATAACTCAAATGAGTCTAGTAAAGCCAACACATCATGAATAATTACGGGCTTGTTCTTTTTGACAGGTTTGAAAATGGTTTTCAAATCGTGTTTTTGGAAAATAGTTTTATAATGTTAAAAGTACATTAGAAATATAAAAATGTATAGCTGAATATTAAAAAGTTGTATTATAAATGATAAAAACGATTATAATATATTAAATATACTGTTGAATCCGAAACCAAAACCAAAAGAACAGGCTCCACATTACATTGGAATGGAATAAAATTTGACCCCCGCACCAAAGAAATGTTGGTTGCACTTGTAGCATCACAAAGAAATTGATAGTGCTGTGTATTATGAATGAAAACATCCAATCCTGAATGGTCGGCAAATTCTGGAACTCATATAGAATAGAGATAATCACTCCCCTATAAATTTGGGATCGGATATTAACAGTGGCGGAGCTAGACCCTAAGGTCAGGAGCAGCAAAATTTTTAGGTGGGATAGGAAAAAAAAAAAAAAAGAAGTTAAAACATCCTAATTCTTCCGAAAGATACTACCACTACTACAAAATGGACTTTCTACGGCGGTGCTTTAACGGCGGAAAGACCAAAATCGCCATTAAAAAGAAAGTACGGACTTTCTACGGTGGTTCTATATAAAACCGCCGCGGCGGTACCGCCGTAGAAAGGTGACTTTCTACAGCGATTTTATTTCTAACCACCGTAGAAAGTCCCCTTTCTACGGCAGTTTTAGAAAACCGCCGTAGAAAGTCCCTTTCTAAACGGTTGTATTTCTAACCGCAGTATAATTAATAAATATGATGAATTTTACTATAAAAATTGATAAATAGTAAAATACATATTTATTATTAAATTTAAAAAAAATTTGGGGGTTAATTTACAAAAATAGAAAAACTACAAATTAATAGGAATAGAGGAACGGGCGGGAATTCACAATTACAGGCTTTCTACGGCGGATTTATTAAAACTGCCGTAGAAAGTCCATTTCTACGACGGTTTTAATAAAAACTGCCATAGAAACTTGATTTTGTTTGAATTTTAAGGGTTTCCCTTTGTTTCCATCTCCAGCCAGCTGCGGCTTCCCCCTGTTTTCATCTCCAGCAAACCGAAGTGTTCTCTCGTTGCCGACGCCCATCCTCTCTCCGTCGGTTTTTTCTCTTGTCTTCCCCCGAAGTCGTTCTTCCGGCAGCGTTGATAACAAGATCCGCCGTCACCCAACTCCGGATATGGTTTCTTAATCGGCCATCACCCACCACTTGGAGTTAATCCCCCATCATAATTTCACCACAATCGGTCCTTGTTGTGGGCTTCAAATCATAAAAAAGGTAATATAGAATAGTTTCAACTTTATTTAAGCTTTACAAATTTTATTGTTACTTGATTATTGTGATTGGCCTAGGGTTTATTATTAGTGTTAAATTCGAGTTTGGTGAGATGATGAATGATTAAATTCGGGTTTGATTAGTGTTATATCGGTGATTATTGTATTGTTCTTGCTGTTAATGATTAAATTAATTAGAATTTGATGGATGCACGCAAAAATTTTGTGAAGTTTGGTGGTTGTTCGGTTTATTAGCATGAAAGTTTTTGATATATATATTTTGAATAAAGTTGAAATATATATATATATATATATATATATCAAAACCTTTCTAAGGCTGTTTTTGCTGTTTTTGATATATATTTTTTGAATGTAGAGAAAAAAAATGAAATATTAAATTTTTTTTTACAAATTTGGTACTTTCTACGGCGATTATCTTCAAAACCGCCGTAGAAAGTTTGGACTTTCTACGGCGGTTTTGAACTCGGACTTTCTACGGCGGTTTTGAAAAAACCGCCGTAGAAAGTCCGAACTTTCTACGGCGGTTCACAACCGCTGTAGAAAGTCCGTAAACTTTCTACGGTTGCCAGATAGATAGCGATTCAAAAATGCCGAAAACCGCCGTTAAAAGCCTTAAAAAACCGCCATTAAAAGTCTTTTTTTGTAGTAGTGTACATTATGAGTATTCTTAAAAAATAAAAAAGAATTCGATGAATGGATTTAAATTGATATAATAAATTTAGAATTCATTAAGAATATTTTTGTGTTTGTTATAACATGAAAGACAATTTTAATTTATCAAATGTTTATTTAATTTATCTCTTTATATTTGCCTCTCTTTTTTCAAATTTTTGGTGGGGCAAAATCAAGTAATTTTGTAATTTTCACATAATATGTAAGATATTTTGAAATTTTTGAGGGGGGATAGTTACGTGGCCATCAAAGCTCTATGTAGCTCCGTCACTGGGTAATAATGTGGGATTGAGTAACATGGATATGGAGAAAGTATAAGCCATGGACAAGAGATGTGAGCGATGATGGATCTTAACTTCAATATTGCAATAATAAAGAGAAACTGTGTTTGGGTTTAGAGAAGGAGAGATTTTTGGTTTTCAAAACGATGAAGTTATATTATTACAAATAATAAAATAATTTATTCATTTCTTTAATATGTGTGCACATTAAAAAAAAATAACACTTATTGAGGACAGAGGAAGTATGCGGGTAAAACTCTCCATTAATCCAATTCGAAACTGATTTGAAAGAATGATTTAATACATTTGCCTCTTTCATATCCATTTTAAAATTTGAAATGAGAGATTATTAAACGTACTGCCTCACGTCTAGAATGGTACAATCAAATACATTCGGAAAATCGATGATGTGTTATTTAATTTATAGGAGAAATATAAAGTACATATAAGGGATCTAATAATAAATATGAATTTGAATGGTTGATTTTTTTTTTTCTACATTAATTTCAAGGATGTATCTAATAATTTGGGATGGGTTAAGCAAAGTGCATTAATCTAGTGAATCCCAATTGGGGGAAGATTAAACCAAAGAGTAAAAATCAGTAATTAAATTCGGACTGCAAAATGCAAAAACCACTCTTGTTCAATAATAACAAAATTAATACACAATAAGTGGTGTGGCCATATTCATTTTCAGGTTCCCTAGAAAGATTATAGGTTCCGGGTCCTCTGTTACACTCCATGTTACAGACATCTTAGTCAAAAAATTTATTCTAATACGAACAAAAGAAAGTATAACAAATGATCCTGAACCAAGATTATTAATTTCTAAAAGAGGAGATGCTATGTATCCTTGAACTTCTGTACCGTGTATCCTTTCACATGCAAAGGGGTAACAATGTAATTTATCCCTTTTGTGAAAGGATACACCTTATCCAAATCCAAGAAGATTCTCTGTATCTACAGTGTATCCTCAGCAACCGCCCTCATCAGCATGTAGAGGGAGGAAGATCGGAGGTTTTCCGGTGAGCCGGAGGGGTTTTATGAAAGACCCTGCTCGCAAAGAAGAAGAACCCCAGTGCCTGACCTGCCACGGCCACCAGAAACGCGCCGCCGTTGAAACTCATCACGGCCAGCATCACCATATAAGACAAGCCAACCCTGACTCCATACATCAGACTCTGAACCATCCCGGCGGCGACGTGGTTGGAGCTTTCTTTGATATATTTGCAATGGGAAAACCACTCCAGGACGAAGGCAAGAACGAAAACAACCACGAGGGCTAGCAGATACATACCCAGATTGTCATATCCGGGCCAACCCGGAAAAAGTATCTCTGTGTTCTTGCCCCAGAAGAAGGTCATGTGCATCATCATATGGTGCCGGCGTATCACCGGCATACCTCCGCCGCCGCCGGCGATTACATTATTCATCACTCCATTTCCAGTATGATTCATGTTCATACCATCCATATTCATGTATATATGCAATCAAAAGAATCACTAACAATGAGAGAGAGGAGAAAGGAGCAATAACACTATAAATGTGTATATAATCGCTTCAAAGAATCATTCAAATGTTCGTATACAAATGTTCTGTTGCAGCACAAATCAAATAATGTAGTACATGAGGTTGACTAAGTACTGTTATATCCTATATATATGGAGCGTATCTCATTTCTTATTTTTTAATTTTTGTATATCGTATTTATTTTAGTGTATTTATCTAACTAGAATAAAAATAAATGAATTTACCTCTCTTGGTTATTATATATTCGTATTTTTTTAGATAAAAGATTACAACTTCAATATAGATGAAATGACTCATACGTCACAAAATAAGTGTCGGTTTAATATTTCAAGAAGAATTTGTGCATATTGTTCCGAAAGTACGCTTGTTTATTCTCTTTTATATTAAATGTTCTTTCATATTTTCAATACAACTATTCTTGTAGTTATAAAAGTATATTTTAGAACTTTACATATTTATTAATTAGTCAACACAAACACATGTGATTCTACTTGTAATTTCATTAATTTTCTTAATTTGTGTGAAAAACTTAAAATGGCAATTATTTTGGGGACTAGGGTGGTAAAATTTAACCTAAGTACGTTGTGGTTAATAATTCATTTAAATTAAATGAGCTACCTCAATATTGTACTTTACTTTTAATGACTTAGGAAAGTAACTGTTATTTGAAATTTTCTATTTGCATTCAATGATTATTTATCAAATTATGGGGGAGAAGTGCAAAAAAATGCCTCCAAAATTTGGGCTTGGGACCAATTTTACCATCAAACTTTTTGTACGTCCGTATACGCCCTCAAAATTTATAAATAAAACTAAATATGCTCCTGCTATTACAGAATTTGCCAACATTTCAAAAAATTGGCTATCGTTGCTATTCATTTTTTCAGCTTGCTATTCATCTTACCACCATTGCAAGCTTTCAGATTGAATCCTTCTCTCCTACTACAAATGTTGAAATGGATATGCACTATAATAAATTAGATCAAATAAATAATATAAATATAGTTTGAGTATTTTAAATAGATGAGACCCTTGATGCTCCACTAAAACATGTAAAAAACAGATAATTACTAATTAATACTAAAATGGTCACTAATAAATTAGAAAATAACTTTAAAACATAACATGTTAAATCTAATATAAATGAGTTAATATGTTTAGATCATACACAATACACATTAGTGTAATATAATCCATATAACCGACAGGCCTGTTCTTTAAGTTTTTTGTTTTGGTTTCAGTTTTGGATTCAACATTAAATTTAATATATTATAATTAATTTTTATCATTTTCAATAAAACTTTTTACTATTCAGCTATGCTTTTTTAAATTACATTTTTTATATTATAAAATTATTTTTTTAAAACCAAAACTCAACCCAAAACTCAAACATTCCTAAAAGAACAGGCCCGTAGTGCGACAAATGTTTAGTCTTTGTTGGTACAATATTTGTGTCGTGAAATTCTCACTATATGTTCAAGGTAAACAAACATTCTTTTGTAATATAGTGAATATTAGGCAGGTAAAAGAAGATAAATTATACTCTATATATTCTAAAGAAATAAATTAGTGATACAACTGTTTATCATTGTATATTAGTAATAAAATATAAATTTAAATGAGACTTTTCGTTGATACCGAGGAAATGATCACTTTCTTCAATATTTGTCTAAAATTCTAAATTATCCAATGGAAGCCCATTTGATTATAATGCCTGAAAGCATACTTTAGGCAAAATTTAATTTTAATATCTTATTAGTAATGTATAATAGTCTACATAGTTATTTTTTTAATTTTAATTACGTAATTGTTTTTCATCTACTCGTAAAAATACATTGACCACAATTATAATTGTTATATGATCATATTGTCATTTTTACAAAACTATATGTCTCATTTGATAATTTTACCAAGCTACAACATTAATTAATGATCGACATAAATCTAAAAAAAATTTGATGAAAAAAAAGAAAGAAAAGGAAAACGGTCAACGCTTTGAGCTGAACGCAATGGGCTTTGACCTGCCATTGTCTCTGTCATGAATTATGTAATGCTTAACCAAAATTAATTCCAGAATTTTAAATTGGCAAATTACAATAAAGTAAATTGCAGATTTAGATGAGAAAGAAACAGCAAGAAACTTGAGATGAGAAAAAGAAAAGAGAAGTGTAGAAAGATCTATTGATCAGAAAAACAATCACAATCCAAAAACATGAAAGACAATGAATGGATACGTCTGGTACATATACACCAGCTCATCTACTTGCTAAGCAGGAAATTACATAAACACCCTTTAGTAGTACTAAAATAAAAAAACAGAAATTTACTTTATTAGCCAATGCATGACAAATCCCATTCCTTGAAAACAAGCTTGTCCTCAAGCTTGGTAGATGGAATCCTGAGTCCTCCCTATGATTCTTGTATGATAAACACTGTAAAATCCAGTATTTTTCTGCATTTGTCCAACCCCCTACTGATCTTTAGTACCTCCTTTGAATGTAGTTACTAACTTATCCCAAGATTTTGGAATATAGTTGTCTCCCAAATAGCTAATCAAATTCAGATGCTTCACAGTCCAGAAATACAGCTCTTCATAGCTTCCAAGTGCTTCTAACTTTTCAGAGTAGTTCCAGTAATCCACCACCAAGCCTGAATTAATACCCACCATATGTGAGGAGGCTTTAAATGCTTTAAGAATTCCACCAAAATCAAAGAATGCAATACCAATACTTGGCTGCAAAAGGCGATATCCCTCGCCCGCAGGGCCCACACCGCCCAACCCCATGAGCCTCGTGTGGGAGGTAAATCAGGGTGACTCAGCGATAACCTTGGCAGGAGGACCAGTGCCTAGTGCCCACAAGGATCCACCCCCCACATTGGGGGGATGAAAATCCCACACTGCGGCTGCCAGGACTCGATCCTGCGTCATTGGCTGCAATCTGCTGCCAAGTTACCAACTGAGCTAAGCCCCTGGAGGCAATGCAATACCAATACTGTAATGCTTTATGAATGCATTTGGTGGTCCCATCAACTGTAGTATCAAAGAGCTCAACATATGCATTTTAAAATGTGGCCAGTTCCCCCTGGTTATACCTTCACTGGAGGAATTGTGCAGATAAATTAATTCTGATGCACTGCCTTCAAGAATTGCTCCCAGAAGGCTATTATATATGAAAAGGCTTGGCTGATTTGCCCAGTTGGTTCCTTCACTTTTCCTCCTAAACCACTGAAAAAGAGCCATAGCAGAGTGAGGCCTTTTCTCTTACTAAAACCTCTCATCAGAAAACAGTACACCTGAAAGTGTAATTCCCCCTTTTCCTTTAAAACTTCTTCCATGTCCTCCACAGTTCTGGCCATTTGTAGCTTCCTACCAACTTCCCTTACATTAACCAACTCTCTAAATCTTTGAGTTCCTATTTGTTTTTCATCATCGTCTTCCTTGACAGAAATGGACAAAACCCTCACTTCCTCATCAAAACGGAATGAACTGCAATTTCCATTCTCAATAAGAGAAATAATCATTTCCAACCTTCCTAACTGAAGAAGATACTTAAATCTTGCAACCAAGTGTATCCAATTAGATCTCACATTTACTCCCTCTTGACCCAACTTTCTCAAAATCTGAAATTGAGAAGTATTGACCAAAGACAACAATTTCTCAATAGCAGCTCCCTCCAATTCAGAAACTATAATGCTAGTAGAAGATTTATACAAAGTATGCCTCGAATCTAAGAGATTAGTACAGCAAGGAAACTCGACAGCTCCATTTCTGTGATAATTTTCCCCTTCAAAATCCCACTTCAACAGTTGATGATACAAAAATGCAGCACCAGTTGACCAAACTAGTAACACAAACTCTGAACAACCAAGTGAATCAAATGTAGTAGCACAACACAAGCAACCATGAGTAACTACACCATCTAATACAATTCTTATATGTAAAAACATGGTTCCACCTGTGAACATTGTTGCACTTTGAATACACACAAGCACTTCACAAAATTCAACTAATTCCAGGTGCTTAAATCCACAGAAATCCTCAGCAACCAGGATAGTTTTTCCTCCACCATCAAAAATAGTGTCCTCGCATTCACCTACAATACCCACATCAAATTCAAAGTCTAGATAATTAACTCGACCAAATTTAACAACAAACATATCCAGAACACACGAGATTTTCCAAAATTTTCCAGTCTCTTCAACTATGTAAAAACCCTCATCATTTGCATAATCCCATTTCACAGAACCATTATCATTCCAAATAAGGTCTTTCATACACTCAAATGAAATCAGAAGAATTTTACCATTAGGAGTGACCCCCAAAATTGATTCCGCCTCTTGTTTTTCTTCCTGTTTCTCAGTCTCTATCAATTCCCTCGTTTCACCACCCCATCAAAAACTGTAGCTACAAATTCATTTTCATGTCCTGACATTCCCAACGGTTCACCCAAAACACGACCCTCGTCGTTTCTAGGAACTCCTTTCTCATTTGTGACTTCCTTCGCTTCTTCTCCAAATCGATTAAGGTAGAGTGTCCATTCATCGTCATCTCTTCGATTTGAATGAATTTCGTCGAAACAAAACTGCGGAATCTCAATTTCGGCCACACCGATAGCACCTTCAAGTTGCTCGAGTTCCTGAGCAGAATTGGCCGAGTCCTCTTCTTCGATGCAAGCGCTAAGCATTCGTTGAACCCCATCAGTATCAATTTGATCTTCCTTATAAAGTGTGAGAGATATCGGATCCGCCTCAAGTTCTTCTTTTGGACTGGTCGATGCCAGTTCAGCTTCGAGATCCTCGTCCAGATCGCCGTCGAGTTGTTGACACATCCTCTCTACCTTCCTGGTATTTCGCTCCATTTGCCTCATTACCCTGTCAAAATTGCTCTCCAGCTTTTTCATCCATGTATTAAAGGATGCCTCCGAACTCTCCAGTGATGTGTGCTCATCCATGGTTATGATCTCACCAACCCTTCGATCGGAATTCATAAACTGAACATGAAAAACAAGATTATCGTCCGAGGAACACTGCAGCTCTGATACCACTGCAATGCTTAACGAAAATTAATTCCAGAATTTTAAATTGGCAAATTACAATAAAGTAAATTGCAGATTTAGATGAGAAAGAAACAGCAAGAAACTTGAGATGAGAAAAAGAAAAGAGAAGTGTAGAAAGATCTATTGATCAGAAAAACAATCACAATCCAAAAACATGAAAGACAATGAATGGATACGTCTGGTACATATACACCAGCTCCTCCACTTGCTAAGCAGGAAATTACATAAACATCCTTTAGTAGTACTAAAATAAAAAAACAGAAATTTACTTTATTACCCAAATGCATGACAAATTACCTGGGCTTCGTTTGGATTGTATCTCAAATAGGGAATTTTTGATTTTGGGGAAGAAATTTTTTGGAGGGAATTTTTTTATGAAAAATTGTGTAAGAAAGTATAATGATTTGATTGTTTTTAAAATAATGTGAGAGTAATTTTAGAGGAAATTTTAAATTTTAAACATTGAATTTAAATAGAATTGAAGTTTTTTGGATATAAAAAAAAAATTAGTAAAAAAGTGTGACTTTTCCTGGAAAAAAAAAAAAAAACCAAACATAGCCCTAGTATCCCACATAGAAGATATGAGAATTTTCATGTGCGATATAAAAGAAATTTGGGAGCTCTTCACCTCATAAATTAGTATTTGAGGTGGGTTTTCCATAAATTCCTGACAAATGATATCATTATGAGTCGCACTTGACGTCAGAACAGAAGGGTCGTGGTTTGTCATGATTTGCCTGCATATAATCTAGGGCTCCCTAAATTCATGACAGTCTCATTAGCACCTATACTCTCAGGCTTTTGTGGCCTATACTTAGGTCCTATTGGTGTTAATGTTTTTGAAATATTTATTTGAGGGAACTGCAAAATACATCACTTACCTATGAGTGTTTTGTAAAAAATGACACTCTACTAAAAATGCTCTTTTTATAACATTCAATTTTCATTTTTGCTCGAAAAGTACCACTCTGTCAAACTAGTCCGTTAACTCACTAACAGTTAGATTTAGTCAGGGGTAAAATGGTTATTTTTCTTTAAAAAATAAAAAAAAAGTAAATTTCTTTTTTAAAAATTAAAAAAAAATTTCTGCCAATTAAAAAAAATTGGCCAATTTTTCTGCCAATTTAAAAATTGGCAGAAAATGAAATTTTTTTTTTAAATTGGCAGAAATTTTTTTTTAATTTAAAAAAAAAAAAATTTTAAAGAAAAATAACAATTTTACCCCTGACTAAATCTAACTGTTAGTGAGTTAACGGATTAGTTTGACAGAGTGGTACTTTTCGAACAAAAATGAAAGTTGAGTGTTATAAAAAGAGCATTTTTATATTTATTAGTCATTATTTTAATAAATATTTTTTACTTTTTAAATTTATATTTATATATTTTTAATACACTTTTTAAAAATATGTTTTCAAAACTGGGAAAAAAAATGAACTTCAACTAAGTTTGTGGCGGTTTGGACTGAGCATAATCTTATTCCGAGTTCTTACTCTCTTTTTTTTTTCTTTTTCTTTTCATTGGTATATATTTTCTGAAACATATTCATTGATATATTTAGCATAGAAAGAAAAAATAAAATGTACAGACTCCACAAAATATATATATATATATATATATATATATAGGAATTGGAAACTCAACATTCATAATATACAGTTAGAAGCTATGGATTTGTCTTGGGAGTTGATCAACCCAAATTATTTGGAAGGCAATGATATTTTTTTAAATATATATATATATATAAAACTAGATTATAATGATAACAATTTTAAGGGATCAAATAATCTTACGAAGTGATCCTATAACCTTTGAATACCTACAAATTTTAAGATAGAGAATAGGAAATAATGAGTTTTTATTTATCTCAACAATTCGTGTCATTTTAGCCGATAAATATTCCAACATCTAGATACATCATTCGTGCAAAACTAATTCATTGTTTTAATGCTGAAACAAGGGAACTATATCCCTAGTAGTAATTAAACAATAAGAATAGTTTTAAAGCTAAAACTTGACGATAAATTTCCCTAGTGGCTACTAAACAATCCAAAAAATGTTAGTACATGCAAAATGTGGCCACCAACTATTGTATTTTTTATTTTTCAGTTGAGCATATATGGTACTCTCTCTGTTTCATTAGAAGGGTCCAGTTTTAAAAATATTTTTCTTTTCATTAGAAGAATCTATTTTCAATTTTCTTTTACGCCTCATACCCTTACTTATATAATTATGTATGGTCTAAAATTAGTCCTTACTTAAAAAGTAAGGATATTATTTGAACAAATAATGACAAATTAACTATTTTAAGATAGTACATTGATATTCGTAATAAGTTGTACCTAAGTAAAGATGACCCTTCTAATGGAACAGAGGAGTAACAAAGAAGCACATTTTCATTCTTTGCCTTCTTTCACAACAATGTTCAATAAAAAATTTGGAGCTGTAAATAATTACTATTAAAGTTACATAAACAACTCCATGAGGGGAGACTGAACATCCACAAGAAAAGACAAGAATGCTAAAGAAAAAAAGAAAAATATCACCTCTTTGAAGATGACAACTAAAGACTAAAGAGAGTAGAAAAATAGAAGAGAATACTTCCTCCTCTTCCATTAAAATAGAGGAGGAAGGAGGAGGAGGACAAATTTTTGGGCGGAAGGTAGAGATCGAGAAGGGAGAGAGTTTTTTTTTGGGGAAAGGAGAAGGGAAAAAGTAGAGACCAGGCAATGAGATTGAGTTGTGAACTTGTGAGTGTTTCATAAGGTTTTTGTAAAAATGATTTTTTTATTTTTTATTTTTTGTCCTAATAAGAAGAAAAATACTCCCCCCGTCTCACTCAAAGAATCCACGTTGAAATGTGTATAACTTAAGTAATTTATCACCATATTTTTCACTTATATCCTTACTTTATAAGTAAGGATTAATTGTGAACCACAAATTGTTATATAAGTAAGTGTATGTAGTGTAAAATTGTAAATACATTCAAAGTGGACTCTTTAAATAGGACAAGATTTTTTTTTGAAATTAGACTCTTTGAATGGGACGAAGAGAGTATTACTCTTTTTTTTGGTTTTAACTTTTTCGTTTTAAGAGTTCATTTTATAATACTTAAATATTAAATAATAATAATAAATTAGAAAGAGTAGTAGCTAGGCAATCTATTTTCACTTAATTGGGGATGGGTTCGACCATTGAAATTTCTGGTGAGACCTAGAGGCCAGAAGTACCAAAACATGGGCATGTTCTTTATGTTTTGATTTTGGTTTTAACAATAAATTTAATATAAGTTTTCATCATTTCTAATACAACTTTTTTACTATTTAATTTTTTACATTTTTAATACTTTTTTATATTATAAAATTATTTTCCAAACACCAATTTTCAAAACTGTTTTCAAACCCATCAAAAATAACATGCCCGTAAAGAAGACCAAAACATAATTTAATCCAAAATAAGGGACACATGTACATAGCCAGAATGTTCAAGTTTTCCCGAAATGGCCTATATAAATGCACCTCCAAACTTCCCAAAATGGCAAAGAAACAGAAATCTATCATCGTTAGTATAACATACATGCAAAACCCCAACACTCTCCTGTTCTTCTAACCAATTCAAGAAATTAAACAAAAGTGTCTCTCATCCCACGTTTGGTTAGCAACCAATTAGTTCGTGATCCCTTTTCACAGGCGAATTCCTCCTTCGACACTAATGCCGAAATCGACTGGAAAGAAACGCCTTCATCAGGGCCGACGTTCCGGGGCTGAAGAAAGAAGAAGTGAAGGTGGAGGTTGAAGAAGGCAGGATCCTAAAGATTAGCGGAGAAATGAACGTGGAGAAAGAAGACGAGAATGAGAAATGGCATCGCGTGGAGCGGAGCTCTGGGAAGTTCCTCCGGCGGTTCAGGCTGCCGGAGATGCCAAGGTTGATCAAGTGGGTTATTTTTTTTTTTAATTTCTTTTTCTTCAATTTATGGCTTCGGTAGGAATCGAACTCGCGCTTGCAGAATCACTTAACTTTTGCACATTAAAAATACCACTAAGCTACATATACTTATATATTTAAAGTTAAAATCGAAAGGATATCTTTATATATTTATTTCCAAACCTTGTGATTTTTATTACTTACTAATTTATCGTCAATATCGACAAAATTTTAAAATTATTTTCAATTTCAACAGTCTGAAACACAGAAATTTTCAAAACACTATTAAAAAATTGGCAAAACTACTTTTGAGGTGGGTGAAAAAGCTTTGGAGGCGGGTGCATTTTGATATCTATTGAAGGCGGGTGCATAGATATAAATCTATTGGACATGCACCAGCCTCCAAAAGCGTTGCTGGCCTCGCCCGCCTCCAAAAGGGCGCCTCCCTTGGGTGGTTTTGCAGTAGTGCACTGTGCCTAAGGAGGAAGTTAAAAATGGAATAAAAAATTCATGGAGAAATTTCAATTTCGGTCCCTTGTGTTTGATCATATAAAAATTTTAGTCCTTTTATTTTCGCATTAATAATTATGCTTGTAACGCACCTTTGGCACTTTTGATCCTTTTTACATATAATAGGCAGTCAAACAAGTAATTATGTACATGTTAATTGCATGTTTGGCCTCATGTTTCTGATTTAACTGCTCATTCAAGAGAAAAATGATCAAATTTCAAACTTAAAAATGTAAGGGGCAAAATGCACGGTTACGTGAAACATAAAAGGCTAAAGCCACTAAATTGTTACATGCCCATTAGGAGGGAGTCACCTTTTGGCTTGCCCCACCTCACTTTTTTGAAAGTACTCCCGATACTATATAAAAATGACAAAATAATCAACTTTCACTATGGAAAAAAGGGAGATGGGAGGTGGGTATTTGGGGCATTTGGAGGCGGGTGGTGAGGCTGTGCACCCGCCTCCACTGCGGGCGCCTCCAATTGGAGGGGCCCGCACCCGCCTCCAGTAATCTTGTTATTGGAGGCGGGTACAACTCCAGTAACTAGTTATTGGAGGCGGGTGCAAAGTGCGGGTGCTATTTTGCACCCGCCTCCAATTACCTTTTTTTTTTTTTTGAGGCGGTTTTTCGCCTCCAAAACTCCCCAGTACAAAATTTAATTTATTTTTCTTCAATTTATGACTTCAGTAGGAGTCGAACTTGCGCCTGTAGAGTCACTTGACTTTTGCACATTAAATTTACCACTAGGCTACATATACTTATGTATTTAAAGTTAAAATCGAAATGATATATTTCTATATTTCCTTCTAAAACTTGTGATTTTTATTTCCTATTAATTTATTGCCTTACTCGAATCTCGAAAAAATTTCAAAATTATTTTCAAATTTTAACAATCCAAAAATAAATAAATTTCTAAAGAGTATTAAAATATTTGTTACAATGCTTTGGAGGCGGGTGTATTTTGCACCCGCCTCCAATAGATAGCTATTGGAGGCGGGTGCATGAGGCAGGTGCATGTGGCACCCGCCTCCAAAGCCTTTGCCCGCCCTTTTGGAGGCGGGTGTTTGTACACCCGTCTCCAAATTAAGGGGCGCCTCCCTTAGGCATTTCTGCAGTAGTGTTTGTCCCCACCAAAATTAAGAAAAAATAGAGAAAAAAAAAATAAGTAAATATTCAACATCTTGCCCCACCAGATATTAGAGATCTGGCTCCGCCGCTGTACCCATACATAAGGAATCGAAATTGCAATTTTTCAAAAAGTTCGGAACATTTGCAATTGTAGACTTGTACTCTACAAATTAAGTAATGTTTCTTTGAATAGGATTAATTTGGTTTCTTGTAATTGGCATCACCTTTTGGTCACTATATGTGAAGTAACCAAACTCGTTTGCATGTGTGTGTATATTTTTAATATGGCCGTTCTTTTTCCTACAGCTATAGAAGCCACAAAAACCTGTCTAATTGTGGATTAAAAACATCGATATGACCATTATTATGTCAATTATGTTCGTCCTAATCTTTATGTGAATATTCGTATCTGACGAACTTTGTCTACTACGTTTCCAATGATGCATAAAGGCAAATCTTGTTTGAACGGCAAATTCAAGAAGAAAAGACGAATAGTTTGTAGAAAAAAAAAATGCAGAAATGATAATATATATATATATATATATATATCTAAATTATCGTTTCTTATTCTTTCCTAGTTCATTTGTCAAACGAATTGGGGGCGTGGCGTGATTTTAAATAAAATTACATTGTTAATGATGAAAATAGGTCTAAAAGATGTGTTAATTACATTTTCTTTCAAGCGTTCATTGAATTCATTATATCTTAGTGACTAGCGATTCATGCAAAACAACTTTATAATAAAATAGATTTTTTTAAACAATAAAATAGTAAATTTTTTAATTATTTAGACAATATTAGAATTGCAAATGCTAATGCTAATGCTAATTCTAATTCTGACTATTAATACATATTTATAGAGTTGAATAGTTGCTAGCCAACAGTAATTAGAGAAAATGGATAATTGCAACCCCTTCAAGTTTCATTGGCACAATTTTTGCAGAATCACATAACTTGTAGGATACTAATACTATCAACTAACCTTTTTGATATTGAAAGTGTATTGAAATATTGCGAGTCGATTTTCCAAGTTCGTCAAGAAACTATCAACTTTTGACACATGTTTTGATTTCAAAAATCTAGTCGAGAACTTGTCCCATTTATTACAAACTACATAGAAAACTACAACAGCTATTTGACTAATTAAACAAAATAAGACATTATAATTTGGACAAGTAATCATTTCTCGTAAACGGATAAAAACCCGAATATATTTTCACTTGTCACTTTACTTGAGGATTCCATCTTGTTTAATATATTAGCTGTCAGCCGTTTAACCCAAAAATACCAAACAAGATTGCCATGAAGTTTGGTGTCGATTAGAAGCTTCTATTATATCTTCATAAAAAACTACATCAAATTTCTGTTGTTATTAACGGCTCTTTGAGAAATGAATCTATATATATATATAATCAAAGTGTGTCAATTAAATTAATTCTCCATCAAGAAAATTAAGCCAAAAATGGCCAAACTCAAAGCTCAAAAAAGAACCGTTGTATTGATCCCATACCCTTACCAAGGGCACACCACACCCATGCTTCAGCTTGGGACAATCCTCCATTCAAAAGGGTTCTCCATCATTGTGGCACATGCTAACTACAATGTCCCCGATCCTTCGAACCACCCACAATTCGCTTTCCTACCGTTGGAGGCCGATTTATCGGCTTTCGATTCCTCTTTCGACAACCTCCTTGCCATAATTGCCGCGATCAACAAGAATTGCCAGGCTCCTTTGTTGGATTACTTGGTTCCAATGATGAAGGATGAGGAGAAGTTTGGTCGGATTTCTTGTATTATCTATGATGTTATTATGAACTTTGGGGAATCGGTGGCTAGACGTTTGAAGATTCCCAGTTTGGCGTTGAACACTTGCAGTCCTGTTTACATGAGGATTTATCTCACCATCTTGCAACTTCAAGAAGAAAATCAGATTCCCTTGCAAGGTATATATGGATTAATTAATTTCAGTTCAATTTCTTGGAATTCAAAATTTGAATACATTTTTTTATTTCACTTGCTGATCATATATGATGATATATATGTGGTGATCGATTTCTTGTGAATTTCTTGCATGTATTACTTGCACAGAAATTGTCTTTCATTTTATGGGAAATGACAGTTTTGTTCCCTAACGTTGTCATGTGACAAAATTTTAGTAATTGTTTTGTTTTGGTATTTGCCATTTTGTGTCTTACATTTGTATGTTTGACACTTTTGGTTCTTTTTATCCGAAATGGAAATAAAACAAACAACTTTATACCCGTGACTTACTCATTGAACGTACTATTACCAATCTAATCACTTGTTTAACGGTATATTTTAAGTAAAATTATTAGAGAGTGTCAAACCTGCAACCGTAAAAGTCGAAATCACCAACGCTAAAACTAAATATGATTAAAAGTTTAAAACTATAACTTTGACCAAACATAAGTAATCAAAACTAATACTTATGTTTTGCTAGCTAGGTTTGTAGACTCACTCACATTCTCTTAGTCTATTATGTGCCACATTAATAAAGTGTAACAAATTTTCGATACACGTGATTTAAGAGGTGAGTTCACTTGCAGAATTAGGGTGGGTTTCTGGGGCCGGGGTTCCCACTGATCTCACCTTAGGTAGTATAGTGAATATTGAATATATATGTATATATATATTAGTATAGTGAATATTGAGTGTGGGTGTGTAGTGCCCTCAATCTACATAAATTTCTAAACTAACACTAATAATTTTAAGAATTTGTGTTCCGCATGTTAACGTTGTGTGGCTTGTGAGCCTTTTTTTAATATTTATTTAAATATGTTTTACTTTATTTGTATTAATGTGCTATTGTGAATGTGCCTCTTTAAAATAAATTTTTGACTCCATTAGTGGATGAAATCACTTGTTAATATGTAAAATGACATATTATAACACCTGATACTGATGATGATCGCAGGGAAGAACTAAACTATTGTAACTCTGCTTAATGGGGAAAAAAAAAATGCTGAAAATTTCTCACAATCTCCCAACTTTGCTAATTCCAGAGTCAAAGATGTTGGATCCAGTCCCAGATCTCCATGCTCTTAGCTTTAGGTACAAGGATTTGTCCGTACCGGCAAACAAAATAATCGCCGACGCAGTGCTCGAATTCTTCAAGGCAATGACCACCGTAGGATCCTCCGCCGGCATCATCTGGAACACAACAGAATTCCTCGATCACGAGGCACTTTCACAGCTCAAACACCGTTACAACAAACTCCGATTCTTCCCAATCGGCCCTTTCCACAGAATGTCGACATCCTCGTCGTCGACGAGTTTCATCAAAGAAGACAGAAATTGCATCTCCTGGCTCGACCAAAAACCCCCAAATTCCGTCCTGTACATAAGCCTGGGAAGCCTAGCGGTAATCGAACAGAGAGAATTGGAGGAGACGGCTTGGGGGCTGGCCCACAGCGGCCACCCGTTCTTGTGGGTCATCCGGCCGGCGTCGGTTTCGGGATCGGAGTGGATTGAATTTCTGCCTGAGGGTTTTCACGAACTAATCGGGGAAAGAGGCAAAATCGTGAAATGGGCTCCTCAGAGAGAGGTTCTGGCACACTCCGCCGTCGGGGGATTCCTGTCGCACTGCGGCTGGAATTCAACGCTGGAGAGCGTCTGCGAGGGGGTTCCGATGATCTGCCGGCCGTATTTCGCCGACCAAATACCGAACGCGAGGTGCGTTACTCATGTGTGGAAGGTTGGGTTGGAATTGGAAGAGGTGGGAGACAAGGGAGCTCTTGAGAGGACGATCAAAAGGGTTATGGCGGAGGAGGAAGGGAGGGAGATGAGGAAGAGAATGGCGGCGCTGAAACGAAGCGTCGAAGATTCGATCCAGAAAAGTGGGAGTTCTTGGGAGTCCTTGAATGAGTTGACAGAATTCATCTGCTCTTCCTCTGAATAGAACTTCATTAGAAGTTGGAAGTTCTTCTCATGCATGAGTTAAATTATTGAATAAGCCAATCAATAATTAAATTTATAATTTAAAGTAGTCTCCTTAGAATTTTATTAAACTCTTATTTGGTGAATGAAAGTCATCATAGAATCTCTGTAAATTAATACTTTATTAATTAATACTCTCTAAGATAATACTTTTTTCGGTCCTGACTCAAGCCAGTTCAAAAAATTACAAAAATTTTAATAATATAATAATTTTTGGTATAATCCATGTATAAATATATGGTCCCGTCAATATTATAAATTAATAATCCTTATAAATTACAAATATAACTATAATACTTTATTAAAATAAGAAATACATTGTTGCTTGTCTTTCATATATTTTAAATCTAGGTAAATTCCATCTCTAACTTTTCCAATTGCATCCAAAAGTTTCGGTGTCGAATTGCAACCAAAATTTTGAAGAATTGTTGCCGCTTTGAATGTTTCTTTTCATATGATTGATTTCAAATGTATTGAATCATATTTAACTTCATCATCAACATGATTTTAATTCTAATGTACAATGAATCCATTGGATGTTCTTAAATTTTAATGTACAATGAACCCATTGGATGGTTTAGTTTTAATGTACAATGAATACATTGGATGTTTTTAATTTTCATGTATAGTGAACTTATAGATACAATTGACTTGTACATTGAATATTTGAAATTTATTTTCATGCATTTGAATATAATGAACTCATAGATACAATTAATCTTTACACATTCGATTTATCTAAATATTTATTTATGGATATTGGTATGTGTCCTTTCGCTGCTAAATTTTAGTGTCTATTTATGACAAATCTCACGGGTATATGCTAGTTTTTGTGAGATAAGTGCAGGTTTTGGAGAAAGACCAAGTGGAGAAGAGAAAGTGCTAAAATGGTGAAAAGTATGGGTCATGTACTTAATTGAGCAAAGATGAAGCAAATTGATGAAAGATGTTTAGGCCTTACACTTAGCCATGCAAAGAAAACAAGTGGGTCGATGCTCAAAAGTGCAATGAGCCACCCAGCCCAAAGAAGAGAAGGAAAGCCCAATGAAGGAAATAGGCAATTTGCCTAATTAAGTGATGCAACGCAGTTAGCATTGAGATTGGAATTTGGATTCCTATTTTGTCAAGGAGTGGTATGCGAGGAGTTATTTCTTGATACTATTAATCCTACTTGTTTTGGGTTATTGTTTTTAGTAGTTTAATACATGGAAAATAGTTTTAGTAATTTCTTATTTTGATTAGTATCTTATTTTCTACTCTCTATTCTACACTTATTTATAGGGATGGAATTGAGGGGAGAAAGAGACGCTTTTACAGTAGAGTTTTATCTTATATTTTTGTAGCTAGTTCAGAGCAAGTAGCAGTAGTTTTGTATTTCTGCGATTTGAGGATTTCTGTTCAGGAGAGGTTCCGTTAGCCCTAACGGGCGGTAGGTTACTCAAGGGATTATTTTCAAATCGTAATTCAAGTATTTATTCCTTATTTATTTTATTCTTTTTGATTATTTTCAATATGAATCGTAAAATAATTATGTGCGTAGTTAGTTTAAATATGAGTAGCTAAATTATATATTCCAGCATAATGTAAAAGCAATTAATCCGGCATGTTATGAAACCAAATTGTTCTTAAATTAAATTGCATGTTATTCTCTGCTCATAACTTTGATTACTGATATTTAATTGAGATTGATCACCTTAGTTAAATTAGGTAGAGCCAATTAATTCCCAGTTAAATAACATAATATTTATTGGGCAAGATTAATTAGTGGTAAAGTTACCTTCAAGTAATAGAGAATAAAAGGTTAGTAATTCTTAGATGTTAATTCAATAAGAATAACTAAAATCTGATTTCCCTAAATCTTAAGGCTGTTAACTTGGTTAATAGGTGTCGATGCCTTACGGCCTGTTCCTTGTTAATTAGAGTAGCAATTATGTCTGTGCGGATTCACAGCATCGATAAAGTAAGGGGAGATTGGGTTATGTCTGTGCGGATTCACGGTAATCTATAACTGGTTGATGACATACTATTTAACATATTATTGTGTTGATGATTAACATACACGTGATTATTGTGATTTACATATTGCTGGAATACTTCATTAAATTTGATTTATATTCTTCCTTAAGCTTTAGTAGTCTTTATACTCAATCACTTTTAAAGTCTCTCTGAGCAAAGAAAAGGTGGTTGCTAACCAAAATAGTTTGGATTTAATAGGTTTTATGATTTTTAGCATTCCGTTCCCTGTGGGATCGATCATGTTATCATTGTGCTACTTTTAGCTATTTGTTACAGGTTTATATAGTACTTTTACTGTATTTGATAGGGCTAACGACAGTCCTTGCAGGTTAAGCAAGTAAAAGCATAGATTTAAATTTTAGCATACAGGAAATACGTAGAAGCTCTTACTTTGTGTAACAGATTACTCTAACGTAGTTAAAACTTGCTCCGAACTTGGCTCGGACCACTGTTTTTCAAGTCTCATTTTTCTTGTTCTTGATTTTCATATAAATTCCATATCTTGTTTTTAACCATTTCCACTGGATGCAATCGACCCTAGATGATTAAAGACATCCATAGAACACAAAAACAACTCATGCATACGAGATCCATGGTTTATTTTCAACAACCCATTTGTTCTATTCTTTCCAAATCTATAAGCTACTATGCCTACTTTCAAGAATTACCATAAAAGATCCATACTAACCTAGGTCTTTAGATTACCACGAATGTGTTGAGGGGATGCAGGACTATCGATTGAAGGTGAAGGCGGCGGTTATCCGGCTACGACGGCAGCAGCGGCGGCTCCTCAAGATGACTACTCGCAAGAGTTTTTGGAAAAACAGTGTGACATGCCATGTTTGATGCTTCGTAAAAGGTCATTAGAATGGTTAGAATTCTGTAAAAATTAGTTGGATTATTAGTATTGATGCATGTCTACAAATTGGTATTTTTGGAACGGAATGAATCGGACTAGAGACGCAAAATAAATGGTCCCGAAAAGGCCATCTCGCAAACCGTTTTGGTCATTTTTGCCATTTTTTGGTCAGTTTAGAAGCGGGGGTATTTTGGTCATTTTTCTACTTTACAGAGTTCACAAAAGTATAGGGGGGTGCATGGTAGCTTTTTAAACCTTAAGGGGGTGATGCGTAACTTTCCTAAACCGCAGGTGGGTAATTGTGTATTTACCCATATTTAAATCACTCTTTAAATTAATAAATTATTAATATATTAGTTAAATAATATCTCTCTAAATTAATAAAATTTCATGCTCCCAAGGTTATTAATTTATAGAGTTTTTACAAAACCTCCATAAATTAATAATCTATTAATTAATACTTTCTCTAAAATAATATTTTTCTCCTGTCCCGACTCAGGTCAGTTCAAAAAATGACAAATTTTAATAAAATAATAAGATAATAATTTGTGGAAAAATTTTCCTATGTAAATATATTGTCCCGTCAATATGATAAATTAATCATCCTTATAAATTACAAATATAAATTATAATACTTATTAAAATAAGAATACATTGTTTGTCTTTTCTTAAAATTTAAATCTAGGTGAATTTCATCTCTAACTTTTTTAATTGCATCCAAAACTTTCGGTGTCGAATTGCAAAAAAAATTTGAAGAGCCGTTGCCACTTTGAGTGTTTCTTTTCGTGTGATTGATTCCAAATGTATTGAATCATATTTAACTTCATTATCAATAAATTCTAATGTACAATGAATCCATTGGATGTTTTTAATTTTAATGTACAATGGACCCATTGAATGGTTTTACTTCAAATGTACAATGAACACATTGGATGTTTTAATTTTCATATATAGTGAACTTATAGATACAAGTGACTTGTGCGTTGAACATCTAAAATTTATAGTAATACCTATGAATATAATGAACTCATAGATATAATTAACTTGTACATGTTTGATTTATTTAAAGGGTGAAATGCATGAAACATCACTTAACTATGAACTTTTGTAAAAAATGCTCTTTTTTAGACACTAATCTTCAAAAATGCTCAAAAAATGACACTTCGTCGAGTTCTGCCGTTATCTCACTAACGGGGCAAAAAGGCCAGGGGTAATTTTATCATTTCGCACTTCGCGCGGCACTGTTCGTCTTCCCCAAATTTTTTTTTTTTTCAAAAAACAGTCTGAAGAAACAAAAGAAAAAAAAAACTGAAGAAAACGATTTCCAGGAAATCGTTTTCTTCAGAAACCAAAAGAAAAAAAAAATGAAGAAAACGATTTTTGGGAATTTCAACGCCAACGGCCAAGGCCAATGTCAAACCGGAGACTGCGGCCGCCTGGAATGCTAAGGCTACGGTAAGGCGCCACTTACCCTAGCTGAATTCGCCTTAAACGAGCCTAACAACGTTGACTACCTCGACGTATCCCTTGTTGACGGGTTTAATATTCTGATGGAATGTAGCTCCATTAGTGGTTCTTGCCATGTGAGGATTAGTTGCTCGGCGCCCATCATAGAGGAATGCCCGGCCGAGCTGCGAACGCCTGGCGGATGCAACAGTCCGCGCAACGTTTTCGACACGGATCAGTATGTTTTCCACACTCCTTTGGTTTCTGGAAATCGTTTTCTTCATAAGTTTTTTTTCTTTTGGTTTCTGAAGAAAACATTTCTAGGAAATCGTTTTCTTCATAATTTTCTTTTTCTTTTGGTTTCTGAAGAAAAAGATTTCCTGGAAATCGTTTTCTTCATTTTTTTTTTTTTTCTGTTGGTTTCCGAAGAAAACGATTTCTTCATAATTTTTTTTTCATTTTGGTTTCTAAAGAAAACGATTTTTTTCTTCAGTTTTTTTCTTTTGGGTTTCTTCAGACTATTTTTGAAAGGGAAAAAAAAAATTTGGGAAGATGAACAGTGCCGGCGACGTGCGAAATGACAAAATTGCCCCTGAGTTTTTTGCCCTGTTAGTGAGATAACGGCAGAACCTGACGGAGTGTCATTTTTTGAGCATTTTTGAAGATTAGTGTCTAAAAAAGAGCATTTTTTTGAAAATGCCATTTTTTGCAAAAGTTCATAGTTAAGTGATGTTTCATGCATTTCACCCTTATTTAAATATTTATTTATGGATATCGAAAACAATCTTTAAATTAATAAATTATTAATTTATTGATTAAATAATATCTTTCTAAATTAATAAAATTTCAGTCTCAGGATTATTAATTTATAGAGATTTTACTGTCGTAATTAGTGTTATTATTATTATTATTAGGGGTGAAATGCATCAAATACCACTTAACTATCGGCTTTTACAAAAAACACCACTTTCCTTTAAAAAATGCAACTACAAGCACTTTACTTTCAAAATGTGCGCCCAGTACCACTCTGTTAATCAATTCCATTAAGTGACTAACAGTCAAAAAAAGACAGGGGCAAAATCGTCATTTCACACGTTGCGGCACTGTTCATCGTCTTTCCAAAAAATTTCCCGGCAGTGTTCATCGGCCAATTTTTTTTTTTTTTTTTCTTCTTCTTCTTCTTCTTCTTCTTCCGATTATAATTAGGGTGAAATGCACCAAATGGAGGATTGAAGGATGAAACCCTGCATCCTTAGCTTCCGATTATAATTATAATCGGAAGAAGAAGAAAAAAAAAAAAAAAAAAATTGGCCGATGAACAGTGCCTGAAAATTTTTGGGAAGACGATGAACAGTGCCGCACCGTGTAAAATGACGATTTTGCCCCTGCCTTTTTTTGACTATTAGTCACTTAACGGAATTG
Source organism: Leptodermis oblonga (assembly GCA_016801395.1). NCBI lineage: Eukaryota > Viridiplantae > Streptophyta > Magnoliopsida > Gentianales > Rubiaceae > Leptodermis > Leptodermis oblonga. The sequence continues at coordinate 36,389,478 of CM028760.1, forward strand.
ACTAACAGAGTGGTACTGGGCGCACGTTTTGAAAGTAAAGTGCTTGTAGTTGCTGTTTTTAAATAAAAGTGGTGTTTTTTGCAAAAGTCGATAGTTAAGTGGTATTTGGTGCATTTCACTCTTATTATTAATAAAGAAAAAAATACAAAAACCTCTCAAGAGATTTCATGAATGCAAAAAATTAACTCTAATGTTTAGGAAATAACAAAAACAATGTACACAATATTTGACCCTAAAGTTTTATACACTTAATGTTTGTTTTGTACTTTTAAAATCTTAGGATTTTTGTTCTTGCTTTTACGTTTATGAAACCTTAAGGATATTTTTTGTATTTTTACCGTTAACGATTTAGAAATAATCTTTTTATTCACTGTATAATTATTTACAAATTTCATAATTTTATATAAAAGAATGTTAGTATTATTTTAGAATCAGAATTAGAATTAGAATAGAGGTAGTTTCCTATTCAGAGTAGGAAGAAAATAATATTCAAAAAAAAAAAAGAAAAGAGTAAACTGAATTGTATAAATAGGTACCGTTAGACATGTTACTTGAAACATAGAAAATAAACCAAACAAAAGTAAAGATGGCCGGCGGCAGAAACAACGCCAACGGCTATCTTAAACGATGTTTTGGAATTCAACAAAACTCGTCCGAAAATGGCAGATTGCACCACCAAATTCGTCGTCGCGGGCCACATTACTACGTTCTTTCTCTTGAAATTAAGAAGGCCACCAACGTCGACAATGGATTACCCGGCGTGTTCAGCACAATGTTCAGCGAGTACCAAGTTCGAATCACCGACAGCAAATTCCGGAGAGAGTTACACACTCGAACAACGTTTGGAGATCCGAAACCCGAGTGGCTTGCTTTCACGGAGATAGTTTTTGAGGAACTCCCTGTACACGAGTTTCTGGAATTGGAGGTTTTGAAGCTGCACAGTAAGGATGACCCGGGAACCTCCTCCGGCGAGGTGGTGGTGGGCAGAGCTAAAATTCCGATACCGGTGGAAACTAGAGATTTTGGCTGCCGGAGACATGAACTCGTCAGTGTAAGTGGGTCGGAGAAGGTTATTGGAGGTTTCATTGAACTTCATATGGACCTGACAATAGCAAGATATTGCGACTCTTGATCCAGTTTTATATTTTTTTCGTAAATCTCTCTTTTCAATAGTAGAAGCTGATTCCAATTTTCGTATCAAATACAAATTCTAGATCGAGTCGTTGTTTACACAGTTGTGATGCATAAATAGTTATCTAATATCTGTAATCGCTTTCTTGTAGTACTATTGTTGTTTAAGATCCTCATCCTAACAAATTTCTTTTCTTCCTGCTTCAATATTAATTCAGCCCCTCGAAAAAGAAGGGAATCGAGGGGTTCAATTCTAAAGGTATGTGAAGGCGGCGGCTTTGTTTGTTGTGTTCGTCGAGATGGGGGTTTCGTTATTTGGTAGTATAGATGATGAAACATAGATTATCATAGATTTCTTTTTTCGTGAAATAACAATTCAGGTCGTAAATTGATCTGAATCTCTTGAAACTTGTTGAGTTTGTATGTGTCCTACGGATTAGCTAGTTTTATGGCAAAAGGTCAAGAAAGAAGAAACCACAACTCTCAAGTCTGAAATGAAAGAGAACTGCGCCAAAGCTTCAGGCTTTCAGACACTCCGTTGGGTTCCGGAACAAGGCCCAAATTATATGATCCAATTCAGTCTCGCGGGAGTCTTTTTGAATTTATTTCTCAAGATTCAATTGAGATTATTGTAACCTTAGATAATGAATGTAGATTTTTATAGTTAACTCCTCATAGTCCTCTCTTGAATCTCGCACACAGTTCCTCATTTATTCTCTCATATCTCGCATATCTCATTATTAACATTATTGATGTTGTATTTGTTATTAACATTATTGTTGTTGTATCCGTTATTAACGTTATGTTATTGTTGCTATGTACGTTATCTCATTATGTCCATAACGGTTCACGTTTAATTGTCCTCCATTAAGAATCAAATGAAATTACTTATAAAAAAGCATATGCTACTCAAAGGGGACATCATTCTATCGGTTAACAAGCTCGACTGAATTTCTGAATCCGGACAATTCCAGGTTCCTTTTTATGCCCATTCCCGCTCACCCGAAAAAAAACAACCCATGGATCATCCACATTGCAGAACCAAAAATCGGACAGTGGTGTTAGTTCCATTGCCATTACTGGGCCACATGACTCCGATGCTTCAGCTAGGAACTCTGCTCCACTCCAACGGATTCTCAATAGTCGTCGCTCATTCCCAGTTCCGGCCGCCGGATCCCGGAAGCCACCCGGAGTTCGCCTTTCACCAGTTGAACGACGGTTTAGCCTGCAGCGATTCGTCTATGCCGAGCCTGGACTTCCTTCTTGCGATCAACAAGAATTGCGCAACGCTCCTGAAAGATTATTTGGTGGAACTCGTGGGAGATCAGGAGGTTCGTGGAAATCGAGTTTGTTGCGTAATTTACGACAGTTATATGTACTTGTTGATTCGGTGGCGGCTTGTCTGAACATTCCGAGCATTATCTTGCGGACGACGACGGTTACTTTTATGAAGACTTATCAGTGCATTTTGCAGCTTCAGAAACAGGGTCGTATTCCTTTTACAGGTAAAAGAAAATTCTAACGAAAAAATTGCATTTTTGATTCTTATATTTGGTATCGTAACATTTTTTCTATCGTTGCTTTTTCACGTTTAGCACTTTTGTCCCTTATATTTAAAACTATTGACAATTTGGGTCTTTCCTTTAACTGTTATACGTTGTTTTTTAGGTCGTTTAGGCCCTAAACCCATTTTCATCATTTTTGTTTTGTTTGTGTTCCTGTTTTGTTTTTAATTTTAAGCTAAATTTAGTATATTATTATAATAGTTTTTCATCGTTTCTAATATAATTTTTTTGTAACTCTTAGAGTAGAGTCGAGGCTGGAGGACTTGCTTCCCGAATTTCACCCCGTTCCTGTGAGGGTAAAAGATATACGCTACCTAGTCACTTCCGAAATCCAAGACAAAACCATGGATCTCTTCGTTGCTTCAAGCTCAACGCATTCCGCGGCGGCCCTCGTCGCGAACTCGGCGGACTACCGAGCTTCAAAAAACGATCCAGAATTCCGATCTTCCCTGTCGGACCTCTACACAAAATGGCCGCACCAAGAACAACAAGCTTCCAGGATGAGGACCGAAGTTGCATCGCCTGGCTCAAAAAACAGCCTCCGAATTCAGTTCTTTACATAAGCTTCGGCAGCTTAGATCAACAAGACCTGACGGAAACAGCTTCCGGGGTAGCGAATTCCGGCCAGTGGTTTCTATGGGCGATCCGGGGTGATCGCCACTTTCCTGAAGCTTTCAAAACAGCATTAGCTGAAGAAAGAGGCAAAATAGTCACTTGGGCACCCCAGAAGGAAGTTCTGGCACACAGGCATGAGCGTTTCTACGGGTCCTCCGATCCCACCTCGCCCCTTATATATATATCTTTATATTTATTTACTTGTGTGGAATTTTTTTTTCCCACTAGACCCCTTATATATATATATATATTTTTCCTGCCTACACTACCCGGGGCTTATTGGAAGATCCACTATTTCAAGAAGACTTAAACAAACTCTAAACAGTGGAATCAACCATTCTCCTTCTTTGTGTGAATCTTTTAGGAAACAAATAAATAGAGATCAAAACGAAACAAGCAACAAATGAACAAATTGACAGCACAACAATTTTAGCGTGGTAAAACCTCCGTTAACAAGGAGGAAACATCCACGGGACCTTAGGCCACTTAATCTCCACTAAAATCAATAATGGGTACAACCAAGAGTTCTCTCTAATTCAGATTAGAGGCATTCATCAACAACATCAAGATATTAGAGGCATCCATCAACAACATCAAGATATACAACACAATCTTGGAACACAATAAGAATCAATATAGCAAATAAACCAAAGATTTCTCCAAACTCACGTCACTGTTATACGCACAGCAGACGGACTTAAAATGCTCAAAACCAGATCTCCACCGTTCAAAACATACCTCTACGTGTGGTGAACACTGTGGCAAAGTTTCAGAGAAATCCAACGGTTGATCGCTGAGAAATCTCCGTTTTAGCTGAACTGGTCCTGGCAAGGGAAAAATGCTGCGGTTTTCCTCTTGCTGCTCTCTGGACGCCCGATCTCTTTTTGTGCTGCTCCGTCTCACACCCCTCACCAAATCCCTGAAGAAAGGGTTAATAAAAACAGCCTAATGGGCCTCATTTTGGGCTCCTCCAAATATGAGGGAAAAGCCCAACAGGGCTGTGGGTGGTTTCTGGAGCCATTGCGGTTGGAAAGCATCTGTGAAGGCGTTCCGATGATTTGCAGACCGATCTTCGGAGACCAACACATAAATGCAAGATTTATGACTTGTGTGTGGAAGGTTGGCTTGGAAATAGAGGATGTTTTGGACAGGGGTGGCATTGAGAGAACTGTAAGAAGATTAATGGCTGGTGAAGAAATTAGAGAAAGAATGTTGGAATTGAAGAAGAAGATGGAATCTGCAAGGAAGAAAGGTGGTTCTTCTTTTGAATCCCTGAATGGGTTGATTGAGCTTATTGCCTCATTCTGAGAAAGATTTGGCTGATTTTACTTCAATTGAATCATATATGAAACTGAATTGTTATTTGCAGGAACTAAATTACTATTCACATGAACATTTTCCTATGAAATGTGTATAATGCCCCTTAGTTATAAATATGAAGAAAAAAAAATCATATTCAAGCAATAAAAATCCCGCTCGGGATAAGCAGGATTTTCTTAAAAATCCCACCCGGAATGGGCGGAATTTTCTTAAAATCCCATCCAAGCAAAATCCCACCTCAAGCAAAATCCCGCCTGCTTGAAAATCCCGCCTTCAAAATCCCACCCGAGATGGGCGGGATTTTTATGCAAAATCCCGCCCATCCCGTGTGGGATTTTTATAATTTTCCTGCAAATAGTAGATTCCCACCCAACAAAATTTCGCCTATTCTGAGTGGGATTTTCTCCAGGACTTTTTTTTTTTTTTTTAAATAACTAAGGGTATTATAAAAAATTAATAAAAAATATTTTTATAAATAGTAATTTGGTCCCTGCAAATAATATTCTCATATGAAATAGATAGAGTTGTTTTCATGATGACTGTAAAGGCCGTAAATCACTGTCAGACTCCAAAGTTGACCCATTGTTTGGAAAAGGAAAAATGTCACATTTGGTCCTCATATTTGGTCTCGTAGAATTTTGGTTCATTTTGTTTAGAGTTTGGTACTTTTGTCCTTTACATTTGGAATTTTTGACAATTTTGGATCCTTTCTTACCTGCTGTAGGAGGAGGTTTTCAGGTCATTTGAATATTTTATGTAAAATTTAAAAAGATATGGTTCAAATTTATCAGAACTTACATACAATTAAAATTGCGATTAATATGGTGTAATTGCGACACATTTTGTTGTGAACTTATAAATTTTATTTTAAATATTTCAATGGATAAGATTTAATAGTAAAAAGTGAACCTAAATATTTTTCAGATTTTTCATAAATGACCTGAAAACCTCCTATAGCAAGTTAAATGGACCAAACTTGCCAAAATTTCAAACACGAAGAGTGTAAGTGCAAAATTGAAAACAAAAATGACCAAAAGTGCTACGATGCCGAACATAAGAGACCAAAAGTGTAATTTTTTTCTTTGAAAACATTATCAATTTGGAAATTGAGCTTACCTACTACGGAAAAAAAAGCACATAATCCCAGTGGGAACAAACAAAATCCTCAAAGAGGAAAGATGAAAACAGAACAATGAAAATACTAGAGTTTAGAGGATCACTGAAAAAAATTTGCATACCAAGCATCTTTGTTAATATTCATAAATTCTTTGTCGATCTGCAGGGTGAAATCCGGATCCAATATCGAAGTCCTCACGTTTCAGATCACGCCATAGAAAAATATCAACTTGATCCAGAAAGGCAACAAGACAAAACGAAGAATATTAGTACTATATTGTCAAGATTCCAGTTCTAGGCATCTTTATGTTACCTCTGTTGATTCATTAGGAAGTTTGAAGAAAAGGCAGACATGGAGAAGAATATGCAGCAGCAAGAACCGAGGCGAAAACGCCTCGTCCTAGTTGCATATCCACTCCAGGGGCACATCAATCCGATGCTCGATCTCGCCACCATTCTTCACAGCAAAGGGTTCTCCATTACGTTTGCTCATACCAATTTGAACCCTCCTGATCCAGCCAGCTTCCCTGATTTCACATTCCTACGGATATCCGAAAACATCCCCATCTGGGATGGATCCACAGCAAGTCTTGTGGATCTCGCGTCGGCTATCAACAGAGACTGTAAGACACCGTTTAAGGGATGCCTGAACCGGATGATGCAGCGGCGGCCGCGGCAGCAGGAGGAGCAACTTGATCGGGTTGCCTGCGTTATATATGATTTTCTGATGCATTTTGCAGAAGCTGTGGCGTGTGAATTGGGGCTTCCGAGCATCATTTTGAGGACCAGCAATGCTGCCACATTGCTAGCGTTCTGTGTCATTCCTAAGCTGGGAACAGAGGACAAGGATTTCAAGCTACAAGGTATGAGAAGTTTTGAAAATGATTGGATCCAATGAAGTAATGCTCAATAATATCTGAATTTGTTGTTGTTATGTGGCTTTCATTTTATCTCTGTTACCGCTTTTACCAAGTAAGCTACATTTCCTTAAGCACCACACTGAGTTTCCTAAGCATGTTTTCGAAAAAGAATTTTTGTATGTTAAAGTTATAGTTGAATAGTAAAAAGTTATACTGGGAACCAAGAAAATGTGTTTTAAAATTTACTATAGAAACCCACAACAAAGCCAAAACACAAACGAAAGCAATAAAAACGAAGAGTATAAACAATTAAGTTTCTGGAGTGCAGAAAAAGGTAATAATGCATTTTCTTCTCTAATGGCAGATTCTACACCAGATGATTTGGTACCTGGACTACATCCTTTAAGGTTCAAGGATCTACCTGTATCCAGCATGGGAAGCCTAAAGAATTTTTCACAATTGCTTGCAGTCGTGTGCAATTCAAGAACTTCTTCAGCCATCATCTTGAACACCATAGATTACCTAGAAAATTCTCCACTGACAAAGCTTCAAGGAGAGTACAAAATTCCCTTTTTCCACATTGGCCCAATGCACAAAATTGCTCCAACAAAACCAAGCTGCTCAGTCAAAAATGAAGACAATTGCGTCAAATGGCTTGATAAGCAAGCTCCAAACTCAGTTCTTTATGTTAGCCTTGGAAGCATTGCAACTATGAACAAGGAAGAACTTACAGAGATGGCCTGGGCTCTAGCCAGTAGTGATCAACCATTCCTGTGGGTTCTTCGGCCTAGCTCGGCCTCCGGCTCAGAGGAACTCTTACCCGAAGGATTCCATCAACTTGCTGGAGAAAAGGCCTGCATAGTAACATGGGCACCTCAGAAAATTGTCTTGGCACACAATGCAGTTGGAGCTTTTTTGAGCCACTGTGGATGGAATTCGACATTGGAAAGTTTATGTGAAGGGGTGCCGATGATTTGCAAGCCGTATTTCGCAGACCAAACGGTAAATGCAAGATACTTGACACATGAATGGGGTGTGGGAGTCGAATTGGGGAACCTCGTGCAGAGAACAGAGATTGCGAAAGCTATAAGGCGAATTCTCGTGGCGAATGAAGGTATGGAAATGAGGCAGAAAGCGATTTTTATAAAAGAACAGATCAAATGTTGCATCAAAGAAGGTGGTTCTACTCACAATTCTTTGAAAGAGTTAGTCCAGTTCTTATCATCCTTGTGAAATTCTAGTTAAGCAAATTGCTCCATGATTTATTTGCTTTGTTGTTGTAATAAATTTCACTGTATTCAGGTCCGATATATTGTCATCTAGTCACACTATTTCGTCATCATAGTTAAAGAAAGCGACTACAAATCCGGGTAACTCTCTATGCATCACAACTGTATAAAATATTAACTCGATTTTAAAATTTGTATTTGCCACGTACACTATTATAAAGAGAGATTTAGGAAAAAGGATATTACATTGAATTAAGGTCACAATACCTTGCTATTTTTAGGTCCATATCAAGTTCAATGAAACCTCCAATAATCTTCTCCGACCCACTTACACTAACGAGTTCATGTCTCCGGCAGCCAAAATCTCTGGTTTCCACCGGTATCGGAATTTTAGTTTTGCCCACCACCGCACAGGAGGAGGTTCCCCGATCATCCTTACTGTTCAGCTTCAAAACCTCTAATTTTAGAAACTCATGTTCAGGGAGTTCCTCAAAAACTATCTTTGCGCCTATTCTTTTAGTTTTGGTTTTGAAAACGATTTTGGTTTCAACAGTAAATTTAATATATTTTAATTATTTTTCATCATTTTCAATACAATTTTTTACTATTCAGAATTTACTTTTTACATTTTCAATACACTTTTTACATTATAAAACTATTTTTCAAAACATGTTTTAAAATCTTTTTCAAATCAATCAAAAATAACAGGCCCTTTATTAAAGCAAACCACTTGGGTTTCGGATGTCCAAACGTTGTTCGACTGTAGAACTCTCTCCCGAATTTGCTGTCGGTGATTCGAACTTGGTACGCGCTGAACATGGTGTTGAATCCATCAACGTCGGTGGGCTGCTTAATTGCAAGAGAAAGGACGCAGTAACGTGGCCGGCGACGACGAACTTGGTGCAAATTGCTGTTTTCAAACGGGTTTTGTGGGATTCCGAAACATCGTTTGATACCGTTTCCGTTTCCGCTGTTAGAAAACATCTTTACAGTGTCTTGTCTGGTTTATTTTTATGTTTCAAATAACGGTCCCTATTGATAACATTGAGTTTACTCCTTACTTTGGAATGTTATTCTCTTTCTATTCTGAATAGAAAACTACTTCTATTCTAATTCTAAAATAATACTAATATTCGTTTATAAAAAATACCACACAATGATACTTATAGTGACAGTGCATCATAAACTATTCTCTACGAAAAAAGAATTTGCAAATTGATAAATTCAGCCCGAATGGTAAATCGCTAAAAAATAATAATAATAATAATACTATCCCCAATTTCATGAATTTTATTGCATTGTCAGGCAATTCTAATGAACAGAAGAGTACTTATGATAGAACAACTCTATTCATATATTAAAAGATATCAATTTTACATTACAACCAACAAGCAAACACTGATGGGAATTTGGAAACAGGACAAGAAACCTCACATTTACATCTGAAATTTTAACTTGAAATTTAACCTGAAATCTCAATAGATTTGACCTCAGGCTTCTTAACTTCCTCTTTAGGAACAGTAATCGTCAGAACTCCGTTCTCCATTGCGGCCTTAACTTCGTTCACCTTCGCATTCTCCGGCAGCCTGAACCTCCTCGTGAATTTGCCGCTGCTGCGCTCCACCCTGTGCCACGTGTCGTTCTTGTCTTCCTTCTCCACGCTCCTCTCCCCGCTGATCTGCAAGACGTTCCCGTCTTCGATCTCGACCTTCACTTCCTCCTTCTTGATCCCGGGGAGATCCGCTTTGAAGACGTGCGCCTCGGGCGTCTCCTTCCAGTCGACGCGGGCGTTAGCGATCGCCGCCGTCTCGCTGGTGGCGGTAGGGAGGGGGAAATCCTTGAACGGATCCCACAAATCCACGGCGAATGGGCTGCTGTTGCGTCGGTTACCGAAGAAGCTTGGGATTAGCGACATTCTTCCGATCAATTGAAGATTGCTGAAGGGGAACTTTTGATTCTGTGAACGATTTTGCTTGAGTTGCTTCGATTGCTAGTGATGATTTGTTTGATTCTTAATAGACTTGAAATTTGTATATGGAGGTATTTATAGTGTTTGTGAGTAGTGTTCGAATGAATTCTGGATAATTCTCGCGGCACGGGAAATATGTTCTTTCTATAAAAATCTCTACTGATTACGCGAACCTTCTTGACTCATCACGACGCTTCTCGAATCGGAAAGAGATTGAAGTTAATGGGCCGGCTTTCTGTATCTAAATTTGCTAATGAAGTTAATGGGCCGAGCCTCAAGTGTGTAGTAACTTGACTACGTCCCAAACAGAAGAATTGCATAATAATTACATTCACATCCTTGAGCTTTGAAAATATTATCAATACCCTTCTAAAGTTTTAGAATATTACAAACACCACTTTTTGGTTCGGTCAAATCAGTAAAAATAAATAAACATTAAATTCAAGGAGGCATTGGTAGTTTGAAGGGTTTAGGGGAGAATTGATGATATTCTAAGAAGTTAATGGTAATAAAATTAAAATCTTTAAGAAAATAAACATGATGAAACACGATCAACTAAGTCGAGGTATTGACATATACCTAAGCTGAGATAAGAGAACTTGTACCTACAAAACGGAGATTGCTTCTCAATTATACTCTGATACATATGTTAGTAAGTCAAATGTTGGAGTAACAGGTGGTTAGGTCTATTAAGAATAAGTGACATCCACTAAGAGTTCATAGGGGGTGTGTGTGGACACTTCCCTAGTAGGCGTGGATCTCGCCATGACACTGACCGTCCAAGGATTCCAAAATCCTCTTCAACGTGTCTGTGGAGGATTAGGTTTTCAACTTATCAACAATTCAAGATTTGATCTGGCATTACAATTTTAAATTTTCAGTGTTGAAATGTGCTCACCTTGGTGAGGGACTATTGGACCGCCGATGTCGCTGGCCCAATACGCGGTGGCAGCCCACACCAACAAGATGTCATTTATCCTTCAGCAAAACTAAAACACTAGTACATTTCAACTCATGAGCTTATGAACCATTGTGTACACTTGATCCGACCTTTGTCTGACTCTGGAAGATACACAGTCATGATGTCCAAATAGGACACAGTTCAGATCCACACCAGCAAACCCTTAAAAATGCACGGGTCAGATCATTTCACATCCGGGAATAAACGAGTTATTTCTTACCGGAAAAATAAAAATAAAATGAGACCGTCGTTTTGTACTTCCAAAAATCACTTTCTCATTTCCATTTTTATTCTCGTGCACCACAAGCATCCAAATGGTTTCAGAAATTTTCCCATGCATGATTATCAATTCAATAAAAGCTGTATTTTCATGGCCGCTTTCACATTCAATCTGGTCTGCCATGACGCTTTGTTTTCTTGGCTCATGCAAAATGTAAAAACCGACCAAGCCAGATTCCAGATCGAACGTAGGAAATTAGTTGTGACAGTGGGAATTGATCGACCGATCGATGGAGGGGTCGAAACGAAAACGACGAGCAAATCAGATCTAATGCTAATGGACAAGGTCTACCACTACCACTCCCAGGCTCCAGCTTTTCGGCCCAAAAACTAATAAAGAAGTAATTATTAACACTTTACTATTTTCGCCTTTAAAAAGTATCATTGTTTCTCTAAATTTTTGTTCTTTAAAAGTGTCGTTTTAGAACTTTCAATAACCATAACAAGAAAACCGTTTCGGTTTTTTTTTTTCTTTTTTTCTCAATAGCAATAAATTGAGTGATTAAGAGTCAAAATAACAGTTTTATAATTTTTTTAATTTGTGCGTTTTTCACTTCAATAATGACACTTTTTAAAGAACGAGAAAGTATTTTTTAAGATTTTGGTAGGTTGGAATCGGACAAACGAGTGTAAACAATTCGGAGGAGGTGACCCTCGAAAGATATGGATCGATCTTCCATTATTTATTAAAAAAAGAAAAGTAGATTTCGTATGATCCAACTTTTCTTTTTCAGTATTTGCTCGTGAATTTCAGTGAGCACTCATCATTGCTAGCTTAGTAGCAACAATAATGAAGTAGTAAAATTAGTGTAGGTTTAATTTTCTGTATTTTGAATATATGTTTTTTACCCCTTTTTCAAACAATTTTATTTTTACTTTTATTTATGTAAAAAAGGTATTAGAACTTTTTAAAACACAAAGGGATAAATTCTTAAAACTAAGGCTTAATTATCTTTTGTCCCCATTTGTTATTGGGGTTGTGCCTTTCGGCCCCTTTGACTGTTGTTCAAAGGAGTAAAAATTATTAATGACCATTAGATACTTTGTTTTTATTATCTTGTGATTTTTCCTTCTTTTTTTCTTTTTCCTTCTTTCTTTTCTACCGCGATGCTTCTCACTCTATAATTTTTGGGTCTTCTTTTTTTTTTTTTTTTGGAGAATTCAATTGTAGACCTTTTTTTTTTTTTACCTAACTCTAGATTTAATCACCGCGCCACTGAGGTATGCCTTTCTTGTTCCTCTGCAACTGGGTTTCTCTCTGCCAACCGGACTACAGATATCTGAAAAAATATAGCATCAGCAGCGGCGGTTGGGTGTCTCTGAAACCCGACAAGGACAGAGTTACAGCGACTATGCGGAGTAGAAATCTCACATCAGTTACGTAAATTGCACTTTATTAATCATTTTTAACGATCTTTGGCTAGTAATACTTCTATATATATATATATATATATATATATGTATGTACAGAGGTTTGGGCAGACGGGCATGTTCTTTTTGTTCTGTTTTGAAAACGATTTTGGTTTCAACAGTAAATTTAATATATTTTAATCATATTCCATTATTTTTAATACAACTTTTTACTATTCAACATCTACTTTTTATATTTTCAATACACTTTTTATATTATAAAACTATTTTTCAAAACTTATTTTCAAAATTGTTTTCAAAACGATAAAAAAAACAGGCCCATGAAACGAAAAGCATACTTTAGTATAATAATAATATTATACTTTTAGCTTTATCAATCTTTTAGCTGCAAGCACTAATTCCGCAAACTTTTCATAAAGGCGGTACATATTTTTGTTTATGATTGTCATCTTTGACATTTCCAATGATAGGATCACCTGGGATTCACCAATAATAATAATGTAAAAGAATCACTACAAATATAGTGATATTGGGCCCGTTCTTTTCGTGTTTGTTATTTTTGTTTTGAATTTAACAGTAAATTTAATATATTATAATTAATTATTATTATTATTTTATATTTTTAATATATTATTTTATATTATAAACTTATTTTTCAAAAATATATTTTCAGAACAATAAATAAAAAAAACAGGCCCTTAAGGTCAATCAAATCTCATGCTTTGACTAATTATTCAACTAACACATTGAATCTTAACTTGTCTTTATATTGACTTCAAAACGTTTGAAATGCGAAGTAGATAGATATATAGTTCACATTATTAAGGAATAGTGGGAAAAACAGTCGGAATTAGAGTGATGATATTCGCAATACATATTTTTAGTAAAGTTATATATGGTGTTAGTTCCTATACAAAATCACTATATCATTACTTATAACGATATTCTCAAAATTGGGTTTCAGAGGTTACGAGATCAAATCCCTACAACACTAACATTCGTTTATTTACAGGAAAAACAGCAGTAGACAGCAATGGCGAAACTTCATTATGATTGAAGTAGTAAGCCAACCCTGCTAATATATTTTTTTTACTACGAATATATATATATATATATATATTAATATTTGACCCTGATGTGCATAAAATTAACATTCCTATTGGGTCTAGCCCAATGAATTAATACAAAGGAACAGTAAAGGATAAAAGAAGCCCGGATCCCTGTTCAGGTCGGAAAGATCATACAAACCAAGTCTGTCTGTTATAACTTTAGATCGGATATAAAGGCTCAGCTCGGTCCTAAAAGACTTAATAAACTCATGAAAGCTTAGGTCGGAAAACATTATAAACCAACTTGGTAATCTTAGATCGGTAAAACTTATCAACTCAGATCGGTCAATATTGAGTCAGAAAAAGTACAATTCTACTGGAGAAGCCCAGGTCGGTAAAAGCTTAAGAGAAGTTAGATTGGTCAACAGTGTTAAAGTTCAGGTCGGTAAGTAACTAAAACACATAAAAGCTTAGATCGGTAAAGAGTAAACCGATCCGAGATAATATATTCGAAACAGTTAGATATCATGGTAGGACCATTATCTTAATATATGCAGAGCAATGATGACAAAGGAGCCAAAGTTAAAGCCAGTTTTCCCGGAACGACTAAAGTATCATTAAAGAAAAGAATAAGTGGGAGCGTATGACATCACAATCCAACGGAACTATCAAAGTGGGCTTATAAATACTCAGGCACCAGCCTCATTTCAGGTAAGTGAAATAGAAGGGAATTCTAGACAAGTATTTCATGAACAATTTCTTGCTACTCTCTCTGATTATTGTTGTTTCTCCCCAAGATATCATTCAATACTGTTCATTTCTTTCATATTACTGACTTGATCGTCGGAGCCTATACAGGGGGGAAAGCCCCGCCCCTTTTCTTGGTTAGTTTCCATTGTTGTCACCAGAACAGTGCTAAATCCTCAAGCTTCATCACCATTACCGAATCAAGTTATCCAGAATCCTTAAAGTTCATCACTGTTGCTGAACCGATTTACTCAGATCAATTATTAGAGTGATCCATTCTACTGCACAATAAAAAGCTTCATCCAAAGAGTGGGCCCTTTATTGCTCCTCATTTTCCTGCGAGGCTTCATTTGGATTGGACAATTGCTGTTTACAAGAATTCATTGGGCTGTGAAGAAGCATCATTCCTGAAGCGGATTTTTTACGTCACATCAGACCCTTATAAAAGAAATTTATTGCTATTGACACATTCAATTTTGGAGTCCAAATTCTGCCACCGCCAACACTCTCTCCTAGTATAGTCTTCCTCTTTCTCTTCCTATTCCTCCAATGATCCCATGTAACTATATAATAGAATGTGAATTCTAGAAGAAAAAAAAAATCTCAATATTTATTTTTGTATAATATATCTAATTAAAATTGAATGTCTACTATAATATAAGGGTGGTGGGAGTGGTGGGTTTTTGCTGGGTTTTTGTGGTTTTTGCTGGGTTTAAACCCAGCAAAACCCACAAAAACCCAAATCCCACCACTTCATTTGCCCACATCATAAACCCAACTTCTGAAAACAGAAGCTGGGTTTATGCAATTTGGTGGGCCCCACCCGCCAGGGGAGTGCAGCGTAGCGAGTTCCTCCCACTCGCGAGTGGGAGGAACTGCTGCCACCAGCAATTATATATATATATATATATATATATATATATTTTAATAGCCGTTAGTTTTTTTCCTTCAATTTTTTTAATTCAATTTTTTCCTTCATTTTTTTTTTTGCCTTCCATTGGATCTTTTTAATTTATTTGTTTTAAATTCTTTTTTTTACTATTTGTTTTTCTATAAATACCTATCAATTCTAATATTTCTCTACTCCTCATCCAAATCATACAATTTTCCAATTAGTACAAGATAATCCTTTTTATTAATGTAATATTGTGTTTGTTTGATGTGCTTTTTTTATTTCGGCAATAGTGTATTTCTTTCATAACTTTTTATTTATTTAATGTAACGTCCTTTATATAATATTGTACTGATTATATATTTTTTTCTTGGGTAATATTGAATTATGTAATTTACGAAATTAAATATTTTAATAAATTAAAATAAATTAATAATTAAATATAGTTGATAAATTATAATTAAAAAGGTATAAATAAATGTGTATAGAGTTGTTTATTAGTGGGACCCGTGATGAAGTTATTTTTCTGGGTTTATTATTGCTGGGGGTAGATTTATAAAAGTAGGTGAATTTTTATGACTGATGTGGCACTGATGTGGCATGATAGAGTTGCTTTTGCAACTCTATCACTCCCACCACCCTAACTAATATAACGTACCTTTACAGGTCATCAACATTGCATTTTCTTATGGAGGAGGAAGCACTAATATCCTTGCTTTGTGGTGTGATTATGGTTTTAAAAGGACCCTTTATTGATATGATCACCATTCTTCAGAATGAGAATGTGTGTGAAAATGAAACCAATAAATATAAAAAATAAATTAATAAAATAACGCCAATGCCTCTATCAAATTAAAGAATGTTTTATAACATGGACACTACAACATATGTATATATACATATACACAAATTTTTATCACGATACATGGAATAACGATATTCATCTCAATTAATTTATCACAAATATTTACAGTAACTGATAATATTAGTATTTATTTATTAGTTCATAAAAATATAGTCAACAAATACATCTGACATCACTTATTTAAAAAATTGTAATGAATTAGTTAAAAAAACGTGTATTATATATTTTAATATAGCCATGAGGATGAACATTAAGTCGGACCATAACCCGAAGTCGTTCATGTTGGCCGTTGAATTCGGCTGTCGGTGTGTCCTTGGGTGGATCTGCAAATGGCATAAAAAAAGCATGACCAATTTTTACAAAAGTACTGAAATAAGCTGGCAAAATGTGGACACACAATTAGACAACCCACCACACTCCCACTAATATCGAATCCAAAAACTACGTTTTTTTTTTTTTTGGAAGAGTGTAATATACATATAAATATTTTTTTGACAGTTAAATATATTGTAAAAATTTGAAAAAAAAAAAAACATTAGTAATAAAGGTGCAAGAGAAAGTTGCAGGGGTTCCTACACCCCCTCCACATCACTCAGAGTCTGACTCAGCTTTGTATACAATTCAGAGTAAGTACTGTATATGGCAAGAAGAAAATTCTAAACCTTCAAGAAAGGAATTAAGCCAATTAATTAGCTTGAAGAAAGTTGGTTGGAACTATCACATATATATAATGTACTAATAAATATATATATCACCATCAATATCCCAGCATTGGTTCCATATAAGGAAGATAGTTTGCTCATTAATTAGGACAAGTTACCTTTTAAATTTTGTTTTTTTAATAATGGAATACTCCATTCGTCCGACTAATAGAGTTTAATGATGATTTTTTAAATTATAAATACAGCTTGAAAGATGAGTCTTTATATGAGATGGAAAGAGAACTGTATAAGTGAATGTTAATTGTAATTGTCATTCAAAACGTGCATTATGATCGTTGTTCTGATTATGCATTTTAAAACGTGATACTATAAAGGCCTTAATCACTAATTGGCCTCTACCACATAAGTGAAGTGACATCCAATTGATTTTCTTATGTTTTTAAGAATGTATTTAGGAATCACTAAACTCATACATTCTTTGCGTGCTAAAATTCATCACTAATTTGGATTAAACGTGGATAACGGATTAAGTTTGTTTTAACCTTTTGTACTGTGTTGTGCTATATTAGAACTATCTTTCAACGTGAAGGATTCACAAACTT
Organism: Leptodermis oblonga; assembly: GCA_016801395.1. Lineage (NCBI taxonomy): Eukaryota > Viridiplantae > Streptophyta > Magnoliopsida > Gentianales > Rubiaceae > Leptodermis > Leptodermis oblonga. The sequence goes on from CM028760.1 coordinate 36,406,711, forward strand.
GCATATACGCGTTAATGAATTCACTTACAATATGTTAGATTCGAGATTGTCACCAAATCACTATAGTTTGTAAGAAAAAAATAACATGAAAAATAATTAAGAAACCAAAAATATAGAGGAAATAATGTGACATAACCTAATAATTACATTTGATAATTTCAATTTTAGACGTTTAATTCATTTTTGTCATGTGAATATCATGTCAGTTAACCAATAATTTCACTCTAAAATTTTAGAAAATCTACGTTTCTTAATGAATGATGCAAAAATGAAGTATGGGATATCTCAAGGGCAAAAGCTCCTAAATCCTGAAGGGATCCAAAGACCATTTCCAAAAGAAAATTAATTTGGAAACTCTGACAATGCAGATGCTGAGAAATGCAGGCCCCCGTTCCACTAAAAATGTTAACCCAAAGCCAAAAAGAGAGAAAAAAAGGAATCAAACTCATCATCCTCCCTACTTCCTAACCTATATGGTACCAATGACTTGATCTAGTGGACATTTGAAAACGTTTAACGCCTTGATCGGTGGGAGACTCACGATCGAATATGAACAACTCCTTCAGTCTTTTTCCTCAGTGGCTCTCCAATTATTATATTATCGAAAATTTTACCCGCATAACGTTAGACATCTTAATCGTAATTAGACGAGTTTCACCGTTTTACTTGAAAAAAAATTCCTGACCCCTCCGGTCCATTTAGGCAAGCGGAAAGGAAAGCCAAGAAATCTCTGCCTCCTTTTTCACAAGAATCCAATAAATAATGCAGTCGTCACGTGGGTCCCACATCCCCCCAGCTGATGTGACCTCCCTCCCGCGAATATCTCCTTCCCTCTCAGCCGTCCGATGATAACGTGTTTTTCTACTCACCCTTTTCAGTTTTCTTGTTTCCGACACAGTTCACAGGAACACAAAAACCCATGTTCACACTCTTCCCTTCTTCCTCTTCCTTTAATTGCATCTCTTTCTCTTTCTTTGTTTTTTGTTTGCTTTTTGCTGTTCTTGATTCTGTATATTCTAGGAGTTTGTGGAATTGAAGAGCAAAAAGGAGGCATTTTGGGATACTACAGAGTACAAAGAAAGTTTTTGTCCTGCTTTTTTACCTCTCTGTAAAGCTCTTTTCTTTTTGGGATAACCTCTCATCAGCTTTTGATCCCTTGGGTTATGCTGCTGACGGGTTTTTTATGTTATGGGCCACCGACATTTGTCCTGGATTTTCTTGCTCTGCATGGTCATGGATCAAATGGGTAAGTTTGTTCCATTTCTTACTCTCTGTTTCTTGTGGGTTGCTGTTTTTATCTTCTTTGATTTGGGAATTGGGATGGAGTACAATGGGGGGAGTGTTTGAGATTTGCATTGTTACAATGATTAAGTTCTGTTTGTTGAATTCATTTCTTGGGTTCACATTTTCAGTTTTTTGCTCTGAGGGAAAAGAAAAAGGTTCTTTAAAATAAAAAATCAAAAAAGTTCCCTTTTGTTCTTCAAGCTGTTGCATGAGTGTTTTTGAGTTTATCTCCTTTCAAAGATTGGCCATTCCTTTTAACTTGAGTAGTTGGTCAAAACTAAAGGTAATGAAAAGAACAGGGAAAGAAAGATAAAGATGATACTTTTGTGATAGGAAATGAGGAATTACTTGAAGGATTTTGTTTAACCTGAACTTTGTTTCTTTCATTTTCAACTTTATTTCATGAAAAGAATTGAAGGGGTTTTTGAACTATTGTCGATGTCTTGGAGATACATGATCTTAAAAAGCCAATTTAGATGTCAATTTCGATTTTTTTTGAAATGTGGGGCTATAATTGTTCTTCTTTGCCTTCTACAAGTTTTTTCTGGTTAGATGAGAACGTCCCAGTTTACCTCATCTTCAACAATCAACAGTCACTCTTGTGGTTCTCAAGGACCACCTTTCAAGATTGGCCTGTGGCTCATTTTTGACAGTTTGTTACCTTGCACCTGTGAACTATTCTTTTTTTTTTTTTTTTTCTCTTTAATTACTCTTGTAACTGTATAAACTGGAAAGGGATTAGTCCTATAATTATCCCTTTTTTTACTGTTTGGAGTTATTAAATCAGAGGGTGTAATACAATTTAGTTTTCGGGGAGTTATCTTTTTTACTAGAGTATCTCCATTTAGTTAGTGCTTAGTTGTTGTATTCCGCTAATGCGTTTTCAGAATGAGATGAATGCTTTATGCTTGACGGGCCATACTTAATGAATTCATTTTGGTATACTAATTATTATTCTTTTGGTAATTTTGAGTTAATCCCGTAATTGGTTGCTGTAGAAACTTGATTTTCTCTGATTATCTTCATCAGTTGTTATTTGATATTCTTTCAGATTGATTTGAGGATTAGTGGATTTGGTTTATGAATAGTTGGTCACTTTGACATACTTGATAATAATAGGCCAACTTCTTGTGACATTTCCTACCAAGGTTTGCTGCCTTTCATTTCAGGATTTGGACACCAAGTGAAGTTGAACTTCCTCGATAATTTTCAGTCTTTCTCCATTTTTTCCTCTTTTATGTGTTAGAACTTCTAAATTATCCTCTCAGTCTATGATATAAGCTAAGCAGTCATCTTTGTATGATCGCTTTTATGTGTAAGAAGACCACTTTCTTTCTCCGATAGTCTTATAGTTTATTACTTTTTTCCTCATATTGTTAACTGAATCACACTTTATTGGCATTTTAGATCACTAAATTGCTTCTTTTCTTTCCAATTTAGGTAGCCATCTACCTGACGTGGATCAGCTGGCCGAGTAACATTCAAGAACCAAGTTGTTGAACTGCAAAATTTACTGGTGACAATTATTTTCTGTATGAACAGAAGAGGGATGGACTCTCATTTGGAGCTTAAGGGCAACCGGAGGGGTCAGGAAACCTCAGAAATAGTATACAGTAAAATGTCAAATAAGGCAGGCCGAAGCACAAAACTGGGAGACACATTCAAACTGGAGAGGAAAGATTCTTCTTCTGCGAATTTTCATCGCAAAGTAGATGATGTCCCCAGAAAATCAAAAGCTGTTCCCCAAAAGCAACAGCAAAGGAGCAAGGCAGATGAGCTTGTTAGATACATGTCGAATTTGCCAAGTTATCTGGAGAGTGGAGAAAAAATCGAGGAGAAAGCTTTCAATTTCGGAGTCCTGGAATGGCGTCGCCTGGAGAAATGGCAGTGTAAACAAGGACATGTTGCACAACGAAGTTGCAAGACCTCGCCATCCAACAGCAATGCCTCATCAGTTTCCTCAACAGAAGGGTCCTCATCAAATTCTGGAAGAGGTCTTAGCTGCTCTCCTGCTAGGCAGAGGATGCAGCACTCATCTGTGGAACCTAGCTGTAATTCATCTCCAAGCAGAGTTTTTTCCCGAAGCATCAAGTCATTCGAGCGAAATGGCAGAAAGTTTCAGGACCTTGCTTCTAGCTCGAGTAACTATGTGAAAGTTTCGCAGAGTATCCTCAGCACACACAAGTGTTTTTACAAGTACACTGATAACCAGTTGAAAGAGTGCACAAACAAAGATCAGAATCTGATGCGCAATTCCGAGAAGAGGGAGTCACAGACACAGAATTCTAGTGCCATCTCAGGTTCAGAAAGGACCAATGGAGTAGAATGTGAGTCTCTGGTAACAGCCAAGCAATCTTTTCCTGGTAAGAATCAGCTGGAAACAATGGAAGCAACTCGACCGAGCTTCTCTGACATTTCATACTATGATGCCAGTAAACTCTCTTCTGATGTACCTCACTCTTGTCCACTTCCTCGTGAAGCTAATACAGCCATGACTGAGAAACCAAGCTCCAGTGCCACCAGAGGTATCAGGTCATCTGAACAAGTATCACATTGTGGAAAATTCTCTGCTTCTCCTAGCAGAGACAGGAATCTCGGAGGGAAGAAATCAGTCCAAACATTTTGTAGTTCACCCGAGGTGGCGAACCTGAAGGCCTACACTGAGGAAGATGGTAAAATCAGACATCCTTCTCCAATCCGCCGGCTTGTGGCTAGGATAGGCAGGAATTCCAACACAAAAGACGCGTCTTGTGTACCGCCGAGCAGCCCTGATTACGTCAAGTTCAGGTCCAGGGGAGCTGAAACTGCTGTTTACTCAGTTGATTCACCTAGTGAAAAGTCAAATGCCTCTGGAAAAGGAAGGTCAAGTCCTTTGAGAAGACTACTAGATCCCTTACTTAAGCCAAGGACTAGCAGTGTTGATAACTCTATTGGTTTGCCACAGAGAGATTCCAAGTTGCAAGGAGAGTACGCGATTCGACATCCTGTGAAAGTGAAGTTAGATCTTGGAAGTTGTAAAACTATTGATGTTGATGATCCGCGAGATATTGGAAAATGTGAACCATTGATGGTGCAAGCTCTTTTTCAAGTGGCAGTGAAGAATGGCCTTCCTCTATTTACATTTGCGGTTGACAACAGTAGTGACATTCTGGCAGCTACAATGAGCAAGCTAGGTTCGGGTAAAAAGGATGGCAACAGATGGATATACACATTCTTCACTGTACATGAAATGAAGAACAAGACCAGTAGTTGGCTAAGTCAGGGAAATAAAGACAGAAGTCATAGTTACATACCTAATGTTGTTGCGCAAATGAAGGTTTCTGATGTTGCGCTGACAGATTTGATTCGGCCACACTCACTGGATCAATGTACCACCAGGGAATTTGTTTTGGTTTCCACAAAGAATAGACAAGGTTATGAACAAATGTCTGACTTACACGCGTACGATGAACTTGCTGCTACTGTTCTAAAGCTACCAAACGTGGCAATGAGCAAAGTTGAAGAGTCATCTCAAGAAGTTTTCAACAGTTGTGAGAGTAAGCATTTAAAAGAGGGTGGATCTTCTGTTAGAAACCCGAACCCTTTCGGCCTTGATGTTATCCTTCCTGATGGTGATCACGGATTGCCTAGCGAAGGAGAGCCTTCACCTCTATTAGAAAGATGGCGATCAGGTGGTTCGTGTGACTGTGGAGGTTGGGATCTTGGTTGCAGACTAAAGGTTCTTGCCTCTCAGCAAACTCGGGGATCATCTGTTTCGGCTAAAGCCCAGTTCAGCACTGGAAAATGTCAGCTATACTCTCAGGTACATTAATCATTTAGTACTTTTTTAAACTAAGGATTTTATGTCCCATTATCAGTATCTAATGTGTTGTTACAAACTTGATCAGAATCAAGATCTGGACAGGAAGCCGCATTTCAGCTTGTCGCTTTTCAAGGATGGTATCTATTCTGTGGAGTTTGACTCTTCTCTCAAGCTCCTGCAAGCATTTTCGATATGCATTGCAGCTCTAAATGGTTTGCAGCCTGCTAAGCTTGCGGAGATGGGTAATTCCTTTGAGAAGAAATCCTCAGCGCGATCAGAAGCCGATCATTCTGAGAGTGGGTAGTAGCTTTCTTGATCAGGTACATTTTGTGATTGCCTAATGGCTTTAGCAGATTACAGATAGCAGCAATAAGTGGCCTTGAGTTTGACTGGAAAGTTGAACCATCAGAAAATGCCATTAGTATAGGAACGAAAGAAAGCCTTTTTATGTACCCACTTCTTTCAATGCAAGTGTGCATATTACCACTAATCAGAACTTGGCTTTGTGTTGTTATAACTTATAACCTGTGAGTATGCACTGATCTTTGCACATTTGCACTACTTCAACTTTTTCATGCCTTTAAACCGGAAAACAACAACAACAACTAAGCCTTTATCGCTGCTGGCATTCAATGCAGCAGAGTCAAACAACAACAACGACTAAACCTCTGTTGCTGCTCGCACTACAACCGAGTCAAGAAACAATTGGTGTTTGCGAAATTACAAAATATTTCTCTCCCTTAATTATTCATCCGTTAAAGTTTGTGAAAACTATCAAACATCTTCTGAATGTGTTAAAAATACAAAATTACACCAATCAAAACTGGAATGAAACGAAAAAACCAATGACATAACAATTTGTTATTTCGACAGCTATAAACATTTTTCCTTTTTCAATCACATTTTGATGGATGAAATCTTATATTTTCATCACATTCAAGGAATATTTGATAGTTTTCACAAATTTTAAGGGAGGTGTTTGGTAGTTTGGACAAATTTCGAGGGAGATAAATGTAATTTACTCAACATTATTTTATGTTGAAAAAGTAAAGAGTTTGTATGAATACTTATTTTATTTTTGGGTTGTTCAAGAAAAGAAAATGAATAACAAAAGAAGGAAAGAAATGTGGACATGTATAATTTAAAACATTACTGATAGGGTAGGAAAGCAGCAGAAATTTTCCATAATGGATCAAATGTCAATGTCTACAGACAAAAAGGATGGGTCATTAGTATCGCCATGCACAGAGTCACAAACTGTACCTCATACTTCTAATTCTATTACTACTACCGTACTACATTGTTAGTAACGACTCGGTATTCTAACAGTTATGACGTATGGAGGGTTTAATTTCTATCTCGGTCAGTTCTGTTTATATAAATTTCATTATCCCTTTCCCTACAATCCTTTTAAATGTAATAAATTGGATGGCAATGTAACAGTGGTAAGGTTCCAAAAGAAAACGAAAAAAGAGTTGCCAATTTCAATTTTTGTACTCCAAAAAACAAAGCAAAGGTGCGAAATTCAATTACTCTCAACTCAAATGATAAAACACTTGTTATACATATCATATATTAGCGGTTTGAATAGCACCACTAGTACTATTTGAGTTTTTTAAGCAAAGTTTTGCAAGGATTTTATGGGTTACTTCCCGATGATGATGTATTAATGTGTGAGGTTAATGAGTGACGTATTGATGTGTAATGTGCTAGTCCCCAGTATAGCTCGCAAGTATCTGATAGTGTTCAAGTATAATAAAAGATGTTATTTAGTGTATTTAGGTGTTCGTAGGTTGTACTTTGGTGTCCGAACGTGAGTGGTATTAAATTTATTGTGGATTTTTTTTTTATTTTAAGGGAAGCCGAATTGTACTGGGAATAATAATACTCCCTATGTCCCACTCAAATGGTCCACTTTGCATTACTAATAACAAGAAATACAACGTGAACTCTTTGAGTGAGACGAAGTAAGTAATAATTTTGGGTGAAACTATAGTACATTCTAAGGAACCATTCAAACATTAAATACAATAATTGTATACTCAATTGTATAGGAAAAATTGCAATTTTGGTCCCTCTTCTATATTCTTATTACACTTTTGGTCCCTCTTTTATACATCATTGCACTTTTAGTCCCCATAACCTACTATAACATGTTTTGTAGGTCATTTTGGTGGTAGTTGTGTAAATTTTAAAATTACATTTTATCCCAAAATGATCTACAAAATTGGTTATAGCATGTCATATAGAGTAAGTGCCAAAATATTAAAATAAAATAATAACAAAAATAAAAAAGAGACCAAATGTGCAATGAGCATAGAATAGGGACTAAAAATGTAACGAAATTATAGAAGAAAAATTAAAAGTGTAACGAAATATAGAAAAGAGACTAAAATTGCGATTTTTTTTCAATTGCATAAGTTAAATTAACTATAGTTTTCCCCGATAATGTTAGGGGACCACCCTAACTATCAGGGAGAGAGGCCCGGGGAGACAGGTCACGAACAAATTGGCATTATGGATAAATCAACTAAGGATTTGTATTACCGAAAAAAAAAAAAAAATGCCCACCACGTGACGTGCCATAAAGCCAACGGCGCTATCATGTGACCCTCAGTTCCTCCTCTATTTAAATATTTTTCCGCCTGGTACATAAAATAATGACGATATATGTAGCTACTAATGCAATTGTTTAATTAATCCGTGAAGGGACTATAGTCTATTTTTTTGAAAGAAACTTGATTTTTGAAAAATTATTTTATACAACAAATCCATTCACATCTCTGACGCACCACATTAGAGAAAAATTTTTGTTGCTAAATACGGGTCTTTATACACATTTTAATGCAAAAAATTTAAAGTTTCAATACTATTCCTAATTTCATTCATCTCATTTAATGGTATTAATAATATTGTCATTTTAAATGCACATATATTATATATTCTCATATTTTAATATATAATTAAACGAAAAAATATAAATAGGGATAAGAGACTTCACTTACCTCCATAATTTGAATGTCATTTCTGAGACACTTATTTAGAAACGAAAATAGTATTATTTTACAATTTCTACCTCCTGCTTTTTCTGTTCCGGTTCCCACAACCATTACCACCACCACCACCCCCACCCCCACCCCTCCCCCCAAAAAAAAGAAATTTACGACCCTGTCCTCTGGATCTTCTTCTTTTTCTTCCATTTCTTATCGAGCATGAGATTTGCAACTAAATATTCAAATATCCTTGTACGTATAGTAAATTTATTCGATAAAAATTGCATTTCTTCTGTTTTAGTAGAAGAGTTATATGTTTTAAAAAATGTTTTTATAATTATGTGAAGTTTATAAATAACTAACACTTCTAAGAAATAAGTACATGAGTAGAAAAATTATTATAAATTATTTATTTATTGTGTTATACGTTTAAACTCATAAAAGATAGTAGATTTTCAAAATATGATTGTTTCATCGAGACAAAAGGAGCAAATGAGATAATATATGATCTGCTCAAACAAGATTACCAATAATATTGTTTTTACTTTTTAGATTTATATAAATCATTCACTGCGTTGAAACATTTTGTAAAATATAAAAAAAAATCCAATTTTTGTCAATTTGTTTTTATAGAATTTATGTATTTGGTTTATAAAAATGAAATTGTGCCCCCTCCCCCATCAAAGCCTTCATGAATTTGATGAAGCATGTTGTGGTAGACTGAGTCTTGTGATTCAGTAAAGATTGTCTTGTTCGATCAATAAATACATGCACTCACTCGAGGGAAGTGTTCTTCGTTAACTATTTGAAACTTAAATTAAGTTAGTATAAAATTGAAGTTATTTTGACAGGGGTATCAATGCAATGAATTAGTACGCACTTTTTTACTGGAGTGGAACACTTGTATTTATAAAAGACGGAGATCTTCTTGTTGGCCGACCTCAAGAATCTCGGAATCACCTTCAAGTATTTCGACCCTCAACGGCGATCAGTAAATGATTTATCGTGGATAAAGGTATGGAGCGTTCCTTGATATTGTCGGAATTCCCTTAACCGTCCATTATTCGGACGTAGGCAATGTAACCCTTAATTATCGAGCTCAGTTAAAAGTTTTTACTAACGTGATCCTTGTTTCTCGAGCTCGGCCGGAAGCAAACTAAAGTCACAGAACTGATAACTCAACCACGTTCATTGGAGATAAAGAAAAATTGCACATCACTGTGTTGTTTCGCATTTTCAATCGTGTCGCAATCCCATCAACCGGCTAAGATTTTTTGCAGTGCCTTCTTTTTTTTCCCCTTTTCCCATTGCCCTTTTCAGTGTGTAAAATTGCTGTAAACACAAAAAAGGTTTATTTCCTCAATGGTTTTTCCCGTACTTCAGCCCTCAATTTCTCTCTTTTGTCACTTCATTTGACCTTAGACAACAATAAAATAAGTTTATTTTTTTTAATTACTTTAATGTTGTGTGGTATAAATGTAGGGCTGTCAAACGGGTGGGTTGGGCGGGTATTAAATCGGTGTTAAGTTAATGGGTAATGGGTACCATTACCCATTCAATTAATGGTCTTAACTCAAATAGGTAATGAATAGTTATGGGTACCCATAATACCCATTATACAAAAATGTAAGGCTTATTTAATAATTTATTAATAAATTTAAATTTTTTTTTTAAATTTCATTTTAATTTTTTTTAACGCGAATTTTAATTTTTTGAATCTATTCTAAAATTTGAAATATTAAATTTTGTATACTTTTATATTTAATCATATGTAAATTTTTTTTCCAAACTCAATTTTTAATTTTTTTATATTTATATAAACCCGTGCATGCCCCGATCCGAGGCCCGAAATTGGGCCCGGGCCAAAACTGGATCCGAGGCCCGAAATTGGGCCCGGGCCAAAACTGGATCCGAGGCCCAAAATTGGGCCCGGGCAAAAAATGGGCCCGGCCCAAAACTGGACCCGAGGCCCGAAACTGGGCCAGGGCCAAAACTGGACCCGAGGCCCGAAACTGGCCCGGCCAGAAATCGGTCCAGAACTGGGCTAGAACTGAACCGGCCCAGCCCAAACCCAGCCCTAAACCCGAGCCTAAGCCCGAACGAATTTTGAATTAGTATTTAAGTGGGTAATTTAAAAATATTATAAAAGAATAAATGGGAGAAAAAACGTAAAGTAATTGTAGACACGAAAAATAAATAAGAAAAAAAAATAAGTTTGAAGAAAAAAATAAAATAGACCCACTAAAATAAGTGAATTGTTGGGTTTTTGTTTATACTTTTAAGGTTAGTTTTGGATGGGTATTTTTGATACCCATGATGGGCGGGTTTTAGGGTACCCAATGGGTTACCCTAAACCCGCCCATTACATATTTAGCCTAAGCCCACCCAACATATTATTATTTTAAGTGGGTTTTATTTGGTTAATACTCAATGGATTTGGGCGATTTTTGGATTAGTGGGTTTTTTTGCCACCCCTATATAAATGTTCTAAACTCGCTTTACAATGACGTGTTTGCTAAAAATTTCAATGATCGAATTCAATTGTCAATTGTCTTACAGAGTTTTACCCGTCTGTACTCTAAATAAACAGAATTAGCAAATGTATGACTAGAACATTCGACCTTTGAGTGACCCTCAATGCATCTCAACTGTTGAAACACTGGCTCTCGTTGATGATACCTTCCTTAAATCATTGATGGAGTTGGTGTGTTGAAAGCTCTAAGTACAATATTAAAGTGAATGAATAGGGATCGTGGCATTAAATTCCTCCCCCAAACCAATGGAAATAGAGCAATGCTGGATTTTGGAAATTGTTCAATGGGGGAAGTACGTAAAGTAACTGTATATTTTAGTACTTTGTTTTTTTTTTTTAAATAATAAAAAATATCTTTTTTGTGAAGAAGAATGAATTAATAATGAATAATGAAGAGGAACATTATGATCAGATAACATGGAGCCGCCCCAAATCTTTTCATGTTTTATGGGTAGTATATCAAATTCAAATTATTAATTATTTATAGGCCCAACCCAAAGGGCCCTTTGCCATTCTTAACAACCATTTTATAACCACTAAAATCTTAGCAAAATGGCATACATCCCTCTCCTTTCTTTTTCTTTTTCTTTCTATCTTCATGCCATATTTTAGTTGAATCAATCCACGATCTTTTATACGACACGAAAAATATTATTTAACATGAAGTAAATATATTTGTCAACGTGGCCATGAATAAAATTGTCATTACCAAGAAGCAATTTTTTTTTTTTCAAATTCAAAAAAAATTTCTTCTTCTTTCCTCATATCCCCTTTTCACGAGATAAAGGAAATAGTTTTACTTTGTTTTTAATTTTATTTTATTTGATTTATTACTTTTAATTTTCTAATCTAAGTGATAATAAAGAGTTTACTCATTTAAATAATTATTCTCCAATTAATTATTCATGGTGATTTTCTCCATTCCTGTTGTGATTGTATGATATGGCAATTCTGTATAACTCTTTATGGTGGATGAAAACTCAGTAAAAAATTAAATACTGGAGGATAGATTTGTAACTGTGAAATACAAAATTTGTCCACCTAGAACAATAGCGAGTTTTATGTATACTTCTAAGATATTTAGAACTATATTATGTATGAGTTCACAATTTTATTAATTAAGTACATTATTGTGATTATAGTTAACAATAAGAACCACTGGTGGATTTAGGGGGGAGGCGAGCTAGTGTGGCTCCATCCCCTTCCACCGGTAACTAAGGGTATTATTAGTATTAAAAAAAATTTCACCCTCGAAAAACTTCATCCTGTTAGTCACTGCCAGTTTTTAAAAACTGTCTATGTTTTCATGCCTTGTACTGTTGAACCTCCCCTTATATGTAGTTTTGACTTCGTTATTGATCAAACCAACTCTTTAGTTTTTTTTTTTTTTTTTTTTTTTTAAAAAAAAGAAAAACTAACACATCATACCGAACAATTTATCAACTCAAAACTCGATCCGAGTGTCACCCCTATTATACGCAAGAATGATGCATCTTCCAGCTCGGTTGTGATGAACTTTTTCTTGGGATGGAAGATGGCGACAGCAATGGAGGAGAGGATTTGTTGTTGATGATGGCCCATCAAAATCATGCATTTCCATTTCCATTTCCATTTCCATTTCCATGTACATAAAAAATAAAGCACAGTTGAGTTGAGCTGGAGAAATGATAAAGGTGGTCAAAGCCAGTGATGACCACATTTTATTTTGCCTTTCTGCATCATTGCCTTTGCTTGTGGCAATTTGCCAATTAATATTTCTGTGGAGTGTGAAATGTGGACCTTCCTTTTATTCTATTTTAACTTCTCTTGCCTTTGCACGGATGCCCGTATTTTCACTTTCATTTATTTATGTACTCCTTCCTCGTCAAAAGATCTTTCCTTTTCAAATTTCTTTTAGGATGAAAAAGATCTTTTGTCCCTGATTTTTGGGTATAGTTACCCCGTTCAACTTAGAAGAAATATGCGACGAAATATGTACATGAATAAAAAATAGAGTTAATAACTTCATTAGTTCTTAAATTTGTCATTTTGTCGCACTTTCGTTAACGAACTTGATATTGTGTCTCTTTAATCCCCAAACTTAGGTTTTTCATATCTATGTAGTCCATTGTCCGATTTTTGTCCGAAATAAGTCACTTCCGGAAGACACGTGAAGTTGGTAGAGGTAATTTCGGTATTTGGCAACAGTAAAAAAAGACAACAATTAATTTTTACTTAACCTATGTGTACTTCACGTGAGGAAATGATTCAATACATTTTTTCACTTCTAAAAAAGTAACCAAAAAAGGGTAAAGCGTTGACTCAACTCCAAAGTAGAACCCCCATCCCCAATTGGAGGCTATAGTGATTTTAATTGTTGCTGGATACCAAAATTTTCCTCTACCAAGTGCACTTTCATGCCAACAATGGTTGATTTTGGATGGAATTGGACAATGGACTACATAAAGATGAAAAACCCATGTTTGAAGACTAAAGAGAAATAATTTAAAGTTTTGGGACGAAAGTGTGACAAAAGCCCCAGTTTAAGAACCAATAGAATTATTAACTCTAAAAAATACGAGTAGCAGAAATGTGAATGTTGGGATGGATGTTGGACACATTAGATTAGATGACATAAGTATTGCAAGTGTTAGAAAGAAAGCAACAGTAAATTTAATAGGTGCAAAAATATAAAAGAAACAGTACTAATGGCTATTAAGCCCTTCCCTTGGTTGGGTCACATTGAAAAGGAATTGTCGTTTCTCCCATGGGTTGGTTACTTAACAATAAAACGCCAAGTCGAGAATCCAATCTAAACCCTCCTACCTTTTTACTTGATTTTACTAAAGATTAATCCAGCGTGTGAGTTAGACATATACTTACATAAGAGATCTCTAAGGGCATGCTTGGTTGATGGTTTTGGAGGTTTGGGAATGGGAATGGAATGAAAGTTGTTGTTTGGTTAGGTTGGGGTATGGGTTTGATTCCCTCCTTTGAGGCAATCCTCCATATCCTAGCATATTGGGGGGTATGGGTTTGATTCCCTCCTTTTGTGTGTATTTTCTATTTTTTAAAAATTTTAAGTGCTAAAATTCATCATTATAATAGATTTTAACACAAATAGTTTATAATATATCAAAATTTAAATGTAAAAAAAATTAAAATAAATTTTAATCCTAAAAATTTATTTGTGAACCAAACACCATCTATGGTAATGATAGTCATTCCCTATCACAAACCAAACAACACCAATGCTATCATTCCCTCTACTATCATTCCCCACTATTATCATTCTCATTCTCATTCACATTCCCCTCTACGAACCAAGCAGCCCCTAAATGTCCCAGTAAGACGAGTAAGAAATTGACTTTTATGGACATTTATAGATGATTGTGGGATTGTTGGAATGGGAATGCTACGTGTATTTTCAAGTGGATTTGATGTTGACATAAGTAGTTGGTTACGTAATTTACTTTTAATCATATTAATCATCATCCTTTAATGCTATGTCTCTCTCAAAAAGTACAAACTAATCTTAAAAGTGTGTGAGTGTGTTTTTTTTTTTTTCGACAAATACGATAATAATAATTAATGTACTGAAATTCTCCACTTATCCCCTCTGACTTTGACTCAGTAGTAATAGTATTCCTATTCCTTTCAATCCCTGATAATTATACCTAAATCTAGTGCTAATTAAAGTCTAATTATAGATGGCCAAAGAGCCAAGTTGACTTAAGTGGACATTAAGGGACTTCCATTATTATTATTATTATTATTATGGTTGTTCTTATTTTAAGATAATACAATAAATTCTCTTATTGGACCAACAATTTGGTTAAATTATTAAAACCCCTTAAATTGGTTCAAATTACTAAGTAAATTTTGTAATTTGATGAAATTACCCAATTAAACTAACTCTTAACTAGTCGAATTGTGAGTTGATTGGGTAATTTCATCAAATAATAGGGTTCATTTGATAATATGAACAATTTAGAGGGGATTTAGTAAATTTTCAGTAATAACTTGGTTTGTTTTAGGAGTCTCGTGTCAAGACAGTCTGAAAATCCAAAGAAGACATTAGAAGCTAAACTCAATACGCGTATTTTCACCAACATGATACATCATATTGATGAATATCATATACGACAGTAGGGGCTAAATATCATATATGATACATCAGAGACTAAATTTATAATCACAATATATTAGAAATTAAACTTAATACACCAGAGGCTACAGTTAATACACAATACATCTGAAACTAAACTCAATATGTGATAATTCAGCATATCAGATGCTAAACTTGATACACTAGATGCTAAAGCCAATACACTATAGTATACATCATAAGCTAACTTGATAAATAATATTTCAACAACTAAACTCATAATTACATTGCAGCTAAACTCGATACACAAAAAACTAAACTCAATACAGTATACATCAGAGATTAAATTTGATATTGACCTTAGACTCTGGTGTATTAAGTTTAGCGTTTAATGTATCATAGTTGTGATTTTAGTTACTCAAATATCGTGTAACGAGTTTAATTTATGATGTATCGCGTATCAAGTTTAGCCTTTATTGTATTACGGTAATCGTAAAGAGTAATGATACACATTTCAATTAATTTTCACAATTTTCTCATAGCAAGTTGTGACATAACATGTGTGTCAAATTTAATTGTCGAATATCACGCCAGGAAACTCTCTCCCTTCTAAAATATTGGAATTTCAAAATAAAATATAAAAATTAAACAGCACTACGCAAAACGAACATGAATACGTAGTACGTAGTCCAAAACCTTGGAGAAGGTTTTGTTGTTCCGTTGACGATTGACCACCTGAACCTGAATCAAACAACAGCAAAGCCCTGTTCTGTTCCCCATTATTATTTATAAAAACACACACAAAAACCAAAACCACTACCACCTCCTCCTCCATTCTTCCGCCATTATCATTCTTCCTCTTAGAGAGAGAGAGAGGAAACACTGAAGTGAGTGGTGTTTTTGCCTTACAGAGAAAAGGGTTTTACTCATTTCCTCCATATCCCTTTTCACAGAGAGCTCCACCATTGATTACATCACAAAACACATTGTTCAAAAATCTCTTCTTTTTCTGCTGTCAATGGGAGCTCGCTGCTCTAAATTAGGCCTTTGCTGGTGGCCTTCCAACCTCAACTCCAACGTCCCTTATTCATCTGATCTTGGTCAATTAATCTTTTCCACACTCTTATTATTTTATTATTATTATTATTATTATTATTTTTTCTTGCAAATGCATATGATTTTGTCAGTTTCTTGCTCTTTCTGAAATCAACTCAATTTACGTGGGCTGATGTTTTGTGGGATTTTAGAGAAATGCGAGGGAAGCGAGAAGACGAGGCTGCCTGCGTTCAAAGAGTTCAGCTTGGATGAGCTCAGGGTTGCAACCTCAGGATTTGCAGGGGACAACATTGTGTCTGAACATGGTGAAAAAGCCCCTAATGTTGTTTATAAAGGTCAGCTTGAGGGTGAAGGGTGTTGGATCGCTGTGAAACGCTTCCACAAGTCTGCTTGGCCTGATTCTCGCCAATTTCTGGTTAATTTCTGGTCTAAACTCGATACAGCAATGCTAAATGATATTGTATTTGTGCATTGATTGGATACTATGGATTGTTTAGGAGGAGGCGAAGGCAGTGGGGCAGTTGAGGAGTGAGAGGTTGGCAAATTTGATTGGGTGTTGTTGCGATGGAAATGAGAGGTTGCTGGTGGCTGAATTCATGCCTCATGAAACTCTTTCCAAGCATTTGTTCCATTGTGAGTATATTTTCTTTGAAAAATGCTTTAATCTTGGGTTCTTGGATAAATTGATGCTTTGTTGGATAGATTAATTTATGTGTAAATGGCCCGGAAGATGTCTTGGATCTTTGTTCAAGTGGCATTTTTATGCTGAGATTACATTAGGCTATAGTCAATTTTAGTTTGTTATGCATTCTATATGTGCTTCTTCTATGTTGGTATTTTTAGCTCAAACAAATACTGAAAGAATTGAGTTACCGTGTTGTGCGCTTTCAAACTGGTGTTTTTCTTGAAGATTCAGCTGACTTTAGTCTGTCATTTGAACTTGATTAGGGGAAAGCCAACCATTGAAATGGTCAATGAGGCTGAGAGTCGCGTTGCATCTAGCACAAGCATTAGACTATTGTAGTAGCAAAGGGCGAGCGCTGTATCATGATCTCAATGCCTATAGAATCTTATTTGATCAGGTACTTTCTTTCTCTTTTGAGTAGCTGCAAGAGTTATGGACTTTGGAATTGTTTTAGTATTTCTAACTGCCGATTCCTCATGTAACAGGATGGTAATCCCAGGCTTTCTTGTTTTGGGTTGATGAAGAACAGCAGGGATGGGAAGAGCTACAGCACAAACCTGGCTTTTACCCCTCCCGAGTATCTAAGGACAGGTAATAGTCTCCGAAAATCATCTAACTACAGTAAACTCAGCTTCTTTTCCGCGAATGAGTTCTTGAAGATTTATTGTATTGTGATAAACTAGATTAGAGAAAGAATCATCCAACATAAACTTAGATTAGATTGGGTGATTAACTAGTCTCATTCTTGATTTGACAGGCAGGGTTACAGCCGAGAGTGTTGTTTACAGTTTTGGCACGCTATTGATTGATCTCCTCACTGGCAAACATATTCCTCCGAGCCATGTAACTAAACCATTACTTTTCTTGGTGCCTAAAGTTTCTTAATAGTTATTATTCTGGTGCTGCCTATAAAGTCTTATGTGAATAATGTTCTGATAAGAATCCTTGAAATGTTCATCCTGTGCTAGAAAATAACTAATCTACTGTTACTTCCTTTAAGGCTCTTGACTTGCTACGTGGGAAGAATATTCAGATGCTGGTGGATTCTTGTTTGGAGGGTCATTTCTCAAATGATGATGGAGCAGAATTAGTTCGAATAGCTACACGCTGCTTACAATATGAACCTCGTGACCGGCCAAATGCTAAGTCTCTTGTGATTTCTCTAACTCCTCTTCAAAAAGAGAAAGATGTAGGTCCTGTTCCTTTGATGATGGTTATCCATGTTTTAGTTACGCTATCAGTACTTAATTCATCTGGAATTTGCAGGTGCCGTCACATGTTTTGCTTGGTATTTCTCAAGACACCGCATCTCCAGCTCAGAGTTCAAATTTATCACCTCTTGCTGAGGCTTGCTCAAGAGTAGATCTAACTTCTATTCATCAATTATTGGAGAAAGTTGGTTACAAAGATTATGAGGATGGCAGTGAGGTTAGTCGAAAACACACTTTCCTATCTTAAATTTTAGATGATTTTAAGACATATGAATACTAAAGTTTAATACTCTAGGCACTCTTATCCTTGAGGTTATGTTTCAAGCAAAGGCGCCATATTTGCTTTGTCTTTGTTCAACATTATCATCTTCTTTAATGCCTATAACGACATTATAACTCGTCAGTTCATTAGATGTATTTTTGAACTCTAATTTTCTTTCTTTCAATGGGGTTCTTAAATATTGAATTTTTTTTTTTTTCCCTTTCTATCTCAGCTTTCATTTCATTTGTGGACTGGCCAAATACAGGAGGCACTGAACTGCAGAAAGCGTGGTGATACAGCCTTTCGAGCAAAAGACTTCACAAATGCTATTGTTTGTTATACTGAGGTGAGTAAACCATCTTAGAATTTGGATAATATTTCAGAACTCTGGCATTATTGGAATTTGAATGATGCACAACAGTGGATAATTTTTCATATCGTCCCGAAGATATGAAAATTGTTCTACAGTTCACTTTATAGTATAGCTTCTGAAAATTGTTTCTCTGCCTTGCTCTGCAGTTCATTGAGAGTGGAACCCTGGTATCGCCAACGGTCCTTGCCAGGCGTTGTTTGTGCTTTTTGATGAACAACAGGCCTCAAGAGGCGCTCGCGGATGCTATGCAGGCGCAAGCAACTTACCCAGATTGGCCTACATCCTTCTATCTTCAAGCTGCAGCTCTCTTTAGCCTAGGAATGGACAGTGATGCCAAAGAGATACTTAAAGATGGCTCATCTTTGGAAGCCAGAAGCGACAGCGAGTAAACTTCCCACAATCGGCATTCCACTTTATTATCGACAAGCAGCAGCCTCTTTCAGCCTTGAATGCACAGTCGTGCCAGGGAGATACTTCAAAGATTGGCCAAGATTATAATGGAATTTGAAAATGTATAGAATTTTTCTGAATTCTCAGTGTATCTATTGTTTGCAGTTCCCATATTTCCCCCAGGTTGGTTGTAAGACTAGGTTTATCTAACAGTCAGATTTAATGCAATCGGGCTTCCCCGTAGCATCAAAATTCCCTGCGGACGCGGCCACAACTCGCTAGTGGTAAAAAGTTATTGTCGTGTGACTGAGGCTAGAGTTTAACTCGTGGAAGCTTCTTACAGAAGTATAAGAGGCCTTACTAGCCCCGACCTATCCTCATACCTGCATATGCTCGAGTTTCTATGCACCGGGCTGCTCCTTACTCAAATACGGGCAAGAAATTAATAAACATCAGCTCCAAATGGCCAGTTAAAACTGCATTCCAGCAACCCAATTTTCTTTTGCAGCATTACAACAACCTAATCTCCTCTCTAATCATAAAAACTACAAAAATTCTTGATCTTCTTCTGCTAGGTTAGTGATGAGAATCCCAAACAAAAGCTACAGAATTCACGTTTGGGGACCCCCAGAAGCAAGAAATTGACCAACGTGATTCCTGACCTGAAAAAATTGAGGGGAAATTAGAGGGTTCAAGTGGTCAACAAGAACAGAAAAAGTTTTCCTTTCTTCTTTCGTTCACAAATTGCAAAGGTCCTTATGTATGCACTGGCTTAATTACCTGCCAGTACTTAGAGACGCAGCGATCAATGCAGCTATTTTCTCCGATATAAAGTTCGGCTTCCCGGTACCTTTAAGAATACAAAGGCACAAAGAAAGAATCACAACACGAAAACTCTAACACGTTATAAGTGAATCCAACAACATAGATACAATCACCCAACCTGAATTGCCACTATTTCCCGATATTGGAAACCCCGAAATGAACATAATATCTAAAAGGCCATCCGCCAATCCTAAACACGACCCATTGCCACCTTATTTACAAAAATGCAGGACAAAGAAAATTCATCACCTTTTATCAATGCACTTCTTGAAACACGTGTGGGTGAGCCTGGAAAATAACAAAAAAAATCAGAGTGTTGAGTATAAAATAAAAGACAATGTAGATCAAGAACTCACCTGTTAAACAAATCTGTTGTATATTCTATCTCCGAAATAGCAAAATCCTGCGCAAGTACAAAGTTACAAGAATTAAGAACTCATTCTCAGGCTCAGCCAAAACTTAGAACTTTCAATTTTAAGTCAACAGAACGTCAAGTTCGAATTTTTAAGCATGGGAACATAAAAGATTAGGCATTATCAGCAGGAATATAAACTACCATTTTCGCAGCAATTTCTGGAGATGGGGATGGAGGACCTGGAGGTGGAGTTGCAGGGGCGGTCTTCTCAGGCTCAGCCATTTTTTACTAAATTCAAAGAATCAAAAACTAATGAATCGACTTCAAAAAAAAAAAAAAAAAACTTATGAATCTTCTTATCTCAAGAACAGAAAGGGGAAAACTGGGAAAATTTGTAAAGAACCGAGAGAGTGATCTTTATAGTGATCAATGCAAAAGGGTCAAGAAGATTCAGAACACAAAAGGGGGTTTAATGTGTGTGTGAGTTGGGACAATTCTTGATTTCTTGGAGCAGGGTTTAAGGAGATATCCTTATTTGTGGTGGCGGTGTACCAAAGTTACCTACACCGCAAGCATCAGCGGCCCTGTTTAAATTCTTAAACAAAAATCAAGGGTTGAGATCACTTGTACCAATATCAGGGTAAAAAAAAAGTTGAGACTGACATAGAGTGTACTCACAAATAGGTACATTTGTTACTTCTGAATGTTTGAGTTGGCATAGTGTACTTCCTCACAAAATAGAGTAAAAAATTAAAATTACATTGTTACCCTAAATTTGTGAGATGACTCATTGTGCGAACTAGCATAAGAGATCTAATCCTATACAAAAATTTAACTCCATTACCTTCTAATGGCGGTGAGATCACCTTGCTACATAACACAAAGGTCACTCCCACAAATTCAAGGGGTAACCTATAATTTATCTCATTATGTGAATCATTTCCACTTTTAATGAATGTGTTTTTTTTTTTGGGCATACTATTTGCAGGCATAATTTTACTATTTATAAGCACATTTTTTTGTGAATAGTCTATTTGCCCTTTAGGTTAAAAAAAAGAAAAAGAAAAAAAAACTAATTAACACTATATAAAGCATTCATTTTTAGTATGGAGACCTCTCCCACTCACATTTTACACCTTTTCAATTACACTTATTTAATTTTCACTGACACGCGTATCTAAATATGACCGATAATCACGCAGACGATTTAGATTACACAGCAAGTAAACAATTCCGTATATTTTTTGGAAAAATTTTGCGCTAAATTTTTTTTCCAAAATACCGCCCATTCTGGGTGGTATTTTAGGAAAATATGGGCAGTATTGTTTCAAAATACCTCCAATTCGGGGCAGTATTTTTCCAAATACCGCTCATGCATTAGCGGTATTTTTCCAAATACCGCCCACCGAAATACCGCCCATCCGAATTTAAGTAAAAATTTAATAATTTTGTACTAAATAGTACGGTAAATGAGTTTAGTGTTTAATTATGCTCACCCATCTTTTTGTATTATCAGGATATCCGTATGGAGAGGAATGAAATATTTGCTGACCACTCCGATATATTTCAGACGGACGAAGAGTTTAGAAGTAAGGAAGATTTGCTTGTTTGGGTTCAAGCTAGAGCCACCGAAAACAATATGACTACGAAAATTACTTAAAGTTTTAAAATATTGGGACTTTTTCTTACAAGAGGGAGAAAATGGCGAGTTCTAATAGGGTGCGACAGATCAGGACAAGTTAGAGATAAGCCACCCTTACTTGAAGGGAAAGCAGGCGAAACAATACAAGCAGCAAGTTGTCAAAATGTCCATTTCAGTTGGTGAGACGAGAAATTATCGGGGGAAATTGGAGGTTAGAGGCCAAAAATTGTACGCACAATCATGAATTACAAGAAGTTCAGAACTGGCATTCAGTGTACTCACGGCTAATAGAACTGGAGAAGCAGAAGATTGCAGAAATGACAAATATTAACATCCGGCCAAAGCATATCTTGGCCCAGTTGCGATCGGATGATCCTCAAAATGTCAGCAACATCAGACAGGTGTACAATGAATCTGCAAAAGTTAAAAGGGTGGTGATGGGAGATTTGACTGTCATGCAGTATTTTTTTAAATTTTTGCATGATCACGAATACGTATATGCGCACACAGTGAAAAAGGAGAGTAATGCAGTTGGGCACGTGCTCTTTGCCCATAAGAAGGCGCATTCTCTACTTGGTTTGTTTCCGTACGTTTTGTTTATGGTTACGACGTACAAGACAAACAGGTACGACAGACCTCTACTGCAGATAGTGGCGCATGTACCCACTACTCAGTTTATTCATATTGCTTTCAGTTTCATGAAGGATGAGACTCTTCCAAGCTATTTATGGGCCATGATTCAGTTGAGAAAGTTATTCGATGACGACAAATACCCACATGTTGTCATGATTGATAGAGAGATTGTTTTAATGAACGCTGTGCATCAAGTATTCTCACATGCTATACAATTACTGTGTAGGAGACATATTGAAATGGATGTGAAGAAACATGTACTACAGTCAGGCAACGACAAAACCACAACAGATATGTTTCTATATCGTTGGGGGCAAGTGGTAAAAGTCTTGACATATGAACAGTTCACGGAAGCTGTGGAATTTATTAATACTAAATATGGAAGTAAATCCAAATTTAGAGACGTGCTTCCATACCTGAAGGATACATGATTGGATCCCCACAAGGACAAGTTTGTATCTGACTGGACGAAAAATATAAAGCATTACGGAAGGCGCACAACGAACATGTAAGTTACTTCTAGCTTTAATTTATATTTGTATGGTGTGTAATTATATGATAATAGTGTTCCTATGTGATAATTTTATTTTCAATGTTAATTGACTTTTAGGGTTGAGAGTGCACATGCACAGACGAAGAAGGCAATTGAGACTGATAGAAAGGCATTTTCAGATATTTTTCAAGAAATTAATATTATAATAAATGAGCAATTAGATAAAGTTCGAACTGTAATGGAGTCTAATCGTAGCAAAACATACTGAAAGAGCAACTACTTACTGTATAGTAGATTGAACGGTATATTGTCTTTCGCTGATATTACAATGTTAGTAGACGAATATTCAAAAAGAGTTAGACTTATCGGGTAAGATGGTGCGATGTACGGTTGTGAATTTTGAACTAGTTGCAGGTTGCCATGTGCTTGTGAGATGCTACAGATGGTGCAAGCACAACGCCCTATTGATCCTGTTGATGTGGACGCCTTTTGGAAGACGCTGCATTTGGGAGATAATGATATTCCAGAAACTGAGGAGGCGAGGCAAAGCGCTGAAGGGCGACTGCATAAAATGTTTATTGAAACAATTGCGCGTCCAAGTGCTGAGATATACAGGATGATGGCTGCCGTGCATGCAGCGCTTTATCCGAAAACTGTTAATCTAGCTGATTCGATAAGTTGGCCACACAGGGGCCTGCCGAGACATAATCCTACCCAACGAGATCTATCAGGGTATGAGCATTCCGAAAGGAATGCAATACAACGAGGTACAATTATTACTTTTCAGGTACTGATCATTGTGTTTAATTACATAGCGATATGCTAAATTTAATATGATTTACAATCGCAGGTCGGAGATCCACAGGAGGACAGGGGAGAAGAAGGGCGTTGAAGCCCCACGTTTTTGAATGGCCTTTCGACCTTCCCATATTTTTGAACCAGTTCGTGTTCGATTACATTTACAAGCACGTCAATGCAGAGCCCGATGGCTATTGTGGTTTTAGATTAATTTCCTATTTCGTATATAAAGATGAGGAGCTTTGGTGGCAAGTGTGGACAAAATTGTTACAAGAACTGCGCGATGAAGCTACTTTGTTGCGCCACGTTCTTGGCCAAGTCGGTTACAACTTAGCATGCGCCACAGTATACTATCTTGTAGCTCCAACCGTAGAACAATATTGGTTTGATTCGCATCTCTGTGGATTACTTATCGTCACGAAGTACCAGAGGGTTGTTACATTATATGCACATTAGAGTAATACTTTTCTTCCAATTCAGTGGCAGCGTCTTTAATGATCCGAGCAGTTTCATCAATATGAGGCTTATCTTCCAAAATTATTTCATTGCTTTGCTAACGACATCGGACGTTATGTTACCCCCCATATATCCGACGTGGAGAAGTAGAGCCTCAGAACAATTGCAGAGTTGAAAATCTCATTTGAACCCCCGATTTGATGAATATAGGAATAAATCTACGTTGAACGTTAGTATTAGATGTTTTTCTTATCTACTGGTTTCACGTTCAATGAAATTTGTTATTTATTTTACGTTTTCAATATAAGTTTATTATTTTATAGTTTCAAATGTAATTAATTTTAACATTACTCAACGCATGTACAATACATAAAAGCATCACGAATGATATATTAATCCACACACTGCATCAAAACTGAATATAATAAACAAAAATAATATTATTGTAAACATCAGTCAATAATCTTGCACAGGTGAGCTTGCCGCAAGTTATTCTAGTCCCGGCATCAAATCCACCAAATGGATAGCAAACTCAGCTATGGTCTCCTCCCTCGCCTCTCTGGTTATGGCATGTCTTGTCCGGGGATAAGCTAGAACCGCTTTACTTGCTAAATATTGCAAACGCTGCATTGTAACGAGAATTCTAAATATAGTAAATAAACAATTAAACAAAAAAAACATATCAATAATGTACAAAATTACCATAAACCTCATGTACTTACCGCAACCACATATAGCTGTCTGAGGTCCGATGTCTCTTCCACTTCCATGTCGTCCAGACTAACACGAACGTGCGATTGCGGCTGGAAGTAGTCGAGGTACTCAGGGCATGCCTCAAGGGCCCATTGAGCCCTCTGCATCTCATATAATACCTTCGTGTTGTACATTTGCCATCCCATAACATCCAGCTCGTAATGACACTTATACTTAATTTCAGGACCTCTGTAACAATCTTTTGGCTCTAAAACTCTATAAGGGATAGGCTGCGCGTACCCAAATTGTCGCAAGAACCGATCAGGCATATATGGCTCTACAATCGCAGGGCAATGAATAAGACCCATATACAATGTTACCGGATGTAACATTGCACGATTTGGCCCAAAAGGAAGCCAGTTTACCTAGTTCAGTCGAAAATAAGTCAGTATTCATCTATTACAACAAAAAATCGTCAGACATTTAAATGATATCGAAATATTACCTCATATGGTTTCAAGCTATCAAGTGCCTGTCTGTATGACAGCAAGTCCCGTTTTGGCTCACGCTTCTTGCCTGTTCCGATGTGCCACTTCATTGCCGTAGGCTAGTTGGGATCCCAATATCTCATCTTTGGATGACTAAATGCTGAAAAATACTCGTATATCCAGCTCTATTAAGCATAAGAAAATAAACAAATTTAGTAAAATTAATGAACCTTTATGGAGTATAAGAGTAATTTATAAATGATTCTACGAACCTGCAATAATGTCAGACACCCTATTAACTGAGCACCGTCTGCCCTAGAAGCCCTACTAAGATTACGATATAAGTTGTCCAAGCAAGTTGCCCCCCAAGCATCAGCCCTTAAGCGCTCTACATTTCGGAGGGACTTCAAGAAATGGCCAGGAACGTGGGTTCTTTTTTTTATCCACGAACATGGTGTTTCCTATTAACCACAACAAATACACTGCGACAGAATTGGCAAGGTCCTCCTTCTGTCTACTGACATTATGGGCTTGCAGTAGGGACATTCTCACACTGACAAAATCTCAGTCCCCATACTGGGTTGCCTCTATCCCTACCATTTCTGAAAGCAGTGCCTGCATTTCTGCAGGCTTAATTTTTTTAACAATGGGATATCTGAAAATCAAAATTCCCAATATATAGGCCATATCGTGGAGAGTGATACTCATCTCTCCGAAAAGCCATGTGAAATGAATTAGTTTCTGCATGTCATCTCTCAACAAAGGCATTGAGGAGTGAAGTGTCTAACCCTGGATGCATGCACAGTCCAAAATGTGCAAAATCGGACTCATCAACTAACCTTTTCATTTCCCCTCGGTTAACTCCCACTTCTGCAGCCGCTGATACCCATTATGACACTTCAATATATCACGTTCCTATGTATTTAGTAAAGATATTGACAGATTTTAGGCATCAAGTTATTAAGCATAAATCGAAACAACTAATAAAACATATTTCACAACAAATAATAAAGCATAATACAATACATTTTCATGACATATGTAGTAGGCAACATGACCTTTAAAACTCTTTAACAACTCTACATTTGAAGGTCCATCGTCAATCGGACCACGTAGAATCCGGTAGGTCTGCCACTCAGGATCCGTCCCGGACCCTGACACTGACCTTGATACTGACATGCGCCTACGTTCGGATCCCATTAATTCTTTCCCTTTTCCTCTCCTCCTTGGTTGGTTAGTTGTATTTTGCAAATTCGTTCTCATCGTCCAGCCGCCCTGAATTCTATTCCAAATGCGCCTGAGACTGAGACAGTTCCCTCTCAAGTTGTTCAGCATTCTCCTGTGCTTCCTCCTCCTCCACATTTCCTGTGTATGGCGGTGCAAATTCAGTTTCACCGTAATCAATATTGCTTGCCCCTTCGCATTTGAAAACCAAGAAGAACCTTGTGCTCTTCCTAGCACCCTTCTCTGGCGCTCGGATGCAGTGGGTGGTATTCGGCCAACTATTCCTTCTGAGGATTGTGTTGCCTCATTGTCTCTAACAACTTTCAAATTGCCATCCTTTTTACTTCTGGAGAATCTTAATTTCAATTTCTTTAATGTATCTCCCACCTAAAATAATATCAAGACGCAATAATCACAAGGAAAATAATTAAATGGATATAAATAAAAATAAAACAGTTAAAGATATAAAAATTAAAAAATAATGCCAAAACACTGCTCGATAGCCGGTCCCCGGGAAATACGCTGGTGGTATTTTCCCACAATACCGTCGAAAACAGGCGGTATTTTGGGGAAAAAATACCGCCGGACACAGGCGATATTTTGGGAAAAAATACCGCCATTTTCCCCCAAAATACCGACTACGCCAAAATACTGCCTCGCGGTATTTTTCACCAAAATACCGCCGATCGTCGTCGGTATTTTGGCAAAATATCGCCATGTTGTTGGCGGTATTTTGGGGAAAATTCCACGTTCTGGAATTTTTCCCAGTAATACCGCCGGCAAGAGGCGGTATTCACGATATTTTTGCCGGAATTCCGCCGAGGAGAGGTGGGATTTTCGGCCAAAATCCCACCTCTCATCCCGCCGGATTGAGATGGGATTTTTGGCCAAAATTCCACCTCTCCCTGGCGGGATTCCTGTCGAAAACCTGTCGAGGAGACCATTTTCTGCCGTCTCCTAGGCCGAAATTTATCAGATCCATCCAAAAAAGTCAGGATAATCGCAAATCCGGGCAAAATTTGGCCAAGTTATAACTAAATTCGTCAAAAAAACCAACAAAATATCAACGAAACAAATATGAATTTTAGGCACTCACCTTTGCAGATTCGATTTGTCTGGATTTTTATCCGATTTAACCAATTTTATGAAGCAGCTTAAGGGAGAGGATTGCAGGATTTGTTTGGCTGAGGGAGTGGATTGAAGGAAGTGGCTGAGAAAATTGTTATTTATATGGGTATTTTTTTTTTAAAATACCAAAGAGTATTTTAGACATTTTACAGGCAAATGTACTTGTGGATAATAAAATTGTGCCTGCAAATAATAATTCCGTTTTTTATAACCGCCCTATGGTGGTAGATACTACCTTGATACAAGGAATCTGTATTCCAGTGAGAAAATCCTCTAGAAATATATCAAATTAGAGGTATTTAGGTACCTCATGTACCCTCTCACAATTATAAGAGAAAAAATGTTAATTATCGCCAATGAGAGGGTACATAGGTACCTAATACAAATATCCCAACTCTCTTTTAAAAAAATGTATAAAAGCAAAGAAAGAAATCAGCACAGAGAAAGCTATTATCTTGCATTATAATCCAATAATCGGCAGAAAAAAGAAAGAAAGTCAAACTAGTCCATCCCAGCCCAGAATGATTTACACAATTTACATGAAAATAACAAACTACACCATCCTATAATTTATCCTGTAGTTAATAAACCAACCAACCAACCCAGTATTACAGACACATTTTGAGTCTCTCCAGTCCTTGATATTCTTCTGAATTCATGGCAGTATTTTGAAGTGAAAAAGCCATGAGATTATGAAGGCGAAAACCATGCAGGCAAGCAGGAAATTCATGACGCGCCGGCCATGGCAGTAAGTTCTGGTATCCGAGAAGACAGCAGGTGTAGCGGATGTTGCAGCAGCCAAACCAGTGCCAACATTTACCTCAATCACCTGTTCTCCGGCGATATTTACTGCATTGGCACCGCAAATTTCACAAGTTCTGCAGCAAAGGTTCATAAGAAGTGAGTTAATAAAGAGGCAGAAGACCAGAAATCAGTACACAGTGGCTACAATGGTTTTGCTCGAGTTCGAACAAACATTCAAGATAACCAAATTGCTGCTGGCTTCCATAAACTTGACTATTTTCTGACTTTATGTGACTTTCACAAGAATACAAGATAAATATCACATACACTCATCTCTAGCAAATTACTACAGCCGAAATAATCCCATGAACATTTCATAATATTATTATAAGTTACCAAATCACCATCTGTGAATCTCTTCGAACAAAATACTAAGTGAAGAACAAAGCAATTGTGTGTGTTCTCAGATTTGAGTCAAGAGACAAAGTTTCCAGCAATCGGCTTGCACCATAACAAATTTAGAGCAAACTGCCGTCTACAAGCTTTTCGGAGTTTCTTGGTTCTTGCTACTTTAGAAACTTCAGGTTGTTCAAAAGACAAGCTATAACAACTATTTCTACCATCTACGCAATTCTAGCTAATTTGCATGAGTATGGGGTTAGGGAGAAGAAAGAGAATGCAAGTGAGAAGAAGAAAGCAAGAGATGGAAGTATAACTATTCCCCCCATTTTCTATTCTCCACATCCTTTTGAAATCAAACTAAAGGAATAGAACAATAATCATTAGGTTCAACAGTCCATATTCATCCTGCAGCAGGAGAATAACAAGCAACTTTCCTATGTAGCGATCGACATTATTAACTTCTTCTCATAAATAAAAAGGAATCACTATAAAAAGTTGAGATATTGCAGCAACAATGTTCTATTATTTATATCCTGAAAGATTCAAAATTTGTCATGGATAATTGTTAATTAGTTCGATCCAAGCTCTTAAGCAGTAATTTGTCATTTGTAGAGGAGATAGTATGTGAACAATGAATTAAATGAAACCTACAATCCCAATCAGATCATCTTTCAAAAAGCAAATAAACTATGCAAATGCTAACAATCACAAATAGATGTCCTGTCAAATTTGTTGAAACACCGATTAATCCAGGATAAAAGAAACGTCTATTTATATTCTGCTGGTCATTATCAGCATCAACATGCGAAAAAGGACTTTGGCTGCTTAGTAAATGGAATTTACATGCTGGTAAACAACAGAGGAGATACATAAAAGCAGATCAATGACTTGCAACGATCCCATTGTCAAACAATTAGCCCCACCT
Source organism: Leptodermis oblonga (assembly GCA_016801395.1). Taxonomy (NCBI): domain Eukaryota; kingdom Viridiplantae; phylum Streptophyta; class Magnoliopsida; order Gentianales; family Rubiaceae; genus Leptodermis; species Leptodermis oblonga. The sequence goes on from CM028760.1 coordinate 36,436,193, forward strand.
AACATCTAATGCATCCCCACATCCAAAAGTAATCAGTCTTTTTAACTGTTTATGATCACAAAATAGTAGCTAAAGTGTTGATAATAAATGAGTGGTTGTTAATCTAGTGGACACAATATTAAAACTGAAACTGGAATGACAGGTGCAAGAGAATGTTGATAACCGCATACATTGATGAAAGTGACGGGGCACCAACATTCGACAGAAACAGAAACAGAAACCACTACACTGTATTTCACGAAACATTTGACAGGAACAGAAACCACTACACTGTATTTCACGAATTTCATGACTGCGATACTTCAACCAGAATACTTCATTGATAGTAATAACATGAAATTAGGCATCAAAGCAGATACAGTAATTTACCAATAACTCTAGGAAGCTCATGAATAATTGGACACTTTACCAGCTTCAAACCATGTAATTATAAGCGATCTACAACTGAAGTCAAAAAGAGGTCAGTGAGTCAACCTATTTTACTAATCATCTAGTAAAACAAGATACTCATCTTTGAGACAATTCATCACACATTACTGGAAATGAAATGCATCGAAGAGACGAAACAGAATAGGACATATGCGATAAACATTACAGAATGGTCATTTCGTTTTCGGCTCTTGTGGATAAATTGTTATGTTTCTGCTGGTTATTCATTCGAGCTCTAAGAACCCGAGAAGTTAGAGATAAATTATGACTTCCTCCCAATTCTCATTTCTTTACTGGACAACCATTGCTGCTGCAAAAGTTGTCTCCAAGGAAAATATAATAGTAACAGTAAGACAAAATCAGATGAAATTCTAGGTTGAAAACAGTAGCATTTCACCCGATAAACTTGTCTTCTCAGAAGTAGACCAAGAGCTAATCAAAATAAAATTTGGTAGTCCATTAAATCAAACTAATAGTGGTTACGCATTATCCCAAACAACAGCAAAGAAACAGAAGCCACGCGGCCCCGGCACATCCTATAGTTAGGTACTTACTGCTACCATCTAAAAAAATCTCACGAGAGGAACATTTCATTTGAATATGTGCCAATAACCATACACAAATCCAAAGCATGGGACATTTTCAACTTAGGTGGTGTTATTGCCAAAGTAATGATTCACTTACAAATTCACTTTGACGAAAAAATTATTGCTCGGACAATAAGGCAAATGACAAATATCAATCTCTTCATAACAATAGTGCCCAGTTTATAGCCGCAAGAAACAAAAGAAAACAGTCAGCAGAAGCAAAGATTAACAGAGTTTCTTTTCCTCCCCTTTCTTTCTCAGAGAAAGATGATCCCTTTTCCCAGAAAATTCTCACTGAGTTTCGTTTTCTTAAGGGACTTTCCAAACAACAGCACGAAAATAATGTGCCCGAAAATTCTGCGACAGCAACCACCAAAATTTTCATGGCAGAGATTAAACCTTTCAACACAAAATCCGACTTATATGGATGAAAAACGAAGAAATGAGTTAAATCGACTTCCAACAAACAAGGGTACATGCAGAATTTTTTGAAAATTGGAAAGCGAATCAGAAGGGTAAATAGTTCATGTGAAAGATCACCGAAAAATTAGAACTAAAATGAAGTCGGGAGAGAGATTATGGAAACTCACGTGTTGCCCTTAATCTTGAACCAAGTCTCTGCGCATTGCTTATGGGCTGAACCCAAATCCCCTTTACAACAACAACCCAATTCAAGAAAACTATGATCGCCGCCGTTACCACCGCCGCCACTTCCGGCGGCGCTGAATTTCAAATGGCAAATTCTACATTCCTTCTTTTTCACTCTGTTATGCACTTTCAGCTCGAATTCACCACTCTCCAAATCCACCAGCCCCTCCTCTTCCCCTTCCCCTCCCCCGTCGTCCGATAATGTACACGACCCTCTCCGACTGCTATGCCTTTTGGGTCCCGAAATCACCGATATCCCATCCGACTCCGTCGAGAACCTGCATTCCTCGCACGACCCACCTGCCGCGGACCCAAGATGCGGCGAATGCAGCGACCGGTTCTCGTCCTCCGTGTCCGAGAACCGGAAACTCCCATCAGTAGTCGTCTCGCTGCTAGCAGCCGCAGAGGGCCTCTGCCTGCGTCGTCGACGGCGGCGGCGGTTGCGCCGCATACTAGAACTGCCAACGCTGGCGGCGGCGGATTCTATGTCGGCTGGGGGAGCATTTAAACTCAAAGCAGACATTTTTGCAGCAGCCCAGAAGCTTAAAGTTAAAAACAGAGGCTTTCAGCGTAAGTTGGCTTTCCGGGCTCCGCCAAACAACAGAGTTCAGTTCAGAAGAAGGAGCGAGTTTGTGTGTGTGAGTGTGTGTTTTTCATTTTTGGTGGTTCTGGGATTTCCATGTGTATTATATATTAATCTCTACTAAAACGGATTTACTTTGTGAGAAAGTGAAACGCATGGAAAGGTGAGATTGGAATTTGCAGTGAAATGTAGCTATGGAGGGTGGTGGTGGGGGTGGGGTTGTTGATGGATGGATAGACGTGTCGTGTCAGTTTGGAGGGAGTGATGAAAAGGGAAAGCAAAACAGACATTACCAATTTGAATTTACTACAACACATACAACACCGCTACTGTGTGAGTTTTTTTTTTATAATTTTTTTATTTAGGAAATTGCACTTTTGGCCACTTTCGTTACATTTTGTGTCGCTTTTTTCTAAATCATTGCAAAAAATCTATTTTTCATGGGTAGCATTATACTTTTGATCATTTTAACATTTTTATACTTGTTTTTAGAGGCTAATTCCGAATCTCCAAAATTACATGTGAAAAGCAGACGTTACAGAATTAACTACTAAAAATTTTTCATTTTGTTAAAAAAAGAATCCACATTATCGTTGACTCTGATGTTGACAGTTGAGAACAAGGTTAAATGGTTTAAAGTGTAATATCACACATAAAAATAATGATTTTTTTTGAAGCGACTTAAACAAAATAAGCCAAAAATGTAATAACTCCAAACAAAAATGGCCAAAATGCAATTTTTTGTTTTGTGGGGAAACTGAAGCTACTTTTACTCTTTCTCTCTGTGTGTGCATCTTACTCCTCTCTCTCACAATCACACGCACAAGGGAGATATTCACTGATGTGGGACCCTTCCTGTGGTGGGGACCAATTTTTGATAAAATTACCATTACCTCCTTGATATTTTAGAAAACTATTATTATCTGCTTTAATTATTTTCCAACTAAATAAAAGGTCTTTGAGATTTGTATTCACTTTCTAACTAAATGGGGACGATGCTAATTTGATCAAACTACATGGTATTAACTATATTAGTGGAAACATGACAATTTTAGTCTATTATGTTTGGTCATACAGTAATTTTAGTTGTTTTTTCTTTTTATAAATTTTTTTTGTTGGGGTTAACCGTTTTGGTTTACAATATTTGCTCGTGTGGTATTTTTTGTCATTTTTATCCAAACTAAGCGGTCAAAACATGTACCTAAATTGCCTCTAAATTACTTATTTGACTACTTATTACTAATTTAATAACATATTTCCTTTTATTCCCTGTAAAAATGAGTAAAAGTGCCACATGACCACAAAAAGAAAAAAAAAAAGAAAAAAAAAAGACACTATTTGTGGTCAAATATAAGGGTTAAAATTGATACATTTTCTTGTTTTACTAACACGAACCTCTAACCAAATCAGAAAGTTAATTGTTATGCTAACATAATTTTAAATAAGTGACGATGAATTTCTAAAATTACTAAATCTTAAGGAATAAGTTAGTAATTTTATGAAATTTCAGATGGTTAAATGTAATTTACCTTGTTTGTTTTCCTTTCCCACCAAAAGGAAGAAAAAAAAAAAAACCATTGCTTTCACCAAACCCACAATTTGAGCTCAAAATCTCGTGCAAATATCCTTTGTCGTTCGAGGGTGATGGGCAATGGGGCATGAATTTTAATCGACCACAAGTTCTTTTTTTCTTTTTTAATTATATATTAAGATGTATTGTAAAATATAGTATAATTTGCAAAATCCTGATGCAGATATTAGGATATTACGATTCTAGGATATTATGATTCTATGATCCGAAATTATTGAATTGATCCTAGTTTTGATCTTAAAATTTTTTACTAAAATGACTCGAATAATAGTAGTTTTTATAATTTATTTTTAGTTTTATATATGCATATTTTGTGTAGAATATTTCGATCGTATCAATTCTAATCTTACACCAAAATCAATCGCACGTGCGAGCCAATTTTACAAATTATGCTATGAAATATAAACATCTTTACCAAAATCTAAAAATTATTGCTAAAACAAAGTAGAAATCAAACTCCGACATCTTGGTGGTCCGTCCTGCACATTAATCGTTGGGGCATGAGTTCTGTTTTTGCTTTTATTCTATATAAAAATTTATTGTTACTAATGATAAAAACAGTGAATTACATTTACCTCCACAATATTTGGTTAAATTATGAATCAATCCCTATAGTTATGGAAATTACAAATTCTTCCCACTTTCGAAAATTAAAGCTAGCCATGCCAAATTAATAAAGATAGGAAGGATTCTTCTCACATGAATCATGAATGCCTGGCTTCTGGCGGGGCCCTTGAGGGACCCTTGCTCCAACCGCTATTTAGCCTTTTTAAATTTTAAGGATGAAGTACTTAATTTTTTATTTTTATTTTTTTTGAATGTATCATTATCTTTCTTGATCTATTACATAGAATGTAAAGTTCTGTCAGTTTGAACTTTAAATAGGCAGAACTAACATAGGTAGTAATCGAACCTTGACATCTGGGTGGCTCACTATGCGTCACAACCGTTGGGGCACTACCTTGTTCCTATTACGAATCTCTTCATTGTACACATTATATAACACTTTTTCCATTAGAATAGTTATATTCTTTCTACTAATTTTATTTTATTTTAGTCTCTCCCATCCATAATAAAAATATTTTAATGGGAGTTCAATCTTCAAATGATTTTTAGCAAATATATATATATATATATATATATTATTTTGAACCCGAAAAGGTATGGTTAAGGTATGCGAAATAGAAAAGAAAACCTTATTACTGAGACGGAAGTATATATAAGTAAATATAAAAAGAAAACCGTTTTATGGAATTAAGATGTGGATGATTTTGGGTGGTCCAAAACGATTTTGTGGTTGTTTGTAGCAAAACATGTCAAAATCAATAATACCTGATGTCCCCCTCCCCTGCCTTGATCATCATGAATTTTGTGGGTGGCATATCTCTTTATTTACTTTCAATTTTAAAATAGAAAAACCATTTTTTTAATTAAAAAAATTGTGGCACGCACAAACAATGTCGTTTGTTTTTTTATTCTTTTACTTTAAAGAGTTTGAAATTCCTTAACTTTCAATGAAACTATTAATTATATATATATATATATAGTAGTTCTATGTATATAGTTGAACCACATGATTATGTACTTTGATGTATTAAAACTTCTCAAGTACTCTCATCTCTATTTATTTTGAGTCTTCTTTGTCAAGGGATGGAAAGAGCTATTTTTGTATTCTCAAAAAAGTGCAGCGTTAAACTCTATATTAAAAAGAAGCAACGTGAAATTCTATGATTCAAAAGAGCGATACTGAAGTCTATTCACGAAAATAATATAAAGAGCGATTCACTCTTTATTTATGAAAAGAGTGGCGTTAAATTCCACGCACAAGAGAAGATCGACGATGCACTCTAGGCATGAAAAAAGAGTGGCGTTACATACTATGCACGGAAAAAAAAAAAAAAAAAAGAGAGCGTTATGCAGGGAAAGAGCAACGGTAAATTTTACACACGAAAAAAAAAAGGCGATGATGATACACTGTAGGCATCAGAGGAGAGTTGCGTTACACTCCATGCACGAAAAAGCGAGCCGTTACAGTTTATGCATGAGAAAAAGTGAGGTGTAACACTCTATGCAATAGAAAGAGTGGCGTTACACTCTATGCAGTAGAAAGAATGGCATTGCGCTCTATGCAGTAGAAATAGCGGTGTCACACTATATGCACGAAACAGAGCAAAGTTCCACTCTATGCATGAAAATAATGTGTCTCGTGGGAGCCCAACTGTAACGCACAAAAAAAACTCGATTTCGTAACGCATTGGTGGAAATCATTTATATCCATTTCAAATTAAGTAATATTTTTTAGGGTATTTTACTTTTCACATTATTATAGAGGCTCTTCTATGCATGAAAAGATGTTTAACTCTATGCATTGAAAGAGCAATGTCAAAATATTACTTAATTTCAAAATATGTGCACGAGAGAGCAACGTTAAAACTCTATGCACAAATCGGGTGATGTTAAACTCTAGGCACGGAAAGAACAAGTCTCACTGAAACACAATTGTAACGCACTAGAGTTTATCATGTTTTTATAATATATGAGAGGAAAGCTATTATATTTGCTTAAGATTAAGAAAATATTTTGGAGGGTATTTTTGCTTTTAAATTTATTATGGAGGCTATATATTCTATGCATGAAAAGACGTTTAGGAAAAAAGAAAAAAAAAAAAAAAAAGCGACGCTAACTTCACTTAACTTGGCTAGAACATGTGATTGTAACACACAAGAACTTCACTTGTTTTTATAATGTGGGAGAGAAAAGCTATTCTATCTGTTTTAGATTAAGAGTATTTTAATTTTAAAAATTATCATGAAAGTTTAACTCTGCACGGATCAAAGTTTTAGTTATGTATGTATACAGTAGTTCTATGTAAAGCTATGAACACATGATTATGTTTGATATATTAAAACTTACCCATCTCTATCATTTCTATTTATTTTGAGTCCCGTTATTAAATTTTCTTTCTAAACGGGTGTTCTTCTAAAAATTATAATTAAAATTTTTGTTTACAACATTTTATATTTTACCCTTTATATATATCTCCTTTTTCCCCAAATCTCAAGGTATTAACTGTGCCTCTCAATTTTCTCAAAAAGAATAATTAGTAAATAGTGTAATTTACTCATTTACTAGATTAGTGTATTCATCTCACTCGAGAAACTTTAAAAAAAATGTAAAGAGTATATTTTTGCATTTTCAAATGAGTGATGTTAAAATCTAGGCTAAAAATTAAGGAGCAACGTGACGTTACACTCAATGCTCAAAATAAGTGACGCTAAAGTCTGCACAAAAAAGAGCAGTGTTACTACAATCTAAGCGGTGTTACATTCTACGCACAAAAAGGAGCAACGTGACACTCTATGCACGAAAATAGCGTCTTTCATGGGAGCACGATTGTAACGCACCAAAACAATACCTATTTTCATAAGCATAGCATAGGAGTAAAGCATTTCTATCCGTTTCAGCAAATAATATTTGGAGGGTATTTTGATTTTTAAAAAAATATATATAGAGGCTATTCAAACATGAAGATGAAAAAAGTATTAATTACGCCACGAATCATTCATTCATGCATCTTTGGGTAATGGATTGGAGAAAATTTGTGTTCCGGTCTCCCAGATTAACCTCTTCCGAGGCCCCTTGTATCCTCGTACAATTGTTTCTTTACAAGGTTCTAGTCGCCATCATCTCTCTAAACTAGCAACATACGGTACACGTATAGGTTACAGGAAACAAAAGAGGTAACGGTTGAAAGATCACCACACCCCCTAGTCTATGAACTGCTGTTCTGAACAGGCAAAGACAAGCCCCCATCCTCTGCTTCCAGTGACGTCTGAATCTTCCGAAGCGAACGATATTGTAGCCGGACGTTTTCCCCACTATCCAGCGTTTTAAGCAAGTACCTGTAGGGATTTCAAAGCCACCCCAGTGATTCTCTCAGGTGAACAACAACAACAACAACAACCATAAAAATCCTACAAAATAAAGTCACTGAAGTTCCCACTACAGTCGATTTATTGAACAAACTGCTCTTACAGGGTAGACTCTTCCCGACTATGATGTGCAATTGCATACCAAGGAAAAACCCAGGAAGGGACAGACTGGTGCATAGCAACTGGAAGGGCCTGGTCGTTAAAGCTTGATGTGCGCAACCTAAACTTATATCTCTATAGAAGGTTATTTCCGCCATTTGAACCCCTGACCCTCAGGTCACTTAGGATAAACCCCAAACTCTAAAAATCAACGAACGCCTAACTTTATCTGGTTATGAATGCTTATTCTGTGATTTGCAAGTTTCAAATTGACCTATATTTCAAGTTAAGAAAGTTACAACAGCTCCAGCAGTGAGCACATGTAAATTCAACCAAGTTTCACAGTTATTACTATTAGGTAGCAAGGAAAACATAAGAGAAAAGAGGATTCGGCGGCACAAAAAAGCACTACCGAGGAAACTATGCCTATGAGCATTCTCTTTACATCATTAAACTTTGATTTTCTTGAAAGACTGTACCACAGAATTCTCTATTCTATTTGCCAAAACTTAGCATTTGCAGTTTTCTGGTTCCTGATCAGTCCCCACTACGGCATAAATATAATAATGGTTCATGGTTCAATTAATTTGCAAGTAGAAGGTGTAAAAAGCTCCAATCATTCCAAAGACAGAGTTATAGCAGCAACTAACCAGCCATTAAGACACTGAGATGTGATCACTGCTTCTTTCCCAACAAACTTATCTGGCGTCCGCCTATTTCCCTGCACGATCAAATTGTGAGGCAGTAATTTTATTAGAATGGCCAACAATAGAGATGGCATGATTTCAATGAGGTGGCAAAGAATTTACCCTTATGATTACTTTCTCATCAACTGAGAATGGGTACTGTACACCTCTATGTTGTCCATTTTCAGAAGGAACATCCCCATTATCCTGAGAAGTTCAATGGTCATTTATCTCTGTCTTTAAATATGAGATGTTATTAACTTAGCAACATCATACACGGTGAGAAATTAAAACGAACAATAGCAATACTAATGAAAAAAGCACTTCAGCAAGCGACAAAGATCCACTAGCGTAGGGAATGCGAAATAATGTTAAAAGGCACCCAAGTAAAGTTCACTATAAGAAGTTACCCGATTATCGCCAATATCCTTCCTGCGTTTCCGAAGAGCAGCATTGTGGAATAGCCTTCTATCATCCTCCTGCCTCACTGCCGCCGCTGCTGCTCTTAAAGCTACAGATAACGCACAACATTAGAACCAGAAGCAAAAAATGCATAAATAAAATGTTCCAAACATTATTTTAAATTTAAACATTAAAAGATATAGAATAATGAAAGAAAGAAAATAAATGGGAACTGGCAAAAGATAAAAAAAATTGATTTACCATGATTTGGGATCAGAGATCTTGTCTCAATTTTTGCATCGCAGAGGGCACATCTGGACTGTCATGAAACATACAGCATTCATAACTCTCAACTCTGCAGAATGAATCTCTTGGAATTAAGAATAAAAAAGGATGCCTTAGTTGCATTTACCGTGTCAATGACCCTTTTCAGCATGAGACCACCAAACGAGTGTCCACATGAAACAAACATAGCATCCTCCAAAAATGCACCACTGAAGCATAGCAAAAATTAAATGTAAAGCAAAAACAGAGAACACATTGATACATTCAAAGAGGTACTTGAATACCAGATATTTTAAAAAACAAAATCACACAAATACTATTTCAATAAGATTGGTTCTACTTAACAAAGCCAAGCCTTTAAGATGAGAACTAGATCATAACATGGTTGGATGAAAAAAAAGCGTGCTAAAAAGTCCACTATGGCCTGTTTACTTTGTGACCATTCCAAGAAAAAGTTTACTTTTTCCTCAAAAAAAATCTCAATCCAATGATCTTATAGTTTCCTAAATTCAAAATTCCCTCTAAAATCTCACACTTACATTCTTTCAAAAAAATAACCTCATCATTGCACTTTTTCACTCTTTCCTACACTCCCCAAAAGAAATTCCCTCCAAAAATTATTCATAACCTAAAACAAAAAATCTCCATTTTGGTCACAAAGTAAACAAACCCTAAGGCTTTGTTTTCATTTGTGACCAAATTGGGAATTTTTTGTTTTGGGGAAGGAAAATTTTTGGAGGGAATTGTTTTCTGGAAATTTGTGTAGGAGAAAGATAAAAGAGTGTAATGATTATGTTAGTTTTTGAAATAATGTAAGGATGTAGAGAGAATCTTAAACTTCAAATTTCAAATTTAGTGAAAAATGAGGGTGTTTGGATATGAAAAAATTTGGAGGAAAAAGTGATAATTTTCCTGGAAAGAAATAAAAGTAAACAGAGCCTTAGATACCAGAGAAAGTTCATTATGAACAAGGGTCCAATACAAGGATTTACTGAATATTATCAAGCACTTCTAACATATATCAGTAGCTAAATGCAATGCTATTCATTTAGCTGACTGTACCCTTTACATGGGCATTTTCTCGTCCTTTACCTATGCATGGTTGCAAAAGTCAAATAATTCATTAACCAGATCATTTTATGCAATTAATCCTATGTGACAAAGAACATCTAGTTTCATTAAAATGAAGGTATATTATTACAAATTCAATTAAATTTCATCTCCAAGAAGCTTCCTTTACCTAAAAAGGAAACTGATGGTCCAATATCATTAAAATTGACTTAAAAAGAGCATTCATTCAGGAACACTCCATTCTCAGCAAAATCTTAGTTTCTATCTAGTAATCTGATTATTAATGAAAGTTTTCCAGCTAACGTGACTTCTTTAGTGTCCCAAGATTTATAATAGGTTACTATAATTTACACCAGTTAACGACATATTTACATGTCCATAGCATGTCAAATAGCTCAGAAACCAACAGAAATAAATGGAGCTAAACTAAAAGTGGGAAATAGAAAGAGAATTCAACTTACGAAAGAGGATCAGAGAGAACACTTCTTAATGATGGTTCCCTGGTCAAATTTTCTTGTGCCACCTGTTGATCCAGATCTAAAATAAAACTTCTTTTTATAATGCTGCTAGATTTTCCATCAACAAATAGTACAGTCAGGAAATATAGCATCCAGCAAGAATAACCACGTAGATGACAGCTTCTTTGAAGCTTAACTTAACATTAGGTAGAAAACCCATTTACGGCACAAGCCTATAATATACAGTATGAGTAACACCAAGGTGTGATGAGTGCTAACACTTTATATTATCTTTACTGGCCAAAAATAGACCACAGGGCAATAGAACTTACATAAGAATTATCAGTGTGATTATGCATCACATCTTCCTCAACAGAATGTTCATCCATAAACTGGTTCACAGAGATTGGCATATAACTATGAGGAATGACATGGCCAGCTGCTGCTATTGGTGAACAATCAAGCATAGCATTGCCTTGAGGCATAAGCCTAAAAGCCAGGGAAATCCTGCAAGGCAATTTGCTCTTTAAGCGATTAGTATACCTATGATGACCCTGCACCCAAAAAGACTTCGCTTCTTTCCAAAATTACCTTCCACCATCAGGAGTGGCTGAAGAGTTGTCCGATGCAGAACGATATGAAGCAGCAGGACGCAGACCAGCTGTTGAATGGCTGAGAGCCTTGCCAGTAAGAAGTAAGAGGTCCCCAGGAACTAGGCCATTATCTGCCAGGTACCAATGTCCATTGGGGTCACAAACCTAGAGATAAGAGTAAAGAACTGATGGCAATGATTCCAGACCAAAAGAAAGGGGAAAAAAAATGTTCAATCATTACAGAGTATTGATGAAGCAAATTGTCACGAACTCATGATCATTTACAGGACTAAACATTCACTTACCTCCTTAGAGCATATGGGAAATTCATATAAAGGTAACAATACCTGAAGCCCAGGAGCATCTGAGGAAATGAGAGTCAACAACCCCTTCTCGATTTCACTATTTGTCACCAGCTTTCCTCCACTCACAGATCCTTTCCCATTTAGCATGCGAGTGCTAGAAAAGCCAGCAATAAGTATAGACGAAGAAGGCTCGTTCACAGGCAATGGACTGTCGTCCAGCAAATGGTTGAAAACACTGCATGCAATGGCATTGGTTCAATTATTAACTAGACAACCAAAAAAAAGGATACCAAGTGACACCAAGCCAAAAATAAAAAAATTTCATACTCGCTCCTCAAGCGGAGATGCCTTGCAATTGCACTCAATGCGGCTCGAGCTACTTTTCCCATACATCTGAAAACATCATCCATGCAAGGCGGAGTAGAGTCCTCTTCCAAAGACCTGTCAGGCGACAAAAGAATAGCTTGAGTAGATGTCAAAAGTATAACTGCAATGAGTAAATTAAATGGTCAAACAGAGGACCATAAGACCCAGGGGAATGCCAACAAGGGGTAGTATTGGTTTGCAATGTCTGAAACCCATAATGGAAGCTCAGTGTCTGAGGTTAACTAACTAGTAGGAAATGTAACTTCATCAGTTTCATAGCAATTTTAAGTTTTCTAATTCTCTATACAAGATTTACAAAATAGCTATCTTTCACTTACATTATTTATGAGTTACTGAGAATACATTCTCTCTTTTCTTGACGGAAAACACACAATTGATTAACAAACAATTCATATTCACCAACAATTCTTCTTAGGCTAACCATTAGTCTTAAGAAAACACTACAAAATATAAAGAAACACTATTCAAATTTAAAACATGATTTGAGTGAGTCCTTAATTACCTTCCGGGACTATACATGTAAGACCCAAGACTACCCTTGTTCCACAAAGCAACATTGCCACCGCCACCGCCACCTAAGGCCACCGCTCCCCGAGTCCGGAAAAAGAACCGGGCTGATTCCATCCCGCACCTAAGCAAAGCAGAATCATCAGAACCAACCTCAATCACCGCCGCGTTGTGCCTCATGAGGGACCCAGAGAGGGCTTCCACAGCCCGAACATAAGGGCCCACCGGAGACCCATCGTAAGGCAAGATATCAGAGAGCTTAACCCGGGTCAACAACGGACCAGTAGAGTCCTGTGCTAGGGCCGGACCCGCCCCGGTCGGGACATAGTTTTCCCGGCCCAGAGAGATGAGGTTGTTGAACGAGTGAGGCTGAGCTGTAGGAGTAGGAGTCGAGCTAGAATTAGGGGATCTAAGGGAAATAGAAGAGGAAAGCGAGGGATTGTTGTGGTGGGACGGCGGCGGAGTGGTCTGGTGGTGCTGTGAATGCATCATGATCATCACCATCAATCATTTCTATCTTCTTCTGTGCTGAAATGCTATAATTTACCGAATGGAAATTGGATTTGATGCTTGCTCGTTCCAAAACACAACCATACAGATTGCAAATACGCAAGAGGAACGGAGAATTAGGGTTCCAAGGATTGCTGATTTTGAGAAAGCGATGGGAATGGTGACAGTTTATGGAGTCGGAAATGGAGGGTTTTGGCCTACCGGGAGGGCTTTTGATTTTATTTCTGGAACTCGAAAAGTGAACATGGCTTGTTTTTAAAAATATAAAAATGTATCATTAACGTGAAATTAAAAATAATTATAATATATTAAATCGAGAGAGACCAAAACATAAACAAAATCAATCAAAACGAATTTTACTTGGGTTATTAGGAAAGTCAAAGACTCCGAATTATAATATTAAAAAAGCCATTTTTGTAGGTCATTTTAACATATTATTACATATTTTTAATAGTCAACGGTAATATAGATTATTTTCACAAAATGAAAAACTTTTAAAGACTGATCATAAATCTCAAAATTTTATCTCAAAAAATAGATGCTGCAAAATTATCCCTAAACGAAATTCATTTTGTAAAAAGAAAGTATTATATCACCGTTGACTATCCCGTTAACCATTAAGAATAACTACATCAAGTAATAATGGGAGTAAGTAATAACTTATGTTGTAACCAAATAGCTTAACATTCATTTGTTATCGTGGAGAGATTATTCGAATGCATCCAATAATTTTCATTCTTATGGCACTTTAGACCGTCATGTTACCATCTTAATGAAATTTAGACAACTTTATGCATACAAATAGAAGGAGAAAATCACGACAAATTAATGTAAACCTGGCGATTTGAAAATGAAAAAGTGGATTGTTTGTTTGACCATTTGTCAAATATTTTTGTTTTTATTTTCACCTATTTATAACAATTCGTTTATACATAAATAATCTGTCATGAATCAGAAAAAATTGAAGAAAATTGTGTTAAGTTACCAAGCAGCGTAAACATATTTGTCAAAAATTCCGATAAAGATCATATAAGAAATCGTAGTTGTTTGTGTGTGTGTTTTTTTTTTTTTCCCCCTCTTTTGGCACGAGAAATTGGGAAACTCCAAATATAGAATGTATAATTATATTGCATGATCACAAATTCATTGGAAATACATAGCAAATTACATAGATAATCATAGCCAAATTATATATTTAAATCCTGATAATTAATTAGAGTGGAGCAGGAGCCCATGCACCGAGAATATCAGATACAGAATCAACTGAGGCAGCAGGACCCCATGCATCCACAGCAGCAAACGGAGCGGCAGCACGGCCGGCGGCGGCGGCCGCCGGACCCGAAGCGACACCCGAACTTCGGACCTTAGACATCATCATCATCCGGCGAGGGCTCTTCTCCAACGCTTTGCACATTTCTGATAACTTCGCTCCTGCCAAAACATAAGCCCAGGCGAGTTTGGTCAATATTCAATAGGATGATATCAAGCCGAGTTTTAAACTATTCATTTATTAATCAAGCCTTAAAATTATGTTTGTGTTTATTTCTTTATTAATCGAGCTGAACTTGAGGTTGTTCATAAATATTTTATTTCATCATTAACTAACATACTTAAACTCAATTCAATAATTTGTATTATTTAAGAGTTTAACGTCTTATTTTTATTTATTTTTATTATATAGTTAGTGTTTTAATTGAGAGCATGTTTACGAACGTTAACAAATTTTCAACTTTTGTTCATTTATTAATCGCGTCCTAACATCCAGTCTGTATCCGTTTATTATCAAGTCCAATCAAGCTTGTTCATGAACGTTCGTGTTTGTCTTCAATTCAATATATTCAACTTAAAGCAGGAAGTACTTATTACCTTCAGCCAAAGCCAAGTCATTGTATAGATCGGCGATGTTGGGGCAGTTCTGCGAGCAACCGGGATTGCAGATGCCGGATAAAGACCGGGAATCGATGAGGGTGTCCGATGAGATTCCGACGACGTTTCTGTCGAGTCCGCAGGCGCTGATGCATTCGTCGGTCTCGATGTGGTCACGCATGTGGATATTGTTCACGATTACGGAGGAAGTCTTGCACTGGAAATGCCGGGCTTCGTCGGTCTCCAACAAGCAACGACTTCCGGTGGATGAGATCGCAAAGGAGCACATTTCCACCGGCAATTGTTCGCATATCAGTCCACCTGCATGCACAAAATAAATTTCCAATGAACGGGATGGGTGCCAAAATGACAAAAAATGAATTTAGACCTGTAACTCATTTTAAGGGAAGTTTTTATTTATAAAAAAAATATTTAAATGTAAAATGATATATATTCATGAATAATAACAATATGAATCGAGAATGATGAAAATTTATTATATATATATATAGTAAAAACAAAAACAAAACCGAAATAGAGTAAAAAAACTGAGATAACGAACAGGGCCTCTAGCGATTCACCTCCCTCACACTCCTAATTCACACAAAATGTGAGGGAAATCGATCCCAAAACCTTAACAAAGAGCGCATTTTCCGAAAACACATTCTAATAGTATAGACGATAAAAATATAAATATAAAGTAGTGAAAAAAAAAAACCAAAAAAAAGTACCGAGGGCTCCTTGTAGGAGAAGGGAAAATGCGAGGAAGAGAACCAATGCCATTTCTTGGAGTCGACTGTAAAAGTTGTTGTGCTGATCTCAAATTTCAAATGACTCTAAAGCTCAATTATATGTGTCTTTTTACGCTCTGTTTGTTGAGAAATGGTGGTGGGGTGGCATTTATATAAATAGGAGCTAAAATAAAAGAGAGATGAAAATGGAAACGACAGAGTGCATTAAACAAGAAGATTTGATTAATTGTCTCATGCTCTAAGCTGCATTTCTTCTCTTTGAAACATCTTTTGTCGATCGACCTAGCTAGCTATTTGTTGAGTTTTGATTTGATTGATCTCTCAACTGTGTATACCTTACGCGTTCAGATCATCTACTCAAATTACTGTATTTTATTATGTTCAATGTTTAAAATAGCCAAAAATTGATACTTGGGTCTCTTCGTTTTCATTATTTGTGTTTCGGTTTTAATTTCTACGGTAAAATTAATATATTATCATATTTTTCATATATCGTTTCTAATACAACATTTTACTATCGAATTATACATCATTATATTTCTAGTGCACTTTCACATTAAAAAAACTATTTTCCAAAACAATATTTTAAAAAACGTGATTCAAAGAAACTGGCTCTGAAATTACATAATGTTGGAAACTAGATACAATAAAACACAATAACTTAGGTAGAGAATATGAATTCATACGCTACATATATAGTTTTTACTATCTGGTTTTAATCAAACAATTTTGTTTTTAATAATGAAAACAATATTAAAAACACGAGTTTCAAAGATGGGAGAGTAATATATTTTCTGTTTCGTTACGTTGGGAGAGGTCGATGGATTTGAGGAACCGGCGTTTGATGAATGCCAAAACCAGTTTGTTTTCACACATAGTAATTGGAGACATCCAATTATCAATTTAACCATGTATAATTAAGAATGCTTGTTTTTTGGCCTTTTCCCTCGTTTCTGAATGAACGTAATTTTAAGGTATAATAAGTTGGACTTGTTCAAAGCTTAACTATCGATTCCAAGTTAAATCAGTGGCGGAGCCAGCCCGACCTTGAAAGTCTAAGGGGACAAAATGATTATTATAAATATTTATTTTAATTATTTTAATTTTTAGTGGGTCAAAATACAAGTAATTTTCAAATTCTACCTAAAAAAACAAAATTTAAGGTTCAGCTGTAAACGTGGCTCCGCCACTGAGTTAAATATATGGAACGTTCCTCCTGTTGTTTGATCTGCACATCAGAACGATCCATAGAATTATACTTACATGATTCTACTGTTTAATTAATTGCAATGCTTTTTGGTGTCTTCTTAAAGTAATTAAAACTAGTTATATCTATTATCCAGTACTTTTTATTGTGTGTCACAATAATAACGTAAGTGTATGTTGCCACTAACTTAGTCATTTATACTTTTGTAGTAAAGTATCTATCATGATAACACACGATAAATATAGAATAATAAGTACATGTGATTTCATTTATCATATGTCTTTTTTACGTGTGATCTGACACATATCTTTTTTATGTGTTCGGGTAATGTGAATGTTGTGCAAGATTTGCCGTTGAAGTTCAGTTGGAAGCTCATTGGCATTGGCTCCCAATCATCATTAATTATTGCATTCAATTATATTGAAAATTTTCTCAAAAAAAAAAAAAATGATATTGAAATTAATGCCACAATAAGTTAACCCTTTTCTTTTTTTTTGAAATATATAAGTTAACCCTTAATTTGTCCGAACCCACACAATTTGGCTTGTCAACAACTAGAACTAGCCTGAATAACTTGCAGCATGAAGAAAGAAGAAGGTTGCAACGGTTTTACAGGATACTTATTATTTTAACTCAACTACGATACATGGGAAATCAACTCGATACATTAGATGTTATATAAGATACATTAGAAATTATATGATATATGCAATATATTAAAAACTAAACTCACTACTCGATTGTGTCGTGTCTTTATAACACACAGGCGATATTTTAGACGCTAAATTCGATATACATGTGGTTGGTCTATCCGTCCCGGCATATATAAGTTTTTGCATTTTTTAAATTATAAAAATAAATAAATAAAAAAAAAAGCACATGTAAAACCATCAGACAAGCCCAAAGTAAACTTGGGCCAAACAAATTTTTAAAAGCAACTCTTGAAATTGGAAATACCGCCCAACAACAATTTTTGATATGGAGAATTATTCAAGGAGCTTGCCTCCACCATACAGCATGGTTGTCTTGGCCGGACCGGACGATGAACCGGCAAGGTATAGGGGTCGCGCGAACCGGGGGGTCGACAGGTTGAGCCGGGGTTCACCCGGATTACGTCATTATGACGTAATAAATACATTTAAAGTAATAAATATTTTTATAATTCATATATTCTTCAAATTTTGAATTTCTAAGACTTGAAAAATATTTTCTAGACAAAAACTAATTTTTCTATATCACAATTAATTAAGTTAACTAAAAGAACCACTAAAATGACATGACAAATAGGCTAACTATTTAAATACAAGTGCAATAGCTAACAAGTCAATAAATACGGCAATCCAAAATCCAAAATCAAAATCACAATCCGGTAATGTAAGATCTAAAAACATTTCTTACACAGTTACACAACTTACAGTCTTACACACACATCAAAATAATCAAAACTAATCATCTATCAAACGAAAAACAAAACACACACATTATAAAAGTTTAGTTCCATTGAAGACCACTATCATATTTAGAGCCAATGAGTGGCCACCTAACAACATCATATCCACCACCATTGTCATCATCTTCATCACCATTGCCATCATCTTCTTCATGTTCATCAATATTGGGCAAAACAATGGGATTATCATGATCTTGACCATCAATTGGAATAACTTCATTTTATAAAATTGGTACATTTGGTGAAGATTATAATTTATAACCCCTCAACTTTAGTACATTTACATACTACCCCATATAAATCTTTCTATTTTCTAATTAACCTCCCGAATAATAAAATTTGTTTTAATGTGCTCCAAATCGAAGCATGAAACAAGAAATAAGCAAAAAAATATTCTCTGACCTGATTTGAATGTTTAAGATAGCACTTTCATTTAATTTAAGTTAGCAAGAATAGTTTGAGAGGTTATATTAAACAAATTATAATTTGAAGGTGGTGTTTTGCAATTAACCCGATAGTTTTAAACTCCATAAATCTATCATCCTAATATATTCCTTTCTTTCCTCACACACCCAAGCAAGAATATACACGAGCACTCGAGAGAAGTAAGAAGGTCGGTGCTCTGTTCAAGCTTAGCTTAGCTTTGCATTGTTATAAATGCGTTTGCTCTGCCCAGTCAATCTCACCAGCTAGCTTCTTCTTCTTCAAATTAGAATACTGATTTGAAAGCGGATCTAAGCGATTGAGAGATGGCAGATTGGGGGCCAGTGGTGATAGCGGTGATGCTGTTCGTGCTGTTGAGTCCGGGACTGCTGTTTCAGTTGCCGGGGAGGTCAAGGGTGGTGGAGTTTGGGAATTTGCAGACACGAATTTGGTGACGCGGCTGCGAGCGAAGTGTGCAAGAGAGAGAAGACACGAAGAGCACTCGTACCGTCGGCGTCGGAGTCAGCGTATCACATATGTATCTCTTAGGGTTTTTTCTTCAATTGAGAATTACAGAGTCTGAGACCTTTTTTTTAATTTTTCCTCTTTCTTTTTGTTAATTAACGACCATTAATTCAAAATAAATGAAAAACCCGATTTTGGCGGTTCACGCCGGTTCACGGTCAAACCCGGTTTTAACCGGTTTTTTTACAGTCCGGTTTTTTGTCATTTTTGAACCCGCCCTTGCCGGTTCGCGGCCGGACCGGACCATGCCATACAGGCCTTGAAAAAAAAGGGAATGCAGGTGGTGCCAAATATGCAAAAATGGAGAGGAGGAAACAGTGGATCACTTATTTCTAAATTGAGACCATTCAAAGCGGGTCTGGAGGATATCACCATTAGCCTTTGACTTTGATGCAGGCCAACAAATGCCATTAAAAGACTGGATGCTGAAGTGATTCTCAGAAGCGCCAGACAAGGAGGCAATAAAACTATCATGCAGCATCATATACGGTATCTGGTTAGCAAGGGATAAGAAGCTATGGGAGAACAATTCTATATCCCCAATGCAGACATGGCAAATCGCACAGCAGGAGCTTAAATGGTCCAGAAGCAAAGAGGGAATTAATGAGGGATATATGTAGAGAGCGGCGGATAGAACCAAGTAGCGAAGAGGGAAAAAACATGTTTTCTCATAGATGAAGCCCAGAGTGGACACAATGGCATGGGTAGTCAAGGATGAGGAGGGAAGGACTTTAGAAAGTAAGATGATGAGCCTGTGGGCGATATCCTCATTACACATGGAAGCAATGGCGTGTCTGAAAGCCATCCAAGCATCTACATCAAAAGGGTGGTTACCTGATATTCACACAGATAGCCTCATGCTAGTGAAGCAGCTACAAGAGTCAGAATCGATCAGCACATGTGGAGGTTCAACAAATACTATGTGATATTTTGGAATATGTAAATGTTTATCCATCCCTATGTGTTAAAAAGGTAGCTAAACAAGACGTTCAGGAGGCGCACCTATTAGCGAAACAGGCATTTAAGAACTTCTTTGTATGAAAATTCGAATTAAGTTCCATGATATTTGGTTTTAAAAAGATTTAGAAAAAAAAAAAAAAAGCAAGAAAAAGAGATCCCTGTAATTTATTTTTGCTAAACTACATTTAGCTCTCAAGTTTTGTGAACCTATAATCATTCCTTAATTTTATTTTTCTGGAAAATTATCATTATTTCTTTTCAAAAATTGTTATCAATATTCTTTCGGCTGACAACGGGGCGATGGTAATTTGACCAAACCAGGGACATTAACACTAATTGTTATGCCAATATTTCGTCAAAATGGTGACGATAATTTTTCAAACCTTCGTGCGCAATGATAATTCCGCGAAAATATCAAGGGGTAAACGTAATTTACCTAAAGCCTAATTAAGGTCAAAAAATATTTTCTAACAAAATATAAAAGGTGCAAGGATATATGCTTTTTATAATTACGTACCTTCTCAGTAAATAATTAACCATCACATTCGCACTCACGTTTTCTTTTTGAAATATTAGTTTAATTATAAAAGAAAAAAAAAAGAGTAAAAGATTAATAGCGGTGAAGGATATGTTATTTCAAGGCATAACAAGAAACATTTAGAAATTAATACATATCTGTACTAACTGAAATTGAAGAAAGTTATATAAACTCCATCCGATCCAAAATAAATCACGTCTAAGAGCCTATAATAATTTGCAAAATAATTGACGTTCTAGTAAACAAAAAATAAAAAGGCTATTTTTTTTCCAAATCAATAAACTTTCATACGCTATTTATTCTGGATCAGAGAGAAATACATATTTATTGTCGCAAAACGTTCCTAAGCTACATGTGGAATAACTTCAAACATTCCATATATATGTGTATGAGACTACAGACTCGTCAAATGAACCATTCAATGATTTGATTTGGCCTTGTATGGATTACTAATGCAGTTGCACCATATATAAGACAAATTCGATAAATGAATGGTTTCTTGACGGGACTGTAGTTTTACCATAACCTTCAAGAACAACAATCTCATTAGCATGAGCATACAGTTTAATAGGTATCGGGATGAATCGAGGGAATGGAAGAGGCGGTTGGACTGTAAGCCGGGGCGAAGATGTGGCCGAAAGGAAATCCCGAGCACGGAGCTGTAGCCGTGCCGGAACTCCTGATCTCAGCCATTGCCCGTCGTTGACCGGTCACCTGAGACTCGCACAAGTCGGGCAAAACCATCCCTAGAAAGCGCACACAAAATATATAGTTAGGTTACACCCCAAACACATCCTAATTAAGCAAGAATTTGTACACTACGAAGTACTATAAATTGCGGCCCTATTATGCGAGTCTCTAAAATATACAATTATTTTAATTGGTTTTAAATTATAACACTTAAAATAAGTTCTTATCTTTTATGTGATGTAAATTAATGGTGAATCACTCAAAATTATTTTAATAAATGCATGAAAAAAAAAATCATAATTATTCTGTTCGGACTAAAAATTTTTTTTGAAAAAACATGACGGCGGAGAAGTAATTAATATTATTTAAAGTAGTTAGTTCAGATCTTCTATTTAATTTATCATGTTTTCTTTGGTTCAATTACAGCAGTGGCAGAGCCGGTGGGGCAATTTATTGCCCACATCATTCTTTCAGAAATACATTTATTATATTATAAATTATATAAAATTTAGGAGTTTTTGAGTAATTGTCCCACCAGAAATTATGAAAAATCAGTATTTTACTACCCCTTAAATAATATTTTGTCCATCTTGACTTTAGGGGTTTGGGTCCGTCACGTAATTACAGCAAAATAAACAATATTAACGTAATAATTACCTTCTGCCAGAGCCAAATTAGAGTAAAGATCGACCACGTTGGGGCAATTCTGAAGACAACTTGGAGAGCAAAGCTTGGCAGTGAATTGAGGTACGAGGAGGGAATCCGATGAGATCCCGACTGCATACCGATCAGCCCCGCATGCTTCGACGCACTCGTCGGTCTCGATGTGTTCCCGGATGCCGTCCACTAGGACACCCGAATTGCGGCACCGGAGCGCTTCCCCTGTTTGAACTCCGGTTTCTAACAGGCATCGCTTCCCGGACGACGAAACCGAAAGTGAGCACAACGTCACTGGAATATCCTCGCATTTTAGTACTTCACCTGCGTATAAGTACGCCATGCATGCACGTAAATAATATATGAAAGCAAAAAAACACAAATGCATTGAAATATTCGATCTTGTAATGAATTTTAAACGTAAAAAGTGTATTGAAAATGCGAATAAATTGTAGTTAAGTAGTATTAAAAAAAAAAAAAGTGTATTAAGAATGATGAAAAAAGTAGGGGTTGCATTTAACTCCTCGAACTTTGGGTATAACTACGAATTCATCCCTATTATTTTGAAAAACATAAATAACGCTCTGGACCCACCAGACGGTAAAGTTACGACCAAAAAGATTGTAAAAAACCAACAAGCTAAAATAAAAAAAGAAAAGAACTTGAAGATATTTAAAAAAACAGAAATCAAAACCGCGGGGATCGAGTTCTTTGTATTTTGTCAGTTTTGATTTTATCGTCTGCTGAGTTCAAAGAATTTTATATATTTTTCAAAAAAACAGGGATGAATTCATAATTATACCCAAACAGTAAATGTAATCCGCTCAAAAAAGTATTATAAAACTCAAAAAACTAGTATTAAAAACAGGCTAACGAACATGCCCAGTAAGGGATTAATAATTAATACGTACCAAGAGCTCCTTGTAGGACAAGGGAGAAAGCTAAGAAAAGGATAAATGCCATTAATTTTAATTTTCTAGATCGATCAAAATTAACTTAGGACAAGAGGGTTGGAAATTATGGTACGTACGCCTGCTAATTATATAGACAAGAAGCTGGAAATTAAGCGTTGTTAACGATGAATTAATTGACAGCAGAAAAATGAATGGCAACAAAAGTTTAAAACTGATCGATCTATAAATGGTTGTCTTAATTTCATTAGTGGCTATATTTTTTAGTTATTTATTTATAAGTTGTCTCAATAGAAACAAATAATTATAGTTTTGTAACGACCTAATTAAGGTTTTGAAAATACCAATCAAATATTATATGTAATCCATAGATTACAAAGTAGGCAACAACATGTATTCAACCCGAGTGACGATATGATGACATGTGTATTAAGTTTTGATACTCATGAATATCGTATTTATGTTATGAAAACACTACTACTATGCTAATATAGGGAAAATGGAATAATTATTCCCTGCATTCGCTGCACGCACAATTTTAGCGCAGTTGACCAATAGAAGTATATCATCACTAAACATGATCTCTATTTATCTACATATTTACAACAAATTTACACTCATACGGCCACTACTACTTTTGTATAATATGCATAACTCAATTTTATGCCGCATATGCACAAAATAGTTTCTCAGAAAAAATGACATGTGCTTAAAATAAAATAATAAAATGGGGAGAAACTAGCAAAGTTTGCCAGCTGCATTCGGGGCATCCAATGTTTTGAGAACTGAAGATGAACTACTGAGTTAGCTTTTGCATTTGTCAACAACGTATTGTGAAGAAACAAACTGTTTTAATTTCCGAGGAATATATTATATATACTCTTTTATTCCTCAATCCTCAGTTATAACGACCGATATTCTGTGTGTGCCGCCGGCAGTATCGATCTTTCTATTATTATTTTATTTTTCTGAATATCCACAAATAAACTTAATACAATTAATATCGGACACCGGCCATAATGCAACTCATTTCGAGACATTATATACGCCTTTTAATAACACACTCACATAATATGACACATCAATGAACTATCATTGAAGAATTACTTCTAAAGTTCTGACTAGAATTTACAAAGACTTAATTTTGAAGTTCTGACTAGAATTTACTATTCGAACCCAACGTATGATCGGTGCATTAACTAAGTATCACATTAGCTATAGGTGATTGGCATAATTAGTTTTGCTTTTGTATTAATTACTTTTATATGTTTCATTAAAATAGTCAACTTTCAAAAATAATTTTTGTTTTAGTAAAAGACTTCACTTTCAAATTGTTTACTCCTCATATCCTCACTAATGTAAGTATGTTAATCTTGAATAGCTTACTTTGCTTGACCACAAATTAAGAGTTGATAGAGACAACAATCATCAATATTTTTCAGAAATACTCCTTCGGTCCCATTTAAAGAGTCTACTTTTAAAATTAAAAAAAAATCTGGTTTCATTTAAATAGTTCACTTTGAATTTATTTACATTACATACCCTTACTAACAATGTGTGGTTCACAATTAATTCTTACTTCTAAAGTAAGGATATAAGTAGAAAATATAGTGATAAATTACTTATTTTAGGTATTGTACCTCACAACCCATAATAAGTTGTACACATTTCAAAGTGAACTCTTTGAGTGGGACGGAAGGAGTACTATTTTTGTATAAGGGAAAAATCGCACTTTTGATCATTCTTCTTTGTCCTCTGTGCACTTTTGGTCCCTCTTTTTAATATCATTGCACTTGTGGTCCTTATTATTTACTGTTTTTGTACTTTTGGTCCCTATAACCGGCTACAAAAGGTTTTTATTGACTAACTTTGTAGGTCAACGGTAATTTGGTAAAGTACCAATATTTTTAAAATTTGCATAACCACATCCAAATGACTTACAAAACCTTTTGTAGCCGATTACAAGGATCAAAAATACAAAAACAGTTAAGAACAGGGAGCAAAAATGCAACGAGGACAAAGAATTAGAATCAAAAGCATATAAAGAGTAATCAATATTAAATTTTGAAATATTATTTTTTGACAATGAGAAGTTTTAGAAATAAAGGCTTTTTTGTTTTTTGTTTTAGGAATATGTTCAAAAGGAAAACACAAAAATACCCCCTCAAAGTTCCCGTAAAGACCTCGAGAAATACTATTCTTTTATTTAAGTTGTTCTGAAAACTACCCAGTTGTAGTTAAGGAAGAAGAAAATACGAAACTCATCTGAAATTAATGCGCTTGTCCATAATTTCCGAAATTGATAATTTCGGCAATAAAAAAAAAATTGGTTTAATAATTATGAATGAATAAATATGAACAAATCTTCGGTTAAAAAGTATAGCTTTTGAATTATTCGTATTTGAGTAATATGAATATGAGTTTATAATTATAAACATGCCATGTACAAGTCACCATTGCACGTCATTGTATGGATATTGTATAAGCAAAGTATTCCTCCTCTTCCGTCTCATATAAAAAGTTTACTTTGTAATACTTTTTTAAGTATTACAAGATCGACTCTTTTAATTGGACGAAGGGAAGGGAAGGGAGTAACTTTTTAAGGTTGTTGTTTACAGCACAGAATGATCATAATTGTTTAGGTTGATGACGGAGATAACTTAGAGTTAGAGATGGAGATGGAGTTGGAGGTTCCGCGCTTCCTTCCGGGAATTCGGACATCATCAAAGGTTCAGAAGAAGCAACTAGGGCAGAAGCCTCTCCGATCAAAGGTTCAGAAGAAGCAACTACGGCAGATTTAATCTTAGCGTCTCCTATCAAAGCTTCATCAGAAGAAGCAACGGCAGATTTAACCTTAGCAGCTCCGATATGTTTCCGAATTCGGATGTTTGGCTTACTTGATTTTGAAACGTGCGAATTCGTAGCTTCAGAACTTCGAAGTTGTGTCATTTTACGACGGGAACCACCTGCTGCTGCTGCTGATGCCTTGCACATAGCAGGTAGATATAAACCTGAAATCGAAAATCAGCTTTTTATAAGGAAAAATTAATTAAAACAATAATAAAAATAAATAACTCCTCGAGGTTCCCAAAATTACCGTTACACCTAAGAAGAGGCGAATCAAACCCCCAATATCAGGAGCAAATATTTAGGATAAAAGGAAAAAATTAGCATACTAAAATTGTAAAATCTTCTAATGGAACCAATCGAGGTAGTCTGTTTTTTATTGGAAAAATCTACAAAAGGTTGAAAAAATACTCTAATTATTATTCCATCGATCCCATTAGAAGAGTCAAGTTTGAATTTCTTTACGTCTCTCGTACTCTTACTAATATAAGTCGAAAAAAATTGTGGCAAATTACGTATTTCAATTGTTATACTTTACATCACATAAAAAGTCATACATTCTCCAAACTTGATTCTTCTATTGAAACGGTGGCAGTATGCTTTTTAGTGATGCAATTACTCAAATATTTTTAAAATTTACACTAATAAGGTATGTTTTTTGAAAAAAAAAAAAAACCTGGTCTATTACGTGGCTTCGCTACTACCCCTAGGTTCGTTTGGCGCGTAGGAATGAAAATGGAGGGAATGGGCATCTAATTCCTAAGATTGAAATTTCTATGTTTTGTACGTATAGGAATTTGATAATTTCAACTATTATATCCTCTAAAAAATAATTTAACATTCTTTTAATGAGGAATTCATCGATTCCCGAATATGAGATGTCTGTATTGCCATTCCCTTTCCCGCGCGCCAAGCGAAGGCTTGGAAAATTATATAGCCTACCTACCTCGCAAGTTTGTGTTGACATAACAATCAACTTGTTGAAAAAGTACGTATTCGAAAGGATAAAAAAGTATTATTACATATAAAATTTACGGTAGTAACCAAAAACGGAAACAAAACCAATGAAAACGGAAGAGCCCAATGGTTTTAGATCCTACATACCTTCTGCGAGAGCCAAATTTCTGTAGAGATCAACAATGTTAGGGCAGTTGAATTGGCAATCTTCTGAGCAAAGTTTCATGGAGAATTCAGGCTCCAAGAGTTTATCAGAAGAGATCCCAACCGTTCCTCTCTCAACCCCGCATGAGTTTATGCAACCATCAGTTTCAACATGTTCCTGCAAATTAACACCGGCCATTACATCAGAACTCCTGCACTGGAATCCAACGCTTCCATGCTTCGATGGATACGTCTCGAGCGAGCATCGCTTCCCGGACGACGCCACGGCAAATGCACACGCTTCAACTCCCAATTTCTCACACACTAATTCACCTGCAAGTGTGCAGAAAGGAGAAATGTAGAACTAGTTTAGCTCATGACAAGAACATAAAACTGTACCGTCCCACTAAAAGAATCGTGTTTCTAATGCTAAAAACAATGTTTAGTATTAGAAACGGGACTTTTTTTAGTGGGATGGAGGGAGGGACTATGTCTGTACCAACCGAGAGTTCCTTTCAGGAAAATGGCTGCTGCAAGGAAGATGATCACTGAAGCCATTGTGGGAGATGAATTAATCTCCATTGTGGGACTGTGATGAAAGAGTTAGGTGATAATATATAGAGGTGTTGTAGTTTCTCCTAGGCGACAACTTCTGTGTCGTTTATCAGGCTCCATTAATCCCATTAAATGAGCCTTGTTTCTAACCTTGAAAACAGGTTTTCTCGACGAAGGCAGTAATTTTAGAGAAGAAATGACTGCGATTACCAATTATTTTGAAAATTGAGTGGTTTCAAGCTTCATAATTGATCGAAATTGAAGCCTTATGAAGATGGGGAGCTAGGGTTAGAGGCAGTTAGGCCACGCCAAGAATGGACCGCAAAGCCGACTTAAGTTGCCGTGCCTAACATGATTGTCAAAGGTCTGCTGCTAACATTAAAGCTTGTTGGAAAGCTGTGTTATTATTAACCAAGAACTCACAAGTTGCATGCACAAAGGAGCGAAGGCTGCAATATCTAACACGACACAAACATGACCCGTTAAAGTGACCCGTCAATCCATATACGATCCAAAATCTCCACCCTTAAGAAACAACTTTTGAACATTTTAGACACGACACGAAAACACATCACGAACCCGACACATTAACAGATACTGTTAACCCATTGTGACCCGAATTGCGACCCGGTGAGAGAGAAGGATTTAGTGGCAAACCATAACTTCCACCAACGAAATATCCCAAATCCAAAAACAGATGTTCCAAAACAAAAGTTGCAGATCTATTCACCAGCTAAAAAACATTAAAGACCAATTTCTCATCATATTCAAGACAAAACCAACCTAGCTCTTAAGCTTTTCTGAAGAGATCAATTAAAGGCCTATTCTAACATTCATGTAAATGAATCACAGTAGCAACTACATCCGATCGTGTGCACCTCTGGCCACCAAAGAAACTCTAGCAAGAGCAGGCATTGACTGACTCCAGTATAACGAGGAAATGGCATCAAGCAGCCTGAACCTGGGGATCTGTAGGGATCTGCTCTGCTTTCTTTGGATTAGTAATGTATCTCCAGCAGCGCTTGTGAACCCCACTTATCTTTTTAGGTTCAGCAACTGGCAAACCTGCATATAAGCAAACTGATCGATAAAATCTCAACCGCCACAATATTGATCAAATATGTAAGTTTGATTCCTTTCCAGCCAATGAAACAGAATATTAAATAAGAAAAAAGTGCTAAAACAGACAAGAAGGAAACAGGATACAACAAGAATTAGAACATAAAGAATCAAGCCAGGAGTTCGTAAACAAGTTGCTCATGAATGCTCAAAGTTTCCAATTGTTCAAAGCATTGAACCACAAAGTAGAAATGACAGATCAAATTACATTAATCCAAAGAATCATAACACTGCTTTGAATTGAATCAGATGATAGGACTAATACACACAGGAAGCATCCAATCAGCGCTTAGTCTTTTCCTACTTCTCATAAACCACCGACAGAATCCCAACTAAAACCTTTCAGGCTATATCACCAAGAAAGACTCCAATTAAATGGTTCAAAGTTAACTTCACAGCACAAGTCTCTGCAGAGCTCAAACGAACGCCACATATTATGCACACGAAAAACTGCTTCAGAAGTAACCCGAACAAGAGGCTAACATGGATCAAATCCACAGGTGCCCCTGAACTATTAACATTAGAAGAGACCCAAATACACGATAGTTTACCACAGTGAAATATTTAGTCCTATATTGCTTTTTCTAACCAGCCACCTTCAAACATCATGTTTTTTAATCTCAAGCAACTCAACAGACAAAAACCTTCTCATTTTACAAATCCATGATGCTAATGCACAAATTCATCAGACCCAACCAGACTTAAACCCTTCATACAACCTTCTCAAACCCTTCTGATCGTTATCAAATATGAAGCACAAACAAAGCATTAGAACACCGTAAGATTCACTCTTTCCCAATTTCAGACTTTCCTGGGCAAACAAACAAACATTTCAAGTGCAAAAACCAAGTATTGAGAAAACACCAATTACCATCTTTATAAGCAAGCCCCCAAGCTTTCCCATGCCTACCATCCTGCCAAAACCAAACTCACAACAATAAAAACTACAGAAATTCTAACCACAATGTAAACACAAATAAAGAAAATGAATCTTTACAGACGCTTATAAAAGGGGTTTATTCACAAACCTTATAAAGATTGATTTTCGTGATCTCGTACGAGACGTTGGTCCAGTGGCTCTTAGCCATGTGATATCCGACGCCCCAGTTGGGCAAAAACTGAGCCACCTCAAATAAGTTCTTCTTCTTCTTGCGCCTTGGTTTCGCGGCTTTGGCCGCGGCCGAGGAATCGGCTTGTGGGTTTGTGCTGAAGCGTCGAAGGAAGTGGAAAGGTAGCCTCAAGAAGCACGGCGTCCGGTCCATTGAAGCTACTCTGCAAGCGAGAGCGCTCGCCATTGTTGCAATTCTTCACAGAAACTAAGGTGGAAGCTCTCGATTGCTTGGGCCTCCAAGAGTCGAAGGGAGTCGGCACAATTCGCACGGATTGTTAACTTAAGACTCACTAGCCCTGGTGTAGAAGTTTTCTTTTTCGTTTGAGTAAATTACATTTACCTCCCTCGATATTTGTTCAAATTATTGAGCACCTCTTAAATTTTGTGAAAATGATCAAACATCCCCTAAATGCGATGAAAATACAAAATTACACTCATCAAAATTGGACCGCGACGGATAAATGTTGACAGCTGTCGAAATAGCAAACTGTTAGACCAACGTTTTTCTGTCTCAGTCTCATTTTGATATGTGTAATTTTGCATTCTTACTGTATTCAAGGGGTCCGATAGCCTTTACAAATCTCAAAATATGTTTTGTAGTTTGAACAAATTTCGAAAAAAATAAAGGGTGTAATTTACTCTTTTCTTTTAGGAGTAGATTTTAGGCTTAATTACTTTTTGCAACCCCGTGTTTCTAAGATAGTTGGAATTTTCCTCATGTGTTATTAAGGGTCTGTTCTTTTTGTTTCGTTTTGAAAACGGTTTTGGTTTCAACAGTAAATTTAATATATTTTAATCATATTCCATCATTTCCAATATAACTTTTTACTATTCAGCATCTACTTTTTACATTTTCAATACACTTTTTACATTATAAAACTATTTTCCAAAACTTGTTTTCAAACTTAGTTTGAAACCAAAGATAGAGAGAACAGGCCAATGCTTTTTTTTTTTTTTTTTTTTTTTACCCCCCAAATCACCATAATTTCTGTTAAAATGTATTAATGATCTCAGTAAAAGTAGGGTAATGATGTTAATTTTCCTGAAATAGGTAAAATGTACTCCCTCCGTTCCAGATAAGTGACCAAAAATTGTTTTGTTCCAAATAAGTATCCATTTACAACTTTCAAGACAAAAAATTTAAATAGTTCCAGTATTACTCCTTAATTAATTGATTTCATTTAATGATATCCTGACAAACATTGGTCAGGATGATCCTGACAAAGACTTTGTCAGACATCCAATAATATTGTGCCACCTATTATTTTTAGAATAATCTTATCATATTGATTATAGAATATATTCTATCTAAATCAATTACTCTATTTACTACCAGTAAATTATCTCCATATTTCCTTCTCCGGTTTTTTTTTTTTTTTTGGGAAATATACTATTGTATTTAAAGTTTTATTTTTGTTATTATTCTTTTAATTTAAGATAATTTCACTGGTTTTAAAAATTGAATTCAAAAAAATTAAATAAATATACCCTACATTAAGAAAAAGTGAACCCTTAATTAAAAACTAAATATACGCAAAATTTAATCCTAAAAATAATTTCATAATACTTTTTTAAAATTAATTTTAAATTAAAATAAATATATCTTACAAAAAATGGACCCTTCGTCTCAAAATAATATACTCAATACTTAAGGGTTCAATTTTTCTTGTTTATGGTATATTTATTTAATTTCAAAAAATGCTATGAAATTATTTTATATTATGATATTAATGAAAAACAAAAAAAAAATATTAAAATTAGAAATAATGAAAATGAATATCAATTGTAAAAAAAAAAAAAAAAAAAGAAAGAAAGAACCATCTTGTGATAAGAAAAAGATAACGAATAAAACTGCACGCAGGAGAGAGTAGAAAAAATTTACTGATAAGATTTACTACTAGAATTGATATGAATGAAATAGAATCCATAATAATCACCATAGAAATATTTTAAAAAGTAATAGGTGGCACAATATTATTGGATGCCTGACAAGGCTTGTCAGGATCATCCTGACGGATGTTTTTCTCTTATTTTAAATGCACATACATTGCACACATTCCCATTTGAAATGTATTGAAACAAGAAAACATAGAAGTAAAAGGATAAAAAAAGAAATTCATTAATCTCCTTGATTTATGTGTTTTTTCTATAATGACAGTATATTCTAAAAATATAGAATTAAAAGTCAAATTATTTTATAAATATAGGGGGAAAAATAATAAAGACTAAACTTTCTTTTAGTTACACCTAAACAAAGTTTCATTTATATTGTTTTTATTTCCCATCTCTTAGTAAAAGAAATTGATTTTGATTCTTTTTTATTTATAAAAGAAAAAATTGCATGGATTGTCTGATGTGAAGCAAAATGTCCGGTGTTAGATTCTCCGGTTGACCTAATGGAAGTCTTGAATATTCAAGCCCAAGGTAGGGATTATCGGCTGAAAAAAGTAGCAACAGAACTTGGATCTGGGCTTCCTCAGCTCGGATCTGTGTGGATGAGAATGTATAGCTCGGATCTGCCAGAAGAACGCTCCGTCGCCGGAAACAAACAGTAAAACAAGCGGGGCTATCCCCCCTGTTCAACTCCGACGATCAAGTCCGTAAAGATGTGTTAAACAGTATTCACCGAGAGCTTAAGCGTAAAGAAGATTGCGTACCTCAGTTAGTCTTATGACTTAGTATTTATAGCCATACTTTGACATGTCCGTTGCACTATGATAATTTGTACTTCCAACTGCTCTCCCCTTTTTACGATGACTTTTACGCTCATGTCTATCATGGCCTGACTTTGGACTCCTTTTCCATCATTGCTCTGTGTACTTCCTGCATGAATTCAAAATAGGCTCCTGGTCCTCTAATGATTTCTATCTATTATGTCAATGTTATTGTTATTCCGACCTAACTTTCCCAAATTCGATTTTTATGAGGTCAATAAGAAAATCCTGTAGGACCGACCTAAGCTAGCAACCGACCTAAGCGTGTTTCTTTGGCTCGGTTTTTAGAGAGCTTTCCGACCTAAGTTTGGACTTGAACCTTTTATGCATCTTTTCTTTCTTACTGTTTATATATTCCTTTTTTGATTGGGTCAGGCCCAATGAAGATTTAGTTTTATGCACACCAACAAGCCCCCCAGTATTGTGTTTTACTGAGCTAAAACATAATACTACTTTTTTTTTCTTTTTTTTTTTTTTTTTTTTTAACTCACCCTTTCTGCCCCGTAGAGAATAACTAAGGCCGTGACTTAGGTATTCACTAACCGACCCATGCCTATTCTGACATTAAAAGTTTCTTTTCCGACCCGAGCAAGCACATAATGCAAACAATTTTGACTCCAGTTTATTAAAGGTGTTCAAGCTATTCCGATCGAAGCAAACATATTGTCACCAAGGTAAACCGACCTATCAACTATCATAACTACAAAAGATAAAGCATAATAACTTGACCAAACTAAAATATAAATAGCTGACCGACTTAAAGAAAATATCTTATGAAACGTGTACCTTTGCAATTCGACCCAACGAATTTGAATTTGAGATACCTTGAGATGGGACGTGAAAAGACACGTTCAGCGCTTTTTGATGCATCCGATACAACTTCCCATGCTTATTCAATTCTCGAGACGGCTTTTATTGCCAACTGTTGTGCTCTTTTTGCCTCTGCTTCCAAAATTTTCTGTCGATTGAACAAAAGTAATAAAACGCCAAGGCCCTTTCAGTTTTGTTTTCACGCCTTCATACAGCTTTGACCCGTCTCTTTTCTCTCCTTCTGCTTACTGCCGCTGTTTGTTGTGTTGCCGATTTCGCTGCTGCTCTACGTGACCTTATCAGCTCTGCCGCTCCTTCATCCCTGTCTTAAAACAATACATGGCTGACGAAAGAAACTCCTGTACTACCGTGCCCTCTCAAAACCCGGCTTCAAGTTAGTCAGTTCCTCTTTCTTTGTGTAGTTATTTAAAATGTCATGACTTACTGTAATCGAATCGCCGGTTAGGATTAGTTTTCCGGCAAACATTATGCATGATTCCTTTTTTCTTGTGCTATTTTCGTAGATTATTTGTGTTCTTTTAAGTAGTGGTTTAGATCTAAATGTGAAATCCTCTAATTTTTCAAAATTGTGAAATTGTACCAGATTCTGCAGCTATTGTAAATACGGCCACCACTTCTAATAGATTTTACCCAGATGAAATAGCTTCGGAACTAACCCTAGGAGACTTAGAAACCCTAAAATTGGCCCATTATTTTGACCCGGCTATCCCGATCCGACTACCCACACCCGAAGAAAGAATAAATAATACTGATAACGGTTGGGTCGGTGTATATGAACACCATATTAGATTTGGGCTTAGATTCCCGATCCCACCATTTATTGCCGAGCTATGTGATTACCCGGATTCGGCGTTAGCCAGTTTGTTCCTAACTCCCTTAGATTTTTGATCAGTTTTTTGTGTGTATGTTCCGGGGCTAAAATCCAACCCTCTATAGACTTATTATTTCAGTATTATACTATTCACCAATATCCTTATGGGCCAGGTTGGGTTCATTTGCAAAGCCGAAAGAAGGGACCTACTCTTATATCCGATACCCCAGATACGATAAAAAATTGGAAAACACAATTTTTTATGGTAAAGGCTGAAGAAGCTAACCTTCCTTACCGATTGATGGGATTCACCGCACCATCAGATCAAGTCCGAGCTGCATCTGACCCCGTAGTGCAGTTTCAGTATAAGAAATTAAATTCTTATACTGATACACAGAAATACTCAGCAAAAGATCCTTCCGAGGGTCTTTTGGTCTAGGCCGGTCTAAGCAAAGCCCCCAATGTTGAAAAAGAAAGTAATAATCTGCCTTTGAACTTTACCTATGTGCTTGATGTCCTTCAGATCGGTTTTCCTTATATCTTTATGTTTGACTTTGCAAGCGGCTTCAGTGGTTATGGTCGGAAAAGAAAATCAAGCCGGCAGGCGGCGACGATCTCAGGACCGATCCAAATGCAGCCTGCCGACATTGACTTGACCCAGGAAAAAGAAGGAACCGACATTTCCACCGACGCCCTAATTCCACGCGCTCCAAAGAAAAACAGGCCGACTCCTTCGAAAATTCAGGCGGCTAAGAATGCCAAGGCTCCTCAGACCAATTTGGCAGATCCGACCTTTGGGGCCGAAATACCCAGCCCGGATGAATTGCTGGGGCCTTTGGACTCTTCAACCAAGGAGAGGATGATCATCCTGAAGGATATCAAAGAAAAATTAGCCCCCCTAGCTCGGCCCATCTATCAGCCTCACTTATCGGGACCCCAACTCGAAGATGTCAGGCCCTACTCTGAGATAGTGAACGACTCCCACAGCTCCTTCGCGGAGATTATTGAGGCGAGTAACCAGATGCAACAAAGCATCGAACAGCTGACGAAGCAAGAAGCCTTTTTGGCTTCACATCTTAAACAGGTAAATTCCTGAACTCTTAATTTGTCTCCTGAAATATGTGAACACTTGTGTAATATCCTATAGGGCTCATAGTTACGTTTTGTAGGTCTGTATAAATTATGGAGCCACGGCCAAGAAGACTGCGGCTTTGGACATCTTATCCCAAAGCTACGAGCAAGAAATGATGAAAAGGCCGGCCACAGAGATAGAGGGCCTGAAGATGAAGCTAGGGGTCGAATCCAGCAAAGTGACTGACCTTCAGGCCAAAAATACTGAGCTATATAAAGAAAACCAAGAGCTCGGTACCAAGGCAAGCCAGTTGGATACCAAATCACGGGGCTTAGAGGCGGAGGTAGAGGAACTAAAGAAGGAGAAATCCGACCTGGGGAAGGAGATTGCCGACCTAAAATAGGAAAAGGCTGACCTTCACAGGGCCTTGGAGGAAGAAAAGAAGAAATCTGCAGAGTAGCTGAGCTCGGCGGAGGTAGAAGTGACGCGTCAAGCTACCATGAGAGCTTTCAAAGAGGGGCCTCTGCTGGATCTGATGAACTGCTGGTTTATGGTTCTGATCCAGTGCGGCTATACCATATGCTGGGATGAGTTCAAAGGTCCTTGGTCGGTGGATGGCCTTCCCGAGGATTCTTCAGCTCATACTTCCCTGCTGGCTCAGGATCGGGATCCCTTCGACCTGATAGATGAGGTCAAACAGAAGTGTCGAGATATCGGCATTCCTTTGCCAGAGAATGTGGAAGAAGAAGATCCTACGGTCGACCCAAATGGGGCAGCCGATAAAGAAGTGACTTCCCAAGATCCTCCGTCCTAACTCTGTGTTGTATTTACTTTAAACACTTTTGTCTTTTCTGAATACTTTACTTGAGCAATTTTGTATTGGGCTGGCAAATGGGTTTTCCGGCATAACTTTTTTTGATTAAATGATTTAACTTTTCCCGTCATGATCTTGACTTCAACTTACTTAGAGATAATATTTTTCAAGTGTGTTGCGTTCCAAGCTCGCGGAACCAACTGTCCTTATGAATCTTCTAACACATAACTGCCAGTAGGTCGTGCTTCTATCACCCGGTAGGGTCCCTCACAATTAGATACCAATTTGCCTTGATCTTGCGCCTTACTGATAGCCCGGTTTTGCAAAACCAAGTCTCCTGATACAAAGGCTCGAAGTTTGAACCGGGCATCATAGTGTTGCCGAACCAAATTCTTGTAATTCAATTGGTGTACGTAGGCTATGTCCCGAGTTTCCTCCACCACGTCCAAGCTAAGCTCCAAGTTTTTTTTGATTCTGGTCCCTTTCGAAGTGCACGACTCAGGGTGCACTACTTCATACTTCTGAAGGTGATATCGCACTCCCCCAACTCGATGGCCCATTTGGTGAGATGACCTGAAACTCCTGCTTTTTGCAAGACGGTCTTCAGGGGTGCATCGGTATAAACGGTGACTCTGTGGGCGTCAAAGTAAGTTCGGAGACGCCGTGTGGAATGAACTAGAGCCAGGACTAACTTTTCCAAGCTATAATAGTTTTTTTTTTGCAGCCTGTAAAACTTTGCTAACAAAATAGATGGGTCTTTGAACCCGGTTATCTTCTCGAAACAAAACCGAGCTAATTACAGATTCAGTGGTAGCTATATGCATGTACAATTGTTCCCCAGGAATTGGTTTGGTTAAAGATGGTAAAGAAGCTAGGTACATCTTTAATTGTTCAAAAGTTACTTGGCATTCAGAAGTCCACACAAATTTATCTGATTTTTTCAAAATGCTAAAAAATGGTAAAGCTCGCTCTGCCGACTGAGATAAAAACTTATTAAGGCTGCTAATCTACCCGTTAATTGTTGTACCTCATGAATTGACCTAGGAGGGTGCATTTGTAGGACATCCTCTACTTTTTTGGGATTAACAGAAATACCACCCTCATAAACCATGTAACCTAATGTAACCTAAGAATTTACCCGAAGTAGCCCCAAAAATACATTTTTTAGGATTTAATCTTAATTTGTACTGGACCAAAGTTTCAAGTGTCTCACGTAAATCAAGCAAATAAGCAGATTCATTCCTACTTTTAACAAGTAAATCATCAACATATGCTTCCATGTTCCGACCTAGTTGTTTTTTAAAGATTTTATTTACTAAGCGTTGAAAAGTAGCTCTAGCATTTTTCAAACCAAAAGGCATAGTAATAAAGCAATAAGTACCTTTATCCGTGATAAAAAATGTTTTTTCCTCGTCTTCTTTAGCCATGAATATCTGGTGATAGCCCTTGTATGCATCCAAGAAATTGAGAAAGCGAAACCCAGCTATGGCATCGACCAGTATGTCAATTAAGGGCAAAGGGAACCAATCTTTGGGGCAGGCCTTGTTTAGGTCGGTAAAGTCGATGCACATGCGCCAGGAGCCGTCTGGCTTAGGAACTAATACGGGATTAGCTAACCACTCAGGATAATCTACTTCTCGAATGATACGTACCTCCAGCAAAGCGTTGACTTCAATCTCTATATATTTACTGCGTTCTCCTCCAAGATACGCTTCCGTTGACGAACCGGCCTATAACTGGCATCAATGGATAACCTGTGTTCAATGATATTTCGAGAAATGCCAGGCATGTCTTCCGATCCCCAAGCAAAGACTTCTGCAAACTCACGCAACAGGTTAAGTAAATCATATTGTAACTGAGGAGATAAATCAGTCCCTACCTTGATTACCTTGTTCGGGTCGGCAACTAGAGGAACCGTTTTAACTTCAGCCCCGGCCTCAATGAATCGCTCTGAGCGACCTGCTAGGTCGGTGATGTCAACAGTGTGGGAAGTGCTGCCCTCAGGGGTAGCTGGTGGAACCCGGGGCGCAAGGGTCGAGGTGACCACTGAAGCAACTTGCGATTTGGAATCTAATGGCACATGTTCTCTTAGAGAAGCTGTGTAACATTGCTTAGCATGTATGACATCACAACGAAGAGAAGCCACACCATCCATGGCAGGGAATTTTAAAAGCATATGCATAGTAGAAGCAATGGCCTGAAATTGATTTAGTCCAGGCGGACCCAGATACACATTATAAAGTGATGGCTCATCAAATACCACGAAATCTATGGTGTCTGTTCGTTTTAGCTGGCCAGCTATTAAGGTAACTGGTATACTTAATTGTCCCAAAGGAATAACATGGTGGTTGCCAAAGCCAATCAAAGGTGTACGTACTGGATTTAAACGAGCTTTATACAATTGACATCCTGCTAATGCTTTTGTAGTAATTATATTACTAGAACTACCAGTGTCTAATAATGTCCTTCGTGCTTGATAATTGAAAATATAACAATCGATAACTAGTAGATCATCACAATTATAAGACAAGAAATGGTCAATATCATCAAAGGTAATAACCGAGGCCATAGGGTCGGCTTTGCGTTTACCTAGGACATTTTCCTTTTGACGATATACATGTTTTCTTTGACGATTAGAGTCACCCTGGGTCGGTCCTCCAGCTGTGGTATTTACAACTCCAGTTATGGCTATGTCAGCACCAGCCCCCGCGTTTGAGGCCCGTGGGTCTGGCTGAGAACACTCCTGAGCAAAATGGTCGGGCTCCCCTTACCGGTAACATCCTGTAGGTCATTCCCGACCCCCTGGAATGGTCGGTTTGGGCAAAGGAGCTACTTGTGTATATTGAGGTAACTTTCCAACATGGATAAGTTTTGCTGTTTCTGCAATTAAATCTCTACAATCATTAGTATTATGGCCAATATGCTTATGATAATTATAATACCTGTTGGGATTGAGTCGATCCGTTAGGCCCGTTAGGGGACGGGCTTGAGGCAGTAACCCTTTATATTGAACGGCCACATATATATCTGCCCGTGGCTCTGAAAAGGGCTCAACCACCTGCAAAGCATTAACACCGACCCCAGCCTTTGGATCGGTGTTATTAGCACCTGCAAAGCTCGGCTTCTTCCCTCCTCCGAGGGTAGGGATCGGGGAAGAAAATTTTCTCTTACCGTAAACATCAGAGAGACCTCTCTCCTGTTCTTGTTTAATAGCTGCGGTGTCCTTAATTACAGCAAAATTAACAGCAGTAACCATCATTTCAAAGTAAGAAGGTGGGGGTCTAATAGCTAACTCAGTAGCTAGGGGTCCCGCCCGTAGCCCATTAATAAATAATCCCATCATAATCCTTTTATCTTTCTCATGGCATTGTCTAGATTTTACATTAAACCGATCTATATAGGCCTGCAACTCCTCCCCCATTCTTTGGGTTATGTTCATTAAATGAGAAATAAGCTTAGATAATATTTTGTTACCCATAAAATTAGCTAAAAACAAATCACCAAATTGATCCAAAGAATGAATAGAATTACGTGGCAGAGTACAATACCAATTAATAGCCTGGCCTTTGAGGGTAAGATGAAATGTCATGCAGCGGTTGGCAT
Organism: Leptodermis oblonga; assembly: GCA_016801395.1. Lineage (NCBI taxonomy): Eukaryota > Viridiplantae > Streptophyta > Magnoliopsida > Gentianales > Rubiaceae > Leptodermis > Leptodermis oblonga. Next base: position 36,475,823 of record CM028760.1, read on the forward strand.
CAGATAAATTAGCAGCATCCATGACACTCATGCATTGCATCCAATGAGCCGTCGGGTCAGTAATACCATCATATTTATCAACCTTACCTAAACCTTTGTAGCCCGGTGGAAATGGAGCTGTTTGAATTTCCCAGCCAAATGGATGAGAAACGCGAGAGGTGGGCCCAACCCTTCCTATTTGAGCGTATCCAGATCCAGGTAAGACTGATTGGCCGGGCTGGGCATATCCCATTTGACCTAACGGATACCCCCCCCCCCCCCCATTCCAGGATAAGTAGGCAACGATCCCCAAATTGTAAAATTCTTCAAGCTAGCCCCGGTATAATAGCTCGGATTGAGTAAGGGAGAGTCCCCGGGAAGGGGCTGTATAGCCCGATTTGTGCCTACACCATAATGCTGAAACTGGGCCAGACTCGACGGGGCTATAGATCCAGGATATCCTAATTGATTGACTTTTGGACCGAGGTGACCAAACTGACCCAACTGCTGACCTAGACCAGGCTCACCTATCTGACCCAACTGCGTACCTAAACCAGGCTAACCTAACTGACCCAACTGCTGTCTTAACATAGGGAAAGGTAAACCTGACATGAAAGGGTAAGTATTGGGCTAAGCAGTAGGAGCTGCGAAGGTTAGAGTAACCTGAGTATGGGCTAAGATAGTGTAGACAGGAGGAGCGGTAGAAAGAGTAGGGAGACCAGCTACATAATTAGACCCTGAAAAAGGATGAGCTCCCCCAGGGTAAGGAGGATATCTAGAAACAACACCAGATTGGGGGGGAAGACAGGAAACCAAAACAACAGATGGATCGATCATTGGATTGAACAAAGTTCCTGGCAAAGGAACAGTAGGAACAGCCTGTGAAACAAGAGGATTCTCAATATTAACGACATCTGGAGTAGTGGTTGTAATGCTAGAAACTGGGAGCCCCAAACTAGAATAGAGGTAACTGGAGGGCCAGGGTTAATCAAGTGAAACAATTGTGGAAACAAACAATAAAAATTTTCTCTTTCAGCTTGCTCTTGCTGAGGGTGAGGGACGCAGCGGTGGAAGATGCAACAACGGCTGTGGTGGCTGGTGGAGTGTTGGTGGTAAAAACTACAGCGGCGGCCAGAACAATCATAGTTGCAACGGCAGAAGCAGCGATGGTGCTGGAAAAAGAAGCATCCACTCCCGAACGATCTTGTGTCATGATTTTAACAAATTTTTTTGAATATGGAGAAAATTTGATGAAATAACTTTGATCAAACGTTCCCCACAGACGGCGCCAGTTGATGTGACGCAAAATATCCGGTGTTGGATGCTCCAGTTGGCCCAATGGAAGTCTTGAATATTCAAGCCCAAGGTAGGGATTATCGGCTGAAACAAGTAGAAACAGAGCTCGGATCTGGGCTTCCTCAGCTCGGATCTGCGTGGATGAGAATGTATAGTTCGGATATGCCAGAAGAACGCTCCGTCATCGGAAACAAACAGTAAAACAAGCGGGGCTATCCCCCCTGTTCAACTCCGACGATCAAGTCAGTAAAGATGAAAGTGATAAACAGTATTTACCGAGAGTTTAAGCGTAAAGAAGATTGCGTACCTCAGTTAGTCTTATGACTTAGTATTTATAGCCATACTTTGACATGTCCGTTGCACTATGATGATTTGTACTTCCAACTACTCTCCCCTTTTTACAATGACTTTTACGCTCCTGTCTATCATGGCCTGACTTTGGACTCCTTTTCCATAATTGCTCTGTGTACTTCCTGCATGAATTCAAAATAGGCTCCTGGTCCTCTAATGATTTTTATCTATTATGTCAATGTTATCGTTATTTACCACTTAACTTTCCCAAGCTCGGTTTTTATGGTGTCAATAAGAAAATCCTGTAGGACCGACCTAAGCGTGTTTCTTTGGCTCGGTTTTTAGAGAGCTTTCCGACCTAAGTTTGGACTTGAACCTTTTATGCATCTTTTCTTTCTTACTGTTTATATATTTCTTTTTCGATTGGGTCAGACCCAATGAAGACTTAGTTTTATGCACACCATTGTCAATATAAGCATTATTAAAATATCATTTTTTAGAGGAGTTTGTCACTCAAAGAAAATTAAGGTTCTCCGTGTGGCGAGATTTGAATCTATCACCGTCATTTCTGATATTGTCGCACAAAATGTGCATTGTGCACCCGCTTATATAACTCCATATCAGCGAAAGTCTCTCCATATATTGTGTGAAACACAATACATATATACAATACAATTTATTGATTCCAAAGCAAAAATATCATTAAAGAAGAAGAAAAAAGAAGATTTTACATTTTATAATAATTTTGTGGATATTTGACAAACTCGCAAGCCTCTTTGCCAACAATATTAATATTTGTTTTGAGTAAATTACCTCTACCTCCCTCAAAGTTTGTCCAAACTAATGAACACACGCAAATTTGTAAAAACTACCAAACACCCATCAAGAAAAACTGGCCTAAAACAGAATAGAGTCAAAATAACAATTTGTTATTCCAACAGCTATCAATATTTTTCCGTTGGAAAAAAATTGAGAAGAATTGACATTCGTATCCAACGACAACTGTCAATGTTTTCACAATCATATAATTCAGGGAAAAATAAAGAACTGACAAGAAATTATCAGTAAGTTCCATCCGAGAAGACAGAAGGTGATACAAATGTAACTCACAATTAGGAAAAGAAACAAAAGTGCACAAGAAACCATCCAAGTAAAAACTTGGATCACCACCATCACAGAAATTTATCAACACACGCAAGCAGACTAGTTTAAAATAGCCAAAAGGGCTGCTGCTGCTTTAGAATAGTAATTGCCGAAAGTTTATACGAATAAGAACTGATCAGATTCAAGAAACTATTAGATCATATATTGTTCTGCTCAAAATGTAAAATGCACGATCTGAATCTGGAGAAGTTGTAGTTGAGGTTAAAACCACAGTTGAAGCAACAACTACTATTCTACAGCTACAAAACACAAACTTGTTCCTTTTTTAGTTTTTCTTCCCAAATTCCCCCAACACTACTTGTGATGATGATCATTGATAATCGGCCTCCTCTTCTTCCTCGTACTCTCCCTCCTCGTCAGCCACTGCATCTTGATACTGCTGGTACTCAGAAACCAGATCATTCATGTTGCTTTCAGCCTCAGTGAACTCCATCTCATCCATTCCTTCCCCAGTGTACCAATGCAAGAAAGCCTTTCTCCTGAACATAGCTGTGAACTGCTCACTCACGCGACGGAACATCTCCTGAATGGATGTCGAATTGCCAACAAATGTGGAAGCCATCTTGAGACCGGTAGGAGGGATATCACAGACTGTTGACTTCACGTTGTTGGGGATCCACTCCACAAAGTAGGATGAGTTCTTGTTCTGCACATTCAGCATCTGTTCGTCAACTTCCTTGGTGCTCATCTTTCCACGGAACATGGCTGATGCAGTCAAGTAACGGCCGTGGCGAGGGTCAGCAGCACACATCATGTTTTTAGCGTCCCACATTTGTTGAGTCAATTCAGGAACAGTCAAGGCTCTGTATTGTTGTGAACCGCGGGAGGTAAGCGGTGCAAATCCCACCATGAAGAAGTGAAGGCGAGGGAATGGAATGAGGTTAACAGCTAGTTTGCGCAGGTCAGAGTTAAGCTGACCAGGAAACCTCAGACAACAAGTAACCCCAGACATGGTTACAGAAATTAGGTGATTAAGATCACCAACTGTTCAACAAAACAGAAGGATCAGAAAATGTCAACTCAGGAGGATTACATACAACAAATAAAAAAGATGACCACTTCACCACATAAATTGAAACATTCAAAACTGTAAAAACGTAAGACATTAGCTGCATCAATCACATATCTAATTGTCAAATTTCATACTTCAATTTCACTTAGTTAGCATGGCAACCCATTTCTGAACGATATTTTTATCCAAAAATATAGAAATACATAGATTACAAACAGAGAATGCATCAAGAGAGAAGCATAAAACATGTCTATAAGAGAAAACAGAGAGAATGCTAGCCATATCGTATAAGTATTCTCAAATTAGAAATGAACTTACAGCTAGGGGTTGTAAGCTTGAGGGTACGGAAGCAAATGTCATACAAGGCCTCATTATCAAGAACCATGCACTCATCTGCATTCTCCACAAGCTGATGAACAGACAAAGTGGCATTGTATGGCTCCACAACTGTGTCAGAGACCTTTGGAGACGGGAAAACAGAGAACGTCATCATCATCCTATCTGGGTACTCCTCTCTGATCTTAGAAATCAAAAGGGTCCCCATTCCAGATCCAGTGCCTCCACCCAGAGAGTGGCAAACTTGAAACCCTGCAGTTCATTTCAAAACAACACCCTAAGAGACGGACCCCAAAAACCATTGAATAATAGTAACAGCATATCAATGAAACTACAATCCTCAATCGCCCAAAAAGTTTAAAAGGAAAATTAAAATATAAAACAAGGGGGTCAACCATCCCCTTGGGAACAAAATCAATGGATTATAACCTCAACCGACCAAAAAGTTTAAAAGGAAAATTTAAAACAAAATTAAATTAAATAAATAAATTAGGTCAACCTCCTTTTGGGAAAAAACGTAAATACCTTGCAAGCAGTCACAATTTTCTGCTTCTTTGCGAACGACATCGAGAACCGAATCAATCAACTCAGCGCCCTCGGTATAATGCCCTTTAGCCCAGTTGTTTCCCGCCCCAGATTGACCGAAAACAAAGTTATCAGGGCGAAAGATCTGGCCATGGGGACCAGATCTGACACTATCCATAGTTCCCGGTTCAAGATCCATAAGCACAGCACGAGGAACAAACCGTCCGCCGCTCGCCTCGTTGTAATAAACATTAATCCTCTCAAGCTGGAGGGGGGAGTCACCATGGTACCTTCCGGTAGCATCGATGCCGTGCTCCGCGCACACCACCTCCCAAAACTTGGCCCCAATTTGGTTGCCGCACTGGCCACCTTGAATATGAAGAATCTCCCTCATTTTTTTTCTGAAAAAAGGGTGGAAGCCCTAGGAAGGAAAATTAGGGAGCGAAGGAAGAGATTCTTGAGCGGTAGAAATAGGGGAGGCGTTTGAGGAAATGGAGAGAGAGAAAGAAAAAGAGCAAAATGAGGAGGAATAAAAGGGTTAAAGGAAGGGGCCTTATTATATAGCGGGCTTTTTTCTCTGTGTGTTGGGAGGGAGGGGTAGTGCGTGGAATGTGTGAAAAAAAGGATTTGAAACGGAAAGCAACGGCTCTTGTTTAATTTTGATTTTCGAAATTTGAATCTTGCTCTTCTGGAATGGGTGGGAATCGATGGATGGACAGGTGGGATACAGAAAGAAAGATCTGTGCGTGGCTTGCGACGGGAAGGGAGTAACGGGCTAAAACCAACGGCTAGATTTAATGCTTTGCGTTCAAATTTACGGCAGGCAAAAAGCCTCTCATTTTTTTAGCATTACAACTGGCAATTTTTTTAAAAACCTTCAAAATTTGTGGACAGGTCCTGGTTCTTTTTTTTTTTATGTAACGTCGGTCCTAGTTTTCTTACCAAGACAGTAGGCCGATGGAATCCTCTGTATCAGGAGATACACATTGCACCAATTTATATTCGTTATATAAAATTACAATTTTACCCTATATAAACACATCTAATAAGAAATATTTTAGGCCTTACCCCCATGCCAGTCTGTTTCCTCAAAGAAAAACAATGTCTTAACAAAATTTATTTTTGAAATTTTAAAATCACAAATGTCCCCCTCCAGTTTCTAGTTATTACTAAAACATTTCTCTTCATTTGACCAATGTTAGACCATCTCCAACCGTTGCCATTTTGGCAACGGTTGTGTCTAACGGGTAGCCATTCCCCAACCGTTGCTATCCTCCACTGCTATAATAGCAGCAGAGGTGAATTGGACGCTAGAAATGCTGGAGCCATTTCTGAAATATTAATATTTTATTCTTTTCTTTTTCTTTTTTTTTTTTTTTTACTTTAAAAGATGAGTTAAAGTATTAAAATAATAATATTCATAAATGGCATTAAAAATAGCATCAACCATTGATCTCTCACCATGGTTGATGCCAATTTTTTGGCATTTATGCTAAAAATGGCATCCATGGTTGGAGATGCTCTTACAAATACATCCCAACAATTTGATCAAATTTAGAAAATACTCTCTTCACGAAACTATTCATTTACTGAATAATGACCTATTATACGTTACTAATGCAATTACATAAATAGTTTTATAAGACATTATTCAGTGAGTGAATAGTTCCGCGAGAGAACTACAATATTTCGCCAAATTTAAAGAAATTACACAAATCTATTTGAACAGTTCGAGAGAATATTGCAAATACTTTTTGCAATCATAGATTATAAAACCCAATAATAAAACATGGCTGTCTCCTTTCATTCATGCATAAATCTCTCTCTATCCACAAAAAGATCCATTCTACTAAGAAAGGGACTTTCATTATACATCAATAATGAAATGCCCTTTTTCAAATAAAATAAAAGCCTACAAATTTTCAAATGTACGACAGCTCTGTCTGGAGTTATAGTTGAATACTGTGTTGTCAGCAAGCAAGACTTCACATGATTCTGAGAATCCGAGGCATGGAATGGGTTCTGTATTTCAGAGCTTGTCCACCCTTTTACCATGACAATTGACAACCTTACTTATTATGCAACTGCAGCATCAACTTGTGAGTCTGGAGTCTGGACCCGGGCAGCTCGAATCCTTCAATTTAAACCCTTAAAAGCCATGATTCCCATACCACTTAATGTCTCCGTTTAGAACCACATCCAATCACACTGACTTGGGTACGATTCAAACCTGAGATTGATACTTTTCCTTCTTACCTTGTTGCTGTTGCTCCAGATAAGTTCGATCGTGTTTCTGCAACTTTCAGTTGGATATACCAGGGCCAAAACTTGTTTGTTCCTACTGATCCTTTCCTAAACACTAACTAATCCACATGCTGAGTTTTTACTCAGGTCACCATGTTCGTGAAAAGCAACAAAGAAGAGATTCAACTTGTTCTTAATTCTATTAGCAATCACAAGCAACCTCTAAATTTCATGAACGGCGATGAATATAGTGCACTTCAATGTGCATTAGCAATCAAGTTTCAAAATCTGCTTAGTCTATCCTTCTGGAGGCACAGCTGTTTCCTCTTCTGAATGTATTTTGAGAAAATTATTATAATCACTTTCTCAATTAACAAATGTCTAAAGAGAAGCTAAGGATATTGGTAAAGACCCACTGCTTGGTACCAAGGAGAGAGAAAAGTTAATGCAAAAGGCAATTTACCCTCAGAACCTTGATGCAATAGGAACTTGTAAAATTATACCCTTTGCACTGTAAATTAAAGACGGAAAAAATGACAGCCTCATGCCCTGAACTTTGCATTTAATAATGTCTGATTATGTGTTCAATTAGCAAGGAACAAACCAAACATTAAGGCCAGCGCCATTTTATAGCCAATGTTACATCAGTTAAAACACTAGAATGACTAAACTCAATTAACACCACTCTAAAAGTCATACTAAACCAGAGTAAAATAAAGATTGGCAAAGAACATCAAGATAATACCCTACACTCAACTAAGCTAAAGTATTACAGTTCCAATTGGCCCTCCAAATTATAATTTCTTACTTCACAATCCTAAATACAATTCAGAAAAACACAAAATTGACAGCACTCAGATTCTTTTCTATATATCCTCAAAATGTAGCAATCTCCAAATTCCTTCTTAATCATGTCATTCCCATCTTATCACTTTTGTCATTCAATGTTAATACTATCTTTTTCTTCTTTGTCCTTTTTCCATATTACCATTCTCGACACAGATTTTGGGCAGACAACTAAGCCAAATACATATCTATTCCTTAATTTCTGTAAAGAAACTTTCTACCACAATCGCAAAAGAGTTCCCAATTATTTTTAAAGTACTGTCAGTTTCAGTTGTACTGAAGCCTTTTTAGTCACAAAATTAGCACTAAAATGGTTACCTCCCCACTGCTGACATTAGCATTAAGACCTAATCCGTGTACCGCATCACCCTCCCAAGCAGATTCAGAAGGAAACAAAAGCCAACTTTGCACATAACATTATCAACCAGACAATGAAAGAATAAGCTAATGAAATAAATTTAAAAAATCTGACTACATAAATAAGTGGTTCCAAAGAGATCTAATACTCCCTCTCCTCAGCAGGAGGTAAATCTCTGCTTGCATCCTTAACCCCTACAATCATGTCACTAGGGCAATAATACTAAGTTCCATCCTTGTTTTGGCCTCACTCAATGTTCACTTAATAGGAATGTCAGAATTAAGAATCACAAATAGCTCATAGGCAACTTGAGCAACAAAGGGCAGTTGCTCCCAACATATTTCAAACTGGAATAATCTTGCATGTTCAATGCACAGAATGCTCACTTTCCTGATTGATTATAACACCACCCTAAGTTTAAGTATAAACCGTCTAATCATCAGTTAGGGTCATTCAACTTACAAATAAGCCAGGGGTAACAACCCATTGACATCAAATTCCAACTGTCAACTCTTAAACAATTAGAGTAGCAACTTAGTTTCTCACTTTTGCGTTATCTCAGCTAGAGCATAAAATTCTCGTCAACTATACATGATAAATGATAGCATACACCATATATGTTATGAGACTCCTATTCTTTATACAAACATTCATAACTGTAATCCAGGGGAAAACAATGTTCCCTACAAATGAGATTCAGTGTCAAGTCTAAAATACAACATTTTAATCATGGTATCCTGTCTTCATTCACAAAGAGCAATAGACAGCTGTACACAAGCACAAAAAGGGAAAACAAAAAGAAGAAAAACCCTTTATTATCCTAGTAGATCATTTGTTGAGCTAAGGATTCATGAATTCCTTACAGCATAAGCATCAACTAAACCTAAGCATTTCTTGACCCAAGAGAGTTCCATAAGACCTAATAAAAAATCATGATTTTATTCCATTTTCAACCACCTCTCTATTGCAGATCAAAAATCCAATAATAATCTAATGATTGGGCATAGCAAAGAGAAACATTACATGGCGTCATTGTGTAAACACAAGAAGTTCACATATACAACAACTAAGCCTTTGTCCCACTACGAGGGGATCATATCTCACCATCATGTTCAGTCGAGACACATTAATTCATTTATATCCAAATATGCCATGTCATGTTTCGAAGTTGTTTTCCAATTCTTTTTAGGTCTTCCTCTCCCCTTTTAATATTAATTAATGCTTCTCTGTTTTCTATGCATTTTACTGGGACATTTACGGCCTCCCACGTACACAAGAAGTTCACAAATATTTGCAAATTTTCCATATTTTTTTGAGATCGGAAAGAAAAGCCCACTTTGCTTGAAAACTTCTCCACTCATTCAACTACTTTTTCAATCACGTTTGAATAACCTACAGAGTCCCAACAACTTAAGCATAATTATACTAAACAGCTGAAGATATTCTTTGTTCATTCCAAAGTTTCATTCAAAATTCTAAGGGTAACCAGGGTATACTTAGGATCATCACAACATGCTCAGTTAAAAAATGGAACATAGGCCACAGAAGTTCTTAGTGGAAACAGACGCTAAACAATGCAACAAAAACTCCATACTGTGAAAAATACCACAAACCTGGAAACCACAATGGAGCAGTAAGTGACGTCCAAGATCCCATTAAAGAAAGTTCATCCATAGCTTCACTTTAGGCCCTCAATTTTTGTAAGAAAGAAAATGCATAAAAAGTAAGTGTTCCTTCCATCCAAAGGGTACAAAGTCAATTGGTAACAAGATAAAAATACAAAAGTTGAAGGCTTGAACATCTTCAAGATGAATAGAATTCAATTAAAAATAATAATAAAAATAAAAACCCTAGTTTCATAATTTGCATCCGTAATGACTTTTCTTCTCAAAAAATCCGCAAAAACATTCCGTGCATACACATTCAAAACTACAAATTAAGTAGTTTGTGATGGAAAATGAGAATGGAGGGCAAGATTGTAAAAGACTCATCAGAATAAGTCTTTTCACTCGTCTTTAGAGGCATTTGTGTTTATTGGTTTCAAATACCTTAACAGACATTGTACCCTAATCATGAACTACAGCCGACTACAAAATTAAGAAAGTATAAAATTAAAGATCTTCATTGTTTTTCTCAAGCGTTCATTGGTCACCCTTCAAAGATTAGCGATCATGTCCGGAGCTGGAACTCATTTAGTAAGTCTATTAATTTTGATTGTAGTATAACTTGATTAATTTGATTGGTACTTTGGTCTATCACTTCAATGATTGTTCTCCAGTGTTCAGGATCTTAGTATCTAATTTAAGGAAAGGGAAAAAAAAAAAAAAAAAAAAAAAAAGTTGTTTATGAAAGTTTATTAGATATGTGCCACATGAAAGAGAACTCGGTCGGGCATTACTAGATTTTAGAAATGTTTAATCGTCAAAAACATCGACAAAGTTCTGCTTATTTTGCATAATGATCAACAGGAACCCATATTTTATTATTGCTCATTTTATTTCATTCCTCAATTTTTCCGAATTTCTCATGTTCCAGGGCTTCTTCCTCCCCATGTTCACACCCCTAAAAAGGCCCCAAAACTCCACATATTTCCTGTTTCTATATGGTGGCAAGTTCTTAAAATGCCTTACATCACATAGCCATCCATTGAATATATAGAGCCAGAAATCACAAGAAAAATGAAAAGTTAGCTTTCCAAATGAGAAACCATCCACCCTATGACAAAGTTGTACCAAGTTATCTCCTAGAAATCATTTGGAAGTTCAGCAAAGTTATAATTGTTTCTTTTCTTTCCCTTTTATTTATTTTTTTTTTTTTTTCCCTCTCTTTCAACTTGCCGGTCCACTAGTAGAGCTAGTCAATAGGAAATTAGAGCATCATAACTAGGATGCACTTTGTTGAATCCAGAGCCAAGTGTAACCTGTTATAGTGCAATCTCTGCTTCTTCTTTTTTCTTGTTCCATTCTACCCACATCATCTGAACGTCTGATTAAAATCAATGACACTTCAACTGGAGGCCAAAGCAAATGCACTACAATAGACATCACTACATGTTCTAAGTCAGTCAACACCAAAACAGACAAGACCATTCTAACAAATTAATGCATACCATATATTACTGTTTGACTAGATAGTAGTTCATTCAGATACATGAGCATTATTGCTGGCTGTCACATTCCTTAAATACTCCTAGTAGCTTTTTCAAGTGGACCTAGTTACTTTGAAGTCAATTGCCAAGATAAATCTTTATGTACTGCCTAATAAAGCCTATTTGGGGTCTCAGCAACAACTAATCAGCACAATACTAAGAACCAGTGAGATACATGCCAAGACAAACTAGAAATATGGATGAATTAAATGAAATCCAATAGTGAAAGTTAGGCTATGTCATTCGACACCAAAATAGATAGGACCATTCTGACAAATAAACACATACTATATATAACGATTTGACTAGATAGTATTTCATTCAGATACATGATTAACAGTGTCATTATTGCTGATTGTCACAGTCCTTAAATACTCCTACTAGCTTTTCTCAGATGGGCCAAGTTACTTTAAAGTCAATTGCCAAGATAAATCATTATGTACTGCCTAATAACGCCTATTTGGGGTCCCAGAAACAACCAATCAGCACGATATAAGAACTGGTGATATACATGTCAAGATAAACTAGATTTATGGATGAATAAAATGAAATCCAAGAATGGAAGTTAGGCCATGTTTGATCATTTCACTTCTTATTTCATAATTATCATTTTTACACTCCAACACCCTTGTACATTTCCAAGGCACATCTTTACATTTTCAATACAATTTTAATATCTTTGAAACAAAGTCCAAGGGTAAGAAATGAACAGAAAAAACTATTCATACAAAGCCTTTAAAAAATTCGAAGTGTGGATCAGATCGTACATAATACAACTCAGATTAACGCGCAGATAGACTTCGTAGAGAAATCAGCATTCTTGCTGTATAATCATTGCTAGTTTATTCCTTTTACTGTCGTTGCCATACTCGATATAACCAGAATATAAACTATAGCTAATGATTTTTCTTATATTGACCACCGTTACTTGAGCAAAAGATCAAGCCTATCTACCAATCTTTCTTTTCTGATATTTAGTTGCTTCGACTTTCAGCAAGAAGCACCTCATATTATATTGTACAAAACAGCTTCCAGGTCTCACAAATGAACTTTTGACACATGGAAACCACGTTCAAAGTGACCTAATTAACTCGCATTTTACACTAAGGTTTCTGTTAAAAGTGTCCTGCACCACAAAAGGGAATCTCAAACCCCCTAATTTCACAAGATAGGAATAATGTACTCCCTCTGTCCTACTAAACAGGTTTGTATAAGTTATTGCTTAACTTGCAACCTTACTTCCCTTCTTCCTTCTCCAAAAATGTGCTATATTGAAAAGAAACTATTATAGTGGGAAAAAGGGATGTATAAACATCAAACAAACAAAAAAATCTTAACCTCAATAATTGAAAGAGATCAGAAATGATTTAATCTACACCTCAATTTAGAGCAAGAGAACACCAAAAGAAGTAATACGAAAGTGGGTTAAAAGGCTGATTCATTGAATAAATAGTCTTCTGATAGACATATCATAACACTACAACTGGAAAATAATGAAAACAATCACCAATTAACGAAGTATAGCACATTGCACTAAAAATTAGTTGCATTAGTTGACTAGTATTTGGGGAACGAAATGAGTGGTCAGGATACCACTAAGCCAATTTTCTAACTAACTTCACCAGAAACCATGGGCCTTGCAACAGTTGGCACAGGCAAATATAAATTTTGTCAAATAAAGAGAATAAGATTACACCATTTTGAAGTATTCTGAATCTCAGACAAATGTATAGTTTTCAAATTATTCATCATTTATTGACACTATTCACATTATTCTTCATTAATTGACACTGTTCACATTATTCTTCATTAATTGACACTGTTCACATTATCCTTCATCAAGTGACATTGTCCCCCCTTCCAAGTAATTTTGCAGCAGAACATGTGCAAAATTGGCACATTCCCACACCATTGAAATCAGATGATAAGAAAACATTTCAAATAAAGCATTTTTATGTCGGCGCTTCACTTATCTGAATGTCTTGCCAATCCTTTCGGAAAGGATGGTGATTTGTTATACAAAATTTTTAATATCATAACCATTATCAAGAAAGATTTTAGCTGATATATTGTAGTTGCCTCCTAACCGAGCATATCTTTCAACATGCTATCAACTATCAAGTACAGCAACTCCTAAAAGCCCAAGGAATACTAGTTTGATACTTATAAAGGTCTTTGTATTGAAAATCTTTAGCAGTGAAAAAGTTGAATCTTCCATCCGAGATATTAGAGTCAAAAATAATAATGGTAATTGGTAACAAGGAATAAAAGGATCAGCAAACCAAGCAGGGCTGCGCTGGTCTCATCAAATAAATTTTTGCACTACACTGAACAATTCCTGTCATCGGGATAGCTTGGGGACTATGCATTTCGAGAATTTGAACTACCTGATCTGCATACCCATTTTCTTCTAGGATATAAAGGTTTAGAATCATAAAAATGCATACTACCCATAAAGCTTTGTTTCAGGATACAAAGTTACAAAACTACAGAACCTATCACTTGTCTAACAGCCGGACATCTAAAAGCTAAAGAAAAGTGAAGAGAGTAATTAATATGGAAGTTTCCAGATCCCATCCTACCAACACATTAGTTTTTGGCCAAGAGAGCCAAAATATCATTCTGATATCTGAAAATTAGTTCAACCAGGGTTATTTCTGAAACATGGAAAACTGAAGGCCAAAAGGAAATAAAACTTTTTTCATTTCTTCTTGTAAAAACTACTGTTGGAAAAAGAGCATATTTGCCAACCACGTCAAAGGGAAAAGGGAAGACAGAAAGATAAACAGCGTAAAAAAAGAAAAAGGGAAGCAAAAATAATAAAAGGAGGGGGAAGGGGTAGAAATGGTGTGCTGAAATTCCAATGACAAATCAACCTAGATTTCCAGCACATCAAACTCGGTAATGTTTGGATTGAACGAGATTACAAATAGGAGAGATTTTCACAAAACATGGTTGAAGATAAGAAGGTCCTACAATTGCTCTGACTACTACTACTACTACTACTACAACTAAGGGCCTTATGGTATGAAACTCTGTTTTAGAAATGCATTTTGAATATTAAAAGTGTATTGGAAATGATGAACTACTTATACAAAATGAAAAATGTGTTTTGAAGAGCAAAAATGAGAGTGCCATACAAGGCCTAAACCTTTATCCCACGGATCCTATGTCGTCATCATGTTCTACAACTGTACTAACAAGGAAGAAGTATATAAAAAAATAAAAATAAAAAAGACAAATGAACTTTAGCCTCAACCCCATATTGCAACCCAAACAAAGAAAGCCAATTAACACCTAAAGACTTGTACCCGCAAGCAGAAGAGGTTCTCCAAATTTCAAGGCAAAAGAACTTAACACCAGATATTTTCATATATCCCCTTAGTAAAAGATTTTAACCATCAGCATAGTATCATATCCTTCCATTATGAAAGCTGTCAATCCAGTGACTTTTATATGCTTGCACACAATATCTGCTAAAAGAGCTGCACAAACACCTGAGAGGGTGCTACCTATAGGCAAAAGAATGAACAAGCTAGCAACTTCTTTCTTGAACCAACAAGTCATATCTTCTGATCAGAGGAAAAGGAATTTGCAACTTTTTTCCTTTTCTGCAAAATTATTAATAAATCTGCCTATGGTGGTTAAGAAAAAGAAATTCTTTTCCTTTCATTTCTTTTCAGTGATTGACAAAATAAGACACCATTCATTCCAAATATAATGCATGTAGGAACACTGTGCCTACTCCAAGAGAACTTCTAATACTAAATACAGTTCTTTAAGTTCATGGAGGTATCACCAAGCCTTGAAAAGCTCTCAAATTGCTCTATTTTCATTTTTCAGTTGAATCTAGTTTATGCACTAAAAGACACTATGGTTCAACCAGAAACTAGCAACCATTTTGTGTTTGCCTAGCAAGAAGCTCAAACAACCAGAATCATACTCGTGGGAAAAAGATGAGCAACCCCTCAGTCGAAACCAAAGCATTAACTTAAATATATAAATATAAATCACCTATCATTTCAAAAACAAGATGGCTCAAATCACAACAAGCTTTCGGTGTTCTTTAAGTAGGACCGGCCAAAAATATGCCAAACTTAAGACAACCAAGTCCAAGATAAAACTCACATATCTAGATCAAGCGTGAAATACACTCTCAAGCCAAGTACTTCTCAAAACCAATGTCAAGCCAACCTTGTCACAAATAAACAGGTGCTCATATAGTTTTAACCAAAAGGTAGCAGATGCCCACCCAATCAGTTGGTAAGATACACAAATCATCCATAGGCACTAAAGGTTAAAGGTCAGTTTTTTTCAGCTCAAAAATCACTAGGAAAAAGTGAAACCAGTTTAACTACTATAGGAAATAGAAACTCCAAAGTAAAAATACCATGTGACAGGGCAGCAAAAGAACATAGAAGGATGTGTCACCTAGATTGCTAGACACTAATTTTGTTGCGCAGAGCAACTACAAAATGGGAGACTGGTTCACCATCCTGCACAATCATATTCCCTTATCCTGCATACAAAACAGGTGCATCTGCGACTCAAGGCTTCTTCCCACGAGCCTCAAGACCATTGTTTCTTTTCTTGCCTCCAAACTCACGTCCAGTACGATCATTTGCAAACCTATAAGAAAAAGTGAAAAAAAAAATTTTATTATTCCATGCTAAGAATCACTGGAAATTTCATGATTTCACTTACTTCGGTTTTTTCTTATTCTGCTGCTTGATACTCAAAACCATGTCCATGGACATCTTCTGGTGTTCTCTTGTTTGTGAATGCCTGTCCAAGCCTTCCACTGTTTCACAATCTATCCCACAAATGCGACACCATCCCATGCTCATTTGCTTCCTCTTCCTTGAGTTGTCTAATTGAGCCATGTCCCCCTGAAACCCATGTGATTTAGTCAACTAAACTTACAAAATCTTTATACACGCACAAACAAAAGGGCAAAAAATCAGATCCCCCATTCAAGCAATGATAAGAACAATATGACAACACTTACTGCATAAGGCCCCTGTTCTGCAAATCCCTGAAGTGGAAAATTGCTTCTAAAACCAGGCTCCCCAAGACGTGGAAGACCTGGTTTGTTGCCTGCAAATTGTTCACCGTAGTGAGACTTCTGAGGGAAATTTGCAGTCCCTGCCACCTTTCCCATTGGCGCATGACCAGAAAAGGGACCAAAATGATTCGGTGAATTCTCACCCCTTTGAAAATGGCTCGGAGGAATTTCTTGACCAAATCGATCGGCCCTCCTAAAATGGTCAGGATGACCAGGGAGCTGATTCTCACCAAACCTCAAACCTTCTGGACCATAATGCTCACCCTGACGTGGAAAACCAGGAAAAGGGGGAAATCTGTTCTCATGAAATGTCTTAACTTGTGGATCAACAGGCATGTTTGGTCTGGCACCTTCACTGAATGAGGGTACTTTCCTGCCAAAGTAATCCTTATCAGGACTTCTAGGTGCCACATGTTCCATATCACGCCTAGGTAACCCAGGACCTGGCCCAATAAAATAAGGGTTAGTAACTGCAGTTTCCATAATAAAATTAAGCATGAGTGGTTATTTCTATGGAAAACTACCTGAAGGAATAAATGTGGACTGGACTCTAGAAGTGGGCACACCACCAGCAGAATCTATCATTTGCCCAGCATCATAGTTTAAACCATGTGGCGGGCCCCTGTCAAGTAGCCTGAATCCTGAATTGATAACAATAACAAGAAAGCATATTCAGGGACAAAAATAATGAGGAAAAGTTAGATAAGCACAAGCAAGCTAAGTTTGATATATAAAAGATGGAGGAAAATAATCTTAACACACCATGATCCTGGGGCAAAGTAGGATCTCTGGGGAAAGGGTTCAAATGCTCCCTGGGAAAGGCCTTAAACCTTTCATCCTGAGAGCCAAACGAAGACCTGTCAAGCCCTGGTCCGCCATTCACCAACAAAGCATTTGGTTCCATTGTAGAAGGATGACCAAAAGGACCTCTCACAGAAGCTCCAGGAAACTTCATGTAATCTCCATCTAAATTCTGAGGGCGTCTTCCAACTATCCCACCCTGTGGATCAACTGAGCCAGGAGGTAAAGTAGTCAAAGATGGCCCCTGAGAAGTGCCAAAAGAAACAGGTCCCCTGCCAAATGAGGCAGCAGAGCCAAGATTCCCACCATGAGAGACATCATTAGCTTGCTTGTGCAATGGCCCTTGCTGGAACTGCTCAGATGGGTTTAATGGCAGCCTAGGGTGAGGCAAATGCTCAGACCCTTGAGGCCTCCCAGGATTAGCTGCATGTCCAGAGAACTGTGTATGAGGCAGTCCTGTAGGTGGCATTGTCTGAAATGTGGAAATACCAGCAGACTTCTGCTCATTGGCAGGCCCAGACGGCAAGGTCTCATCTCCAGATTTTAGAGCCATTGTCTTCTGACTCTTGTTGGACTCTACATCCTCAATACGAGCCTCGCCAATAGCATCTCTGTGTTTTGCTACATCAGTCGATTTCACATCATTCTCTAAAGAATACCCAGTATGCTCTTCATTCAATGCTAACTTGCCTATCGGCTCAGAAGAACCATCTTTTCTTCCAAGTAACTCATTGTTAGCATCCCTGATAGGTAGTTCGCTCTTTCTAGATTTATCAGTACTTTCTCTAGTGGTTTCCTGCTCAGAGAGTATGCCAACTTCAGATTTACGAGGCTTCAGTTCACCCGAATCAACTCTAGGAGCTTTCACAACTGTTTCAGAAGCACTGTGTGCAGACAATCCAGCTTCAGATGGAACACCTTTTTCAGAACCACTATCACCCTGTCTCAGCAGGGGCCCAGATGTTGAAGAAGTCAAAGACTGAGGAACATGCTGCTCAGGCACTGTCAGCATTTGGTTTTGGTTATTATTTGAATAGGCTTGATTTGTAGAATGCTCATATGGCCCTATCTGTGCAGGCTTGACCTGACCACCGGCAACAAAGCCACTGGAAGATTGTGCAAGTGGCTGTGGATGTGGCTGTGGCTGAATTGGAACCAATTGATTTGGCATCAAAGGTCTTCCCACATAACTCGGAGGTTGTTGAAACTGTACACCAGTGGTCATTGGAACGTTTTGCTGCAACTGAGAATAGGCATTAGGGTGCTGAGGCATCATATGAGGCGTACCCTGAGACTGAAGCTGGGGTGGAAACTGATTTTGATGACTCGGTTGGTTTTGAAGACTGCTAGAAAGAGGCTGTTGTACATATTGCTGCATCGAATGTTGACTAGAGTGAATCACTGGTTGCTGTTGAATTGGATGGCTCAGTTGTTGGTTTTGATGGTGAAATTGCTGTTGCTGTTGCTGTTGCTGTTGCTGTTGCTGTTGCTGTGCTGGCATGCTGGGGACTTGACCCTGAGGAAAATGTCCGTGCGGTTGATTGGGTACTGGACCTTGTGATGGAGGACGCATTGGAGGTTGAGGAAGAACCTGGACTTGCATCTGACTAGGTGGAAAAGATCCACCCACTGGATGGGCAGATAAGGGATGTTGATGGGGAAGCTGAGGCTGTCCATAAGATTGATATCCCGAAACAGTATGTCCTGAGGCTTGCACAAGCTGAGGCTGAGAACCAAGGGCAGTAGGTTGATTGGGCTGACCACCAGGTGCCGTAGGTTGATGGGGCTGACCACCAGGTGCAGTAGGTTGATGGGGCTGACCAAAAGGTGCAGTAGGTTGATTGGGCTGACCAAAAGGTGCAGTGGGTTGATTGGGCTGACCACCAGGTGCAGTAGGTTGATTGGGGTGGGAAGGCCGCAAAGGCGGTTGAAGCTGTATTTGGGGCTGCATCTGCAGTTGGGGATGAGATTGTGAACTCAACATCTGCGGTTGCATGTGCAAATGAGAAGGCTGAGGGTTGTGCATTGTTTGGTGTGGCTGCGGATATTGAGCCTGAACATGTTGGGTAGCAGGCTGCACTGGATGGGGCAGGGATGGGGGCTGTAGCTGGAGATGGAGCTGGGGCTGGGGCTGGGCAGGGGTTGGGTTATGCTGCTGAGACTGCGAAGCTGGAATCCCATGGTGAGTTTGTGAAGAAATATGACCATGAGACTGCATAGCAGCATGGAGTTGCTGTTGCGGATTAGCTGGAGGCTGATTTTGACTTGATGGGGCTGAAGGTTGCATGTGAGAGTTAATTGTGGCAGCTCCATGCAGCTGGACCTGGGTTTGAGTAATTGTCTGAGGTTGGACAGCCGGGGGTTGAACTGAAGCTTGTGATTGAGCTTGATGTTGGGTAGGATGCTGCGCTAGAGCTTGAGGTTGGACTTGTGTTTGAGCAGAGGGGTGTACCTGTGTCTGGGTAGCAGCCTGGCCATAGTTAGGAACATTGTGCTGCCCAAGAACCTGTTGTGAATGCTGCTGGTACTGCTGAACAGCCACTTGCTGATAAGGATAATACTGTTGATAAGCTTGCTGATACGGATCATATCCATAACCACCATACTGCTGATAATAGTTCTGATACTGTTGCTGATACTGTTGCTCTGCTGTCAGTGCAGCAGCTGGAACTGTAGCAGGAGCTTGTGAATTTGCATTAGCTTTTTGTTCGGCATCCTGCCCAAGCTGCCCAGGCTGTACAGAAGGAGCAGGAAGAGATTTCTGGGCCTGAGAAGTTGGAACTCCAGCCTGGCTGGTAGCTTGGTTTAGAACAGGTCCAGTGGCAGCAGTTACACTAGAGTTGGGAACAGATTGGGCTGCATCTGGTGCCTGCTGCACTTGATATGCACCCTAAAATCAAGATCGGGCTAAGAGTAAGACACAATAACAGATGGGGAAAAAGTATTACTTATAAGCACACAAATAAGCATATGTTCAAATATCTCACAGGACAACTCTGGGCATGCTCATGTACTTGACGATGCACAATTTGAACACCACATCTGTTGCATATAACTGGGGAATTGCCAAAGGAGCACCCAAGACAATGTGAAGTGCAATCAGCCAAAGAACCCTCCCATGTGCATCCACTTCTATGATACAGACATCGTACTTTCACTTTCCCAATAGCTTCAGCATATACATTATCTGATTGAACAAGTGGCTGCCAATAAACAAGTTCAGCATACCACACCACAAATACTAGATATAGGACAACTGAAATACATACCTTAAGACAAAATACTTACCTTAGAATCCGCTTCCGTAACTAAGTACCCATCATAGGGGCATGCACGGCTATTATTTGCAACATGCGACAGACAAGGTTTGCAGAAAACATGAGTGCATTGCGACTGAAGTGCTTCATTTGGGTATACAAGTGTGCGACACACAGGACAAAAATACTCCCCCGGATAATTATGAATGTCAATTATGCATTCAATATCAAAACCCATTTCAAACCAAAACTACTTCGTCAGCTCCAGCCGTGAATCCAATTGGGAATCTAAGTATGAAAACATTAGAAATCAGGGAAAGATGAAGTATGATAGCCAAATATCCTTTTTGAAACTACCACGTGTGGAAAATAGATTCAATTAAGTACCAAGGATAATACCAACATTACTGAAATCAAAGAGCGACAAATGAAAAAGAGAAAATTCCCTTTAAGGGCGCAATAATATGTCACATTCTTAGTAAGGGTGTATAGCTTTAGTATCCTCTTTACATAAGCATTTCTCTAACACATTAACTAAATTGTTAATGACAATATCACCCTTTTTTAAATCAAACATAATCTAAATGTTTACGTAATTTTAACATGATTTCCAAAATTAAAACTGCCCAGAGTATCTATGGAAACACAAGACCATACTAAGTCATCTTCTATCTCCATGACTCAGATATATATATATATATATATATATATATATATATAAATTCTGTCTCCATCTTCATTATTATTTGGGTCTTTTTACGACATAAGAGATGTTGAATCCAGGTCAAAGTGAGTTTAGTGAATTGAAATGGTTAAAGATTTTATCCCATTCACTTTGCTGGGATTATATACCACAACTGGGTCTAATATGCAGATGAGAATTGAATTCATGGCACCTTGAAGAATACTAACATATTAATTTAGTTAAGCACTGAATTTCACCATAGAATCAAGTATAATGCATAGAAATTGAAATATCAAATACAAATGTCAGGTTGGTACAACAAAACCTGAAATCAAAAAGTTTGGTGAAAGAATGGATCTACAGAAGGGCTTTGATCAAAATGTAATATCAGCCATTTTATGTTTGTTGATAATAAAAAATAAAGACAAACAAGTACATGATTTTCCACTATTTCTAGCACTCAAACCCAAACATTATTGGACAATAAAAAAGAAACCGTGGGTTTAATTTCTTTTCCTATTTTAAGGAGGCGATAGCCACTTTAATTGGAACTTTCTATAAATAAAAGCAATGCAATTAAAAGAATTTAATAAGAGCAAAAAAGTACATTTGGAAATTGATTGAATTAATGAAGGTAATCTAGGCCCTTAACAAGAATTTGAAAACTGTTCTGCTCTCTCTAAGAATTTGAATTCTTATAACATCCCTAAATGCAATTTCTCCAATGAATGACATGAATATCCTGGCACCAGCTCATCTACTCTGTCAGGGAAAACACAGGGCTCAACACAGTAATGAGTTGAAGATACACTACCATATAAGAGAATCTGGTTTGATTTTAGTAAATCCTGGTGAACAGAGCATGCTTCCTGTACCCATAAAGTATGGAATAGATCAAGTATAATCCTCATCACAATATCCCAACTAATGAGCAAAGGAGCTGTGCATCAACTTCAAAAGATAAAACAGTTTTGGAATTTCATTCAAGGAATCTTTTCCCCATGACCCACATAAAATTATTTTTAAGAACTCTTGACAACTAAAACCTACATACGGGAAGAAGAAGACCCAGACTTCAACAGCAACATTCACAAAAAAACCAATAATAGAAGCAGATATACTTGGCATAGACAGCAATGTGAGAATGCAATCGATCAAATATTAACATAAACTTTCAAGTCTGACCAGCAAATTGACCTTTTAAGAAAGGAGTTTTTAAAGGCCAATAAAAATTGATTTATAACATTGCAAAACCCGTGAGTAAACAAAGACAGACTCAAATGGAAAAAACTTCATGGATTTCAAAATTGATAAAAGAAACATTAACGATGGATTACATCATAGGAACACACAACATTAGTCGTAAACCAAGTCCAGACTCACTGCTGGTTTCTTATAAACACTTCATCGCGGAAGAACCAAAAACGCTTTTCAAAAACAGAATATCATCATATGCTTACTTAAAACTAGTAGTAGAAAAGAAATATTAAAGGCTTTCTAGTAAAAGATAAAATACGCCAAGAAGGACACTGAATATTTGTGGAATCAACCCACCAAATATGGAAATGGAGTAAAGACAAAGAACTGGGTTTCTCCGGGAGCTCATAATACCTAATGAAGCCCTTCAACGATGGGTAAAATTGCCCATTTAAGTAAGCAGACCAATAGGTCTTCAAGAGCAGTGGGCTGAAGTTATAGTCAGTACCCTTTCCGGAATGGTGTGGAAGATATTAACCAATAGACCTAAAGTTCACGCAATCACGCATCTACCATAAAGGGCATCCTAATTAATATCCAGCCCCCCCCCCCCCCCCCCCTCCTCTCTCTCTCTCTCTCTCTCTCTCTCTCTCTCTCTCTCTCTCTCTCTCTCTCTCTCTCTCTCTCTCTCTCTCTTCCAAAACCCAAAATGATGCTTGGAAGCATGTATGGAAAGATAACACGATCTAGTAAAATAACTTTTAGACATGACCCAACGCCACAAGCCACTACACTCAAAATCATATAACAGAGCTCCCCAAGAAAAGAAACAAAAACCTAAGCAGCATCTACATAGCTTTCACCACACAACCCTAAATAAGTAAAGTAAATCAAATTTTTCTATTCAACTTTCATCAAGAATCAAGAAATTCCCAAAAGATATATCCTCGGGAAATTTTGCAGTGTTTAGCATGCCATAAGATTTATCAACAACTGTTCTTAAGCAAAACCGTGGCCTTCCATGCACAAAAAATTAACCAGAATCTTAGACCAGAAGAAAGCATTTCCAATTTTATTTTCTATCCAATTCAACAAAAACAAAATCATTTTGAAACACGACACAATACAACCACTATAGTAGTTTTAGCACAACAAAATTTCATGAAATAACTTAAAAACTAAACCGACAAATAAGAGTAGAAAACCTTTACTGGAAAAGGTTTGCCAAAATCAGAGCACAAAAACCGGTTCCAGATACCCAATAATCTGATTCAGGCCAGCACAAGAATCACTGTGACTTATGCCATGATCGGAGAGATTCTCATTTCCTCACATGATGATAAAATCCCAAACTAAACTATTACGCATACCCACAAAACCCCCAAGCCGCTAACCAGAAATACAGACTACGAAAACTCACCTAAATAACACAAACTCTTCATCGGTGAAAAACAAAATAAATAAATGACAATAGTTCACAATAAATTCCCATATGCAACCATGATAAAAACAGCTGCCCAAATACACATATCACCAAAAATTCATAAACCTGGCTTGATAATGATTCGACACACATGCATCTCTATATCTAACCGTACAGAAATCAAATAAATTCCTCACCTTAAACCAGACAGCAATTCGAAACCCTAACCGCAGCTCCGGGTCAGGGTTTTTTTCCTTCTATTCTCCCCTCTTCGCCTAACCAAAAAAAAAACATTCAGAAATCAGATAAAGGGTTTAACATCAACACCAACACCAACCAAACACTCATTTTTTTTCCCTTTTTTCCTTACTTTTCCAATAGGCGAATGAGGAATTTGGGCGAGTGGGTGAGTGAGTGCACGAGTGAATGAGAGAGTGAGAGAGTGAGCAGAAAACCTCTGCAGGGGCAACTGCAAATTGCAAAATGGTAAAAAGGCGAAACTGCGGAAGCGGTGCTGGCGTGCGCTGTTTATGTATAAGGGAGAAACCGAGGATGGCTGTCTCAATAGTGTCTTGTTGCTCCTTTTGGGCCTGGGCAATTTTAATGACTTGAAAGTGGAAAACTGATCCATCTATATTTTTTGGGTTTTATAAAATTTTTAAAAATCACATTATTTACTTTAGAATAATGTGCATTTTGTCACATAAAAATCAAAATCGTGATATGTTTGTCGTTGTGTCACAAACCAAGTTTTCCAGATTTGTCCCGCAACCACACTGATGCATGCCTGGTCCTTAAGTTGTAGCACATTGTCGCTATCAATTTACTGAAATTTGGTTAAAATTTCGATCAACAGTGAATGATCAATGCGGCAATTTAGTTTACTGTGTTAGAGATAAATAACATCGATTTGAACTCACGTGTAATTATAGTCAAGTTTTACGGAATGCTAATTTAACATTTGTGGAACTTGTAAGCGTTCAATGGCACGCGTTTATGGACCCGTTTCTTTCTTTAGTATTATCGTTATTATTTGTTTGCTACATAAGACTTGTAATTTTAAATTTTAAACTTCTAGTTTCGAAATTAAAGTCAATTTTTATTACGTTCATTTAAAAATATTATTTCTTGTGTAAGAACCTTAATTTTCAACATATAACTGTACTTTTAAAAGTTGAACTCATATCTTTTTAAATAAAATATTTTTTTTAAAAAAAAACATGTATCTTGTATAAATAAACTTATACTTTTAAAAATAAAGAGTTTTAAAATGGGAGGTTAGGGGGTGATAAGGGCCTTGCAAATTTAAAGTCGTGGTTCAAATCGTAAACTCGTAATGATAAAATACTAAAACTAAAAAAATAATAAGATTTTAATTGCTAAAGTAATATTGATGTTCTTATATAGTTTTAATGTATAAAGTAATATTATACCGTCAAGGCTTCAGACGCAATACTAATATTTGAAGAGTTAAACATACAATTTAAATGAAAACTTTACTATAAAAGTAACAACAATACTTTTGAAATTAAACTTATATTTTTAAAATAAAAGATTGTTATAAAAAAAAAAGGTAACACTGAAATTTTTAAATGAAGTTAGATACCAATAAGTAGAAATAAAAAGAGAGAGGAGAAAAAAAATAACAACGACAGCATCAACCCCAGCGCTTGCACGCACCTGATAAAAATTGAGTCGAAATGATTATTGTAAATATTTATCTCATTTTTTTTTTTTTAATCTCATATTGGTGAGCATCAAATACTTATATTGTAATTAGGGCGAAATACAAAAACAACCCTGAGGTTTGTAGTAAAAACAAAATAAACTCCCAGTTTTTAAAAAACACAAATTAAACCTTTGGCTAAAAAATCTACATTTTCCTGACAAAAATACCCTTTTAATAAGACTACAATTAATCATGGCATTCGGGCTGTTCATTTTCATCCCCTGATTTCCTCCAAGAAGTCCTTTTTTTCTTTCTGCAATTTTTTCCTTTAGCTCCTTTTCAACACCTCTTTACACAGCCCAATGAGAACTCCATAAACGGCAAGGACTATCATATGCATCAAAAGGCATGGACAGCAGCAGCAGCAGACGGCGACGCACTCCACTGGCAACCTCCCCGATTCTCATCCCTTCTCGTCTGTCATTTTCCTAACACATTACCGATAATAGCGGCTGCCTCTGGTTTACCGTGGGTGGCTCAACCACTAGTTATTTAATCGATCGTGCACCTCTAAAGCTTCTAGAACAGAGAAAACCAAGCTCAACAGTAGTATATCATTTGGCAAGCCTTGGCTTTACAAAGCCTAGTAAGTTAGTTTCAAGAAGAAACTTTAATGCAAGGCTCTCTACTGAGCAACTAAACTGCTAGTTATTTGAGGTCTCACTTCTCAGTTCTGCTTGAAACCTGTAACTGCCAAAGAGACATCGTCAGTTGTGCACTGAAAATGTTTGTAAATATTCAATTGATTGTCCCCGCCCACAGATAATCTGGAAATTTTGAAGCAAATAGCCGCAACAAGAATCATAGTTGCAGAAAGTATGATTTTGAAGCACTTAGTTCACTAAATCTGGAAATGGAGAGAACAAGTGCTGCAGGGAAACTGGATGGGGAAAAGAGTTTCAACCAATGATGCCAAAAGTGAAGAAAAGTGAAGAAAAAGAAGATGAAATGAAGGGCCCAGATGCATGTTTAATTATAGTCTTAAAAGGGTATTTTTGTCTGAAAAATATAGAATTTTCAGTCAAAAGTTTAATTTGTGCTTTTTAAAAATTGAGGGTTTATTTTGTTTTTACTACAAAACTCAGAGTTGTTTTTGTATTTCGCCCTTGTAATTATTCATTTTCCTTAAGTAATAATAATAGGAGTTAGTGAAATAGAATATCAAATCATGTGATATATATAGAAATACAAAATCATCCATTTCTGTTTTGCATAATTTTAACCATCACGACAAATAATGATGGGTAAATTACCTTTATCCTCCTCGAGGTATGGTAAGTAGTAACTTTCTAGTAACCTCCTTGAGTTCACAGAGGTTTGTGTTAACATAAAAATCAACTCCCTCTAATTTGATCAAATTATCGTCGCCTCATGTTAGTCTAAAAAATTAATACAAACTTCAGGGGTATTTTTGTTATTTGAGAGAATTTTAAACATCTAGAGGGTTGTGTTATGGACTTTCACCAAACCTTGGGGTGGTTAAATGTAATTTACCCATAATGATTTTACAGTTCTTTTTGCTGGAAAATTGTATTGGATGTCTCTCTGTCTTATTGCCCTTTTCGGGCCTGGATAGTTACAATGAGTTAGAAAGTGGAAAATGATCCATCTATATTTGTTGGGTTGTACAAACCAATTGAATTATATGTCAAGATTGAAAGTAATTCTAAAGAATCCAAAAAATAAATTAGAGAAAAAAAAAATTTTCTCCCTCCGTTCCATTAGAAGAGTTCACTTTCACTAAAGCACAACTTATTATAAATATTAACGTACAACATATAAAATAGCTAATTTGACTATATTTATTCCATCAATGTCCTTACTTTTTATGTATGGACTAATTGTGCACCACTAGAAGTGGGCATGGTTTGGTCTTATTCGAAATAGAATCGAATTCGAATTTACCAAATTCAAATTCAGTATTCAAATTAAGTTTGGTTTAAAACCAAATTCGAATTATGAATTCGGTTTTTGAATTGGGTATTCCAACCCGAAAACCGAACTGGGATATAACATGATTTATATTTTTAAAATTTTAGACTTTTAAGTTTTATACTTCTAATTTTACTATTTTAATTTTTAGGGGTTTTCATTTTTTGCCCTAGTTTAGTAGTTTGAACCCTTTCAATCGCGATTCTCAAATTCCAAATAGAAGAGACGGTGACAGAGGCGGGCCAGCAGCGACCAACGAAGGCGAAGCCATGGCGACGGCGAAGTGGGTACAGTGCACACCATCAATCGATTCAATCTGTTTGCCCCTTCTCTGTGTTTGTATTGTCGGCGACGGACGGCGAAGCAAACACACTAGCGAAGGCTGCGAAGCAAGCACACTGCACACCATTTTTTGCCCCTTCTCTCAGTTATCTGTATTATCCGAATTGCAAATGAATTTTTTATTTTTATTTTGACTCAAATTTGTGAATTCGGTTTCCACAGTCCAAACCTGGTTTCTTCAATTTTTAAACGAATTAGGTTCGATTTTCGAATTGGCCCAAAAAAATTAAAATTCGAGGAAACCGATTCGCAGAAACCACAAACTGAACAGTTGCCCACTCCTATGCACCACGCATAATTAAATTAGTAAGGGTATGAGGAGTTAAAAAAAAATTAAAAGTGGACTCTTGTAATGAAATATAAAATATATTTTTTTAACTGGACACTTAGGGTGGAACGGAGGGAGTAAAAGAAAAGAAAGAAAAGAGAAGGAGAATTGAGAGTGATAAAGAACGAAGGTAGGATTCAACTACAATTTAGCTAATGTCCCAAATTACCCAAGTCGTCCCCTTATATCCGTAACTACTAATTTTCTAACTATCTAACTATATGTTCAATAAAGAATATTACACTATGATGTGACATAAAAAGTCCGGCGTATGGATGCTTCGGCTGGCCCAATGAAGATCTTGAACGTTCAGGCCCAACATAGAGATTTGACGGACAAAATGGATGAAGGCAAAGATGGAAACCGAGCTATAGAGGTCGGATTAATGAGGAGCTGGATCTGTATGAAGAATATTCCGGTGACAAAGACAAACAATCAAAAAGAAGCGGGGCTATCCCCCCTGTGTAACTCCGACGATCAAGTTAGCAACATGTAAGCAGAAAAGGGCATTGACCAAGAGCTTAAGAGAAATTGCATCAAGAATGGTTTACCTCAAATGAGTCTGGTGACTGAGTATTTATAGGCTCACTTTGATATATCCGTTGTGCTGAGCTGTATGATATGTCCGTTGTGCCATGATGACCTGCACTTTCACCTACTCTCCTTTTTATGATGACTTTAACGTTCTTGAAATAACGGCTCTAATTTGGCTCCTTTGTCATTATTGCTCCTGCATATATTAGATTCATGGCCCTACTGTCAAGTCAATGTTACCGTTATACCGACCTGACCTAAGCTTTACTGACCTAAGATTTGCTGACCTAAACTCTGCCGACCTAAGCTCTGCCTGATCTAAGCTTTACCGACCTAAGATTTGCCTGATCTAAGCTCTGCCTACCTAAGATTTGCCTGATCTAAGCTCTGCCGACCTAAGCTCTGCCTGATCTAAGCTCTGCCTGATTTAAGCTTTACCGACCTAAGCTCTACCTGATCTAAGCTCTGCCGACCTAAGCTCTGCCGACCTAAGCTCTGCCTGATCTAAGCTCTACCGACCTAAGCTCTGCCTGATCTAAGCTCTGCCGACCTAAGCTCTGCCTGATCTAAGCTTTACTGACTTAAGCTCTGCCTGATCTAAGCTCTGCCGACCTAAGATCTGCCTGATCTAAGCTCTGCTGACCTAAGCTCTGCCTGATCTAAACTTTACCGACCTAAGCTCTGCCGACCTAAGCTCTGCCTGATCTAAGCTTTACTGACTTAAACTTTGCTGACCTAAGATTTTCCGACCTAAGCTTCCCGGGTTTGGTTATCTTGTTTACCGACCTAAGCCTGACCTTTACTATCCCCTTAGATCTGTTTAATGTCGACCTAAGCCTAACCTGGGGCTTTTTGTACCTAAACTTTCCTTGTTTTGATTGGGCCAAGCCCAAATGACTTTAGCTATTTTTATGCACATCAACAAGCCCCCCCCAGTATCATGTTTTACTTGACTTAAGATAAAACATGATACTTAGCCCCAGATAAACGATTAGTATACATTCGACCTTAATAAATTCTTGTCCGACCTTGACTGTGGTGAGGTACTGAAATCTAGACTATAATTACCGACCTAACATGAATTTTACCGACCTATTGCTATCTGAAATGCTGAACTAACAAAGAGCACTACCCCATGCCAGCAAGACCGACCTAGCAATGCTTCCAATGACAACATAAAGACTTGCTTAATTGCATACCTCCGCATCTCGACCTAAGGGTTTGACCCAATATCCTACGAGACTATTCTAATGACTTGTCCCGGCCAAATGCCTAGCCCTGCCTATGTTTGCCCCAGCTAACTGCTTAGGCCTTCTTTATGTTTGTCCCAACTAATTGCTTGGCCCTTCCTATGTATGTCACAGCTAACTGCTTCTCCCTGCCCATGTTTATCCCAGCCGATGTATTGGCCCTGCTCATGAAACATTGCTTTGCCTGTTTAACATTATAACGAAGAGAAGCCATCCCATACATGATAGAAAATGTAAAGAGCATATGCATAACTGAAGCTATAGATTGAAAGTGGTTTAAACCAGGCCATCTAAGGTACCCATGGTAAGGTGATCACATGATTTCTGTAAGTAGTAGCTGGCCAGCTATCATGGTTACTGGTATGCTCAACTATCCTGTGAGTATAACATGGTGGTTACCAAATTTAACATGGTGACTGGTATGTTCAGCTATCATGATGGTTGTCACAATAATTTGAAAGCGGTTCCAAACAATGTGTCTTTCACTATGCCTACTGAATAATGAAAACAATAATGTGAAAACGGTTTCCAACCGTGTCTTTCGCAATGCATACTGAATAATGAACATAGTAACTTAAGCATCTAAGGGTGCGCTTGGTTCGTAGAGGGGAATGGGAATGGAAATGGGATTGATAGTAGTGGGGAATGATAGTAGAGGTAATCATTGTATTTGTGTTGTTTGGTTTGTGATAGGGAATGACTATGATTACCATTGATGTTGTTTGGTTCAAAAATAAAAATTTTAGGAATAAAATTTATTTTAATTTTCTTACGCTTAACATTTAATATCTTATAAACTATTTATATTTAGATGTATTACAATGATAATTTTTACTAATTAAAAATTTTTAAAATAAAAAACACACCAAAAAAATAATTATACAAAGGAATGATTCCCATTCCCCTCAAAATGGAGGGGAATGGATGATTGAAAGAAAATGGGATATGGGGGTGGGGTCCGGGGAATGAAACCACAAAACCAAACACCCCCTTTCATTTCCATTGCCATTCCCCTCTCCCAAAACCATGAAACAAGCACCCCCTAAGATATTTTATTGTCCTATAGACCGTACCTAATGGTCTCCAAGACCTACCAACAGTGTCTGACCTGACTTTATGACTTGAATGCATGTCCCGGGGTCGTCCCCCAGATCATCAACTGATGGGGGGTCTGCCCTCCAGGTCGTCCACTGATGGGGTCTGCTCTCTAGGTCGTCCATTGCTCCAGGTCGTCCACTGGTGGGGTCTGCCCTCTAGGTCGTCCACTGGTGGGGTCTGCCCTCTAGGTTGTCCACTGCTCCAGGTCGTCCACTGATGGGGTCAGTTCTCTAGGTCGTCCACTGCTCCAGGTCGTCCACTGGTGGGGTCTGCCCTCTAGGTTGTCCACTGCTCCAGGTCGTCCACTGATGGGGTCTGCTCTCTAGGTCGTCCACTGCTCCAGGTCGTCCACTGATGGGGTCTGCCTTTTAGGTCATCCACTGATGGGGGTCAGCCTCCAAGGTCATCCACTGATGGGTTGGCCTCCAAGGTCATCCACTGAAGGGTCATCCTCCAATCCTTATTTCTCACTCCGTAAATTAATATATTTGACCTGTACTCCACATGCAAAAAATTTTGGGACCTAGAATGTCTTCCTGATTTGCCATTCCTTCATTTCTCGACATCCATGCATAACAAAGAACAAAAAATGCAACAAGAGTTAAAGTATACAACCAAGTAACAAGAGACACATGGTATGCAGTTTCAAGACATATTTTAATTGTTTCAAGAGTTGCCTTCTGAAGCGTGATCCTTCTAGAATGTTAACAACCAGATAGATGCACATGGTATGCTGCTTGCAAGCGGTTCAAAAACCAGGCCTTCCCAGATGTACATGGTATGATGTCGATTCATTGATGTCAACCAAATTTATATTTCTATATGTCGGTTAAGAAATCAATTGTCCCAAAAACTGTACCTAATCGGAGAATTATTTCCTTAGTGCAAACCGCTATTCTGGAAGAAGAAGCATCCGTTCCCGAACGTCTTGCGTCATGACTTCAACAAATTTCTTTGATTGTGAAGAAAATTTGATGAAGAAAATCAATCAAATCGTTCCCCACAGACGGCGCCAGTTGATGTGACGTAAAAAGTCCGGCGTATGGATGCTTCGGCTAGCCCAATGAAGATCTTGAACGTTCAGGCCCAACATAGAGATTTGACGGACAAAATGGATGAAGGCAAAGATGGAAACCGAGCTATGGAGGTATAATTAATGAGGAGCTAGATCTGTATGAAGAATATTCCGGTGACAAAGACAAACAATCAGAAAGAAGCGGGGCTATCCCCCTTGTGTAACTCCGACGAT
Organism: Leptodermis oblonga; assembly: GCA_016801395.1. NCBI lineage: Eukaryota > Viridiplantae > Streptophyta > Magnoliopsida > Gentianales > Rubiaceae > Leptodermis > Leptodermis oblonga. The sequence continues at coordinate 36,507,912 of CM028760.1, forward strand.
CAAGTTAGCAACATGTAAGCAGAAAAGGGCATTGACCAAGAGCTTAAGAGAAATTGCATCAAGAATGGCTTACCTCAAATGAGTCTGGTGACTGAGTATTTATAGGCTCACTTTGATATATCCGTTGTGCTGAGCTGTATGATATGTCCGTTGTGCCATGATGACCTGCACTTTCACCTACTCTCCTTTTTATGATGACTTTAACGTTCTTGAAATAACGGCTCTAATTTGGCTCCTTTGTCATTATTGCTCCTGCATATATTAGATTCATGGCCCTACTGTCAAGTCAATGTTACCGTTTATACCGACCTGACCTAAGCTTTACTGACCTAAGATTTGCTGACCTAAGCTCTGCCGACCTAAGCTCTGCCTGATCTAAGCTTTACCGACCTAAGATTTGCCTGATCTAAGCTCTGCCTACCTAAGCTCTGCCGACCTAAGCTCTGCCTGATCTAAGCTCTGCCGACCTAAGCTCTGCCTGATTTAAGCTTTACCGACCTAAGCTCTGCCTGATCTAAGCTCTGCCGACCTAAGATTTGCCTGATCTAAGCTCTACCGACCTAAGCTCTGCCTGATCTAAGCTCTGCCGACCTAAGCTCTGCCTGATCTAAGCTTTACTGACTTAAGCTCTGCCTGATCTAAGCTCTGCCGACCTAAGATCTGCCGACCTAAACTCTGCCTGATCTAAGCTTTACCGACCTAAGATTTGCCTGATCAAAGCTCTGCCGACCTAAGCTCTGCCTGATCTAAGCTTTACTGACTTAAGCTTTGCTGACCTAAGATTTTCCGACCTAAGCTTCCCGGGTTTGGTTATCTTGTTTACCGACCTAAGCCTGACCTTGACTATCTCCTTAGATCTGTTTAATGCCGACCTAAGCCTGACCTGGGGCTTTTTGTACCTAAACTTTCCTTGTCTTGATTGGGCCAAACCCAAATGACTTTAGCTATTTTTATGCACATCACACTATGATTCCAAGATCATGACATTATAATACGGAGTACATCATTTTTTCCACAATATATGTAAGACTTATAATCTTAAAATTGAAACATGTATTTTAGAAATTGAGAAATTGAAGCTTATACATAAAAGTATTTTGAAATAAAAAATTAATATGTTTGTTTACATAAATTGTAGTTTTAAAACACTTGTAAATAATATGTTCTATTTTGGGAAGTAATATTGATATGTCTGAAAATTAAACTTATGCTTTTGAAATAAAAAGTTTTAATGATACTCATTAATGCTTTTTAACTTAAAACTAGTGTTTCTTTTTTATAATTAAACTTACATTTTTTAGATGAAGAGTTTTACATGTAAAGTAATATTGTTACTTTTGAACGTAAAATGATCATTTTGAGAGTTAAACTTATACCTTCGAAATTAAAAGTAACACAAATACTTTCGAATGTAAAATTAGTACTTTTGAAAAGAAAAAAAAAACTTACTGTAAAAATAACACTTATTGCTTTATGGTAAAATTTATATTCTTAAAATAATTTAATATAAAAAGTATTAAATCATGCAAATGGCACATTATGGACCAACTGTACATAAATTCACCCGTTTAACATCATTTAATGGATGCCCAATAAAGATTGGCCCAAATCATTAGTTTGATAACCATGATTCAGCACTTAAAATGAATGGTAAGAGCTTATTCAATAAAGTGTGTTTGATAACTGTTAGTCATAAGTCTTAATGAATTAAGTGATTCTGGAGTTAAGTACTTAATGATTAAGTGCATTTATAACGAAAACCCGAATAACTTAATTAATTAAGTGGGTCTGAAAAGTAAGTATAGTTTAGGCCTAAAAAATAAGTGATGAGTGAATCACTTATCACTGAATCTTAATTATATTTTTTCTCTTTCAATTTTCTCATTTTTTTGTATCATTATTTTATTTTATTTTATTTTATGTTTTAATATTTTTTAAAAATTTATCAATTAAAAAAATATTAATTTTATAACTATAAAAAATTTAAAAAATATATTATCATCTATTTTATAACTTGATTTGATGTAGATCCTATCTCCATCAAGCCTCAACAAGAACCTAAGCAACACATGACTCGTCTTCAAACAAAGAAATTGAAGGAAGCAATTAATGGATACGTTGATTAAGCACTAGAGGACCGCAAGGTGGAAGAAGCAAAACCGTGGGTGACCATGATCACCATGAACAATCAATTTCAACCATCAAATCTCATATTGGGACTACATTCTCGGTCAAGTGAAAGGATAGGAGGTCAATCTACCTTTGATCACAATTGGAAGGGTCAAAATGCATTTAAGGAGAAGTTGGAGGGCAAGATGCCAATTTGAAGGAAACCTTATTTAAAAATTCAAATGTGGAAGATATATAATTCTTGCCAATAATCAAATCCACCAAAACATGGCAGCCAACTAATGATTTTTGGCCATGAAGAATCAAAGCCACAAAACATGGCTGAAAATGAAACCCACCCACAAAACATGAAGAATCAATCCCACTACTTTAAGTATTATATTGTATTTCTTTATTTGGTGTGAACTTTAGCTTTGTATTTCTTTATTTGGTGTGTACTTTAGCTTTGTTGGATTTATTCTTGCTGGCCTTCTATATAATGTGGCTGAAACTACAAGGAATCATCAACCTACATGAAAATTCAATCCAAATTTGAGAGCTTCTCAACTTCAATTCCAACTCCTTGGTGGTTTTGGTCATCATTGCACACTTGTGGGCATTGGTAAGAAGTTTACAAGTCTTCTTTTGAGTATTAGAAGTCTTGGTTAGCTTGGTTAATTTCAAGGTTTTGTAAGTAGCTAGGTGAATTTAATGACATATGTTCATTAGGGGTGCCTAGTCTAGATTCGATCTTGTATTGCCTTCGATAATACTCTTTGTTTCCATTCTCTATCTCTCCATCATTGTATCAATCTTGTTGTATTTTTGATAATCTATATGTGAAGTGTTTTCTTGTGTTCATCACTTTGCAAATCCATGATTATCATTGTTCCATTCACTAAACAACACCGAACTAGAGCTTGAATTCTCCAACTGTGTTGTATGCTCACTAAACCAATCTTGGGAACTTATTCAATTGCTTAAGAAATCTACATCATGATTAATAATATAAGTAAATTTAATGTTAAAAATAATATAAATTTTTTATTTTTAATAACTTAATAATATTCAGATTTCAAATTTCAGTCTTCATATTTTAGACTTCAGTCATAATTTCATATCTTAAATTTTAGATTTGATCAAACAGAATAACTTAATGAATTCAGATTTTAAACTTCATATTCAGATTTCATATATAAGTTTTATCAAACGAAGCCTAAATGTTTATCTCATATAAGTCAAGCTTAATAATTAATAAAATAGGTAAAATGTTATAATTTAGAGAGTTTAACGGTCAAAGTGATAAGAAACAAATATTTTATGTTAAAGTTAGCATTCAAATCTAACAAAATGGATGAAATAACACGGTTTTTTATAGTTCAATGGATAAAATGACATAACAAAAAAAAGGTTTAGGAGCCAAAAATTCACATAGCCAAAAGTTGGGTAGCTGATGCTGTTATCCGCCCAAAATTGTAGATTGATTTTGTTATTGTTCCTGCTTGATAGCTGAAAGATTAAGAGAGTTAATTTTTGTTAAGTTTACGAATAATTCATGGTTAATCTACCATTTAGGTCTGAGCAAATTATCCGCGGGTCGACCCGCGGGTAATACCCAACCCGAACTAAACAAAACCCGACCCGCGGGTCGGGTCAGGTTCGGACCGCGGGTCTACCTGGACCCGCGGGTCGGCCCAACCTTTCTTTCTTCTTCTTTTTTTTTTTTTTTCCTTGTCATGGTCGATCTGGTTCCGCTGGTCCGGGTCAAACCCGCAGGGCAATTCGGTTCTCCCTCCAAATCCGGTCCAACCTGTTTTTATTTTTTTGGGGCATGGTCAGGGGTTGGCCCGAAATGGGACCATAATCACAATTTCCAACTTAAAATTTGTAAAATTATATAGGCTATTTCTTGAGATAAGATTTGAACCCACGACCTACATGTACTAATAAGTCTTAAGAAAAGCTGGTTAGCCACTCAAACTACTCTTTATTTTGTTACTTTGTGTTCTTCTTATTATTATTATATTATACAAATAGTTAAATTATGAATCATTTAATATTTTTTCAATTATATTTATTATTTAAATTACATCACACATGAATTTCATAATCTTAATAAAATTTATTTTTTTATATAAAAAAATTATTTATATATTGTTTCAAATTTAAATAATATGCAAAATTTATCAATTGAAAATTACCTTAAATAAATAAAATTATACAATATTATTTTTTATTACAGTATTTTATTTTTAATAGTAATCGACGAGAAAAACAAAAATAAATAAAAATAATAGAAAATATAAATTACCATTAGTTATATATTATTATAATATATGTAGTATAAATAAACATATAATATAATAAATCTAATAAAATAATATAACAAAACAAAAGTAGGTGGGATGGTTGATTAGTTTATCCTAAGACTTTATGTTTAATTTAGGTCGCGTGTTCAAATCTCATCTTGAGCAAATAAATTGTATTTTTTTGAAGGGAATGACCATGTTAAAAAAAAAAGGGCCAAAACCCGACCAAACCCGTTCGGGTCTAGACCCGCTCTGACCTGACCCGAATCGGTTTCGGGACGGTCGGGTCGGGTACTGAGTTTGCTCAGCCCTACTAGCATGTATGTCTTTTTTTGTATTCATCATCATAAAAAGGAATGAGAGTATTTCACGTCGAACTGTGGTACATAGACTCCCTTTCAATTTTGTTGCCAAGTACTATAACAAAAATGCCCGAGTTTGTAAGTATCTTGACTCACAGAAGGACAACAAAAATTTACCAAATCAGAACAATAATTGCTATATTATTACTTGGTCAAGAGGAATGATTGTAATTTCACAAAAAATTCATACTTCGTTTGGTGGTTTCCACATATCTCAAAAGCCAATGTAATTTACTCAACACAAAAACTTGTATGAAACAAATTTATATATGCGACGGATGTCTTCCACACACTTTTTAATTTCTTACAAACACATACTACATGAAGAAAACTCACATATCACTTTGTTGTTGACGAAGTAGCAGTTAAAGATAACTCTTACTACATAAAAATAAAAATAAAACAAAAAAAACTCGTGTACCACTTTGTAGTTGATGAAGTGATACTTGACCTGCTATAGAATATTTGACCTGTTATAGAATATCACTACTACTCTTATGAAGTACTAGCACTTGCACTATTCTGAAGATCATCGCTACTACTCTTATGGAGTAGTACTTAAAAGTATTTTGAAATAGCACTTAAACTCTCTATGAAATATTACTTGAAGTATTATAAATAGCACTTAAATTCTTATGAAGCATCACTTAAACTCTTATGAGACCAACACTAGTACTCTTATAAAGTAGCACTTAAAGTCTTATAAAAGACTATCACTTGTATGCTTATTGAGTAGCACTTAAACTCTTATAAAAGACTATCACTTGTATGCTTATTGAGTAGCACTTAAGCTCTTATGAAGACCAACACAAATACATATAGAGTAGCACTTCCAGTATTATGAAGTAACACTTATACTCTTATGAAGTAGCACTTTTATTTGTTTTCTTTTCTTTTTGTTTATCCTTAAAGTGATATTTGAATTGAGTACTACTGATACTCGTGAACAGTATCACATGTATTGTTCACAAGTATCAGTTGTTTTATTTTTTTGTCGGTGAAGAGTTTTTCTTTTTTCCTCCTTAAAGTGATACTTGAACGAAATATTACTATACTCATAAATAGTTCAACTGGTATTGTTTACAAGTACTGAGTATTATTTTTTTCAAGTACGAGTGCTTAATAAAAACACGCGTACTATTTACGAGAACACTATAGCATACATGAATCGATTTTATTGGAGACAAACGTAATTCACTATGGTCGTAGTATATGAAAGAAAAAATACCATTAAAACTAGGGCAAAGTATGTTTTGGCAAAATAGGAACGAGTTAGTGCGCCAACGGTTAGTGCGTAGGGCGGCTTACCCAGATGTTGGGGGTTCGATTCCTATCTCTGTCAATTCTGCCAATTTATAGTGCAAAGCCGACAGAACTCTGCATGATGCTTTCCACTTTGTTATTCTCCTTCCCACAGAACTCTGAAGGAAGCTCCCCATTTCGCTCTTCCCCTCCCCACCCTAGAGGTTATATTTGCTGACAATCATGACACCTTGACAAATACTAAACGGTAAGTCTAAACGCAGGGAAGGAAAGTGCTAAACGCAGGGAAAGAGAGATAGAATTTTATAATAATACCCTAAATGTGACACCCCCTCCCCCCCCCAAAATTGCTAACACCCGAACCAAAATCCCAAAACCCACCCTCTCCAATCCAAATTGCTGCGATTTTTGTTGAAATCCCTATCCTTCGCCAGAAAAATTGAGGCCACCATCTCCAACCTTCGAAGCCCATTAATTCCAGAGAGTCGGCGAAAATTTTTTGAACCAAATCCACCATCTCCAGCGCAGCACCAACTCCCTCACCGCCGGAAAATTTACTCCGCTGCCGCCGTTAAGGTAATGTAATGTTATTCCTTTATTCTTTTTTTCAAGAAATCATAATCTCATACCGGATTAGGGTGGAGTAGATCTGGCTGCGTTTAAAAATTATAGCGGGAGTCCACCTCCCGCTGCAATTTTTGCAGATCGGCAGGAGAAATTGCTGCAGCTGGCCTCAGTGAACGGAGATGAAACCTTCAGCTGGGTTTCATTTCGGGTCTATGCGTGCCGGAAAAACGGGATTCCGGCAGCCCCTTTTTCCGGCGAATTTCCCCAACTGAAAATATGTATTTTATTTATTATAAAATGTTGATTTTTTTAAACTTGAAGGGGGAGCCGAGCTAATTCCGTTGGCCTCCAGGGAAAAAAAAAAAAAAAAGGACAGTCGGCAGTCCCGTTTTTTCCGGCGAATTTCCATATCTGAAATTTTTATTTTTTATTTTTACATTTTGCGTTTTATAAACTTGAAGGGGGAGAGCAACTAATTCAGCTAGCCTCCGGGGGAAAAAATAAAGGATCCGGCAGTTTGATTTGTGCCGAAAAAACGGGACCCCATGCATTCTCGTTTTTCCAACAACCATCATTTTCTGCAGTTTACCTTTCTTTAAAAAAAAATTGGGTTTGAAATGTGAAGGGGAGGCTAGCTCCAGCCTCACGCTAAAAAATTAAGGCTGCGGGCCTGCTCCATTTTATGGCAGAAAACAGGATTCCGGGAGGCTTCGGTTTTGCAATGTAGAATTTCTTGAAAAAGAAGTGTAATATATATATATATATATATATATATATATATTGTATAAATTGTTAGTTATACAAGTATTTTCGAATTATTTGTGTTTAATTTTGTATAAGTTCATTGTATGCTAATATAAGAGTTGATATTATGACTCTTAGATATTAAGGAATATAATGAGTTGTTTTCTTTGTTATTATTTTCCTATATGTTTTAAAATGTATTTATTTAAGTATGCACTGATAGCATTGGTGTGTCAAGTGAGAATGATATTTGTAGGTAATGTTTGTGAAGTAAATGTGATATAATTATATTTATTAAGTAATTTTAAGGTTAATTTATAAATATGTTATTAAGTAGACTTTATTGTTTATGTGTTATTTTTGATGAAAGGGAAAAAACAAGGTGCCATAAAGCGGACGAAATTTAACCCCACAGCATCCAATAGGGCAAGAATGTCGCGTTTTTTTTCAAGTTCACCTGAAAATCCTGAAAACAATAGAAACGCTGAAAATGCTGAAAACCCTGAGAATTATCCATTTGCCCCATAATTTAGTGATGATGCGGATGAATATGAAAATCAACCGTTGTTTGACAATAGCAATGGTTGAGAGTTCACGCACTCCTTTGGTTGAGCCAGCACCGGAATTGAATAGCGGTCATATATTTGATGATAATGAGTTTGAAGAGACTGATGAGACTCACACAGAAATGCCCGATACATTTATGCCCTCACCGAGTGATAGTGGGGATGATAGAGGAAAGGATTTAATGGTGGTTAGTGCATCTTGTGCGACAAGTGCTAGGTTAACGAGTTTGTTGCCTTATTATGAGTTAAATCATTGTTTGCCTGCAACCCCGAGGTGTTGAAAAGTTATCTTGGGCACGTTGGTTATTACAAGATATGCTCTGCCTTTTCCATTATCGAATTTGCAATTCTTAGAGGTTAGAATGTTGCATGAAAAGTTGTACTTAGAAGCCCTAGCATTCACCCATTCCTTAAGCTCTTCTCGACTGGCAAAAGATTGATTTGTCCGAAATAACGAACTAATATCCGGGACCTCCTCATTATTTTTAACGTCACAATCCTGACAATACCATGTAGGATTCCATTGCATAAACAACAATTTGTAGTTCAATTCAATTGCTTATGGAATTAATACATTATTTAATAAATACGTTTTGCGAACATTATTGATTAAATGTCAATACAATACATTTATTTTACTGTAACTCAACTAACCATAATATATTAAGTCCAAATTAAATATACTAAACAAAATACGTTAATATTTTTTTCTTAACCAATAAAGGAAAATTTTCGACAATGTCAATGGAAGTTACAAAAATAGTCGTAAAGAGGTTCTCTTCATATATAATTAATAAGAGCAAGGTTTAGACAAATAGGCCATAAATGCTATAAAATAAACACAATTTTTACATACAAAATTGAATAGAAAAATAAACTAATGCTTATATATTTATAAATGATCATTTCCTTATCATTTGGTCATGCTATTAACCTTAAAAAAAATCGCTTTATTAACTTCTAACTTTTTTAACATTCAATTCATGCTATAATAAATTTAGGTTACTCTAGAACATTTACTTATGTTTTGTGGAATTTAAAATATAATAATTTTCTCATTTTATTAATTTCTAAATAAATTTTTCGTTTCATGAATAAAAAATATAAACAAATATCATTAAAAGAAACCTTACGTGAAACATTAATTTTTTGGACCATTACAAAAAACCACATTAATAACTTCACTATTATAAATATTTTTATGTTATGTTTTTTTATAAAACATATTATTTATAATTTAGGAAGAATTACACCTCGTCTATTAATTTTCTAACTTTCACTACCATAGGTGAAAATTTTCCCTACAACAATTTGCACAGTCATGACAAAATGTTATATAATTAACATTGTCTACCTATCAACATCACATAACATTCAAATGTACTCAAATAAATATGGATACTCATCATATGTTTCCTCGTCATTAATATCGTCCATTCTTTGTATGTTCACCAATTCTGAAAATAAAATAAAATGTTTGTCAAAATACAAATTAATACTATAAATAAGTGCATTATATTATACACGCACAATATTTAATATATATTAATTAAACTAAAAATTATTTACACTGTATTTAAATATACTAAATAATACAATTTAAGTTACATTGGATTTACATCTAAATTAAATATCGAATATAAATATAACTTGTTTTCAAAAAAATCCTACTAATACATTATCTAAATTATATAATTATACAACATTTACATTAAATTATGAGAACAATTAATATTATTTTTTTTAAAAAAAATTCAAAAAATTCAAAAATTGAGGTTAGGCCCCTAACACCAGGCAAGAGGTTAGGCCCCTAACCCCGGGTCAAAAGATTAGGCGCCTAACCCTGTGCCAATTGGTTAGGCGCCTAACTCTTCTAAGCCAGGGTTAAAAGGTTATGCACGCCGAATCCCTGGGCAAAAGGTTAGGCGCCTAACCCCTGGCAGAAGCTTAGGCCCCTAACGTCGCGCAAATTTTTTAGGCGGCGCCTAACCTCGGGACGAAAGGTTAGGGTCCTTACCACGGGGCGCCTAACCCCGTGGCAGAAGGTTAGGCGCCTAACCTCAGGCCGAGAGGTTAGGCCCCTAACCACGGGGCGCCTAACCCCGTGGAAGAAGTTTAGGTGCCTAAACCCGTAGCAAAAGATTAGGAGCCTAAACCCACCCCCCTCCGAAAATCATCCCCTCTCGCGGGTCCTTAGGCTGCCTAAACCCCCCCCCCCCACCCCCCACCCCCCTTTGCTTAGAACTAACACTGCCGGAAATAGGGAGTAAATCTCCCTTTTTCCGTCAGTAAATGGTGCGGGAAGCTACCCGCAATGAAACCCAGCTTTGCTGGGTTTCATATCATTTGTGGAAAATCGCAAATGATATGAAACCCATCAATGCTGGGTTTCATACTCATTCTGGAACGAATGCTGAGCCTACGTCTCGCTACTTTTAAGAGGCCAGATCTGGGTCACCGAAATCCGAACACAATGGAGAGAATTGAGTTCATTAACTTCAAAAAAAAAAAAAAACAAAAAAGTAAAAAACTTACTTCAGCCGCCGGCCAATGATCCCGCAGTTGCCGAGGTGACGATTCCGGCGTGGTAGTCTCTATGTAGTAAAAGAAGAAGAACAGTAAAAAAATGAAGGAAAGGTGGGCTGAAGGCAGTAAAATGAGGTAAAGGGCAAATATGGTAAAGTTGTAACTCTCCTCCCTACGTTTAGCATTTTTCTTTCCTGCGTTTAGCACTACCCATACTAAATAGTATCCGGATAGAGTCAATTTTTCCCACTTGTCTTTCGGCTGCAAAAAAATTATCCCACCAATCTCACTCACTATGTTCCGGGGCGGTCCCGTTGTCCTTCCGACTAATGACAAAATATTTGAGAGTTTTTTTAAATTATCAAATATATAACTTCAATTTAATAAAGTCAGTCAATTAATTATTGATTTTGGCTAAATAGATGGTCAGTTGACATTGTAAAAATAAGTAAAATGACAACAAAATATCGATTTATATGAAATTTATTTAAATCACTAAACGAATTCCATTCACATTTCAATCAATAATTACATTATTTGGAAGCTATAAAGCAAATCTTGAAGTTTAGTAAAACTGCAATTACCCATCTTGATTAGTTAATAACATAGCAACTACCTTCCTCTGCTTCGATAAAATTACAGTTGCATCCTTGTGAATCGTACAAACATATACAAATTTAGATATGACTTGAAAAAAAAAAAAATTCAAACATGCAAGAAGTATAGACAGTTTCATAAATTCTCATATTTCATTTAGTAATTTTCACAACTTTTGATTAGGAGTGAATGTAATTTAATATATATGAAATAAAATATTTATTTGCCGATTAATTTTTTTGATAATTAGCTAAGGAACTTAATGCCACCCACTTTGGTACTGAATTATAATCTACATTAGGCATCTAAACACAACTCACATTAGAAGTTAGGATGCATCCCTCTCATTTTCTCCCTTCCTCTCAAACCCTAGCCTCCATCTTTTTTAAATTTCTTCCCCATCTCTCATCCTTCCCATGGGAGATGGGAGAAATCGATTTATTTTCTATAATCTTTTATTTATTTTATTTTTGTCTTTCCTGACGGGAGTTTTCTATCCTCTCACATTCAGATATATCGTCTTCCCAAATAAACAATAGTTTATCCCCCATATATGGGTATTTTACTATTATCAAGTGAAGATCCAGTCGATTGGGGACTTTCATCGGAAGATTAGTGACAAATTCGATATCGAATTCATACTTTGGTATGTGATTTGTGCAGCGCGCGGTGACGATTTTTTCTTCTACTAGTTAGATCTGTACAAAGTAATACTTTTTAAAATTCGTATAGGTTTGATTAGTTTATTTTGGACTGTTTGTATCGATTTATCGGATCAAAATCATTCACAATTGTATTAACGATTCTCTCTTGAGTAATGAAATATAACATTTATTATCAAAACACAACTCACGTTGATGCACTATATACATTAAAAAAATATTTTGTTTATATATATTTGAGGCAAAATTCAACTACCACAGGCCACTAGAGTAGCGGCCCAGATCCACTAATCTGTTTTCCCATTAATAAAAGCTAAAGTTGCCAGGCGTCAAAGACTCGATAGTTCATCTCAAGTGCGTCCGCGTTAAGCCCTATGAAACCAATCCACGCCAAAATCCAAATTGCCGCATATGGGGCCCACCAGAGAGACACTATTACAACACACATACACGTTGCAATGTGCATACATGCATCGTGTTCACATTCATTCCAAAAATAGGAATGTATTTTTCAAAAAATCACAATACTTTTTTTAAAAAATAATTTATTTATTACAAATTTTAATGTATTTTGTATATTACTTGTTCCTAAAGGGTTTGACTCAGCGGTAATTTATCGTGATTTTCACCTGAAGGTATCGAGTTCAAATTCCTTTAACTAGTTAGTGTGACTTACGACAGTCACCTATACAAGAATGATAAATAGTTTGATTTATGGAGAGGGTAAAAACCTTATATGTGAAATTGTGACCTTACATTTTGATGTTTTGTGAAGAACAAAAAAAAACTCAAAAATAACTATTTTGTTATTAATTTTTTTTATCTGCTCATACACTAACTTCCTATAAATAATTAAACTAATTATGAATTACACATAAAACGTATATTCGGATGTAAAGAAAAATGTATTAAAAATAATTTGAAAAATAATAGTACTCGTAGTTACAAAAATTGTAACTTGTTTTGATAATCATGCCACATCCATTTATTGGTTAATAATACAATTACATTTAAGAAAAATGATTGGAATACTGAAAACATAGAGTGAATGATGTTGCATCACATGATAGTTACATTTGACAGTTTTATATTTTTGCTCTATTAATGTCACGTTACTCTATAATTTAATTCTGGATTTTCAGAGAGTGTATCATTACTCATCAAATTGAAAGAAAAAATGAATGTGCAAGAAACTAGGAAGATTTTGACATTTCACATACAAATCAGGAATTATTTATCGTACACATTTAATTCTTTACCTGATTTGTCTTCATAATATTTGCCTAAAAAAAGCTAATCCAACAAGGGTTTTTAAATTTAATTTACTCCCTCCGTCCCAACAGTATTACAAACAGGACTCTTTGAATGGGACAGAGGGAGTAATTAATTTTTTTTTTCCCGGAAAACAAATCCCATAAGATTAGTAGCGCGCCACCCCCAATTACAAATACCTCACTGAACTATTCAAAATTGTGTTTTTTTACTATTACCAAGCGTGATATGGAGTTGAGCTACGCTGGAATTTAGAGTGCTCAAATTATGATTATTTATTAAATAATCGAGTCCAAAGTTCCGTTAATATTCATTTATTTATTGAACAAATAAGCTTAGATTGAATTTTTACCAAGTCGCTCATGAACTCTAGTAAATAAAATTTGTGTTTGTTGTTATCGCAACTAATAGAGATCGATATTGTAATTATGAATTTATGACCAACTAGTAAATCTAATTTAACCAAACAGGGAGTTAATCTAATGGGGCATACTATTTGCAGTGATAATTTTACTATTTACAGTAACATTTTTATGTGAAAAGTCTATTTTGCCCTTTAGCTAAATTTTTATTTTTTTTTATATTTTTCATATTACACGGTAAGTAACAATCTATACAATTTTTTTACGTAAAGTTTGTTTGTTAGCAGACAAAAAATCCTGTTTGACCCGAGATTGACAAAAATATTTTGCCAGAAATCTCGTCATTGACAAAAATATACTCTAAAATTCCGCCCCATATTTACAGGAACATTACCAAAATACCGCCCACTTTAGGTGGTATTTTGATTCATAATACTGCCCACCGCCCAAAGTGGGCGGTATTATGGAATAAAATACCGCCCAATTATGGATCAAAATACCACCGATCCAAAATACCGCCGGGGTGGTATTTTGATCTAAAATACCACCTACTTTGAGCGGTATTTTGGAAGAAATTCAATCCAACATGAAAAATATATAGATTATTTTTTTTTTTTGGTTAAAAAACCAATTTTACGTACAAAAAATATATAGATTATTTATTTACCGTGTAATATGAATTGTCTTCGTGATTATCGGCCATAATTAGATTAAAAATGATTTCTTTTATTTCTTTTAAAAATTTAAGGGGCATTATAAATTTTTCACAAAAAAATATTATTATAAATAATAAAATTGTCAATGCAAATAACGAATATGATCTAATTTGCGCTTTGAAGTTTGAAGTAAGAATCCAAAGACAGAAAAGGAAAAACCACAACAGTCTTCACCCTTCACTCCACCGCAACTGCTCACAGCCCGCGCCCCCCCATTACGTTCCTTCGTCCTCACTCCTACCTCCATTTATGAAACCCAGCTACCTTCGTACGCATCCCGCTGTCCTTCCCAGCTTGCTTTCAAAAAACCAACTCACCCGATTCATTCCTCACACTAACAATCAGATTGAAGGAGCTTCCTCTGGTATGGTGAAGAATCTCCTTCGATTTTTAGCATATTTTTGCTCAGTCATTCATGTATTGTTCTTGTTGTTGTGCTTCTTTGTTTATTCAGTTGTACGCATCGATTTTACATTTTGCTGACTATGCATTGCTGTGATTGTGAACTTTTGAACTATATACTATGCTGGGTTTTTGAGGTTTAAGCGAATTGTTTGGAATTTTTGGACGGCATCTCATGAAATCGAAGCAGTTGTGATTGATATTCGCTAAGGGAATTTCTTGTTTGTGATTTTACGGCTTGCTGTTTTAGTATCTTTGGACTCTATAATTTTTTTTTTCTCGATTCCCTTTTTACGGCAGGAAAAGGCTAAGAAATTGCTTAGTTGATAGTGATATTTTTGTGCTTAGGATTCTCAGTGGGATTAAATAAGTTCAGCTACCTTTTGGTTAATTTCTAATGCTGACATATTCCAATCTCTTCATATACAAACAGATGTAAAAAAATAGATAAGGCATCCCATATAACTTGGCAGATTTTTTATATTTTTTTAAGGTACTGATGGTTATCTTTCCTCGTTTTTCTGTAGTAAAATGCTAAGGAGTTAATTAGTTGAATCACGTTTTGTGTAAGCTTGGGAGTCTCTATGGAGTTGCGTTATTTTCTCAAATTTCACTTGCGGAGACCAGTGGCAATCTTTTGGTTTGCCCTGGTGCTGCTTCTTGTTCGAGAAAATGGTGGAGTTGGGGCCACTTCCAATTATTTAATTGGGCTTGGAAGCTATGATATTACTGGCCCTGCTGCCGATGTCAACATGATGGGTTATGCAAATACGGATCAAATTGCATCTGGTGTTCACTTTCGATTGCGATCTCGTGCATTCGTTGTAGCAGAGCCACAGGGGAACCGTGTTCTTTTTGTTAATCTTGATGCTTGCATGGCCTCCCAGATAGTGACTATTAAAGTGCTCGAGAGATTGAAAGCTAGGTAAATATGTACTTTGAGTTTGAGTAGTGTTTAATCTGTTTTATATCTTACTGATATGCTTATAATTTCTAATTTAAAGTGGCTTAGTTGATTGAATTTACTGTTCCAGGTATGGAAATTTGTATACTGAAAAGAATGTTGCTATTAGTGGCATTCACACGCATGCTGGCCCTGGTGGTTATCTACAATATGTTGTGTATATAGTAACATCGTTAGGATTTGTACGCCAGTCATTTGATGCTCTTGTTGATGGGATAGAACAAAGCATCATCCGAGCTCATGAAAATCTGCGGCCTGGCTCAATATTTGTCAATACAGGTAATGGGAGAGATATCCTCTAGTGATGTTAGCTCTCCTTATTTATGTTTGTCTCCTGATTCCTTAGATGTTCTCAATTCTAAACTTTGAGGTGTTTCTCCATGTAACCTTTTGTTTTCACCCGAAGCATATACGTACTATTAGGAACAAGAATTCAGATATGCAGTCAGGAGCAATGAAATCAGTAATATTTGTTTGGATAAACTAGTGGTTTGCTTTAGAAAGCTAAAAAGTAAAGAAATGATAACAAATTTTGGTGTTTTTTGGTCTTCTTTTGCTCCATTCCCTGTACTTCCAGCATTGGGTGCAATGTATTAAATATTTAGTTGTTAAAAAGAAATGGTGGGGTTTCCTGAAAATAATTTCATTTCATCAGTCATAGTATTTGAAATAAGGTTCTACCACAAATATTTTGCCATTGGAACTTGATTTTGGCGGAATTATTTTTATGGTTGTACATGTAGCTGAAAGTGGGTTTTTCCGCAACAAACTGTTCTTTTCTGGCATTGTATTGGCATAAAAATTGTGGTTGCTTTCAAGTCAACTGTCTGAGGTGTAAGCATATCTATTTGCTTTTGTGCGTGGAGCTTGGTTCCTGTGTCATTTTTCTTTGTCTCTTGTGCCTCTTTTAGCATTTTTTGGTAGTTTACTATTCTCTGGCCTTTAATTGTTTTTTTTGAGAATAGAGCAATAAGCTTTGCTGATTATCAGGCTACTTTTGGATGCTACATTCTTCTCATCAACTTTCAACTTTGAACCAACAGGAGAACTTCTAGATGCTGGTGTCAACCGCAGTCCTAGTGCTTATCTTAATAACCCTGCTCCAGAACGTAGTAAATATAAGTATGACGTTGATAAGGAAATGACACTTATAAAGTTTGTTGACGATGAATGGGGACCAGTTGGTAGCTTCAATTGGTTTGCAACCCATGGAACATCAATGAGTCGAACTAATGGGTTAATAAGTGGTGACAATAAAGGGGCTGCTGCACGGTTTATGGAAGATTGGTTTGATCACAAGAGCACTCAAAGGGCAGCTGAATCTAGTGAAATCCCTCGTAGGGTATCAAACATCATTCCAATTGTTCATGAAAAGAAACGTAAGCTATTATATCTATATTTGTCTTACTGACTTGAACTTGACAGATATCAAGAATAAGTTGATATCTTTCAGTTTGACCACAACCTTTACATTCAAGTTTAATAAAGATGCTAAGCTAATTTGCATTGTTAATGCAGATCATGAGTTACTTGAGATTGCTGCTTCATTTCAGTCTTCTCCTGGCCGGCCAACAACCAAGTTTACGAGTGTGGCTAGACGAGTGAGGAGTGCTTTGAGGCAGACCGATAGACCTAAATTTGTTTCAGCATTTTGTCAAACCAATTGTGGTGACGTTAGTCCAAATGTTCTTGGTGCATTCTGCACAGACACAGGGAAGCCTTGTGACTTCAATCACAGTACCTGTGGTGGAAAGAACGAGTTGTGCTATGGTCGAGGACCTGGGTATCCATCTGTCTTTATGCGCCTTTTCTATATTTTTCATTGTCTTGAACCGGGAGTTCTTTGATGCCACGTTTGTCTGATTATCTTACCTCACTCAACCACAGCTCTGATGAATTTGAGAGTACTCGCATCATTGGTGAAAGGCAATTCAAAAAAGCTGCTGATCTTTTCAACACGGCATCAGAACAGTTAAAGGGGAAAGTTGATTATCGTCATACTTATCTAGATTTCTCGAAGCTAGAAGTAATGATACCAAAAGAGGGAGGGGGTACTGAAGTAGGTAAGACGTGCCCTGCTGCTATGGGCTTTGCCTTTGCTGCTGGTACAACTGACGGACCTGGAGCTTTTGATTTTACACAAGGAGATGACAAGGTATAATATCTGAATTTATTTAGCAAAAAGAATTCATGGCCATCATGTCAACAAGCTTTTGTAACTTTTTATGTGCTCTCTATCTTCCCCTTCTCCCTCTATGCATGCAATCACAATTTTAATTACGTCAGATGTACCTTCAGGGTAATGCATTTTGGAGATTGGTGCGAAACTTGCTTAAAACACCAAGTAAGGAGCAAGAAGACTGTCAACAGCCAAAACCTATTCTGCTTGACACGGGTGAAATGAAGGAACCTTATGACTGGGCTGTGAGTTCCTCTCCTCTTGTGAATCTTCTCCCTAAGTAAACAGTAAATAAATAATTAAACTATATTTCATTGTCTGATTTGTTTTGTCTCAAGGGGCTCATTGCCTGTATTGCTTACAGTAACTGACTACATACAACAACAGCTAAGCTATTATCCCACTGTGGGCTCGGCTAAATAATCATATCTCACCATTGTGTACAGTCGAGACTTAGTAATTGATTACCTAGAATTTTCAAATTTAGTGATACGATAAGGAAGCTAAATCTTCATGGGAAATGTTTGGTTGATTTCATTCTTCGTGAACGATTAATTTTGTTTTGACCAGGAACAATCTTGTCTATATGTAATTACCAACTAGATTGCTGATGGATTTTTTTTCCTTCTTCTTTATATTGCAGCCCTCAATTCTTCCAATCCAGATGTTAAGGATAGGGCAGTTGGTCATTCTTAGTGTGCCCGGAGGTAGTAGCTTGTCTTGCCATATACCCTTTTCTTTTCGGTCCTGTAATATTTTGATATCAGAAACTTTGGTTCTCATCTGCATAATCTTATTGAGCTGATGAAAATGGGTAAAGATGTACTACCTCCCATGATTTGTTCGATGTGAAGTTTAACTCATTGTATCTATTAAATATGTCATAGCACCGCTGTTATGTTCCCAATCCAGCAATGAACTTGAATGGCTACCTTGGATGTCAACCTGATGAAGAGCTTGAATTAGTTGTCCATTTTAGGTTACCAGGATGCGGGCTATGGATTAGTGACATCTAGAAGTTGATAGATTTAGAACCATACCCTTGTGGTCCTACATTGGCTTTAGATTTAGCAACAAATGACATTGAGATTTAAACCCGTAGGACAGTGGGTGAGTTTAGAAAGCTGTCTATTATTAAATAAATAAAAAAGAGTAAAATAAGATGATTGAGAGGTATGATAAGATATACTTCTATTGGCTGAAACACCCAACCCTGATCTATGTGGTTAATGTGTCATTCCTCATAAACTGCCTCTCCTTCATGTCTGATTTGGTACAGAATTCACAACTATGGCTGGGAGACGTCTCTGTGATGCCGTGAAAAGTGTGATGGCTGGAAGTGGTGGACAGTTCAATGGGAATGTTCATGTTGTGATAGCTGGGTTATCTAATACATACTCACAGTACATCACTACCTTCGAGGAATACCAAATTCAGAGATATGAGGTCAGTTACCGCTACTTGCTATATGGAAGTTTGTACATCATCACTACAAATTATTTCAGATGTCATTGCCTGCATATTAGGCTGACTTGCACAGAGTTTTGGTGTTTTCATACATTTACTATTTACATTTTTTCCCCTCTGGGGTAGGGAGGAATAGTGGGGCGTTGATGGTTTTAAATTGTATGTTCTACTTGAAAGAGTCAAATTCCCTTTAAACCAAATTATAATATAAACAGAGTGCCTGGTAACTGAGTTTTGTGGTTCAACACAAAACTCCTAATACTAGCATGTATAGTTTCATAGCAAAGGTGACTTGATTGATAGGAGAAATCTTCCGTGCAATTTCCGTTTGATATTAGAGAGGAAGAGGTTAAAAGAGAGGAAGAGGTTAAAAAGAAGCATTCCTTTGATTGACTTAAAATGATTGGTTACCAGGGCTGAAAGGAGTCAAATTGTTATTCTGTGAAGAACATTTCTCCAATGCTTTTATTAAAGGAGTGTTTTCATATCTTTCTGTTAATATTGTTGGTATTTTCATCTCCAAGAACATCTATTGTAACTTACTCGAGCGCGCATTATAACTGTGAACTTTACACTTTGGTAGCAATAGTTTAAGCAAAGTTTTTTAGGTCTCAACTATCATGCTTAACATTATTAGAATGTACTTTGAATTTCTCTTCTCAGGGTGCTTCCACACTTTATGGCCCACATACACTCAGTGCCTACATTCAGGAATTCAAGAAGCTGGCAACAGCCCTAAAAAGTGGACAAGCTGTGCAAGAAGGCCCACAACCTCCAGATTTGCTAGACAAACAGATAAGCTTATTACCCGGGGTTATCCTGGATGCGACTCCCCTAGGTAGAAAATTCGGGGATGTTGTCACAGACGTGCCGAAGAACGCCACCTTCAATAGAGGTGGCAAGGTATCAGTTGTTTTCTTGTCAGCCTGCCCCAGGAATGACCTCATGACTGAAGGTACATTTGCTCTCGTTGAATTTCTGCAAGGGAAGGATACTTGGGTTCCTGTTTATGACGATGATGATTTCTCTCTCCGCTTTATATGGTCAAGACCTTCTAAACTGAGTCCCTTTAGTCAAGCGACTATCGAATGGAGAATACCAGCCACAGCCGCGCCAGGTGTGTATAGGATACGATATTTCGGGGCATCTAAAGCTCTTTTTGAATCCATTAAGCATTTCACAGGGTCATCTAGTGCCTTTGTGGTGGCCTAAAGACTCAGTTATGTATAGCATACATGATGATGTTTCAAGTGTTTGTACTGCTCTGCGGGGAGTTTGTTGTGGTTGAACCTGAGCAGTATTCTCAGAATAAAAGGGAGAGGGTTGGGGGTGGGGGGGTGGTTACCCCTTGCTGAGATGGGTTTGTTTTAGTCTGCCATTTGCTTCTGAGTAGCCCTAAAAGCTTATGTAAACTTAAGAATGCATGTAATAACACTTTTTTTTCCTCATATATATCAAAGGTTTGACAGCAGAAACTTTGATCTGTTGTTAACCGAAGACTATTGAAACCTCTGTATTCCTATTTTCTCTTAAAAGAGGGGAGTATATAATATCGAGAAAAACTACAATCTCATTTTACTATAGAACCATTCAATTATTGAATTTGACTTTGAATGCATTATTTACGTAACTGTATAGGACCAAATTCAGTGACTGGATAATTCATTTAAAGGAATTGCCTATAACATCTCTGAAGAGCAACATTGTTCAAATTTTTATGCGTTTATTTAATATAGTTTTTAGAAGAAAAAAAAAATTACATGTAAGGAATTTAAATATTTTTTTGGGGAATGTTATTTACAAGGACCAATTTACTAAGCGCATGTACTACTTATAAATTTTAAAGAGTGAAAATATCAAAATATCTTTCCACTCACAAAAAATTTCTCACTTTATTTTAAATTTTTTTTTTTTTTCAAAACACCATCGTTGCCGGCGAAAGTTGAAAAAGACCTTCACGGGCAACCATGGCCAGCACTTCGCCTTCCTTGAACCTTCGCCGTCTCTGTGGTGAAGGTTTTAAGAGGGCGACGAAAGACTCCCCAACCTTCTGAGAGATTCTTCTTTGTTTTAAAAACTAACACTTAACTCCATTGTCATCGGTCAAACAAAATAAACTTGCAAAAGACAAAAATACCTCTAATCTACTCAACTTCATGTAATAATTTACTGGTTCTGGTATTATCATCCGCAGCCGGCTAGCACAATACCGCTCTTCTGTTAATTCAGACCGGACTTTTTTTCCCCAATCCTCTGGCTCGAAAACTCTTCTGCAACCATCCTTCTTTCTACATGTAGGGCATTTTTGTTCTTTAATGTTTGATTGATGTCAATGAGTTAAAATTAATACAAAGCCGATAATAAAAGCTTGATAACAGAGGGATTAAAATGTAATTAAGCCTTTACTAAACAAGTATACAGGCAGAGGTAGCACCACAGCACAGATCTCCCCACTTAAAAACACGTGACCCGTGGGGGGTTAACACAACAGCCTCCGAATCCGAAAGCATAAAATCGGCGAGTCCGAACGGTAAAAACTCCGCTCCGTTTTTTCAAATTTTCGTTCGGCCAAAACAGTCTAAAAGCCCAGAAGCACCACCACTCTGTGCAACTGCAACACGCACACACACACAGTGATTCAAGGAGAAGGAAAATGTCCGTGCAGGAATATCTCGATAAGCACTTGCTTTCCCGGAAAATCGAGGACGCCGTCAATGCCGCCGTCAGGGC
Source organism: Leptodermis oblonga (assembly GCA_016801395.1). NCBI lineage: Eukaryota > Viridiplantae > Streptophyta > Magnoliopsida > Gentianales > Rubiaceae > Leptodermis > Leptodermis oblonga. The sequence goes on from CM028760.1 coordinate 36,529,709, forward strand.
TAAGACTTCCGATCCCGTCCTCTTCATCGTACGCTTTCGTTTACCTAATCGTCTCCTCCCTTCTATGCTCACCGCGGTTCTTCAATTGGCTTCCGTTCTTCTTCTTCTCTCTTGGCTAACGTGGCTGTTTTTGGATGATTTTGTTACAGTCGAATCATATGAGGAAATCTGTGCCTTCGGTGATTACCAAGGTCAAAGCGAGACAAATTCTCGACAGCAGAGGAATTCCGACGGTTGAAGTGGATTTGTACACTAATAAAGGCATGTTTCGTGCTTCTGCTCCCGGTGGCGCTTCTTCTGGATTGTAGGCGCTTTTCCTTTTTCCTTTTTCCTTTTGGAAATTAATTGCTCTCTTCAGCTTTTGGAATATGTTATTTGATTACAGCTCTCCAAAACTTGAAATGCAAGCTTTAGCTTTTCCAGTTTTTTGTTTTCATTTTTCTTTGCTATTCTTACAAACGTGATCGAGATAAAAATGCAAGCAGCTAATATATGTAGAAAATAACAACTGTCTTCCATGCCTTGTGAATGTTTTGGATGAGTTGAAGTGAACTGAAATTGAAAAATGCTGTACTGCATCTGGAGTCAGTAATCCAATGGAAACAGAAGTCATTTATTACCGTAGTCTCTCTGACAGATTGAGTGACAATATATGATTAATTTCCCCGGCATAGTATTTTAGTTGTTTAAAGTATAATTACGATGCCAACAGGTTAGCCTTTTCTTTACCTTGTTCGTGATTGCCTTTCTTGTACATTTTGTATGTCTTTCTTTTCTTGGAAAGTAACATCCAAAAATGTCGAATTTGGAATCAAAGAATGATAGAATGTGTTGCTGTGTTGTGTCTCTTAACCTAGGTATGAGGCTAATGAATTGCGTGATGCCGAGAAGGGAACATATCTTGGAAATGGTGTAAATAAAGCTGTTAGAAATGTCAATGAGAAAATTTCTGAAGCTTTGATTGGTATGGATCCGACCCTTCAGTCTCAAATTGATCAAGCTATGATAGACTTGGACAAGACCGAGAAGAAGGTAGCTCTTTTACCTAAGATTTTGTCCGATCTTGTTAAAAATAATCAACCAATTGGAAAAACATTTTGCATAAGAGATGCTTTGATGACTCTTTGTTGATGTAGAAGATGAATTATTTTTAGCCATACTTCAACTAAACTACTTGTATTAGTAGGACTGTATTTTGGAATACTCTGCAAAATATCATCTCAAGGTGAAATACACCCAGATCTTGGCAGCTTTATCATTCATCAGTAGCATTGCAGCTCCATCAGGAATAATCAATAACCTGAAAGCATGCTGTTATTTACTAATATCCATGCTCTAGAGAAATATAACCTATTTAATGAAGTCAGTGGGTTTAAAGGAGTTAGTCCACTTTGAGCATAATAGAAATTTACATATTGTTGTGTGATTCAAACTTTGGAGGTAGAAAAATCATTGAAAGAATGAAAAACAATAAAAGAGTTGGTTTCTATGATATTCCAATTGAGGCATGGAAATGTCTCAGAAAAGTTAGAATTTCATGGTTTCACATGGCTTACGAATTCCTTTAATGTAATTATGAACACTAGAAAATCCTAATTAATGGAAAAAAGTGTATTTATACCTCTATATATGAATAGAGGACATATGCAAGATTTTGAAAATTACAGGATATTAAATTGATGAAGCATACTATAAAACTGTGGAAGAATAATAGAAAGAAAGCTGAGTAAAGAGACTAATAGATTAGAAAATCAATTTAGTTTCATGTTGAGGGCTACAATGAAAGCTATACAATTGATGAGAAGATTATGTGAGCATTATAGTGAGAAACAAGGTTACATAAAGAATTCATTGAGTTTAAAAGGCTTGTGATAAAGTTATTCAAGATATAATGTGGCAGGTATTAGAATAAATAGGGTAAGTGTGGCTTATATCACAGTTATAAGTGATGCATAAAGATGTAACAATATGTGCAAGGACTCCAATAAGGATACCTAATGAAGTCTCTAATACTAAAGGCTTGCATAGGGGATCAACTCTAACTCGGTATGTTTTTGCCTTGGTGGATGTTAATCGAGATATATTGTGGTGGCTGTTAGAAAAGAAGGATGAGAGTAGCTTATATTGAAGTTATAAATGATATATATTAAAATGTAACATTGCTCAATCAAACGGAAGCCTGTACCCATCTAATCTTATTTTATGCTGAAAAAGAAAGCACCTCTTCTTCATCATGTTTATTTTCTACCTGAAATATTTGGCTCTGTTGCTAGATGCTACCAATATTATATCATTCCTGCCGCCTTCCTCACCATATATAGTGAGTGTCAATTGATCTGACACAATAGCTGGAGTGTATGATAGAGTTATGTATATGATAAGAGTTAATCGGGATATTAGAAAAGCAGGATGAGAGTAGCTTATATTAAAGTTATAAATGATATATATCAAGATGTAACAACCTTGCTCAATCAAAAGGAAGCCTGTACCTATTTAATCTTATTTTATGCTGAAAAAGAAAGCACCTCTTCATCATGATGTTTATTTTCTACCTGAAATTTTTGGCTCTTGCTACCAATATTATATCACTCCTGCCACCTTCCTCGCCATATATAGTGAGAGTCAATTGATCTGACAAGATAGCTGGAGTGCTACAGTTGTATACATCTACCTTAGAGAGAGAGTATTATTCAGTTGATACTGCCTTTTTTATGAAATTATTATTGTCTTGCATTGTTTTCCAGTTCCGCAGAATTTATGTCTTCTTTTCCTGCTCAAATTGAAACTTAAAAATCTGTTTTTGCCTTTTATCAACAGAGTGAGCTTGGGGCAAATGCAATTTTAGCTGTGTCAATGGCAGCTTGCAAAGCTGGTGCAGCCGAAAAAGAGGCATGTGATTTTTTTTCCCACTTAAATCCTAGTGTAATTGATTCAACTTGTATCTAAGGATTTTTTATTATTTAAAATGTACAGGTTCCACTTTACAAACATATTGCTGATCTTTCTGGGAAAACAAATCTTATTCTGCCCGTTCCTGCTTTCACTCTTATAAATGGTGGAAAAAATGCCGGAAATAATCTTCCTGTTAAGGTAAGCTATGGTTAACTCCAATGGCTTAACTTAGCAAGGTTTGTAGACTTGTGTGATCAATTTCCGTTACCACCTTCTGTAACAGGTCTCACTACTAGTGCTTGCTTATTTTAATGTTTACATTTTTTCCTTCAATTTGTGTCACCCTGTCATTCATTTCAAAATTTTCTTTTCCATGTTGATACTTCTTGATTCCTTATTGCTGGCTGATGATTGGCTTTCAGCAAATTATGATACTTCCAGTTGGTGCTAGAAGGTTTGAAGAGGCTCTACAAATGGGCTCTGAGACATATCATCACTTAAAGGTTGTTTTGCATGATTCTATTAGCATGCCATTGCATTAATAGCGGAGGTTTGTAAAGATTGGAAATTGCTTTGACCTGAATGTTGATTGAATCACTCAGATGGGACAGTCTTGGTAGATTATTTTTTTTGTCTTGACAAGTAAGATTTTGAGGATATGAGGGTACAGGATCATAATATCATGTTTCTGCTCTCAACTTGGTATGATCTGGCTGTGCCCATCACAGGTAGCAGCTGATAATTTAGGGACTCCTCCTTCAGCAAGTCAAATGAGTGACTTGATACTATTTACATGAGTATACCGACCTTTGCCAGTGAACTATGGCCTGATTGGCAAAATGCACTTCATTTGCCTATTGTTAATCAATGATTTCTGGGTACATTGACCACTGATATGAATTTTTAAGAAGTTAGGGTCTTGCGGTTACTTGGGAATTGGAATCAGTATTGCATGTGTAATTTTAATGATGAACATGTAGGAATGTTTTGGTAATGACTAATTATGACATCATAAATTATAATCAATTGCATGTGTAATTTTAATGATGAACATGTAGGAAAGTTTTGGTAATGACTAATTATGACATCATAAATTATAATCAGTATTGCATGTGTAATTTTAATGATGAACATGTAGGAAAGTTTTGGTAATGACTAATTATGACATCATAAATTATAATCAATTGTTGTTGGCACCATATTCTGGTTGCCCCACTGAACCTAGATTATCTACACTAATTATTTCTACTGGAATGATGTTCATCTGCTCATGTTATCTTCATTTTGCTTTTGTGTTGCTTTGAAATTACATCTGTGTTGTGGTAGGCTGTTATTACTGAGAACCTTGGGGCTCATGGATGTAGTGTTGGTGAAGATGGTGGTTTTACTCCAAGTATTACAAGGTAAAATCTTCATTTCTTTATTTTTTTTCCTTTTCTTCTTCTTCTTTGGGGATAACATTTTCATCTTTGACATTCTGCTTTTACAGCATCCGGGAAGGTTTGGATCTTGTTAAGGAGGCAATAGGTAGAACAGGCTACCCTGAAAAAATAAAGATTGCCATGGATGTTGCTGCCACTGAATTCTGTATAGGTGATCTTTTTTAGGCAAGAACTAGGATGTATATCTGATTGTATAGTTTTACTCTTATAGCCTATGGAAAAGATTGAAGTTGGATCTGTAGTTGGTTCTCATTGTTTGGCCAGCAGTTGTACGTGATAACCTTTCTATGAGCTGTTCCCGTAAAGTTATCACTCACAATTCCATATATGTTGCTTGTTAATGTAATGCTAATCTTGGTTAAATTCCCTGATTTAGGTACAAAATATGGCATGGATTTTAAATCTCCAAACAATTCAGGCCAAAACTTCAAGTCAGGAGAGGATATGATTAACATGTACAAGGAACTTTGTGCAGGTAATGTAATTTCTAGCTTCGTGAGCTGATATGTTCGTTATTGTCTCTTCATAACTGTAGACTATCTGAAGAATTATTTTATCGCCTTACTAGAATATTTTGATTTCCTCAATTTTCTTTTAAAAAACTTTTGGGATTTTAGATTACCCTATTGTATCGATCGAGGACCCATTTGACAAGGAGGATTGGGAGCATTTCAAGCTTTTTGCAAATCTTGGGCTATGCCAGGTTTGTGTCATTCTTCTTGATGATCACGTTGATTGTTCATGTTTGACATTTTGTTTGATATGAAATAGATTGATATAGAAGTGGATGACAAATGATTCCTTTTTCTTTGTGCACAAGGAACCAATTTTTAGATACTATTGGAGAGTCTTTTTTTTGAAACAAAACTGGAGAATGTCATTATTTAGCTCACAGAACATTTAAAAGTCTGGTGGAGATGGTGAATCAAGTTCATACTGGCTTCTGTGAAAGATTTTAGCTCAACTGTGTTGCTTGCTTCAAAAGTAGAAAAATTAGGAAGTAAAGCGACTATTTTCTTGTTATGTACTGGGATGCTATAAAACTTTACAATTCAGCTGTATTGTATTTTCCATGAATACACCACTTTTAACTGCAAATGCACTATACTGTTTCTATTTGCTTGTGTCCCAAATGGGAACATAGGTAGTCAAATATCTGATTGTTTTCCTGTTCCCTACTTGCATTTCTCAAAAACCCCCCTTCTTTCTCGTCTTTGCTAGATGCATCCTGTTTTGACTTGGAAGATATTTCCTGTTGCCAGGTTGTGGGAGATGACCTATTGATGTCAAATCCTAAAAGAATTGGTAGAGCAGCGCAGGAATCTGCTTGCAATGCTCTGCTTTTCAAGGTAACCTCTGATACATATCTGAGTTTCTCCTTTCTAATTTAATTCAGAAATGGCGGGCGAGCTTTAAACTGATTATTTGCATTATGTGCAGTCTTTCCAGAATTCCATTAAGAAAATCATGTGAGGGATTGATTAGTTATCTGTTGCAGACCTTGCGTAATTTAAAAGTTCTGTTATTGTCATTGAAAAATGATGATCTAGTGGAAATGTGGCAGTATTTAACCAGTTGGAACCTCCTATTCAGTCCTACTGCATAATTTGTTGATTTTACATTGTGATTCAACTTATTTAAACATATTTCCTTGTATGCTGCTTTCATCCAGCTAAAAACTAAACACATTCTTCTATATCCTGTGCGTAAGATTACTAATCACAACTCTGATGGTTAATCTTCAGGTTAACCAAATCGGAACAGTTACCGAGGCTATTGAAGTTGTAAAAATGGCCAAGGATGCCAATTGGGGGGTGGTGATCTCTCAAAGAAGTGGAGAAACTGAAGATTCTTTCATTTCAGACTTATGTGTTGGCCTTTTCACAAGTCAGTTCAAAGCAGGTGCTCCTTGCAGAGGAGAAAGATTAGCTAAGTACAACCAGGTGCGGGCATATATTCCTCCTAGACCTTAAATGTTTCAAGTTTTGATAACATAAATCGAAATCGAACATACAGGCAAAGTTACTGAAATGTTTGCTTTCGTTCCGACCTTTCCATAAAATATAAAGGGATGTAGAAGAAAGAAGAGGTTTAATAAGCAAACAATAAAATATTACTCTCTCTGTTTCATTAGAAGAGTCTAATTGCATACATGTACAACTTTTTATGGATGTTAAGGTACAACACATAAAATAGCTAATTTGCTCCATTTATGTCCTTACTTTTAAATGTGGATTAATTGTGGACCACACTTAATTATATTAGTAAGGGTAAAAAGAATAAAAAGTTTTGAAAGTGAACTCTTTTATTGATACAAAATATGTTTTGAAAAGTGAACTTTTCTAATGGAACGAAGGGAGTAGCAGAGAGCGGGAACGGAGGGACTTCTAATGAAGGATTCTTCCTTCTGAGCCTCTTTCTGTTGGATTGATTCCCCCAGTAGCATGGAAAATATTAGAGGTTTAACAGATCCAAATTTATTTGCAGTTGCTCAGAATTGAGGAAGATCTTGGAGATCAAGCAGTTTATGCAGGTGATGACTGGAGAAATTTATGACCATGCTCTTGAAATTTCATGAAATTATATAATTTATCCCCATTGTTTCGACTTGTCGAGTTTTGCGGTGCCGTTTTGATACTGGTATTTCTATAGAGTGGTTTGTCTCATTTTTGCTGCCGATGGCTAATACTTTAGATATCTACTTGTATACCTTGGGATGATATGGTAGAATATGTGTGTATGAAACTTGCCCCAATAAAATGGGCGAAGAAATCAATGTATCACTTCTAATGCTTCTGAAACCTCAAAAGATTGTTTTCGTTTTATGGAAGGAATTAGGAGTGGGCGTGGTTTAGTCCAATTCGAAAATCGAATTGAATTCGAATAACCGAATTCGAATTCAGTATTTGAATTAGGTTTGGTTTGAAACTGAATTCGAAAATGAATTCGGTTTTCGAATTTGGTATCCAACCCGAAAACCGAATTGGGATATATGATTGGAAAAATGGCATTTTCAGTCCCTTTTGTTTGGGGGTAATGGCAATTTTCGTCCCTTTCGTTTCACGTGGCAGAAATGGTCCCTTATGTTTGCAAGTGTGGCGTTTTCAGTCCATATTATCGGTTATAGCAAGTTTTTAATGGTCAAACTTGCGGTCAACGGTTTTTAGGACCTTTTTGAAATAAAAAAAATAATTGGGGCTTTCTTACAATTTTTATATTCTTTAGTGGTCCAAACATTAATTTCTTTCCCAAATTTACTATTCATCTTCTTCCTCAAATTCATCTCCCTTTCGACTCCCCTCCTCCACTGCAGTCTGCCGCCACCCTTCCCTTCTCCCTACTCCGCCTCTCATCCTCCCTCCTCCACTGCTATCCCCTCCTCCAAGTTTTCTCACCCCCTTCTTCGTTTTCTTTTCTTCCGCCTTTTCTTTCTGTTTCAGAAACCAACATCAAATTTACAATTGCCCAAACATCTAGCCCATCTGGGTTTCCATGCCCTTCCCAGAATTTCCAATAATGCATTCACCATAGCTGCCATAATCTATTTAATTTCCTTCCTATGTTTATAAACACAGATAATATATAGCACACCCAAAGCAATTAAAGAAACACACAAAGAACAAATGGGGAAAAAAACTAAAGAAGCAATCGGACATCCAACAAAAGTAGCTGTTCGAAACCAAAACCCAGCAGAGCAAGACAAGAACCAAACAATCTAAATCAAAGACAAACCCAAGCAGAAGGCCACCGCCCAGTGAGTGAGGGACCGGACTGATCGATCGAGCGATATGGACGAGGGCAGCGAGGACAAGAGGCCCAGCTCTACCCTAATAGCGTGCGCCTTTCACTGGAAACCGACAGAAGACGGCCCCCCGCAGAACTGGACTGAAATAGCCGGGGAGATGCGAGCAGCGAACTTCCAAAGGCCAGTGGCCGAACCCAGCAAATTGAAATTTCAATTCAGCAATTTGATGGATTTATTGGCAAACAAAGAAGGCTTGAAGGATAATCCTGCCTAGCCCATTGTATTGGAGATCAAAACAAGCATCAAATTCAAAAAAACCAAGATTAATTGAATTTTTTGTAATCGGGTGAACACTGTTCTTCGAATCTTGAAAAACCAGATTTGAACGAAAAAGAATTAATTTTTTGTAATCGGGTGAACACTGTTCTTCGAATCTTGAAAAACCAGATTTGAACGAAAAAGCTTCTCTCCAATTTCCAACCTTCCCGAACCAGATGTTTGTTGCGGGTATCTGTTTTGTTGCTAGTTGCTACTACTGCTGCTGGATATTGCAACAAACAAACATGAGAAAAAAAAAAGAAAAAAAGAAGAAGGTGCAAGACTGCAAGCTATGGGAGGAGTGAAAGAATTATTTTTGGGCCATTGAAGATTAAGGAAATCGCGAAAAAGCCCTAATTTTATTTTTTCATTTCAAACAAGTCCTAAAAACCGTTGACTAAAAAATTGACTTATGAAGACCTGTCATCACCGGTTAAGTGGACTGAAAATGCCACAAAATACAAACAAAATGGACCATTTCTGCCACGTGAAACGAAATGGACGAAAACTGCCATTACCCCCAAACAAAAGGGACTGAAAATGCCATTTTTCCATATATGATTTATATTCTTTTAATTTTATACTTTTCATTCTTTTAATTCCTCTGCCCCACTACATCTCTCTTCCCCCCCACCCACCCTTTCCTTTCTCTCTACGAACCCACCTCTGTTCACTCTTCATCTATTTTCTTTCTTCTCTTCATCATCTTTCTTTATTTACTCTTCCTATTTCCTTCGCCCATCTCTCTTTCATTTTCTTCTCTTAGCCATCAAGTTTTTATGAGAAGGTTACGATGGTGTTAATTATTTTTGGTGAATGGTGGAAATTGTGAATCTGAGAAGGGGCGGTAATGGTGAATCTGAAACTGGATGGTACTTCTTCTCTTCATCTATTTTTTTCTTTCTTTACTCATCTTATTTTCTTTTCCCATCTCTTTCAAAATCTTACTGTGTTAAACTATTAATTTTAAAAACAAATTTGTGAATTCAATTTCCACATTCCAAACCGAATTCGAATTACGAATTCGATTTAATTTCTTCAATTTTAAAACAAATTAAGTTTGATTTTTGGATTTGCTAAAAATAATTAAAATTCGAAAAAACAGATTCGTACACACACTTAGAAGGAATTTCTACTCAATTGTAATATCTTGTAAGCATAATATCTTGTAAGGCCCTGTATGGCAACAATTATATTTCATCTCATTTCACTCTCACTTTCATTTTATAATACTTTCTCATCAATTCCAATACACCTTTTTACATTTCCCAAACACCTTTTTACATTTCCAATATAACTTTAATAATTTTAAAATCCAAAATACTTTTCAAAACACCTTTCAAAATACATACCATACAAGAAATTCTCTCCCACAGGTACTTGATGTAGATTAAGGCCTATTTGTTATGACATGATTTTTTTGAAAAAAATTGAAAATATAAAAATTGTGTAATTACATAGTAAAAAATTATATTGAAAATAATTAAATAACATAACTATAGAAAATTGTTTGCAAATTTACTATAGAAAACAAAATAAAAAACACTAAAAATTAATGAAAACAAACATGACCTTAGTGTTTAGCCATACATCAATTTTAATCATTTATGTTTTCCCATTGACAATTTTGCCCCTTCCATTTGTAAATTTGGCCCTCCTTTTAAACTGAAATAGTGATTATTAACCAAAAGTAGACAATCAAACATGTAATTACGTGAATAACAAACCTGTAAAAACAATTGTACAGATATAAAGGGCAAAATTGCTAACCTAAAAAGAAATGGGATAACACATTAACCAAACATAGAAAACCAAAACTGCCATTTTATCTACATTTCTACGTAGGCAAACTGCACAATGAGTTGCTATACTGGAAAAGACACATGTAGGGTAATAGAAATGAATCAAAAAGGCCATAAGAGATCATATGCAACACCCCCATTACTTAGCAAAATAACAAGACATCTACAGCTTAAAAAACTGGATAGAAAAAAGTTACACAGGAAGGATCTTCAATACCAACAGAAACATATAAGGACTAATGATGATTGATAACGGTAAAAAAAATTGGAAGTAGATGGTTTTTATACCGCCGACAGGGTTCAGACTGAAGTTATACTATCTAATCCCACTACAGAAAATTGTAAGATGCACAAACACAGTTAAGATTTTGCCTCTTCTTCATCATCTTCAATCTTAGGTGCCAAATAGAACCTTATATAGCCCATCTCTGCAATCTTGTACTCCACAACAACAGGAAGCTCTGATGAAAGGCTGATGGTCACTGAGCTCGACAGCGGGGTTGCTTTGGTGAAGGAGTTGAAGTATCTAAGGGCAAATGTCAAGGACACCGGCTCGTTCATTTCTATGACAGTTGCATCCTCGGGCTGAAATGGACATGAAAACAGGCAAACAACAGTTTAATTACCATGAAAGGACCCAGAATCTAGCATGCTAAAACCATTGTATGAAGCAAAATGATATAATAATCTATGAAGATATACCTTATCTACAGTAGTATTTTGCCTGCAAACAATATTAGCAGCTCCTATATCACCTCTAGTAGAGAACTTGACACCTTCCTTTGTCACAGATATCACAACTGCAAGTCCCCAGAAAGAGATACAGCTAGGCTTCAGTAAAACATCACTATAAAATCACGATCCAAAAATATTAACCCAATTAATCATTTACCTGTGTCACCAATGCTGCTGAGATCCTTACAGATTCTTGCAAACTCAGCTGAAGGCATTCTAACAATTGCATGGTACTCAGCTTCCGGAATTCCAAGATGCTCGCTGTCAATGTCCATAAGCTTCATCTCAAAATCAGAGATTTTATCTTGAGCTGCAAATTTACAAACACGTAACAGCCATAAACAATAACCCAACCAATTAATGTAGTAATCCTAACAAGAAGCGCAAGAAAACGGGAGGAAATGGAAACAGTATGTCGAAACAGCACTAATAATCCCAAATTAACTGTAAACAGCACTAATAGTCTCCAATTAACTGTAAACAGCACCAATAATCTCAAATTAAGCCAATATATACCCTAGGGAAACAGTATATCGAACAAACCAAAAACAACAACATATCAAATTAATCACATCAGCAAAAATATCTGAGCAAAACGAAACTTACTAGGGCTTTCAAACATGAAGGTGACAGTATCACTGCCGTCATCGCCTTTGATAGTTATGATGTCATCATTTCCAGCGCATTTCAGCATCTTAGCCATGTTGTTAAGATTCATCCCCATGGAGATATTACGGTCACAGCGGTAGTGCTCAAACCCCTCAGATCTAAGAAGCAGCGCCACCAATGCGACGTGGCTGGAATCCATAGCCTGAAGAGAAAACCCACTGGCGGAGCAGTCAAAATTCGCATCGTTCACCAAATCCTTAATCGCATCCAGCACCTTCTTCAGCAGACTCCCCTGAACCAACCTCAGCTCCAACATATTGAAGGCGACGAAGAAGAAAAAATCGGAAGAAATTGCAGAGAGATGATGGGCTAGGGTTTCTTGAGCGGGAAGCGGTTTAAAAAAGGGAAGTGGGAAGAGTGAGAGAGGGAAGGGTTTATATAGTGGAAAGGAGTATGGAGGCTTTTGGGGAAGCGTGCTTTGGAATTTTGAGTTTTGGGGAAATTTTTAATTTTGAGGACTCTTTTTATGGCGGGATTTGTAATTTTTGTATGATGTTGAAATTCTGTGGCGAAATATTAATTCCCGCCGGCGCCGAATGAGTTTGGGCCGTTTAGTTGGGCTAGTTTTAATATATTAGGCTTTAACGAGAGCCTTGCAAGGCCCAAGTTTCATTAGGACATAGTTCTGTTACTCGTTTGGGTCTTGTTATAGTTTTCACTTTTCGTTTGTTACTCTTTCTCACGATATTATAGTACTCCCTCTGTCCCACTGGTTTTACGTTTTGTTCTCATGGTGACTTAACTTGAGAATTTCTTATTTTAGAAAAGTAATTTTCTTGGAGGAAATTTTATTTTAAGAAATTGTGTAGGAAAGAGATGAAAATGTGTAATAATTGTGTTATTTTTTAAATTTATGCGAGTGAGGATTTTGAGGAAATTTAAATTTTGAATTTTAAGTTGAGTAGAAATTGAAGTTGTTTCTTTGGGTTAGATTTTAGAAGAAGATGTGATGATTTTCTTAAAATGGGAATGGAAAATAACAGAGGCTTAGGCCATCTCCAACCATTTCTTCATTTTGCAACAATTTCTTTTACATTTTACATGATCTAAAGTTTTTACTCCAACTAATCCCATATTTTCATCCACAAACAAAGAATATTCCATTAAATTCTCTTCTTTATTTAATTTTATATTCTTTTTTATTATTATTTTTACTTTTTCCCTTTTTTACAAAATACCCCCTACTTTTGGTTATTATTACGCATTTAATAAATAGTGAACGAAAGTATTAAATTCTCTATACTATTCAAATACTAATTAATACATTTCACATAACTATTTTAATAAATAATCAAAATTCTTTATTAAACTCGCATAAATATAAAATAAAATATTACATTATACATGCATAATACAATAGCAAATTATTCATTCCTCTTCATTCGAATGTCTCTCCCACAAATGCTCTAGTAGCCCATTACGAAGCTCAATATGAGCATCTTTGTTTCTTATTTTTCCATATCGAGAAAGAAATTGTTGAAATCGATAATTTTCATCTCATTCAATTTCAACAGTAGCTGGCTCTACATCAAGATTTAGGTTAATTGGGTAGGTGAGATCACGTTCATTCTCAATAATCATATTATGCATGATAATACACGCAGTCATGATATCGTGCAACACTTTTTTGTCCCAATATCTGGATGGTCCTGCTACACAATATATTTAGTATTATTTAAAAATATTTTTGAGAGTTTTTTAATACTGAATAATATTTTTAATTGAATTAGTTCTAAACATAAGTTTGAGTAAATAGTTAAAACAATTATAATCCATAAATTGTAATGTTCAAGTGCTAAAAACTTTAAAATAAGTATAAATAATAAATAAGCAAAAATAAAACAACTATTATATAGAATAAATCATATTGTATATTATAAATAATAAATTAGTAATTAAAGAAATTAAGGATGAAACTGCAAATTACATAAGTAATATAATAATGGTATATACATATAAAAAAAATTTAAAAAGTAGAAAGTGATGCGGAATGTGTGCTGGAGCACAACACATAAATGCGGAAATAGCCGCTTTGTGCGGCTGTCGTTTTGTGATTTTTCTTCATTTTACCATCTCCTTTGGAGATGAACTTAGCAATACACAGTGTACTCGGTGAAGTTTGAATGAGACAGAGAGAAAATCAAATTTTATAATATAATGTTACTACAATTATTGAAAATATAAAGAAAATATAAGAAAATGCTAATAATTATTTATTATAAAATGAAAATTTTCTTGTATTACCACCTTCGTCTTGTCTTGTAAAAGTATTATAAATATAACTAGGGGTGGCAATTTATAACCGACACAAAAACTCGGCACGAACCTAACACGCATTTAGCATGTCAGACACGGCACGAAAAAAATCGGGTCAAGTTCAACACGAACACGAAGGACCAGTCAGTAAACGGGTCGAGTTCGGGTCAACCCGTGGGTTACCCGCATGACCCGTTTAAGTTTGTAACCAGTAAGTATATTTGTAAATGTGATGAAGTGTTGGGGATATTATTGACATTATGCATCATAATGGTACATCATATAAAAGCTAAAATACCCTAACCTATGCACCCGAACCCACGAACACGGGACTCGACCCTATTGCCACCCATAATTTACCACGTGTAATATACTTTTTAATGTCAATATAATTATTTTTGTAGGGTAAATATACTATTTGAGTTATATTTAGATCGAATTCGAGTTCAAATGTTGAACTTTAAAATAAACAAGTCAAAATAAGGTTGACACGACACGGCACAAAAATAAATGGGTTAAACACGATACGACCCGAAAATTAACAAGTTCAGGTTAGGGTTGAGGTATCCCAACACGCAAACCCGCAAATCCGAACCCACTAACACGGGACCCGACCCGATTGATAGCCCTAAATATAACTATTTATATAAAACGAACATAATGCATAAAATAATACAGGAGCAAAAAAGGGAGTGGGTGCGTTCAAACCCTTCCCCCCTTCTCAATATACCCATATTTGAAATGATTTATTTGTTAAATATATGTGATGAAACATGGTCTGTCGAACAAATTCCCAACGTTAGGTTATACCAACTTCTATGACTTATTTTCAAAGGCTACACTTAATGAGATCATTCTCCAAATACATTTCAAATTTTAACTCAGTATAACGTTGAAATAATTTATTAATAGTATTAATGAGCAATAGTTGCATTAAAAAAGGGTTTACCTATACTATTTATGGATGGGAAAGATCATTATGGTTAGTTGGTGGATATTTTGGAATAAAATCAATGAAAGTTTCATTTTTACCCCCAACTTAAATTGTGATACCAAAAAATATATATAACTTCAATATTTTATGTTCTAAATTGTATTTGGTAAATTATCAAAATTCTATGAGATTTGTCCTAATGACTAAATACCCTTGAGGTTCCATAAAATTATCAAAAGACCTTACAAAGTTATTTTTGGAAAAAAAAAAAAAAAAAAAAAAAAAGCCCTGGAGTTTTACTTGATTTGAGGGTTTGTTTTGTAATTTTATGAAACGTTGGGGAGTAAACGATCAAATAGCAACCTCATACAAAGAGTACTTACTACTAAAATAACCAATATCAATAATTTCAAAATAGCAAGTGATCCAAAGAAAAAATATTTAATTGAATTTCAATAAAACTTCGCTGCGGGAATAACATAGCATGCATAGCTCTGATCATGTAATGTATTAACTATTAAACTGTAATCATATATATATATATTAAACGACAAAAGATATAAATTTTCAAAAGAGCATGACACGGATTATAAAATATGTTATTTATTGTTGAAAAATCGAAATAAAATCACTGAATTTTTTTTTGAAAAACAGTTCTTTAACATATATATCAAACCATGTTTATATATTAGCCGGATTGAAAATCACTGATTAGTAATTATTCAACTCAACTGCATATCCCATTTGAGGGGGGTGGTGGAATTAACTATTACGACATCCTATTTATTATACACTATTTTTTAATAAGTGATTATAAAATACGTTCACTGGTAAGCTCTCAAGAGTTGGTGGCCTTGATTGTAACCCGAATGAGCGAGCAAGGGGTGGGGGGGATTTTTTTTGGTGGAAAGGAGTAGGAATGCTATAGCTCATCTGTTAGCGTAGGCTGAGGCAATAGGCCCGAGCTTGGAATACTATTGGGGTTCTCCCCCGTATTTTATATCTCAAACGTTGATGGACAAAGAATGCAGAGAGTCGATGATGAAAGGGAAGAAAGAAACTGGGAAATCGTCTGGAGGGTTTTGACCATACTTTGCAAAATCCTATTCCGGATCGTAGGATTTTAAGATTCTACTATCCCAAAATACCAAATCGATCATATTTCCGATCATATTCGATCCTAAAATTTATTTACCAAAATAACACAAATAAGAGTAGTTTTATAATTTATCTGTAATTTTACACATGCACATTTGTATCGGATCTTAAGATTCGATCCTACATCCAAATTGATCCCACGTGAAATCCTGATCTTGTAAACTATGATTATGTCTTTATACACTCTAAATAAGCATAAACTAAACCCAAATAAAATTTAAACTCCCAATTTTTTAATACATTTTTATATATGCATCACAATTGTTGGAATACTCACTCATTCCGAATTATATGATCCTATACATCAAGGTGGTTGAAAGCCCATCCCAAATTATGTATCAGATACCCATCTCTAGCCAAAAATAATTAAAAAACTGGAAAAAAAAACGCAGATACACCAAACAGAGAAGCTTCCTTCGTTCCTAAATATAGGGGGAGAGTTCGGGGACAGATAACGAAAGATGGAGAAGGTGTTTGTGGTGCAAATGAAGAAAAGACAGAAGAAAATGAAAAAAAGTTAGGATGGATTCTCACCAAATGTCTTCGGTTTGAAGTATTCAATGTGAGATTTATGGTAATGAAAGTGATGGATTTGAAGCCAAAACCATCAATCAAGTGCTGACTGCAGCTGAGATTTCCATGTGAGATTTATATATGACTTTAGGCACTCATACTTTATAAATTTTTTTTTAAAAATTAATACATCTTTTGAGAATCGTTGATACAATTGTGAATAATTTAATCTGATAATAATCAGGTACAAAGAAAAAAATCGTCATCGTGCTGGACAAATCATGTACCGAAATATGAATATGATATCGAACCTGCCACTAATTTTCCAATGAAAGTTCTCAACCGACTGGATATTCATTTGATAATAATAAAATACCTAGTCATTAATTTATACGAGGGAGAAACTCTCGTTTATTCGGAGAGACGATATGTCTGACTATGAGATAACTAAAAATTTCTGTTACGGAAGACAAAAATTTACTAAATAATTTATTATAAAAAAGAAATATATTTCTAGTATCTGTCATGGGAGGGAGATAGGAGAAGAATAATGGAGGCTAGGGTTTGAGATGAAAAGAGAAAAATGACATGGTTGCCACCTTAACTACTGTCATAGGTTAATTTTATTTTTGAGGCGAGATCTCTTTCACTTATAATTAAGGTAAATAATTACATTCACATTTCTCTTTTACGAAGATTTCTTTTTTCTTTTTTTATTTATCGAAAAGCATGAAATTATCATTTAACTAGCTGAAAATTATACTGAAACAGATGATTAAATATTTTAAAATATTCAAATGAGAGGTATTATTGTTCGTGCATATACATTTTTATACTTGCACCATGAAATAGCAAACCATGCATAAAATAAAAGTTACTCTTATCTTTATTGAACTGCTTTGTTGGCTCACTAGTCTCTATTACATACTTGCAATATTTTCTTATTCTTAATTAAAAAAAAATCCACAAATTACAAAATAGAGTGATGTTAATTAGATGAACAGTGGTAGACTGGTAGTATCTTACAAAAAATAAAAGAAATAGTAACAATAACTCATTCAACTAGGCATTTCTTGTTAAGAGGAACGGTACGAGGGTGATATTTTTGTCCCTGAAATTGATACGTCTACTTTTAATAGTAAACAATACATTCGAGTCAAAATTTGATGCGCATGTGCTATTCTTAAATGCGATATTTCTTATACCAAAATCGATACACGAACTATAAGCGATACTTGTTCTTTTAATACATTGACGATACAAAAATAGGTAAAATCGATGCATCATATGCTAAATTTTAATACATGATGCATTAATACCTAAATGCGATACATCAAAATTTTAACAAAATTCATGTTAAAATCAATACGTGTGATTTATAACATATAAGTAATACTGTTGAAGGTAAAACCGATACACGTGTGGTCAAACAATTCAACATGTCATATATTTTCTCCGTTCTCATATTATAATAATATTTTCAGTGTTAGAAAGAATTTCTTATGAAACATGGATGGTACAAGTTTTTGTCTTCTCCTAATTATTATAAGGTAAAAAGTTGATTAAGACCTTTTTTGGTTCTTTAAGGAACTTGATCGACGCTCCCCAATTAGCTGAAAAGAAGTTAAAATATAGTATAAATCACGTTATTGTAGATCTTGAGGATGATAATAATATTAAAATGGATTAATCTTAGGCTATATTACTTCATTCGCCCCTTAAGTGAGATATAGTCTATATTTGGTCATTTAACTTTAAATTGTTTTATTTTAGTCCCTTAACTTGAAATTTTATTTTAAATTGGTCCCCAAATCTAAATCATGATAATATTTGATTTTTTTTTTTACTAATACATGAGTTGTTTCAAATTAAATTAAGGGTTAACAAAATGATATAACAATTTTTTTGGGTCTGTATTATTGTGTATGAATCTTACACGATAGCTAAAAATAACTCAAATATTCTCAAAATTTGGATTTGGTGACCATTTTAAAAAAAAAAATTCAAGTTAAGAAACCAAATAAAAATAACGTCCCAACTTCAGGGACCAATGAAACTATTTAACCTTAATCCTAAATTAACTCATAAATCAAATCAAATAATACGATAATTAATTATCTCAGCAAAAGATAGCATAGTACTAACTACAATCCAAGTACCCACCGCTAGTCTTTGAACTGCGAACAGTTCTTGGTGGAGTCATATATATATATATGCCAAATGCCATTGCCACTCCGATCGAAATCGAAATCGAAATTGGGAATGCCTGCAGCTCCGAGCCGGGCGATTCCTCAATCATTTTCTTTCCTGATTAAGATTGTTACCGCCCGACAAATTCATACGAACAAAGCCCTAGGATTCGTTGTCTGTACTTCAAATTGGTATCTCCTCCGGCAATGGCGGATCAGTACGATATCTCCTACGCCGGAATCTTCATCTGCAGTGCCCTTGCCTCATGCTTCGCCGAGGTTTATCTCCTTATTGTTGTTATTATTATTGTGAAGTCATACTGCTCTCTGCTCGAAATCTCAGCTCGGTTATGTGATGTGTTTTAATGGTTATGATTACTGCAATTCAATTTACAATCCATATTGAAAATGGCATGCCATTTCGTAGATGTAATCTTCTCAATTGGCTCCCTGTATTTAATCTTGGTTGGGTGAAACTGGTGATTGTGCGTGCAGTTGTGTACCATTCCTTTAGACACAGCTAAAGTTAGGCTTCAGTTACAAAAGAAAGCTGCAGCAGGTGGGGAAGCTGGAAATGGTGCATCTAAGTACACGGGTTTGTTGGGTACGGTAGTTACTATTGCTAAGGAAGAAGGTTTAATGGCGCTTTGGAAAGGAATAATTCCGGGTTTACACCGACAGTGTCTGTATGGAGGTCTAAGGATTGGCTTGTATGGACCAGTAAGTTCGGCCTTCTCCCCTTTCTTTCTCTTGCGTAATCAGGTTGATTTCGTGTTATCTGAATGCGGAAGTGTTAAATTGTTTGAATGGTCAGGTCAAGGCATTCTTGGTTGGGGGAAATGTTGTTGGAGATGTTCCCTTGTTGAGTAAAGTAGTTGCTGCTTTTCTTACTGGTAAGCTTAAATTTTTGTTTTTCTGAGTTGCAATGAGTATAGTGAAGCTATATATATTTTTAAAAAATTATATTTGTTGTTTGAGCTGCATTGAGTTTTTCTTCTTTTGTATAAAGGTGCAATTGCAATTGTTGTGGCTAATCCAACTGATCTAGTAAAAGTTCGCCTTCAAGCTGAAGTAAAGATGCCTCCAGGAGTGCCTCGGCGTTATTCTGGTGCTTTGGATGCTTATTATACCATAGCAAAAGAGGTGCTTTTCCGATAGATGGGATTTGATGATGTTGGTTAATTATTTTCTGGCTGTCAGTTGTTAAGTTGTAACCAATTCAAATGAATAGGAAGGACTGGGAGCTTTATGGACTGGGCTGGGGCCAAATATTGCGAGAAATTCTATCATAAATGCTGCTGAACTAGCTAGCTATGATCATGTGAAAGAGGTAACTGTGTAACTTGATCTTCAAGATTGTCATTGTTTCTTTTAACATCCGAGGCTTGATGATAAGGTAAGCTTTCTTTTTTACTTCCATGTAGGCCATTTTGAGCTTTCCAGGATTTTCAGACAATGTGTTGACCCACCTTCTAGCTGGTTTGGGGGCTGGCTTCTTTGCTGTCTGTATTGGTTCTCCTGTCGATGTGGTAAATTTACTTTCTAATATAATTTCAGTGCAATCAATAGATGCTGAGTAGATAGCCAAGTATTCTTGTTCCCACATAAGGATGCAGCCTTTTGTTTGTTTTTCTTTTCAAACATGTTATTTCTGTAGAAACAGGGATGGGAATGTGATGTCAAGGTACTTAAGTGGAAGGAAAAGCGCCCGATCAAGAGTTAAACGTACTCATTCAGTTTCTTCTGTTCATTTATTGGTTTTGATTGCAGATTTCTGCTCAAAGATAATTGATTGATCTTAACTCCTCTCAAGGATTAAAAGATTATATTTGTGCCTAATAATTAGAGCCATTATCGTTTTCATCTTTCCTTTTGTTTTCATTGTTTTCTCCTTATGTTGGTATGTCTATATTAATGAAAGGAGGTTTTTGTTCTACTTTAAGTTACTTCATTTGACAGAAGATGTTTAGATTCATTTCTAACCTTCATGATTTGAAGCATCAATCACATGGAGAAATTGTTGGTATGAAATAAATTTGACAAGAAAATATTTGTGTGTTTTGCATGGGTATCATGTAGATAAAATCCAGAATGATGGGAGATTCAAAGTACAAAAACACCTTGGACTGTTTTTTCAAAACTTTAAGAACCGAGGTATTGTCTTCCTTCCCTTTCTGTTTTCATCATTTGTGTCTTGTAATTTGGGATTTAGATGTTTCACTGCCTTGGTTGGTTCTTTGCTCCTATGGACTTGCTAACATTATTCTCCTTCCTGCTTTGCTGGGGATGATTGATACTCTTCTGTTCTTATAAATAGAATGTTATTCTGATTGGTCTGAAGCTGGACTCTCAGATGAACAAATTGCAAGACTCGTCAATTTCCTCTATTACCTGTTGATCTATTCTCATAAATGTTACTGCAGGGACCTTTTGCTTTCTATAAGGGATTTCTTCCCAACTTTGCTCGACTAGGTCTATGGAATGCCATCATGTTCTTAACTCTTGAACAAGTAAGTGATACATAAGCTTGATTTATATGCTTGACTGGTTATGTATTTAACAATGTCGTTAGCCCTAAAACTCGCCTCAAATCCCTTGGTTTTGAAGTAGTGAAGCCCTAAATAAAGATGTTTTGCACTGAATTCCAAATATTATTTTCCCCATTTAGTAACTACAGATTTTATTATCCCCACGCTCTTGATCTGCATTATGGTTGTTCCAGCTTTATTCTTCTAAAGATCGGCCATTTCAAATCCTTGCTTCGAGGATGTTTGATTTACTCCAATTTAAATCAGGAATTGGGAGCAAGCTTTCCTATTTGTCACCCATCTTGAAACAATTATATCTTTGTAATGCCACCCTTTCTGACAGGTGAAGACACTTTTTTTATGACAATCATAGACTACACAACTTCTTCGAGTTTTGCCGATCAGGAATGCTCCTCTGCTGGGTGTTGTCACCAAACTTTGGAGATCTCTGATGCAAGGGTAGCTTTTCTCCTACATACGACTATTTGTTATCGGATTGATTCGGTGCATTTGTTTTTATGGGGCATCGGTCGAGAGTGCGATGATGTCTGCTGCTTATTCAAAGATCATCAGGGAGCAAGAATGTGCAGTTCAATTCATAAGCCCAGTAGCGTTTGAGATTAGTTCATTATCTTGTGTAGTTTTATACATTGTTAATAAGCAAACTTTAAACCAAGACAGAAATACACTTTCCACGGCAGTTGAAACATAGGAAAGAAAAACTGCTGAAAGAACACATTCTTGAGTAGGAATAGGCAATTGTTTTGCTTCAACTGATCTCTGTACAACAGTATACTGTAATTTATATTGGTATATCTATTTAGTGTTGCCTCCGCAGTTTTTTCTTGTTTTCTGTTGCTATAGGTGTTCGCTCTTGAGTCTTGAGGTTAGATTAGGGCTGACTATTTTTGACTCGACACGAAAACCTGACACGACATAAACGGGTTAAAGTTGAGCCTTGGCGCGTTTGTGGGTTATATTGGTTGACCTGAATAATACGAATAATTAAACGGTTATGGATAGGGTTGAGAATAACGGCACGTGAAACCGACACGAGAGACACTTCCCAATCAGAAAACAAAGTTCCCACTGATGGTATACTCTTGAGTCTCAAGGTTAGATTATGGCTGGTAATTTTTATACGACACGAATCCAATACGTTATAAACAGTTTAATGTTGAGTCTTGACGGGTTTGCAAGATATATTGGTGGGCCTGAATAATACAACTAATTAAACGGTAATTTGTACTACAACATGAACTCAAAATATTCGTGAATTAAATGAGTTGACACAAAGAATACAAACAATTAAACGAATGAAGTTAGAGTTGAGGGGTGTTAACAAGGGAACCGTCAGTTCCCCGAACACAACACGAATTGCTAACCTATGCTAGATCATTTGTGTGCTAAAAGAACAGTTCTCTATTAATGTTGTATCCTCTTCTTGGATTTATGCAACAAACCACTCATTCATCAATCTTACTACAGGATAGGTTGTGAATCAGTGAAACGAAAATGCAACTTATACAACATACACAATTCACTAGCAGCTGTTGAATCAAGAAATCTATTCCTGGCAATGCATCTAAATAAATCAATAGCCATTCTTGGGAATAAGATATACCCTGGCTTTAATTACAGAACCATTTCCAAGCTTAAATCCAGGACTCACCGGAAAGCCAACCACTTGAGGAACACTCCCACCAATTCTTCCAACACCAACGCCGCCGGGAATTCTCACCACACTATCCATAAACTGTGGATGGAAATCAGCACCTTTGATAGCCTCAAAATGACTAGGAGGCGGATCCATTGAAAACGCCAGCAAATGCAGCATCCAAACAGCCTTAGCCAGCACTAAAAATTCTCCATAAAATTGACTCCTGGGGTGAGTTCCGGCCAAAACTAGGCGGCGCTGCTCCAAGTCCCCGAACAACGATTCCTCCATTTTGGGGTGCACTATGGCTAAATACTTTTTGAAACAAAAGTTTCCAAAGCTGCAGGTGGGTAGTATTCCCAAAAGCTCAATCGGGTCCATGGCTTTCATGTCTCGGTACTGTGTGTAGCAATCACGGCGGTGCTGGTCCGGGTGGGTCAACGAGGAAAGGCTCCCGTCCATGTAGAAGGTCTCGTGATCGAAACCCTGAAACATTTTCCGGTTCACGTAGGATTCCAATGCGTACTTCGCGTGGTTAGCTCCGACTATGGAGTCTGTAGACGCAGTCGTCGACGGTGTTGTAGGAGACGGGTTAATGTTGGAGAAAGAGGCAGCTTCAATGGATCTCACGGCGGCTGCTATGTCCCAATGGGCTGAGCGCATCAATGAGAGGAGCGTTGCCGTGAACGACTTTGAAGCTTCCTTTACAGAGCTCATCGTGGTCTCGAATAACTCCGGCGCCGGCGACGCCGCAAGTCCCGGAGCTGCGCATTAGGATTTCAGTTTTAAAAGATGGAACAAAAAAGTGTGTCAGAAAAAGAAAGAAGAAAGAAATTTGCTTTTGCGTTGACCTTGTGTGCTGCAGCTGACTCTTCTCCTGGACTTGCTGCCCTTTTTCCCACCACTGCCACTGCCGCTAAGAGACGACGC
Source organism: Leptodermis oblonga (assembly GCA_016801395.1). Taxonomy (NCBI): domain Eukaryota; kingdom Viridiplantae; phylum Streptophyta; class Magnoliopsida; order Gentianales; family Rubiaceae; genus Leptodermis; species Leptodermis oblonga. Next base: position 36,553,477 of record CM028760.1, read on the forward strand.
CGTTCTGAACTTCTCTCTCAAATTATCAATCTCCACCTCTTTGGTTTTAACTTCCTTCTTCAGCTCCTCCACCGCCGCCTCGTACGGCGCCACCACCTCCCTCAGCGTCGCCGCCCCGACTCTCCAACCCCCTCTCTCCCCAGTATCACCGCCGACGCTCCTCCTGTACCTCTCCCTCAGCACTCCCAGCCTCCGCAGCTCGGCGACCACCGCCACGTCAGCGACGCGCATCTTATCCGGATCCCAAGGACAGTGGGCCTCCTGCAGGCTAACGTACGCCTTCTTCATGGAGGAAACCGCCTCGAACACTTCGCCAATCAGCATTTCCATCTGAACAGCTCTCTCATTTCGCATCTCACATTTTCCCCCTTTCAGATTGTCGTTATCCTCCTCCCATTTCTTCAGCGAATCTGCATCGTCGTCGTCCTCGTGTTTCTTTTCGTCTTGCGTTTGGTAAGTGTCGTCGTCTTCGTCGGACGGGAGAAGGGAGTCATCTTGGTGGTGCCGGCCGGAGCCTAAGGGGTGGAGAAGGCAGTTAGCGGTGACGCGTTGGATCAGATCGGAGAAGTTGGAGACCTTGGCCGCCATTTGTTCGATGATACTGACAGCGTTCTGGCGAGTGGGACAGTTTCACGTTTCACGCAGACACACAGTGAAGCTAGTATTAGTCAACAAGTCAAAGGTCTAAAATGACTGAACGAAAATGTGTGGGCAGGAATTGTTTACTGCATTGGATTTCAATACTTTACGAAATCAATTTTATTATTTAAATAATTACATTTATATTTCTCTTAAATAGTTAATATTACAAAACAAATCATATTCCCAATAGCCCAGCCCATAAGGTGTTTGTTTACATTCGTTTTGCTTCTTTTTTCTTTTTTTTTTTTATAACAAATTTAATATACTATAATACATTTTTATTATTTTCAAATTCTAATACAATATTTTACTATTTAGTTACATCTTTGTACATTTTCAATATACTTTTATGAATCACGGTTTGTTCATTAGACCCCAGCAACATATTTAAATTCTGAGGCGATCTAAAGAGTTATCTGCAATTATGAGTGTCTCCTTTATTATACTCTAAAGTTAAGGTCATGTTCTTTACGATGTTCTGAGAACAGGTCTTAAATATGTTCTCAGCCCAAATGGGTTTAAGCCCATTTCTAAGAAACAAGGTTCTGAGAACTGGGTTGTAACCTAGTTCTCAGCCCAAGCTAAAGAACACGAGTCTCAGTTCAAATTTAGTCCGAAAAATCTTTTTCCTATTTTTTAACCTTCTATTCAATTTCCACCAAATCCCGGAACAGCTAAGGATTGGATTCCACACTCTCACTTAAGGCAATTTCAAATAAAGCAAAATACAACTGAAAAATGCTAGTCCAGCAGTCCAGATTTTCAGAATTTCACCATTTCCAAATTTCAGAATTTCAGCAATTCGGGCTGCAAAATTGCAATCCAAAAACCAAGTGCAGTCCAGATTTTCAGATTTAAAATTTCAGTACAAAAGGCTCAACTTAAGTCCAGAAATTTCATAAAGCAAGGACAGCAACCAAATCATCAAATTCAGAAATTCAGCACTTGGATTGAAGAAATACAGTCCCAAAAAAGTGCAGTCCAGATTTTCAGAAAAAGCTAAATTAGCAAATCCAGTCCAAAAAAGCAAGATAGCAACCAAATTAGCAGATTCAGATAATTCAGTACAAAAGGCTCAACTTAAGTTCAGAAATTTCAGAAAGCAAGACAGCAACCAAATTAGTAAATTCAGATTTTCAGCACTTGGATTGAAGAATTACAATCCCAAAATAATGTAGTCCAGATTTTCAGAAAAAAGCTCGATAGCAAATCCAGTCCAAAAAGCTCAACATAAGTCCAGCAAATTTCAAAGAAGTAAAGGCAGCAAAACAAAATTAGCAAGCAGAACATGGAAGCACAAACAGCAAACCAGAGAAATTAAAAACAGCAAAGGAAAATCCAAACAGCAAATAAAAACAACAAAACAGAACATTAAAGTAAAACAGAAACAGAGCATTTGAGGAAAAGCATCGAAACAACATATTGTAGCAAAATCGAGAGGAAATCGAAACAGCTATTAAAACAGTAAAATGGAAAGAGGAAGTCTAAACATTTCTAAGTAATTAAAACTGAACAAATAAGCAAATTAAGATCGCCCAGAAAATTTCCGAATAGGGAAGTCAGCAACCAAAAATTTCAGTCCAAAATATTGGGTTCGGAGGGGAAACGGAACAAAAATATTGCCGGTGTGGGTGAGGATGTTTGGGGGAAGAAAAAAAATCAGAATGAGGAACGCGCTTGGAAGAGGGAGGGGTTTTTTTTTTTTCTGGTCTCAAACCTAAGAGTAAGACTTGGGTTTGAGCCAAATTCAGCGAAACATGGGTCTGACCCAAATTGAGCTTGTTTTTGGACTCAGACCCAAAAAACAGCCTAGACCCAGTTCTTAGTTTAGGATGAAGAACAGGCCCTACGTTAGTATTAGATTTCGTTTGATAAAACTTATGTCTCTCTGAAGTCTGAAATATGAATTCATTAAGTTACTTTGTTTGACAAAATATAAGATATGAAATTAAGATTGAAATTTGAAATATGAAGACTGAGGTCTGAAAGTTGAAAATTGAAGTTTGAATCTTATTTAGTTATAAAAAAAAATAAAAAATTTTATTTTTAACATTAAATTTACTTATATTATGAATCAAGTTATAAAATAGATGATAATATATATATATATATTTAGTTATATAATTAATTAATTTTTATTTTTTTGAATTGATAAAATTTTTTAAATATTAAAAACATAAAATAAAATTAAATAATGATACAAAAAAAAAAAGAAAATTGAAAGAGAAAAAAAAAGAAGAGAAAATTGGAAGAGAAAAATATTTATTCAATTCAGATTCAGTGATAAGTAATTTACTCATCAATTATTTTTTATACTTGTTTTTCATACCCACTTAATTAATTAAGTTATTCGAATTTTTGTTATCAAACGTATTTAATCATTAAGTACTTAATTCCAGAATCACTTAATTGGTTAAGACTTATAACTAACCGTTATCAAACACACTTAATTGAATAAGCTCTTAATCGTTAATTTTAAGTGCTGAATCATGGTTATCAAATGAAGCCTTAGACACGAGTAGGGTAGAGTGTGTTAGCTGATGGAGGGCCTCCCTTATTATATACTCTGAAGCCTAAATTAATATTAGACACGAGTATTGTTGAGTGTGTTAACTGAGAGAGAGAACGTACTTAACAAATACTCCGCATACTTTAGTTTAGTACTTATAGGCATGCTTAGTTCACTAATATTGGGGCACAGTTATAATGGTAGTTTTTATCTCTTATTATTATCAATGTAACTCTTAATTGGGAGGCAACTTTTGGATATGATCTTCTTCCCCATATTCGTCTCTTAATTTTATGTTGAAAATTGGGTCATGATTCTTCAATTTTTACATCATACCCCTAATTTGAGGGTGGTGGGTAGTGGGTTATTTATTTATTTATTTATTTTTTGGATCAAGGGTAGTCAGTAGTGGGTCTAATTTGAGAGGAGATCACTTGTAGCAACACGTGAGAGGGATGAGATTTTTCATTTGTAATATAAAAGGAATTTGGGCTATTATTGAGGTAGCTTTTGAAGAGGGTTAGTCCTTAAATTCTTGACAAATAGTATTAGAACTAGCCCATGCTGGTTAGATTAGGCCCTGTGTGATTGGGCTGTGCCTCCATGCTCGATGCTCGATGCCCAGTTTGCGAGGAAATTTCCAGCTCATCAAGCTTTAAAAACATTTTAGGGGGGCCCAATCACCTTTGGATCTGAGTTTTGATTGGGTCCTCCTAAAAGGTAATTGAAGCCCACCAAGTCCAGTGCTTCAATTGGATAAGAGAGGAGAGATTTTTTCCAGCTACCCGTGGTCCACGCGGAAAAGTGCTGCAAAAATATCTACATCCCCAAAATATCTTCCCCTGGGCTGGGCCCTACCCAGTTGGAAACTAGACCAAAAATGTGGTCCTAGTAATTTGTTGTCTAACACATTTATACACAATGAATCTATGTTTTTTTTTTTTTTTTTAACATAAAAAATTAGTTAATTTATATTTCTTATAATTTGAATATAATTGTTACGTTACAAATTAATTTCCTAAAGCATATTTCAAAATGGCAAGACCTTTTATGGTAATTCCCTTCCATTTTCATTTTAAAATTTAAAATCTCACTCTCAAAAAAAAAAAAATATTCAAAACACGTTTTAAAATCGAAGATACAACACAAGCGTAAATAACAATAATTTTCACACTTTGTTTCAATTTAAGGATAGTAAAAGTGTTAAGAATCTTCATATAGCTAGCAACCTTATGTTCTCTAACCTACTAAAGTTCTAAACTCAAATAATGTCATATTATATTTCTGATCATTTTTAATACATATTTTTACCACATATATAATATTAATAAAACACGTTTTAAAATGTACTTTTATAATAAATGATACATTAAAATTATAGTTTATTACTACTAAACAATTGTATCACTGAAGTCCTACTTTAACATACACTAATCTAATAATGTGACAGCAATAAAAAGTTATTAATTGTGCACCTATATTATATAGCCATTCTGAAAAAACCTCCTCTGCTCATTGAAGATAAACAACTGTTTGGCAGAAGAAAAAAAAAAAGGGAAGAAAAATGGAGTGCTGCGGCAGCAGGCCAAACCGTAGTGATGTTCATTTATCAAAGGAAGAAGAAGCAAAGATAGAGGAGTCGACCCGAGATTACTTCGACGGAGTAGCTCCGAAGCGCCACGCGAAGCCTCAGCGCAGCGAGTATTCCAAAACGTACAGCGACACCCTTTCCTGCTGCAGCGGCGACGCCATTCCTGAACTTGTGGAGTTTCAGCGCCTGGAATCCAACCATCCCGAGGTTCTCTCAGACGAAACTTCGCCGGAATAGTTGTTTTTTTTAGTATTTTCTTCTGTGTTTTTGATGAATTTATTGTGTTTGTGTGTGGGGGTGTAGAAACTTGTGTACGCTAATGGAAACCAAGAAACAGAGGAGTTTGTGGAGACAGAGTATTACAAGGATCTGAATTGTATTGACAAGCAGCACCATACGGTAATGGAAATTTGGAAAATGAAATTGGGAATTTTTCTCGGACAATTTGCTAATGATTCGATTCGTTTTTGTGTTCTTGTTTTGTTGATGATGAAAAATTGCAGACGGGAACTGGGTTCATCGCGGTTGAGAACGTCAAGGGCAAATCGTTCAGTTTGGAGGCGGATTCTGCAACAGATCGTCATGATTCTTGCAAGGGAAATCCAGCCACGAACGAATGGATCCCGACTGCTGTTGACAAGGTATGATTTGGGTTCCATGTAATTTCGAGTTCGCGTCTTCTACTCAAATTTCCATGTTTTATTCTGTTTCGTGCGTAGTTTCACTTAAAAAAAAGGTGTACTTTTTGAGCGCTGAACAGAATAAAACATGGGATGATTTGAACCCGGAAATCCCGGATCGAGTCTGTTGAATTGGGGCGGGTGGCGATCGATCTGCATTTCACTTGCTTGATTGCTGCTGTTTCAGGTTGAAATCGTCTCCGACAAACCCCACAGAAGCGAAAACTAAAGATTTCGAAGGTTGAAGATGAAGACAGTTGCCCTGAATATGCATATCCGCTCTACTACTGGGGATATTTCCTGTTTCATTTGCTTTGTTGAGCGAACAAAATTAATATGGTGTAATTGAAATTAAAATGCTTTTGTTCTAGTTAAACAAAAGATTGTGTTTAAGGTAAGCTATTCCATGAATTTGGATAAATCTTTGTTGCTTTTGTTTTTTTGTGTTCTATGTCCAAGATGTGAATCGCAATAAGAAATATTTCCACCACTGCATCTAACGTGCAGTCCATTAGCAGTATTAATTGCTTCCACAACATCTGCAATGATGCTGAAACATTACTATTTTGAGACTCATCATCATAAGCAATGTGTTTAGATGTTCTAGTTTTGCTCGTATTCTCCTCCGTTAGAAAAGTAAAGTTTCTTAAAAATAAAATAAAAATTCTCTTCAAGAATCCTGATTTTGTCTTTTTACAACTTTACTAATATAATTACGTTAATCATTAATTTATATTTTAAAAGTAATAATATAAACCAACGTTTTTTTTTTGGGTGCATAAATCAAGAAATATTATCAACTTTTTTTTTTCTCCACAAATCGATAAATTGTACCAACATTTTTTTTACGGAACTGTTCATTAATTAACTAATGACTTGTGCAATGGACCAGGGCCAGCCCATAGACTGGACAGCTCGGGCGACTGTCCAAGACTTAATGACTGTAAGACTCAATTATTTTATAAATATAGTATAATGTAGTAGTGTTTTTTACTCGTAAAATCTATATTAAGACCCATATTTATTATATTTCGAAACGAGTTAATGTAAATGTGTGTCTTTATTTTATTTATTTTAGCCCAAAGCCTACATTTAAGGTCCATATGTGCTTTTGTTTTAAAATAATTTGTTACAAGAGTGATTTTTTGTTTTTTTTTTTTTATCAACTCAAGGCCCAATTTTGTTTTTGACTGAAAATGATTGTTGCAAGAGTGATTTTTTTTTTCTTTTGTTGTTGTTGAAAGATGGTGTTATAAATTTAATTTTTTTAAAAAAATAAAAATTACTAAATTATCATATTATATATATATATATTTTTAGCCTTATTTTATTTATTTGACCCCATTGCCTCCGAAGCCTGAGGACCGGCCCTAGCAATGATATTAATAATGCATCTTAAGCTATCAGTGAATGAATAATTTTGTGGAAGGGATTGTATAATTTTATTTTATTTTATATATCACCTATAAAACAATTGAACAGCTTCATAATAAGACACTTATAATAAAATGACGAAGTTCTATTTACGACTCAATTTTATTGAGTGACATCTTTATTATACTTGGATAAACTAGTACTCCATCGGTTAGGACCTAGGAGAAGCGAACTTGCACATCTAATGTTTAAATCCTCAGTATACTAAAATTATTGATTATCGTTGGGAGTCTAGGTTTGAGGCACCCTAACTCCCCTCTGTTATTTTGTGGCTATTTTTCAAGAATTATCACTTTTTTCTTTTAAAATTTTACAAAAAGAAACAACTTCATTTTTTTCAAGAATTTAAAATTAAAATTTAAAAATTTCATCTAAATATCTACTCACATAAATTAAAAAAATAACATAATCATTACATTTTTTTTTTATCTCTCACCTACACAATTTATCAAAAAAAACTTCTTTCCAAAAAATTAAAAAAAAAAAATTAAATTTTTTCCAACACAAGCCAAAAAAGAACAGAGTGAGTCTCACGTATGCAGAAGATGTTCCCTTACCGTCAAAGGGATGGAATGTGTGGTGAAAATCCCAAAGCCCAAATGGTTGTGTGTGGAGAAAGATCCCAAAGCCCAACAAAGGTAGTGCGTGGAGAAATATCTCATATCCAAGTAACAAGGGGTGAAGCTACTGTTTGCATAATGTAGAGTTGTGGACTATGAAAATATGTGAAAATATTCAACTAATTGAATATAGAGATAAACATATCTTGTTAAAAAAAGACACTTGTTAGAAATGCGTTTCATACAAATATTTTTAATGTTAAAAATGTAAATAAAAAAAAAAAGAGAAGTTGTATTAGAGATGTTTTAAAAATTAATAAAAGAAAAATAGGCTTAATTATCTTTTGCAAGATATGTGACTTTGCTTCCTCTAATTATAAATTAAGTTTTCTCCTTTGACAGTTGGTTAAACAAGTTAACATTATGTAATCATCCTAATGCATGAATACAACAAATGAAATATACATACTCCCTATTTTCACTAAGAGAGTTTTGTTTAAAATATGTAAAACTTATGATACGTGGTATGGTATATTATATAAAATAAGTAATTCTACAATATATTTCTCATTTATATTCTTATTTTTCAAGTAAATATTATTTGTAGATCACATATTATTTTATTAATAAAAGTATGTAATGTAAATATATTAAAACTATACTCTCTTTTATTGAGATTGATGTGCATAAAATTGAAATCCCCATTGGGCCTAGCCCAGTTAATTAAAAACTAAGAAACAGTAAAAGATAGAGAAGCCCAGATTCATGTTCAGGTCAGAAAGATCACACAAAACGAGTCTCTGTTACAAATTTAGGTCGGTCATATAATCTTATATTGGTCATGAACTGAACAAGAAAGCTCACTAAAGTTTAGGTCGGAATAAACTAATCTTAGATTGGTAAACCTTATAGCTCAGATCGGCATGATTATGTCAGTATTACTCAAGAATCCCAGGTCGGTAAAAACTTAATGAAGTTAGATTGGTCAATTGTTAACTCATCTCTATTTAGGTCGGTAATGTAAGATTAGATCGGTTAAACCGACCTGAAAATAAAGATAATAATATATCATGGTAGGACCATTATTTTAGTATGTACAGAGCAATTATGACAGTGGAGCCGAAAGCTAAAGCCAGTTTTCCCGGAAAGGCAAAAAACATCATTACACAAGGAATAAGTGGGAGCGTATGTCTCCATTACTTAACGGAACTATCAAGAATAAGTTTATAAATACTCAGGCACAAGCCTCATTGAGGCAGGTTCGAATAAGCAATTTCTAGCATTTCTTAAAGCTGTTCTCTCATTTACAATTACTGAAAACATTCTTGTTCCATATTGTTTATTCTCTTTCATATTACTGACTTGATCGTCGGAGCCTATACAGGGGGGAAAGCCCCGCTCCTTTTCTGAATTAATCATCAATTGGTGAACGGAGCAGTGCAAAATCATCAAGCTTCATCATATTGGCCAAGCTCAGCAACTTAGATCACATAATCCATCTCAATTTCGTTCATTCCCTTCACAGCACAACTTCATACAAATTGGGTTATTGTTCATTACAAACGTCTATTGGGCCGTGAAGAAGCATCGTTTCCTTCGTTGCAATTTTTGCGTCACATCAACTGGCGCCGTCTGTGGGGAAACGTTTGATCAGATCATTTCATCAAATTTTCCTCATTTAAATAAATTTGTTGAAACCATGACGCAAACTCGTTCAGGAAAAGGTGCTTCTTCTTCTGACAACCTCAATGGGCTCACCGTTACAACCGCTTTGGTCCCTACTGTTTCTGCCACCAGTTCTAATCCTCCATCTGATCCACCAACTACTACCACCCTTGTTGAAACTCTCACCCCGGAACAGGAACAGGCAGAAAAAGATAGGTTCTTCCGTTTATTTCCAGAACTATTTCACTTAATAAACCATGTTGCTCCTATCATCTCTACTCTTACTACAGAACCTCCCCTTACAACCACCACCACAGAAGCAATTAACATAGAACACTCCTATGGTTTACACTGGTCCCCAACCGTTCCCCCACCCAAGGCTATCATCAACCCTGTGTCCAACCCCTCTGCTGCTTTAATGTCTAGTCTCCCCCCACAATCTACTACTATATGTCCTCCACAACCTGGGAGAGTTAATTTTTCTTCAATCAGTCATATTGCTGGTCCTCCTGACCCTTCTGTGGCACCACCTGTTTATGCCACTGTAGCTCATACTCAGGCTAATCCTACTTTTTCGGGTCCCTTTGTGGCCCCCAATGCTCAGTTTAATAATGGTTCTTTAATGTCAGGCCTGCCCTTTCCCACTTTAGGACAACAAATGAGTCAATTGAATCAACCTGGCCATGGCCTACCAATCGGCCAAATGAATCAACCCTGTTATTACCCCGGATACACCACTACATCCAACCCCGCAATGTTTCAGCATTATGGTTTAGGCAATAACCGAGCCATACAGCCGCCCTTAGAAAATATTCCCTTGCTTAATCCAAATTATTATCCCGGGACCGGCCTAGGAAATTATTACCTCGGCCTGGGGGGACACCCCTTAGGTCAGTCCGGATATCCCCAGCTCGGCCTACCCGGATCTGGATATACTCAGATCGGACGAACTGCCCCCACGTCTCGCGTGTCTCATCCTTTTGGATGGGAGATTCAAATGGCACAATTTCCCCCTGGATACAGAGGCCTAGGTAAGGTCGACAAGTATGATGGTACCACCGACCCCACGGCACACTGGATGCAGTGCATGAGCGTCATGGATGCTGCCAACCTGTCCGACGCTAACCGATGCATGACATTCCATCTGACACTTAAAGGTCAGGCCATAAATTGGTATTGTACTTTGCCCCGAAATTCTATTCATTCTTTAGATCAGTTTGGTGACCTGTTTTTAGCCAATTTCATGGGTAATAAGATATTGTCTAAACCGATTTCACATTTAATGAACATAACACAAAAAATGGAAGAGGGATTACAGGCATATATAGATCGGTTCAATATAGAGTCTAGGCAATGTCATGAAAAAGATGATAGAATAATGATGGGATCATTTATTAACGGGTTACGGTCAGGACCTTTAGCTACTGAATTGGCCATTCGACCCCCACATTCTTATTTTGAAATGATGGTTACTGCTGTTAACTTTGCTGTTGTTGAAGACGCTACAGCTATAAAACAGGAAAGGGAAAGAAGTTTTTCCGATTTATATGGTAAGAGGAAAGCTCCTTCCCCAATTCTTACATCGGGAGGAAATAAGAAATTAAACTTTGCCAATACCACTAATTCCATTCCAAAGGCTGGGGTAAGTGTAAACACTGTGCAGGTATCCGAGCCCTTCTCAGTCCCTCGAGCTGACATATATGCTGCCATTCAGAGTCAAGGGCTGCTGCCCCCAGCTCGACCCATGACGGGTCCCACAGATCGGCTCAATCCGGGCAGGTATTGTAATTACCATAAAAACATTGGTCACAATACTAATGACTGTCGTGATTTAGCTGCAGAAATAGCTAAATTAATTCAAGCTGGGAAACTACCACAATATACACAAATAGCACCTCTACCTAAACCGGTGACTTCAGCAATCCGTGAACGACCTAACGGATGCTACCGATGTGGAGAGACCGGTCATTTTGCCCGCGAATGTTCCCAATCCGACTCCCGAGCCCCAAATGCTGGGGGTAACACCGACCTGAATATAGCAGGGATTGTAAACACCATAGCAGGAGGACCAACCCAAGGCGACTCTAACCGCCAGAGGAAACAGGTATACCGGCAAAGGAACTCTATTCTAGGTAAGCGTAAATCAGATACCATGACACCAGGCATTACTTTCGATGACACAGATACATTTCTGTCTTTCAATTGTGACGATCCACTAGTGATCGATTGCTACATTTCAAATTACCAAGTGCGTAGGACATTGTTAGACACGGGTAGTTCTAGCAATATAATTACAACCAAGGCACTGGCTGGTTGTCAATTACACAAGGCACAGTTAAGTCCAGTTCGGACACCATTGATTGGCTTCGGCAATCACCATGTTATACCTGTGGGACACTTGAGTATTCCCGTCACGTTACTGGCTGGACAGCTAAAACGTACGGAAACCATAGACTTCGTGGTCATTGATGAGCCATCACCATACAATGTATATTTGGGACGGCCTGGACTAAATCAGTTTCAGGCCATAGCATCTACTGTACACATGCTTTTAAAGTTTCCCACTATAGGTGGGGTAGCTTCTATTCGTTGTGATGTCTTGCAGGCAAAGCAGTGCTACATGGCTTCCTTGAAGGAACCGACCCCCCTGGATATGAAATCAAAAATTACTTCTACCGACAGGTCGACCTCCGTTAATATTACCGATCTAACAGGTGGCTCGGACCTGTCCATTGAAGCAGGGGCCGAGGTAAGAATTATTCCCCTCGCGGCCGATCCAAACAAGGTAATAAAAATTGGGGCTGATTTGCCCCCTCAATTACAATATGATTTACTTAACCTTTTGCGTGAATTTGTGGAAGTTTTTGCTTGGGGACCGGAGGATATGCCTGGCATTTCTCGAAATATCATTGAACACAGGTTATCCATTGATCCCAATCATAGGCCGATCCGACAACGAAAGCGTAACCTCGGGGGAGAACGTAATAGATATGTGGAGATCGAAGTCAACGCCCTGTTGGAAGTACGTATCATCCGAGAAGTAGATTATCCGGAATGGTTGGCTAACCCCGTGTTAGTTTCCAAACCAGATGGTTCATGGCGCATGTGCATAGACTTCACCGACTTAAATAAAGCATGCCCCAAAGATTGGTTCCCATTGCCTTTGATCGACGTGTTGGTTGACGCTATAGCTGGATTTCGATTCCTTAATTTCTTGGATGCATATAAGGGATATCATCAAATTTTTATGGCCAAGGAAGATGAAGAAAAAACATCTTTTATTACAGACAAAGGTACATATTGCTTCATAACCATGCCTTTTGGTTTAAAGAATGCTGGAGCTACTTTTCAACGTTTAGTGAATAAAATTTTCAAAAAACAGTTAGGTCGAAATATGGAAGCATATATCGATGATTTACTTGTAAAAAGTAAAAATGAACTTGCTTACTTATCTGATTTACGTGAAACCCTTGAAACACTAGCCCAATATAAATTAAGGTTAAATCCAAAAAAATGTGTTTTTGGAGCCACTTCAGGAAAGTTCTTAGGATACATGGTTTCTGAGGGGGGTATCTCGGTTAATCCTAAGAAAATAGAAGCTGTATTGAAAATGCACCCGCCTAGGACAATTCGGGAAGTACAACAATTAACGGGTAGATTAGCAGCTTTGAATAGGTTTTTAGCCCGATCAGCAGAACGAGCATTACCATTTTTTAACATTTTAAAGAAAACTGATAAGTTTTTGTGGACCCCGGAATGTCAAAATGCTTTTGAACAATTAAAAAAATACTTAGCTTCTTTGCCATCTTTGACTATGCCTATTCATGGAGAACAATTGTACATGTATATAGCTACTACCAAATCTGTCATTAGCTCGGTTTTGCTCCGAGAAGATAACCGGGTCCAGAGACCCATCTATTTTGTTAGTAAAGTTTTGCAGGCCGCAGAGAAAAATTATTCTAGCCTAGAAAAGCTAGTCCTAGCTCTAGTTCACTCCACACGGCGTCTTAGACCTTATTTCAACTCGCATGGAGTCACCGTTTATACTGATGCACCCCTCAAAGCCATCTTGCAAAAAGCAGGAGTTTCAGGTCGACTCACCAAATGGGCCATTGAATTAGGAGATTATGACATCACCTTTGCCCCACGCACAGCGGTCAAAGGACAGGTGTTGGCGGATTTCATAGCTGAAGGAGTACCAGACAGCCAAGAGAGCATATCTAGCCCGTCAGAAAAAACCGATCTGCTTTTAGCTATAGCCAAGGGTGACGATGCGTGGATCCTCTATGTAGATGGGGCCTCAAGCCAGTCCGGATCGGGTGCAGGGATCGTACTCACCAGCCCGGTAGGAGAAATTCACACGTATGCTTTACGATTCTGCTTCAAAGCCACAAATAATGAAGCAGAATACGAAGCTATGATAGCCGGCCTGAAGTTAGCTCGGAAATTTGGAGTCGAAAATTTAAAAATTTGTTCAGACTCTCAGCTCGTGGTTAAACAAATTTTGGGGGAGTATAAGGCTAAGGATCGACAAATGGAGGAGTATTTAACATTGGTGCAACAGCAACTAAAATTCTTTCAAAAATGGGCTATAGAACGGGTCCCGCGAAGCAAAAATACAAATGCTGATGCCTTGTCCAAATTAGCTTCTTCGGTTTTTTCTCACCTGACTAAAACCGTCCTAGTAGAAGAAGTACATACCAGGAGTACAGCCGAACCAAAAATCTTGTCTATAAGTGAAGGACAGGATTGGAGATTTCCTATATGGCAATACCTACAAGATGGCACTCTACCAGAATCACGGAAGGAAGCACAACGAATACAAAGGAAGGCTGAACACTATCAGATAATCGGGGAGGACTTATATAAAAAGGGTTTCTTGATGCCTTTACTAAAGTGTGTGGGATCGGGAGAAACAAAGGCCATGCTGAAGGAGGTACACGAAGGAGATTGCGGGTCTCACATTGGGGCTCGGAATTTGGCTAAAAAAATAATAGGGGCTGGGTTTTATTGGCCTCGGTTATTCCAAGAAGCAGTAGAGTATGTTCAACGGTGTTCCAGTTGCCAACACCACGCGACAATTCACAAGTTGCCGGCCTCCAGCTTTACGGGGATAATTGCCCCATGGCCTTTCGCAGAATGGGGGATAGATCTTATGGGTCCGTTTCCTAAGATCGGTTCATGCCATTACCTTGTTGTGGCCATAGATTATTTCACAAAGTGGGTAGAAGCAGAGGCACTTACAAATATTACGGGGCGAACCGTAGCTCGGTTTCTTTGGAGGCAAGTCATCTGTCGTTTTGGTGTGCCCAGATCGGTTATTTCGGACAATGGGACTCAATTCGAATCCAAGGAATTCACAGCCTTGTGTTCAAAACTTGGTATTACCCAGCGTTTCGCATCGGTAGCTCATCCTCCAGCAAATGGACAAGTAGAACTCACAAACCGAACTTTGTTGCATGGGCTGAAATCCAGACTAGAAGATAAAGGAAAAAATTGGGTAGAACAATTGCCCCATGTGCTCTGGTGTCACCGGACTACGCCAAAATCGGCCACAGGGAAGACCCCTTTTGAGTTGGCTTTCGGAGTTAATGCTGTAATTCCCCCAGAAATACAAAGTAGAGCCCCGCGGGTTATGCACTTCGAAAGAAATCAAAACCATAAGAACTTGGAGCTCAGCCTGGATCTGATAGAAGAAGTTCGGGACTTGGCCTATGTACATCAACTAAATTACAAAAATTTAGTTCGGCAACACTATAATGCTCGGGTCAAACATCGAGCCTTTGTACCAGGAGATTTAGTCTTGCGAAACCGATCTATCAGCAAACCACAAGAACAAGGCAAGCTATTTTCTAATTGGGAAGGGCCTTATCGGGTAATCGAAGCTCGACCTACCGGAAGTTATATTTTGGAAGACTTGCAAGGACGATTGATTCCACGAACTTGGAATACAGCACACTTAAGGAAATATTATCAGTAAAGCAGTTCGAGTTAAAGAAGTAAGAATTTGAAGGAAACAGAAAAGGTCATTTATATTGGATAATCAAGCTCGGTTACAAGGATGATCTAAAAAAAAAAAAAAAAAAAAAAAAAAAAAAAAAATTCTACAAAATGTAAAGCCGATTACATCACTGCAACTGCATCTAGGCATGCTACCTACATTCCTCACACAGCTGGAAGGAAGGGCAAGCCCGATCTAAGAGAAGGCCGATCTTAAGAAGGAGGAGCTTGGGAAGAGGCTTCATCCGTTATCTCCTGGGGGTCGGCCACCGGATCCTCTTCGACCTTTTCTGGAATGGGAACACCGATGTCTCGGCATTCTTGCTTGATTTCTTCTACTAAGTCAAAAGGATCACGTCCCTCCGGAAGCAAAGAAGACTGGGCTATGGAGTCTTCTGGGGCATCGGATGCCGATCTGGAGCCTTTTAGCTCGTCCCAGCACAGAGTATATCCGCACTGGATCAGCTCGAGAAAACGCCGGTTCATTAACTCCAGCAAGGCCCCTTCCTTGAAAGTTTTTAGCTCGGTCTGACGAGCTGCCTCAACTTCTTCCGAGCTAACCATCCCCGCAGCTTTTTGTATAGCCTCTTCTGCAGCTTTTGTAGCTTCTTCTGCAGTCTTCTTGGCCTCTTCGGCTGCTTTTTCCAGGGCAGCTCTCTCTTTTGCCCAGAGAGACTTTTCTTCTTTCAGGGTCGTCACCTCAGCTTCCAGGCCCTGGATCTTGGTCACCTGTTGACTGGACTTCTTGCACAGATTCTGATTCTGCTTCATTAGCTCGGTCTTTTCAACCCCAAGCTTTGAAAGTTTGCTTTTCTCGAGCCCCAGCTGAAACTCTAGATCTTCAACGGCCTCGGACGGTTTCTTCGACCTCTCTAGCTCATAACTTTGGGCCAAGATGTCCAAAGCTGTTGCCCTTTTTGACGTAGCAGCATAATTATAGGCTACCTGCAAAAAATCCGAGCCAGAAGTGTCAGCCAAGGTAAATCATTATTTTCGGACTTTAGTAAATTTCTGATACTCACCCTCTTTATGTGTGAAGCAAGAAAAGCCTCCTGCTTCATCATCAGCTCCATGTTTTGCCGGAGCTGGTTGCCCACCTGTACCATTTCCTCAAAAGACCTTTCAGTTTCAGCCTCCAGCTCTTGGTAAGGCCTTACATCCTCAGGCAGGGGCTCTGGTAAATGCACTTGAAGAATGGGCCGAGCTAAGGAGATCGGCCTATCTTTCTTGTCCTTCAGCAGAAGAACCCTTTCTTTTGTTGACGGGTCCACAGGGCCCCAAAGATCATCAGGTTTCGGCAGCTCGGGATCACACGGGGGGCCCGTCAACAGTTGTGGAGCTTTAGCAGCCTTAGCTGCCTGGATTTCTTCTGGGGTTGGTTTGCTCTTTTTCGTAACCCGAGTCACCAACGCCGAGCTAGGAGGATCGGCCACCTCGACCTCTTCAGTAAGGTCGATCTCAGCTGGTCTTTTGGAAGACCCCGAAGCAGCAATAATTTTGGTGGTTTTTTTCTTCCTTCCAAATCCACCGAGACCGCCTGAAAACAGGTAAAATGCAAAAATAAAAAATTACCAAATTATGAAGGATAAGGATATCATAAATAAAGAGTTCAAGGGACAGGTATTTACTCTCTACATTAGGGGATTGGCTTAGCCCGGCCGAAACAAGTAGAACCTCTGAAGGAAATTTAACCGAGTATTTGTCCGAGCTACTATGGTTTCTTAATGCCTTATAGTCTGATTGAACTCTGGGGTCGGACTTATCTCTGGATTGATCAACTGGTAAAATAAATGGGGACCAACGGTAGGGTAGGTTTGCTTCCTCAGCTTTTACCATAAAAAACCTAGCCCTCCATTGTTTATTAGTATCAGGGGAGTCGGTAATAATCACAGGGCTATTCCTACGCTTCTGAAAGGTCACCCACCATTTACCATAAGGGTATTTTCGGACTGTATAAAATTGAAAAAACAGGTCTACTGTAGGTCGAACTCCAGCCCCAAAACACATATACATGAACCCTATCAAAAACCTAAGGGAATTGGGTACTAGTTGGCTCAGCCCAATATTCAGAAAATCACACATCTCGATTAATAGATCTAGGGTCGGAAATCTCAATCCAAAACTAATATGATATTCATACACTCCGACCCAACCCTTAGAAACAGTATTTATCCTCTCTTCAGGCTCGGGTAAACGAATAGGAACAGAAGGATCTATATAATGGGTCGACCTAAGGGTTATTAAATCGGCCATAGTCATTTGTGAAATTATTTCCTCGGGTTTAAATTCGTGTGTGGCAGCCGAATCTACAGCAATCAGTGCAAATAATCATGGACAAATCACTCAAACAAGACAGATTGGAAAGAAAAATAAATCATCAGACAAGGACGCTAACCTGCTGCCGGTGCCAGACGCGATGCTTCGGTGCCTGAGCTTCTCTCGGAGGCCATTGAAGACTGATAAAAGAAAGAGAAAGGAATGACCACGGAAGGTAACAGCGGTGGGACAACAACCTTAGCGGAGATTGCAGGAATTAGGACACAACGATAGAACTCCGGCAAAATTTCGAAAAATTCCGGCGAAGGGAAGGAGAAGGAAGGTAAGAACAAATTTCTCTCTTTTCAGGAAAGCGAAATGAAGTAAGGTGCCAAATGTGTGTTGCTATCACGGTTTTTATAATGGAGCCTCGGGGAAATCGAAGAGACGTGGGCAGACCAAAAGCTGCATTCATTAATGACACCTTGAAGACACAAAACGGCCTTGGAAGTCGTATCGATAGATGTAAAGGCGTGTCCCGACCGATCCGCCTCTTCAAAATCCTGACCTAGGGGAACGTAAAGGTACGTATTTATGATTATATTTATTTGTCCGAAAACTGTTCAAATTCTTTAGATCGGAATTACACTTATTATTATACAGATGGAAGAGACTATTCTTTATAGGTCGGATTTCATATTTCATGTTTTTATATGAAGTATAGGTCGGATAAATACTGGAAAATCGCCTTTAAGTCACATACGGCTTAATAAAAATACGGAATATTGCTTAGTTCGGAAAATTGGCTCGGATTAATCTAGAAAAACATATCCTTTATGCTAGGTCTTAGCTCGGAAAACCCAAAGAGTATTAAGTTTTAGATCGGTAAAACCTAATACTGGGGGGGCTTGTTGATGTGCATAAAATTGAAATCCCCATTGGGCCTAGCCCAGTTAATTAAAAACTAAGAAACAGTAAAAGATAGAGAAGCCCAGATCCATGTTCAGGTCAGAAAGATCACACAAAACGAGTCTCTGTTACAAATTTAGGTCGGTCATATAATCTTATATTGGTCATGAACTGAACAAGAAAGCTCACTAAAGTTTAGGTCGGAATAAACTAATCTTAGATTGGTAAACCTTATAGCTCAGATCGGCATGATTATGTCAGTATTACTCAAGAATCCCAGGTCGGTAAAAACTTAATGAAGTTAGATTGGTCAATTGTTAACTCATCTCTATTTAGGTCGGTAATGTAAGATTAGATCGGTTAAACCGACCTGAAAATAAAGATAATAATATATCATGGTAGGACCATTATTTTAGTATGTACAGAGCAATTATGACAGTGGAGCCGAAAGCTAAAGCCAGTTTTCCCGGAAAGGCAAAAAACATCATTACACAAGGAATAAGTGGGAGCGTATGTCTCCATTACTAACGGAACTATCAAGAATAAGTTTATAAATACTCAGGCACAAGCCTCATTCAGGCAGGTTCGAATAAGCAATTTCTAGCATTTCTTAAAGCTGTTCTCTCATTTACAATTACTGAAAACATTCTTGTTCCATATTGTTTATTCTCTTTCATATTACTGACTTGATCGTCGGAGCCTATACAGGGGGGAAAGCCCCGCTCCTTTTCTGAATTAATCATCAATTGGTGAACGGAGCAGTGCAAAATCATCAAGCTTCATCATATTGGCCAAGCTCAGCAACTTAGATCACATAATCCATCTCAATTTCGTTCATTCCCTTCACAGCACAACTTCATACAAATTGGGTTATTGTTCATTACAAACGTCTATTGGGCCGTGAAGAAGCATCGTTTCCTTCGTTGCAATTTTTGCGTCACATCAGAGATCATTATTGTTTTTAATTTTGAAACAAAATTCTATGAGACGAAAGAGATAATAATTTGCTTTCTAATGTGTTGTTTGAAGAGTGACTTATATACTCATGGTTTACGTATCAAGTGACTTGAGTTACGACCTACTAGAAAATAAAACACTTATGAATTTATTTAAGATTGAGAAATTTTAGCGGTGTTTGGTTATCATATTTTTAAAAATTCACATTATATATCAATATTTTATCAATCTCAATACACATTTATTATATTTAAAATTAAATTTTAAATGCACATTTTACATTAAATGAATTTTTTTTTAAAATCATATTTTAAAATGTGGTAATGTTGTAAAAAAAAAAAAAATAAAAACAAAATTGTACAGAATAATTTGACGTTTATTAACGGTCGTCATCAAACCGCCAAACCCAGAATAAAAGCAAAGCATTTTCTCTGAAAACCCCACAGATGAAACGAAAAAAACACACAGCGGAACGCAAAACTCTCTCCCGCTCAGAGAGCGAATTGAAACCAGCGCAAAAATGGACAGAATCGAAGCTTCTAAAGACATAGCTTTCCGGGTCGGCTTCACCGGCCACAGTGGCCATCTCACGATAGAGCCTCTTCCTCCAGTCGAGCGTCGCAATCGTCTCAGCTCTCTCCCGGACTTCATACTCGTAACGCTTCTTCTTCTTCTTCTTAATTTTTGCTGTTTTTGTTTTTGCCTCAATTTGATTTTCAATGCATGTAAAGTAGGTTAAATTTAGCTTTATATTGACTTGTACTTCGCTTATTTTATGATTTCTATGAATTTGCGGTTAGGGTTTACGTTGATGTTCTTAAGAATTCAGTTGTTTTGCTGGGCTGTTTAATGCATTTGAAGTTCTGATACTTACATTAGAATGTTACCCTTGGTGGGGAAGTATAAGGTGTCTTGGGGTTCATCATTGGAAGCCATTTACCTTTTGTAACTTCCTTTGAAATTTGCTGATGGAAATGGGCTGCTTACTTGTTTTACATTTGTGGTATGGAGGAATTTTGTTTTATGTCCCAGATATGAAATATATGACTTGAGACCTACTGCGAAACGGGTTTCGTACTTGTTTTTCGTTTTATTTTTAGTTTCTTTGAGATTAGAATAGGTCTGGGGAAGTTTGGGTGGGTGGGAACCCTGCAAAAAATAAGTCATTGGAATTGTTCAAGTTGTATCCTTCATTAAGAGAAGAGTTGTAAAGATCCTCATTTCATGTCTCTATCCAACAAAATGCATGGGTCTAAGTTAAGAATTTTAAAAAAATGCAACTCTTCCAATCCTGCTCAAATCATATTCAGATACTGTAATAGTGTCAAATTATTCCCATTAACATTGTCTGCGTGAATGTCAATATTGAAGCATTAAATGTATGCTTTATTATTCGAGTAAAAACTTCGACTGGGAAATTCATTGAAGTAAAAGAGGACTGATTTGGACTGGTTTACTTAGAAGTTCGATAGAGTGCTATTGATAGAAGTAGTAGTAGAACAAATAAATATCATCCTGAGCTAAAGTAAAATGTCAGCAATGTGAAGTAGATGAGATCGTAAAGGATTTGATTTATGTAATGTAGGAGATGGAGAAGTACACTGTCAACTTTTTTGATGAATAAGGAAATGGTAAGAACATGGTTAAGCGAAGTTTCTGACAAAAGTAGACCACATGAGGCTTATCAAAACCAGGGAGAGACTTAGAAGAAAATAGTTAAATTTAAACACTGTAAAGAAAATGTTATTCAGGATTTGCTTTTCGGATCACAACAACACTTAAGACTTTATTCCACTATGTGGGGTTGACTATATGGATCATATCTCCCACTATGTTGCTTTTCAGATTATTAAATTTATTTCCTCATGCAATGTCTTCTCACTGCATTGATATTATGTGTGCTATGCTAAGATGACTTCTAAAGTGATTCTCGTTTGCTCGATTGAATTTTTGTTCAAAAGGGTCTAAACATATTTAACAACAACTAAGCCTTTATCCCACTCTGTGGGATTAGCTATATGGATCGCATCCCGCCATCTTGTATGGTCAAGACTCATTGTTCATTTATATTTAAATATAACATGTCATTTTTATAGTTGTGCCAATTCTTTTTAGGTGTTCCCCTTTCTATTTTAATATTAGTTAATGCCTTTCTGTTTTCTACCTTATATAAAAATAATTTTGGTCTATGTTACCTTAGGGTCCTTTAGTGAATTTAACTAACCTCTCTTTTTTCACCCGTATAAATAAATAATTTTGGTCTATGCTACCTTATGGTCCTTGGATGAATTTAACATGCTTGTAAATATAATCGACATTTTTCAATAGTTTGCTTCAACTGTGTATTTTTTAGTTTGAGCTGTGAACTAGTAGTAGCAATTTCTAAGATGACATAAACCCAACACTATAAAGAGGTTAGGGTTGAGCCTAGTTGGGTTTGCGAGTTAAATAGGACGCACGAATAACATGAATAATTAATTTAGAATTTGGTAAGAACGAATTCTCTCTCTCTCTCTCTCTCTTTTTATAATTAAATTCTCTCAATAGTATTGAGATTCTTAAGAATCATA
This sequence comes from Leptodermis oblonga, assembly GCA_016801395.1. Taxonomy (NCBI): domain Eukaryota; kingdom Viridiplantae; phylum Streptophyta; class Magnoliopsida; order Gentianales; family Rubiaceae; genus Leptodermis; species Leptodermis oblonga. The sequence continues at coordinate 36,575,250 of CM028760.1, forward strand.
TGCAGCTTTGGTCTATTAAATAGACAAGTGCAGATCCTATAGTGACTAAGAAAAGGAAACTTAAAAAAAAAAAAAAAAAACTAAAACAGAAATACAATAGGAAACTTACTCCTGGTTTCCTAATCCTATTCTATTTCCTAAAACCAGTTTAGGAAACAACCACTTAGTCGGTCAGAACTATTTATCCAACATTCTTCTTCCCTTAGTTCTTCGACAATTACACATGTAAGGTTAGAGTTGGGAAAGTGACGCGCAAATTTGTCAACCCGGACACGAGTGATTTCTAATACAATACTAGAACTCAACAAGATTTAAATGGGTTAGAGTTGAGCCTTGGCGGGTTAAATGAGTTGACACGAATAATTAAATGGGTAATGTTAGGTTTGAGAATGTGTCGACGCACGAACCAGCCAATCCGGACCCGTTAACCCTGACATGACACAAATTGCCACCCCTACTGCAAATTATGTTAATTGGTTTATGTCATTATTTGGCTATTTACATATGTAGATAGAAGAGACACAGCTTTAACTGCACCTGAATGATTGGTGTTGTGGCCAAGTCCTACTTTTGAGAATTAATGACTTGAAACTTTGATGTATGTAATTGTTTTACAATCATACCGTGGTCTAATTCAGCTGATTAGGAAATTTGCTAACCTGATACCTTCATATTTACCAGCATTTCACATTTCTACCTGCGTCATTTGTGGCAGACTTACCGTTTATTAGTTTTACTTGAGCTCCATTCTTTTTGTGAAGGAAACCACCTGTTTTTTTTATTTATTTTGTTTCTATTCATAATTATGTTTATCCCTTTTTGTAATTAATTTATTTTATATTATAAAAAAATCATATTTGTGAAAATAAACTATTGGAGCTTATGCTAGATAATGGAATTTTATTCTTATTATTTATGTGCTTAAAGTTGGGTGGTTTTGAAGGATATAATAAGTTATTGGATTGTATGGCTTATTCTCTTGAAATTGAACTTGGTTATATTTTTATCATGTCTTGGCAATTCAGCTTACTAGAAAGTTTCTGTTGATTTCTTTATTTCAGCCTCCTGCATTCCCACCTGAAACACCGGAATCAATAGAAGAATATATAAAGGAAACATACCTACTACCAGGGGTGGATTCTGATGAATTTTCTGCCGAAAAAGCTGGAAAGCAATGGGAATTCGATTGGTTTGACAGAGCTAAAATTTCCCTGGAGCCTTCTTTGCCTCGATCTGTTGTTGTTCCAACATGGGAATTACCTTTTAGGCGAACTAAAATGGGTCCTAGGCATGAAACATGGGAGCCCAGCTCAGAACAGGTATCAAGTGTTTGCTTGCCTTTTCTTCCTCAATTTTTGGAACTTCTCTAATTGTTTAACTTATCATGAAATTGCTAGAATCATTGGCTTCTACTGTGAAATGCAGGGTAACCATGCTTGCTACATTGTTTTTCTTTTATAGTGGAGTTAATTTATGAGGATGTTATAGGTTGACGTAGCAGAACTTACAGCAGGATCTGAGGACTCTGGGGTATTGCCTCGTATTATTGGACCTGCTAAGGATTTTGTAAAAGGAAGCCTCTCCAGCCGTCCTTTTCGTCCTGGTGGGTTGGAGGATTCCCGTTCTTTGGGCAGGATGCTCCCTGATGGAGCTTCCAGTGGTGAATGGGTGAGGGAGATGCTTAATGGAGGTCCTGCTCAATCTATTCCCCCAAGCTTTAAGGATGGGCTAGATCTTGGTGATCTCAAGGTAATGCTGCTTGATTTATCTTCGGTGGAAAATCATTCGCCGGGAAGTACTTCTTATAGGCAATCACTTACGTTAATTCCATGCCTTCTTTTGTGCATTTACTTTGTGAAGACACTTTCAAGCTCGTGGAAAGTTTACACCGATCACAGTGATGTCAAGACAACTGAAGATGCGAAACTGGTCAGTTTTTAAAATTTGACTATGCTTAATCTTAATGGAGAGATTCTCATTGTTTAGACTCATGGTATGCATGCTTGCTAAGTGTAACTTGGGAAATTATAATAATATGTATATATATTAATTTTTTTCCTACCGTTGGTGGGAGTATGACAGTCTTCTTTTATTGTTTTCTGCAGAGTGATTTGTCTGTGCAGTTTGATGTCCTGTTCAAAAGAGCTTGGGAAGAGGATGCCTTAGAGTATGCTGAAGATGGTCTGTATCTTTCTCTCTCTATTTGTTGCTTGAAGTTTGATGTGGGGGAAAAATTCTGTCTGTAAATATCTGGATTTGATAGCATTTGTGAATCACCTTAATTGGTTATATCTTCTGAAACCAGCTAAGATCTGCTGTAGCTTTAAAAGACTTAGGCTTTTCATTTAGCATTGTTAGGAGATTGCTGTTAGTTCCATAGTTAAAGGAAGATAGCTGGAGAAGAAAAAAATCTAATTGGTCTGGAATAAATGAACAATATCATGTTGATTATTGGTTGGTAATTATTGATCCATTTGGATGCATGATGGGCAGACTTTCTGTAAGATTTTTGTTTCATATTTAAGTATCTTCAAATATAATGGAGAACTGGAAATCGATCTTTATATCTTGGCAATATGGAACCTATCAACAGCTCCCTCTTGATGATGGGGTCCTATTGGGATAGGTAGGCCCAAGCCTTTTGCCTCCCCAACACATATGTATATATATAAGACTGGGAACATGTAGAATGAGTACAAGGCTGCAAGTTACATCCCAAAACTCAGAAACTATAAGAGTTGCCAAACTTAAGTTTTGGGATATTTCTTGTAGCTTTGGAACTTTCAGCCTTGTATTCTTTCTACATGTTCCCAGTCTTTCCTGGCTTATGCATTTTACAGGGTTGAGAGCTTCACGGGGATGTTGAAACAATGAAAGGGCGGGATTTTGGTGTTCACTCTGTTGTTTATGTTTTATTGTATTCATTTTGCCCCTACCCTTATGATGTGGTTGCCTATTTGGTAGTGAATTCTCTTCATTATTGAGGACTTGTTCTGAGTTTCTACTCTTATCACTATCTAATTTCTCTTCATACTTATAATCTGAAACTGCTTCGTATTTACCTGGTTGGTAGTATGACTGCTGCTTTGTCTCCTTTATATGCTGGCTAAGCTTGTCTATGGAGTTTAGATCAGTCTTTTAAGCCTGAGCTTGTTTTTCCTTTCTTTCTTTCACTATTAGAGATGTTGAATTTGGATCTTGTATGTGTAGGTCACGTATCTACTTTGCCAGCGGAAACAAAAGAAGTGGTCTCTGTTGATTCAGGATTAGAGACTAAAGTAGACAATGAGGAAGTTACAAAGACCGAATCATCTGTCTTGGATGAGATATTGTCTCTTGAATCACAAGGAACACCTTTGGTTTTAGATGGTGATCACGGTGGTGGCGGACAAGAGCAGAAAGAGGTAACATTTTTGCTAAGCCTTTTTAGTTGATCACTGATCTTTGTGAATTTAAAGGCCATGTGTTCAAGTCCCTCCTGGTGCTGTGTGGCTCATTGCTCAAATAGGAGGAATGTATGACAACTGTGAATGTTGTACCATTCAAAATGTTTTTGCGATGTTGTTGTTATTGATACAGGCATGGGTTGTCAGTGGAGATGGTGACAAGATTGTGGAGCACTTTTATGAACTTGTCCCTGATATGGCTCTTGAATTTCCTTTCGAATTGGATCCATTCCAGAAGGAGGTAATAATGATTGTGGAACCCACAGAATCTGATTTTTTCTCTTGGCTGCTGAGAAATTTAAACATTAAAAGTTGGAGCTTTTTCCAATTGAGTCCAATTGAGACAAGCAATATGTTCAATTGTTAATCTGTTTTCTTTTAGAAATAAAAACTTTGATTCAAAGAAGAAAAAACAATCTTGCGGGAATCACAATCTCAATCTAATATTGTGCCTAATAATTTTTGGTAATTTATTGTGAATATGGATAATATTTCATTCTCAAACAAATTCTTTTATCTCTTTCATATTTGTCTCAGTGGTAGGAGATTATTTTTTAGATAAGGGGAAGCCTTTTAAGGACATGTTACCATAGAATTGTCTTTGTTTGAGAACTGTTTCTCAGCTGCTGAATTGAATTTTGCTGCACTGTGTCAATTACAGGCTATTTATTATCTTGAAAAGGGAGATTCTGTTTTTGTGGCAGCTCATACATCTGCTGGAAAGACAGTTGTTGCAGAGTATGCATTTGCTTTGGCAACAAAAGTATGAAAGTTTTTACTGCCATCTGTTGCATTAAATCTGGATTATTTACTGATGTGTGTGAGTACCGGGCTTCCAATTTATGCAGCATTGTACAAGAGCTGTATATACTGCTCCTATCAAAACCATCAGCAACCAAAAATATAGGGATTTCTGTGGGAAATTTGATGTTGGCCTTCTCACTGGTGATGTCAGCCTGAGGCCTGAAGCCTCTTGTCTTATCATGACTACTGAGATACTGAGATCAATGCTCTATAGAGGTGCTGACATAATACGAGACATAGAGTGGGTAAGTGAATCTGGAAAATTGTTTCTGCAGCTTTGCCAATTGCATGTCTACCAAAATATTGTTTTCTCTTGCTGTATATATGCTTCACCATGTTAATGTCTGCTTTGTGTCATTTTGGGTATTTTACTGACAATTCTTCATTGCTTTGTTGCTATGCAAATGGAAGGGTAGGTTATATTTGATGAAGTTCATTACGTGAATGATGTTGAAAGAGGAGTTGTTTGGGAAGAAGTGATTATCATGCTCCCAAGGCATGTTAACTTTGTTCTCCTTTCAGCCACGGTAAGTTTTGGAGTCATTTTGATCTACTTCTTTTTGTCTTTTGTGGGATGAAATGGAAATGAAGAACCTATGCCGCTAAACTTGATGCTCTAATCATTATGAACATTATCAACTTGGTGAATATATGTCCGGGACTCCAGGCACCTGTGCTTGGTGTTTGAAGTGTGCTTAGTTTCTATAATTATGTAGATAAATAGGATGGTTGACTTGAATTTGAGTTGCTAGTTGTGACGTATCATACAAACTGAACCTGTTGATTATGATCGTTTTATTGAGGAGTACGAGTAGCTTAGCAGCTTTACTATGTGAGATAAAAGTTTAAACTTTAATATAACCTGTATGTGTTGAATGAAACTTAAGCTATTGTGGTTGAACATGAACAAAAAATGAGGGTAGCAGAAATGAGAATGTTGAGATGGATGTGTGGGCATACTAGGTTAAATAGGATAAGTAATGCAAGTATTAGAAAGAAAGTGGGAGTAGCTCAAATAGATAAAAGAAAAAGGAGAGAAACACGCTTAAGATGATTTGGACACCTATGTAATAGACCCCTAGATGTAAGACGGGTAGAAAATAGAGAGGCATTAACTAATATTAAAAAGGGGTAGAGGAGACCTAAAGAATTGGAAAACAACTTAAAATGACATGTTATATTTAAATATAAATGAATCAATATGTCTCGAACGTACACGATGGTGAGATATGTTTCTATATAGCCGACCCCACGTAGTGGGACAAAGGCTTAGTTGTTGCTATTGTTGATATATGTTCTGCGTGGGCTATCTATTGGCTGGTATGGATTCAATTTAAAGATTGCTATGGGCTACATATAGGTGTCTTTGCTGACTAATTAACACGGAATTTTGTTTCGGAAAAGATGTTATTGCAAATGCATATGTATTAACTAGTAATACTATGGCGAGCATAGGCTGATCCCATGAGGATTTAATAGTAAAGGTCACTGGTCCTAAAGTTATTACAAATTTTCTTTATTTGAATATGTAGAAAATCAATAATTAAAACCTCTACTATGCAAGAAAGTCTTACGAAGAAAACTATTATTAACGAGAGTATCTGCAAATATTGAACCTAGAATTTCAGTGACCCCCCGATTATTGTCTAAATATCTAAATTACTTTCTATATAATTATTTAACATGAATTGTCAATCGGGAATGATAATTAACCCTAAATTCTGGACCCCACCACCATATCTGTAAAGTGGGCAATGAGCTATTCCCTTCCATTTTGGGGGAAATGAAAGTCATTCCCCTAAAAAGCTCCTTTGAAGAGGCTTTCGAAGTTTTATATTTTTCTTTTGTGAATAATTCTTCAATTTTGGTTACAACCTTTCATTATATTATGGTGTTTTATTTATTCACTTTTGTTTTACAGGTGCCAAACACGGTTGAATTTGCTGATTGGATTGGTCGAACAAAGAAAAAGCAAATTCGCGTGACTGGGTTAGTTGTTATTTATCTACAGGGGCTATGAAATGATGCAACTTGAATGAAGTGACGTTTCATTATCCTTTGTCCTCCAATAAAGTTATGAAAGTGAACTTATATAGGTTGAATAGGATGAACTTTTCTTTTGTGACTTCATGGCATTTCCATGTCTTTTTTAGGACAACTAAAAGACCAGTTCCATTGGAGCACCAGCTCTTTTATTCGGGAGAGTTTTACAAAGTCTCTGAAAATGAAAAGTTTGTGCCTCAAGGATTGAAAGCCACCAAAGATGCAAATAAGAGGAACACAAGTACTGTTGCTGGTGGAAGTGGAGGTTATCCTGGGTCTGGGGCTAATGATCGGTCTCGAGGTTACAGGCGTGAAAGTTCATTTCAAGGAAAACAGACCAAGCATTCTGGATCAAAGAACTCCGGCAGCAGTGGGGCTTGGGCAAACCAGAACAGTGGCTATGGTCCTAATTCAGGGATGAGGAGATCAGAGGCTACTTTGTGGTTGTCACTTATTAACAAACTTTTGAAGAAGTCCCTGTTACCTGTACGTGGAATATTTCACTTTAGCTGTTTCTCTTCAATTTCAAGAAATTTATTGTCATTGATGATAGTTACTGCACTATACTGTGAAAAAGATATCAGCTAATGTAAATGTTTTGTCTGAATATTTTAGATTTCTTCTCTACTTGATGACTCTTATCTCATTTGGATGTTTGGAGTCTAAATACATGCATTGACCTCAAAGTATTTATTATCTTCCCTTGTCTCTAAGGTGGTCAGGAGTAGATTTAATCTTCAGATTGCTATCAAAAGTATTTCTACATTAACTTGTGCATGCAGGTGGTTATTTTTTGTTTCTCAAAGAACCGCTGTGATAAATCTGCTGATAATATGACTGCAACTGACCTCACAAGTAGTTCAGAGAAAAGCGAGATCCGGGTATTCTGTGATAAAGCATTTTCACGGTTGAAAGGGTCTGATAGAAACCTACCACAGGTGCCATATGGTTACAGGTTCTTTGTTTTATTGTGTGATTGTTTACTGTTTTTCCAATATTTGCTCTCAATCTTGTACAGATTGTCAGAGTTCAAAGCCTTCTTCATAGAGGAATTGGCGTGCATCATGCTGGACTGCTTCCCATTGTTAAGGAAGTAGTTGAAATGCTTTTCTGTCGCGGTTTAGTCAAGGTAAAGTAGTTTACTACTTAGAAAAGGTTTCCTTTAACAATGCTGCATGCTGAAGCTAGTTGACTGACTTCTTAGTTTATGAATTCTGGATCTTGGTGTCTCATTGTTATTACCTGTAGTTCTGTAGGGTTTGTAATTGGATTGAGTGGTATTCTTCAGGGAAATTATATATTAAATTGGAATTTAGATTTTGGTTGGTCATGAATTGGTTGCTAGATAAGTTCCATTGATTTGGGTAATATAATGGACCTATATTTTGGCAAAACTTTGATTTTATTAATTATTTTTTTGAACTTCTTTTATGCATAATGAGTGGTTTCTCTTGTGTTTTGAGACATGTTTGTTTTATTTAGAAACAAGAATTTGACTGTTGAATAATCTTTCTCATTGCTCTGATTACTCTCAGAACTTCCAGTGCGTTTTATGATTGTTTGCAGCTTGGTCATACAGAAGTATTTAGATTGATATGTTTAAAACATATATTTTCAAGTTAGTGGTAGTGAATAAATTGCTTTCCCTTGTTCTAAGACAAAAAGGAAGTGGAAACGCAAAAGCTGTGAAAGCAAGGTGCAACTCATACTTGTACTATTGAAATCGAAGTCTGAAGCATAGAATACAAGGAATGCATTCTTCAATATGCATGTTTGTTTGAATTGTGATAGTTATATGATCTTCCCGTATGTTTACTGATATTGCCTGGCAGTGGCATTCATTTTGTTTATTTATTTAATTTCATTAGTAAAAGGAAAAGCTCTGTATTGTTTGGACAAAGTAAAAAAGAACTTATAATTTGATTATTGTCAACCGTAATGAACTTTGAGAGACTGTTGCTCTCTACTTCATTTTGCATGTTGGTATATGGGCAAAGCTGGAATAGCAAATTTGCTGAGGTAATATGTCTTCTCTTCTGGATTAATTTTATAAGATGAGCTTTGGATGGTGGTGCTTGATAATTATTGTTAAACTGGATTGACGATACTTTTGTGCAGTGATGAAGTCATTTTATTGGCCACGTTACCTTATGGCATTCCTGGTTGCTTTTGCGTTTTAGGTGGATTCTTGAATGCATTTAGTTGATTAAAAGTTTTTGTCCCTCCATAGGTTTTGTTCTCAACAGAGACATTTGCAATGGGAGTTAACGCCCCTGCAAGGACGGTCAGTAATTATTCTCTTACATTTTACCAGCATTTGGTAATCTCTTTTGATCTGTTAAGGATCATCTTGCAAATATTCAGGCTTTCTTTCATATTTCCGAATCGAGTAAAATTCTACTTTGCTGGTAGTAGACTGTTGAATGATATTAAGTGTTTGCTGTTGGTTTTCAAGTTTTTTCTGTTGAGTTGATAGCATAGTTTTTGCGCATAACTTTTTTTGAGCATTATTGTGGTGCTTTGGCTGTTGTTTTACCCTTAGATACGAATGATTTTTAGTTCGACAATGAAGAAGCCTTCAATTGGATTTTATTTGTTTGGCAGACTTAATTGTGTGATAGATATGACTGCCTGTTTTAATAACTGGGAATTTGGATTTTCATCTTTGGAACCCGGTTTGATCTTGGGCCAGCTTGATCCCACTGCAGGATTAATTGAGGAGTCACCTTCAAAAGAATTGATTCATTTGATCAGTTTCTCTTACTTACCTAGTTGTTCATCACAAGGAATTTACCCTTAGCACTGTTTGAGTGGATTCTTTATCAGCAATTGAAAATTGTTTCTATTATTGGTTTTGACTGATATAAATTATCTATAGCTTGATCGTCTATGCTCACAGTAAATCATATAAAGATGGAGCCATTTGTTAACTGTCTGTTACTTAACTCTGTCTTTGCATAGATTTTTTCCCCCTTCAATATATGGATATTAACTGATCTATATTTACCTTTTGGCAGGTTGTTTTTGATACATTGAGGAAATTTGATGGCAAGGAATTCAGACAGTTACTTCCAGGAGAGTATACTCAGATGGCTGGTCGTGCTGGGAGGAGAGGATTAGACAAAACTGGCACAGTTGTTGTCATGTGCCGTGATGAAGTCCCTGATGAGAGTGATTTGAAGCGTGTCATAGTTGGTAGTCCAACGCGGCTTAAATCTCAATTTCGGTTAACTTATATAATGATTCTGCATCTGCTTCGTGTTGAAGAACTGAAGGTACATCCATATACTCTATTTTTTGGAGCAAAGGTTATTTAAATTTGGTGGATGATTAATGATGCTGTACATTGTGCTGGGCAAGTAATGTTTCAGACCATTACAGTGAACTACATAGATAGGTTAATTAAGCGAAAGTGTAGGACAAAGCCTGTTTATTTTAGTGCTTAAAATTCAAACTTGTGTTTCTGTGCTCCTTTTTGGCATCTGCAAAGTTTGGGACATCTCATTAATCAAATTAGTTTTTTAGTTATTCTGGTATAATTGCAGCATCAGTTGCAAAATTTTTCATATGATCAGTCTTTAACTATTATGATCCAAAAGTATTGACCTATTGCAACTACGGTTTCCTTGTGGTTGAGGAACTGCATTGCAGTTGAGGAAACTTTTAACTGGTGAATCTGTAGAATTGATGTGATCTGGGGACTCTGACTAGTTATATTGCAAATTCAGTGACATTAATGTGTAATTGTTCTACTCATTGTACAAATTTTGAGCTTGTCACCTTAAATAGAAGATTGGAGCAGTCTTATTAGAAATATGTTTTTGTAATGGTCTATTATGTTGTGGGTAGAGAGATAAAGACACTGGAGATTTGCATGTTATGCTTTTGAAAAGTTGGTAGAGTTTGTGATAGAGTTGGTAGAGTTATTGTTAAGGCTTAGTTGTTTTTATTCTTCTTTTTTCGCTCAACAGTAATGTCTTCTTCTATTATGTTGAGAAATTGTAGGTGGAGGACATGCTGAAAAGAAGTTTTGCAGAATTTCATGCTCAGATGAAACTTCCTGAGAAACAGCAACTACTAATGCTAAAACTAACTCAGCCTACGAGAACAATTGAGTGAGTATAGAGTAACATGTCAAATAACTAGAAATCAGTGTGGAAATGTCAATATTTTCGTTGCCATGCATGGTTATTAAACTACTTCTTGTTCCATGAGAATACGTTTGTCATTGAAAATAATTCAATTTGATCAAATATTAATTACGGTAACATCTGTGTTGTAAGAGAACAGAAGTCTATGATTGCAAGAATGTACATGGAAGTGCTTACTTTGTGCTTGGAATAAATGAACTTGTCTTTTGCATTTAGATGCATAAAAGGTGAGCCTGCAATAGAGGAATATTTTGAGATGTACAGAGACTCTGAAACTTATAGCAATCAGATAGCTGAGGCAGTCATGCAGTCCCCAGGTTCCCAGCAATACCTTAGTCCTGGAAGAGTGGTGGTTGTAAAATCAGAGTCGGTGAGTTCTTGCCTACCCTTATAACCTAAGTTGGGGAATTGTAAATTGATGATGCAAGTGCAAAAGCAACAAAACGTTTGCTCACAGTTTTGCCTTCCCTTTGCTACTGGCAGGCCCAGGATCATTTACTAGGTGTTGTTGTAAGATCACCTTCTTCTAGTATTAAACAGTACATAGTTTTGGTGTTGACACCTGAATTACCTTCTACGATGCAAACTCCATCGGACAGTACTGCCTTGAAGGACGACAAGGGCAATGATTTGCAGATGTTGGTACCTAAGTCAAAGCGTGGTCTGGAGGAGGATTATTATTCTACAGTAGACTCTCGGAAAGGTTCAGGGGTTATCAACATAAAATTACCTCATCGTGGTAATGCAGCTGGGGTTAGTTATGAAGTTCGAGGAATTGAGATGAAAGAGTTTCTATCAATTTGCAAATGCAAAATAAAGATTAATCAAGTTCGGCTTCTGGAAGATGTTAGTGCTGGTGCTTACTCAAATGCGGTTCAGCAGCTGCTGGGATTGAGATCTGGTGGAAATAAGTACCCTCCAGCAGTAGATCCTGTCAAAGGTTTGTTACTGAAGTTTCTAATTTTATGCACACCATCAATAAATTGTTGTAACTTTTATGGTAAGTTTTTATAATTTATGGTCCATATGATCCATATAGCCAACCCCACACAGTGAGATAAAGGCCTAGTTGTTGTTTTATTTTTATGGTTCCCACCCTATGGGAATTCAAGAAACAATGTAGTGGAGCTGCTGGGAATTTGAACATTCTTGTTCACAAACTTTGTCAATTCTGATTGCTTGCTTGTTGAATCCAAGAAAATTTGGATGAACTATGAAATTTTTTTGATGGAATCCTTTATCTAGAATTTCATTTTGTGGTTAGGACACGTGAACCCCCTGTGACATAATGGCTAACATGACATCTCAATGTATCTGTTACTAGTAGGAGGTTGTAGATTGTCATTGGGATTGGGCTGCAATAGAGGTGGTTGGGCATTAAATGTCCATCTTCTTTTTCAGGTCAATCAGCAATTTGTTAATTGACCACAGACAGTGTATCTGGATCTTGCCCAGGCAAGATTTATTTCCTTCTTAACTTGTCTTGTTTTGGATGGAAGGTGGAATATTTGAAATATAAGATGCATCAGCATGGTGTAGAAAGAGCTGGTTTTGATGTGCAAAAGTTGATTTACATGAATAGCTATTGAAAAATCCTTGAGTCATCAAATTGCTTGCTTTCTTAGCTTTTCATTCTTCCCCCTTTGGTATATTCCCTTTCACTAGTGTTATGTTTAAAATTGTTTTGCAGATCTGAAGCTGAAAGACATGGATGTTGTTCGTGATTATAATGAATTGAACAATTTGTTACAAAAAATGGCACTAAATAAATGCCATGGGTGTATAAAATTGGAGGAGCATATTAAATTAGCTCGTGAGTTGCAACTGCACAGGGATGAAGTGAATGCCTTGCAGTTTCAAATGTCAGATGAAGCACTTCAGCAAATGCCTTATTTTCAGGGACGGGTATGTGAATGTAACAATGATCTGGCTTTTCTGAGCAGAAATGATATCTTGATGTGTAATGATTCGGATCAAGCCTTTTTTACAAATTATGCATGTTCATGCAGATTGATGTTTTGAAGGAAATTGGCTGCATTGACGCTGACCTTGTTGTTCAAATGAAAGGCCGGGTAGCTTGTGAAATGAATTCTGGGGAAGAACTAATATGCACTGAATGCTTGTTTGAGAATCAGTTTGATGATTTGGAACCAGAAGAAGCAGTGGCAATAATGTCTTCCTTTGTATTTCAGCAGAGAAACACATCTGAACCTTCTCTAACCCCTAAGCTTTCTCAGGCTAGGAAAAGGTAATTTCCTTTTGCAACTTTTGATTTGCTCTTTACTTGTATGTACTTCTATCATCTACTATTTTCTGTTTAAAGGTTTTGTTATAGTTGATAGATTATTGAAAGGAAAAAAGGAAAAAAAAAAAAAAAAAAACCCAGGTTATTGAATTTTTGAAGTAAATCTCCTGGCCTCGTATCCAACTTGTTCTTTGAAAGTTTGTCCTTGTACAGTTTGTTTCTAGGAGTTTTAAGCGCTGAATGGCCTGATTCACTGAAATAAACAGTGTTTTAAATTAAATTTAAAGCTTTTGTAGGGCAAAATTTAGACAGGATGTGATGCCTCTTTCTTATGAATGCATAGGAAGAAAAGGTTTAAATATGCTCAGGCAAGTATATGATTACACCACATATCTTGCAAATGGCGATCATCTTATAGTACTCCAGTCCTGATCTTCTTCTTCTTCTCAGTAATTTATTTATTTATTTTTTCTACTGGAAAAATTTTCCTCTGCTGATCTCCTGTTTTCTGTGACACAGATTGCATGATACGGCAACAAGGCTTGGGTTGCTTCAAGCGAAGTTCAACTTACAGATTGATCCGGAAGAGTATGCCCGAGAGAATCTCAAGTTTGGTCTCGTTGAAGTGGTATATGAATGGGCAAAGGTTAACCCTCTTTCCTCTCTTTTCTTTATTTACCTGTTTCATCCCTGTTTTATTTTTTTCCGGTGGGGCTGGGGATGGGGATGGGGATGGTGGTTCATGATCATTAGAGCCAGGCCTTTGAACTCGATTTACTTCTGCCAGGGCACCCCATTTGCTGATATTTGTGAACTTACTGATGTTCCTGAAGGCCTGATAGTCAGGACCATTGTTAGACTGGATGAGACATGTCGTGAATTTAAAAATGCTGCTGCAATCATGGGTAATTCTGCTCTTCACAAGAAAATGGAAATTGCTTCAAATGCAATAAAGCGCGATATTGTGTTTGCTGCTAGTTTGTATGTTACCGGGATATAACCAACCATTTGAAACCCAGAAGGCCTTGATCCTTGCCAATCTGTGATGACTGTTGTATACTAATCATCAGCGTGCTTTCATGTTGGGTTCCCTGTCTCTAAAGCATTCAGCAGTGTTTGCTTACCTCCTGGAATGAACGATTCACTTGGGAGCAGTTTTGGGCAGTGAAGGCGTCACATATGGCTTTGTTACATCATTTGGAGATTTTAAGTGGCGGTGGCCCTCGAGCGGTAGGGTTGCCGGGGAGGGTAATACTACTGGAGATTGATTATTAAATCATCATTATGGTTCCTAATTATGAAGTTGCGTTGATGATATACGCTTCATTTTTAAGGGTAGGCGTTCGAATTGTGGTGTATATATGTCGATGAAGATTTTAGTTTCTGATATATGATGAATGGTTGTTAAGAATTGAAAATTAGTCGTTGCCTATTACTTTTGACGTCGGATGTGGTTACTGAACTTCAGATCCTCTGTATTGTTTACGGAACAACATCGAGTTTTGACTTTGAAAGTGATGCTAAATGAGTTTTCAAGAGTTGGGCATACACATGAAGGCCAAAAATTATGTCATTGGCACTTGTCGGTTCAAGTTCGGATCATAATTGACGACTGTCAAACTGTTGGGAGTCTTATCCTGAATCATGTAAATCACAATACATATGATGATTAATGAAAAAAAAAAAATAAAAAAATAGCGAAGGTAGAGATATGCACATGTAATTATACACACACTCGCTTTAAAAACTCTACTACAAGTACTACTAAATGCCGATAACGTTTGGGGCATTGATGGGGAGAAAAGAGTTTTCAAAGCTCACTTTTAGTACAAACCTATATTTATGTATTTATATAATGAAAACGTAGCTCTCAGCTGCAACAAATAAAAATATATATGTGCACGCAAACACGAGATATAAGAAACTCCACCACAAGTATCATCAAAAAGTCGATAATTTTTGGGATACCGATGTAAAGAAAAAGAAAAAAAAAAAAAAAAGAGTTTTCAAAACTAACCCTTAGTACAAACTTGTATTTATAGTTGTAAATGTGTAAGGGGATTAAATTAGCAAATATTCATTTAATGAAGTTTCATGTTGTCCGACCCCGCAAAATTGACAATTTAAAGAAAAATGTCGCCTTCGTAATTTTGAAAAAAATTCTCAACCTCCGAAAATAATTGGGCCTTAATTTGTGTGAACAGAATTGGGCCAATATTTTAAATTTTAATCAAGCAGCCAAGCCTTGCCTCAAATATTAAAACAAACCATATTCCATAAAATTTCGCGTCCGCTCATCCAGAAGCTTCCCTCGCCCATCAAGTATATAACTATCCTTTTTCGGAGCTATCCCATATCTCGTTATTGTTCTTTCTATTTCGACAGAGCCAGAGAGATACAGATACAGAATTAGAGCGTCTCTGAACGTGAAGCGAGGGAAAATTTGTAGAAGATTCGTGGACTTGCGTTCTGCTACATCGAAAGTAAGTTCCTCGTATGCGTATAAT
Source organism: Leptodermis oblonga (assembly GCA_016801395.1). NCBI lineage: Eukaryota > Viridiplantae > Streptophyta > Magnoliopsida > Gentianales > Rubiaceae > Leptodermis > Leptodermis oblonga. Next base: position 36,590,446 of record CM028760.1, read on the forward strand.
GTTTTTCGGTTTAATTCTGGTTAAACTGTACGGTTAATATGTACCATATATGTTTAGCGATCGATTGGATCATTCGAACGATCTATTTTCAGTTCTTGTTGAGGTAGCTCGTGATTTGAGATGTCCGGATGCGAATATTGTAATCGTCGTTGTTATTTGAAGTGTTTGTGTCTTCTGCTTTTAAATACTGCTTGTTTTTGAAATTGACTTATGTTTTTCACTTTTAAATATCTATTTGACGATGATATATGCGTATGGCTATGGAATTTTCATTCGAAGATATTAATCTTTGTTTTGATATTCGTTGAATTACTTGATGTGTGTAATTGGATCTAGAGGCTTTGCTTTTTGATGATTTATTTATGAATTTCATTTACGTTAACTTTAATCGAAGCCTTTCTGACGAATTCTGAATAGTTCTGACAACGCGAGCGTTATAATCTTTATCTGGTCAACTGTTTCGTATATATCAAGGTGCATATGAACATGTGCTCTACTAAATATGCTAGGTTCCATGCTAATCGAATGACTTCAGTGTGTCCCCCAACCAAACCTTTGTGTTCATTCCTGCTTGCTGAGTTTATAAAACCTGGATTTGTTCTGTAATAAATGAGATTCTAATACTTCATGTTAAATTCTTCATATGGTGACCTCATTTTGAAGTTTGATTGTAGTTTACTATTGTTGTTGCTATGTATTTGCTTATTGTCTTTGTGTTCAATGTAGTGATCTCTTTACATTTTGTTTTTCCGCAGATGTCTTACTCCAGGAGGTCAAGGTTTGTTATGATCGAGCAATCTTTGATTATTCAGTTTTCTCCATCTCATTCGAATCTAGATAAGTGGAGAATTTATATTTTTTGCATTCTTTTTCTTTAGGTACTCTCTTTCCCCTTCCCCTCACAGGCGATATGGTAGATCAATGGCCAAGTTCAGCCGGTCAAGGTGAGAAATTACCTCTGAGATTGAGTAATTTGCAACACACTATATTTAAGAATACAAAGAGGAAATTAATGGGCCCTTGTTTTTATGCTGACTATTTCTGTATGTGTTTCGGTGCTCTTGTTTGATAACTTATTGACCACTGACTTTTCTCGTTTGCCCTATTTTTTGTTTCATTAGAAGTCCCGATGCTGAGAATCCTGGAAACAACTTGTATGTCACGGGGCTTTCATCCCGAGTTACTGAGAGAGATCTTGAAAAGCATTTTTCAACTGAAGGATCGGTACTGCATCTTTCCTTACATGCTTAACTATTTTGATCTTGCATTTACTTATTTGGTTAGGGTTCACACTGATGCATATGAAGGTGCATTGGTTAATCTTGATTCCTTTTAGGTATTTTATTCTTGTTCTGTTGCATGATGTTTCATGTACTAATGATTTGGGCACAAGACAAAGATGAAGATGATGAAACACATAGATTTGATTGTACAAGTAAAGAATGAGAAAAAGAATATTAATGTCCTAGCGTCCTGGTCTTACAAAGTTCTGGGCATAAGGGGTGAACATTATGGTGCTACTTTCCTAGATGTGGTTGGTCAAAGAGCTGTGCATTTCAAGAAAAGATGGAAAATGATGTTAAACTCTTATGAAATTAAGCAATTGAAAATTCCTTTTTATCGAACAATGATGCTGTTGACATACCTCTCTTCTACGTTGTGAACAATGGCTGCAGTGATTTCTAGAATAATCTAAATTATCAGACCATAAGTTGGAAAGCGTTGGGAGTGTTTAAATCCTTGAATTTCCTTTTTATTATTATTAAGCTTCATATATCTTTTCTCAAGTGGGGTTTGGGCATTTCAGCACTGTTGAACTGTTGCGCTGCAACCCTTGATCCTTCAGGTGTTCGCATTCATCGCCCTTACATTTGTATTATCTTGTAGGTTAAGGATGTCAGCCTTGTTGTGGATCCATGGTCCCGGGAATCGCGAGGATTTGGCTTTGTAACGATGTCTTCTGTACGGGAGGCCGATCGATGCATCAAGTATTTGAACAATTCTGTGCTAGAGGGCCGGGTTATTACTGTTGAGAAGGTAAAATGCTTGCTTCTGTTCTGCACTTTAGTTCGCTTTTTCAGAGCCATTGTTATGTCTCTCTCATAAACTGTGCTTAGTTTTTGAGTTTGAGATTATTTGCTTCTCCCCGTGAAGTTTCTTTGGCAGCAGGTTAGCTGTATGTAGCAGCCTTCATCAAAGTCCAAACTAACAAAACAAATCAAATCAAATCAAATCAAACACATGAAGCAAATAGAGGGTTGTATGCCCTGCATTTCTCTCTTTCTTTCAGCAATTTACTGTTATCTGTATTTTGGTTATCAATTACATTTTTCTGTCTGATCATCGGGTGTTTAACAAATAAAAATACTACTTTACTGCTTGTGTTTATTCTATTTTGTAATCTTGGTCTTTCCTTGTGTACACCTGCAGGCCAGGAGGAGGAGAGGTAGGACACCTACTCCCGGCAGGTACCTTGGACTTGGGACTGTTCGGGGTAAGTTGGTTTATCCTAGCATTTCGTGTTGAGTTATTGCTCCTGCTCTATAAGACACGAGCTTAGTGAATGCCCTCTGACCTCATTCTTTCTGTTCCTGTAATTCAGCACGCCATCGCTCTTCTAGCTATTCTTCTGATTATGGGAGTCGTAGCCTTTCTCCTCAGTACTCATCCGAGAGGAGCAGGAGCAGGAGCAGATCTTACTCTCCCTGCTATAGTCGCAGACGGAGAGCATATTCTCCTTATTACCGCCGGCGAAGGTCATACTCTCCATATTACAGCGGACGACGGTCTTATAGTGCCTACAGACGGGAGAGATCCTACTCTAGGTCTCGATCTCCATACAGCAGGTCACCAGTCAGTAGGTGCGATAGATCTTACTCGCCATATTATAGGGACCGTTCACCTGAGTACAGGTACTGTAGGAGGTACCGTTACCGTTCCATTTCACCAAGCATTTCTCCCTGGGAGGAGCGTAGATATTCTCGGAGAAGTTACTCGCCTTCAGTATCATCCGAGCGTTCCCAGAGTTACTCTCGCAGTGAATCACCCAGCTGCTACTCTAGGAGCGCCTCCCCAGAGCCTAGGAGGAGGTCAAGGCGGAGCTTATCTCGAAGTGTTTCCGCGTCGCTAAGGAAGAGCTCAAGGCGGACCTATTCCCGCAGCATTTCTCCAAGACCAAGGAGCTCGAAAAGGAACAAGTCTCCACCCTCCTTTGGAAAACGCCGTGCTTCCCGGGACAGTTACTCTTCTCGGAGCTGTTCAAGGAGTTCTGTTGCGGGGGCATCGTCTAGATCTGTTTCGAGGTCTGTTACTCCTGTATCCAACTTGTCATCTTGAATTTGAAGGGTCGTTCTAGATTCGCAAGTAGAAAGGGATGTGGCGTAGTGGTGTGGTTTATTTCTGTTCGGCAGGATTTATATTTTGGATCGCCTACTAGATGAAACTTCTGTAATATGTATGACTGAGAATGTGTTGGCTAGCATCCCTTATTTGTTCTGTATCCAATCATCGTATTACGGAGGATGATCAGCTTGTTGTACTACACTTGGTTGAATGTTTAGCATCTTACTGTTCCTGTTCTTGTTCCTGTATCAGCGCATCCTTATGATGTAAGAAACGATAGTCGATGGATACAAGAAACTAACCAGGACTGAAACGATCGATTGTATGTATCATAATGTAAAACTTTTACCAAACAAAAAAGTCTTCATACTCACTCAGAATTTTTATCAAGCTATATATAAATAAAGATTGCTACCCATCCAAGCCTCTCTTGATTTGGTATTCCAACTGGAGCAAGAGCAGTGATCTTGGTACGGCGATAGTCGAGTAGCCGTTTGTAGACTCCACGTCATAATCGGAGACGAAAACTAATGTGCATATTGGAGTCACATTGTAGCAACTATGGAACAACGCAATCGTTTATGTTCCAGATCTCTTTGGCGTACTGGGAGATTGTCCGGTCGCTGCTGAACTTACCGCTTCCAGCTGTGCTCAAAATAGACATCTTGATCCATCTTTTCCTATCCCTGTCACCAAGACACTCAATGTCAAATTACTTGATAATGTCTCAAACTTATCCAACCCCCATGTTATAAAATCTGGTCAAAGTTTGCCTTCTTGCCAGAGTAACCCTTCAGGGATTTTTAGGAACTTTATAATCTAATCTAGGTTAATTTCGCCTTTTCACCAATTGCATATGTTGGGCTTTGCAGTGTCATTTTCGTGTGTTGTACAGCAAAAGATAATGATATGGATTTGCAGGATAAACCAGATATAAGAATATAGTGTTACATACTTGTAAGCTTCATCCACCCTGGCTTGTGCATCTATGTAGCTTGGGAAGTCTTGGCCGACTAGAAAGTAGTCGCCACGACCATATCCTGAGTTACCCTCCAAGGAGTCGAGGAGTGGGTTGTAATCATAGCTTCCGAATGCTCCTGACCTGATGAACTGTTTCGCTTCTTCGAATCTAGGATCTGGTTTAAACTGCATAATACAAAAGATAGATCTCGATTTCAAATATGAACTGTATTCCCGTGTGTTCTTAACATATCAACCAAAAGAGTCGTACAACCAAACGTACAATGAAATATATATAAAAAAAAAAGGAACAATGTGGGGGTGGGGGGCACGATCATGGAAAACACAATTGGCAATTTGGCAGAGACTCAGACATTGAATGCAGATTCTCTTTACTCGATGCACTTAAACAAACTAAGAAGCATGTAACTCTCCCATCCATGATCTGGTATACCTGAAAACATGGAACCTAATTGATCATTTCTACAAGCTCTAAGACCCAAGTAAAACTTAGAACCTAAAGACACTGGTTTAATGATGTGCTCAAGAGTCGATACATCTTATCCATTTTTCTTGTGTCCTTCACCACTTACCGCAAACAGAACCTTAACATGCAATTATTGAAGCTACAATATATGATGTTTAAAAGGAGAAACCCCCTCCCAAGTAGAGGTTCTTTCTCACCAATTAAAGATCCCTGAAAATAACTCAAGAGATTGGATGGAATAGTTCTAGACACAAATATGCAAGAATTGTCCACTCAACTAGGAAAGTTGAGAAATCATACCAGTCCATTTTCCCTGTCTTTGCGCAATTGAGGGACTTCTTCTGCCTGCGCACCAAAAAGGAAAAAATTCTCTTCCCCAATTTCTTCTCTTATTTCCACGTTAGCCCCATCTAGTGTTCCTATAATGAGGCAGCCATTGAGTGCAAACTTCATGTTGCTGGTACCACTTGCTTCCATGCCCGCTGTACTGATGTGTTGAGACAGCTCACTTCCTGGGATAAGCATCTCTGCCACAGACACATTGTAATTGGGGACGAAAACAACCTGGAAAATAAGAATAAAAGACATCCAATTACTTGGTAAAAATTTATATCAAAGCTGAAATCGTATATATGAAAGAGCAATCATTCACCTAAGATTTGATTTCTGCCGACTACTTTATGTACCTCACAACAAATATATTCTTATGGCTTATGACATGTATTCTTGTAATAAAAACAACCATAATGATCCACTAGTTCATTCCCAACAAATTAAGAAATCCGTTTTAGTTGCAAAATTCAAACAAGTTATCTCAATTCTATATAGTTCAGTTTGAAGAAAACATCCACAAGAATGCTTTTACCGTCTGAATTAATCTCTATAGAGATTTACTGTAAATTCCTCAACAGACTTTCCTAGGAATTCAGGACTGTAGAGTACCTCACTACACATTCTATTTGCATTCAAAATGATTTCCTCCCCCACCAAGAAAAATATAAGTACAAAAGTGAGAAAGCATTCAAGTAGAAGGCACCTATGGATAACAGATGCTCCAAGAACATGAAAGCAGTTGTTAATTTATCAACACACAATGAAGCATAACGAGGAAAATTTATTTGATAAAGATGGCCAGTGTGAACTATCGAGTCACATAACAGGAGATTAACTAGAAGTCCAACATGTGGACATGAGCTGATTCAATAGGATGCGTCTGTATTCAACAGAAACAGTAAGGGTGGCAGGAGACATTTACTATTGAATTGAGGGACGAAGGGAAAAAAAGAACAAGATATCTTTGGAAAAGTTCAACAGCAGAATAATATGTGCAACAGGATTAGTCTTGAAAACTGTATTACCTTCAAATAGCTGTTCACTGCTGGATCGCTGTTGACAACAGCACCGACATCATTCACAAGCTTAACGATTCTTTTGGCATTTGTATATGTAGCAAATGCTTTTCCTCCAATCATGATTGTACGTGGTGTAACTTTTTCCCGTTCCTCAGAAGTCATCTCCTGGAACAGGTTGGAGAGCAAATTGTAAATGAACAAACATATAGTAATTTCTGGGTTGAGTTGTCTGACAAGGATATTCCAGCATCAGGAACGGTATATTATTATAGAAAAGTTTTCATTTGAATTGATTAAACTCCAGAAAATAACAAACTCTGGGAAAGATATCACAATTCAGTAGATTAGATCAAATATTTACAACTAAGAAGTGCTGCATTCTCTTTGATAACAAAACTAAATAAATTTGATATTTTCCACGAGGTTGAGTAAACCAAGGTTTCCTCCCTACTTTGAACTGTGGTTAAAGTAAAAACGTAGAGAACAGCCTATTGAAAAGGATAAATAATTATAGAAGGTTTTCAATTAGAAAGTAAACTACAATGGGTCTAATTGCAAAGGGAAACACTGAGAACAATAGAAAATGTCCAGTACCTTTATTTTCTTGTACCTATAGACTGTCCCCAGAATGTTAAGCAGCTGTCTTTTGTATTCATGAATGCGTTTAACTTGTATGTCAAAGAGGGTATTTGTATCAATGGTCACACCAGTCACCCGTTTTATATATTGTGCCAAACGTTGCTTGTTGGCCATCTTAGCCGATTCCCACTCTCTGTGTAACTCTTCATTGTCAGCAAACTTCGAGAGAGAAACAGTAAACGAAAGAGTCAGTGAAAATATTGCCATTTCGAAGAGAAGTTCTAAATTACAGCAATAACTGAATATGAAATATATAATAATGTTTCTCTCAACATACTTGGCGAAGTTTTGTGAGCAGGTCGAGGTCAGTCACCCATTTATCTGTTTTCAACCATTTGGTGATTATATTACTAAGCTCTGGACTACAAAACCGAAGCCATCGACGAGGAGTAATCCCATTAGTCTTGTTCTGGAATTTGGTAGGCCATATGGAGACATAATCAGCGAATAGATCAGCCTTTAAAATGTCACTATGTAGCTGAGCAACACCATTCACCTGAAGACATATGCCAAATGAGGTGAACATTCTGATTAAGTGAGACCTACCAAAAAGAGGAATTAAAGTTCAACATAGACTAAGAAATGAGTTAGAGCCACGAGAGTAACTCAAAAGACATTAAAAGTAATGAAAAGTGCCAGAAAAAAGAAGGCCAGAATCAGCCATGAAGAGTTCAATGTAAAGAGTAAGGGGAGAGAAAAACTTCCGAACTATAAGCAGTGCTGGCCGAAGATACTTTCTGAATCTAATATTTGATAGATATTTGTTCAATAAATTAAGTAACAATATGCAGGGTATTAAAACATTCATCAAACAACTATAACATAATATACTTCTTACCGTATGAGAGGAAACCACACATAAGTTAGCCATACGCACAACTGGCTTTTGGGGATTGCTGTCCAAAATGAGGATGCTGGAAAATTTACTCTCAAGGTCGGGTCTGGTTGACTGTATAAGTGCAATAAACTGCAAGGAATTTAAATTTCATATCAGTTCAGGTAATCACACAAAAAGGAGTGCATTAAAGACCAGTGAGTAAATAAACAATTTTACCCTCTTATCGATCTCCTCGATGATTTCCATATGGCGTGGAAGGAGCTTCCACATGACGGCTTGTGACCATTTTTCCAGTGCCTCAGGAAGCACAGTATGATTTGTATAAGCAATTGTCCTGCAGTAGAAATCTGCCATTTCAATCCAGGAATTCACACAAAAACCTTCCCAGAATAAAGAAAAGAAAGAAACCTCTGCAAAAGTGGTATCCAACAGTGATTTCAGTTATGTACATCCTCCCCCCCCAAAAAAAGCTACTTACTGTGGACACAGTGCTTTATTTGGCAAGATCCCAAAGAAGTACCATTGGCCTAAAGGTGCACCATAATCTTGCAACCATTTGATTTTTTCAAGTATGGTGGAAGTTTCAATGCAGTCAAATTTTAAGATTCACCAACAAATTCAAATGTTTCAACCGTTTCACCAAGGAAGGGGTCATTTAAAACACTCAAATAATAGGGAAAACGGTTTTGAGAAAAAAAAAAAAAGAAAAGAAAAAAAAGAAACCTTGTTGTGATACCCCAAGCATCATCCCACCCAAGTCCTTCCTCATCCATCAGCAAGCGCATTAGCTCCGGAATTGCTAGGGTAGGATGTGTGTCGTTCAGTTGAACAGCAACTTTGGTTGGAAACTCTGACCATTCGACCACTCCGTTCACCTCATTTCTCTCCTTAAATCTGAAAATGATGTCCTGAAAAAGATGATGGAATTTAAAGGTTTTTTGCAAGCAAAAACAGAAAATTGATGCACGTAAAAGGTACAAATCAAAAGCTTATATCAAACATGTCAATCTCTTTGATATGAATTCTGCAAAGTTAATATTGATGGACATGTTTCAGAATTATTGCCTAAATGGATAATACGCAGAATATTTTATCTAAAATATCACTTTCACCAAAATTCAATTAGCTTTTAACCTTCTACATTCAATTTTTACTCACGAAGGTGACAAGTGAAAATGCCCCTGGGCTACAACAGGAAAAGAAGATGAAATATTTTATAAATAAATAAAATGAGAACATAGTAAACCTGAAGTGACGCACTGCAAAGGAAAAACTGTTGCTTAAGTCTCAACAGTTTTCCATCTTCTGTGGCATCCCCAGGATAAAGAACAGCACAAATCTGCAAGGTCAGTAACAATTGTTATTATGCTAAAGATCATTGCCTGAAAGTACATATTACTTCAAATGCATACTGTTGAATTGATGTGAAGTAGAACCTTATTTAGAACATAGAGTGCAATGATTGTTACCACCTCTGGTTAGATTGGAAGAATACACATACCTGTTGGGCCCTGGAATGAAGCTGCGCAGCAGATTCGTACTGGCCATCATTGAACTGAAACAGGTTGAAATCTTCAGCACAGGCTTTGGCTTCCCAAAGACGGAGACTATTGGTGTTCTTGGTTTTGTATCCAGGAATAGGTACATCATAAGCAACAGCTTGTAAGACCTCTCCACCAACCCACTTTCGGCTACAAAATGTTATGAACAAAGCATTACAAGGATGGTAAATGTTTATGGTATATAGCATATCCAATGTGAACAAGAAACACAATTGGGGCGTTTGTTTTCTTCTTTATTTGTAGTCAACACAAAATTGGGAATAACACTCACACGCCGGTGTTAAGAACCTCAACTTGACCAAAAAATCTGACAGGGAAGACAACATCATGTCTTACAATTTCCCAAGGACTAAATTTCTGCATAAATCCAAAACCAAATTGTACTTTATCAGAGTTCCAAAACTAAAAGATGAATCCAGTAGTACAACAAAATTAGGTGATATCAAACCTCCAACCAATCTTCAGCAAATTCCTCTTGGCCTGCTTTGCTGATCCGCTGCTTAAAGAGACCATATCTGTATCTCAAGCCATAACCCCAAGCTGGCAAGTTCAATGTTGCCATTGAGTCTAGAAAGCATGAAGCAAGTCTTCCTAAACCGCCATTACCAAGTGCTGCATCTTTCTCCTAAAAGGTTCAATTCATTTGCACAGAGAAATTACATCAGACTAAGTTCAGACTCTACAATTGTAACAGCATGAAAACAAAAACAGTGGTTAACATAGAAGAGATGGAGAAACTTGATTAGCAGTTTGACAATCATAAAAACATCAACTAAATGTCCAACTTTTCTCGACCAAAGGAAGCTTAACAAATCTGCCATAAAGAACCACAAACCATTAGTCTATTGAATTTCAGGTTCCAGGGCCCCAAGTAAGAAAATACTTTTTCCAAGGATAATATTCAACATGAGATTGGTTATCAGGTCAGTTCTCCGATTAAAATTTTTCTTCAATTCATTTTGATATTATTGGATTTAAAGGTAGGAGCATGTTAATTGCAGGACATGTTTTACTAAACACAGGATACTTTTTAAAATTTTAAATGGTGAAAAGACAATAATATCCTTATACATTTTTACTCTCCAGGCGTTGTAAAATGAGAGAATCGCCTCATCCAGGCGATTATTTCCCAAAGAATCGCCTCCCCGGAGCGATTAAATAGGAATACATTGGTGTCCTGTGGCGAAAAAATCTCATTTAATCGCTCGGCGGAGGCGATTCTTTCCCAAATAATCGCCTGGATGGGGCGATTATTTTAAAAAGAATCACCCCAACCGGGCAATTCTATGGGAAAGAATCGCATCACCCGGTTAGGGCGATTCTTTTTAAAAGTTATTTTTTCCTTAAAAGTATCTTCAACAATCGCCTATCCAAAGCGATTCTTCTTAAAAGAATCGCCAGAGGGAGGCGATTCTTTTAGGAAGAATCGCTCCGTCCAAGCGATTTTCTTGACAGTTCATTTTCCGGCGAACTAATACAGAATTTGACATAAAATTTACACAAAAAAGCCGAAAAACCCACGAAACAGCCAAAAACATTGCTAAACACATTACTAATACAGAATGGAGATGGAGAAGGAAGTTGGAAAATGGAAAGGGCAAAAAAGTAATTTCAAGTGTATAATTTTTAAAAAGTGTCCTGTGTTTAGTAAAAAGTGTCCTCCAATTAACAATTCCGTAAAGGTAGGGTATTGTAACAGTTGCTTAGGTCAGTTTGCACTTCCCAGACATCAGTTCAAGTGAATATGAGTGACGTACAATAACAAAGAAGATGGAATGATTGAAACTATCAAAGTTTTAACTACCTGCTCAGCAATTTCTTCAAGTTCATGGCCCAACTTCTTCAGAGCATTGAAGTATGCATCTTGGACGTCCAGATTTCCAATTGCATTAGTCAATGCTCGCCCTTGTAAATACTCCATGGATAAATAGTATGTTTGCTTAGGGTTGACTTTGTGATAATGGAAATAAGTGTCATTCCATTGCTGTGGACCAATAAACAACAGAAGAAGCAAAATTAGTGGAGGTGCACTGTCTTACAAAAAGTTATGATGCAAGTTCGAGGACTAAGCTCATGCCCAAAATCTTCCAAGCCAGAAATATAACTCCTATGGCTTCAGAAAATCTTACTGTTCCGCAAGAAAGAGTGAAATATGTGATTTCTCGTGGCATAGTGTAATAAAATATTGCGGTAGTTGAATTCAACAAATTCAACAAAGAACAAAAAAGGTGCTCAATGCTGCGTGTGTTTTGCTGAATTCAGTTCAAATGCCTATGTTTTCAAGTCAGACAAGAAAATGAAGTTTCTGCATTCACATTTTATTCAACAAGTGCTTGTTGTAATCTCTGTCATTGTGTCTCTGACTTTATGTATTCCAGGCCCTTGATACTCTACTTGAAAGCTAAACAGGTAAAATGAAAATATTATTGCCACTAGTGAATGCTGTCAACATTCATGAAACATTATCTCTAATAAGATCTAAAGATAACAAGTACTGAACGTTTAATGTGGCACTACAAAATTCCCCAACAAGAAAAGTTCACATGAAGATTTATTCGTGCAACTGATATAAATATCAAAGAGGTAGGAATAGATACAAACAAAAGAAGCAATTATAATAACATTTACAGCACAGGAATAACCTGATTAAATGTGACCTGACAAAACTAGAGCGCCTGTTATACTACCAAACAAAAGCTCAAGACAGAGAAAGATTACTTTAAGGACCAGGAATACGAGCAGTACAAGTACTAAATATAGAAATGTCATGAGTCATTTGAGCCCCAACCTTTACCTTATGTTCTGTATACCACAGAAAATTAACCACAAAGACAACGTAATTAAGCATTTAAAAGTTTCAAAAAGTAAAAGTGCATACGGCAGAGTAATGAAGCAAAAGCAATTTCATCACGTCCTCAACCGCAACTCGAATCAAATTGAACTAAATACTAAAAATAATCAAAACAGAACACGAATCGCCAAGCAAGTGATACATAATATATATTCTTACTTTAATGATGTCATCAAGTAATATGTAATACGTATATGCTTACTTTAATCAGGCGATCACGAACACTATCAGCAGTGGCATAGTAAGCCTGCTCCGGCTCAAACTTGAACGGAGAAAAATGAGGACTGTATTGAGCATGATAATTGATATTCGATGCAATCTCCGTAGCTTCTACCGCCAGCGGCTGAGCAACCGCCGGTATTTTCGCGGCAATGCCAGATTTTCCGGCAGCACCGTTTGAACCCACCGTCTCATCCATATAACTCTCCTCCTCCAAACTCCGAACAAAAATCTACACAACGTAACACAAAATTCCAACTAATTAACCGCGAATAAGCTAAACACAGTCATAATCACAAAACGAAACCGTAAACCGAATCATTCACGTCAGAAATCCTCAAATTAAGCACAAAATTTACCAAAATTGAAATTAAATTAGTAATGAGGAAGTAAATAAGATCATCACCTAGTGCGTGCTCAGAACGATACCGCTCAAGTTCCGAGGCTGCTCTTTCAGTGAACTTCTGAAGAGTAGGCTAGTCCGTAATATAGAAAGCGAAAATGAGAGGTTTATGAGCGCATATTCCGTCTCTGTGTGTGAAATTTTGGAGATATTTTCAAGCAAAGTTCCAAAACGAGCAAGCAAGTGAATGTGAGGAGATGGAGAGAGGTTTTGACATGAACGGAAGATATTAATCGAAGCGAAATGTGACAAAAATCAAAATAGGGAAAAAGCGCAACTATTTATAATTTTATTTACTTATAAAGGAAATTGGTAGCTCTCACTTTACTTGCAATCGCATCATCATCGTCGTCGTTTAATTGGAATCACATGGATGCGTAGTGAGTGGAGGAAATCATCATTTTTTGGCGGAAGTGAACTTTGGCCGCTTAAATATAGGAAACAAAAATGGGAAAAAGGAAGCAAAAGTGTTTACGATATTTTGATTTTTATTTATCTTTTTTCCGTGACAAAGCCACGTGTGGCTAGTGGAACAGTGCACGAGTCACAGGGGTGGTGGGGTGATCGGGACAGTGCGCTTCGCGCACAAGAATAAGAATGAGTGAATGAATATAGATTAAAATATTTATATTTTGTACGTACATGAATGTAATAATTTAAATTATTTTATCATTTCAAACACAATTTAAAACTCATTTAACGGATTGGTTAATTTTTTATATAAAATGTCTCATTCTCATTTTCATTTTTCGAGCGCGGAATGCAGTGATAGATATCTTTAGTTTTGACTTTGAGCTTGCTGGCAGGCTATTTACGGGTAACATTGTTTTCTGGAGAGGCCCACTCCCACGGATTCTCCGTGATATTCATGAGAAGCAAGGCTCCGTTTTTTCTTCTTCGTATTTTGTGTTTAATGTAGAATATTAAGTACATTATATTTTTTTGCATTTTAAGTTTGACAAATTACTATTTCGTCCGTTAAAATAGTTCGTTTTAAAAATTGTATCTTTTGACTCATTTTAATAATAGAAATTAGTTTAGTGTGTAAAAATACACAACAAACATTCAAGGAGTTTTGAATTATAACATTAAAATAATTTATTCTTAATTTTTCTAGTTATGGAGTAAATTATTTTAGAAGTACACATAATTATATTAATAAATATATATTTATATTAGTAAATGTATAAAAGATTTTTTTTAAAAAATTAAAAAACTTTGAACAATGAATGACATTTTCAGTATACATTAGTGAAAATATTGTTTTCCTCGTAAATTAAAGTATACATATTTCATTTCTATCTAACATCAACTTTAAAGTGTAAAAACAATCCACAAATATTTATGAATACATATTTCCTAACAATTCACATCTAAAACAAACAAAATTATACCAATTTCCTATCTTATCTGAAGCCCCCAAAATTATACAAAATTATACAATCAAGAATATGGCAAACAAACACTAATCGCTCCCCGAGAAAGGTCATGTTTCTAATACTATCCGAGACAGTATTAGAAACTAGACTCGTTTAAGTGGGACGGATGCAGTAATAAACAGTAGTCCTCAAGCTGAATTAAACCTGTGGTAGTCACTATCTGAAATGCTATACAGATCCTGGGAGTCCAATCTTCTACCTCCCTGGATGACGACATTGGCCGAGTTGTGAGATGTAGAAGCAGATTCAGCACTGCTTTTGTCCTTGAATTCCTTCCTGATTTCCCACAAAACCTCTGCGCATCTCTTCATGGAAGGCCTTGACCGCCTTGAAGGCGAAATGCATTGCCGGGCGAGTTTCAGAACCTTCTCCACAGCCTCAATGGATGCTGGATTTCTTCTCAATCTTTGATCCATTACTACCACAACTTCCTTGTCTTTCAATTTCCTCATAGCCTGCACACAAGAACGACCATCAATGTTCTGTACTTGACTACTTGCAGCATTTTCTTCTAAAGATAAAACGAGAAAACCTTCTGACCTAGTGCAAGCTCATACATTTCATGATTATGCATGTTTGGAGAAAGCGTTTCCAATCATTTGTCCAATTTGTCGATGTTATTCTGTTCAATAATAGCAAAGTAAACATTTTTTGTCATCCACCTGTTTTTTGCCATCTAGCGAGTGACAAATGAGTTTACTTTACTGTAATTGGACATAATAGAACAGGATAAATTGGACCGAGGATCTGAACTACGTAGAAAGTACCAATTATTCATTTCCTTGAATTAGTAAAGTTTGTTACTCACCCATCTTGCAGTCACTCTCTCATCGGAGTTTTTACTTTGGCCATGGCCGATGGGATGTCTTGCAGTCACCATTTCCACAAGCAATACACCGAAAGAGTACACGTCGCTCTTTTCTGTAAGCTGATATGTCTTGAGATATTCAGGATCCAAGTAGCCAGCAGTTCCTTTAACTTGAGTAGAAATGTGAGTTGCTCCAGATTCCACGTCTGAAGCTAAACGTGCGAATCCAAAGTCAGCCACTTTGGCGCGGAACTTCTCGGTGATCAGTATGTTTGATGCTTTGATGTCTCTGTGGATAATGGGAGGATCTGTAGTTTCAGATGAATATATCTCAGAATCTGCTACTACAAATTTACAGGCTAAACTAAACAGCCCCTAGTAATAAGATAGATCCTACTCCCTCCGTTTCATTATAAAAGTTCACGTTGGAATAGTACCTTTTGACTCATAAACAGTTGTAACACCATACTCTTCTAATGGGACGGAGAGGGTATCTTATTACTATCTCTGAATTGTACTTGTTGACTCATAAACAGTTGTACCCCTATTTGACCATTAGTTTATTAGGTCAGTCCGTTAGTTGAGTCACTTTTAATATGCTAGTCCAAAATTTCCAAAAATTGAAAGGATGTGAACTCGATTAACCGATGAACTATATTTACTACTCCTGTAAAGTGAAATTTTCTTTCCTCTTAATCATCTTTAAAGTGCTACCCTGAAGATTATACCCTTTCTTCATATTCACTTACCTGAGTATGTGTGCAGATAGGTAATAGCATGAGCTACATCAATTGCAACGTCTAAGCGTTCTGAAAGTTGAAGTCCATCTCCACGTAACCCTGCAATATCAGAGAATTGCCAGATTATATAACTTTGATACTACAAAGCAAGGAAAAAAAACATATATGATCCATCCGTTCCATTAGAAGAGTCCACTTTGTTATACTAACGGAACAGAGGGAGTATACAAGGAAATGAAATACTCTCTCCATCCAAATGGAAGAGTAAATCTTTTTTGTTCTACCAGAAGAGTTCCATTTTAATTTCCTTACTTTTCATACATTTACGTGTAATTCACAATTAATATAAAAGGGATCACCATACCAAATTACCATGTCTTAATCTATCCTAGTCTGATTTCACTCAAAACAATGTCATTTCACTTGAAATGAGATCGCTTTGCTAATTTGGACGGAGGAAAACAGGGTAAAGTGGACAGATGATCCTTGTTATGAAACTCTGTGGTTTCACTATTCAGACATACTCCCTCCGTTCCCTATGGTATCAGATGCAATTCTAGTCTGCTTTTCCTATAACAAAGAAGCTGAATAATAAAGAAAGAAAAAAAAAAAAAACCAAGGCTTCATGATTTCACAATGTGTTGCAGAGTCTCACCATCCAGGTGTTCTCGAAGGGTTCCATTGCTGACATATTCAACGATGATAATCAACTCACTTCCATACTCCAGGTACCCATAAAACCTCACTAAATTTAGGTGCTCAATCGATGATAAAGTCAGAACCTCATTCTTGAATTCCGCTGCCAAACGGTGATCATAGATTTCCTGCTAATTTTTTCATGTCAATTTGGAATTGAATTCAGCATTTCCTACCAAATAGAATAAGATGTGAACTAGGGTTTTAATTTCACCTGCTTTGCGCGCTTTACTGCAACCATTGACCCATCCTTAAGCTTTCCCCGGTAAACCGTTCCGAAAGCTCCTTCGCCGATTTTGTTCGCGATGGAGAAATTCCCGGTGGCCTTGCAGATCTCATTGAAGGATGTCTGAAGCGAACCAACCTGAATAAAAGAGGAAGCGGAAGAACTGTCACGAGAATGGGAATATCGACTTCTCGACGAAGATTTACTATTGCTTCCCGTAGAATTATCTGTTGAATCTGCAGGAAAATAAATTTCAAATCCCAATTATAAAAAAAGAAGAATTCCTCAATTCAAGTGTTGGCCATTGCAATGATGAACTTACAGGAAAATTGCCGAAGTGGTTGCTGGGGTGTACTGGGTCGAACTTGAACTTGAACTTGAACCTGAACCCGACCGGAATCGGAGTTGACCTCCGACTTCCGGGAGAAAAGCGCGGCGAGCAGCCCGGTGAATTTCTTACTTGCGGCTTTGATGAAACTGAACGGAGATCGAGTCTGGTGAGAAGTCTGGAGGATGGGTGCGCCGTGCCGGGGACTGGGACTCCGGATTACGGTTTGGCTCCGGCGGGTTTCCAGAGGGCTCGGCGTTTTCATCCTCTTCGGTTACTGCACAACGTTTGACGGAGCATTCTCTGAACTCACCTAGGATTGAATTTTGTGAAATTAATTACTTAAATAACGAATCAATTCACTTCTTCTTTTGACAGAAGTTTAAATTATTACTACCAGATATCATAGACCAGTTCAATCATGTGTTGATGATTTGAATGTTGCGCAGGAAAAAAAAATTGTTTTATACAACTGTTCTATCTTTGAGTTTTATGTTAACACATGGAGTGTATATATACGATGTTCTATTTCTTGTTCAACGGACAAAGTTTAGTAAAATAAGAATGAGTCAACCACGTGTTAACACACAAAGTTACAAACACCAACACAAATCCGTCAATCACAACACAACTACGGGTGATAACGAGCTGCACCGAGCCGAGGTTTGACATGTTCATTTATTTATCGAGCCTAAAATCTTGTTCGTATTCGTTTATTTATTAATCGAGCCAAGCTTGTTCGTGAATATTCGTGTGCGTTCTATCTCACATTAACTAACAGAAAATTGTAATGTTTAGTTAATTTAATATATTATATCAATTTACATAAAAATTAAAATTCAATTAAACTCATATATTGATATTTATGTACATATAAATATATATATAAAAAGATTTAATTATTTGTATTATTTAAAATTTTAATATTGTATATACTTATTTTATTTATATTATATAGTTCATATTTTAATCGGACATGTTCACGAACACTTTCAACACCTTGTTCTTGTTCGATTATTATCAAATCTAAAAATCATGTTCGTAATTGTTCGTGTTCGTTCTCGTCCCTAAACACAACACAATACGAATGACCAATTGTACCATTTTGATAGAATAATTAAAAAAAAGGTTGTGTACTACCAATTCAGATTCTTGTTCAAATTTCTCAGTATTTTTTTTTTTGTGTCTTGTCCAATAGCTAGCTACAAAGTACACGAAGACAGATATCTCTACATATATAGAGACTGGCTCACATCGTTCTATACCATATAAATCGTATATCATCAACATACATACAAGACACATTAATTTATTTATATTTCTAACATCATTTTATGATTTATCCTAAGCATGCAAAAATCAAAACAGAGATGAAATTTGGAATTTGAATATTAACGGTGTTCATTTTTCTCTTATAACCGATTTGTGAGAGTTATGGTACTCTCTATACAGCATGTCAACTGGTCATTGCAGAGCCACAAAATCCACTTTCTTACTTTCACAACTGAAACATTTATCTAAGGGAACAAAACCTTCCTAACTAAAAGCCTAACCTGCAATGCAACCCTGTCATTTCTGTGAGATGAGAACTACTGATTTACAAACATGAGCCCAATACAACACGTCAACAGGGGATGTGTTTAAGGATCTTCGTCAAAATTGACTCGCTCTCCAGTAGAAAAGGTGTTCCAGAAAAGAGCGGCACAGAAATAGAGAAAAGATGTAAGCCGCAAGAATCCCTTAAACGACCCAACTAATTCCACAAAGTAGCCTGCCCCGACTGTCCCCACGATAGCAGCAAATGTACCAGCAGTGTTTGACATGCCTGGAATGAATAAGAAAGAGGACATGGATCAATCAAAGTGATGCAAAAGAAGGCGGCAAGAATGTCAACAAGCCATATAAGTCCAGACAAGATATATCAAGAGAAAAAATGAACTCACCGTGAAGTACGCCAGAATACTGTGGGGCGATCTCCTGATCATCCAAGGGAAAAAGAAAGATATAAGGGATCAGTTGAGGTATGAAAGATACACATAATCAGATAATAACTATTCACTGAAATTGCTAACCTGAAGGTTTACTAGGAAGCCACAATGACTGAAGGATTTAAGCCCAACTGCTAGAGTTAGCCAAGCAGATGCAACGGTAGGGCTTTTTGCCATAGTTAAGCCAATGAGAGCCAACCCGGGGCCAACAAAACCAATTGACTGTAGGGGAAACACAAAGAAGTCTTGCATAAGGAAGGAAACCCCAAAAAATAAAAAATAAGAGAATGGATAACTAAAGACAGACAAACATCCAATGTTCTTTCCATCTAGTAACTTGAACACCACAAAATAAACACCAACAGAAGCTTGGTGGAACCAGGATGGAATCTATCTCAAGTGTTACTATAAGACCAAGAACAAATTTCGATCTGCAACTTACATGCATGAAACACCTTAAGTAACTAACAAAGCGGATGATTGGGTGTAAATTGAAGAAAATAACTCAACATGATGCTGAAAAGCAAAACTCAGAAACCTACAACAAGATCAGTTTTATGCATAGTAATAAATTCTTTGTTCTAAATTAAGTTTTTCAGCAGGTGTCGAATAGCATCCTTCACTGAACATAGAAATACTAGACATTTCCTACAAAACTGAATAAGAAGTAGGACAAAAAAGACTATCCAATGAAAGATACATTATTAAATTGCAAACTGGACCATTGGACGTAAACATAAGAAAATAACTCACAACATTATGCTGAAAAGCAAAACTCACAGACCGACAACAAGATAAGTTTTATGCATAGTAATAAATTCTTAATTCTAAATAAGTTTTTTCAGCACATGTCGATTAGCATCCTTCACCGAACATAGAAATACTAGACATTCCCTACAAAACTGAATAAGTAGAACACAAAAGACTATCCAATGAAAGATACATTCTTAAATTGCAAACTGGACCACTGGACGTAAACAGAAGAAAATAACTCACAACATGATGCTGAAAAGCAAGACTCAGAAACCGACAAGAAGTTGTATGTATAGTAATAAATTCTTAAATCTAAAAGAATGAGCACCTGTCATTTAGCATCCTTCACCAAACATAGAAATCATAGACATTCCCAACAAAACTGAATAAGTAGTACAACAAATAAGACTATCCAATGAAACAGACATTCTTAAATTGCAAACTGGATGATTGGACGAAAACAGAAGAAAAGAACTAACAACATGATGCTGAAAAGCAAAACTCAGAAACCGACAACATGATAAGTTTTATGCATAACAATAATTTCTTAAATCTAAATGAATCCATCAGCATGTGTCATTTAGCATCCCTCACCAAACATAGAAATAAAGTATATTACCGACAAAACTGAAATAAGAAATATGACAAAAAACACTATCCAATGGAACATACGTTCTTAAATTGCAAACTGGATCATTGGACGTAAACACCGACAACAAGATAAGTGTTATGCATAGTAATAAATTCTTAAATCTAAACGAATCTTTCAGCACGTGTCATTTAGCATCCTTCACCAAACATAGAAATACTAGACATTCCCGACAAAACTGACTAAGAAGTACGACAAAAAAGACTCAAATGGCAAAGCACCGCAAAACTGATATACCCCCCTCCCCAAAAAAATTAAAAAATAAACCCTAATCTGTGTCTGTTTGTTTGGCGGGGTCGGTGGGGGTATTCCAGAGTTAGGGTTGCAGAAGAAGCATTTGTGACAGAAAAAATTGTAAGTCAAGCTTAGAATGCACAGGAACCGAAAAACAGAACACCAATCTACAGTTATCTTCCTAATATATAGGAAAGATGACAAATCACCATACTTGCATGATCTTGCGAGTTGATGTAACACTTATGCCCTTTTGAATCATCATGTCAGACCAAACACCAGCAAAGTACCCAGTCACCGCCATCACACTCCAAGGAATTGCACTGAACCATGCTGCATGTCTGAGATCAACATAATATATCTACAAGCCATCAAAGCAACTTTTAATAAACTCTCCACAACGCATGTGGTAAATTATCTGAAAAGAATTACCGTCTTGAAATAAATTGGCATCCATGAAAGAAATACGAAAAAACCCTGAAAAATGGAAAGAGAAGAGGTTACATACAATTATGACATTATATACATGCACATGCTTGCACCTCAATAAATTATTGATTTAACTGGCTGGACATTTTTATGTAACTAATCTGCTAACGTTCCCTGAAAAACAAATGATATTCATAGTGAAATTTCTCAGTGAATGCTCCACAACTGATGTTACAATCACATGGCAGAAGATAACCAGTAATCCAATGTGACTATTGATTAGTATCTTTTGCCAAAACATAACAACAGTCCTTGTGAAAATTCATTAAGAATTTTTTAATGAATTTTCATGGAGTTAAATAATCAAGATTTCATGTAAAGCAACAGCATTTTCCAATGGATATTGTAACATTTTTCAATATGTGCTCCATCATAATCAGGTAATTTAATCAAGTAATTTCAAGGTCAACCGATTTAATACATCAGTCACAGGACAGGACAAAGTGGCAGCAGAGAGAAAATGCATTTATTACCCAGCTGTGCATTGCATTTGCAACAATCAGAGACCATGTTGGTAGCTTTGAAAGCAATCGTTTAAATGGAGGGATCACTTTGCTTTTCTGAAGTTTATCCTTGGACACAGACTGCATCTTCCCCTTGCTCTGTATGTACTGCAACTCATAAAGTGATATCTGAGGACATTTTTCAGGAGAGCTTGAAGTTGCCGATAGCCAGACCAAAACCCAGAGAAATCCAGATAGCCCAAATATCACAAATGGACCAAACACGCCACCCTGTGACATGAGAATGGGAGAAAGTGTGAGTCCAATAGCACTTCCGAGCTGAAACCCCGCCATTGCTAGTCCAACAGCTCTTGACCGTTCTATTTGAGGAAACCATCTAGAATCAAAGGTTCAAAGAATCTCTCAGCAATTTAGCCACAATAAGATTGCCAACAAATACATAGATTAGGTAGACCACAATATTTGACAGCCATTAAGATAAACTAGATACCTTGCAATCATGTTGTTCATGCATGGAAGAGCTACTCCCTCAGCGATTCCAAGCAACATTCTCATTGAGATTAGTGCCAATAAGGAAGATTCAGCAGCCCATGGGGTGAGAAAGGTAGCTATAGACCACAAGACGACACCCCAAGCCATGACAACTTTACCCCCATATCTATCAACAAGTGTCCCTCCAGCTATCGGTGATATTAGGTATCCCCAGAGAAAAGATGACTGCCATTAGTAACTAAATCAATACGGCAATGTTTTAACCCAATAAAAGCAGTTACTAAAAATGAATTTCTTCATTTACATTCTTCTTTCAGTCAAATAAAGAAAATTCTTTAAAACTATGTCACAATTTTTTCCCATGAACAGATGTTCCTCTTCTTGGTCCCTTTTCTGGAAACAAATATGAGCTACCTTCATCTATATGGTCAAGCTATATAGTCAAGCTACGATTCACCTTCTTATCCAAAGGATAGTTTTAGGAGGAAAACACTCAAGAAATTCCGTCCTATTTTTGAAAGAGTTTTTGGGATTCAGCTAGGGGAGGGCAACTAGTTATTCAACAAAATGATCCAGTAGGGGTTCAATATTTATGAAATGCCAGGTAGAACTGATCCTTGTTACCTAATTCTTAAACTTAAATATAATAAAACTCAAAGCAAATCGTGTTAGAAACATCGCTTCTTCTTCTTCTTCTTCTTCTTCTTCTTCTTCTTTTCCTGCATTTTGCTTTCTATAATCCCGCGCTTTCTTAAAGTCTCATAATAATTGAACTTGAAACTTGGACAGTTTTCACTTCATTCTCATTCAGTGGGAATCTTGGGATGTTTTGCGAGGGAAAATCATTGTTGCATTCATGTTGAACATCTCCACAAAACAAGAAAAAATAAAAAGAAAAGGAAAAACGAATTACTTGGACAACTCCGCGAAGGACCGGCGCCACCCATGTGTAAGCGATAACGGTACTATAGCCACCGACATGACGACACGATCCGCATTACACAGTGCCAAAGCCAAAGCCAACATGGCCACCACTTTCACTCTCTCGGAAGTAATAAACTCCAACGCGTCCGGCACCTGCAATTCACCGCTCCCATCACCTCCGCTGCTGCGAATTGACCTAGCATCATTAGAAGAAGAGGCCCTGATGGCCCGCACAAATTTTGTACCCCGAATTTTCCCCGGGAATTCAACTGCGGAAGTGCTGATGATGTTATCAAGGCAGTCACGCTTCAGGTTAAACGAAAGTTGATTACTCGTAAAGAGCTGCGCTCTCGAACCCTTAGGGTTGTGGAGGCTCGATACTAAAATCGAGCCTCGAAGTGGTCGCCGGAGCGTCACCGGAGAATTCATATTCAATTAAACAGCCGATTCTTGGAGTTGAATTACGGAGCAAATTTTGGTCACACGGGGTGCATAATGGGACAAGGATTTTTGGTCTGAAAAGTGAAAACGGTGAAGACTGTTAAAGACTGAAAGTAATCGGAAGAGGGAGGTTCCGGCGGTGGCGGCGACCGAGAACTTAAAAACTTGTTTTGCTACCAACTAGCAGAAATGAGAGTATCCAAAATGGAGTATGCAGTGGATATAGCGTGAGAAAGCAGCATTGCCTGCCCGTTGAAAATTAAATAAACAAGGAAGATTTGGTCATAAATTCATGTTTATCCATATGTGCTTTGTAAAGTTTTCTCTTTATTAAATAAATAAAGGATGCTGTTATTTGCATATACACATAAAGTGTATTTTGTAGGCCCTTTAACTTTTAATTCATAAAATACCTTTGGTGGAAATCCATGTAAGATTGTCCACATATAAAAGGTAAAATTAAAAAATAATGACATATAAAATTAATTAATGCTCATGTGTGGTGAGAGTAAGATTTAACATTTTCAACACATAAATATTTGTATGCAGTTGGATAATTTGTATGTCATGAGTTTTTTTTCCTAAAATAAAAAATAGTTATAAAAATATTTATCAAAATACACAAATTCAAATTATATTCTTAAAATGCCTTTTTTTTTCCAAATTAAATGCCGCCTATAATTTCTGATTGAAATGTTATAATTGTTCGTTTATGTCAAATTAAATAAACAAATTTCTTCTTCGATCAGCATTTTATTAGGCGTTAAGAGTGGCCCCAAATTAATTGAAATTCTGAAATTTAGAGGAATTTTCCAAAAACAAAAAAGAAAAAAAAAAAAGGAAAGAGAGAAAGCAAAATCCTTGCATATCATTAATTAGTATTTAAAAAAAGTTTCAACAGAACCAAACAAATATATTTCACAAATTACTAATAATTCAGAAAAGAATTATATGTTCAAGTATTATTTCTATCATAAAAATGTATGCATTGAATCTAAATTTGCATGTTGAATGGCTAAATGCGAAGAAACGGTGTTGGAATGTTGACTTGAATTTTGTTTTTTTTTTTTTCCATAATCCACATATGTGTGTTAAAAAATTTCTGCTAATATTACATGGATTTTAATATTTCAAACTGCGTAAAAACTATAATGTACATTTTATTACTAAATTTAATAATCTCATAAATTGAAATGTCATCGTACATGCTTGCATTGTTGTGGACTTGTGATCATAAGATAATGAGTTGATTCATTCGGTAACAATTATATTTTTTAAACAATCAAATACAAATTATAATTTTTACTACAACACTGAACAATCTCGTAAATTGATGTATCATAGTACATGCTCGCATGTAGTCATAAGACAATCAGATATGATCTAATTAATTAGGCAGCGATAATATTTTTTTTAGAAGTATAATTTAAAAGCTTTATTACGACACTTAACAGTCTCATAAATCGAAATGTCATCATACATTTTTGCATGTAATTATGATTAAGTGATAGAAAATCCTGCTAGATGTATAAGTCTATTACGACTCCTAAACCATAGTTTTTTTAAGATATATGTATATAATATTTGTCTTTATATTATCATTGTTATTATTACTATTCTGCAATATATATTCTTATCCTTAAATGCGTTTTAACATATATATTAGTTACTCAAAATTTATAATTATATTCATAAATTTCAATTTAGATTATTGAGCATTTTATATGAATAAGATAGTTTTAGCTAGTTTATTGTAAGCATGAATTTTATCTTCAACTGTTGAACACTTCTTTCTTATTGAATTTGCATAATTGTTTGATTATGAAGTTATAGACTTGTATTATGGTAATGAGATGGGGGAAATCGATTTGTTTTCTATATCTTTTATATAGTTTGTTTTTGTCTTTCATGATGGGAGTTTCCTATTCTCTCACAATCAGATATATCCTCTCCCGAATAAACAGGATTTTTTCCGCATATAAATAAATGAGTATCTTATTATTATCATGTGAAGATCTAGTCAATTGGGGATTTTCAGAAAATTAGTGACAGATTCTCATTTATATATATATATATATAGATATAGATATATTTGATTCTATTTATTACTTAAAGTACTTAATTTATATTTATTCTTGATGTAAATGTAATTTGGATTCAATTTTTATGATTTTTTTTCTTTTCTACCGATGGTTTTTTATTGAGGTACTAGAATTAAATTAAATTGCTTTGTTTTTTAAACTTATCTATAAACTAACACAATTTCATAAATAATTAATTTAAAACATATATCAAATAATATATAAATTTTTAAAAATTAGAATTAAATAATAAAAATTATTAATCGTAATCGCAAATAAACTATTATTAAATACCTATTCACAACAATATATATAATTAATCCAACTAGATTATTAATAAATATTTCATTAAAAAATATTTAGTCATAAATAATTAATCCTACAAAAAAAAAACCCCACAAAAAATATGTAAATCAAATTGTATCACCCATTCAAATATGTCGAATTATACTATGACAATAAAAAATTAGAAAATTTTAGTTTAGCATACAATAAACATTATTTTATAAAAAACTAAAATTACTCACCAACCCACCATTAGTAAGCATTAAAGTCAGAATCTTATATGCCAATTCTATGTGGATTTCCATTAAAGGGTAAGTTTGGTATAAAAATAATTGGGGCCCCATTTAAAGCACTTTATGTGCATAAAAGTGTGCACATAATTGGTGCAATATACATTATCCATAAATAAATGCCGAATAATTTGTTTGAAACTAGTTTATACATGTGACAAACTTGCGCGAACATATCTCTATATTGGTTCTTGTAAATAATACTTCATCTATTTCAAAATTAAGACATTTTAATATTTTACACAGATATTAAGAAGGATTCTAAAATGACCCCAAAACCCTTTACTAATACTACATCATATGAAATGCTATTAATTAATACAGGCAATTAAAACTTTGTCTGAAAAGGGCAAATCTAAAAAGTATGCGGCAAAAATAACTATAATGCCTTATATTTTGGAAAAAAATATTGAAAAATTATAATGCCTCGTATTTTGAAACGGATGAAGTAGTGCGCAATTTATACTCTTGCTATACATATAAAAAATAAAAATTAAAAAAAAAAACAAACTTTTGAACTAAAAAGAAAAAATTCATGTAAATAACACTTGTCATAGTTGAGAGTAAACTCTGAACCAAAAATGACACGTGTAAATACAACTGGTAATACTTAGTATAAGTTTGAGGATACAATTTAAATCAAAACTTGTATTTGTAAGTAACAATGATGATACTTGTCAAGGTTAAAGGTGTTATTCATCAACCAAAAAAGTGATAATCAAAATGAAATATTAATTATATAAAGTAACACTAGTGATACTTGTCAAGTTTGAAAGTGTTATTTTTAACTTGAGAAGTGTTACTCGACAATAAATTTTGTTATACAAAATAAGGTTTATTTATTAATATATTACTCTCTCATTTTTATTAGAAGAATCAACTTTAAAAGATATTTTTTGCTTAGTTAGAACAGTCAATTCTCAAATTTTTACTTATTTTACGATTACTAATATAATCATGTGTTGCTCATAATTAGTCTATAATTAAAAATTAAAAATATAAATAAAATAAATAGTATCAAATTAGCTATATTAAGTGCTGTATTATGAAATTCATAATAGCTGTACATTTATCAAAATAAACTATTTTACACAGAGTAAAAGATAAAGAAAATACACTTGTGTTTTTAGTCGCATGATGCATGAACATGTTTCACGTTAGTGCGAAGACTTGGCGACGAGGACTATATTTTTCTTCATGGATATGAGCGAGAAAATATTTTATTAGGGTAGTTTAAATTTATTAAAATGATTTTTAAAAAAGAAAAGAAAAAAAGAGAGAAATAATTTGTTTTCCTAAATTTTAATAAGGCTGTGTAGTTATTTTATTTTTTTAGATAGAGCTTAGAATTGTAGTTAATTAGATTTTTAAAAACTTAAAAACGATCATTTTATTTTCTCACAATTAAGATATATATATATATATATTTGGTTTCCCTATTTTAGAAAATAAATTTTATTGCTTCTCACATTTTCAGAAATTAACATTTCAGCTTTGTTTTCTTTGTAATAAAATTGAGAATTTCTTGTTTTGAGAAATGAATTCTTTTTTGGAGAGAGTTATATTTGAAAATTTGTGTATGAAAAAAGATTAAAAATGTAATAATTATATTATTTTTTAAATTTATGTGAGTAAAGATTAAAAGAAATTTAAATTTTGAATTAAAGAAAAAGTAAAGCTATTTTTTGAGGTGCAATTATCAATGCGTTTCGAGCTTGCGCAATGCACACTCACAACCGGCCTTTTGTGGATTTACTACTAGGCCACTCACTCAAACCCAACTAAGTGTTAAATTACATGTTCATGGATCCGGCGTACACACAACCATTTATCGCATACCAAGCTATATGCCATTACTTTTCACCTTTAAATGTTACAGCCAGTTGTATGCCATCGATTTTCACCTTTGGGAGTCTACTCCCAACTGTACCATCCCATTTCACCCCCAACACCCCACTATAATACATACCGGCCATCGGCCTTCAAAAAAAAAAAAAAAAAGTGTTAAATTACATTTGCCTCCCCGGCTCCCCCAATGTTTGGTTAAGTTACAAGGACTAATTCATAATTTAACCACACCAGTAAATGTGATTCGCCCTTATTAATTTCCACCCATAATAGTATTGCTGAAGAACTCACACAGACAATTAGACAAATACACTCTTCATTCCACTTTCAGTTCCTAATGAAAAAGCTAAGGTAAACCAGGAAACTTCAGACATGCAACTTTGCCCACCATCCTCGGATCCTCCAAACTGTTCTTGTAGATTATTTTACCTGGATTTTCCCATTGTTCTGGTCAAGCCCCTGGAACAGAAATGAAGCTACAAACCAAGTTGAAATTCTCAACCTCCATTGTCAAAGCGAATCCATCGGCTAAGGATGAGAAATTTGATAAAATTCTGGGAAAGATCAAAAACTTTTGCTGCATCTCCAAATTCTTACCAAATCTTCACCACCTTTAAATGGCAATAGTGGAACCAGAAACAAACCAAGATAGCAAAAGATGAACACTAACAAAGCATCATATTTACACATCCCTAACCTCGCTGTTTCCCCCAAAATCTCCCCTTTGGACATATCGGTGAATACTGGTAGCGTAAGTAAGTACCTATGCTATGTTGTGGGAGTCTCATCACAACTAATGATACTATATTGATTCAACACACACACACACACAGACACTTTCCTATCTTCAGTCAATACACACTTAGGGAGCCCGATAAGATGTTTCATCCTCACTACCAACAGAAAGAAAGAACGATAATCATGCAAACATACCAGAATGGAAGATATTCAAGGCAAACTCACTGGCATAAGTAAGAAAGAACATCAAAAGTTTCAGAAGACCAACTTCATTCAAGACAGAGAAGATTTGATAGGCATCTTAAAATTAGTTGATCCTCTGTAGAAAACCATAATCTAATCAACTGAATCCCAGGAAGCACATTTCAATGTTTCCATTCCATTTCTGACCTAGAACAGAAACATAAAGCTGAGTTGATCATGGTTTTTCAGGTAACACGAGAAGTTCGTTCCAAAAACAAGTTCAATTCAAGAGTAGCAAATCTATCAATTGTTTCTGATAGTCACATTAACAAAGTCCTGCTCTACATGTGCATGTCAGAGGACCAAAATAACAAAATCAATACCAATAGACTTCTCTGGAAGAAAAGTGCTTGAGCCTAACTCTTCAACTTTGTTAAATGTTAAGAAGTTTAACCAGTTTCGAAAATTTAACTCACATAAGCACGTTAGAAGTAAACAAATGATTGAAGTCAAAGATGAATTTATTTCATGTAACGATGTTCCACAATATGATACAGCAACAGAAACAAAGCCCTCAATATCTAATGAATCTTTAAGCATCTCTGACACAGATAAAATGCTTCTAGCATTACATTTTGCTGGCATGTCTACCAAACAGTGAATGCCGGCCTTCAGCGATGAGCTCTCCAGTTACTTTGTTCTTTATAAGAACAACTGTTCCAGAATAACCCCCTTTCTTACCTAAAAGCTTTGAGCTGATCTCCAATTCATCCTGCCAATGGAAATTCACCAACTAAGAAAACCAATCTTCGGGTGCTCAAAAATTAATATTTTCACCATTAACTACCACAAGAATGAAACTAATCCTAACTCCAGCTACTCTTGCCCCAAGTAATTACCAGAGAACTATACACTACCCAAGAAACATCAAAATTAGGGGAAAAAACTATGGCAAAAAAAGGCAAATCAGAATCCAGCAACCCTCATACCCATAGCCACAATATTGAAATGTTGGCAGTTAGAGATGGCCATAAGAACTAATTTAATCAACAAATGGATGTCAGAAGCCAAATATGCATCAACCAATTTTACTTTAAAATTATAACCAAAGCATAATAATGAAAAAAAAAAAAAATGGAATCCTGAGACGCGGGCTTACATCAAGCTTTGCAGTTGAAATGTAAGAAATTGACATGTCCACTGAAACATTCATGGGAAGACCTTCCACATGAACCAAGGCGCCGCCCATTTCATCCACCAGGTTCGCCACCGCCCCAGATGCCAAATTTCCACTTCTATCCTATAAAGAAAACATCAAACTCCAAACTATCAATCGATCATCAACGAAAAGAAAATATTCAAAGCTGCGAATTCGAAACTCGAGAGCCAAGAAACGCAAGTGAATTGAATTGTTTTTTCTCCTTACGAGGAGGCGAGAAGGGACTCTGAAAGTGCAGGAAACAAAACCGGGTTCAACTCGATCAACCCGGATGCCGCGAAGGGCGTAATACTCGTAGAAGCTAGAATCGACATGGGCTTGGTGCGGCGGGAAGGTGAGTCGAGAAACGCGTTCGGAGTCTTCCATAGCTATTTCCAGGGATTCTTTGGCGTTCTCCATTTTCGTTCAATTTGAGTTCCTTTTACTGTTCTTAGGACAAAACAGATTTCCACGCTGCTATCCAATGAGCTAATGAAGGCCGTTTTAATTTAATCGAGTTTTTTTTAATTTTTTTTTAATTTTTTATTTTTTAAAGGAAGTATATAATCCCTAACGTAAACTATAAAATAAAACATCAGAAGGATAAAATCGAAAATTGCAAATTACTTTTGATTTCTTTTTTTTTTTCTAACAATTATAGTAAGTTTTTTTTCAACAAAATACATATAGAAAACCCTTTATTTTTAACTCAGTACTAGGAAACATGTAAAATGCATCAACAATAAAAAAATATTATTATTATTATTTTGTTTTAAACGTAGGAACTCTAGTTTGCAAAATTCTAGTTCAAATCGTAGGATCTTACGATACTACGATCTCAAAATACCAAATCGATTCTATCTTCGAATATATTCTATCCTACAAAAATTTTTATTAGAATGACTCAAATAAGAGTGATTTTTATAATTTATCTGTTATTTTATACATGCACATTTTGGTGTATGATCTTACAATTATACGATCCGATCCTACACCCAAATTGATCCGACATGAGAACCAGATATCCCAAACCTTGGGAGTGACGTGTAAAAAAGGAAAATGCTCATTTAGGGCCTGTTCTTTAAGTTTTGATTTTGGTCTCAGTTTTGGTTTCAACAGTAAATTTAATATATTATAATTAATTTTCATTATTTTCAATACAGCTTTTTACTATTCAACTATACATTTTTACATTTTCAATACACTTTTTACATTATAAAGCTATTTTTTCCAAACCAAAACTCAACCCAACCAAAAAAGAAAATTCACATTTTTTGTACCAAAAGTTTGGCATGTTCACACTTTTGGTATCAAATATTTGACAAGTTTTAAAATTGTGCTTTATGTTTCTAGTTTGTTACATTTCGGGTATCAAGACATGTTATTGCAGGTTTTACCTGTCAAACAGTATTCAACGGTAATTTAGGAATATTTTACAAATTCTACAAGTTTGTGTGGTCTAAAATATGATTTTCTAAACTGAGTGTATAATTTGTAGAATAGCTGCCATAAAGACAAAGTTGTCCTCAAATTTTGTGATTGTCACTAAAGTTATGATAGATAAAAGATGGTTATTCTTCCTCATATCAATCTAAGGTTCTGTCGCCGATTCACCGGCAGGATTGCAGTAGCCATTCTACAAAATTGTAAAATTTGCAAAATACTCCAAAATTACCGTTGACTACAGTTTGATTATGTAAACCTGCAATAGCAGGTCTTAGTACTAAAAATGCAACAAATTATAAAGCACAATTTTATAATTTGTCAAACATTTGGTATCAAAATTTTAAGATGCCAAACTTTTGGTATAAAAAATGAGATGCTTCCCTGTAGAATAATTAAACTAAGTTTCATATTAGTTTCTATTTCCTATTCGGTTTATGTTTCCTATTCGTTTGTTTCCTGTTTGGTTTCGTATTTGTTTTAGGAAACCTAATTGTTTTAAGAAATAGTTGCAATCTGAATCAGTGTAGGATTCAGGGATAGTTTAGCCTATAAATATATGCCTTGGGTTGCCATTGTAATAACAGAGAAAAATACAAAGATTAAATAAAAGCCTTGCGGCTGTTTTGGTTTCCGACATTGAAGTTGTTTTGCTTAAGGTAGAAAGCTTTCGTTTATTGCTTTGCTTAAGCTTTATTATTTAAGCTTTGATTGGTTTCTTCGATCCTAATGCAATTGAATTGCATGGAATTTGGTCTGATGCAATTTAATTGGAAAAATATCAAAAGTAGTCCACAATCTTTGCCTATGTTTCAAATGTAGTCCACAATCTTTAGTAAGTATCAAATGTAGTCCACAATGTATCTATTTTGTTTCAATTTCAGTCCAATTAACAGAAATTGGACCAAATTAACGGTCAAACCAGTTGACCGTCAGTCAAAGGTGGTTTTGACCTCTTGAAACCAGCTTCAAAGATTGTGGACTACTTTTGAAACATGAGTAAAGATTGTGGACTACTTTTGAAACATGAGTAAAGATTGTGGACTACTATTGATATTTTTTCATATTATTTAAGAATAACACATTTATCTTACTTTTAAAGATATTGATAATTTTAATTCCTTTTATACTTATTATATGAGCTTCCCAAGTTACAAAAAATTATGTTACAATTATATTATATTCATCTCAAATTCGCATTTTTAAAAATTAATTATTCTCTATGTTCCATTAGAAGAGTCCATTTTGAAAAATATTTCTTATTATAATAGAAAATTTGTAACAATACAATTTTTTTAATAGAATACTTATTAAATTTTTTAAAAAATATTTTGAAAAATATTTCTTGTTCCAATAGAAAATTGTATGCGGGCTACAATTTTTCAGTTTTTCTAGAAAAATTGAGAGCAAAAGGTAGAAAAATTGTATGTGGGTTACAATTTTTCTAGAAAAATTGAGAGCAAAATTCACTAGCCAACATACAAGGGGTAGCTTCTCCGAATGTCTGCCTAGTTCGCAACAAAACTCACATGTTTATCACAAAAAGATATATTCTTTATTAATATATAAAATTTAAAACTAACACAACCCGCAATATTATTTAAAACTTTTTTTTACTATTCATAGTAGTGCAATCGCAACAAAAATAATTTTATGATTTTATAAAATTTTCTAAAAAAATATTTCTCAACTAAAATTCTTTTTATAAAAATACTCTTATAAATTTATTAAATGTTCGTAAAATATTTTAAAATATTCTGATATACTTATTATGAATGTTAGGGTACAATAACTAAAATAACTAATTTGACACTATTTATTTCACACATATACTTATTAAGTATGAGATAACTGTAAACTACACATTGTTATATTAGTAAGGGTATGGAGAGTAAAAAAATTTAAAAGTTGACTATTCCATTGGAACAAGAAAATTTTTTCAAAATGGACTCTTCTCATGAAACAGAGGGAGTAATTAATTTTTAAAAATATAAATTTATCTCAAATTTATATTTTTAATGAATATAATACAATTATATTCATCTCAAATTTATATTTTTAAAAATTATTTACTCCCTCTCTTCTATGAGAAGAGTCCATTTTGAAAAAATTTTCTTGTTCCAATGGAATAGTCAACTTTTAAATTTTTTTACTCCCCATACCCTTACTAATATAATAATGTGTAGCATACAATTATCTCATACTTAATAAGTATATGTGTGAAATAAATAGTGTCAAATTAGTTATTTTAGTTATTGTACCCTAACATTCATAATAAGTATATCAGAATATTTTACCAACATTTAATAAATTTATAAGAGTATTTTTATAAAAAGAATTTTAGTTGAGAAATATTTTTTGTAGAAAATTTTATAAAATCATAAAATTATTTTTGTTGCGATTGCACTACTATGAATAGTAAAAAAAAGTTTTAAATAATACTGCGGAGTTGTGTTAGTTTTAAATTTTATATATTAATAAAGAATATATCTTTTTGTGATAAACATGTGAGTTTTGTTGCGAACTAGGCAGACATTCGGAGAAGCTACCCCTTGTATGTTGGCTAGTGAATTTTGCTCTCAATTTTTCTAGAAAAATTGTAACCCACATACAATTTTTCTACCTTTTGCTCTCAATTTTTCTAGAAAAACTGAAAAATTGTAGCCCGCATACAATTTTCTATTGGAACAAGAAATATTTTTCAAAATATTTTTTAAAAAATTTAATAAGTATTCTATTAAAAAAATTGTATTGTTACAAATTTTCTATTATAATAAGAAATATTTTTCAAAATGGACTCTTCTAATGGAACATAGAGAATAATTAATTTTTAAAAATGCGAATTTGAGATGAATATAATACAATAGTAACATAATTTTTTGTAACTTGGGAAGCTCATATAATAAGTATAAAAGGAATTAAAATTATCAATATCTTTAAAAGTAAGATAAATGTGTTATTCTTAAATAATATGAAAAAAAATCAATAGTAGTCCACAATCTTTACCCATGTTTCAAAAGTAGTCCACAATCTTTGAAGGTGGTTTCAAGAGGTCAAAACCACCTTTGACTAACGGTCAACTGGTTTGACCGTTAATTTGGTCTAATTTCTGTTAATTGGACTGAAATTGAAACAAAATGGATACATTGTGGACTACATTTGATACTTACTAAAGATTGTGGACTACATTTGAAACATAGTCAAAGATTGTTGACTACTTTTGATATTTTTCCCAATTTAATTGCATGCGTGTTGTTTGACGTGGGTGCAGCATCAAAATCAATTTGGCCTAACTGTGTTGTTTGAGTTTGGATACTCGAGATTCTTTGCATTAATTGATCAAATTCAATAAATTGTTTTCGGTGATCAAAAGCTTCCAGCTTCGCGACTCTCAGATTTCAGGGACGATAGTAGCTTCCGCGTTTGTTTAATTTTGTTTGTTTGTTTATTTTGGGTCCTACATCCCTTACAATAAATAAGTTTAAAGCATGGCATGCACACTTTATGTGTAATTTTTTACTACATTGCCATAGGGTTTACAGTTCCGGGATAGCATTGGTTTCGTAGAACATAGTCAAAATTAATTGTAGATTTTGTATATCTTGAACTGAAGCTATACTCATCAAAACGACAGCGAAGGGCATCTTCGTTATGAATTTTTTTTTTTTTAGTGAATTGGTTTTACTACCTTAGGGCATGTTTGTTATATGATGATTTTTTTTTTAAAACATGTTTTTAAAAAATAAAATATCAATGTTAAAGGTGTATTGAAAATATAAAACTATGTAGATGAATAATAACAAATTATATTGTAATGAAAATATATTATGTTATATTAAATTTATTATATAAACTAAAAACACAAAAATTAAAAAAAACAACAAAAACGAACATTGCCTTAATATGATTTTTTTTTATTATCAAAAATAGGAAGTGCAAGTACTTTTTAATGAGAAAGTACATATGTTTTTGTAAATCAATATGATTAGAATAGTAGTAAAATTGACTTTTTAATTTACCTATATTTTCATAGGAAAAATTATCGATATTAATTTATACGTAATGCATCATGCTCATGTTCACGTGATTTAGTGAGTGCACTAAATAATATATTTTTTCCGCTCTATTACAAGAGTTCACTTTAAAAAATATTTTGTTTTAATAAAATAGTTTACTTTAAATTTTTTTACTCCTCGTAACCTTATTAATATAATTATGCGTGGTTCACAATTAACTCATACTTAATAAGTAAGAATATAAATGAAATAACGAGTGTTAAATTATTTATTTTAAATGTTATTTCTTGACATTCATAATAAATTATACATTGATCAAAGTAAAATTTTCTAATAGAATAAATCGAGTATCAATTTTATAAGAAGTTACGCGAGAAGTGGAATTCCATGTCATGTGGATAGGATAATCTAGGGAAAAAAAAAACATATAGAGACCATTCCTAGCTACTCAGTTTCTATCACATTTACCTGAGAAGGCCCCCCCAATCTATAAATAAATATGGCTATCGAATGGGACATATACACAATTTAAAAAGTAATAATAATAAATAAATAAATAAAAACGAAATAGGAGAGGAGAGCTAGAGAGTGATGGTGAAAGGGAGGGTTTTGCAATTCAATAGGTTCAAATATTGTGGGTTGTAATAGAAAATAAAAAAATAAAAAAAAAAACAAAATATACTATTCTTTTTCACTATGTGCTTGAGCATTCAACTGGCTTAGGTGTTTAAGTGTAGTGTTTTCGGGGAGCTCATTCTCACATTTTTATAGGGAGTTCGAGATACGTGACTAAAAATTCACTCACAGCTTAGTTGATCCCAACCGCACACATCAACAACTACTATCTAAATGTGCATTGAGTTTAATTCAGTTGGTACACTTTTTTTGTCAGGTGATCTTGAAATCAAATCTCAAAACTCTCAATGTAATTCCTCAGGAGCATGACAGCAACAGGCAGACAAAGAACATATGAGCAAGGCACGAGGAGTTCCCCTAGTGGAGTTATTTTCCTCCCATAGTGAAATTATTTAAACTAAATATAGAAAACAATAATTCTAAAAATATTTCCTTTCTAAACACAAAAAGAAATTGTTACATTTTTCATATGTGATTTTTTTTTTATTAGATTCAAAAGTCCAAATAATTTATTTTCCAACCAACTAAAGGAGCCATTCGATTTTTTGTTCTAATAATTAGATCTATACAAACTACTACTTGTTTAGATCTATATAGATTTGATTTAGTTTATTCAACTATTTTTATCTGATTATTATCAGATCAAATTATTCACAATTGTATCATTAATTTTCTCTTAAATAATAAAATATGAGCTCTATTATCAAAAAAAAAAAAATAAAAAAATAAAAAACCCCTTAAAGGCAGCATTAAATTAAAGATCAAATTAGGCGGTTCCCTTTCATTTTCTTTTTAATTCTATCCCTCAAAAGTCAAAAAAACCCCAGCACAAACTGTAAAATTGGGGACCAAAGAATTAAAAGGATGATTAAACATTACAACAAAGAAAAAGAAAGGAAGGTAGAGATACATCAAGTGAGTTGGTGGTGGAGTTGTGACAACTGACAACATTATTCAAGTGATGATTAAATAAAGGAGGAGTGTAGTTGGTTGTGTCGTGTGAGCCTGTGAATTTAGGAAAAGGTAAACAACGAAAAGGACAAAAGAGTAAACATCGTACTAAATATTTCAACATTTGTTGTTAAAATTGTCATAAATGTATTTTTTTAATTAATTAATATTTTTATTAATTCAATAATGATTTCCAAAGGTAAGTGATAGTATGTGTAAATTCATTATAAAAAATGCTATGGAATTATTAGACAACATTTTTTTTATAGGTAAGATTTGTTACACATGCCACTGAAGAATATAGAAATTACTAGAAAACTTCACTTTTTTTTTTTTTTTTGCATTTCAAAAAATCCTAAGAAACGGTTAATCTTCCATTTGATTGCTTAAAACTAGCAGTAACAGGCCACATGGACCAAACTGTAACAATGTACAAATGTAAGAGACTATTTTTATAACAATGAAATGTAATGGACCAAAAGTGCAACAGGTCCAAACAAAATGAACCAAAATTGTAATTTTTCCTTTAAAACTATTGTTAATTTGTTTCTAATGTTTATAAAATTACTTTTAAGTTTTAAAATTTGACTTTCTTTAAAATTTTGTGTGCATCGAAGAAAATACTAATTTTATTTAAGTTTAAAAAATGTCAAAGAACCCATTTGACCTTTTAATTCAAGTTGAAGGGACTAAGTTGTCTAGTTTACAAAGATTGGGGACTGAAAATATTGTATGCAAAGTATAGAGACTAATTTTGTTATTAGGGCAAAGTTTGAGAGATAAGAATACATTTTTTTCCCTTAAAAAAAAGAAGAAAGAAAGTAGATTACTAGATTAAGAAGAAAAAAAATTAGTAAATTACCACGATACAGGATTGTTCTAATTATCAAATGAACCCTGTAATTTGAACAAATTACTAAACGAACTATGAAAGTAATATTGTTACAATCGTTCAAACCTCATATATCATATTATTAAAAAAATTAGGGCAAATTCCTTAAAACCCCCCTATGGTTTACAAAAATTATTAAGAATCCCCATGTGGTTTAAAAAGTTTGAAAAATCCCCCTGTGGTTTTTCGATATCCTTAACCGTTAGGGTTTTGGTTAACTTTAACGGTGATATGGTCATTTTCGTAATTTTATCCCTTTTTAAAATGATTGACTTCTTAGGTTGACAGTTAAAGTTAACCAAAAACCTAACGGTTACGGATATCGAAAAACCACAGGGGGTTTTTTGAGCTTTTTAAACCACATGGGATTCTTAATAACTTTCGTAAACCACAGGGGGTTTTAAGGAATTTGCCCAAAAAAATTATATGATAATTTGTTTAAATCACTAGATTTGTTTAGTAGTTTTCTTACACTATGAATTTCGTTTGATAAAATTTTCCACTATATAGTTTATTTAATAATTTGGATAAAAATTACTGCATATGCTCGATAAGAAAAGCCCATTTTAAATTTGTAACTTGTAATTTATAAATCGTTGTATAACTTGGTATTTCTATTGGAATGGAGGAATAACTTTACTTTGGTGATTTGTCCAAAAGAAAAAATTGCACTTTTGACTATTTTTATTTGCAGTTATTAAATTATTGGTCACTTCTATTTCAATTGTCAAAAAAACAAAGAAAAAAAAAATTGTATGTATGGTATTATACGTTTGACCATTTAAATCTATTATTACCTATTTTCCCCAATGAACGCCCCAGTCGACAATAATATGGGTTTATTTTACAAAATAAAAAATTTTTAGGGGCTAATTCTATAACGTCTTTTTTGAGGTTGAAATTTTGATATTCATAATTAGCCCCTGAAAGTTTTTCATTGTGTGAGAATAAACCCATATGTTGATTTTGGAGAACATGTAATAAGATGTTAAAATGACTAAAATTCTAACAACATACATACAAAAATAATTTTTTATAACGATTTAAACAAAAGTAATTAACAATATAACGGCATCAAACAAAAGTGAATTTTTTTTTCCCATTATCCAAAAAGACTCCAAAAACACACACCATCCTTCCCCCTTCCCCCAGACGTGACAGAACAACAACAGCCCCCAAAACCCCCAGCCCCAGAATTAAAAAAATAAAAATAAAAATGGAGAGGGAGTCAAAGATCTCATAGTAGAGGGTAGCCATACATAGACCGGTCCAAGGCCCGAGAAGGCAACAACAACACTAGTGATAGTGTGGTGTGTGAGCGAGGGTTTATGAAACTCAAACATAACACATAGTGTTCAGTATATTGTGCTCCTTCGGATACCTTTCTCTCTGTCACTTCCTCTCTGCGATTCTCTTGTTTTCTGCACTCTTATTTACTACCTTTCGTCCGTTTCTCACGCCGCCACACACTCCCTCCTCCGCCTCCACCTCCACCACCACCACTCCTCATTCTCTCTCTCTCTCTCTCTCTTCTGAGCCAATCACAGATTCACAGACCACCTGACCGCCACCATTACTCCCTATGATTCCATTTCTCACCGCACATTTCCGAATCTAGAAGTTTTTAATGACTCCAAAACCTCGTTCACGCCGCCTCTCTTCGTGTTACCTCCACCCGGGGGGTGATCCCGCTACCGGCATCTGCGCTGCTTGCTTACGCGAACGCCTCCACGGGCTCGACTCCCCCGGTGACCCTGAGTCCTCTTTTTCTACAGGGAATGTAGGGGTGAGCGACGCGGTCGTGAGGTCGCCGGAGTTGCGCCGCTGTAGGTCTGTTTACGCGGCTAAATGTGAAGGTTCCGCGAGCTCGTTCGAGCCTCGGCGCAAGTCCTGCGACGTTGGGGGTCGGAATGGGAGGAGTTTGGCCCTTTTGTTTGATGCCGATGATGAATGCGGTGGATCTAATGGTGTTCGTACTAGGGTTGAATCGAAGAATATTCTTAGGAGCCCTGCATTTGAGTTGGGAGCGGCGAATAAAGTCAAAAGTGAAGAAGGAATCAGGGATTTCGATGGCGATGAAGACGCCCACGAAGATAGCATTGTTGATGAAGGAGAGGTCAAGACAATGAAAGAGCACATAGATCTAGAACTGCAGAGCAAGGGGCAAAAGATGAAGGATTTCAAAGAACTGGCTGGGAACTTCTGGGAGGCAGCTTCAGTATTTAGCAAGAAATTGCAAAAATGGAGGCACAAACAGAAGAAAAAGCTCGGCAACGAAAATGGCATTGACGACGGTAAGGGTGAAATTAAAGGTAGAAAGGAGAAATTCTTTGGGGAAACTCAATCTGAGGCTGCGGAATGTGTGATGGGCAGGAGATCTTGCGACACTGAGCCTAGGTTTTCTGTTGACGCCGGGAGGATTTCGTTTGATGAGCCTAGGGCTTCTTGGGATGGGTATATGATCGCCAGGACCATTCCTAGGCTTGCGCCCATGTTGTCTGTTGTGGACAATGCAATTTTGAATAGCGGCAATAGGTTTGAAAATCACAGAATATCTGTTGATGGGGGCCAAATGCATTCAATAATGGAGGACGAGAGCAGCTCAGGAGGGTCAGCTCAATCTCAGTCGAATTCGGACTCTTCGTCTTCGCAGAGGCGAAGCAGTTTTGATAGGTCAAGCTCTGTTAGGAGTTTCGGTAAGAAATTTGTGGGCCTGGAAGGTGATGAAATGAAATACGGATTGAACAATGCAAGAGCTTCTCCAACAAAGCTGGTGATTACAGAAAGAGAATTGAAGGATTGGCATTTGAGATCTATCAAAGATGACCCTCGCAAGAAGAAGATTGAATCTCCTTGTGCCAAGAATGCTGCAGGATTTGATGACAGTGGAGGTCATTTGGGATCGAAGAAACAAGCTAAGTGGCGAAAGATGTGGAATGTTTTTGGTAAAAAGCAAAAGCCCTGTGACAACAAGTCCATTGGAGGAGATTCACTGGATAGTAGTTCCCCTGCCATGGCGGCTTCTGAGAAGCAAGAAAAGGATGCGATTGGTGGAGAAGCCATTAATGGCGGCACGGGTTGGAAGCTCATGAGAAGCAGCAGCATTATCGGCGCAAGGCATTCATGTGAAGTGATCAGATCAAGCAATGGTTTGATGAGCCTTGGCAATGTTCCTGAATGTGGCAAAAAGGGCGGGGAAGAGTTTGTTCTGGGAAGAAATCAGAGCGCTAAATACACTACAAGTAACTTGGATGATTTACCATTTTATTTGACGCCATTGAGGACCTCGAGGAGCAGCAGAACATTTGGGAAGAACGTCAACAAACTGCAGAATTCACATTTCATCAATGGCCATATTTTATCACTGAACTAAAACTGTATAATTAATGTGCTTTCTATAGTTGTTGTTTATGAGCTTGTGTGAGAATGAATGCTTTAGTTTTTGTTTCAGCTCGCTGCAACTGTTCTGTCTTTGTGCACAATTTTTAGTTACAGAAATAATACAAGTTTTAAGCTTTGATTTAGTCGTTTGCCATTTGTTGAAGTTCCTCATGTTTTTTGGATCTTAATGCCATAGAAGATGAAAGCTCACTGCAGTTTAATTTGTTTCGGTTGGTGATCATAGTTTGGAGGATTGTGATCTCGATCGATTTTGATCCCACACTTAAATCAATCTCACAATCTCAGGTAGAATCCCGATATTATGCAAAACATGGTGTCGATATAT
The DNA here is from genome assembly GCA_016801395.1 of Leptodermis oblonga. Taxonomy (NCBI): domain Eukaryota; kingdom Viridiplantae; phylum Streptophyta; class Magnoliopsida; order Gentianales; family Rubiaceae; genus Leptodermis; species Leptodermis oblonga. The sequence goes on from CM028760.1 coordinate 36,632,058, forward strand.
GTAGCTATATCTTTGGCTAGTTTCCTGAGGTGCATTTTCTCCTCCTCCAAGCTTTAGCCTTATTTCCTATTCGGTTATTTGCATTGCAATTGCGATAATGGGGTGTAGTAAGCCCAAATTGATACATTGGGCTGGGCTGTATCTCATATTCAGGCCCAAAGTCTTGGGCCAGTCCATCTTCAGTCTCTTGTTGTAGCAATTGTTTTTTGTTTCTTCGAATTAATCATTTGCATTGTATCCATCAGCTTGGTCGGATTTAGACAACACCTTTAAAATGTTTTTAGTGTCGGATAGAAGTTTTTCATAAGTTTATGTGTCTTAATACATTATAATCAGTTTTTATCATTTTAAATATAATTTTTTACTATTCAGCTATATATTTTTATATTATCAATATACTTTTTACATTATAAAACTATTTTTCCAAATTGAAACATTCCTAAAAGAACAAGCCTTTAAGGCTCTGTTCTTTTCCATTCCATTACAGAAAATTCATCATTTTTTTCATTCAAAATTGTACCTAAAGAAACAACTTTATTTTTTACCCAATTTAAAATTTAAATTTTAAAACTCCCTCTAAATCTTAACTCACACAAATTCAAAAAATAACAAATCATTACACTTTTTATTCTCTTTCATACACAAATCCCAAAAGAAATTCCCTCTAAAAAAAATTTCTTCCCTAAAACCAAAATTTCTGCGATCCTATCACAGAAAGAATAGAGCCTAAGTGAGTTTTTTTGATTGCTTATAAAAATTTAAGTATTTGTAGAGGCTATTATCGCATAATTAATTAGTGACAGATGCAATATATGAGATTTATATTGTAGGACGTGATTTGCTAGGTCATATGAATCTCCATAAAGCTACGAATAAAAGATCAACAAATATTTGGACACTAGTTGTATCATATGTAACTTACATTATACTATTATTTCTTATTTAGAAAAACAAAATTTTATATTATTCATACAAAATTATTATGCTTTTTGAAATATAATGAAACATAAATATTATCCGTGCCTATTATTCAGAGATTTCAAAATGCTTTTTAGAAAAAAAAGAAAAAGAAAAAGCTTTTCCATTTTTTGGTGTTGAAGAGTGATTTTCAAAATTTCAAAATTTAGCGTTATGATAACTCGTGTATCCTTATTACCCGTTTGAGGTACTAAGGGGATTGATGAATTGGTTCACTTTCATGAGTAAAATAAAATAGAAAATTATTAGATACGTCCGTTGTATCCATAAAAATAGTACATCAAACTAATAGCCTTACCCTACAAGTACACCACTTTCCCCTTAAAATAACCTTACCCTGAGTGTGTCTGGCTGCACCATCTTATGTGATGCATCAGATGCACTCAATAATTTCTCGTAAGGGGAGAAGATTGGAAAAAAAAGGAAAAATTTGAAAAAATAACTTCAAAGGATATTCAAATAGTTATATGTGAATCAAATCCACCAATTTAGTTGGTACAAGTAGGGGTGTCAAAAGGGCGGGTTGGGCGGGTATTAAATGGGTGTTAACCATTATCCATTCAATTAATGGTCTTAACTCAAATAGGTAACGGGTAGCTATGGGTACCCATAATACCCATTATAAAAAAATATAAGGCTTATTTAATAGTTTATTAATAAAAAAAAATTTTAAAATTTTTTTAATTTCATTTCAATTTTTTTTAAAGCAGATTTTAATTCTTTGAATCTATTCTAAAATTTGAAATATTAAATTTTATATACTTTTATATTTAATTGTATGTAATTTTTTGTCCAAACATAATTTTTAATTTTTTTATATTTATATAAACTCGTGCATGCCCCGACACTGAAACTGGGCCCAAGGCCCGAAACTGGGCCACCGCCAAAACTGGGCCCGGGGCCCTAAATTGGTCCAGGGCCAAAACTGGCCCGAGGCCCAAAATTGGGCCCGGCCCTAAATCGGTCCAAAACTGGGCCCGAACTGAACCGGCCCGGCCCGAACCAAACCCGCCCTAAACCCGAACGAATTTTGAATTAGTATTTATAAGTGCGTTATTTAAAAATATTATAAAAAAATAAATGGGAAAAAAACGTAAAGTAATTGTAGGACACGAAAAAAAAAAAAAGAAAAAATAAGTTTGAAGAAAAAAATAAAATGGGCACACTAAAATATGTGAGTTGTTGATTTTTTTTTTTAAAAATACTTTTAAGGGTAATTTTTTATGGGTATTTTTGATACCCATGATAGGCGGGTTTTAGGGTACCCAATGAGCTACCCTAAATCCGCACATTACATATTTAGCCTAACCCACCCAACCCATTATTTTTTAAAGTGGGTTTTATTGGGTTAATACCCAATGTGTTTGGGCAGTTTTTGGGTTAGTAGATTTTTTTGCCAACTAGGTACAAGTTACAACAATCTACCATAACCAAGTTTTTTTTGCTTATGTAAGTACTATTATTAAACACATAATTAACCATCAATCAACCAATTTATCTGGATAGAAAACCCTTATACCGTTTGGTCGGAGGGGCATCATCCTCACCGCACTCATCATCGGTGTCGATCCTCGGAGGATCCAACCTGCTCTGATACCTCATTCTTCTCAAAACGTGCACATTAAAGTAGTAGCTCACTATGCTCTTCCGGCTATGGCCCGGCAAACATTCAAGTGCCGTATTGATGAAAGACTGACCAGTAGATTTAGCATGCGAATCAACAACGCATTGGAACTTCATCTTCTCCTCCTCGTTCAACAGCTCGGAAACCTCTTCTCCCATGTTGTCGAATCCCCATCTCCAGAAGGCCGTCCCGATATTCGATTTCAGTTCGAATCTCTTAGCTGCTACGTGTTTTTTGACACACCTGACAGATCCGGGGATTGGGCATGAACATGAAGTAGGTCTTCCTAGTCCAATCAAATCGCCATCTGCTATCATGTCTTCTTCTGTGAGCCCAGCATACCATACTGCAACCTTTGTGTCCAGCAGCTTTTTGTTCTCAGGGTTTGAGTCGAAATTCTGGCGGTATTCGGCCGGAGACATCGTCGGAACAGGCAAATGATCAGCTTGGAAGAGAGGTCCGACCGGGGTGATCGCAAGCTTGGAGCTATCGTCACAGATGAAATCGATCCAGCTTTTCTTTGCTACTTGAGCCGGCTCCATCTGCTACTTTCACTACTGCAAGTGAGTAGCCATAAGATGAACCAAAAGAGCTGCTACGTTACTACAAGAGACATGCACAAATATATAAATTACGGGGATCCGATCTGATCTTCTGTATAGTTTAATCATGTCTTCCTTGTCTAGATAGTAGACAGAAAAGACATGAGTACAGTAGACCGAAGATCTCATGAGATAAATTACTTCCTTCAATTTAATAAAAGAGTTCTATTTCGTACATGTACAATTTTCTAACTTATTAGTGTAGTCTAATGTAAATTCACATACAACATTCTACCCTAAACGTAAAATTCTTAATTTCGCAAAAATGTAATCATATATAATTTTTAATATAAAATAACTTTCAAACCCATCATTTCGATTCAAACCAATAACAAAAAAAAATTATAAAATTTTAACTTTCAATCACCCAAATTAACGTAACAATTTACAAAATTAGACAATAAAAAATTTCTTTAATAATAAAAGAAGAAAAATTGAACAAGAAATTTCTTTTATTGAGTTTTGAAGTGAAAAATAGATAAGAAACGAGAAAGAAAAAAGAAATCGAATTTTTATTTTAACTAAGGGACCCACGTGTGAGGGGGCTGAAGCCTGAAACTCACCCCTAGTATCTCATCCATCTTCAACGGTTCTGCGGCGGTTCCCTCCTCCCAGGATCCTACCATAGCCCCCAGCCACACCCCACCCCCCCAAATCTACAGCGCCAATCGCCACCGCAAAAACACATGAAAGTGAATTGAGATAGAAATCTACGGATAAATCGATTAGGGATGAGGTTCATTCACCTAATTTTAGTCCAATTAAACGAAAAATGTAAGTTCACATAGCTAATGAGTCATGATTTTTTATTTTATATATATTTTTGTGTGATTAAAAGTCGTGAATTGAATTAATCTAGTCAACCTAATCGCTAATTTTTTTAAAATTCATGTGCTCCTATTTTTTTTGGGGATTAGGGAATGGAACATTCGAACAAATGCAAAAGAGAGGGGGGGGGGGGGGGGGGGGGGTACAAAAATGAGAATTACTAATGGGAAAGAGAAACTAACCCTTAAAATAGTTGTATAGGGGAAATTCTGTGCTTTTTCGATCTCCGTTTCTGAATTTTCAGCTCGGCTCCTGTGGGTTCTGTCTCGATCTCACTGTCGACGAATTTCCAGCACGCCCCCTTTTTTGTTTTTTTATCCCGCCTTGTCGCTTCCTTTTTTATTTTTTTATCCCGTCTTGTTTTTATTTCGATCAGAGTAAAAGGCAAAAAGAAAAAGTAAAGCCTTTAACTAAATTACAAGCAATTAACAAATTTAAAGTAAGTTTTTAGTTCCCTATTTAGTAAAATTCATAACAACTCACAAATTATAAATTTATATACTAGTCACCCTTTTACTAATTTTTCGGTGTGGGATTGGGATTTCCTCTAATTTTTTAACGTGAGAAATACATTTTGTAGGGCCCAAGTGTGTAAACTAGCCCAACAACTTTTCTGTTTCTGTTATCACAAGCCCAGACTTTGTAACAGATATTGTAACGGCTCAATCCTATAAACTACTGGCCCAATAGCTTTTGTGTTTATGTTCTTGCAACGCAAAATATCTAGATCAAGCCGTTTTGTACGCTCAAACCCAAATTATGTACGTGTCACTAATATTTAAACTCAATTATGATAATTCACAAACCTTATACTTATATACGAGTTACCATTTCTCTAATGTTTCTCGAATTTTGCTGTGGGATGGAATGTTACAATCTGACTCACTTGTTGGGCCAGCAAATAGGGAATACATTTTGTAAACCCCTTGGACTTTAAACTGGCCCAATAACTTGTGTGTTTATGTTCTCGCAAGGCCAAATATTTAAATGAAGTCATTTATATATTTAAACCAAGTTGGCCTAGCGAATGCATTTTGTATAGCTCAGCTCATGGGCTATAAACTGGCCCAATAATTATTGAAATTTGTGTTCTCGCAAAAGCCTAAAATATTAGGTCAAATCACTTGAAACTCACAAGTCTTAAAAAAATATACAAGTCATTATTTTTCTAATTTTTGAATGTGGGATAAGGTGTTACATTAAGGCCCAAATGATTAAGTCTAGCTTAACCTCTACGTCAAACTCTAGACTTAGCTGACATGCTTAATTTTCTCATTTTAGAGCAAAGCTTAACTTAACCCTATGTGCATCAATAGAGGAGGATTCCAAGATATAATAAGGACAAATTTTTTTCTTCTAAGTAATAAAAAATACTTCACAAGTAATTTTTTCATAATAACATTTTCAAACTTTTAGATATAAAAGTTCTATTAATAAATACATACTCATGAATTGATCAATTTATTATATGCAAATTATAAAACTCATAATTTTGTTTATAACCCATCATGTACCACCCTTAAAACTTGTAAGAGAATAGGATAGTAAAAAACGGCACAAAGAAAAATAAATTTATGCTATGCACGGGCTAATATTTTTATGTATAGCATGTAATTCATCAAAATTCAAAATAAAGAAAATTATTGATATTTTCTAGCCATTTACAAATAAAATTCCTCTTAGATTTTTGTATTATTTTTATTTATTAATGCAACAATTACCCTCATCCACCCCACCCTAGAAGAAAATAAATAAATAAAAAAACAAATGAAAGGGTTTCGCATCACGCGATCTTCTGTCTATTTTATTACTGTCTTTTTCATCTATTCTTTTACAAAGGAGGAGTGGGCCCCATGATATGACATGTGAGTTTCACTCTCTAATCTCTATTATAAAAGAGTGAACAGGGAGGCACAAAAAATAATCTTTGCAAAAGTTTCTTGGTGCTATTTTTGGGGAAATAAAATATCCTTATTTTCTGTTTCTTAAAAGTCTCTTACTTCCCAGTACCAAAAAAAGAAATACATTACATGTAGCTATTTTTTGAGCAATTTCCTACGTTTCTACGTCAAACTTAATACTTGACTATTTTTTTAAAATTTTTTATATCATTAATACCTAATTTCATTATAAATATTCAATAAATTTTCGCTACGTGAATGGGACTTTAATAAATAATTTTCTTACATTGGCGTTATGGTACAAATGACGTGCAGAAATTGTGCAGATTTGGGGCATACGAAGTGCGATTTCTTTATAGCTTTTGAATTGAATTTGAATGAAAATCATCAATTATATCTCGGTATGTTGAAACTATCCTTACAAAAATCCTCTCCATGGATTAAATTGGGATAGAAATTAACGAAAAATGTCAAAAATCCTCTCCATCTGATGCATTCATTAAGGTTTTGTTCTCTTGGTGAACCCAACTTGAGAATTTTTAGTTTTAGGGAAGTAATTTTTTTGGAGAGAATTTTTTTTAAAAAAATTGTATAGGAGAAAGATAAAAAAGTGTTATGATTGTATTACGTTTTAAATTTATGTAAATGAAGATTTTGAGGGAAATTTAATGTTGTGGATGATTCTAAGAACTGCAAAATGGGGAAAGGGGTGTATTGGGGTGGTGGGGTTGGGGAATGGAACATTCGAACAAATGCAAAAGCTGGGGTGGGGGTACAAAAATGAAAATTACAAATGGGAAAGAGAAACAAAACCTTAAAATAGTTGTGTTGGGGAAATTTTGTGCGTTTTCGATATCCGTTTCTGAATTTTCAGCTCGGCTCCTATGGTTTCTGTCTCGATCTCACCACCGTTGAATTTCCAGCACGCTCCCTTTTTTAAAATTTTTTCTCCCGTCTTGTTTTTATTTCTATCAGAGTAAAAGGAAAAAAAAAAGAAAAAAGAAAAGACCTAACTAAATTACAAGTAGTTCACAAATTTAAAGTAAGTTATTAGTTCCCTATTCATTATTGCCTAAACCAAGTTACTAGTAGTTCACAAATCTTAAACTTATATACATGTCACCATTTATCTAATTTTTTGATGTAGAGTGAGTTTATGATATGTTACGATTTCATCCACTTGTTTGCCCAGTTTCTAAAATATAATTTGTAGCGCCCTCATATTGGGCCAATAACTTTTGTCTTTCGATTCTCGCAAGCTCAAATTATTTAAGTCAAGTCACAATATTCCTCAATCTAATTCCTCTTCCTTTCCATATTTAAGTCACAATATTTAAGTCAAGTCATGAAATTTGACCCCTCCAGTTCCACGAGTGTATAGGTTCAAACCAAAGTTCAACGCTATTTTTCAAATAAGGTTGAACTATCAAAACCTTGCGAGCCTCTGGAACTGAATTCACCGAGAACAATTGGTTGAATTTCTGAAGCCAAACCCTAGGATTTTGGCCATTGAAATGTGCAAATTCCATTATCGCAACTGGAGAAGAAGAGGAATTAGATTGCGGAAAAAAAAAAAATTTCAATTCAGATCGGAAACGGTAACCAATGTCATGGGTTCAATTCTTGGGAATGCTATGGTAAAAAAGTAAAAAAAAAAAGGGTCAAGTCACAATATTTAAACCTAAGTACAAATGACGGGCAGAAATTGTGCGGACCATGGGCTTAAGGAGTGAGGATTCTTCATAGCTTTTGAACTGAATTTGAATCAATATTCATTCTCTTTTACGTTTGACTCATAGTATTTTAAAAACTAACATTTACATGGGTTAAATCAAATGAATTGGGTGGATAAATAGATGATCTGGTTAATTTAGTTTAACGGAAAATGTAAATTGAACCCAAAAAAATATGTAAGTCCACCTAGATAATGATTCGTACATTCTGGTTAAAAAAAACCTTTTTTTTCTTTTTTTTTTTCTAACATAATAGAGGGAAAATGAAAAGTACAAAAAAAAAAAAAAAGTTACTAAAAATAAATTAAAAAAAAAAAAAAAACTTACAAGAGATGACTCTCTTGCACTATTTTTGCACTTAAGTGCACTCTATAGAGATGATTCCCGCACTGTTTCTGCACGTAGTATTTATCAAGTAATAGGTTGACTCTCATTCTATGACGATAACGATAACATTTGAGTAGTTTAGGTAACTTTAGTGATAAATATTTACAAATATAGGGTTTTTTTATTGAAGAATGTTGTAGAAAATGTAAAAGATGAAGATGTGTTCTGTCTTTGTTACAAGATCTGTTTGATTGAAAAGTGAAAGTATTGTTTAGTTGTTATAGGGAGATTTATATTCAATTTTAGTATTAAGATAGTGAATTAGTTCGGCACAAGTGGCGTATCTAGATATCGAAATGTTTATTGGCTAAAATGCCACTAGTTGTTGAGCTAAAGATAAAGCTCATTATTTTCATAATATCTTAAAATTTGTAGGGATTCAAGGTTATTCAGTCACTTTGTAGGATCATTTCATCCATCTAATTTATTTTCATAAAATTTATAATCTTTTGAAAAAAAATAAAATTTTGACTTATGGTTAATAATGTGAGAAATATACTCCCTCCGACCCATTTAAAGAGTCCTGTTTCTAATACTGAAAACAGTATTACAAACAGGATTCTTTGAATGGGACGGAAGGAGTATTTTATACTCCCCATTTAATTAGTAGAGCAAGTGAACTAGATAAAGAATAAGTAAAATTAATCATTTTTATCCCTTATATGTTTATATAATTGTTTTAGTGATGAATAAGAAAAGAAAAAAAAAAAAAAAACTCCCCCTTCAAATTGGTCTCTTGCAATACTTTGCTCCTTGAGCAATGTGTTTTTACTTCTTTTTCTATTGCGTTTTGGGTTGAAGGCACTTTCGCCTTTGTGTTTGGAGAAAGAACGATTTTAATATCAGCTATTGAGACTCATACAAAGTAGTAAGACATATTTCTCCGATGATTTTTTGGGATCTAGCAAGAACGCAAAAACTCATTGGCACAATCTATAGGTGGTTGGTTGATGGTTGAAACTTGTGTGCATTCTAACATTTCATATACGTGGGATAATTTAATGACTTTTAGGTTCTGTTTTCGTAAATCCAAAATGTTTAAGTCAAGTTATCAGTTTAACTTGCAGTGTATGGTCGACGGCGCAATGCACGTACATTATCTCTTGGTAGCCCCTCCAATGTGAGGATAATCAGAATCGCATGGTTAACAAAGCTAATAACCATTTACTACTCCCTTCTGTCTGTTCATGGGGTCGTCGTACTACCTCTGGTCAAGGTCGATATGACGGGAACTTTGGCACGCTATACTGCCACGCCGTTCGGGGAAGGGGGGAAAAAATCATGTTTCAAGTTATATATAATAACTCATTTTGATATGCTACATAATGTAGCAATCACCTTCTACTCCAAAAGTTAAAAAAAAAAAAGGGCAAAATACAAAATCAACCCTAAAGTTTGTTATAAGCACAAAATGAACCCCCAGTTTTTAAAAGGTACGAAATGAACAAGGAAAATAATTTTGACCAAGAAATTTTTAATTTTTAAGACAAAAATACCCTTCAAAGACAAGGTTATGGTCTTCGCAGAGTATTGTTCAATTGTTTCTGAAGTTCAAGATTCTGAGTTTCTACGCTCAATCTTCTGGACCCAAGCAGCAATGCGTTCCCTTTTGCATCATCATCATCATCCTCACTCTTGTCTTGTGCAGCCTCAAAAATGAAAAAAATTCATGCAACAAACACAAGCAGATCCGATCACTTCTGCAATTGGTATTTGGGATTATGAAGACAGAATTTAACTTACAAAGGAAAAATGGAAATGAATTTAATTTGTAAGAGTGTTGAGGCAGAGCAAACAACCAAAGAGGAAGTAGTCAATCTTTTCTTCTCCTTCCAATCAAAACCTAAGTAGTGGAACCACTGCTATTTTGTTCTTAAATTCTACTGCTCCTTGCCCTGAGCTTTTAGATAATCTCTTCACAGTCATGTCTTATCCGTTTGATTGTTTTCGCTGTACGAACATATATGTATAACAAACTTTAGGGTTAATTTTGTATTTCGCCCAAAAATAAAATAAAATAAAATAAAATAAAACCAGTCATACGATTTACAAACAAAAGTTGACATACAAAGGGGCCGGTCTCACATCATCTTCTGCCCATCAAATATTTGGTCTTGGCATATTTGCAAACGTTCAAGTTTCCCCTATTTGCCTGCAATCTTTTGCGAGATCCTTTGGGAGGAGGGGTCTCCTCCGATTCATCATCGGTGTCGATCCTCGGACATTCCAACCTGCTCTGCTTGCTCATTCTCCTCGGAATGTGCACGTTGAAGTAGTAGCTCACTATGTTTTCTCTGTTATGGCAGGGCAAATTTTCAACAGCCGAATTGACGAAACTATGGCCAACAAATTTGGCGTGCATTTTAACAACGCATTGGAACTTCCTCTCTTCTTCCGCGTTCCACAGCTTGGAAACCTCTTCTCCCATGTTGTCGAATTTCCATTTCCAAAAGGCCGTCCCCAGATCCAATTGCAGCCGGATCCTCTTATCCGCGGCGTGCTTTTTGACACACTCAATCGATCCTGAACTTGTGCACGAGCACGACTTGGGCCTCCCTTTTCCAATCAAATCTGCACCATTGGTCATTTTCTGGTCTCGGAGTCCTTCTGACCATACCTTAATGCCTAGCAGATTTTTACTCTTGGGATTTGAGTCAAAATTCTCGCGGTATTCGGCTGGAGAAATCGGCAGAGCAGGCAAATCAGCCTGGAAGCGAGGTCCGACAGGGATGGTCATGACTCTGAGGCTATCGTCACAAATGAAATCGATCCAACTTTTCTGTAATTGAGCTGGATTCTTCAGTTCTTCATCATCAACTGGCTTTGTGGGCTTCATCTGATGCCTTTAACACATCACCATTAAACGTTAGTTGCCAGAAAAAAATGAATCAGAAGTACATACATTATAGTACAGTGTCCCATTGACAAAAATCTAAAATACAACTGCTTTTATGAGTAGGAAATAAAACACTACTATTTTATTGCGACAACAAGCCACTACTACATAAATACACAACTAAATTCATGTAAAGTAACAATGTTCAAACCTAGATTTGAACAATAATTTGCATTTTTAATGATTTTCTATCATTATTGACATACATTTTTACGTTTCCAATACACTTCTAATATACTAATATTCACAAGATTTGAACCAAACTTCGGTAGGATACAAGCATAGTAAGAGTATAACACAAATTGAGTAGCTAAGAACACAGGTGAAAATACAATCTCTAAAAACAAAATAATTATGTTCCCCAAACCACAAAAAAATAAAAATAAAAAAAGATCGAGAAAAAGAACAGAAGACCAAAACAGTTCAAACTTTTGACTCTTCCTCAGATCCTTAATTAACGGCTGCAAAATTCAACGAAATTTCCAGTATAAACCCAGATAATCAAACAAATAACTGATTCCACAACCAAAACCCAGAGAAAGTAGACATTTTTTTTTGCTGATTCAACTATTAAGAGAATGAAAACGAAAAAGAAACGGCCGGAAAGTACTTCTTCATTCAGGCTTACGTAGTCGGAGCTTACGAAACCGAAGGCTTAAGGAAAGATTTCAGAAGATTCTTCAGAACTTGAATTGAATGCTAATTATCCTTTTTTTTTTTTTTTCTTTTTCTCAGAACTTGAAATTATCTTCACAAAAATCGACCCCAAAACCCTACGGATTGAATCGGATAGAAATTAACGAAAAAATTTCCGGTGGAAATACGTCACGGAAGACATTAATTTCTTTCACGATTTTTCTCCTTCTTCTTTTTCTTTTTCTCGGTGAAATTCAGAAATTTTCTTTTTAACTTCTGAATAAAATTGCCTGATTATAATTCAATTATAAGAAGTTGGGAAAAAAAAAAAAAAAAAAAACCCACCACCAAAAGGTACGTAGTTACTCTTTTTTTTATATTTTATTTTTATACAGAAGTACAAAAAATAAAAAATTCAGTGAGTGAAAAATGAAAAACAATTGCCAAAGAAATTAAGAAAAAAAGAAAATACCTTAAATTTGGTTTATGGCAAGACTTTTGCTCTTCCTGAGTGATATTCTTTTGGAGCAATTTTGCTTGTCTTATGACTCTTCAAAAGCGCAAACTCTCTTGCTTGCCAAGATTATAAAAGAGAAAGGAAAAAAAGAGTTGGAAATTATAAAAGTATACGCAATTATAAAACATTAGTTGAAATAAAAAAAATAAAATTAAAAAGTATAATACTTTACAAAAGAGCCCCTAGTAAAAGTAGAGGCACAAAACTTGATGCATATTGCCAAAAGTCCCAAATATAGGAGAGGAGAAAGAAGATCTCAAGAATTTTTTGACATAGGTGGTTGATTGCTGGAAATTGTGTGTATTCGTAGTTGAAAGTCATAGTAAATGGTGATTGACTCATCGGTGAATTATTCACTGTATTTGTTGTGTCATGTAAGACGACCAAATTAAATATAATATAAAGTATGGATAGTCTTTTGCAGTATCACGGTTGCCTTTTATATGCGTCTACTTTTATTCTCTATTTTTCACCTTTCTACTTAAACATTTATTATTACAGTAGAACCTCTATAAATTAATACTCGGTAAATTAATATTCTATCTAAGATAATATTTTTCTCTAGTTCTGACTTAGGCCAGTTCAAAAAATTACATATTTTAATAAAATAATAAGATAAATTTTTTTTGGAAAGATCCCTTTATAAATATATAGTCCCGCTAACATCATAAATTAATAATCCTTATAAATTACAAATATAACTATGATACTTAATTAAAATAACAATACATTATTGTTTGTTTTTTCTTAAATTTTAAATCTAAATAAATTTAATCTCTAACTGCATTTAAGAGTTCCAGTGTTGAATTGTCAAACTGCCACAAAAATTTTGATGTACAATGAACCCATTGAATATTTTTAGTTCTAATGTATATTGGATACTTTTAATTTTCATGTACAATGAACTTATAGATACAATTGATTTGTACATTGAAAATTTGAAATTTATATTAGTACCTATTAATATAATGATCTAGTAGATACAATTAACTTGTACATATTTGATTTATCTAGATATTTATTTACGGAGATCGAGAACACTCTTTAAATTAATAAATTATTAATTTATCGATTAAATAATATCTCGCTAAATTAATAAAATTTCTTTGTCCCAAGATTGTCAATTTATAAAGATTTTACTGTAGTTTCTTTTATTATGTTCTCATTTTAAAAGTAAAAGTGTAATTTTCAAAATTATAGGTTTTACCTTAAAAAAAGTAAAATTTTTCCTTCCAAAAGCATTAAGTATTATTTGAAAATCTGAAATTTTATATTTAAAAGCATAAATCTAATTCTCAAAAGTATAAATGTAATCTTCTAAAGTGTAAGTGTTAAAAGTAGAACTCTTCCTATCAATAGTATAAGTGGTACATCTAAAAATTTAATTCTTATAAATCATAAGTCTTTTCATCCTTTAGTACTCAAGGTGATACATCTGGCTAAACTCAATATATTAAATGTTAAATTCAATATGTGATTCATCAGATGCTAAAATTGATACGCAATATAGTAGTAGTAGAAATCATAAATATGATACATTAGAGGCTAAACTTGATACACTAGAAAATAAACTTAATATGCGATACACCAGAAACTAAACTCAATACACAATACATTATAGACTAAACTTAATATGCGATACACCAAAAACTAAACTCAATACGCGATACATCATAGACTAAACTCAATACGCATAACCGTGATATTTAAGAGGTTAAACTCGATACACGTAATATCAAACCGCTTGTCACATCAAATGTAAGTTTTTCCGTAGTTCAAATGGTCACTCGTTTCCAAAAAAAAAGAAACGTGTTTCTAACACTGAAAACAAATATATGACTCATGAACTTCACCTATTAAATGGGGCTTCATAGTTACCAAATTCCAATCATTGCCCAGGTTTGTAGGCTCAATTGTGATTGTGACACAAGAAAATGTATATTCTAGATGGGAAGTAAAATCTACCCTCTCCGAAAATGAAAATCGCTTTAGAGTTTTTCAAACAAATTAAGAAATTCATTTTAAATAACAAGAAAAATTAATGATTATTGTAATTTATTACTGCTAGAAGTTTTGAAGTTTTAATCTAAGTAATACTCAATATATATCAAACTCTAATAATTACTTAGTTAGATCATTATAGGACATTCTAGATAATCACTAACTCTTAGTTAGATAAATTAAAACTATTAAGTTGGGAAAATAATTTTTTTGTTATTGTTAAAACGTCATTTATTTTGAAAATTGTTACTCCCTCTCAAACGATTTTTATTCTCAATTGGAAGGAGTATATGATTTGATGTTTTAAAATCATTTTTAAGACCTTTTTAACAGTAGTTTTGATTTTGTTTTTTACGGTGCACAATTTTACTATTCAAACACATATTTTTACAAATTCAATACTTCGAAGATAACTGTCAACAGAAACCATGAATAAGTAGGATTATGAGGACTGAAAATGCATGGTGAAAGATGATCGGATCATCCATAAGTAGCCATTGCAGATTCTCTATTAACGTTTAGAGTATCTTATTTTGTCTAGTTGCAGCAAATAAGAATGTTTTGTCACTCGATCACCGGGTGACAATATACAAGTAAGACACACCAAGTATTTTTTTGCTGTAGATAAAACGAGTAAAAATGAATAGAGGATCCGTACTAAATCCAGACGGATCAACGGAGAGTTCCGACAGGTTTCTTGTAAGTGTACCACTTGGAAATGAGAAGAAAAGCTCCCAAATTCACCAAATTGAGCAGAGCCAAGAGCCAGAAGAAGTAATGAAGATGACCATAGTTCAGATTTTCGGGTATCCAGCCAGGTTCCCCATTCCTCGTACTAGCTCGAGTTACTACTGTCACAATCAATGTACTCAGGTAGCTTCCTAAAGCGCCCGTCGCAAGGGAAAGCGCCGAGCACAAACTCCTCATCGCATCGGGCGCCTGCTCGTAGTAAAACTCCAACTGTCCGATGAATGTGAAAACCTCGGCGCAACCGATGATGAAATACTGAGGAACTTGCCAGAATACCGACATTGGAATCTCCTTAAGGTCGTAATAGTTGTGTCTTCTCACCGTTTTTAATCTGATAAGCTCCAAAGTTCCCGCGGTAAGCATGGCGAAGATGGAAATGACCAGGCCGATTCCAACCCTCTGAAGCTGAGTCAGGCCGTTCTTGTTGCCGGTTAATTTCCGGGCGAATGGGACGATGATTTGGTCGTAGACGGGAACCCAGAATATGACGCTGAGGGTGTCGAATATCCCGAGCGAAGCGGGTGGGATTTGGAAGGTGGAATTGCCCACACGAGTGTCCATTGTTTCGCCTTGGAGGACGAAGAAAGTGCTCATTTGCCCATATGCAGTGCTGAAGATG
This sequence comes from Leptodermis oblonga, assembly GCA_016801395.1. Taxonomy (NCBI): domain Eukaryota; kingdom Viridiplantae; phylum Streptophyta; class Magnoliopsida; order Gentianales; family Rubiaceae; genus Leptodermis; species Leptodermis oblonga. Next base: position 36,647,530 of record CM028760.1, read on the forward strand.
ATGCCTGTGGCTAATATTGGAAGTAATCTTATTATGGATTTTAGCTCCTCTACTTGAGTTACTGTGCAGAGTCTCCAGGGATCCGCCGAGGTTTCTTTCCTGTCTGATTCTACCTGCACCGCGGCCCTGTCAAAGAAACTGAAAACAACGTTAGAAACAAAACTCTTTTAAAGGGACATGAAGAGTAGTATAATCTTAGTGTTGATGATTTATTCGGAAACATTCAATGATCCTGTACATTTTTTCTGACTGGCCTTTTCACCTGAGATCCGATCTTCTGTCTGCCTTAACTTTGTCTTCCTTCTTACAATAGAAGGTGAGACCCACATGTTATATAATGGGGCCCACGTCTCTATTGTGAGAGAGCATGCAGGGAAAATAAGTTTTGAGCAGACAGAAGATCCCATGAATTTTTCACCTACTTGAAATCATTTGTATCAGTAACTCTATACTAATACCATACGGTTACTTGTGCTCTTTAATGAAAGAGCTATAAATGCATATAACTCACGTGCCTCAACTTCAAAATTGGTACAGAGTCAGTGGTTCAGGTCATATTACCGAGATAAAAGTGAGAAGTAGTCATCAAAGGGAGCAGGAAAAACTTACACAAGATTACTTGTATGCTCAAGCTTGCGGCTTCCTTCAATTACAGATTCAGTATCAAGGCTTTCGTACAACAATGACTTATCTTCAGGGACTGCAACATTATACTTCCTGAACGATGCAACCAGGACTTGGCAAATCCGGGTCAGAGGGCTGCCTCCCGGTTTTTGGTTCCGATACAATCGAGAACCCGAAAAGAAGCTAACCACGGCGATCGCCATCGCGACAGCCGGAATGCCAAAACCCCATCCCCAACCCACATTGTCTTGTACCCAGACCAGCACAGAAGCAGCAATTAGCGCGCCTACATTGATTGAGAAATAGAACCAATTAAAGAAAGAAGCCTTGTGCTTCTTTTCGACCTCATCAGTGTCGTCGAATTGATCTGCTCCGTAAGAGGAAACACAAGGCTTTATACCACCTGTGCCTAAAGCTATTAGGTAAAGAGCAAGAAAGGTGATAGAACTCTGCGTCACTGTTGCATTGCAAGCATCCTTTTCGTAACAGTTCGGTTTCAGGCTCGGAATTGAGGCTGATAATGTCAAAAGCGTCATCCCCTGCATAGCAAATGTATCAGTTTAATCCATCCTTATGAGTCCGGATCCTCTGTCCATTTTTCTGTCTTGTCCATTCCACTGAGGGCAAATAGCGTTATTTTTCCATTCATTCATGGCAAAGTAGCGTTACTTTACCACTCATTCATTCTCACTTGTTGTTCAAATATGAATGAGTGTCAAAGTAACGTTACTTTGCTTTCAGTGGACAGGACAAGACAGAACAAATGGACAGAGGATCTGGTCCCTGTCTTTATATTCTTACTATAGAAGAACATACATAAAACCACTGGAACTTTGTAGGATGAAGATCATAATTTCACTGTTAGAGACTAAAATCAGCCTATTAAGTTCAGATCTTCTGTTATACTTATTATGAATCAATCGAACCACAAGCGTGCTTTACTGTTTACTTCTAATTTTGCGCGTGTTTCAAAGTTATGATACATAGTTAGTACATGATAAGCGATACGCTAGAAACTAAAAGGTGTTTAAGCGCTCTACTTTATTTGACCCAAGTAGTTAGAAAATTCTCCCCAAGGATGATCTTTTAGAGTAAAAGAACACTTCAACTGAGAAAATGAAAAATACCAGGACATAAATTATTGAGAAGCAAGCAATTGTCCAAAATCTTCCGAGATAGGCATCGGCCAGAAAGGCACCGATCAGCGGCGTGATGTGACATGTCCCGGACCAATTCGAGACATTATTAGCAGCAGTTTCATTGTGCTGGCCAAGTTGATGCTTGAAGTATATCACCAGATTAGTACACATCCCATAGTAAGCCAGTCTTTCACAACATTCATTCCCTATCAATGAAAAGATCAAAAAATGTAAATCTTACCTCAGGAGTGTCCAAACTTACTACTGAAGAACAGTAATAAACAACTGTAAATCATCGAAGCATACCTAATATGTAAGGGCAAGCCTTCCACTTCCCGGTTTCGTTCTTCTTGGCAGGATTACCTCTGCAATCTACTGTTCCATCTTTAGTATACAAATCGCCATCAGCCATGTTGTTCGAGATACAAAGGTCAGGACTAAAAGTCCTTGCAACAACTGTGAAGATGTAAGAAAGATATCACTGGAACCTGCAGTTTATAATTGTAGAATTTGAATTTGTACGCAAGAGTGGTTATGCAGGAAGAATGTTCAGTATGATACTAGTGAAATCAAAGGAAAGTGTCATTTACCTGTATCCTCCAAATTTCGAGGGCTAATACTCTGTCTCACTTTTCGTGTTTCATTTGTGTAACACTTCATTTGTAACCGTAGTACACAAATGAGACACCAAAAGTGAGACAAAGAAACAGTCCCCCAACATTCCTGTTGTTCCATTGATCGGTTACCTTTCCATCACAATTACACTATATGTAACCACAGACGGCATGCTAATCACAATATGACATTAGAATGGACCTTCAGTGAGTGTCTGAGGAGTGTGGAATCTGGGGAAAAACGTTGTTTGTTTATGTGGAATGTGCACAACTTCTAAAGGGACCATTAAGCATCATTTTCCCCATTGGAGACGAATGGACGCTATTGCAGAAAAGGAATTTGCTGACAAATATATTTATTATTTAGACATTGACGTGTGCCTTGTCTTCTACGGCAATATATATGCTTTGAACTGCAACAAAGATTAAGATCAAGAATTTTCTTTTCCGTTTACAGTTGGCCACGGACTTATAGAGTAACAATTTTTTACCCAACATAAAAACCACATTATTCATAGATCAGACTTGAATTGTCACCCTAAGAGATAATTTTTGATAATCTCTTATACGACATGAAAATTCAATAAAACATTTCTCTATTGCCACCCTTGGAATGTAGACTAGCCTCATGCATTCATTTTCATGTAGAATAAACCAAATCACTTGAAGATCACTCGACATTGAACCCCTTTTCTCGAAGCTCGGCAACGACTTCATTCCTCATCCTCACCCACAGCTTAAGAGCCTCCTGCTCAAACTTCTGGTCTTGCAATTGCTTCTGATAATTAAAAGAATCTTTATCGGTTTCGATGATCCCTTTGGGCCCGATTGCGGTCCCGATCATCCCGCCTTTCGCAATGAACTCCTCCATGGCCTCCTTATCGCCGGGATACGGGAAATTCGGGCGCTCGTAGAGGTGAGCCAGTTCTTTCTCCTCCTTAGGCCTTGGCTTAAGCGTCCACCACCCGAGCGGCGACGTTTCGTTATACAGCCACGCTACGCCAAACAGCGTGTAGGTGCACAACAATCCCTTTCCTATCTGCTTCCAGAAGTGATGATCTTCTTTGCCTAATCCCATTTTGCTCAGAAATCTCTCGGCATAAAACAGACCTGTAAGAGGCATTTCGTCGAACACTTAACGGGCAATCATAAATAGTTGCTAAAATTATGAAAGGCCTTTAAACTTTTTCCAGAAAGTCCCGAATGTTGAAATCGAATAAGGATGGAATTCGTAATTTACCTGTCTTGGTGTCTTGAAGTCGTTTCCGAACCATTGGTGAAGGAGGGGGAGAGCTACGATAGACGATGAGACGTTTGGAGTTCTTTTTCAGTGAGGGAAAAAAAATGAGAACAAATTAAGAGGTGAAATCACTTCATTAATCCTTCATTTGAAATGTTGTCTGTATTTGTTCATTTAATTTGAAATTATTTTGTTTTAGTCCTTTAACTTAAAAAGTTGTTCCGAAAAGATTCCAACTTGCGAACCCAAATTCTTACAATATTCAAATTGTTTTTGACTATAAAGCGAATTGTTTTTAGTTAAAATTATGAGGTGAACAATATAATTTAATCTTTATTTTTTCATTTGTTGTCGCTACTAATGTCTGTAAATTTCACGTGTTAGTCGAAAATATCAGTAGACTTCTAAAATGACTATAAAGCAACTTGAAAGATGCATACACACATAATAAAATGTATCTTTTTTTTTTTTTAAATTCGATCACTTAGTCCAGCGGTTAGTTTGGTTGTGAACTATTGCATTTGTGCGAAGTCGAAACTTATGAGATTGGGAAATTCTAAATTGTAAAGGCAGGTCCTAAGTGGGCCATACTTAAAAAAAAAAAAAAAAAAAAGAGTATCATTTTGACCTTCACTTTCACTTTAGGTCATACTTTTGTAACCAGAGAGACCTTTAAGATTACAAGTGGTAATTGCAATACACTTCTCAGTAACCTATTTCAAAAACTATACAAATTACAAACAATCATTCAACCTTAAATTCAAGAACTCATGAAGAAACACATCCTTTTTTTCCCTGTAAAAGAATCTGAACTTAGCGAACTGTCCCAACTGCCTTTTTGTAAGTATACCACTTGGAAATGAGTAGAAAAGCTCCAAGATTAAGCACACTGAGCACTGCCAAAAGCCAGAAGAAGTAATGGACGTGGCCATAGTTCAGATTATCCGGTATCCAACCGAGCTTTCCGTGTCTCGTGCTGATTCTTGTAACTATGGTTACCAGCAAAGCACTCAGGTAATTCCCCAGAGCCACTGTGGTAAGGGAGAGAGCAGAGCACAGACTTCTCATCGCGTCGGGCGCTTGCTCGTAGAAGAACTCCAACTGTCCAATGAATGTGAAAACTTCTGCACAACCTATGATGAAATACTGAGGAACCTGCCAAAAAATGGACATGGGAACTTCTTTGCTGTCATAATAGTTATGCCTTCTCACCATTTGCAGCCTGACAAGCTCCAAAATCCCCGCAGAGAGCATCGCGAAGATGGAGATGAAGAGGCCGACTCCCATCCTCTGGAGCTGAGACAAGCCATTCTTGTGGCCTGTGAACTTCCTGGCAGCCGGGACGATTAACATGTCATACACTGGAACCCAAAATATGACACTCAGGGTGTCGAAAATCCCGAGTGAGGCTGATGGGATCTTGAATGTCGAATTCCCAACGTGACGATCCATGGTTTCTCCTTGCAATACGAAGAGAGTCCCCATTTGGCCATACACTGTGCTGAAGATGATTCCTGTAACCCAAATCGGAAGCAATCGGACTATGGCTTTCAGCTCCTCAACTTGAGTTACAGTGCATAATCTCCATGGACTTGATGAGTACTCTTTCTTATTGCTGTCTGATTCTGTTTCTTCCACAGCTGCTTTGTCAAAGAAACTGTTTTCGATGACATTGTGCAAAAGTTTAGCCGGTAGTTAAACAACAAGTGAGTGACAAAGTAAGCTCGTTATCGGTGAACATAATAATACAGGATAAAAAAATAGATCGGTCCGATCTATAAAAGCCCTTGAGATCTTTTATCTGTTCCAGTTCTGTCTTCCATGTCTACTCCCTCAAAATGTAGGAGTGAGCCCCCATAATGTGACGTGTGGATCCCATTATTTATAGTGAGAAAGTAAACGGGGAAGACAGAACCAGTGTAGACAGATAATCTCAACTCCAATGTAAGCTATTTTGTTCTCTGTGAACAAAATAAGATAGGATAAAAATGGGCAAGACGACATGATCTGTAAAAGGACTTACACAAAATCACTTGTATGCTCAAGTTTGCGGCTTCCTTCGATCCCGGATTCAGCATCTTTCCTTTCGTGCAACAATGACTTGTCTTCAGGAACTGCAACATTATACTTCCTGAAAGATGCAACCAGGACTTGGCAGATTCGGGTCAAGGGGCTGCCTCCTGGTTTCTGGTTCCGGTACAGCCGGGAGCCTGAAAAGAAGCTAACCACGGCAATCGCCATCGCGACAGCCGGAATCCCGAAACCCCACGCCCAACTCACATTATCCTGTATATACACCAGCACTGAGGAAGCAATGAGTGCACCAATGTTGATAGAGAAATAGAACCAGTTGAAGAAAGAAGCCTTGTATTTCTTTTCGACTTCGTCGGTGTCATCGAATTGATCTGCTCCATAGGAAGAGACACAAGGCTTGATGCCACCAGTGCCAAGAGCTATTAGGTAAAGAGCCAAGAAGTTAACAGAACTCTGAGTCACTGTTGCGTGGCAATCATCCTTAGCAAAACAAGTTGGCTTTAAACCTGGGACTGAGGCTGCTAATGTCAACAGAGACATTCCCTGCATGAAATGTATGATATAAAAACGGAGGCACAGAGTCGAAAGGCTTTTTTTCGGTGTATCTCAAACTTCAACCTCGAAATTTAGAACATACAGTCACCCGAAAGACAGATTACCAAATTCTACTCGAAAACTAATTTTCAAGAACCAAATTAGAAACAAACTAAAAGGAGTACTTGTTAAATCGTACCCCACTGTTCCCTTAGAAGAATCCACTTTGTAATACTATTTTCAGCAATACGAAGTGTACTCACCTAATGGAACAGAGGGGTTCCAAAAGTATACTTTTCAACATCAACCAGACCAGAAGCTGTCATAACAAGTGAAGTATAGATACAATATATATCCGATTCATTTCTTATAATTCCTCTCAGGTTTTTCTGCTTCCCATAGTATACTATAAAACAGATTGAATAGTCAGAATGAAATTTCTGTCAATTTTCCCAACCATTGCAAGATCAACTCCAGATTTTCCGATGTCACGAGATACAACTCTAAACAAGACTCTTCTAGTGGAACGAATGGAGTATAAATTAAGAAATTTACCACCACATAGATGATTGAGAACAGAGCAATAGTCCGAAACCTTCCGAGATAGGCATCGGCCAGAAAGGCGCCGATCAGTGGTGTGATGTAGCATGTGCCGGACCAGTTCGAGACATTATTAGCAGCAGTTTCATTGTGCTGGCCAAGCCGGTGCTTAAAATAAAGCACCAAATTAGAACTCATCCCATAATATGCCAATCTTTCACAACATTCATTCCCTGCCAATCAAACACAGACCACATACTTTTTAACTCTCAAAGACCACTTATGAAGAAAGAAGTGAAATTTCAAACCACACCACAGTGCTAACGAAGTCCGTTGGTTAAGAAAAAATATGTATAAGAAATGATGAAAAAGTAATAAAAATATATTAAATTTAAAGTAGAAACCGAAAACAAAACCAAAACACAAACAAAATGAACAGGGCCCAAGTACCTAAGATGTAAGGGCAGGCTTTCCAAGTCCCGGTTACGTTCTTCTTGGCTGGATTACCACGGTAATCAGTCGTCCCATCCTTAGTGTACAAATCATCTTCCGCCATGACTTTCTAATCAAAATCAAGAGAGTAAAACAAAGTCAAAACATTTCTAAACTTCACCTTTCAAATTGATTTGAGAAATTCCCTTTTGGCTATGCCATTATACAGGAAAAGTGACCATTTTTCACAGGCTACATCCCAAATCACTAAACCAGTCACAGACCTTATAAAGATCGGATTTTTAAGCAACATAAAGATGACAAAGATAGTATAAGAATCAACAAGAACTTAAGAGATTATGAAAGAATACCTAAAGAAGCCAGAGAGCGCCACCAAGAAAGACTATTGCAAGAATGGATGGAAGTGAAGCCCACCAAAGATGAGGATTCAAGAATGGAGAGAAAGACTCAATAAATAGCTATTACAGTTAAAATGGTTGACTCTAAAGAAGTATTTTAGCACAATTTGGCAACAGAAAGAGAGGACATGGATTAAGAAACTCCAAATCCTACAAGCTTTGCTGAGGTTGTGAGTGTGACGATGAAAAGTCAACAAGAAAAGCAAAAGAATGGATTTTTACACGAGAATAGAAAAATGGGTGATGAACCCCACAAATGCTGGAGGAAAGAATCTTCAAATTTCTCTTTCAATTAGTGATGAGAATGAGATGGTGTGAAATCAAATGAAACCAACGTAACGGATACGGATAGCCCCCAGTTTCCACTCTGGATAAAAATAATAATAAAATAGCTGTTCACACTTCACACTCAGCTCACGACTCAATGTGTGTTTCTTGCGTGCGTCCAAACTCCAAACTCTAGCCATACTTTTGGCCGGCTATTCTGCTAGGGTCAAGCGCCAGTTGTTTCTTTCTAATGACGCAAGTGCCCTTCAACTACAGACGAAATCACGACTGAAGTCCATCCCCTCTTACGATGTTGTAGGAGTGGCAAATATGACTAGTAATTTCTGATATAATACAAAATTGATATGATATAAACGGGGTCTAGTCCAATCTTAACAAGATCACGAATTAAATTGGTAATAACATATATAATTAAACTAATTATATTAGAGTTAAGAATATCTATACATCAAATACACCCCCCTGATTTTAGGGGGCATGTTGCCCTCGTTCAGATAGTGAACAATTAAGAGGATTTTGAAGCGCTCGGGCTTAGCTCCGCTTAAGTACCCACAATCTTACTATCTTCGATCATGGGTGACGAAATCTTCAAGGACGGCCAACGGGCAGGCCATTGTTTTCTACAAATACCAGCATCCAACCCAAATGGAAGGTACAAATTCTGTCATATTTATTCTAACTTTATACTAATTTGAAGGGCTATCGAAAGACACTTTCCTCAATATCAAAGTACTTACTACCTAGTGTTTGAAAGTTATCGGATCCAAGAGTTCATCCAATCCCATCGTGCTTCATAAATTATAAATAATAATTATATTTTTTTATTTCTTTTATTGAAGTGCATGAGATATAATAAAAGTTTTGAGTAAACTTCATTTTTAGTCCCCTACATATACATTTTTATTTATTTTGGTCTATAACATTTAAAACCATCTATTTTGGCCCATTAATTTTACGAACTCAACATTTTTAATTCCCGCAGTTTGAATCTGACAAAATATGTTAAATATATACACTGACACTTACATTATCACCACAATCAAGAACATCTTTTTTTCTAAATATTTGTTGGGTGTTGAAAGGGCGAACAAATATTTTAACGAAAAACTTTCGGTTGTAATGATCATACTAGATTTAGTATCCACAATTAACCTATTTTGTTTCATTCAGACAACTGAGAATTAAAATAATTATTTTGTAAAAGTTAAAGATGAAATGAATTAGCTACAAATTTAGGTACAAGAAAGTTTTTACGTGTGAAAAGTCGAAGCATGATAGATATTGATGAGATCACCGGACCGGTCACGTTCTTCAATTGCATTGGAGTGAATTGTCTTTGTAGGAAATACTGGCGTGGAATGATTGGACTAACTTTTGCAAAAGACAATTGAATTATCAAAAGATTAAGAAAAGAGAAAATTGTGTTTGTCCCCCACTTGAATGATTAGAACTTAGAAGCCAAGCAACGCAACAATGACGATAATATATATTATAAACTATAATAAAAATATATAATATATACTCCAAAATTCGCGTACTGAGTAATTTTTATTAAAATAGGTTATTTCATTAATTTATTGGAATTGTTCAACAATTGGTTTCCTCCAAAATGAAAATCAGTTTCCTATTCATTGTGAATTGTATGTGATATAATGATATTTAGACAATTCTTGTAATTTGTAAATCTGTCAAACCTTAACATTCATGAAAATGAAAATAGAAATGAGAGACATTTCATATTCAAAAATAGCTGAATCATTCATTACAAAAGGTTTAGATTGTCTTTTCCGGGATGAATTAGGTTAAATGATGTTTTCTTATTTATATAAACCAAATATAAGAATTTTAATCTCATAAATCAATTGCTCATTCCTTCCATTTTCATTCCACAAACACAACTTTGGTGCTTTTTTAGAGTAAACTGTCAAAAATAGCATTACATTTGTTAAAAGCGTCCGTTTTGATTAATATACTGTTTTTTATAGCTACGAATATCACTAATATCATTGGTCGTTAACCTCCGTTTGCCTTGATGAAATTGTTATCACGTGGATCTCACGTGTCTTTTTTCAAATGCATTTTTGAAAAAATAAGAATGAAAATCCTAAGGGAGAATGTGGACGGGATATGCAATAAGAAGCAAAATCATTCACTTCACGATATCATATTTCGTTCTAACGAAGTCCTAACATATCATAGTCCCCTACTTTAATTTGAATACTTGGTTGTTTACTTCCTAATTGACAAAGAATCTGAAATAAGGGAATTGAGCCGTGATTCATTGGTTAGTTATAAATGAATTTATCGTAAAAATGGTAAGTTTGAACCTTACTCAAAACAAATGGAGAGTAATTTAAAAGTTGAAAACACTAGAGTCCCATAATAAATACTCATTCTGTTTTATTAGAAGAGTCTACTTTGTTATAGTTCAATCGAAGGAATATATAAAAAATCTGAAATAAAGAATCGTAATGAATTCCTAGTCAAGAAAACGGCTGATACTCTATCTTTTTGCTCAATATTTGCTGCTCTGACTTTCATGAAGTATACATTATGACTATTTGAATCTTTGGCTGTTATGAACTTCACTCTAATAGTCCAAAATATTCTTCTCACTTTATTAAACACACTATTATTTTATAGTTACTTTCTCATAAAAGAAAATTTTAGATGGCGTATTATATAAAATGAGAGTCAAACTAAAACCCGAGAATCTTCATAGGTATGATTCAACTGTATTGTGGGAAAAAGTTTGATATGATTAAAAAAATAAAAAATTTATTTCATACTTCTACTGCAGAAATTGATATTATGCAATCAGTATAAACTAATGGCATAAATGTAAATTTATTGTTAAAGTGATGAAAAAAATAGACGTCATCACTAAAATCCAGAGGTTGTATAGAATCATTTTCAGAAAAAGTTATAACTTTCAAATTTCATATCTAAATATCAACCCGAATAAAGAAGTTCATAAATGCCTCCACAACAACCAAATCAAAAACTATACCATTTCACCATCTAATAATCAAACAAGGAAAATGAACCCAAAAAAAAAAATCCGAACTAAAAAGTAAACTAATTTTAAACCTTCTCCTCAACCCCACAAACTCTACTGTTCTTCTCCAGTTTCCAACCTTAAAATCATCAGCGAAGAGTTCCAACGGCCTTCTTGTACGAAAACCTCTGTGCAACCAAAATGTAGATCCCCAAATTTACCACACTGAGTCCTCCCAAGAGCCAGAAGAAGTAATCCAGATGACCGTGGTTCAAATTGTCCGGAATCCACCCCGGTTTGCCGCCTTTCGTGCTGTACTTGGTCACAATAAACACCAGGAACGAGCTGAAATAATTCCCGAGCGCGGTGGTTGTAAGCGAGAGAGCTGAGCACAAACTCCTCATAGAATCAGGCGCTTGTTCGTAGAAAAACTCGATTTGTCCGATGAATGTGAACACCTCGGCGCATCCGATGATGAAATACTGAGGAACCTGCCAGAAAACTGAGATCGGGATTTCATGGACATCGTACAGGTTGTGTCTCTTCACGATCCCAAGCCTGACGATCTCCAGTACAGCGGCCGAAACCATGGCGAAAACCGAGATTAGGAGCCCGACCCCCATCCTCTGCAGCTGGGTCAGCCCGTTCTTGTTGCCTGTGGCTTTTCGGGCCAATGGGGTGATCATTCTGTCGTAGATTGGAACCCAGACGATGACGCTGAGGGTGTCGAAAACGCTCAGGGCCGCTTCAGGGATCTTGAAACTTGACTTTCCGATCCGGGTATCCATGAAAGTGGCTTGAGAGACGAATAAGTTCCCCATTTGGCCGTAAACAGCGCTGAAAACGATGCCTGTAGCCCAAACAGGAAGCAGTTTTATGATTGATTTCAGCTCCTCCACTTGGGTCACAGTGCAGAGTCTCCAGGGATTCGTAGATGTTGTACCGTTCTTCAAATCGGACTCTGTAACCACTGCTGCCTTGTCAAAGAAACTGCAAATCACACGAAACTTCATGAATGGAACTTCTGTATTTCCCCGAACAAAATTGACAATAATGTACAAAAAAAGGTAATACAAACATGACTCTTTTAGTAGAACAGAACGAAAAAGAAAGTTGACAGGACTCAGGCTTTTTAATCCAGGCAGGCATGAAAACGGTATTACAAACAAGACTATTTTAGTACGAGAAGAAGAAAAGCTGACAGGACTCTGAACTTTTTATCTTCAGGCAGGCATACCTGAGAGAGGTGGTGTGTTCAAGTTTGCGGCTTCCTACAATGGCACTCTTTTCATCTTCAGCCTCATATAGTTGAGATTCATCGGCCGGCAGGGCAACGCTGCTCTTTCTAAAAGATGCCACGAAAACCTGGCAGATGCGAGTCAGGGGACTTCCTCCAGGTTTCTGATATCGGTAGAGCCGAGTACCCGAAAAGAAGGAAACCACAGCGATAGCCATGGCCACTGCAGGCACCCCGAACCCCCAATTCCAGCCGACGTTTACTTGTATGTAGACCAGCAGAGAGGAAGCAACAAGTGCTCCGACATTGATACTGAAGTAAAACCAATTGAAGAATGAGCTTTTCAAATGTTTTTCCTTTTCATCAGCATCATCAAACTGGTCTGCTCCATAGGATGAAACACAAGGCTTGATCCCTCCAGTTCCCAGTGCTACCAAATAGAGTGCCACAAAGCAGACCATTGACTGAGCTTTAGTTACATGACACTTATCTTTGGCAGTACAAGTTGGTTTTAGGCCGGGAAGTGAAGCCGATAACGTCAGAAGTGTCATTCCCTGTCACACATCAAACCGAATACTGTCAAGGTCAGACATTATATTACTGAGAATATCTTATGAAAATGCCTAGACAAAATGACGCTTATTTTGAAACAAAGAAGATCCTTCAAAATGACGCTTATTGTGAAACAGAAGGATTATACATACAACAACATAGATGATTGAGAAGCCGGCGATTGTCCAATATCTTCCAAGATATGCATCAGCAAGAAATGCTCCCAAAAGTGGCATCATATAGCAAGTTCCTGACCAGTTTGAGAGATTTCTTGAAGCAGTAGCAGTATGCTGATTGAGTCTTTCTGTGAAATAAATAATCAGGTTGCTGCTCATTCCATAGTACGCCAATCTTTCGCAGCATTCATTTCCTAAAACCCGAAAAGATTAAAGAAAGTCAGAATTCACGGTCCATAGAATATGCCCAAATTCCAAAATCAGCAAAAATGAAATAAAAGAAGTTACCAAGAATGTAAGGGCAGGCTTTCCAGGTTCCAGTTTTACTCTTTTCTGCAGGGTTACCGCGATAATCAACTGTTCCATCCTTGGTGTATGCATCATTCGCTTCCACATTCTCCATCACAGCTTAAGCAATTAATTTCCTCTTCTCCCTTGAGGAATTACTCAAACCTGGTAAAATCAAGCAGATCCCAAGTCAAAATCCGAATAAATAAGTTTTCTTGATAATAAAAAGAGAAGTTCACAAGACAAAAGTCTTCAACCATTCAACAAGAAACTGTGTCTCAGTAAATATATCTGGTTTGCTTCAATGGAAGAGGAACAAATTGCATTATATAGCCAGCTCTATTTCCAACTTAAGGACTATGAATTTTTTCCCTCTGTATACTAATCGTGTACCACAATTTGAAAACACATTGTATTTTAACGCTTATTTTTCTTTCTACCACTAAAACAAGCGTATTTTTAAGTTGTACACGATTGGTACAAACTTAGTGGGATAAAGGATCTACTCCCAACTTGAATATGACATATTTTGTTACCTAGTGTCACTTCCTTTCTTATCCTTCTTCTTCTTAGTGGTACACTATAAAGTAGTTTAAAGTCGGAAATTACTTCTTGTTTTGTCAATTTCATTTTAGCAATAGAAAATATACCGAATTGCAAGTATTTTGGCCTGGTAAAACACGCATTTCCTCATGTCTATTCAGAGATAATCAACTGGTTATACCTTTGAAAGATGAACTTGTTCTATAAATGGACAAAACAAAAAGACAACACACAATAGCGAAAACTATCATAAAATAAACAAAAACAAAGAAGAGAAGAACTCAAAATTATCTCATCAATTCTGTCAAGTAAAAAAACACCCAAATCACAATTTACGTTTACAGAAAGACCAGAACTGATTTGGTAGATTTGAGTATTCAATTATACTTTCTTGCAAACAAAACACAGAGAAAAAAAAAAAAAAAAAAAAAAACAAAACAAAACCACAATACTAAGAAGTTTCACTATCTTAATCCCAGTATACTCCGCCACCTTTTCACACAGATGAGGTTTCAACTAAAAGTAAAACACAAAATGGCTAATAAAGAAATGCAATTCTTCTTGTCAAATTGAATATTTCCTTTGATTCTCTACCAACAAAAGTCAAAAAAAAGCTTTAAAATATTATTTACCTGTAGGATAACAATCAAGCTTAACAGCTTTATAAGACGGAACGGAGGTACCAAAAGCTCTGAACGCTTTTCACAAAACCGAGACAGAATTTTCTACACCTAACCTTATAACTTCTGTAAATCTTTGTAATTCTCTGTTTTTCTCAGTACTGAAACTCTACCCCATAGTTCTTTATATAGAACCACAGTTACACGAAACCAACTATGAATCTGTTAACAAATCCTAATCAGTAAACTACTTCCTAAAACAAATAGGAAACAACCAACCAAATAATTACTAAATTTTATTTTCCAACATAAACAAATATCAACTTTTCTTTTAAGCAGAGATTCACATCACCATTTTCTAAATTAATTCGTTTTTGGAGACCGTACGGCATGCCATGTCTAACGTCGGGATTCCAACGTCGGCGTCGACGTCGACATCAAGAATTCCGACGAAGTCACTCAAAACCCAACCCACCACTACTACTCTTATTTACTAATAAACCCACAAAATTCTTCACATACAACGAAAACCCCACCTGGGTTTGAAACCATGAAATCATATCACTCACGGAAAATTAAAAAATTAAAAATACCTGGAAGAAGACAAACGAACAAACGATTCGGGTGGGATTCACCCGCGACAAAAGCAGGATTTGGGAACCACCAAAATTCTTCCTTCAAAGTTGAATCCTTCGTATTTTTTTTTTCTGGGAATTCGGAGAGAACTTATATAAGTGAGAATTTAATAAAGGTTTGGCATTTTGTGTTGGCTTGTAAAGAAAGAGTAACAGAGAGTCACTTCCAAATGAACTATCTTGGATTTATCGTCCCAATACACAGGAGGGGCATTACTGGTAAAGTAGCAAGTCGATCTTCATTTTCCTTTTGATCAGTTTTTATCGGAGAAAAAGATGGGGAGAATCTTCTTGCCTCAGCCCAGAATGGAAACACTATTGTTTGTCAAAAATGTAGGCAAATTATGAATACCATTGAGTGGTGCATATCATGAACTAGTGGATTTGATAAGAATAAAACTAAATCCTTTGTGTTGTACATACTTTTTGTGTTCGTGTGATATTAAAATAAATATTTTTTTTTCTTCTTTATCTCTTAGTGAAACGAAAAAATAATAAAATGACTGATTTACCCTAACTAAATCCTCGTATCATACCGAATGTAGTTGTGGGTTTTTGCCATTTATTAAAAGGATCGGTTATTTTTGTGGTTTTCATATGTTTCTTATGTTGACTAATAGTTCAAAAAAAGACAGACTGTTTATTTTAATAATACAAAGGAGCAAAATGTAAATAATATACTCTCTCCATTCTTTAATAATTATTCTAGTTATCGCGTAAAAACAAATTAAGGAAATATGTAAATTACCTAATTAATCCTTCATTGTTTTTTGAAGAAAAAATAAATAAAGATACGTAAATAAACACTTATTTGAAGATGAGGACAGAAAATATAAAATAGGAGGTTTAATAACCGTGCATGTGTCGCATGATTGTACAATGAATCTTTTGATTCTACAATAAATCTTTCTTTAATACGGGAATAATTATGATTCTGGTGACTCGGTATATAAATTATTTTCCACCTTTCAAGTTTGGCTAGGATGAATCTATTACTATAATTGTAACGTTTGACAGGAATTATGTTGAGATTCTCCTCTTTAATTGGGGGATTCCTTTGACTTCTACAGGATGACGAAAATGGCCCCCTTTGGCTCAATTTGTTCCATTTGTGTTCATGATGTTCAATGAACCTCAAAATCGGGGTGAAGTTGCCATACACGACGGAAAGAGCAAAGGGTAGATTAAGTTTTAAAGTGAGTTCGGTTCGGGGGAATAAAAATTAGAAAAAGACATTTCATGAATGGATAAATTATTTAAACGTGCATACATACATTGATAATACCCTATTCAATTCAAAATAAAAGTTGTTTTAAAGGGACTAACAATCTTTAAAATAAATGACTTTTTATAAAGAAAAAAAACGTAATTTTTTTCTAAACTTACTCTTGTTTAAACTTATTCAGCTAAGAGTTAATATTAAATTAAACTAGTTAAAAAAAAATTTATTTAAATTAATTATCAATAAATTCTTAATATATCTAAAAAAATTTAAAAACGATTTTTATTTTGAAAGGGAAGGAGCATGTGTTAGCAGCCGCAAATAGGCAACTTTTCTCAAGGGGAAAAAATTATTCGCAAACTATGTGGGATAAGTGACGGCAGCCAAAAGGTCTTTTTTTTTCTTTTTTTTTTTCGAAAGCTGCCAAAAGGTCTTTATAAAAAGGCCAACATCCCTTTCCCTTATGTACATTTAGATATAACTAAGGTTCTAGAATCGTCTATTACGTTTTCATAGAAAATAGAATCGAAATCGAAACTTTGGAAGAACGATTCCATAATGGTTCTAGAACCACTAGTTCCGGTTATAAAACGGTACTAAAACCACCGGTTCTCGATTCTGTACAATTCTGATTCCGTCACAATTTCAGTTTCGTTCCAATTAAAGCAATTTTAATATAATACTTAATTTATATTTATATATATACTTCAATTGAATGATTTATTTTTATTAATAATATAAATACAAAGGTGAATTTGACCAAAAGTTTATATATTATTATAGTATATGTACCATAAAATAATTAAGTATTTTATGTGTAAATGAACATATAATATAATAGTAATAATAAGAAAAAAGTAACAAACTAGGAAGTAGCATGAGTGGTTATTAAATCATAAGATTCAGTTCAAAATTGAAGGTAAGGGTTCAAATTCCCTTGTGAACTTCAAGTACAATATAGTTTTTAGTACTATAAGTAGGGAACCGCCAACTTCCGGTTCCGACCGGTTTCGGTTCCGGTTCGATCGGGAACCGTGGGCACCTCTTGGTACATTCTGTATTATCTGATAATAGAATAATACATTTTTTTTTTCTTCTTTCTATCGACCAGTCATTAATTTTGGTATCGGAGGATCTCTCTATAAAATAATCATTTTTATTCATTAACTTAGGTCTGTTTGGGGTACAATCTCAAAATAATCGGCGGATATTATTTTCTTTCTTGTAGGATTCGAACCTAATACTCCCTAGCTGGTATATTCCCTGGAGTCCACTAACTGATCATAATTCATTAAAGAAAATTTAAATTGTCGTTGAGACGATAATATTACTTAACTGATCATATTCGTTCTCCCTCGTGTATGAATCACACACGATATTATAATTTTAAAAATCACTTACTCATTTTTATTTTCGCACACCAAATGCATTGTAAGTTTTCTAAGAAGGCATGCGCATAACAATTAATTCATTAATAATTCGAAATTTGACGCAAGTATAAAACATATATGCACAAACAGTCATACTCATCATTATTTGAGCCACTTTTTATTTTTATTTCTTCAATTAAACTTTTGACTAATTAAATGATAATTTCTCTTATTTCCGTCAAATCTATCGTGAAACCTAGAGATAAGTAAATGTAATCTACCGAATAACAAATTACTCATTTTTTGCAATTTTAAAAATTATTGGATGCATCTGTTGAATCCTAAAAAATAGTACAACAAGCATATCATAAATCAATAATTCATATTTCTTTTCATTCATGGTCCTCTACATGTATATTTTCTTTCCTAAAAAATAACACTATCTCTCCTTAATGTATCTGGCTATACTATTTTAGGTGGTACAACGAATGCACTGAATAATCTCTCTAATATATATAATTTAGGGAGAATGTGCGAAAATGGCCCCAAATTATTGGTTTGGGGCCAATTTTACCCTCAAACTTTTTTTATGTTTGTATATACCCTCAAAATTTATAAATAAGACCAAATGTGTCTCTACTGTTGCATACTTTGCCATATAGGCAAATGTGAGTTACATGGCCACTAGCATGCTAAAAAATTGGACACGACAACTCAAATCTAATGTATCTCTGCATCTTTTTTCATTTTCATTTTTTAGTTTGTGTAGATTCTGCAATTTTTATTTTTATTTTTTCAATTTTGGGTTTCAATTTGGTGCTTATTATGCATATTTTTATTTTCTTGCTTTCTCAATTGCTGGCTTGAGTTTGGACTAGATTTTGTGCTGTTTCTACTTTCTTTTTTTTTAATTTTAATTTGGTGCTGAGTCTGCACTTTTCCTGCTTTTTTTTTTCCTGGTTTTTAGTTTGTGCATATTATGCACTTTCTCTCCATCTTTTTACAGTAATTTTCTGATTTTAGTTTGTGCAGATTTTAGCTTGACTGCAAGTTTTCCTCCTCCGTATCTTTCTTAGCATCTTAGATTTGAGTTGATGGGTCCACTTTTTTGACATGTCAGTCGCCATGTAACTCACATTTGCCTACATAGCAAATTATGTAACAGCAGAGACACATTTGGTCCTATTTATAAAATTTATGAGTATATACGGACACACAAAAAAAAAGTTTCAAGGTAAAAGTGGTCTCAAACCAATAGTTTGGGGTCACTTTTGCACTTCTCCCATATAATTTAGTGTGAAGTGAGTATATTTGTTTATTTATTTTTTATATTTCTTTAGTGCGCTATGCATATATACTATTATTATCTCTCTGGACCCAAAAACAAACCAACAATTTTCACATTGACAGAGAGCAATAATTTTATTTTCGGGGGCGAAGAAGTCGGGAACTGAACAAAATTCGAAATAAATTCAAACTCGGAATTCAGTTTGAATCCAAACCAACTCTAGAAAGTTGAAATCGTATGTTTTTGAGTGATGATGTACTTAGAGAAAATTTAGAGTGAAATTGTAAAATGACTGACGTGGTATTTATATGGCTAATATTAAAATTACCAAGTGTAATTATTGCGTAATGTCACATCATTCATTTCATATTTTCACTTTCCGAATCATTTATCTGTGTTTTCAGTCAAAATCTTATTGTGGAACAAAGCAAAACAATTTATTTTTTTATTGCTTTCTTACAAATAAAAAATAGTACTCCATCCGATACAAAATAAAAGTTGTTTTAGAGTGAGCAACAATCTTCAAAATAAATGACGTCTTGAAAAAAAAAAAAACATAATTTTTTTCTTCAACTTGCCCTTATCTGAACTTATCCAACTAATAATTAGTAATTGTCTTAAATACCTAATAGCATTAGTCGGATGCCAATTCAAGTCTCCTAGTAGTATTAAATTAAATTAGTTAAGGATTTTTTTTTTTTTGTCATTTAAATGGATTCTCAATCTGTCTGAAAAATTCTAAAATGACTTTTATTCTAGACCGAAATTGAGTATTAGGGTAGAGTTGAGGGATGGTTAATGGAAGAATCTTGTAATACAGAGGTCATATGTTCGAATTTCGAGAACAAAAGATACGAGAAAAACAATATAAAAATTTGGGACAAAGTTGGGGTTGTGACGTCGAGAGAATGAGTTCGAATTCAAATGGTACGGTATTAAAAAATTAAATTTAATAATTGAAATATTAAATTAAAGTATATCAAAACAGTGACAATCGCATCGAATTTAGGGATCGAAGGTTCGCCGTGGGAAACAAAACAAGATTAGTCTCACAAAGGGATGTGCATGTTTGAGAATTTTGTGGATGGTAGGGTACGTACCAACTTCAAATACTTTGTAATCACAAATATGCCTTTGTAATCACACTTTAAGTTGCTTAACAAATATACTAACAGCTGCCAGCTCAGACCAACCAACCAATCAGAGAGCTTCAAACTGATAGTTGGTTGGTTTAGCTGTTATTGAAACTAGAGGTCCTGTTTGGTGGTAGTCTCCTAAAATTTATTGGTGGATTTGCTTCCAATCTTTCAGAACACATTCCATACATAGTTTTGCACACTTCGGATATTTTATACATTTTTTATTTTTTTTATTTTTTTTACTCTTGCATTACCGAAGATTCGAACTAATAAATTCAGAATTTCAAAACTCTCTCATTAACCTCTCTCACCCTTATCTATACATACACATTATATTAGAATGATTATGTTTAGGCTCCGTTTTTAAATAAGTATTTTAAATACATTTTTAGTGTTTTTAGAGTTGCAAAATATTTTGAAGAATTTTGTTAAAAACATAATTTAGTTTTAGAAAGGGTCATAATCTTCAACTGAATAAATAACGTTTTAGGGAAGGAAAAAAAAACATAATTTTCTAACCTCGGGCCTGTTCTTTTTGTTTCGTTTTGAAAACGGTTTTGGTCTCAACAGTAAATTTAATATATTTTAATCATATTCCATCATTTTCAATACAACTTTTGACTATTCAGCATCTACTTTTTACATTTTCAATATACTTTTTACATTATAAAACTATTTTCCAAAACTTGTTTTCAAAACGTTCAAAAAGAACAGGCCCGCACGTTTTGGTTTTGGTTTTGGTTTTAGTTTTGGTTTCAACAGTAAATTTAATATATTATAATCAGTTTTCATCATTTTAAATATAATTTTTTTACTATTCAGCTATATTTTTGTACATTTTCAATGCACTTCTTACATTATAAAACTATTTTCCAAAAATTAGTTTTTAAAATTGTCTTCAAACCCATAAAAAAGAACAACCCCTTAACTTATTTACTCAAGAGTTAGTGATTATCTTAACTTAACACATATTTTACAATATTATTTTAAATATGAGTTAAGATAATACTACTCTTGGGTAGATAAGTTGGGGAAAATTATGTGTTTTATTAAAACATCATTTATTTTAAAAATTGTTACTCTCTCTAAAATATCTTTTATTGTAGACCAGCGAGAGTATCTCACGGAATATTTGGGGGCATCATTTGGAAATATCACAATCGCTTACTATGAGTACTACATTGGAGTTGTCTTTGCACTGTATCAAGGTTCCAAACGCAACTCACTATTGGAAACTTGCGCACCACAATGGAAACCAACACACCGTCACCGAGAACATGCAAATCACATACACTTCCATGCACCACCACCGGGTAGTGCCCCTAAAGTCCCCGACAAAAACTAGTTTATTAAGAATTCTCAATTCTTGTCTGTGCGATTTGAATCCGCTGACTTGTGGTTTGTGCAACTAATTATTTTACCACTCAAATTAATTGTGATTTGTACTTGGGACTCTTACTAAACAATGAGAAGATTACCTTAATCCAATCCAACGTCTTCACTAAAAATCAAATAGATTATTGATTTTCGTTACACAATAAATATTCGTTGATTATGTAAGAAATGTAAAGATATTTAGTGTTTTTCCTCTATTTTATACATAAAAATAGTATTACGAACATTATTCATTTGGTAAAACGAGTAGAATATAACAAAGAATCATAGTACAACAAATTAGGAGGTGCTTGGTTAGAGGTTTTGGAGGGATGGGGAATGGGAATTGAATGAAAGTTGTTGTTTGGTTAGGTTTGAGGAATACTTTGATTCCTTCCGTTGAGGAAATCCTCCATATCCTAGCATATTGGGAGTATGGATTTGATTCCTAGTAAAAAAATGTCTAAGTTAATTTCTTTTCAAATCTTATTTGTTTGTTTTTTTTTTTTTAATCTTATTTCTCTTTTCAAATCCTATATTTTTTTAAGAATTATTTTCCTCAAATCTTATTCTCCTCTTTTTTTTTTTACTTTCTCTCTCATCCATTTTTATTTATTTATTCTGTTATTTATTTTATTTTATCTATTTATTTTGTTTATCTCTTATTTACTATAATTTTTAAATTTTAATTTGGGAGCAAAAAAAAAAAAGTCATTCAAAAATATAATAAATCATTTTTTTTATAACCATTCATGCTAGACCGAGCCAAACAATATAATAAAATCATTTTTATAACCATTCCCATTGGTCCTTAGATCGCTGAGTCACCCTGATTTACTCCACAAGGCTCAAGGATATCGCCTTTTTTTTTTGCAGCCAAGTAATGATTCTCATTGCCATTTTCCACTCTTATCATTACCATACCCAATCCCATTCCCATTGATGAACCAAGCGGACCCTTATCTATCCCACTAGTATCATTAGATTTGGAAATCTAAATTAAAATTGGAGAATTTGCAGCCTAATTAATCATTTCTGTACTTGGTCTTTGGTAAATGGTACGTATCTATCTAGTTAGTATACCGTTAGACCTAACCCAAATCGATTGCCTTATTACATTATATATACTTCGTGTTTAGTTACTTATATATTATATTACAAGAAAAACTTTTGCAGTTCCGTTAAAAAATTATTTAGTCACTGAATTTGATTTTGGATGCATTACTAATGTAGGGTTTGTTTTTTTTTATTTTTTATTGTTTTAAAAATATGTTTTTAGAAAATAGTTTTATGATATAAAATGTGTATTGAAAATGTAAAAAAGGTATAGCTCAATAGTAAAAAGTTGTATTAAAAATGATGAAAAATAATTATAATATATTAAATTTACTGTTGAAACAAATACCAAAACCAAAACCAAAACCAAAAGAACAGGCCCGTAATTGTATAGATTTTCTGGAAAGAAAATGTAAGTGTATAATTCAAATTTAATAACTGAATAATTTCTTCAACGGGAAAATAACCTCACCCTCTATCTATGTATCCGTTGAACAATTATTTATTTATATGTATAGTATGTATAGCCTTTACTGTGGGGAGCACATGCATGGATTAAGAACTAAACATAGTCAATTCGGACAACATAGGCCATCGAATTAACTTGGTATATATGTCATCGATCTATTTGACTAAATATATATATAATATTATTATTGTTCCTTACGTAGAAAAAGTTGTACCTCGTTTGGTAATGGGTAGCTTTGGTTTCGTTGTAATAAGACAACAATTTGTTTTGTTGGACCAACCCAACTCCCCTCCCAATCTCATCCACCACCAAACTAAACTACCAATCAAACTACGGTGGAACTCCACCGGAGTTAGTAGGTTTACCTTTAATTCATTTTTTTAATTAATTTTTTTCCAATTTTTATAATTTATATTTGGAGTGGATATTTCCTTCAACTACTAGGGGTGAAATGAAATGCAAGAAATATATGCACACCAAATCCAAATGGTGATCATCGTAAGAATAATTTTTGTTGTCTATCAGATTAATTTGCACTTTCCGATAAGACTACAGTCGTGTTAAAGAAACTAAATTTTGATCTGCGTAATTAGGTACACAGTTGTATTAATATTGCATTCAATTCCAAATTCGATAATTGAATAGTATTATAGCGGGATCGTGATTTTTCTATATAACTATATCCTTCCTATTATCTCTTCCACCCCCCCCCCCCCCCCCCCCCCCCCCCCTTCCTTCCATCTCCCTCCCTCCCAAAGAAACTAACTAAAAACGACATTTCAGCAAAGACTAGTTTAATTTCTCTTATATGTACTGGCCGGGCTCTCTCTTTGCTGCCATCTTACACCGAGAAGAGTGGGATTCAATCACCATTTACAAGTTCAAAAAGACAGAAATTTCTAAAGGGGATCGACGACGGGGATGGCGATGGCGGCGGCATGGGTTCGAGCTTTGGTGATGATTATGGTTTGTTTGCAGCTTTCTGAGTTGGGTGAATCCAGAGTTCGCCATTACAAGTTCAATGTAAGTTAACAAACAAATTCATCAGTTTTAATATGCATGCCTTTCGTTACCATTCTTCCTATATAAAATATCATGTTTCGATCGAGTTATACTTTGTGACTCGAGAAATAGTTGTATCATTGAACTCTTTGAAAAGGTAAAAATGATCGAGCATATATAATACGAACTTGTATGCATGCTTCTGGAGAAAATTTGACACTATTAACGTAAAAATCATAGACGTGGTCGGGTTCTTGATGAACGAACAGTACTCATCAGTAATTGTGATAATTAGCTGGGTTTTCTGCAAAAATAAAAATAAATAATTGGAACATAAAATTGAAACCATAGGGAGAAAGGAAAAAATAAATAAATTAAATTAAACATCAATGTAATGGATGCAGGTGGTGCAAAAGAACCATACAAAGCTTTGCTCAACAAAGCCCATAGTCACAGTTAATGGGCTTTTCCCAGGCCCAACCATTTCTGCCAGGGAAGACGACACCATTCTCATCAAAGTTGTCAACCATGTCAAATACAATCTCAGCATCCACTGGTTAGTAGTCTCTTTTATTTTATCCAATACAATTTTTTTGTTTCTTTTAAAAGACTAGAGAGTTTGGTTACAAAATCATTGATTCACCAAAATTTCATGTTAGATATATTCTTCAACTGCAATTGTTCATGCAAGTATGTGATTCATTATTATTTGAAATAATGGGCAGGCATGGAATTAGGCAACTCCAAACAGGCTGGGCCGACGGTCCGGCATACATAACACAGTGTCCAATTCAACCGGGACAAAGCTATGTCTACAATTTCACAATCACCGGCCAGCGGGGAACTCTGTGGTGGCACGCTCACATCCTCTGGCTTCGGGCCACCGTCCATGGCGCCCTTGTCATCCTACCTAAGCTTGGCATCCCTTACCCATTTCCCAGTCCACATAAAGAAGAAGTCGTCGTCTTAGGTTTGGCCCATATTTCATATTACAATGTTTTTTCACCATTTCAAACGTTTTGATTTTGTAGAATTAGAACTAGAAAAGAAAAAAGAACAATGTTGTTTGGTGTGTTTTTCAGGTGAATGGTGGAAGTCCGATGTTGAATCGGTGATTAATGAAGCACAGAAGTCAGGCTTGGTTCCTAATGTCTCCGATGCTTATACTATCAATGGCTTCTCTGGACCCGTCTCAAATTGCCTTTCTAAAGGTGGGCATCATTTCTTTTCAAATCTGTTATAGATCACTTTAATATGTTTGATTCGTGCCGTGTTTCAAAATCATCCATCACAGTCTAAACATAGAATTAATCTTTCAATTCAACAAAACAGTCGAAATTAGCTCAATACTTTTGATTAGAAATGCTGGTTGGACCAGATCACATGTGTTGC
Organism: Leptodermis oblonga; assembly: GCA_016801395.1. Taxonomy (NCBI): domain Eukaryota; kingdom Viridiplantae; phylum Streptophyta; class Magnoliopsida; order Gentianales; family Rubiaceae; genus Leptodermis; species Leptodermis oblonga. The sequence continues at coordinate 36,672,755 of CM028760.1, forward strand.
TTATTGTGTACCCGTGTTTTGTCATTCTTGATTAATCCATTGTTCTGATCATTAACAGGAGGGTTCAATTTGACTGTGGAGCCTAAAAAGAAATACATGCTGAGAATCATCAACGCCGCACTGAACGAGGAACTGTTCTTCAAAATCGCCGGTCACAACCTCACCGTCGTCGAGGTCGACGCCACCTACGTTAAACCATTCCAGACCGACACAATCCTCATAGCTCCGGGCCAGACAACCAACGTCATCGTCTCCACCGACCTGACCGCCGGCGAGTACGTGATGGCCGCCAGGCCGTTCATGGACGCCCCTGTCGCCGTCGACAATTTCACCACCACCGCAACCCTACACTATTCCGGCACCAAATCCACCCTCGCCGCCGTCAGAACAACCCTTCCGCCGCAAAACGCCACTCCCGTGGCGACAAAATACATGGATTCCCTCAGAAGCCTAAATTCCCCCAATTTTCCCGCCCAGGTTCCCCTGAAAATCGATCACTCTCTGTTCTTCACAATCGGCCTCGGAATCAACCCCTGTTCCTCCTGCGTCAACGGCAGCCGAATCGTGGCGGATATAAACAACGTCAGCTTCGTTATGCCCAAAACAGCCCTTCTCCAGGCACATTTCTTCAATCTGAAAGGGGTTTTCACCGATGATTTTCCGGCGAATCCCCAGATCCGGTATAATTATACAGGGAAACAGCCCAAAAACATGGGGACGATGAAAGGGACGAGGCTTTACAGGCTTACTTATAATTCAACGGTGCAGCTAGTATTGCAAGATACAGGGATGATTACCCCGGAGAGCCATCCGGTTCATTTGCACGGATTCAATTTCTTCGTGGTGGGAAGGGGTTTCGGCAATTTTAACCCCAAAAAGGACCCCAAGAATTTTAACCTCGTCGACCCTGTTGAAAGAAATACAGTGGGAGTTCCAACTGGTGGCTGGGTAGCTATCAGGTTCAGGGCAGATAATCCAGGTATACTTTTCTCTACCAAATGCGGAATATTGTTCGTTACAATGCTTTTTTAAAACGTTACCTATATTTACTTATTTTACAGATAATTTATAAAAGTTCTCTAAAATTTATCTAAATTATCGAATGGATTTTGAAGTTTTAAAAATTATCAATCGGACCTTGCCTAGTGCAAATTTATGGTCCCCTTAATAGTTTTTTTTTTTTTTTTTCCCTCTATTTTAAACTTTAGGGTTCACTTGATAATTAGATAAACCTTAGGGTCCATGAAGTAATTTGGATAAAATTAGGTAGAGTTTTTTTTGTAATTTACCCTTGTTTCATTGCTGCTACCACAGGTTGTTCTTTTCAACCCCTCATGTCATGCATACTTCAAATTAGGGATGGCCATGGTTCCGGTTTCGGTTCGAATCGAAACCGACCCGGAACCAAACCGGTGGTTTCGAAACAGGAATCATGGCCTGCGGTGCCCTCAATTAATTAAAGAGTCTTAAGAAAACCTAGATAACCAGTCAAGTTACTTCACATTTTGTTCTTTTCTCATTATTATTATCACTATATTATATGTTTGTTTGCATATAAAATATATAATTATTTTATACTAGATATTTAATAATATATAAACTAATGGTCTAATTTACCTTACTTATATTATTATTATTATTATAAGTAATCATTAAAGTATATATAAATATAAACTAATTATTATATTAAAATTGTTCGATTGAAACGGAACAAAAAATGGGATGAAATCGGAATCGGAACCGTAACAAAACCGGGAATCGGTGGTTCTGGAACCGTTTTAGAACCGTTCCTCCAAGGTTCCGGTTTCAGTTCCGGTTCCACTTTCCATAGAACAGGAACCGGTGGTTCCAGAACCGTAACCAATAGTTCCGGAACCTGTGGTCATCTCTACTTCAAATCCTATGTTTTTTACCCCCACCAAAACAATCATATTTGGAGTTTTATCTAATGACTTATTAACATGTTGTGTTTAATAACTTTTTCATTGAGACAAAGTCAGTATATTTTTACTTTGTGAATAAATAAGTAATACTGAACATTTATTTTGTTATAATTTGATAAAATAAGACCGAACAGAAGAATTTGTTTTTTTTGAACTACCTTACCTTATGAATTAATCCCTTAAACATTTGTCATGATGCAAACTCATAAAAGTGCAAGATTTTGAATGATTTTAACTAACACCAGTGGCGATCCTAGGGGGTTTCGTAGGAGTCTAAAAACCCCTCCAACCCCTCCTCAGCCCTTATATATATTTATATATTTATAGGTTAAATATATTCAATTACTTGTGTAGAATATATTTTCTTTCATTAGACCCCTTATAATTTTTTCTAGCTACGTCACTAACTAACATTTGTCTCATTTTCTTGTAAACTTTAGGGGTATGGTTCATGCATTGCCATTTAGAGGTACACACAACATGGGGACTTAAGATGGCATTTGTGGTGGACAATGGGAAAGGTCCAAATGAATCCCTCCTACCACCCCCTTCTGATCTACCCAAATGTTGATCATAACTCCATCCCAAACCTTCCTTAATTGTTCATTAATTTGTATATTCTTTGTTTGTATTATGATCTTTCTTCCTATTCATGAAGGAATGGAAGGAGGGAATGTTGGATTGGATAGTGATTTCTTACATATTTTTGTTTTGCGGTTATGTTGCCATAATTAAATTTGAACAAGTCCAAATGGATTACCATAGAATAGACTTGTGAGGACTAACTAACATTGTATTGTGGGGCAATAATTTCTTTTTTCCAATTCTTGATGCAATGAATGTAACTTTTGATATTTCAAGAATATAATTGTAATAGTTTCATCCTTCCAACTTCTAATTAATCCATTTTACTAATTGCAAGTGTGATTCAATCAACATACAAGGAAAGGAGTTAGTGCCTAAGTGGTTGTGACATATAATAGTCACTCAAAACTTGGGATTACCTTTTTCAATTTCTGACTATTTAGAATGTAGGTTAGCACACCTTACAGGCACCAATAGTGTCATTTCATGTGGTTCGTGACACCACAAATACTAGCTAACACCATCATAATTAGATACCAATTTCCGCGAGTCAAAAAATTGAATAAAAATTACGAGGATTTTTTTGTTACTTAAAATTTTTTGAATGAGATAGAAAATGGAAAGATTTGTACAAGATACGTTTAGTCGCCACTTAGTAAAAAATCATTAAATATGAATATGTTAGACACATGTGACTCGATTGGTGAAATGATATCTCTTCCCCAGAAAACATGTTTTTTCTCCCCAACGCCCAAGCCCGTATGGTATGCTTTTGAAAGATATTTTGAAAGGTGTTTTGGATTTTAAAATTATTAAAATTATATTGGAAATGTAAAAAGGTGTTTGGAAAATGTAAAAAGGTGTTTGGGAAATGTAAAAAGGTGTATTGGAATTAATGAGAAATTATTATAAAATAAAAGTGAAAGTGAAATGAGATGGAAAATTTACATGCCATACGGACTTGTTGCGAATGAACACAGCATTGAGAAACTATCCATACTCAAAAGTCAAAATCATATTGTTGATTAGGCATTTTCTAAAGAAAAGAGGAATCTTATCTCAGAATATAAGCAAAAGTAATGTGGATTATTCAAGAATTGAAGTTGATTTACTTTATAAAACCAAGATATCAATAAACTTTTGTAATAATCAGAAATCACATAGACCGAATCTCAGGAGATGTAAATGTAATTCGCCCTAATAACAAAAGCTCCCGCATGAAAAATCTAGGTGGAAGCAATTAATTAGCAATTCCTGAGGTGTCAAGAAGAAGGATCCATGACAAGTACTGTGTGCCAAACCACATATAATTGTTGGATTAAAGCCATAGAATTTGTAAAGTCACAGAACTCTCCAGAAGCTCTTCTTACACAAGCTTTGAAATAATTGTATTTCTTTGACAAAAAGCTTACATTACTTGCCCTTCAAGAACAATACAGCTCATAATTTTATCAAATTATATATTCACTCCTCACATTTGGTCAATCATTTCATAAGAATCCCTAAGAAAAGGCTTCATCCAATCCGATCAGTTCTGAACTTTATCTTCAATTAATCAATGTCATTTCTTTATACATTTATAACTTTTTCTTTTCTTTTCTTTTTTATACACTTCATACCCGCTTAAGGTTATAAGACCCTCCCATTAACCACCACATCAACTCTCTTCCTCTCAAGGAAAATGAGGTGCAACACGAGAACTCCAATGGGGTCACTCATCCTAGTACTACCTTTGCCTAAATACGCTTAAAGTCAGTTCTAATGGGATCCGATACGTTAGTGCTGATGTGTTCGATCATCGTACCCACATTTATAGCTTTTTTTTGGTCTCCATCTTTCATTATTAATCTAAGCCTTTTTTGGGGGGCTTTGGTATTTATGTGAATAGACCTTAATAATGTTTGACTAAAAAAGTACATTAATAATAGATTGTATGAAAGCTTTAGGTTAACGCCGGCCACAGCGACTGCTGAGTTTTATTACTTGTTTAAGGATATACCTTAGTCGAGGTATAATCTTACAACGTTTGGTAATGTTTCACTTCTTTCACATGTGATTCTCTTGGCCCTATCATACATCCAAACAACTGATAATTTAAGCATCTATTTTTAAAGATTTCCGATCATCTGTATCACTAATTTTTTTATGGTAATATATGATTGTACCACTAATTTTCTCGTGATAATATATAATTGATACAAAATTAATGATGTAGAGAATTCATTCGAAGGTTTTTCAAAAACTAAATGTACTTACTCTCTTCAATTTATTAGAATAGTCTTATTTTTATTTTATTTTATACCATTACTAATATAATTATGTATATGATTTATAATTAATATGGAATTTTTTTAAAAAAAAGAATATAAATGAAAAAAAAATGAAAAATTACTTGTTGCAAAATTTGTACTTTAAAAATCATAAATAATTTATACATTTCCCAAAGAATAATATGATTCTATTTTATTTGGAGATGAATGACCATTTTAACATTTCCTTTTCGTAAGTAACACTGTTGTTAATATCAAAAAAATAAAATAAAATAAAAAGTACCACTATTACTATATTTAGAAGGAATGAATTTATGATAATTGATTGTAAATCTCACGCACATATATGAATTTGGGGTATCAAAACTTTAGAGATAAATGACAATTATACATTTTCTTAAACGTTCCAAAAGTTAAAAGCTGTCGAACAACGTCTCAATATTGTTTCCAATATTACAAAGGTACTGTTCTAATGGAACGGCCGAGGGAATATAAGATTTTGGAGTACTAAATTTCGTAGCTAAGTAACCACAAATTGCATAATTAAACATGCATGGCTATAGCTGGTAGAGAATTAATTAAAGTTCTTAATTAGAGATTAGTTCAAGAGGAGCTACGTGTACTAAACGAAGCTTCATGCATGAATCATAAAAATGGAAGTTCCTTAATTGGTCAACTAGTTTGTGTACGTAACAAGGCATACACCAAATGAAATTTTTTCATGCATTCTCAAATTTTTAGTCTCTAAGAGCGTCGTTTTCATCCGAAAATCTAACTAAAACGACATTCTAGCAAAGCTTTTTATCTTTTTAAACTCCAATCCAAAGCACAATAAGAGGTACCAAATTAAGAGAGAAAACAACACTCACATAGAGAGATGGGTACATTTCTTCGAGTTTTGGTGCTGGTTTCTTGTTTAACTTTCTCTTTGGTAGAATGCAAGATTCAAATCTATAAGTTCAATGTAAGTTTATTAATTATATGCCTTGTTTTTTTGCCTTCAATGAAACCATCATTTCCCTCTTAATCAATGCATGCATCCACATTGCTCTTCTTTTCTTTCATTTGCATGCATTATGCCGAACCCAGATATTCTATTTAATTTTCTATGTGTTATTCTGTGTAATTATGGATATACGTATTGTCGAAAAATCACAAACATTCAGAAGAGAGAATATATCATATGTCCAATTATCAAAACGGCGTCATTCTAGTTATAAATAAAAAATTCAATGGAACGGCAATGTTCTATTGTGAAACTATGTTAATTTGGACAGAATAAAACACCGTAACTTAGACAAACGATACATTCTATTCTCAAAGTTTTCCATGGACGGTGATTGAAATTGTTTTTGTGAGGCAGGTAATGATGAGCAACACAACAAGATTATGCTCAACAAAGCCCATAGTTACCGTGAATGGACGTTTTCCGGGGCCGACGATCTTTGCCAGAGAAGGAGACAATGTTCTTGTCAAGGTTATCAACCAAGTTCAATACAATATGAGCATCCATTGGTTAGTCTACATCTTCTCAATAGCATTTCTTTCCACATTAATTAATTAATTATATTTACCTCCCCTTCAAATTGGGAAATTTATTTTTGTCCCCCTAAAGTTCTGCTTCATTTTTTTCAATGGGTAAAGAACTGATTGTTAATTTAACCAAATCAAGGGATCTATTGGCCATGTTGACCAAACTAGGGGGAAATATTGATAACACTTAAAATTTTAGGGAGTATTGATACTGTTTTTAAACCATTGGAGAGGTAAATGTGAATACCCAAAAAGAAAGGACTTAAAAGGGAAACCATATTGGCTAAGTTTTTTTTTTTATAGATCAGATCTTTAATCTCATTATTATATTGATTGTGTCTTATTCTCTTAACTAAAGTTGTACATTTTAGACGGCCACATTTTTTGTTTAGTTGTTTTAATTTGGCGTAGTATTTTATTGAAAATTACATTTCCGACCCCAAGTTTTTGCATTAATTATTTCTTGGGCTGACCTGTCCAAGTCAATTAGGTACTCCATCAAGAACATAATATATCTAAAACAATTAAGTTAGCTCAAATCAATCAATTTTTTGATCATGACCTATTATAACCTTTTCTTTTTGAAATGTTTGATTATGGGACAAAACTACATTCTCGTAAAAATATTATTGGGTCATTGAATGGTTCCTTTGACGGGACGATAGTCTCATCTTAATTATGAAACAGGCATGGAATAAGGCAGCTCCGAACGGGCTGGGCTGATGGCCCGGCGTTCATCACACAATGTCCAATTCAACCCGGAAAAAGCTACGTGTACAACTTCACGATAACAGAGCAGAGGGGAACTCTCTGGTGGCACGCGCACATCGGCTGGCTACGCGCCACCGTCCACGGCGCTCTGGTTATCCTGCCTAAACTGGGCGTACCTTACCCTTTTCCAACTCCACATAAAGAAGTTGTGGTCGTCTTAGGTTCATTTGAATTCTCACAGAACTGCCATAATTTTTTTTCTTCTGGTTTTTTCATTCGATAAATCCATGGTTTCTAATGAAGTTAAGTTTAATGCTTGAATTTGTAGCGGAATGGTGGAAGCCGGATATTGAATCCATGGTCGGAAACGCCATTAAAATCGGGATTGCACCTGAAGTTTCTGATGCTTATACAATCAATGGCCTGCCAGGCCCTGTTTCATCATGTTCTTCACAGGGTAATGTGTTTTTTTTTTACTTTTCTGGTTTTTTTTTTTTTTTTTTTCAGCAGGATTTGGACTTATAAGAGTGGTCATTCATGTCGTGTCGTGTCCGTTTTATCGAGTTTGGGTTGACGACTTCTTATTTTGACACTCCTCAACTCTAAATCTAACATTATATGTTTAATTATTCATATTTACTCATTTAACTTGCCAACATTTCATATTCATGTCGTGTTTTCATGTTATACTAAAAATTATTTGTGTCAGACCGACGTGTCGTTGTTACCAACCATAACATTATTTGTTTAATCATTTGTGCTAACTCATTTAACTCTCGAGCCATCCAAAATTCAACCCTAATTAATTTATATTGTGTCGGTTCGTGTCATGAGAGAAAAATTATTCTATACATCTGTTGCATCTTATATTAGTACAGTAAATCACTCATAATAAAAGTAAGTAAACATGTCCTCTATCATTTTTTCATCGTTTTAGCAATACATGTTGCATAGCGCATCAGATCACCTGTCCCTGCGAGGTGTACATAGTGTAAATTATTGATATCGCAAATGCATATAGAATAATTTCTAGTATAGTTTCCATTGATTTTGATCACCTGAATGAATGCGCAGAAGGGTTCAATTGGATCGTGGAACCAGGCAAAACCACCATGCTTCGGATTGTCAACGCTGCACTTAATGAAGAACTCTTCTTTAAGATCGCCGGCCACAAACTCACCATTGTCGAGGTCGATGCAACGTACGTCAAACCATTCGAAACAGAGACGATCGTCATAACTCCAGGGCAGACCATGAACGCCCTCCTGAACGCCGATCAGGGAACCGGAAAGTATTTAATGGCGGTGGCGCCTTTCATGGAGGAACCTGGAATTCCTATCGACAACAGAACCGCCAGGGCCACCGTGCAGTATTCCGGCACCCTCTCCTCGGAGGCCACAACCTTAACGGATCTTCCGGCGAAAAACGACACTTCCGTTGCGACGTCGTTCGTGGATTCGCTCAAAAGTCTCAATTCCAAAGAATACCCAGCCAGAGTCCCCTCCACCGTGGATCGTTCTCTGCTTTTCACCCTCGGATTTGGGATAAAACCCTGCTCTACTTGCCTCGGCGGATCGAAACTCGTGGCGAATTTCAACAACATTTCATTCGTGGAGCCGGAGATTTCGCTCCTGAACGCCCATTTTTTCAACATCAGCGGAGTTTTTGCCGACGATTTCCCCGGGAATCCCCTGAATCCGTACGATTACACCGGCACTCAACCGGCGAACTTCCGGACGATGGAAGGTACGAGGCTTTATAGGCTAGGGTTTAATTCGACTGTGCAATTGGTGTTGCAAGATACCGGGATGATAAGCCCCGAGAACCACCCGATTCATTTGCACGGGTTCAATTTCTTTGTGGTGGGAAAGGGTTTGGGGAATTTCGACCCGGAAAAGGATCCGAATAAGTTTAATCTCGTCGACCCGGTTGAGAGAAACACCGTCGGAGTTCCTTCCGGAGGATGGGTTGCCATCAGATTCAGGGCGGATAATCCAGGTAACTTGCATTTTCAGCATTCTATATTTTTTGAGTTAATTGCAAAAAAATCACGCCAAACTTTTCATTGATTGCAAATTGCCTCTGAATTTTTAAGTTTTGTAATCAATCTCCTAACATCAGTGTTGTCATAACTAGACTGGAGAGCGAACTAACTGAGAGAAAGGATCAGAGGGTCAATTTGGTGAAATGAGTGTTGTCGGAACCAATTGGAGAGTGAACTAACCAAGCGAAATGGTTAGAGGGTCAATTTGGTCATACGGAAGAAAAAAAAATGAGATGATGTCATAACAAATTTAATTATAAATATATTATAATACATGAAAATATTATATTCAACTACAAATATATTTTAAAATTAAGATTTGACCGCAATTTTGAATTCAACAACTAGTCAATTGAATATTGAAACTGAATTTTGACTAGGTTGACCACATCCAATTTGTAAACAAAATAAGACGGGCTATGATAGAAAGTCGATTCAAGGGTTAACCAGGTTAGGTCGACCCGAGTTTAACAGCACTACCTAAAATATCTTTTTATTGTAATGTAGAAAAATATTATTCTTAATTTTAAAAATTCTTCATAAAAATACCTAATTAAACTTTCCATACACGGTAACAAATTAATAACTTAAGGGATTGATTGTAGTAACTATGAGTTTAGTGGGCATTTTGCAATCGATGAAAAGTTTAGAGTAACCTTTTTTACAATTAACACTTCAATTTTTACTGTGATGTTACTGTTTAAAATCATTAATTACTGTGATTTTAAAGCTAATATTTTGAATCTGTGTTATATTCAGGGGTGTGGTTTATGCATTGCCATCTGGAACTACACACTACATTTGGACTTGAGATGGCATTTGTGGTAGACAATGGACCAGGCCCCAAACAATCTCTTCACCCACCTCCCAATGATCTTCCTACATGTTAGAATTTGAATTTGGAACCCTCCCCCCCCCAACCCCCCACCAAAAAAAAAAACACTTTGGCCACAAATTATACAAAGGTTTGCCTTCCAAAAATAAAACATAAAAAAAAACAAATGTGTGGAGATATTAAGCTTGTACAAAAAAGAAAACCATTTGCAGATCCAAGTTTGTTCATGTTTTACTTGTATATGAAGTGACCACATCAATGTCAGCTTGCTTTCACTTCTATTTTGGTTGATAGAATGGTCTCTTTTTTTTTTCCTTTTTTTTAAAAATTTTTTATAGGCTAAAAATGTTCCTGCATTCACACAAAGGGATCTCCCACCTTTAATTTTTAAAACCCACCTCTGCCACAGGCCGGCAAATGTGCAAGACCACCTCTAGCTCAAACAGGTAGAGGTGGAAGACCACCTCTGCCACTAGCTGAAAGAGGTAGGTTTTTAAATTTAAAAATATATATATAAAAATAAAGGTGAGAAACCCTTTGTGTGAGTGTAGAGATATTTTTGTATTTTCACTCGTTGAATTACAAATTTCCAGAAATTTTCATTGTGAACTAGAAGTTCTTCGATTAAGGAAATAACCTCTTCGGTTGCATAGGAATATAGGCTGCGAGTTGGCGGAAGCCCAAGAAGCCACTCTTCAGTTTCTTAGGCCCACCGTTCAACGTAAAATGGATCAAGAATGGCCTATCCAAAAAAGTTCATTTTTAAGTTTGTAAATTTGCTATATTTTCCAGAATATTGAAAATAGGTTGTTTGTGGTGAGAATCGTGGGAAGTTAATAATATTCGATCTTGTTTGGATATGAATTTTCAAGTCTTGAATAGTGTTTATTTTGATGCGAAATGTGTGGGACAAGATGGAGAAAGATAATATAATCTCCTTACAAAATTATTAAGGCATACAACAATGGTTATGAATACATTATTATTATTATTTTGTGTGCCTAAAAATGAGCAATATATTGGGTCTGGCCCAACAGGGTTAGATAGGCCCAGAAGAAATTAAAAAAAAAAAGAAGAATAGGCCCAAAAGAAAAAAGAATAACGAGAGCTCCGATAGAAAAGATAAACAAACAGGGTTAAAATAGTCTAGGTCGGTACGTGAGTAAGTAATCAGGATAAGGAATTGGGCGAAATACAAAAACAACCCCGAGGTTTCACATATGTACAAAATCAACCTCGTGTTTTAGAAAAATACAAAATAAACCCTGTGGCTAAGGGTGTAGAAACAAAATCAACCCTCCTAATAGTCAACTAACAAATCAGAGTTATTTTTTTTCTAAAAATCCCAAAATACCCTCTAAATAACTCTAATAAGTTAGTAACTATATCCCTCAAAAGATGGGGTTTGCAAGCACTTCTCCTCCGTGAGCTTTCGTTGATTCTGTCCAAAACTCGCCATTCTTATGAGAAGCAGAGGCGCGGCTGCTGGTCGCGTAGCGGCTGAAGGAGCCAGCCACTTGATTTTGGTGTGGTTGAGACGCACGCATAATGGATCAACAGTGGTAGGCGCGGCGGCGCAGAAGAGTATGTCGCTTCGTCGTCCTCAGATGACATGCAAAGTCACGACAGCGGCTTTGTTCAAAGGCCTTGTCACGTTTAGAAACATCATTAAGGACGGCCGCAAGTGATGTAGACGTCAAGGGTGGTAGAACAGAGATCAATTGTGGACCAGGCAGAGGAGGTGGCAACATAATTGCCAACAGCGAACCAGAATCATGGCTTATTTCATTGTGACTATTGCTCTCTAACTGGGTTCTTCAATGCTCCAAATTTGGTAGTTTTTGGTATCTGTATAAATGTGGTTGTAGTTCACACAGTTGAAAACCAATTGAATCAGGCCATTCATAATCTATAAGTTATATCCAAAAGCTTTGTCTTCAGTTGCTTTAAAGCTCTATAGATTGATTTAAAGATCTTTAGTTGCTATTCCACACAATTATAAGACTCAATTTCTGCTCTTTTTTTAACTGGGTCATTGGGGTGATGACAATGATGGCTGCATAGCCTCCCATTTTACTATCCAAAAGAGACTAATTTTCTTGCATAATGCTACTACTGCTGATAGAGAATGGTTGATGGACTTAGCTGATCACCATTTTTTATTTTGATATCAACACAGCAGCAACAAGTTGCTGAAATTCAACGCTGCTATGAACGATTTGGAGGAAGAGGGTAAGGGAGAAGAGGACTAGTTTTTGGGATGAGATAGAAAAAAATTACTAATGGTTTGTTGGACTTAGTGGTCATTTTACCAAATTTTTAATAGCTATTCACAGAAAGAGTTTATTTTCTAAACCTCAAGGTTTGTTTTGTATTTTTTGAAACCACGAGGTTGATTGTGTTATTATGTCAAAACTCGAGGTTGTTTTTGTATTTCGTCCTAAGGAATTATAGGTCGGATTGTAAACACACCGCTACGTTGCAAGGCAATAAAGAGGGGGCGGGATTTTAGGTTGCTATCATGGGCAGAAATTAAAGCAAAGGAGTAAGATCCGGGTCATAAATAGGGCGTCAGACCGGGAAAAGCATTCAAGGCCAGATATGCATTTAAAAAGGAGGCAAATCATGGTAGCATTAAAGGCAATGGTCCAAGAAAGGCGCAATTGGCAGGATAGCAAGGTGAGGCTATATATATCCTCATTTTGGATCAAATGAGGTACGCATTTTCTTATACCAAGTACTTGGTCCATACATTTTTATCATATACTCTATACTAACTTGAGCGTTGGAGTGGAACAGAGGGGATAGCCCTACTTGTTTCTTGTCTTCATTCTCAGATCTATATTGAATGTGACTTTTACATTTACGGGCTACATCATCACCAATCCGGGCCATACATTCGAAGTATTCATCTGTGAGTCGGGAGTATCTTTTCCTGGGCATTTGTATAATTTGTATGACCAATATTTGGACTAAATAATAAATTAAACCGAATTCAAATTTACTAAATTTGAATAAACTAGTTCAGTTTTTTCAGAATTCGAATTGAGTGTCCTAACCCGAAAATTGACTCGAACTAGATTTGATGTTTAAAAAAATTTCTAAATTTATTTTAGTTTGGCTTCACAAATTGAATTCGAATTCTGATTCAAGTGTTTAAAATCAAATGTTCAATTTGGTTCCTTGGAATTCCACCCTAAAACCTCGAATTCGTTTGGATTTTATTGAATTACAGTCAATTTCGAATTAGGGTAAAAGTTTATAAATATGAGAAATTCAATTTGAAAAACCCTACGAAATCGCAACCCACATTAACGCCCACTTATACAATCATCTCATGACTGAATGGTTCTATAACATAGCTGTAATTTTACTGTAGTAGTTAAATACTATTGAACTATGGTTCATGATCTGACAAAGCCGGATATTACTTTTAAGAAAAGGGATAACTAAGAAAAATGAAGGAATCAAAGTATAAATGAAGTGTGAAATGAGGATGGGATGTCAACTGAAAATGACCAAAATCTATTAAGAGTGACAAAAGCAACATTAGCTCACCAAATCAACACTCCAAGGTCTGAGAGGCGACAAGTCTCACTGGAGGTGGAGGAAACTGAGAACCTGGAGAACGATTTTAATGTGGAAGTTTTGGTGGATGGAGCGTTCAAATCTGGGGAAGCTAGGGGTGCCATTGGTTGGGCGATTAAGGATAGAAGTGGACTTGTAATTAATAAGACGTGCAGGATGGTGACAGGGATATCTCCGCTCCAAGTAGAAGCATTAGCTTGCTTGCAAGCTGTCCAACATTCAGTAGCAAAAGGATGGACTCCTCGGGTCTTCACTGATAGCCTTCTTCACGTATTCCAATTGAAAAATCCAAATACAGCTCACAAAAATGTCAGAACTATCATAGGAAATATTAAACATTACTGTAATGCCTATCAACGCATTTCAATTAAAATGTAGGAAGAGATAGGGTGCATAAGGCACATGTAATGGCAACGGATTCATTTAAGGAATCAAATCATGTAATCTTGACTAATCCAGAATATTTGCCTTTAAAAAATTTTTAAAAAAAAAAAAAAAAGCATTCCAAGGAACCCACGTATCCATATTATGCCCAACTCAACTGTTGAGTTTGGAAAAGCCCAAATCTCTTGTTCAGATATTCCAAATTTTATTCCCCACTCTCTCTATCGATTTCAAATTGTTGGGGGCTAAATTAGGCAATGCCATCAATGGCCTTTTCTTTTTTACTTAAAATAATAACTATAATAATAACAATAATAATAACAATAACAATAATAAGAATAATGATGGATGAAAAAATTCAACATCTGTTGAATTATATATAGGGTTAATAACGAACGTAAATATTCTTGAACAAGTTTGGGATCAGCTCAATAATAAACGAACACAGACAAAATTTTATTCTTGATTAATAAATTAACAATAATGAATAAGGCTATGAAAGCTCGTTAACGCTCATTAACAAACTCAACTTAAATATTAATTATATAATATACTATAATTATTATATACTATCATGAAACTGTTAAATAATAGAATCATTATATACATTTATATATACATAAATCTCAATATAGGAATTTTAATTAAATTCAGATATCAATGTAAGTTGATATAACATGTTAAATTAACTAAATATTATAATGTTGTGTGAGTTAATGATGAGATGGAAGATATAACAGTGTTAACGAACAAGCTTGAGCTCGGCTCAAATAATAAATAAACGAATATAAACAAGATTTTAGGGCTCGATAACAAGTGAAAAGGTCTTGAATACTTCAAAACTCGCCTCAAGATCACCTCTAAATGTATAAAAAAAAAATTGATAATAAATTTCATATTTCATTACCCAAGAGAGAATCGGTGATACAACCGGATCTGATAATAATCAGATAAAAACAGTTGAAATAAACTAAATCAAACCTATACAGATCTAAACAAGTAGTAATCCATATAGATCTATCTAGTAGAACAAAAAATCGCCATCACGCTGGACAAATCACGTACTGAAGTATAAATTCGATCTCGAATCTGCCACTAATCTTCTTATGAAAGCTCCCAATCGACTGAATCTTCACCTGATAATAATAAAATACTTATTTATTAATATGGGGGAGAAACTCCTATTTATTAGGGAAGACAAGATCTCTCACTGTGAGAGAATGCAAAACTCCCATCATGAAAGAAGACAAAAATAAACTAAAAAGAAAATAACATAAAAGAAATTTATTTCCCCCATCTCCCATGGGAGGGAGATGGGGGAAAAAGATTAAAGATGATAGAGGTTAGGGTTTGAGAGGAAGAGAGAGAAGAGAGATTGTATGTATTTACTAATTTAATAATTAGTCATAAGTTAATGTTATTGCATATGCTTCTACATATTGTTCTAAATGTATAAATTTTAAATTCTTATGAAATTGACAAAGCTTTAAGTTAATTATCTTAATATATCTTTCTCGTCCTTAAAAAAAATTTCATTCTAATTATTTTACACACTTATTAAGGAGTGTTTTAAAATGAATATTAAATCATTCATTAATGTTATTAGTAATTAATATAAAATCACATTATTTTAGTAAAATATCTCCTAATCTTCATAAGCCGTAATTAATGTGGGCAAATCAAATATTTTACTAATAAAGACAAATTTAAAAAACAATTGTCAATCGTAAAATGAAAATCATAAATATTTTGAAACGAATAGAGTATTGTATATTTGAATTTGGAAGCAAACCTTAAGAGAGAGTGATGGTAATGTCTTGGTAACACAATACATATCCGACGCATTAAAAGTAACTCGTCAACACATATACAATCCGAATTAGCATCTCTAATTACGAATTTTTATTTTAAAAAAAATTCAAAGAAATTTTGTAGCCATGGAATGAGGAGGGGGAGTAGTGTAATTGAAAAGCTGCACGCTTGGCCACATGAATACGGTGCACACTCTTACCGAGTTGTACCTTCAAGTCTCGCATTTCACATTCACATGGTCGGACTGTCTTTTGACCTTTTAGAATTGGGAAGAAAAAGGAATCTTTCCTTTAATGGAAGTTGTGGTAGAGCCAGCGCTTATTCTATTAATGGCACTATTATTACCAATACTTTATTTCTATTTAATTATACTTCTACTCTTCTATTTTATTTTTTCTTTTCAAAACCAAGTATGCGGTCCCCATCATTCCAACAACCCATGCCCTTCACACCCTTTGAATCATCAAAAGGCCAATATCATAGTAATAAATATTCCTTTTCAAGAAATGAAAAGGGAAAAAAAAAAAAACAAATCACACATATTGTTTATTGATCTTCCTTTTGTTTCGTCAATTACAAATTTTATTGGAATAATCATATTTTTAACACTGAAAATAACTTTCGAAGCGTGTTTCTTTTAATAGAATAGAGAGAATAACGCGTTCGTTTTAATTTTTACAATTTTAGTTTGAAACCAAACTAAATTCAAAATGGCTCGTCCAGAGTGTCTGAAATTCAAATGTTCTACTTTAAAATTGAATGTACTATACGTTTCAAATCATGTCACTGTTTTTTGACTTATAATTTTTCTCATTTTCTCATCTGAATGTGTAAATTTCCCTCTTTATTTACCTAAAAAGAAGAAGAAGAAAGAAAAAAATTCAACAACTGCATTATACTATATATTCTTTGTGAGGGATGGATGGCTATCCTTCTATTATTGATCGATGGATTATAAATATATATTTTACATAAGAGTCTGATTTCTAATACTAAAAATAGTACTAAAAAATGAATTATTCTAATGTAACGAGATATTTTAATGAAAGGGAGTAAGTAGAAGTCGTATTGGTTGCCCTTCTAAAAGACTCAAAAGTAGTAATGGAATTATTATAATCAATATTTTTTTTTAATAAAAAAAAAACATTTTGTATTTAAGTGAGAACAAGAACAACAGCCAACCACTCAGTGCAGTGCATCTGGCAGATGAAACCAATCGTAGTTTTTGTCACGCCTATATCATTTTAAAATATAGAAACTCAGCTTCTTCGTTATTTATTATTATTATTTATTTTTATTTTTTTTTTAATTTTTGGAAATCGGCTTCTTCATTATCATCATCACTGGTTGTACTTCTTCCACGGTTCCCCCGTACTACACAATGTAAAAACAATAGTACTACTTAAGTGAGGTTTTGAGACTTTCTCTCACTAGAGGTTTTCTCTCAAGGAAAACCTCTAGCGCCCCACATGAGTTCTTTCCAAGGGTTCTGCCCTTGATTGATTTCTACCTCAGTATCCGTTTGAATCATGTTTGAGGTTCTTATTTGAAACTTAATCATGTTTTCATAGGGTGTTGATGGATTGCCCGATCGGGCACTTTGAATCTTTGGAAAATCTGGTTTTAATGAACATTTCAGTTCTGGAGTGTTTTCATTTTCAACCAAATTTAATTGGAATTTCTGATTTGGATCTATCCATTTCGGTTTGTGCTCTCTTTTTCGGTTCTACCGATTTGATATCATCCAAGGGAGAGAAGAAGCCTGCCGCAGGTATGGAGTCTGAAGAGAAAAATACCGTCGCTGAGATGGCTCCTCCGGCTGAGAAGAAGCCGAAGGCCGGGAAAAAGCTTCCCAAGGATGGCAGCGCTGTGGCTGGAGACAAGAAAAAGAGGAGGACGAAGAAGAGCGTCGAGACCTACAAGATCTACATCTTCAGGGTGCTCAAGCAGGTCCACCATTTCATTGGGATCTCCAGCAAGTCCATGGGCAGCATCATGAACAGCTTTATCAACGATATTTTTGAGAAGTTGGCTCTGGAAGCCGTTGAACCGGTGGGTTCTCCGTCGGGAAGGGAATTGGTGGTGGGTCTTCAGCGAGTTCACTCACCGAGTTAACTCAGTACTCACCGAGTCAGAACAAGAAATTGATTGGCTTTGCTCTGTTTTTGCTGCGTAAATTTGTTTCAAGAATGGAGCATATTGGTACTGTTGGCTCTTTCATGGGCTGAAATGAAACTGTTTGTAATCCTACTAGTGGCAGGTTTGATTACAAGCAAGATGGTTGTTTACATAATCTATTTAGTGACAACTTAGATTATGAGTTGATAGTTTGTAATCTAACTAGTGGCATGTCAGTTTACAAGCTTGAAGTTTTACGCATTCTAAGTAGTGGCTACTTAGATTGCGATTTGTCATATAGGGATTGCTCCTATTTTGATGTATTTCAAGTTTCGACTTGTAAGATCTCGCGGATTTTTCCGTTATTTTCTGGTGGAAATAAAATTATTTACCTTTCCTCCAAAAAAAAAATAGTACTACTTAAAAGTGTGTTTGTTTGTTGTTCCCTAATGTTTTAATTTCCCATCTAAAAATAAAAAAAAATAAACAATAAAAAGAAAAGAAAAGAAAGAGGTTTAATTTTAACAATTTTTTGTGGTAAAGGAATGTAATATTTCTCTTTCTTTTACTCCCTTTTATATATTTATTAACAATTACGTGATGTTTATAATTAATTTAATATTTAAATAATTTATAATCCACATAATAAAAAATAAAAGACGTTCTAGATTTTTCTAGACACATCAAGAATTTCGTTCAAATTATAAGATATTTTTTTATTACTGTAATATACTATTACGGGGAGTCTTTGAACACAATCCAATTAATACTCAGCTTATATCAACAATTTTAAATAGTACTCAGTTAGATAATTACTAGGTATTTAAAATAATCCGCTAACTCTTAGTTAGATGGGTTAGACAATGGTAACTTAAAAAAATATTTTTTTTTAAGGTCATTTATTTTTTAAATTGTTACTCTGTACCTTTTATTTTTAATCAAAGGAAGTAAATGAAAAGATTAATAATAAATAACATATATTTTTATATAATCTCTTACTATCCATAAGAAGTTGTAACTTTTGAAACTATGGTTTTTTTGTGGGATAAAAGATGTATTTGTGTGTGACATTTATTATTTAGAGATAGATGTTAAAGGAAATAATAATAACTATCATTATCATTTGTGAAATAAATTATTGGTTTATCTTGGCTAAAAATAAAATTTTTATTCTAAAATTATTACTTTATTATGGTTAGAAAAGAAAAGAAAAACTAAAAATGTATTCTCTTTGCTCTATTATAACAGTTTAGAGGTACAACTATTTATGAGTCACAACGCATAATTTTCAGATAGAATTTTCTTTCCGAACATATGGAGTATGATATTTGGAAACATTAAAAGTTATTACATACTTTTTTTTGTATGTGGAAATCTCATAAATTAAGTAAAAGGATTCATATTTCTTTAAGAAGTCAAATTTACAAAATCTCTTTTCCTTTTTCTTTGAGAAATTAATACAAAATTATCTCATTTAGTGAATGCATGTAAACTGAAATTTAATAAGTCAAATTCAATGCCTTAGACAAAAAAAACAAAAAAACAAAAAAGAGTATAAGAACGATAATTAAATGCCAATTCCTTATTTTTATATATATTTTAAATAAATAAATAAATAAGTCCTCACAATAAACACACCAACCGGCACTAGAAAATGGTACCATTGACCAAAATTATTGATCCTTAACAGTTAACACCTCCCCTTCCCTTATTCTCTTATCCCAAAGGCTCGTCTTTGACAATTTTAAGGGTCATGCTTAATTATAAGAAAGGGCAGACTTGTGTATGATTTGTCGGATTGTCGGACAGTTCGATGCATATTTTTTTAGTTAGAAATATGTGATACGTTTTTCATATGTGATACATTTTTAAATAAATGATGTTTCAAACCCCAAAATATATTTTTATTTCAATACAGGCGATATTATCTTCTTAAAGAAACATGTGATATATCAACAACTAAACTCGTTACATCATAGGTTATACGTTATATTTCAACCCTTAAAATTAATATTTTTTTTGTCACTACAGACAATATTTATTCATGCGATACATTAGCATCAAAACTCGATACATAAGATGTTATAAGTGATATACGATACATCATATGCTATATGAAAAACTTTGTAACATACTTGCGATAATTTTCAGGTTAAATTCGATACTCGTGTTGTAAGGAAAGTATCTTTTGTGGCTATAATAATTATAAAATAAAAAAAAATGCATCGGACCAACATCCTATAGGGCCCATACAATAAAAATATGTTTGATCAAATGGAGTTGAACTTTGATAATTACATAAATTTAATGTGAAATTTAAAAAAAATGATAACAAAAACTTTCAAAATATATATATTTTTTTATAAAGAACATTTTTTTGGACCCTCAAAAATTGAAAGTTAGTGTACAAAGCTCCTTTTGTACCTATTTTAGGCTAGCCCTACTACCAAAAAATAAATAAATATACAAAATTTTCTATTTTTTAATTACTATATATATTTCATTCCCAACCACCACCGTCCACTAACCCATCCCAAAAAAGGTTGAAATAAAAGACTTTTTAAGTTATATATGGGATCACCATAAATATAACATTCATTCAATTCAATGTAACGCAACCAAAGAACAGGACATATGTGCATTTGAATAATTATTGAGAGCTCGACTAAATTTTAGGGATGCAACCGAGTCGAGTTTGAACGTGGTTCAAAAGTATAATTTGGCTTGAAATTTGAATTAAGTTACTTATTCTATCTTACTCAAAGAGTTCACTTTATATTACTGTTTTTAATAATACAAAATAGGATCTTTAGATAAAACGAAGGAAGCGTTTTACAAAATAATGATAAAAGAACTAAAATTACTACTATATGACATTAATTGAGCCAGAGTTCGGTAAGCCTTGATAAATCTGCTCACCCCTTCATTTATAATCTTTTACTTCATTCCAACTAAACCAAACTAATGAGCCTCAAGGGGCAATTGATTGGACACCTATCAAATTATTAAAAGTGTTAAAAGGGATTTTCTTTATATCTATATTTTAAAAAAAACCATTATACACAACTTTTTGTGTATTATATCTATCCCTATGTCATTTTATTTAGAGAGTTTATTTTTAAAAATGTACATATTCTTATAGGTTGTAAATAACACTTAAAAAGGTAATTTTTTCTAATTTATTTCACTAATATTTTTATTTTTTAAGTGTTGACTAATTATAAACTAGATCTAATTATATTAATAGGGGCATGAAGAATAACCAAAAATAAAATAAAATTGAGCACTTTAATGGAACAAAATATATATATATATATTTTTGGCATTGTATGGTATTTAATCCCAAAATACATTTTAAATTGAATTTTGTAGATCTCACATCAAAGTATTGTTTTAGCACTATCGCATATCAAAATGACACCACTTGAAATGAGTTTGTAACTACATTCTAAATATTATTTTTCAACTCAGTCAAAAATATAATACCATACAACAGTTCAACCGTTGATTTAAATGGTATCTGAAAATACATCCCAAATGCGACATTGTACATGCTATTAGTGCATTTTAAACCCAATTTTAAATTTAATTTTATGGTATACATGGTAAAAGTTTGTTTGGCATTTTATTTTCAAATTATACCACTTGAAATGAGTTTTGAACGACATCTTTGAATATTGTTTTCCAACATAGTCCAAAATACATTCCTTACAGCATCTTAAAACTTAATTTAAACCATCTCTTTAAATAAGTCCCGGCCAAAATGTATTTTAAGATAAGATATCATACCAAAAAAAAATTAACTATTCTAATGGGACGGGAGGAGTATATTTAATCCTTATCTTTAGAATTAGGAGTACTCCTTATCCTTAATTAGTACGTTTTCTTTGTTTTGTTGCAACAAACTTTAGTGCAGTTAATGATGGAAGTAATCTCAAAGCACCAACTAATGAGTACTTAGCCATAAAGCTGGGACAGGTGTCGCTTGGAGATTAAATCTCCGCGTTAATTGGAGCTCTTAATCCTAGTTTAATTATCATTTATCTGTTACACGTGTCAAGATATCTTGCTTATCGCGCTTTTAATACTTTATTACCCGACTTTAGTTCAATCTTTTTTCTTTTTTTGTCTCCTCCTGGCTTAACATTTTCCCTTTTTGTCCCCCACAAACATGAATTAATAACACAAGATCCATTGTGCTTTTTCACTTGTAATTATTGCTAATCGCTTTGAACTTGCTTCCATAATCATTGACCTTTCTAAATTAATATTTGTCATTAAATTTTATTTTTTTAAAAATATTTGCCATTCTACAATAAATTGATACTCCCTCCGTCCCACTCAAAGAGTCCGTTTTGTATTACTGTTGTTAGTAATACAAAGTGAACTTTTTGAATGAGACAGATGCAGTATTTTCTTTATAGAGCCCTCATCGATAAAGTATTTAATTACCTACATTAATTGCTAGTGGTATCAATGAAGTGTTTAATAGTCGTTTTGAAATTAATCTTAATAAGTGCATAGAAAGTTAGAATGACAAATACTCCCTCCCGTCTGCTAAAAAGTGTATTTGAAGTTAGAAAATTTTGTTTTTCTTAAAAATATCATTTTACAACGTTCAAGAAAAGAATTTTAATTTTATCTTTGTAGTAACAAATTAAGAGAGATACAAATTAGTATTTTCTACCCAAAAAAAAAAAGTATAATATTAATTAAGAGTAAATATAATAATTTATAATTTTTTTAATTGTGTTTTTTTTTGTTTTTTTTTATAGATGAAGTGTGTGTGTGTGTGTTTTTTTTTTTTTTTTTTCCTTCAGCGACACTTTTTCTAGGAGAAAGGGACGTCAGTATTATCTAATGGACTAACAATTTTGAGTCGAAAAAAGTTGGAATTTCTTATATTGTTGTTAATGCACAGACACGTGTAAAACAACAGAATGAAAGCAATCATGCCTGTTCTTTTTGGCATTTTGAAAACTATTTTGAAAACAAGTTTTGGAAAATAGTTTTATAATATAAAAAGTGTATTGAAAATGTAAAAAGTAGATGATGAATAGTAAAAAGTTGTATTAAAAATAATGAAATATGATTAAAATATATTAAATTTACTGTTGAAATCAAAATCGTTTTCAAAACAAAACAAAAAAAACAGGCCTATAAGTTGGTCCTTGGTGTTTTATTTCAAAGAAAAGAAAAGAAAAAAAGAAGGTTGGTCGTTGGTAATTTAATAAATGTCGGTCAGTCAGAATCTCAAGAAGATTTTAAAAAAAAGAAAGAAAGAAAAGAAGGTCGGTAACTTTAGATATTTATTTAGATATTTATTTATTTATACAATGCTGGTCATGCTACAATTTCAGGTGGCGAAGAGTCGACATTGGGGGGCCAAGCCTTCCATTCTTGAGAAAGATCAGTATGTAATTTTTAGAGTAATTTTTATTCGTTGGACGACGGCTTTTTCACCACTATATTGTCATTATATTGTATTATCTACTGTTGTCACATTTGGACATATTTTACTGCAACCAAAAGTAGCCGAGAAGAATGATGGAATTCCTTTTGACTCATTAGAGAATTATATTTGAGAATGATTTTTTTTTTAAATATGTGTAGTTTATCTTTGGCGATCGTGTTTGATTAAATAGTTAGATTAAGTATTTTAACTATAATATTATTTCTGTCCCCATTAAATAGTTTAACTTCTGAAATGTAATTTTTTTTATGATTAATAAGGTACAACACATAAATAAGTAATTTGACACATTTTTATTCACGTATATTCCTATTTTTTATGTAAAGATTAATTATGAATTACATGTTATTGCGAGATATAAAATATAACTCATTTATTGAGACAAAGATCAATTTTTACTCTATACGGGACATATAGAGTAATATTTGTATTCACCAATTCATCATTTCTCGAAAAAACAACACCCCTTTTAGTTTCCACTTTTCCAATAAAAGTAAAATAAAAAGTGGGGAGTGACATTTGTGGCCGTTCATTGGCCCATATTTAAAATTTTAATTTTTATACTAATTTACTTTTCTAACTATTTAGTTTTCTTTTAGGTTTTTTTTTTTTTTTTTGGGGTGATATTTGTAATATATTCTTACTTTTAAAGCTAAAAGGAAAGGACCCAAAGCAAGACTCTAAAACGAGTGCCTCAAATGAATGAATAATTACATAATTGAAAATTTCAAAAAAATAAATAAATTACATAATTGAAATGGAGAGGGACGACCACTGAAATTGAAGCCACGGAATGGAAGAATCCAAAAAAGCCAAAAAGGTACTACTGCTATTACACGTCGACTCCTGCTCATTCCTTCTATGAAATAAAATTAGGGCATGTTCTTTTAACAAAGTTTTAGTTTTGATTTTGAAAAAATAATTTTATAATGTAAAATGTGTATTAGATAGCTTAATAGTAAAATATTGTATTAGGAATGATAAAAATTGATTATAATATATTGAATTTACTGTTGAGACCAAAACTGAAACGAAAATCAAAACTTAAAGAACATGCCCTTAGTTTTAAAATTATAAATATGAGTATTAAAATATAATATTTAAAATAAGAATTTGTCATAATTTGTTTCCATTACTTTTAAGAAAATAGTTAATGTGAATCACATGTAATTATATTGAAAAAAAACTAAAATTTTTATATTACGACATTTTCATATATATAAAAAAAAAAAACATGACTTTTTTAATATTACTAATGGATAGAGTATAATATAATCGCAATAACTTGTATATAACCTACCAGACTATCTGACGACGCGAGTTTATTTTTTTAAATGTGTCTATCAAGTTTAGCCTCAACAATATCACACGTGTATTGCGTATCATATATAGCCTTTGATGTATCAAATGTTACTATTGATGTATTGCAGTTATGAGTGTAACTGCTGACAGTTGACGTATTGCGTATCGCTTATGATCTATTATGTATTGAGTTTAACTCCTAGTGTATTGTCTGTTTCTTTAGTGAAAAAAAACTAATAGTAAACAAATGTATAAATATTAAAGTTTAAGGTATCATGAATAGCATCTAATTTTTTTTTTTTTTTCTTTCAAAATGTAGGTATCGCTGGTCGAAGAAGGCTGCCTCTAATATTGGACATGTTGCGCTTTTAGTCTTTTACGTTTGTGTGTTTTTGCACTTTTGGTCAATGTGACATATTATAATCAATTTTAAACAGTCAAATGGGATGTCAACGGTTTTTGGAGGCCTTTTAGAATATAAAAAAAATTGGATTTTTTTAATTATTTCCATATTACTAAGTGGCCCGTGAATAATTTTTACCCATGTAGACGAATCTCAGAGGCAAATCAAAATTGAACAAAATGAACCAATTGATATGCAGTTTGGTATGGATAAAAGTGAGTAAAAATTATTACACGGGCCATTAAAAATTGTAGAATCACCAAAAAGCTCTATTTTTTTTTTCGTTTTAAAAGATCCCAAAAACTGTTAACCTCTCATTTAACTGCTTATACCTGATTATAACATGTCACATAAACTAAACTGTAACAAAATACAAATATAAGAAATTATTTTTACAACAATAACGTAAAGGACAAAAAAATACAGCATATACAAACAAAACGAATCAAATTTTCCAATATAATATTCCAATTCAATAATGCCATACCAGCAGAGCTGAGCAGGCCAAGTGGAAGTTTGTCTTTTAGTGGTCTGGGTTTTGTGGGGAAAGTCTAAGAGGAAAGGACACCTGCGCCTGCGGCATGGATGGACCTATGACCTATGTACAAGAGGTAGTAAATTCATTTCATAAATGTAATAATTCGTGTTCTTTCGCAGAAAGAGTTTTGTTTTTCAAGAAATAAAAATAATTTACGTGTTTATATTATATATCGTTATTAATATAGTAATTTAAAGTTCTCAAATAATCTTTACTTAGAAAGTAAAAATGTGAGTGGAATAGTACTTATTAAACTATTGTACCTTAATATGTAATAAATTGGACTTCTTCTGTTCTATTTGAAAATTTTAGTTTGGAAAATATACAACTTTATATAAATTACAAATTTACAAAATACAATATTTGAAATAAATAATTTATCATTATATTTTTTTATCTTTACTTTTTAAAGATTAATTAATTGTGAAATCACTCATAATTTATCAGTAAATATATAAAAAGTAATAATTTAAAATTAAACTATTTTAATAAAATAAAAATATATATTTTGAAACTCGACTCTTCGAGTGAAACGGAAGAAACACAAGAAACGCAATATTAGTTTGCAATACCAGTAGCATTTAATGGGTTAACCGTCCCCGGTCGTAATTGGACACGTGGTCCCATTGCTAAAACCGAGGTAGCCTATTAACGAAAGGACATGGCCTTCCCAGCCAAGAAGCGGAACATGTTACATGTGACCTAAAGAAATATCTGGCTTTCTATGTCAACCAAATTTTACATCTCATTTCACTCTCATTTTTATTTTATAATAATTTTTCATCAATTTCAATAATTTTTTTTACATTTTTCAAACACCGTTTTACATTCTCTAAATACCCTTTTACATTTTTAATATAACTTTAATAATTTTAAAATCTAAAATACATTTTAAAACGCTTTTCAAAATACATACCATACAGGCCCAGAATCTTCCACACTCTTTTTGGTTTTTCTCCGGTCACACTTCTTTGGTAAATTACATTTGGGGGAGTTACATTTACCTCCCTGAATTTTGAGAATAATTATGAATTCATTCGTATTATTTTAAATAATATAAATAATTTTCTAGTTTCACCAGACAGTAAAGTTAAAATCATAAAATTTGTAAAAGATTATAGAGATAAAAGAATGCATAAATGGTATTTGAAAAAAGGAACCAAAATAATAGAGAGTTGTTTGTATTTTGTTAATTTTAATTTTGCGGTCTAGTGAGTTTAGAGAATTATTTGTATTTTTCAAAACAAAAATGATGGATTTGTAGTTATATCCAAAGTTCAGCGAAGTAAATGTAATTCGCCCATTACATTTATCATTCCGATTTTTCGAAATTATCGGTATAGTTTAATAAAATTAAAAACTGAAATAAAAAAATGAATTTATTAGGGTTTTTGTGTTATTTTATTTATTTTTAGTATTTGAGGAGGCAATAACATTTTTTTATTGAAAAAAAAAAACTCATGAAAGTAATGTTAGTTTCACTAAAGTTTAAGGATGTAAATTTAATAAGAATACATAATATTTTGACCCTCTAAAATATGACATCCTCATCCTTCAAATAGTTAAAATTGTTGTCTTCTAAATTAATGAAAATTTGACACACAAAACTTAAGGACCGTGATGTAAATTGTTTTTTTAGTCTGTTAGTTATTCCTTCCATTTCGTTAGAAGAGTCTATTTTTTAATATTAAAAATAGTATTATAAAATAGATTATTCTAATAGAACGAAGAGAGTACTGTATAAAATTTGTGAAATTCGATTTCTTTTAACTTTTGTAATTGGAACTATCGTGTCAATTTTAAACTTTATTACGCCAAAAGTTGGTGCGAATTGTACACTTCAAAACTTTTCCACCCCAAGCTCAATAGTGGATACTTATCTTGATAGCATTCTAGAAGGTTCTAGGAGATGCTAGTTATGAAAAAATTTCTTTCTCTTATTCACTTAAAATTTTATATTAAATACTAGTGATGAAAGAGGAAAAATGATATAACTCCTAGGAGTGTTTGTTGGTTAATTAATTATGGAAATGAGGTTCGTATCTTGGGACTAACTCAGTTGATACACCTTTTTTATAGGGCAACAATTGCAAACAGAGTACGAGTTTGAGGAGTCTTCCTAGTAAAATTATCATTCTTTAGATACTCGTATAATATAATAGAATAGTTTGATTTTATAAAAAGAAAAAGGAAAAAACAAAAGGTTGAAGTGAGGTCTAACATTGAATAGTCTAGTGAAAAATGTTCATGAGCAAAAATGGATTTTGCGTCTTGAATTGAAACTGATTTGAGTGATTGGCTAGGCTTTTCCTAGAGAAAAAATGGACCATTCCTCCAAGAACCAAACAAATTAATGGAGTGTATATGTGTCGATTTCTTAGTTCAATTATTTATTGCCTGACCTATAGATAACCTTCTTTCCCTTGTTCGAACCTGCTAGAAATTACATTATAAATTTCAATATTAATAATACTTTCATGCAAAGCGTTAAGTTTTAAAAATGCATTTTTAAAAAGTATTTTTATATATATATATTGAGAATTAATAATGCACGATTCACTAAGTCGAAATAATGATCTATTAAAAATGTGTTTTTGAAGACAAAACATGACATATCAAATATCACACATGAAAACTCTATATGATATCAGGTTTTGAAATGCATGAAATCGAATAATTTACCATAGAAACCCTAAAAATCGCCACTTGAATAGGGTAAATTTGAAACAACAACTTAATTATGAAGCAAATGTAAACACATTGGGTGAATTATTGAATTTTTTTTTCAATGGAAAATAAAAACAATTGGAATAATTTCTTGAGCAATTAGAAGATAACATATTATTAGTACCTAATTGTTATGATTGTTGATCTTTGTTTTATCGATGTCTTATCAACTTTAGGACACCAAACTGTGGTGTCATGACAAAAAACAAAGAAACAAGTCCTGTTATACTGTTAGGTGTGAAAGTGTAAAGTGGAGGACAAAAACCTACATAATTCAAGGTTAAAAATCTATTATCATACTTATATTTCCCCTGTTTAGCCTGGCAATGGGCCAAATATAAATATCCCACTAAAGCCCAGAGCAAAAGTATAATAATAAGAATTGTGCAGTGATTCAGTGATTAGTCACAAGCGAACTTATCACAAAAATAACGAGCTCAAAACCTGTCCAAAGCATAGAGAGAAAAATTTAAGGGAGTGGGAGGGACCCACTAAGGGCCATACTTTTTTTTTTTTTGTTAAAGAAATACATCATTCTCATTAAATACTAAAGTTAGATACAATAAGCAACTCTCTTAGAGTTCAGGTAGCCAACAAATGTGCTTCATGCACTACTGACCTATTAACTTTCATGATTAAAAATCAGACTTGTGTAGAAGAATGAAAAGATCATAATTACTTAATCTACTACATAAGAAAACTCTATTTAAATTAAACTTTATGACTTATGAAAACATATATACTTTGAACTCTCCTAATATGACCGATGAAATATATTTCTTATTTATTTTTAATAATAAGATCATTTTCTTTTTAGTTAGATGTCCTAAATTTCCCATTACTCCTTTCCTCTTCCAACCTACCCTGTCTAACCCCCAGGCCCATGTGTATCCACAAAGGTAATTTTGCTTTTCCAATTCAAGTGTCCCAATTGGCTCAATCGAAAACCCCAAAATACCCCTACAAGAAACGTAGCCCTCCACGCAAACTAGGTTCCCAAAAGTGGACAAAAACGTCAAAGTATGAACCGGGGTGGGTGGCCGTGGGGGAGCCCCTAGACGTGTAGATTTCCAATGGGAGGAGGGGCACAACTGATAGAGAAGACAGAGACAAAAGCAGTGGAGCAGTTGGTCACATCAGAACGACAGAAGGGGGACCGTCTTGATTGGTTGGAAGAGGGAAGGGTCCCACTTCCCCTGCTATTTCTCACGCGCCTAAATAGTTTAGAAAATAATTATAAATCATATTAATGATAAAATTCTGTAATTAACTTATAAATATAGGCAATGTTTAGGTGATCATTATAATTATATAGAGAATTACAGAGAAAAACACAGATGTGAAGTGAGAGTTGTGAGACCAGGTTAGAAAGAGCATGTTGGTTTTGGGTATATCTGCTCCGTGTTCTATTGGCTTGTGCGAAGTATCGCCTCTCAAATTATTATCTACTTCAAATTTAATAAAAACTTTTTGCCTTGGTTGTGTTGTTTCGTTTATTACAAAGATTGAAGTTATATTTCGATGTGTATTAATCTTTATATTATTATGATATATTTTGTCTATATATCCTACAGATTCGACGGCCAGAAATGAACCGTGATGCTAACTTCGCCGTGGATGCGACGGAGCGTGGGACGTGGTTCTCCAACTCCGTTTCCACTAACCGGCAAGCGGAAATGCGGAAAAAAAATATTGGAACGCGGTAGTTGGGGATGTGGATCCAGTGCGGTAGGGTACAGGAATAGTTTAATAGGAGATCAATTTGGAATCATACGTGTCGTCGACAGCCGAGAGGGGAGTTTTGATTGGGTCCTACGATATGGGAGTGGATGGCTGTGATTGGTGGAAGCGTGCTTGTTGGAATCAGGAGGGTGGGGGGCAGGGGATTAGGAATTCTTGGGTGTCAAATTATAATAATCAATAATGTCAGGGAAAGGTGTGCAAATGGGGTATGGTGTGGGGCCCTGTTGATGGTCCACGATGTGTGGTGTGGTTGAGTTGTAGGCTAGTGGAAAAAATTGATTTTTGATGAGAACCGTTATTTGGCGGCTACTCGTTGGACCACCCCCCGAAGCTGTGAAAACGAAAGCTATTATTGTGACGCGGGGCGCTGTAATTCGGTAACATTTACAAACTTGGACAACAACATAAGTGTTATAAAGTATAGGGATCTTTTAGCAAATTACACTAACTCTTCTTTTTTTTTTTTTTTTATTTTAAATTATATATTGACGAAGCATATGTTGGTTGGACAAGTTTCGGATGTCGGAGTATTGGATGTGTGGTGTCGACATTTACATCCTCGTAGCTTAAGTTGGTAAAGTTGAGTAATTCGAGTTATAAATTTTAGCCCATTGGCCGTCTCTGAGGATATTTGAGCCGCCTAATTCACGATTGTGGGATGGCGGGTGAAGTTGACATCGGGATTATTGAAACTCCTTCAACTACCTACTAGGAAAACATGGACGACGTGGGCCTTGTTTTACTAGCATAATTGAATCGTTGGTGATATGACTCTTGCTTTCCGAACCCGATGCAAAGTACTACTTGCGAGTTTTCTTGAGCCCTAAACCAGACCAGGGTCATTAGGTCTATTGTTGGGGCGGGGTTAAACTGAGCATACCACATATGATTGTTGGGGGTGAGAGTGTAAATAAGTGTAATTAATCGATGGAGGGTTGAGATGGTAGATAACGGGAGGGCTGTATAAATCTGAAGGCACTGGTTCGAAATTTGAGAATGCAAAAAAAAAAAAAAAGTATAAAAAAAATTTCCACAAATAAATATAGATAAATAAAACTTTTTAACCATTTTAGATGAAGTGACTATTTATTATACATAGAAAATTGATCATTGATAGATAATCATCGAGGTGAAAATAAAATTTTCAACATTTAATTATGCATTATAATCGCTTGTACATTGACACGTTGTAAGATTAAGACTTAGAATCAACATAGCTGAATTGATACAAATAGAGTATCCTACAAAGAAGAAAGTGCAAATTACAAAATTACTAGTTTTGTTATCAACACTACTAATTCAACCAACCAAATATCCAACCATGGATCACCATGTCGGTTTGCTTGTTTTGTATTTTACCTTTTGTCTTTGTCATAGATGGACTTTAATCATCAAATTAAAAAAGAAAAAAGAAAAGAAAAAGGTGCATGGTCTTTTTCACTTGTTATTGTGACCTATCTCCTTGTTTACGTAGAAATATACATTTAAATTTGACGAGAGATTATTTGATGCATCTATTATATTACGTTGAAGGATATGCTATTTTAAAAGATAGTGATGTACATGTGAGTAGCTCAAAACTAAATATAAATTTGAATTATTACTAATTCAATATTTGTTTGATGCACTATTTTAAAAGATGCAACGAAATAATTTGATAGTTTTTCAAATTTGACCTAAACAATATTAAAATTATGGTCTAACTGGCAGTTAGAGTTGGCTTAGGTCAACCTTAATTTTAATTAGGGAGTCTATGTGACCCTTTAATTCTTCAAGAAATTGATTGGCTGGCCAATAATCTTTTGACATTTAAACCTTGTACTACTTGAGAAACAGATCATTTAACCGAGGTGTCTCAAGGTGAATGGTTGTACCCTAAAACCTCTCCAAGTACCTGGGACCTATAAGAGTTACTATTGCATGGAAGGCCTTGTTAAGTTTTGTTTTTTTTAAGGAAAGAGCTAGTGCCCCAACGGTTAGTGCGTAAGGTGGATTACTCAAATATTCATAGTTTGATTCTTACCTCTGTCAGTCATTTCATCTAATAGATTATAATTTAATGAGAATGCAATATTTCTTTAAAAAAAAAAGTTTTGTTTTTGATTATTTTTCTCGCAAATATAAAAGGTCACATGAAAATATTGAAATTTTTTTTTATCCCATTACAAGAGTTTTATTTAGAAAAAAAACAATAGTTTATAAGTTTTAAGATATAATAATTAAAATCAATAATGGGTCATTATTTTCTTTATTTATGTTTGTTCTTACTATTTATAATCGTATCAATAAGAGTATGAAAAGCGAAATAAAAGAGAAAAAAGACCATTTTATTAACACGATTTACTTGATAGAGAAATGATTGAGTGTAACAGCTGTATCACGTAAGATGATACAATTGGAGACCATTAGTGGACTAAATCAAATTTTCTTCTAATGGGACTAAGTAACTATTTGATGAAAAAAAAAATTGTAATTCTAGTGACAATAAATAGATGAATTGAAATAGATTCAAATAATTAAAGGCATTCAGTCCCAAGAAAATGGCAAGTAATCAAAATGCAAAGTAGAATTTTAAGTAGCAATACATAGACAAGTAGGCAACTAAGGAGACTTGCCTGTTTCTCACTCAATAATTTTTTCAAGTTGACAATTATAATTGAGGGAAAAATTACATTTCCTTTCTTTATTGAATATGGTTTTGGATGCATTGTTTTGCATAGACCAAATTCGGTAACGGTAGTTTCACCCTATAATGGAATGTTGTCTATCCAATATCCATTGTGTAAAAGTTTGAGATTTGAAAATGTTTCAAAATAACACCTGTCATAGTATTTTATTCCGTCCCATTAAAAATTTTAATATTATAAATATTTTTGAATCATGAGGTATAACTCAAAATAGATTTTTTTAAATTTTATTATTATTATTATTTTGTAGGAGACACAAGTTTTTTCAAAAAAAAATTTATAAAAGTGATAGGGAGTGCCTATCACTTTTAGATTCATATCTTTGTCATATCACCTAGAGGTCGGG
Source organism: Leptodermis oblonga (assembly GCA_016801395.1). Classification (NCBI taxonomy): domain Eukaryota; kingdom Viridiplantae; phylum Streptophyta; class Magnoliopsida; order Gentianales; family Rubiaceae; genus Leptodermis; species Leptodermis oblonga. The sequence goes on from CM028760.1 coordinate 36,705,797, forward strand.
GGTTCGATTCATATCTCTGTCAGTTCTGCCTATTTAGAGTGCAGGCAGACAAGACTCTGTAGGCTGCTCCCAATTTCGTTTTTCTACACCCCATAGCCCTTGTATTCAATATAATAGTTTATAGGATAATAAAATATTGTTGATTGAAAAAAAAACTTAAAATTAAATCCAGAAGAATTCAAAACTACTTGCTTTATAGTCAACATAGATGAACTATTATCTTATTTGAAATTTAAAGCATGTCACAGAAAAGCAATTTTTGCAACAAATTTTCTTCACTTCCTACTTCCATAAATCATCAGTAAATACTATATACTCCATCCTCCAATTTAGAATAAAAATCATTTTAGAGTTTTTCATATGAATTAAGAAATTTGTGTAATTGACGAGAAAACCTTCACTATTGTAATTTAATCCAATTATTCCGGAGTATATGTCAACAAATCCAATTTAATACTCAATTATATCAATAGTAAGCTATTCAAAATAATCACTAACTCTTAATCAGATAAGTAAGACAATGTAAATTGAAAAAAAATTATGCCTTTCTTGCTAAAACATAATTTATTTTGAAAAACATTATTTATTCTCAAACGATTTTTATTTTGCATTGGAGGAAGGGTATATAAGAGAAAATTGGCCCCATTGACCATTGTTGAAAGGTGAGCTTCCATGAATCATCATGGACTGCCAACCCATGCTTCATTCATGATTGAAAAATTAATAAATTATTAAATTATTAAATGCCCTTTATATAATAAATTATTCTATTTTCACTCATTTTATATATAAAGAAGAACAGAAAAGAGTGTGAATCTATATAATATAAATATAAAAAACATTTATTTTTTATATATCCACAAACACCATCTCCTCCAATCACAATTCACCACCTTCACTATCTTTCTTTCTCTCTCTCCTTCCTCTGTAGATCTCTCTGTTTTCAAAGATTTTTCAAAAAAAAAAAAAAAAAAATTTCACTGCCATCATCAACAAAAGGGGAAAATATTTACTAAGATTCATTCCTTGAAGCTTGCTTCTTTGCTTTCTCGCTCTTTTTTTCTCTTTTTAATTTTTGGGTTCTCTGCTTTCTTTATTCTTTTGCTCTTACATGTAGGAAAAAAGTGGAGAAAGCACCCAACTTTTTATTTTTTTCCCTTCACAAAACCCCAAGTTTCCTCTCCTGAATTTGCAGTACAACAAACCCCAGAAGGGTTTTCAAATTTCCAGCTTTTTGGGGGTGTCCCTGTTCTGTTCTTTCCTGATTTGGACACAGAAAGAGTTTGGAGGCGTCACAAATACTCATAAATTTTCTTGGAAATGAAGAAAATGGTTGTTGTATCTTGTTGAGTTCTTGAGAGAGAGTCCTATTTTGCTGTGTGTTCTTCCGCAAGTTAAGTTTAATGGTGTCAGATCTTACAGGAAAGTTAAGGAGAGAATATTTGAAATTTCACTAATCCTGAGGTTTAGTGCAAAATTATCTTGTTTTTGTTCTTCGGATTTTGTTTGAATTTGAAAAAGTGGGTCTTTTTAAGATTCTTCAGGTGCGGAGGAGAAAAAAATATTCCGATTCCCCCTTCACAAAAATGCCCTATTGATTTAACCCTGCATTCTCTCCTTATCTTGGTCGCTCTGTCTTTCCTCTGTTTCTCCGAATCCAAAACCTTATGTTGTTATTGTTGTTGTTGTTCGATTCAATCGCAGTTGAATTGAAAAACCCAGGTTTCTCTGTGTCTGTTTAGTAATCCCAGAAAGAAAAAAAATCCCAAAATCCCACTTTGTTTTTTTGATTTGATGAAGGGGGAAATGGAGATCATGCCACCACCGAGCCCTTTTATTTCGAAATCGAGTTGGTTTCTTGAGGATACGAGGAACACGAAGTGGACTCCGGAAGAGAACAAGGCGTTCGAGAATGCTCTCGCGAAGTACGATAAAGACACGCCGGACAGGTGGCACAAAGTGGCGGCGATGGTTCCGGGGAAAACGGTGGCGGATGTGATTAGGCAATACAAGGAATTGGAAGACGATGTTAGCAGTATAGAAGCCGGGCTTTTTCCGTTCGCCGGTTACACTACTTCCACATCTGCTTTTACGTTAGAATTGGGCGGCGGCCATGGTGGCTTTGATGGATTCAAACACTCTTTCGGAGTCCCCGGAAAAAGACCCCCAAACGGTGGCCGGCCGTCCGAGCAAGAGAGGAAGAAAGGGGTCCCTTGGACAGAGGAAGAACACAGGTAAAAATTGCAAGTTTTGGGCTAATTTGATTCTGAATTAATTCCTCAACATTCGTGAAAAAGATTGGTTTTTTCGAACTGGGTTTTTATTTTTCTTTATTTATTATTTTTTTTTTGGGTTTTTGGAAGGTTGTTCTTGATGGGGCTTAAAAAATACGGAAAAGGCGATTGGAGAAACATCTCGAGAAATTTCGTGGTTACAAGAACACCGACTCAAGTGGCGAGCCATGCACAAAAGTATTTCATCCGGCAGCTTTCAGGCGGGAAAGATAAAAGAAGAGCCAGCATCCACGATATTACCACAGTAAATCTAAACGACAATCACCATCATCAGATGCCTTCGCCGGACAGTAAAAAAAAGCCTCCGTCGCCGGACCATTCCTTAATGGTTGCTACTAATTCTTCTTCAGCCATGAACAAAATGCCCTTTCAGTGGAATCAAAATCAAGGCAACAATAATAGTAACAATGGATCATCGTCGGTTATGAATTTCAATCATGGGAATATCTTCATGTCTTCTTCTTCGCCGAGCTCTTATGATCTGAAAATGCAGGGCCAGAATTTGCAGAGAGGAGCTATGATGCATCATGGTTCATATTTAGGTTGTCAAAATTTGGCGTTTCAGATGCAAGCAGCGCATCAGTTTCCTCATGCGTGAGATCGAAAAAAGCATAACTCAATTGAACTGAACAGAACAGAACAGATAGAAGTTCTTAATTTGCTTTTTTTTTTATTACTACTTTTTTTTTTCCCTCTTTTAATATGTGTGAAGTTGTCGTTTGGAAATGATGATGATGATGAGTTAGTAGCAACCTTCACTGTATATTTTTCATTAAGTTTCAGCTTTCTTCAAGGTTGTCCCTCTTGTTATCTGAAGAAATTGAGGACTTAAGCATGTTTTAACGGTTAGTTCAGATTCTCGGTTCAATTTGTTACGAATCTTTACTTTGGTATTGCCGAGCAGAATAGTATATGCTTTTAAACGGATGGGCAAGACCTCATTAAAAAGAATGTGATAGTTGATCCTTTGGAATTGACTTCAACAAAGGCCATAAATGCAAATTAAGACCATATACAAGTGTTGCTACTTGCTAGTGATGGAATGGAATGCATGTTTGAGTTTGATTTACACAATACGAAATTAACACGTTACGAGTAGATCAATTAACTAAACTGTCACCCTTTAAGAAAACTCAAAAATGAATTTAACACCGTAACACTTTAAAAAGGTACCCGCCAACCCGTGATAGAACTCTATGTTTTGATTGGATGCTCAAACTCATTGGCCGAGTCAGAAGCCACAATAAACAGGGGTCCTAAGTCTTTGTCTGAGTTCGAAGATGACCGCATTTGATATTTTGTTTTACTGTACTGAAGCTGAGACTGAATCCCACTAATTGCACAGGCATCACTGCTTTCTCAAACTCCTGTTTTCAATAACGATCCAACACTCCATCGATTATGATGTATAGAGGGTTACCCAAAAGAAGTCGAGGGTTTAATTACTAATTTCGTTCTTCTTCTCCCCACATCTCGTGTCTTGTATATAATCATATGTAATAGAAAGGTAACAGCAGCCAGTTAAAAAAAACAAAAAACAAAAAGTCCTGTTTTCTTTTCTTGAAAACGATCTTCTTTTTTAGTTTGTTTTTTTTAAGAAACTTTTTTAGCATAAGAAAAGATCCTCACTTATACTGAATAAAAACCTGTGATCAATGATTAAGCCAAGAAGATCTACATAGTACAAATTCAAGATTCAGTCCAGATTTGAGTGAATTGTTAATGGCTTTCTTCATCCCCATTAAGTGTAAACATCACTTTTTAGACTAAAAACTCGCATTAAAAATGGTGTCTTTCTTTCTTGATTCTTTTTCTTCCCTACCAAAGATCCATTTGTCGAATTTGGTACGACTGTTGCACGAGTGCTGATCCAACAAGTCCATGAATGCATCATTGCTATTCTGAACTACGAGGCTAGGGGTGATAATCGGGTCGTGTTTACTGTATAGTGTTAACGATACTACTTACGATGTGTTAGATTTTTTTTTTCAATATTTTTTTTGTGTGTCGTAAAAGGAAACTATTATTTCCCTAAAGCTTATGTGGGGCAAAAAAAAAAAAAAACTATATATATATATTTTAAAGTTATGATTATGTTCATTTTCTTTATGTGACTGACAATAGATTTCATATTTCATTAATCAAGAGAGAATCGGTGATACAACCGGATCTGATAATAATCAGATAAAAATAGTTAAAATAAACTAAATCAAACCTATACAGATCTAAATAAGTAGTAACCCGTATAGATCTATCTAGTAGAACAAAAAATCGCCATCGCGCTAGACAAATCACGTACCGAAGTATGAATCCGATCTCGAATCTGCCACTAATCTTTTGATGAAGCTCCCAATCGACTGAATCTTCACCTGATAATAATAAAATATCCATTTATTAATATGGGGGAGAAACTCCCGTTTATTCGAGGAGACAAGATCTCTCACTATGAGAGAATGAAAAATTCCCATCATGGAAGTAGACAAAAATAAACTAAAAAAAATAACATAAAAGAAATCTATTTCCCCTATCTTCCATGAGAGAGAGATGGGGGAAGAAGATTAAAGAAGATGGAGGTTAAGGTTTGAGAGAGAGAGAGAGAGAGAGAGAGAGAGAGAGAGAGAGAGAGAGAGAGAGAGAGAGAGAGAGAGAGAGAGAGAGTTATGTGACTAATGTTTTTGCCACTCACAAATTCATAATGTCTTGTGTTGGAAAAATTGTTGCATATTGTAAATGAGTTTAATAATGATCGTAGTCAATTTTTAAAGTGACTAATGTGGTGACTACGTGGACAGAAAATATTGAATATTTAAAATTAAAACTGTTAGACGACTACTATTATGAAATATCAATATGTCATTAAGTTTTTTTATCGGGTATTTTCAATCTCTCAATCGTTCTTCCAATCAAAACACAAAAACTCCCTAGTTTCCCTTGATCATGAACCCTCCAAAAAAAGGGGTTTTAGAAATGTATTATTTATTATAAATTTAATATACCAACATATAACTTAAATTATTTATTACATTTTTGAGTGTTTTAGTATTTTAAACTCTTAATATTGTAAAACACACATTATCATACAATTCTTTTTCTTTTTTCTTTCTAAAGAAAAGGTACTGAAATTCGTCCTGCTACGTTAACATGCCTTACACAAAGCAGGTGTATTAATAAAACACAAGTTTAAAATTAATTCTAATAAAATGTGGAAAACTTTATGAAGCATGATTCTCTCTATATCATTTTGAAGGGTTGAATATTGGAGTACATAATTGCGAGAATAAAACATTTATGCCTTTTATTTTACAAACAATTTAGAAACAAAAATCAAAATAAAACAAAAATAGCTAAGTTTTCACCCTTTTTCTTCATTGGGACAAATTTCTAAAATGGGAAACATCTCTTCACTTATTATTGTTACACTTACATGAAATTATTACCTCTTTTTTGCTGCTCAATTATGAACCTTTCCTGCCATCATAAGGAATTCCAATCACCTGTGAAGGAAAATAACTCCGAGAAAAGATCATATATCCAATATATTCTGTTAAATCGTGATTCAATCAGTAAAATAGTGTAATTTTAAGTAAAAATTAGGGCATGCCCGTTATGATTGTTTTTATTTGAGTTTTGGTTTCAGAAATTTTTAAAAACCCAAACCTTATTTGGTACAGTCTAAAAATTAGTTCTTTGGTTTTAAGAATTTTTTTTTGTTGTTGGGACGTCAAAAAGTGTTTTTCCAATACTTAAACCGAGAAGGTAACTCTCTTGTTTACCATATACTCCTTTACTAAATGAGATTTTGGAGAAAATGTTTCTCGAAATTCTCTTATTAAACATGATTTTTGAAAATATTTTTCCTACCTGTTCGGTTGCATGTTTCTAAAAATCTGTTTTTGAAAACAGATTTTCCAAAATATCCCTTAACGAACAAGCCCTTGCATCGTTCACTAAAACAAATATTATATTAAAGTGAAGCTATATCGTTCACAAAAATAAACATAATATTTTGGACAAATGATCTTTCTCCCGAAATAAAACAAAAGAAAAAGAAAGAAAATGAAAAAGAAAGCACACGTACACACAAGAACGCGGACTTTCAAAAAAAGCACGGAATCCACCTTTGTCATTCATATACGGTAGTGGTATATTCTCTTCTTTTTTATTTCTCTTTCGTGTGTGAACACATTTCTTTTTTACTAAAAGGGATTATGGCGGGGTAGCAATTCATGTTGTATATATGTTAATGTCGTATTTTCATACTGTGTTTAAAATTATCACTACGCTCTCAAACCTTAGGGTGACAATTTGAACTGTAAATGAATTGACAAATAACTTATAAAGTGTCAGATTCCTAACGTGTCAGAAATTGCCAACCATTAAAAATATAATTAAGAAACATGTATGATTGAGATACTCTGTCTGTTCCACCTTTGTCTTTCCAATTTATCATATCACAATAGAAAAGTGAGCTCCATTTGGTAACATGTGAATCCCACTTCCCATCGTAATAAGGTAGACAGTTAAAGATTGAAGTAGAGCAGACTTCCCATCGTAACAAGGTAGATAGTGAAAGACGGAAGTAGAGCAGAAAAAAGATCTGATCTCGGTTATCAACTAAACCTGTTGATTTATACCTTTTGCTGGTGGTCTCTAATAGTTCACTTCCTCTTGTCGTAAATGACAAAACTAACCTCATCTTTTGGGAAAAAAGGAACAGCATTTCAGCAAGTTGCACTAAGAAGCAAAGCAAAGTTCTTCCAAATCCAATTCAACTCCATCCGAATTTTTAAATCTGCAACTGCAAATACTTTTAACCACTTATATCCACACATTCCTCTCACTTTCGGTGATATACAATTCCTTCCTTCTATTATTACAACCTAGAAGAACACATTCTGATTCTCCCTCGCTACTCTCTCACTATGTGGAATCAATCAACTATATGAATTATATTTCGCCATCACGTATGTTCGAGACACGCTGAAACAGGATCTGTGGGGGTTCACAGAGATCTGAAAATGATCTGTGGGGCTCATAGTTGCACAAGTAGGAAAGAAAAGAATGGGATGGGCGGAAAGCAGAAGATGCATAATGTCTTGGTACCTCCAAAAAACAGTAATCTCAATAATGAAAGAATCCCATCTACAAGAATACAAAGAGGTGCATCATGCATGGTTTTGTCTGGAATTATTACCACTTCAAGGTCAAGAACAGCAAAGAAAGGAAAGAAAAAGTAACATCAATCAAAATTGTCTTTGTTTTTTTTTTTTTTTTTCTCTTCAAAAGACAATATAGATATATCTAAACAGTCATGAACCAATGGAGATGTTGGATTCTCATTAGCTTCAAGGAGGTTTTTCCTGTACCAGCTGCAAATCTCAGTTTCTGTTGGTAGTCAACCCATGCCCTAATGGAAAGAGAGGATCGTAACCATTTGCTTCGAAATGCATTGGTAGTTGATCAACACTTCTGAACCATGTTACAGGAAGCCGTCCTTGAAATGCGTGATCCCCGAAGAGGACATCGGTGATCCCCCTTCCTTCAGTTCCAGGCAACCAAGCAGCTACAAATGCTTCTACCTTTTCCAGAGTTGAGGGCTCCATAACCAGGGGCCTACCCGAGATCAGGATTGCCACGGTAGGGACTCTGTCAGCAACTAAGCTTATTAGTTCATCTCCATTGAAAGGAATTTTCAGCACTGGATCATCTCCTCCAGTTTCTACATAAGGACTTTCACCCACAGCTACAATGGCATAAGAGAAATCTTGATCAGCAAAGGTTTCTGGTGACGGATTTTTCTCGTATATCAACTCTGTGCTGCTTCCCACCACTTCTTTTAATGCATCCAATATGGTTGTACCTAGAAATTGAAAGAGTTTAATGATTAAACATTCAGCATTGTGATTACATATAGCTTACTGGACCACGAACACACAGAGAAAAAAATGTTCTCCTCAAGGAAAGAAACGCCCCGGAAGAGTTTGGTTCTTGATGAAGTGAGGAGGTGAAATCAGAATATTGCCATGACTGACCACTGTTATTTAGTTTCTTCTAGTTCTTGTCAACATCTCCAGAAACAGAAACATATCATCTTATAGATTGATATCTTTCCATGATTCAATATGTTCAGAATATAGTATATACACAACAGGATCTACTGAAATTGAAACATGTACCTATTGTGATTCTACCACTGGTTCCGGTCCAAGTGCAAGTCCACCCCCCACACTGATATCCAAGATCATCAGCATGTAGTCCCGCAACCAGAACTTTTTTTGCATTCCTATCTAATGGAAGAAAAGGTTTCTTTGGATCCTTCCCATTCTTCAGAAGAACTAAAGATTTTCGAACAGCTTCACGTGCTAGTTCGCGATGCATCTGAAACAATTAAACACAAAAATGCTGCATTTCAGCGAATGAACTTAAATTCAAAAGGGACTCAGTTATATACCTAATACAGGTAAATTTTGTGAAGCTTCTGCTATTTATTAGTGAAGTAGAAATCAGTTTCCTCACTACCCCAACAAAGAATTAGGAACATTTTCAGAGGCACAAAAACATACATTTATGAGCATAGCACTATCTATTCAAGCAATAAGGTAAGAATGACAGCTTTATGGCTTGATGACCAATAAAAACGAGCCAGAGAAGTAAATATGGTCATTAACATCTGGAGCAAAATGAAACTAGGAATACAATATAGGCATTCACTTTCTTTCTGTTAAATGTCCTGAAAATAATAACATGGAATGCTCTGACAAGGATGCAAAGGAAAAAAAGGAAAATCAAACACTGATTGGAATATACTTCATTAACCAAAGGAAGCTAATCTAAGCACAAATATATATGGGAAAGATCAGATTGAATGGCGCATCATATATATGACTTAATATGTCTTGTGAAGAAGAATCACCTCACAACCAACCACATCAAGTAAAGACCTATCAGCCAAGGGATACTCAAAGAGTCCAGCAACAAATTTCACTCTCAAGATCCTTTCAACAGCATCATCAATTCTTTCCATTGCTATTTCTCCTGCTTCAACTAGCGACAATAGCTCGTCCAAAAACAATTCATACCTAAAAGGTACCATTACCTGCAAATTTCGAGTGAGGCAAGAAGATGAAAAAAAGAAAAGAAAAAAGAATGATATGAAATAATTTATTTTTTATTTCATTTTATTTGTTTCTGTCTTTCCTTCGAGGTAGCAAATTACTATGTACCATGTCAATTCCCGCATTGACTGTTGATATTATACTTTCACGATAGTTTGAGCCATGCGGACTATAAAGCCGGTCAAGTGCTTCCCAATCTGAAATGATCAAACCCTGCAGTAGATTTCACAATTGGAATCTCTGTAAAAGATTGAAAAGCATCTAAAAAAAGTCGTCAAAAAAGTCCTACATTGAAATAACATTGTTGGATTCAGCTAGCATTCATTTTACTTATATTCATGTTTTGAAATCTATAATATGGAAATCAAAGTGCAACATTTCATGGCAAACTAATAATCTAGTTTCTGCAAGTAGAACATTGTAATCTTACTCAGACCACAATACTGCACTTGTGGGAATACATTGTGCAAGAAAAAGAATTCATCTTCACCTTAAACCCGAGCTTTTCTTTCAAGACTTTTGTCAGAAGAAAATGATCAGTATGGAGTCTAGTTCCATTCCAGCTGTTGTAGGAAGCCATAACAGTGCAAACCCCTTGAGCTAAACAATCTATATATGGTGCCAGGTGGATTCTCTCCAAATCCTCATATGCCAATATAGTATTCCCCTCATTAATACCTTTATCAGTTCCCCCATCACCAACATAATGCTTGGCGCAGGCCATAACATTGTTTCTGACATCAACCAACAAAATGAATGAATTTACATTCTAGCTGAACAAAGTTAGCATTTCAACATTGAGCCAGAGCAATAAAACATGTGAAAATGTCAAAGGAAATCGTACTTTTAAAGCAAAATGTATGGAAGAGATCAATACCAGAAGAGAAACGTAATCTCTGAACATAGTTGATTGCAATAACTTAAACATGATGCAACCAAAAAGGGAAAGAAAGAGTTGGCAACCAAAAGAAGTTGGTACTGAAAGATATGCAAAGGTCAAATAAATCTGAGAAGCATTTCTGAAACATCTGTCTATCAAGGTCACAAGTTTTATTAATTTCAACAACTCTTTAAAATTATTCTTTTCTTATATACATTAAAATTAATTATTTATCTACACATCATCATGACCTTATATCTGTACCACTAAAAGCAAATTTCATGCACTAAATAAGTCGAATGTAAACTCAAATGGGTTCTAATACACCTTTATAAAAGTGCCTAAACGTTCACTACCTTCCAGCAAGAAAAGGATAGCCACTTGGGTGTCCAGCAGGAGGCTCCCCCTGCAAGGCCGAGACGAGGCAAGACATCTTCCTGACGATTTCAGTGTCTTCACTGTAACTCTCATAGTATCTTCCCCATCTTGGGTCTCTACCAACCTGCCAAGGCATTACAAATTCAGATTTAACAAGTAGGAAGAAGAACTATGGAAAATCTAAGGCATCATAATTTTCCCATGGCTGTGTTAAGCTTGAAAAAAGGACTCTTCATGCTGGAACCAAATAAATAAATCCTTATTTTTTATGAAAAATCAAGAAATGGAACATTAGAACAGAACAATATTGTCAAGAGAATCATATTCAATTCATGCCTTGGCTACTCTACCACAACCAAATTGGTTCTTTGAAATGCTTAAAAAAGTACAGAATCTACAAAGTTTGTCTAGCCAGGCATTTTCTTGCAATCTCTGCCACATTATTGATAATAGCCTTCGCCAAGAATTCCATTCTCTGATCTCACGCGTCGCAGAGAATTTAACAAGAACTGATACACTGGTTTACTTAAAAAATGATGCTACATCTCGAATGATTTATGAATTTTGCAACTCACAGCAACGCATGGAGCAAAGGTGTATTGAACACCACTAGCCCTGACTTCAAGAGCGGTGGCAACACCAATCCTTTTGATCAAATCAGTATCCCTGCAACAATATAAATAAATTCAAAACCCTTCATGCTCAAAGCATCTGCAAATTCAACAATCCAATAGAAACTATACTTGCAAAATCATCATAAATCAGCTTACCTCGTAGCTCCAAGTCCAATGTTATGAGGAAAGATGGTAGTACCGTAGACATTATTGTTACCATGAACCGCGTCGATACCATAAAAAATGGGGATTCCGAGCCTCGTCTCAAGAGCTCCCTTCTGAAACCCATCAAAATAATCAGCCCAATCAGCCGAGTTAGCATTCTCGAACGGCTTGCTCCCTCCACCGCTCACAACACTTCCTGCAATTAATAATCGAAGCCCACCAAAAAACAATTGAGCAAGGGAAGCGTCAGAAGAAGAACACGAGGATTGGCGATCTCTCCATACCTATGCAGCGATTTTTGATGACTTCAGGAGTGGCGACGCTACGCTCGATCTGGGTCATTTGAGCAATTTTTTCTTGAAGGGTCATGCGGGAGAGCAAGTCTTTGACCCTTGCTTCAATTGGAGCATTTGGGTCTTTGTAGATGCAATCCATGGTCGCCATCGATGATGAATTCAGCTGCTCGCTACTTAAACTAGTACCTTTTCACTTCAAAATTTTCAGCGGGGTGATCTGAAAATTCCCAGCAAACTTTGATGGGTAGCAAGAATCACTATAGGACAAAGGGGACAGCACCGAACCGAATAATTGGTTTGGCGGATTGGACAGATTACACTACAAAAAGACAGGAGAAATTCCAGTTTCCTACGTTACGTTGTTCCTTTCTTTCGCATTTTGCAGTGACATTTAAGAAGCTGTTACTAAGCTGAATGAATGAATCATAAATGAACATTGAACTCAAATTCAATCAATGAGCTTAGATTTTTCTTTTTTTTTAATTTTTTTTTGGGTAAGATTTACGAAGACCACCTGCGAATGGGACGGGTCTTCTAACTTCTAAATTGTAATAAATACAGATAAAGAAGAAAGAATCATACGACGAAAATATGAGAGTAATTGCAAATTAGGTCTCAAAACTGTGTAAATGTTCATTTTAGGTCTTAAAGCTTTATTGAAGAGCTAAATAATCCCATATAGTTATTTTTGGTCCACAAAAACCGCCGACGTTATAAATTAAGCTAATTTAGCCGATTTGCGTATAAATGCACATTAACGGAAATGAGCTAATTTGACATACTTTTATAAATATTGAGAGAGTATTTGAATACAATATATAAGTTCAGGGTTCATTTGGATCTAAAATAATATTATGGACTTATTTGACCTACGATAAAATATAAGGAGCTAAAATGGACTTTAGCACTCAAAATGGTGTTTCTATATATTGGTTGTAAAATTGCTCTAAATAAGTAACAACGGTGATACACACAGTGAAAATTCATAGTGAATTCTCATAGTGACTGATGTGATAATCACATGAAAATATATTATTGGTTATTTAAAATTGTAAATGCTAATTGGCTCCAATCATATAATGTCTTTTCATTCATTGAATTTTTTCACAATATATTTTCACTCTTCTAATCAATTTTAAAATAAGTAATATGTTCTCATTTTGTGCTTGTCTTTGGTCAAGTGTTTTTCGAAACATGCTATGTTTGAATTGTAACTCAAATGTGAGATTTTCTTTTTTAGGAAAATTTGGTAGGAAAGAAAATAAAAAATATAATGATCCGATTGTATTTTGTAATAATGTGAGCATAATTTTAGAGTAAATTTTAAATTTAGAAAAGAATACGAGTGTTTGGATATGAAATTTTCTTTTTAGAAAAAAAAATGAATAATTTCATAAAAGTAAATGAAAACAAAACCTTTCATTACTCTTTCTTCAATTTTTAAAAATGTAGTATAATGTAAAATGATGTTTGCTAAGGCCTCAGATCCTATGTCCCCAATTGTAGTGTTCTTATTGTGTCCTCCTCACATATGTGAGGGTGTCACTAGTGGATCCATTAGTGGACCCCTCACATAGAGACACTGTATTTGGAGACAACAATCTGAACCCGTTTGATAAATAAGTCTGTAAAGATATTCCTTTTGCAGTAGTTTCATTTCATCCATATTTATGCATAATTCATTTTAAAAAAATATTTTCTTTTATTTATATTCGGTAACTCTTACAATGTTTGAACCTATCATTATATTACATATTGGATTGTGATTTGGGATTTGATGTTTTTCTTTTTTTGATATGATTTGAAATTAAGGTTTAAAATGTTATATGATATTATATTTTGGACTGAATTTAGAAACGATACTCAAAGTTGTGAATTAAATTTGGATTTGAGTTGCAATATAAGAGAGTTTAGATACATTATTTAGAACTATGTTTTCAAATGTTGCATCTAAATATTATATATATATTTTTAATTTTGGAGAAACTTTATTTCTCTTTACACACTTTTTTAGATAATTTTTCTACATTTAAAATAATATATATTTTTTCCAATACATTTTTAACTCCTGTATTTATCATGAACTAGTTTAGGAAATATTCTTTTGCCCAAAAAATATTTGCCTGATCTTCAACATACTAGCTAGATTTTCGAAAAACTATTTCCCAAAATTTCTTTACCAAACACAATTTTCCAAAAACATTTTTTTTAAGACTAATGATATACAACTCAACTAATCTTCACAATTTTCACATAGCAAGCGAGGTGTCATGCATCATTTAATTAATAATGTAGTATTAATAGTTATTTAATAAAACATATGCGTGCATGTCTCTAAACATATGTATTTAGAAACAAATTCTCTTAAACCTCTCTTAAAACGTGATAACGAGCATAAACCTCAAAAATGAGTCCAATCCTCCACCTTTAACTTTTCAACTAAGATTTGATTGAAACAAACAACAAATTTCTTTCTATAATTCTGTTTTTCACCAGCTTTGGCTATAAACCCTAAAGGGGGAATCCTACAGTCTTTCACCTTTACTGGACAAACCAAAACCAAGTGGGAAGAGAGGATCATAAGAATTGCCTCCAGCATTCAGTGGCAGTTGTTCCACACTTCTAAACCATGACGCAGGCAGTCTTCCCTGGAACTCATAATCTCCGAAGATAACGTCGGTAATTCCACCGCCTTCGCTGCCCGGTAACCAAGCCGCAACCAGAGCATCAACTTTGTCAAGAATGTAGGGTTCTAAAACCAAAGGCCTTCCAGATATCAGGATCGCCAATGTCGGAAACTTATCAGCTACCGAACTGATTATTTCAGCTCCATTAAATGGAATCGGGAGCTCTGTACGATCCCCGCGAAATTCTGCATATGGAGGTTCGCCTACGGCCACAATAGCAAAAGAGAAATCTTGGCTGGCTAAGGTTTGAGCTGACGGATTCTGCTCAAATATCAGTTCCGTGTCGCTTCCAACGGCCTCTCTAACTGCATCCAAAATGGTTGTGCCTGCAAAAGGAACCTCTTCATGTTGTGCACTAAAAGAAGTATGCATTGAATCTTGAATGGACAAAAGTTTCAACATTTTTTGAAGTTCACAAAGAAATCTAAGATGGAAAGTGTGAAAACATGAAATGGTTGACTATTAGGAATAGTAAACAATGTACACAACATATCTACTCCCATCCTTTCTATTGATGCCTTTTGCATCTCTGGCATTTTATAGCAACAATGAAAACAGTGCCATAATTTCACTGCTCGATGGGCAAATCAAAATCAGGCCAAAAAAGGAAAGCTATCGACATAAGTAAAGAACCATTATGCAAGTTCCAAATCAGGTCTATGGCCATGCTTCCTTAACAGTTCATCCCCTATTTGTATAGAGCGAGAATTCCTCACCGATTGTTATTCTGCCACTTCTTCCATCCCAAGCAGCCGTCCACCCTCCACATTGATACCCAAGATCATCACCGTGTGTACCAGCAATCAAAATCTTTTTAGCACTGCGGTTTAATGGGAGAAATGGTTGCTTTGGATCCTTCCCATTCTTTAAGAGAACTAATGACTTTCGAACGGCTTCACGTGCCAGTTCCCTGTGCAGCTGAAACAACGCGTCTTAGTTAAAGAGCATTTATAATTAACAACCAAAACCAAATACAACAACTAAGCCTTTATTCCTTTGTGTGGAGTCAGCTATATGGAAATATCTCGCCATCATGTACTGACGAGACACATTGTTTCATTTACATGTAAACATAGCATATCATTTTCAATTGTTGTATGTAAATGTGATGCACAATGTGTAGCCGATACAGCTCAGGATATTCTAAGAAGTTTACCTTGCAGCCAACTGTAGGCAGCAGAGATCTGTCACTTAGAGGATTCTCAAATAGTCCAGCAGCAAACTTCACTCTCAATATACGTTCAACGGCATCATCAATCCTAGTAATAGGTACTTTTCCACATTCTACTAGATTAGTCAAACCATCCAGAAATAATTGATATCTGAAAGGCACCATTACCTGCAAAATCACACCATAGTGAAAATTATATTGTCAAGAAAAGACACATCTCAGGAATGAGATCCAGAAATCTTCCCTACCATATCAACTCCAGCATTGATGGCAGAAAGGATGCACTGACGATAGTTTGATCCATACGGATCGGAAAGCCGGTCCAGGCCCTCAGAATCAGAAATTATAAAACCCTGCAGGCGTGTACTGAAATGTCAAAGACTATTAGATTTAATTTCCACAAAATATTATCCCAATTTTTCCAGGGGAGAAAATTTTGTGACAAGGACAACTTTTACCATGTTGTAGAGCAAATACAGCAACCCAAAATTTTCTGCTTGTTTCCATTCTTATGAAGACTATATCAAATGAAAGCTGATGAAGAACATAAAGGAAAACCCTGGAAACATTTCTACCCAAATTTTGGTAGTGATATGACCCCTGTGGTCTTGGACTTGAAAGCAAGCAAGTCTCAAACTAACATTTACTTGTGATAAGAGTTTGACATTCATAAGGTTAACCAAACACATGAAAGTAATTCAACAGTGTGATAAACAGCATATATAAGAGATTTTAAGGCCTGGTAGAAGTTATACAGTATTTGTCGAACCAACTAAATAGTGCATAATATTTTCTTAATTTGCTCACCTTAAATCCCAGTTTTTCCTTCAAGATTTCTGTTAGAAGAAAATGACTAGCATGTAATGGCACTCCATTCCAGCTAGAGTAGGAAGCCATGATGGTGCAAACTCCCTGCGATATACAGTCAACGTAAGGAGCCATATGAATCCTGTCCAGATCTTCATATGACATAAGGGCATTCCCCTCATTTCTACCTTTGGCAGTGCCTCCATCGCCTACAAAATGCTTTGCACATGCAAGACCATTGTTTCTGAAATTAAAAGCAGCAATTAGTGGCAAAATAGAAAAAAATACAGATAATTAAAGCCGAAAAAATATTTAGAGCTTTTGTAATGTAAGCTCTAGAAGCTAGCAAGTGATGACTAAAAGCATAGATTGAGATATTATGTACATGATCACTTATAATATGATTAAATTATAGCAGTAGTGACCAAAATAAAATCAAGGTAGACAATTAGACTCTTTTAAGAGAGTAGGAGGTACACAAATAAACCTATGTTGAACCTATATTGGCTTGACTAGCTTCTGTCCAAACATCACAGATGATCAAACTATGAAACTAAAATTCCGTTTGGTGAAAAACATCAAATGTCTTTGTCAGAAAACCAGAACCAGATATGCAAAAGGATTTCTCTGCCTACCTTCCGGCTAGAAATGGATAGCCCTTTGGATGCCCTTCAGGTGGTTCTCCCTGCAAACCTGTGACAATGGATGTCATATGCCTTACAATGTTAGTGTCCTCGCTAAAGCTCTCGTAGCATCTTCCCCATCTTGGATCCTTACACACCTGTTATAGACAAAAAATCATTGCAAAGGCCATGACACAGATGCTACAATTTCAGCATTGACTTGGTGTCCCAACCAGATAGGAGCCTTTGTTCAACTAAGTGGGGTCGGCTATATCTATATTAGATCATATCTCGCCATAGTAAATTAGATATTCCGAACCATGAAGAAGAAACAAGAAAAGCAGGCTCAAAAGGAGGCTTAACCAATTATAAAACTTAATGGAAATTCAAAACCCCCAAACATAACATAGATAAAAGAATCATAACGTACAGCAACACAAGGAGCAAAAGTGTAGTGAATGCCACAAGCCCTAACTTCAAGTGCAGTAGCAGCTCCAATTCTCTTAACCAAATCAGCATCCCTTCAAATACAATGCATAGAAATGAACATCTCCATTGAAATTTAAGGTCGAATTCACAACTAACACTGATTAATCTAGCGATGAGTTCATCGAGAACCAACCTGGTGGCTCCCAAGCCAACATTGTGAGGAAAAATTGTAGCACCATAAACATTGTTGTTTCCATGAACAGCATCAATCCCATAAATTATAGGAATCCCTAGCCTGGACTCCAAAGCTTCCCTCTGGAAATAATCGACCATGTGAGCCCATTCGGAAGACGAAGCCTTCTCCGACGGCGCACTTCCGCCGACGTTCATCAAACTTCCTTCATATAAATCAGTGAATATTCAATTCAATTAATAAGTTTATTTTTTCCATTCTGCTGCAAAAAGGGCAGTCGGAAGTACCTATGCTAAGGTCCCGGAGGACAGAGGGGGCGGCGACGGAGCGTTCAATCTGGGTCATCTGACCGATCTTTTCTTGCAGGGTCATGCGAGAGAGAAGGTCTTTGACTCGGGCTTCGATGGGTGCATCTGGGTTCTTGTAAATGCAATCCATGGCGTCTCCGGCGTTGGAGCCGGAAAGGGCTGATTTTGGATTGGATTTCAAGTTTTCAACACTGTGAGGAGCTGCTGACTGAGCAAGTAACGGCTTCTCAAATATGGCGCCAGTATATACTATAGAGTTCAGTCGGAGTAGTTTGATCGACGTTTACTAAGAAGCCCTCGTTAAGAGGGTCAAGTTCTTCATTATCTTTGTCCTCATATTTATCTTTGGATTCCATTTCAAGATGCTCCATTTTTTTATTTTTTTCTATGAAATTACACTGAATTCATTAACTAAACAAGAAAATTCCATTCCCACGCTTAATTTTTCTCTCCTTTTTCTCAAAATTTATTTAATTGCCAAAAAAATATTACTAGCGTTCACAGAAGGTAGGACTGAGGAGGATGTTTAGGGCCTCTTCTTTACAGTAATCTAAGAACTGGTTCTGGCCAATTTTTGGGGTTGAGACCAAAAATTCCTCCAAAATGTACTGAACCCCATGTTTCGCTGAAGAGGACTCAAACCGGGTCTCAGTTTTTGGTTTGAGACCGAAAAAATACCCCCTCTTCCAGGTTCCTGTTTTTTTTTCCCTCTTCTTTCTTCTTCTTCCTCCGCGCCCGTCGTCTTCTTCCTTAGCGATGTCCTTCGACCTCCTTCCTTCGGTTCACGCCGTCGTCTTCTTCCATCCTGATTGCAATTGCAGAACCGAAGAGTTGGCCTTTTTTTTTTTTTGGTTCTGCGAAGCTTCTCCTTTTTTTTTTTTTTTGGTTCTGCAACAATTGCAGAATTTCGTTGTAGAACCGAAGAGTTGCCATTTTTTTTTTTTGCGAAGCTTTTCTTTCTTTTTTTTTTTTTTGCTTATGCAACAATTGCAGAACCAAAGTTCTTCAAATTGCCGAACTTTGGTTCTGCAATTTGCAGATTCGCCGGAATCGGGGAAGAAGGGAGGAAGAAGAAAGAAGAGAGAAAAAAAAAATGAGGAAGATGCGATGAACAGTCGGCTTTTTCAAAACTTTTTTCGTACTTTTTTTAATTGCAATTTTTCCCTGCCGTTAGTTTTATTCGTTTTTAGTCCCTAATGTTATTTGTCCATGCACTTTTTGGTTTTGTTTAAAAACCACGGGGGGTTATTCACATGTTTTTAAATCCCGGAGAGGTTCCTTATTAGTTTCCAAAACCATGGGGGATTCTCTACATTTATTTTTTGGAATTTTCTAAAATTTACAGTTAATAAATTTTTTTATTTGTTTAAAATAAATAAATCAAACTTTAGTGGAAATTGAATAGAAGATTAAAAAATTAAACAAAAAAAATTTTGGGGTAAATTTGAACTGAGACCTATGTTCTTTATCTTGGGCTGAGAACTGGTTTGAACCCAGAACTCAGAACCTTGTTAATGTTATAGATTGAACCCAAAAACCAACAATTCACCAAACCAGAAGATAGAGTTCAGAGGATTTGAAGAAAAAGAAGGGGAAGAAGAAGAATTAGAGGATTCTAGATAAATTCTCTCATAGAGAAAATACTCAGCAAAAAGATAAACCAAGAAATGAGCAATGGTTGGTACATATAGCCAACTCATCCTCTGTGCACGGAATCCTACGCATAACAGAAAAATTACTCCCTCACACAAATGGCATGAGCAATGATGCATCAGCATTCCAGTTAAGGCAATCAAACCTTAATTCGTGCAGGGACCAAAATAACAATTAACAAAGAAGTAAAAATAACCAAAAAGGGCCGACTAATACGACATCATCCCGCTTCGTTCCATAACATTCCCTTCCTCATCAGACAAAGCTTGTCTCAAGCTTTAAAGTTAGGAAACTCCTTC
Organism: Leptodermis oblonga; assembly: GCA_016801395.1. Classification (NCBI taxonomy): domain Eukaryota; kingdom Viridiplantae; phylum Streptophyta; class Magnoliopsida; order Gentianales; family Rubiaceae; genus Leptodermis; species Leptodermis oblonga. Next base: position 36,725,709 of record CM028760.1, read on the forward strand.
TTGATCATCTCTGAATCCTCCCAAGAGGCTTCTTCCCACGGCAAACCCCTCCATTGAATTAACCATTCTACTTTCTGCAAATTGCCTTTCTGCACTGTTCTCCTCTGCAACACCGCAACAGGTTGAAGAAGGCAACTATCATCACTTCCCAGCTCAGGCAAAGGATAGCTGTGAACAGGTTCCTTCCCAAAGTGTTTCTTCAAGAGGGAAATGTGAAATACTGGATGGATCTTGCTGTGTTCAGGTAATTGAAGCTTGTATGCCACTTCTCCAATCCTTTGTAGCACCTTGTAGGGACCATAGAACTTAGATGCAAGCTTCCAATTGATCCTTTTAGCCACTGAAATCTGTCTGTAAAGCTGGAGTTTCAAATATACCCAATCTCCCACTGCTAATGATCTTTCAGTTCTTTTCTTATCTGCAAAAAACTTCATCCTCTCCTGTGATCTTTTCAACTGTTGTTGCAGACAATTCAAAACTTGAGCTCTTCTTTCCACCATGTCACCCACTGCAGGAACCAAAATTTCATGAAAAGGACCCAAGGGAATACCAGCTGGCTTGGTTCCATATAATGCTTCATAAGGAGACATATTAATCCCTGTATGGTGTGAAGTGTTGTACCACCACTCAGCCAAACTTAACCACAGTTTCCAAGTGGTAGGCTTTTCACTACAGAAGCATCTCAAGTAGGACTCCAGAACTTGATTCAATCTTTCTGATTGGCCATCAGATTGAGGGTGATATGCTGAACTCAAGCATAGTTTAACCCCCAAGAATTTGAATAAAGCTTGCCAGAATTTGCTAGTGAAAACCTTATCCCTATCTGTGACAATAGACTCAGGTAATCCATGAAGTCTAAATATCTCATCTAGGAATAACTTAGCAATCTGAGGTGCAGTGTAAGGATGTGATAAAGCTATGAAATGGCCATATTTAGTCATTCTGTCTACCACTACTAAAATGGCAGTTTTACCTTCTGAAATTGGCAGCTGCTCAATGAAGTCCATGGCAACATGCTTCCAAGCTTGTTGGGGAATAGCTAGAGGCTGCAATAGGCCAAAAGGATAGTGATGATCACTCTTGTTCCTCTGGCAAACTTCACACGCTCTCACAAAATTCTCCACTTCCTGTTTCATCCCGGACCAATAAAAAAGATCACCAATCCTTTTTAGAGTGGCTTTCTGGCCTGAGTGACCCCCCAAAGCTGTAGAATGAACAGATTCCATGATCAAAGCTCTTACTCCTGCATTTTTCCCCAAAACTATCCTATTCCCTTTCTTCATAATTCCATTTATCACCTCATAAGGTTTTTCCTTTTCCTGATTAAGCAAGGCTGCTGTAATCAATTCCTACACTTCTTGATCCCCCACATAACTCTCCTCGACTTGTTTGATCCAAAGTGGTTGTACTATGGATATAGCACATAACTCTGAATTTCCTTGTTCCTCCATCTGTAATTCTCTTTCTTGATTATCCTCAGGCCTTCTTGATAAAGCATCAGCAGCTCTATTGGAAAGTCCTTTCTTGCATTGAATACTATAATCCAACCCCATCAACTTGGCCAACCACTTGTGTTGCAAAGTAGTGGTGAGTTTTTGTTCTAATAAGAATTTCAAAGACTGATGATCAGTTCTAATTACAAAATGATTCCCCACCAGATAATGCTTCCATTTGTCCACTGCCATTACCAAAGCCAAAAGCTCTTTCTCATAAGTTGACAATCCCTTGTTCCTTTCACTGAAAGCCTTACTCAAGTAAGCAATAGGCCTCCTTTCTTGCATAAGTACAGCCCCCATTCCATGTTCACTA